>JASDDO010000019.1:358115588-359565588 GCA_030015575.1 Agapanthus africanus
AAACAAAACGTTTCCAAAACGCGCCCGGGTTGGGTCCAAAAATTTGAAATTTAAATAATAGGATTTTAAGCGGGTTCCAAATTTTAAAATGAGGTGTTTTATGATTAAAAAGCATACCCCCAAGACGGACACCTGTACGCGCGCGTAGCCATCCAAACTCGCCCGTTTCACTGAACGGGACGAGAACACAATGCACGGACGCTACCACGAGGCTAGGGGTGTCGTGTAAGCCAAGATGACTATTTTTAATTTCATTTTAGATGCTAAAATTTGTTATATGCAGAAATGACTTTTCCAGATAAAATTTTACAGTAAGTGACAAACAGGCAAGCTAAATGAAATGAGTACTATTTAATGCTCAACCAGTAACAGAATTTAGTAGTATTGGGCTCGGGTGTTACATTATACCCAACTACAAAAGAATTTCGTCCTCGAAATTCCAAGAATACAAAGATAGAAAACTACAGGAAAAGGTGAGGAAACTTCTACCGGATCTCATCTTCTCGCTCCCAAGTGGACTCTCCATGCGATCGATTATCCCAAGAAACAAGCACAAGGGGGATAACCTTGTTCTTAAGAACCTTTTCCCTTCGATCCACGATTTCAACCGGTCGCTCTTCAAAAGTCAGGTCTTCCCGTACTGTTAACTCTGAATGATCCAAGACGTATGTTTCATCTCGAACATACCTTCGTAGTTGAGATACGTGAAACACATCGTGCACACCTGCCAAGGACTGCGGTAACGCCAAACGGTATGCTACCTCTCCAACACGCTCCAATACCTCAAAGGGTCCAATAAATCGAGGACTAAGCTTTCCTCGACTCCCAAAGCGAATCACCCCTCTAGTCGGTGATATCTTCAAGAATACCAAATCACCCACGGCGAACTCTAGAGGTCTTCTTGACGTGTCAGCCCAACTCTTCTATCTGTCTTGAGCTGCCTTCATATGCTTTCTGATTGTGTTAACCTTCTCAACTATCTGCACCACCAAATCTGGTCCCAATAATCTTCGTTCACCAACATCATCCCAACAAACAGGTGAACGGTATTTACGACCATACAAAGCTTCAAACGGAGCCATCTGGATAGTTGCCTGAAAACTGTTGTTGTAAGAAAACTCCACCAAGTGTAGATGATCCTCCCAAGAACCCTTGAAGTCCAACATGCATGCTCTCAACATATCTTCAAGAGTTTGGATCGTTCTCTCGGACTGACCATCAGTTTGAGGATGATAAGCTGTGCTAAATTTTAATCGAGTCCCCAAACTTTCCTGTAAACTCCTCCAGAAGTGTGATAAGAACCGAGTGTCCCGATCGGACATGATGCTCACCGGTACACCATGTAATCTTACAATCTCCTGCATGTACCGTTCTGCCAAAGTCTCCGTTGATTGACCAATCCGGAAAGGAATAAAGTGAGCTGTCTTGGTCAACCGATCAACAATCACCCATACTGCATTGTTTCCCTTTGGACTCCGCGGTAAAGCCGTCACGAAATCCATGGTTATATGTTCCCACTTCCACTGAGGAATCGGAAGTGGTTGCAATAAACCAGCAATCCTTTGATGTTCAGCCTTAACTTGCTGACACACCAAGCACTTAGCCACAAAGCGAGCAATCTCCCGTTTCATGCCTTCCCACCAGAAATGCTGTCGAATATCACGGTACATCTTTGTGCCTCCTGGATGTACAGAGTAAGCTGAACTGTGTGCCTCCTTCATAAGCTCTTCACGAACAACACCCTTTGGCACACACAAACGGCTACCGTACCTCAACGAACCATCTTCGTGGATCAATAAATCTGTTCGTAGTCCGGCTTCAACTTGCTCCCGAAACTTTTGCAGTCTAGAATCCTGCGATTGTGCTGCTTTAATTTTCTCAACTAAAGACGACTGTACTTGCAACTACATCAACTGTCCCGTAGAACGTGGTAGCACAACCTCCAGGTCAAATCTTTGAAAATCTGCAATGATCTCCTTCTGCGTAGTTAACACCTGAATTGCCGGTAACCGACTAAGCGCATCCGGCATGACGTTAACCTTCCCCGGATGGTAGTTAAGATCAAGATCATAGTCGGCCATCAGCTCCAACCATCTACGCTGCCTCATATTCAACTCCTTCTGAGTGAACACATACTTCAAACTCTAGTAATCTGTAAAAACTTCGACTCTTTCTCGCCCAAAAGGTAGTGTCTCCAAATCTTCAAAGCGAAGATCACAGCCGCAAGCTCCAAGTCATGAGTCGGATAATTCTTCTCATGGGTCTTTAATTGTCTCGATGCGTATGCTACAACCTTCCCATGCTGCATCAAAACACATCCCAATCCTTTCCCAGATGCGTCGCTGTGAATCACCAATCCTTCGGAATTATCTGGCACGGTCAGAATAGGGGCGGTTATCAACTTCTGCTTCAACGTCTCAAAAGCTAACGCACATTTATCCGTCCATACAAAAGGTACCTCCTTGCGCGTAAGCTTGGTCAACGGCTCTGCCAGACGAGCAAAGTTCTCCATAAATCTCCTGTAGTATCCGGCTAATCCCAGGAAACTTCTTATCTCAGCAACATTCTTTGGAATAGGCCAATCTCGAACTGCTGCAATCTTTTCGGGATCGACGGCGATTCCATCGCCCGACACAACATGCCCCAGAAACTTCACTTCCTCCAGCCAAAATTCGCACTTACTCATCTTCGCATACAATTTCTCCTGTCTCAACGTCTGCAGTGCGATCTTCAAATGCTCCGCATGTTCCTCAAAGCTCTTCGAGTAAACCAGAATATCTTCAATGAACACCACAATAAACTGGTCCAAGAACGGTAAAAAGATTCGGTTCATCAAGTCCATGAATACTGCCGGCGCATTCGTTACTCCGAAGGGCATCACTAAGTACTCGTAATGTCCATACCGAGTTCGAAACGCCGTCTTGCAAATATCTTCTGCTTTCACTCGGACCTGATGATATCCGGATCGCAAATCCAGCTTCGAGAATACCTTCGCGCCACTAAGCTGCTCAAAAAGTTCTCCAATGCGAGGGATCGGGTATGTGTTCTTAATAGTCACCCGGTTTAATTCTCGATAGTCGATGCACATTCTTCTTGTGCCATCCTTCTTCTTTACTAGAAGAACTGGAGCTCCCCAAGGAGAGTTACTGCTTCGAATCCAACCCTTCTCAAGCAATTCAGCAACCTGTTTCTTAACTTCTTCCAATTCTACTGGTGCCATTGGATAATACGCTTTAGATACTGGCGCTGCACCAGGAATAAGGTCAATTGCGAACTCCACGCCTCGCTTCGGCGGTAAACCCGATATATCTTCAAATACGTCCATAAAATCGCGAACAACCGCCGGCTCTTCACTACTATCAACTTCCATTTCTGCAAGAACATTGTTTGTCGGCCTAGCCCTAAACTCGACTGGCCCGACAGAACTGCTTCCTCCAGTGAAGGTAAACTCAGGATGTCCGAGAATCTGGAAAATTACTTTCTTTGCTCTACAGTCAATGTGGGAGTGGAAAGTGCCAAGAAAATCCATTCCCAAGACAACTTCATAGCTGCCCGTATCAATCACCAAGAATCTGCAAAGAGTTCCCGTCCGCACACAACAACCGTACAATCTTTACACTCCCTACTAGATATGATTTTCCCATTCCCAGTGTGTATGTCCCAGAAACTAGACGGGTCGTGCAGGCAATCGAGTGTGTAGTTATAAATTTGGATGACATAAAACAGCGGGATGCACCAGAATCAAATAATGCCACTGCGGGAAAACCATGAACGAGTAGAATACCTGAAACCACTTCTCCTGATGCCTTAGCTTGCTCAGCTGTCAAGGTAAAAGCTCGAGCCTGATTAGGTCCTTGAGTCAGCTGTTTCTACCCTTGGAACGGTCTCTGCGGAGGCTTCTGAATATCATCTCTCGTACGAAGCTTCGACGGACAAGCATTAACGGCGTGATCTGCCGCTCCATAAACCAAACAGAGTCCCAGCCTCCTTCGACAATCCTTTTGCATGTGGCCAGGTAAATTGCAGTAGTTACAATTCATGCTCTTTCTTCAATCAACAATCACAGGCTTCTTCATTGGTGCTACACCACGACGGTCCACTGGAATACCCTTGCGACCATGAGCTCGGTTAGGTACAAATGCGGGCTTCTTGGCCGCAACCGCTGTCTGCTGCAAGCTCCCTTTCATCCCAGATAAACTCTGTTGTTCCCGAGCTGCCGTAAGAACTTGTGAGAAAGTGGTCAAACCCAGGGAGACAATCTGCCTCTGGATGTCCACATCCAAGCTGCGCATGAACCTTCGTGCCCTGTCTGCATCATTGGCGACTAAAGGTCCAGCGAATCTGCTAAGTCTCGTCCACTCGACTGCATGCACGTCCACGGGTGCTCCATTCTGCCTTAGCCCAATAAATTTCTTTTCCATTTCCTCCCGTGCAGTCCGCGGAAAGAACTTCTCCAGGAAACTCTTAGAAAAATCCGCCCACTTGATCGGCTTGGGCAAGCGGGTCTCTTCCACAAGCCACCACTCTCGGGCGTAGTCCACTAACTGAATGCGTACCATATCAACTCTTTTGTCATCTGGAATCTATGCCGCAATCAGCAAATTCTCCGTGTCGACTAGCCACTGCTCGGCTGGCAACGGCTCCTCCAAACCAGTGAATGTAGACGGACCCAGACATCTGAAATCTGCCACGGTCCCTACTCGGTCAACTGGTTTAGCTCCAACGTTGTTTACAGACTGCTGAACGATCTGCAAACCTTACTGAAACGAATCTGCTTGCTGCTGGATCAGCTCGGTCTGTCTCTTTTGATTCTCCAGCATTCCCCTTATCACTCCAAGCATAGCGGCTTCGTCCATACGCCTCTGGTACGTCTTGAAATTCTTATCTGCCATATTCCTGAAATCAAAAACACCCAACATTAGAATGCTGATGGATTCAATATATAGATCAAGGCTAGAACTCCAAGATACTTAAATAGAGTACCGCATTGTAACTATGCCGTGGTATCATAGCCACAATTACTTAACTCCACCCAAGTCGCCTAAGTCCTAGAGATAGCAAGGAATCAGGTTTTTCGAGTCGACATGCAAAGAAAGTTTGCACATCGTAAAAGATATAATCAGAAAGAATGTGATTCAAGAATGGCAAACGACAAAGTGGCAGGACATGTTTCCTAACACGGGTATTCTGATTCGTGTATTGGGTACAATACCCAACTACAAAAAGAATCAACCCAACTAACCTATAGCTCTGATACCAAAAGAACCATGTCACGCCCCGCTTCCCAGAGTACGCAAGATTGGGCACGTGACATAGCCAACCTGTGGGTAGGAAGTATCCATCCACAGTCACATTACGGCTGTAGAGATATCAAGAACAAGATAAAACTATCTAAAAACATGTCCATAATCCAGAATAACAAGAGTCAATGATAAATAAATGCGGAAGTAAATGATCCAATACAATATCTGAAAGGTATGTCCCATAATGCGGGCTCACATCAGGAAATAAATGCAGGAAATAAAACTAACCACTACAGAACTCACAACTCAGCCTGCCGGCTGAAGTACTCCTGCTCGGACTGCGACAGTGGTACAGGATCTGGGCCATGCAAAACCCAGACGTCAGCGCGCCATGTCAACCAGTAATATAATATGAACAATGTAACATGCAATGCAAAATAAACATGAATAAAGCAATAATGTGAACAAGCAGTGCAGGGTAGTGTGCAGTGGGTAACTAAACTGTTCTATCAGGTTTTCTAGTCTAGAGTCTTTGAAATCAATTGATGAATCGTCGATGTAACTCAATAGTATCCCGTACATACCCGGGACCACGGCCACAATATTCTCGGCTGCAGCCGAGACATGCCGCTAGGCACAAAACAGGAATGTGTACACTCGATAGTATCCCGTACATACCCGGGACCACGGCCACAATATTCTCGGCTAAAACCGAGACATGCCGCTAGGCACAAAACAGGAATGTGTACACTCAATACAGGTAGTGAACTGTCAAGTTACAAGTCAGATTTCACCTTTGATTTCGCCATACCCCCAAGTTATATATGTCAGGTCAGGTATTCAGTAATCAAGAACTAATGCCAATACAGGATCAGGTAAAAGCAGGTTTGTCTGGATAGACAACAGGAACGGTCCATGAGGACTACATGTCAGGTTGTTGGCATTAGGCATGAGATCAGGTAACAGGTCGGGTCATGGTATATCAGGTCAAGTCAACAGTAAACGGTACCATGTCAGGTGTATCAATATATACCATGTGTAATAAAGTCAAGTCAAGATGTAACAATATCGTGGGTATGCTCACAAACAGATATATAATCGAACAGAGTATTTAACAACATGAAATAAGCAATGGATTAAATAATAAGCATGTTTCATTTAATCACAAGAGTGCAGTAATACAATGCAGCCGTTTAAGTATGTTAACAGGTTTAAGCACCCTTAGCGGTGCAACAGTTTAGGTATTGGTGCAATACAGTTATATCAAGCCTTGGAATACGAATGTCCGAATGTAATAGAACTACATGGGTAAGTGCTACCATCTACTAAACAGTACAATGTGATTAACAGGTAAACTTGGTTATTAGGGTTAAACTGGCAAACTGTAAATTTTATGTTAACTGTAAAATGATATAATGCCATATTGCAACCAAATGAGAAACGACTATACCAAGTTAAGTTTTACAAGTTTAATGTGTCAAAGCATATATAAATATATCGTATAGCATGTAGCAAGGGATACTTGCCTCGACGGGTCGCGAACCGGGAAAAACGGAACGTAACGTCGGCGGGGAAACACGCGACGGATGCACGGTTCACGGATTGAACCCAAACAACGAACCAAGGAACCACATGGGTCAGAGTACTCTGCTGGATTGTCGGGACACGTCGCCGGCATGGCCGGATTCCGGCGAGCGCAAAAACAGTAAATAGGGTTTCGAACGGGTATAGATCTTGGAAAGAAGGAAATGACCAGAGAAGAAGATGATGGGGGAATACTCACTGGTCCAGAGGGCACCAGCGACGACGGCGAGATCGACGGCGGCGAGGACGGCATCTCCAGCGATCTGCAGAAACTCCCAGCCAACTGTTTTCAGTTCTGGAAAAAGAGAAGAGGAAAGGAAGGGTGGAGAGACACTTAGATGGTGTTTAGAGGTGGTTGGGGTTCGTCGGCGACGGCCAGGGGCGGCGCAGGGGGTCGCGGTGACGTCTCAGGCGACTGCAGGGAAGTCTGCCGGTGGCCGCTGTCGTGCAGGGTGCGGGGAGAAGACAGGGTCGAGGTTTAGAGGAGGCGGAGGCGAGGGCGACGGTGACGTTGGCGCCGGCGTCGGGGCTGCGGCGGCGACGGTGAAGGCGGCTAGGGTTAGGCTCTCGGTGGGTTTCTGCTCGTGACGAGAGGAGAGGGAATTATAAATATATAGGAGAGAGAGAAAGCTAGAGAGAGAGAGAGAGATATAAAACGATAGAGAGAGAGAGAAAGAGATGTGAGAGAGAGAGATAGAGAGAGAGGCTAGAAACAGAGAGAGAGAGAGAGGTTAATGGATGGGCCCACGGGGATTAAACTTTCCCTGATTGGCTGGGGCAAAAGATTGCAAAGGTTTTAAAAGAGAAAATTTAAAAGATTTAGAAGATTAACAGTTCAGAAATTTTTATTCTGTTAAGAGTATTAGATTGGTTAATATTTGATTATGCGATGGTTTTAATATATATATTAATTTGGGATTTTGGCGCTAAACAAAACATTTCCAAAACGCACCCGGGTTGGGTCCAAAAATTCGAAATTTAAATAATAGGATTTTAAGCGGGTTCCAAATTTTAAAATGAGGTGTTTTATGATTAAAAAGCATACCCCCAAGACGGACACATGTACGCGCGCGTAGCCGTCCAAACTCGCCCGTTTCACTGAACGGGATGAGAACACAATGCACAGACGCTACCACGAGGCTAGGGGTGTCGCGTAAGCCAAGATGACTATTTTTAATTTCATTTTAGATGCTAAAATTTGTTATATGCAGAAATGACTTTTCCAGATAAAATTTTACAGTAAGTGACAAACAGGCAAGCTAAATGAAATGAGTACTATTTAATGCTCAACCAGTAACTGAATTTAGTAGTATTGGGCTCGAGTGTTACATAATCCGTATTTGCTACATATTTACAGGCTACAGGTTCCTAGTCCAAAATAACACAAATGATACAAAATCTCCACTGTTATGCCAAAATACAGAACATCTGTTGCCAACAGATAAAGCCGGGTTCTGGTCATCCGTATCCGTCCAGTGCCGCGTACCAATTCCAGAGACAAGACATATGACAGTGGTCATTCGTGTTTCAGACAAGCACAGAGCACGAGAGGGGCAGCACAAGAATCAATGGGTGTGCGGAGCTCGAGGGAGAAAGGTCAAATCAATCAAAAGTGAAGCTATGTTTGGACTGTGCAGATATGAAGAAATTATGAAGGTATTTTGCAATTTGGGACATGTAGAACAACATAAGATAGCAACACAAGGAAACTCAGAAAATACGAGACCCCAATTCCACAAAACCGCGGCGGAACCGCCGCCAAATGTGGGTTTTCGTGGCGGATCCGCCGCGGTTTCGTGTCATCATCTGACTAAATTTTGGGGGTAGTTTAGTCTTTGCATTTAGGGCCAGAATGTGGTCCTAGGGTTTCAGCACGCAGCCTATAAATAGCCCAGTTTTGTGCAAGCCAAGGGGCTTCTTCATGTCTTGATTTCCATTCTCTCTTTGTTAGGATTTAGCTTAGCTTTTTCTTCTTCTTCATTCTTTCCTCCATGAAAATTGTAGTGAGAGCTTTTTGAGTGGAAGATCAATGAAGATGAGGGTTATTTTTATCTTGTCTCTTTTATTTATTGTCTTGTAATTTTATTATCTTGTATTGTAATTTTATTATTTGTTGTTAACTAGTTGTTATTTCTTTTCTTGTTCTCTTTTCTTTTCTTCTTTTATCCGTATTTTCAAGCGATGATACTTGACGGAGTTCCTTGCTAAGGTGAGGACCCAAGAGTTAGCTTGCTTCACTTGTAAAACCGTATTTTCCTCTTTTCTTCCTTCTTGTTTTGTTTTCTTTTCTTTTATGATGTGTGAATAATTTCCCTCTTGTTAAGGCTAAGGAAGGTGGTATGAGGGACGGAGAAATCCCTTGTTCTTCTCTTCGCCAAATATCTTGAAACGAACCCCGACCAAACAACGGCAACCCCCTCGCTTAGGCGCGCTATACGTGACATATAGCCGCGACCTAAGTCGAGAAGTCCTTTAAGAGCACTACAACATGACATGTAGTTGTGACTTAATTGGATACATGGTTGCGGGTGTTTGGCCGAGGGTTGGAAATAAGCATATTTAGCGGACGGACAAGGGGCATTAGGAATGGATTTAGCGTTGGAAAGCTTGCTTAAACTCGCAAATCCCATTCCTATGTCCTCCTAATCCCCGCTACTTTCGATTATCCCAACACCATTTTAAGGATGGCAAAAGACAAGCAAAAGACTAATCCTAGCTCTACTAACCGACCTTAACCTTAACAAGCTTACTTGAACATAAATCCGAACACTTAAGATAGATTTGAACATACATATACACATTCTTTGTTGACTCGTCTAAAACTCGAACGGACATACAACCATCTCCCTGCGGATCGACCCGTGCTCAACCGGCTAGCTGCAAAGCGACACCGTCCTGATCGCGGTTATAACTTTAGAACTTTGAACATCCGACACGCCATAAGCGTGCGATCAGGTGGATTGTAAGGACACTCTTCGGTAAGATGTGATGGATCCGAACAACAAGCACAAACAGTTCGTGGGGGTAAAGCAGGGGCAGGAGAAGGCGATGAGATTTTGGTCTCAATTGCTTCTAGCTTTTTCGTAAGTGCGGCCATCTCGGCTTTCATTGCAATCGACATATATAATTGATGTATGCCTGCCATAGACTGACCAACAGAAGAAGATGAGGTGGTCTTGGTGCTTTCCCACTGAAGTGTTTGTTCAGCAAGATCCTCGAGAAACTGCCAAGCTTCCTCACTAGATTTTGTTAGAAAGTGACATTGACAAATGGTTTCCAACAACTGCTTCGTTGCTGGGTTCAATCCTTCATATAAAGTTTAGCAAAGTTGCCAATTCTCGATACCGTGGTGAGGGCATTGAACGAGTAGGTCTTTAAATCTTTCAAAACACTTCCAAAAGGGTTCGGAAGGAAGCTGGGAAAATTAAATGATCTCATTGCGAATTCTCACAGTCTTGTGATGTGGATAAAACTTTTTAAGAAAAGCTTTAACAAATTCTTCCCAATTTTTAATTGAGTGTGATGCTGTGCTGTATAACCATTTCTCAGCTAGGTCACATAAGGTGAAAGGAATGACCCTTAGCCTTATAGCATCATCTGAAAGTTGTGTTGTTTTCATCAATGCACAAACATTCTGGAATTTGTTTATGAAGATATAGGCATCTTCTGATTCCAGTCCATGAAATTTTGGTAACATGTTGACGAAGTGGGGTTTGATCTCAAAATTGTCCCCATTTGCTGGTGGGAGTGAAAGACAAGTAGGTAAGGCGGTGCGAATAGGGTAGAAAAGATTCTGGAGCGCGATTCGTTGAGGCGCTTCAACAGGCGGGTGTTGTGGGTTATTCGCACCTAACGGAGGTGGAATCAGTCCCGCGGGTAAGGTGTTGTTAGGATTAAATCCCGACATCTCCTTAGATGACGAAGAATGTGAAGGTGAAGGTAAGGAAGTGGAAGGAATTTCGACTTCGGAGTCGAAAGCGTTGTCGGTCGGTACCAACGAGACACGGACTAATCGGACACTAGTGTCCCTAGTCCAACCGGACATACACTAAACAGGTAGTGTAGTCAAAAATTTGAAAAACAGAAGGTGGGGGTAAGAAAACGTCAATGGAAAGAAAGTGGGTGTAAGTGGGGTGCAAGGATCTCTTAGCGACAAGTTGCAAGTTTTTTTTGTAAAAATTTTTCCTTTTTTCTTTTTGTATTTTTTTTATATGTGGAGCTTTTTGCAAACATGATTTTCGATAAAAGGCTTAGACACACGTTCAATCAATCACAAATGCACAATTAAGCCTAGATCTAGGGTCACCTAGGTCAGTTAGACAGCTCCTAACTGTTCCAAAGGGCAAGAAGTAGGACTTCAAACCGCCTCTTCACCGCCAATTGTGGCCAGGTAAGCACAAGTAGAGAAAGGAGGGATCCGCTCATGAATCACCGTGAGACGGGCCTTTTAAAGTTACCTTTCCCTACCTGTCTAGCCTAGGCACCACAAAGTCAGGTGAGGATCAATGGTCGATGCCTACAACTAGTCCTTTGTCCTATTGAGCGCGAAGTCCTTAGGGCTGAGTCTAATCTTTTTTTTAATTACTTGATGGTCAATGCAATATGCTTTATATGATTTTTTGGGTCCTGGGAAGAGTGATGAAATCCCCACCCAATCTGGATTGGTGTTCAAGCCCCTTAAAGTCAATTTAGATATGCAAAGCAATAAACACAATCACTTGCAAACAAATTTTTTTTTTAGTGTGGCTCAAAGAATCCCGCACAAGATCAATTATTGGAGAAGGGAAGAAATTTTTGGCGCAAAGAATCCTGCAGGCAATTTTTACAGAGGAGATATCAGGGGGTTCAGAGAAGGAGAAAGGGAGCTTACAGAGGAGATCCCACGTGCTAACGTCACGAAAGAACCGCGGATGCGCGGCAAAAAGGGGCTTTGCGCGGTGGAATCACGGTTTTCTCTGCGGCTCGGTTCCCGAGAATTTTTCTGCTCCTCTGTTCTTATTTTCCTCTGTTGTTCAGATTTGCCGTTTTCTGTTTTGCTCTCTGGATTTTTCCAGATCCGAACTCGTCGTTGATCCTGCAAAATTCCAACAAAACACCCTTCAAACAAATAACAAGAGGATAATTTTTTTTTTATTTTTCAATTTTTCAGTTTTTTTTATGAATTTTATGATTTTATATTAAGCCGAAATTGCAAAAAGAAAATATTACGCTATCCCCGGCAACAGCGCCATTTGATTTGAATGATATATGTTGTGATCAAAAATATTAATTACCGCAATCAAGAACGGCGTCGCTTGGTAGCTAGCCGGTGAGTACGGGTCGGTCTACAGGGATGTTGTGTATTTTCTAATTGTTCTTACGAGTTAATTCCAAACGGTGTTGGGATGATTATGACTAAAAACTAAGTTGATTTAGACTAGGATTAGAATCTTGCTAGAGTTAGGTTTAGGTTAAGTTTGGAAATTAAAGATTTCCCACCGCTTTCAATGCCCTAATTTAGATCTCTTTAGGTGTTATGGTAATTATTAATAAAGGGGATTAGGACGATCGGGAAGAAACAATGTTTCTTCTTCTAGGTCCTTGTCCGTCCTTTCTTAATTCTTACCCTAACCTCCATGGAAAACATGCACAACCGGTCTTTTAAACTACGGTATCACCGTTACCTCATGGGTAGGGTGCCGTAGGGAGCGGTATGTGTATGTATGCATGGAGTCCTGTTAATTAATATGTGATGGGCAAGAAAGGGGTGAGAGATTTTCATCTCTCAAATCTCTCCTATTCCTAACCCTAACAAGTGAGGAACTACTCACTCATTAGGGGATCGATAAAAGTCATGTTTTATGAGTTTTGTTTTTAAAAGATTAACTATCTAAACTACGACAGATTAATAAAAAGTTCTAATCTAATTTAAACTAGGGCAGATAATAAATCTATACTAAGGCAGAAATAAAAATTAAGAACTAGGGCAATGAAAATAAATCTACTTACTTTATTGATGCTCTCAAAACATTACAATTGATTCTGAATTTTTGATCAATGAAAAGAGACATATCTCAAAGAGAGGTTTAGGATTTCTATTTATAGAGCATAGAAACCCTAGGGCTACAATCGATTCACATCTGCATTTACAAATATTCCCTAAGAAGACTAGTTAACGCACGCCACACCGTCACAAAATTAGCACCGACACGGGCTTCACATGGCCGCGGATCCACGGCCAGAAGGCACGTTTGGCCGCGGTTCCGCGGCCATATTGGGGGCTTATGGGCTCTGCTTCTCTAGCAATTCTCCTGTTGCATTTTCCTTAGCTTTTCTTCACTTGGTTTCTCAGATTGTGTTCTAGTTTTCTTCCAGATTTCTACAGTGAATAATGTCATGGACTTTACCGTTTGCTTCGTGTCGAAGTCTTGAACCTTGCGTTGCCTTTGTACTTTGTGAACTTGTTCATTGATCTTCGTTTATTCTCTAACTGTAGGCTTGATCAAGATTCTTCCATTTGTTGATCGTAGTCTCACTTTTGTATCGTCTTTTCATCTTTTTCACTGTTTTTGTTCCGAGAACCTGTAACCTGCAACTATGTAGCAGATATGGATCAAAAGCACCTGTTTATTTGTAAAATGACTAAGAATGGGGAATATAATAATGCAAAATTATGATATGAACAGTCGTCCATTCTAAAATACTTTTAGAATGCTGTCCAAGTACCTGATTTGGGATACTTCCCAAATCTAGATCTAAAATCATAGATCTAGTCACTAGAACTCCTGATATACTATCCATATCCAACGTGGAGAAAACACTGTGTGACAACCAAAATCTGACCGATTGTAATATAGGAACATCACTTCTTATCTGGAGTATGTCATCTAAAACATGGACAATACTCTCTACATTCTTCTTACTAGGTTCACCTTTGTTTTGACGAAGTCAATCACCGTGACTATCACATCAAAATAGATGATCCGTCTCCACTATCCTTGCTTTAATCTACGAATAGACATAAGCAACTTGCACACCTTCCGCTACTCCCATTGACTACGATAACCTCTGGCAAAGTCATATACACGTGCACTTCCAAAATCCCATTTGGAAAGACGTTATAGTCACCCACCTGCCAGATATCATAACCATAATTGCATCAGCGCCAAAACATATCCATATGGAGTTCTGCATAGACACTGAAGTAAAAGTCACATCATAATCCACAATGGGTATTTGATGAAAACTCTTTACAACAAGTCTAGCATTATTAGGTTAGCACCTTTCCACCTGCATAGATCTCGAAAGATCTACTTGCTCCTACTGGGTTACCCCTTCAGGAGCACCCAACAAATACCAAAATCTATGATTTGCTGAAGTGCGTGGAGTCCATCTTGGGTATTTCATACCTGATCACCTGGAAGTTACCACTTCCTATAACATGTTGATAACAAGTAGAGGAATAGCAGTGTCAAGTTATATATATATATATATATGGACTTCAACATAGTACCTTTCCACCTACACAAATCTCGAAAGATCTACCTGTTCCTAATGGGTTTTACCCCTTAAGGAGCACCCAGCAAAATCTAAAATCCATAATTTGCTGAAGTGCGTAGAGTCCATCTTGGATATGAAGTATCTGGTCACTTAGAAGTTTCCACTTCCTATGACCCACTGATAACTAGTAGGACCATAATCTCCATGATGCTGACCTCCATGTCACCGTCTACGAGAAAACCAAAGCATCTCTCGGGTGTCTGAGGTCACGTACTAAAATCTGCGAAGTGGCTAATGGTTTGTCAAGTCCAATTGAATTCTTAGGTTCTACTACCATTTGTGGTTCTAAAGTCACTTCCAATTCTACCATACTCCCACTAGTTTCTTATGCAAAAAGATCCTTTTATAAAAATATGGCGAGTCAAGAACAATATAACTATTGATCTTGAAAATGGTAGAAACAATATCCTAGCGAATGCTTGGGATAATTCATAAACCGCCATTACCGAAGCGTGCCTCGAGTTTGTCCAGATTCTTCTTTTAGACAGAAACCGAATAACTCTATATCTTAACAACCTGAAGATATGCAACCATTCTATATCCATATAGAATCAAGGCACTAATTTAGATAGAACCAGATTCAAATATCATGCAGCTGTTTCCAGTGCATATCACCTAATGGAAAAAGGCCAATACAGTATTACTTATCATGGAGAGCATCCACGGATGAGTAACCTGTGAGAGAATCAAGTTCTCGATATTACTATAATGGAATACTTAGCATAAGTATCTACATTTTCGATCACCTCGAAAAATCCCGATACTTCCAACGTATGGTTCTCTACTTTATTCTTATACCTACAAACTTCTCAAAAGCTTTGACCTTGCATTACTATGAATGCGTGTCTAAAACTAGAGAACTCATAGGTAATTCTGAATGAAGTAAGAGTAACAACCCTTTGTCCCGAAGGAAACTGGACAACATACACCTCCATGTATAAGTCCCAAGAGTATAATAACTCAAATTCTGTGTCTTGTAAATTGAAAACTGTATCTTGGTTAAGAATGTCTTACACCGTTATTCAATGCACCTTATCTTATCCTCAACTGATAAAGGTAAATGTTTAGAACAAAATTTTCAAAATGTATATCTCATTTTATAAAAATAAAGGTACATATATTTCATTTTAAAATCTGGTGCATAACAACGGCTATTCGATACCAAATATTTGCCGTCAAGAAAAACCGGGCGATTTAATCCAATATCACCAATTACAACGAATTCCGATATTGAGGATCAAATTGCCCATTTCCCAATATTCTGCTCCTACTCATCATCTGTAACACCGTACAGACGTGAGGTCCAAATCTGGTAAATACATACCCTGGAGTCAGAATTAATTAGGAAAACAGTTCTCTTTTACATTACACAGAAATACTGAAACATGAAAATGTTTCACAGAGGATGGTCAGATATTCCTAGTAATTCCTTTTCCATTATCCAGATTCATGACAGTAGTCGCAATTTTCTTTGCCCTCACTTCAGTCTCTTTATATGTCTCTACTTCTTACCTTCTGCACACCGTTCCTGTGCTAACTGATTTTCTTCCTTCCCTACCTTTCGGCACCAGCCTAAGGTTTGGAAGAAGATTATCAAATAAGCGTAATAGGTGTACTCTCCTAATGCAAGGAGCTCTCGCAACCTGAGAGAAGGTAAAGAGAAGAGTTAACCGAATAATCATATTCAATTTTTTCAGAACCTGTGGCCATCCTCAACTGAAGTAATTTTTTCGAGTTCGTATGTAGCTATACGATGGTCGTTCCAAGCAATATGGATCATCGTAGTGATATGACATGTTCTGAAAAAATGCAAAGGGTAAAGTAGGAGTGGCAGGGATATATACGACTTTGTTGAGAATCAAGACAAACCAAAGCCAAAGTGTGTAAAAAGGTTCGGTCAAATTGGTTCATAAGTTTTTAAGGTAAGTCATGGGTCGTTGTACCCCAGAGAGAGAGAGAAAAGAAACATTCAGCGTGCACTCTATCAAGATCAGATTGGTTATCACTTTATCTGATCAGGATGGCTCCCACCGTTTTCTCGTATTCTCCTTCAAATCCTAAAAAGAGAACTAGTCGGGATCTTTGTAAATCTCCAGTTCCGAATACAATTCTTCCGTATATTTTTCCAGATTTTTCGTTAAATTTTTCTGTTTTGTATATATTTTATATAATTTTTCTTTATTTAAAATTCCTAACCAAAACAAAAAAAACCTGAGCCCAAATCCTAACTCTACCCGTACCTGACCCGACCCATGCCCGACCCGACCCGAACCGCTACCCACTTCTTCTTCTTCCTCTCTCGTCTCTTTTCCCGCCACTTCCTCGTAACGGCTCTCCCCCGACTCCCCGCTTCTCGCGCCCACGCTCGCTTCTCGCGCCCATCTTCCCCATGACCCGCGCTCACTCGAGACCCGCTCCCCCAACGTCTCCTTCCCCCAGCGGCTCTCCCCCATGACTCCTCGCTCCTCGCGCTCGCCCGCAATGGGCGCATCCCTTTCCCACTCTCGTCATGTTTCCCCCTTCCCCTACGAATCGCACCCACACCCGCGCTCCAAGTCGCCTCACCTCACCCTCGACCTCGTGTAACATTTCAAAAAAATAAAGTATTATTTTTGGGAATTTTCATAATTTAATATTAATTTTTAATGAATATTTTAATAGTCGGTATAATTAAATACTGATAATGGGGTAAATTCCGGAGAAAAGTTTGGGAAATTCTAAAATAGGGTATTTTGTGGAAATATGTCATTTTTAAGTTTTTATGGTTATGTTATGATATTTTAGTGTTAAGAGCGATTAAAAATCGCTAATTGGGATTTTTGGCTTTTTGTGCAAAAATGTGCACATAACATTTTCCACACTTGTCTCATGTTATGGACTCATGATGGCTTAGGGTTGAACCATGTTGAGATGACCATGGTGGCTTAAACCATTTGGTTAAATTAAGTGGGTTAATTAAGAGTTTAGCTTGTTTAGGGATTGGATTAAGTGGGGGTTGACTTGTGTAGGGAGAAAGTGAGCCATGATGGCTTGTGCAAGCTAGCATGTTTTAGTAAGAGAAAGAAGGAGGTGGCTCCTAGGTAATGTCATAATCACCATTCACTTCAAAACTTTTGCCTCTCACATCTCTCCCTCTCACTCACTCACACTCACATCTCTCACAACTCATCATATACCACCACATCAACCCCCAACACAGCAACTTCAGCCCAACACAACACGCCAACATCATAAACCAGCAGCAGCAGCTGCTAAAACAATGCTTCAGCCAACACCCTTCAAAAGCTACATGACATCAGCACACACACCAGCCCCTAACACCTTAGCCCAATACCTACACACTCACATCAGCAGCTACATCAGCCCCCAATATCAACACTTCAGCCTAATTGCATCAACAACAGCTCCATAACTTCACACTCCACCACAAACAACATCCAAAACAGCTCAGCAGTAGCAGCTGCAGCAACATCAGCCCAAACCTCTGCTGCAACAGCAGCAAGAACAGCCCCCACACCATCATATACCACAACAACATCAGCCACAACACTACACAAAACAACAACATCCACTGCTGCTGCTACAGCAACACCAACATCACAAAAATAAAACAACAGCAGCAACTTCAGCCTGAAAACAGCATTAGCATCAGCTACTGCAGCAACATCTGGAGCAAATGGAGCAGCTCCACAGCAACAACAGCCCTTCCTCCTTCCTTCATCCTCTCTTCTCCTACATCCTAGGACCCCCTTGAGGTATAATCTTTCAACCCAACTCTTATCTTGCAAGTTATGGGTAGTAGGCTGAAATTTAGTGTTATATTTGTGATCTAGTGCTAGTTTTAGTGATTTTGAGTGAGATGTGGCCAAGTGATGGTTTTGATCGTTAGGGTAACCTTATTAGGTGTATTTGAGACCATTGTAACCAAGATTACCCCAGATTTCCAGTTAGTTACCTGAGTGTTTCGACTTGGCGTATTTTATCGGTTTTGTCGACTTTGTGGCATTTCTGGAAATTGCTATCAATCCGGACCTCCTAAAATAATATTGACTTGGCAGTGAGGTATGCAGGCAGATAGAAACCAACACCCAAAGCCCTAGCCCCCAAATCCCATTTCAGGCCACCGTTTTATTCCCTCTGGCCGCAATTTGCGGCCAGACCAGGGTGAAACTACCTCGTTTTGCGTGCGCGGCTCTTTTACCTGTAGACTTGACCCTGGGTATGTCTAGTTTTTTCTGGTTCCAACCAGGGTAGAATCTGAGTTGATTTTCTTGAGTTGGCGCATGATTTACGACTTATTTTCGTGTGGATTTTGGTATTCGATGATTCGTTTCTGTCTGATGGCGTTTGAACGCCAACGGCAGAGGGATATTGGCCGTGTTTGCACGCAAGGCTATAGGTTTTTACTTATAGACGTAGCGTGCACCATTTTGGTTTCCGACATGGTTTTCATGTGTTTTAGCGTGTGATATCCTTGTAGATACCCCACGTGGCGTCGAGGCGTTGGAGATGCAAATGGCGACATCGGCACCGGCACGCATAAAGAAAGGTGAGTAGATTTATATCTACGGGGAGAAGTCGGGTGGATGGCGTATAGCACCCCCGCAATTCGTCGTGATGTATACGGATGCGTATACACACATATAATTATCTTATGTTGTTTGGGATTAATTATTGATGTTTAGGATGTATAATTGGTGTGTTGGATTGGTGAAGGTTACGAAACCCTAGGTAGTGGGTGCACTACACATTCATATACACACATACATACTTGCATACATCCTTATTTCATATGTGGTTATGGGATTCTATATAGGTATGTGTTCACGTGGGTATGGGACTATGTGTTCACATACGGATTTGAGGATGATACTTGGGTTTGAGATGAGTCGATGATATTTGATCCGAGATTATGATATCGGTGATATGGTAAAATTCATATTTGAGATACGTCTTGATGCTTTAGCAGGATTTTGGGACGATGATGCCATAGGAATAGTGATATATATATATATATATATATATATATATATATATATAATGATCGACATGTGAGTATGATACGAGATAGGGTATGATATGATATGAGATGACAAGATATTTATGATAGGCCGCCTTGGGCGTTGTTTACTCTTTGAGATGATATGTGCTGATGATATCGATTCATACGAGACTGTTGATTAGTATTCAGATCATGATGATAGTGATGATGTTAGCTTTGTACTAGACGTAGATCAGTACCCAGATTATGATATTTGATATAGAGAATACCAGATGAATGATATGACGAATATGATATTGACCCATACCCAGATTTGGGGATGCCGTACGACGGATTTACGTATGAGCTGTAATTTGATGTTTGATCCGCACTCTTGACTTGGGAATAACCGATTATAGAGATATGGTATCGGATGTGATATGATCGAGGCGGGATCACCGACTATATATATATATCGACTCATAGGTTAGGCGGTTTCCCTTACCTACTGTTAGCTTTAGCTCAGCCTTATAGTGGTGTAGCTATATGACTCTTATGACATTAGATGCAGTTTAGCTATCATTGTGTTTGGTATTCAGTTCCCGCACATTATTATTGTTGCTCTGCAACGCATACTTATTGTGATTCATATTCTATTGTTGATATCATGCTGTTAGGACACCAGCACCATTACCGATGATGCGTATGTACCACATACACTTACTTGCCAGTTCACACACATCTTCATCGGTAATTGCTATGTCACTACACAGTAGTATTATTGCATCAGGATATGACCCTAGTATGTGCATACTATTATTCCATGTTTGTAGGGTTCTATACTGTTTGTAGGGTTCCTAGGCACTCTAATGAGGTCTCACAAGGCATCAACCATGCCAATTTCTAATTTTATGGGTGCCGAGAAACCCTAATACGGATCGTTGGCTAGAAGTTTAGGCGACAAAGCAACTAGTTAACTACTTTAACTAAGAGTACGGAAATACAACTTTTGTAGATCCGGTCCTCCACCTCCACGGCTCCGTGATGAAGTCCTCTCCGCTGTCCAAATCAAAATCCGGGCTCTAGCGTCGGCTTCATCGGAGAAATGGGCGGGCAAGGTCGTCGGTTTCGTGCCGAAGATGATCTACGTCGAAGCATCACAAGATCAAGCTCCCACTTCACCAAGTCATGAAACTTGTGAAGAAAACACACTCTACTACTTGGCAAGAGGTAGAGGATGAAGAAATAGGAAGTGGGTAGACTTTAGAATTGGATTTCTCACCATTTTTCATCAATCACCATTGATGGTCCAAGATTTTCTTCTTTTAAGAAGATGAAGAAGAAGAAGATGATATTATGATAAGTTATTTAAAAATAGAAAGGAAAATGAATTCTTATCATAATTGTAACCATGGTAAAGTGTAGAGAGCTAACTATAGTTAAATGAATGGTTAGGGTTAATGAGATGAAGACAAAAGGGTTTCTTTGGTCAAAGCTTCATGAAGCTTCAACAAGCTTCATGAAAGAAACCCTTTTGTTTTTTCTTTTCTCTTTTCATTTCTTTTAATCCAAATTAAAAGATAAATGAAAGAATAAATGAAAACCCTAACCATTAACTAACCATGGTTTAATCTTTACACTTGACCAAGTTAACATGCATCATCAAACATGATACAATCAAGTGCACAAAATATATCACATATACAATGTGCACATCCGAGTGAGAAAATCCATCTTAAGTGAACCGATACTAGTTAATGCAAAGTAATATATCAAATATATATAATTATGCATTAAATCATTAAATCAACACTTGATTTAATGATCCGGTCATATCGCATATAACCGACTAATATCCAATATATCGATTTATCGAATCAATCCTTGATTCGATAACTAGGTTATATCGCATACAACCATTCGATACATTTATCATGAGAATGGAATACGGTATCACATACACGCATTATTCTCGGTCCCGCACATATCTCATATGCGCTCCTATTTCGTTTCGCTTGAGCCAGGAAACCTCTGTGTAGGACTCTAAAGACTCGTCAATACGCCGGCAGCAGGTAATGATCATATCAAACACCCACAAGCCGCAAGCGGTCTGCTAAACGTAACGGCCACATGGGTATTGAGCGATCAGAAGATCGACGAGCAAGCCCGCTCACACTCCAGTGAATCCAACCAGTAACACTTACCGTACAGTCCGGTCTGATCGTCTGATATGTCGCATATCTCGCCTATGGGTGGTAAACGTTAGACCCCAATAGCTTGATAAGTCGTGTCGATATGAGGTCTATAACAATTTGAGAAACTGCTGGTAACACTTACCAGTAAATCTCAGTAACCCTGGCCAGAGATTTCCGGTTATAGCCAATCGAACACAGCGCAACATCAACTCCCTATACCGGGAGAGACGAATCCCCTCCTATCGCTCATTGCCTCCATGTGACTCGGGACTGTACCCAAAAACCACCGTTTTGCACGCCCTCTTGGACGTGGTAAGGTGGAAATCAAAGCACAGTGGGAACCACACAAGACTCTATGACGATCTCGGGTCAACAGACTACTCTGTACCAGTGTCACCAGAGAACTGCCATCTGACGTAAGGTATAATACCATCTGGGAGTTCTCGGCGAGTCCGTCCAGTGTACCCAGTCTCTACTGAGCACCCGTATATCATCTCTGATGTTAAACACCGATGGATATGGGATCATCCATCGCCCATCTGTATGGGTCGAGAAGGTATACGCTAGTCTACTCTGGTATATCGATGCCCCGTCTCGATATACCTACGACTAGGGACTTTGAAGGATGTACTTATGGACTACCATGTCCCCACTAGTATGATCCGCATCACAGTCCAGGTAGTCAAGTACACATCCTAAGGGCTTTACCAACATGTAACAGAGAGACAATCAGTATACACGTTAAGGTAAAGTTCAACCAGATAGCATACTATCATGTCGAGCAAGAAAGTCCTCCCTATATATGTCCCAGCATCCACTACAATATACATCCTATGTACAGTAATGGCCTCTAGGGCATACATATAACTAACAATCTCCCACTTGCACTAGGGCCATCTGTAGCAATGGTTGCAGTATCATATACTCAACCATCCCATAAAAATCTCTCTCTGGGAATAGGCCTTCGTGAGTGGATCCGCCGTGTTGTCCTCTGAGTCTACTCTCCTAACCTCGATCACCCTGGAGATCAGCTATCTCCATGATCAGGTGATGCTGCCTCAGAATATGTCTGGATCACTGATGGGACGGGCGTACCTTGGCATAAGCCACAACTCCATTGTCTCACAATGGTAGGAACGTAGTTCATCTCATGAACCAATATACACCCAAACAGCCTCTTTGGTAGCATCTTAAGTAGCGATGTATCCAGCCTTTATCGTCTAGTATGCCACGGTATATAGCTTGGAACTCTTCCAATATACCGTCCCTTTACTGCGGGTAAAGACAATGCCTGCGACTGACATTCAGTCGTCTTTATCATCCTGGAACCCTTCCAGTGATTCTCCCCAGGATCGATTGATACCATCTCACTACAACTAGTGAGAATCCTAACATCCATTTAGATCTATCTCATAGATCCAAAACCCAGGATTTAGGAGGCATCACTTTGATCCTATATGGAGAATCATTGTGATAAGCGGAGATTGACCTGGCGTAGTATAGGAAACTCTTTCCCTATCAAGAGCACGTCATCCACGTACTCTACGAGGATCATCACCATACTCCCTACTACCTTTTTGTATATACAAGGTTCATCTACCATTTTGATGATGTCAAACTGTTTGACTAATCCATCAAAACAGATGTTCCAACTCCGCGATGCCTGCTTTATCCTATAAAGCATCTTGCACACGTTTCCGCTGCTCCCACTGTCTACGAAGCCCTCTGGCTGTGTACTTATAGACGCTCTCTTCTAAAACATCATTTAGAAAAGCTGTCATGACACCCAACCACCAGATATCATAGTCATGGTATGTAGCCGTGGCAAGTAGAATCTGGATGGACTTAAGCATAGATACTGGAAAAAGGTTTCATCATTATCCACGCCTGGTCAATGACGAAAACCTTTAACAAGTCTAGCTTTGAAAGTCTCAACTTTTCCATCTACACCAAGTAATCTTCTCAAGATATACTTGCTCCTGATGGGGATTTAACCCTTCAGATATAGCAACTAAAGTCCATACTTTGTTGGTGTATAAGGATTCCATCTCAGATCACTAAGCATCCAGCCATTCTTACAGAGTCTTACTCCTGATGGCCAGCTAGAAACTAGTTGGGTCATCATCTCATGATGCAATTCTCGCTCCCACTGTCATAGAGAAACCGAAATATCTCTCAGGTGGGTGAGGAACCCTACTAGATCGGCGGAGAGGCTGAGGTTCGTTGGAATCTACTGAATCCTTTGGTTCTTTCAAATCATCAGCTGCAGTTTGCATAGCTGGAACCTTTCCAGTTCTACATAACAGACCTTGCCTCGAGCTTGTCCGGATTTTGCTTTTAGACATAGGCCAGACAACCCCAAATCTTAACCATCTCAAGATATGGGCTCTTCCCTTTCCATATCACATATGAAGCGGTAGGCAACTGATTTGATTTTAACCCTATTCAATAGGTATGCAGCTTCTCAAGTGCATAACTCCTAAAAAGGAAATAGGTAACTTAGTAGTACTCATCATAGAGCACACCTTATCATATATGGTGTGATTACTCCACCCCGATATACCACCGTGCTATGGTGTATACGGAGGAGTAATGCTGAGAGAGAATCTCATTCTCCTTTAGAATTGTCCAAGAATTTCGTGCTCAAGTATTCTCCTCCCTGATCGCATCAAAGGACATAATACTTATACCCTCATTTGGTTCTCTACTTCTAACTTATATTCCGTGAATATCTCAAAAGGTTCGGACTTGTGTTTCAACAGGAACATAGGTCTGAATCTCGAAAGATCATCAGAGAATGTAATGAACTACAAAGAACCAGTCTTGGTATATGTAGACAGGGGACCTACATACATCAACATGTATCATCCCAAGAGTTTACTTAACTCTTTCTCTGTTTCCAATAAACGGAGCTATGGTCATTTTATCTTTGTGACATGACTGGCGAGTTTCACAAGATGTAAATTCAAACTAATTTAAATATGCATCTTTATGTAACTCTAGCTAGTCGGGTCACATTGATCTGACCTAGTCTACAATACCTCAAGAAGGAATCATTCATTCTGAACTCTTCCTCTTGTGTGTGTTCAGTATACTAAAGAACTGTAGTTTAATTTAGAACATCAACGCTTTTAGATAACGTGCCTGATCCGATCAACTTTTGATATAGGAAATGTTCAAAACATTATCCGACAATACAAAATTTTATCGTTTCTTTACTAATAAAGAGATAGATATGATTTTGCATATCAGGTTCGGTATCTAATAACATTTGTTCAGAATCAATGTATTGGTAATACAGGGTGACAGTGACCAACAGACTTGGCTGCAACACTTGCCCCGTTTTCTGCCTCATGAAACTTATCACCCGTTCTCAGTTCTTCTACCTTTCTGTAGCCCTATGTAACATATTACATATGTGGGATCCTGATCTGGTATCACATACCCAGGACGTAAAGGATACTGAGAAACAGTTCTCTGTAATGAACACACCCGAAGATGATGCATCAGCATGCACTCTCTTCGTTTGGGCGGCACGGGAATTCTGGTAATCCCCAATTTCTTGCTCTGTCTTATAACAATTATAAGGTGGAGCGGGACCAACGTTCCCCAGCTCAGTATAACAAGCGGGTTCGGTAAAATATCCGTATTATTATCTTGATTAAGGCGTGATATGGTCGCTACCTGGAGAGAGAGAGAAGAAAACACTCAGCATGCGCTCTTGTAAGAATAGATTGGTTATTATTTTATCTAATCAGGATGGCTCCCACTGTTTTTATCAAATCTTCCTTCAAACCCTAAAAGGAAAGATTAGCCGGGATTAATTACACACTACAAGTTCGCCAATCTTTCAGCCAGGCCAGTGTCGGTACTTTGAGGGAGGTCCCCCGTGCTTTCGCACGAACCTAATTAATGTAAACCTCGTTTTCCCAGAGGCGTAACCCCGTTAACACCTTTCTAGACACCTACTTGATCGGCTAATTGTAATGTATAAAACTCTCCCAGGAGTAACTCTTACTCGCAGCGGGTATCGGGATCCAACTATCTCATAGAAGGTATGCAATCTCATTGCAAATTTCAACACTTGAAATTCCCGATAATATTTTGCCCCTAACGTGCTATGACCTTGACGAAAGCCAACAAACCATAGCCCGCTAGTCAAGTTCAACCCGTACATTTCTTGATTGAATTAAACCCACCCGCACGACCCTTGACGAAAGCCAACAAAGCCGCACGACTACCCTAATCCAATCGCATCGTATGCTGGCAGATAAGCAGCATATAGCTACCGCACACTGCACCTTGACGAAAGCCAACAAATGCAGCACGAATACTATATACAACTTATCTGAAATGACGGAGGGCTACGACAGATTTTTCTGAAAACCTATTGCGTAATGAACTTGATATCGTTGTAGGATCGAATGAATTTTGAAATGGAGTGTTTTTGAGGCTTTTCTAGTTTTGCTAAAGGAGTCACTCCCGGTGAAGGGATCGTCGGTCCTTTCCTCGTCGAATGAGGTGCGGGATATATCATATATATCACTGTGCAAAGCAAAAACTCTTAAAAGCAATCAAAAGTCAAATCGAGTGTGTAGCATCTGCCAGTTATTGCTAAAGGAGTCACTCCCGGTGAAGGGATCTCGGTCCTTTCCTTATTGAATAAGGTGCAGGATATATCACATATACCTCTGTGCAAAGCAAGAACTGTAGCTACCTGTTTTATTTTGAAATTCGATTCTACAACATCTTAGGTTTCTTTTATTTCATTAATCACATTAATGAAGTCCCATCATTTAAATACCTAAACATCACAGATAAATACGACGTACACTTATGCCATCCGCATTCGCCTCGATGTCCCCTCGTGCACCGTTAGGTTAGGTAACTAACGACAGAGCGGGGCAGGGCTAGCGCGGGTATAAAACATAAGTAACGTCTATATAATATATCATATATACTATATACTGTATCCATCACAGAACATATCACATGATCACATCACAGATATCGCAGCAGAAGAATCATATGAAATATTGGATATACTAGGACGTCCGTGTTTTCAATACGAGCCAGTATAAAACACGGATTCCACGGTCGTGATGAATAGCCAAACCCACACCCCTAGACCCCTACGAGAGCGGCAAGCAACCCTACCAATTCTAGGGTTAGGAGACCCGGACTCGACTCCTCGAGATGGTCTCCCACTGGACCCTAGAACCCGGTTACTTGTGCTCCCCTCCTTGGGTCTATCCTAGTGCAGAAAAGTAAATAATATACAAAGGGTGACAGCTTCCGCAACCTAGAAGTGCCCCAATAAAAGAATATTACATACAAGTTTTTACATGAATGAAAATGAAAAACACTCATCTCACATAAAAACCCCCGGCTATTCAAACACGACGATCCAATATAACATATCCAGCAACACATAACATCACATGCCATCAACGTAAGTAAATATGCGCATCCCAATTGTCGTTGACATATAGCAACGAAACCGGCGATATCACATATTACACTTACGGTCACAGAAAAGAAAGTGTAAAACTACAACAGTTGGAATCCGCAACCTTCTTAGACATCGCATGCCTAAACCAATGAATTCCTTAGACATCACATGCCTAACAATTATAAACCCCGCATTTTAGTCTCAAAATCGAAAACACTTTTCAATATCAAGTCGGGCAATTCAACAAGATTCCCGACATGTTGATCGAATGCTCGTCGCAAACTTTAGTAGACGGCCGCACCCCCGATACCGTCGACGAAGTGCACCAAGGCGGAACACCGCTACCGCGAGCACCCGAACGGATGCTTTCGGCGACGGGGTTCTCCTACAGTCACTTGGTCGGGGCTATGGAGCGAGGCTGTCTATTAAGTTTACCCGGCGAGTATCCGCGTACGCTACGTGATTGCGACGGACTTTTGATCACATCAAAATTCCGTGGCAACCGATCAAGTGAGACTAAACTGCTATGTTTATAACATTTATTCAGTTATCTCATAACTGTTTGCGAATTCCAAATGTTGTATCACATTCCGGATAAATAGAAAATGTTAAACTTTCCGATCGAACAATCGAACACCCAAGTTTTCCCGAAACAGATCAACACATGAAATAAGTTTAAAAACATTCACTTCGTGCCTCAGTACCAACGGTCCAGCCGTAGAAGGGTCAAGCCAACGCCTCACATGTGGCATGCCGTATTGCCCCAAACCCGAAGGTTCAAAGGGCAGTTCAAGACGGTCACATAATCGAGTTAAGGTTTGTGGTCTTCTAGAGGGACCATCGCATTACTTGCACTACTTAGAACGTTATTAAACTACGGAAAAATCCAACACTTGGAAATTTCCCGGAAGGGGAACAAGTGGGTATTTATATCCAGTCGAACTTTTTAACAGTTTCTAAAATATCCGAAAAAACATAAACGAAGTTAAATTATCCGATCAAATTAACGAATCCCCAATAAAACCCTAAAAAACTCAACACTTGAGTTGAATTAAAAAATTCACATAAAAAATTAACAAGAAAGGACCTAAGAATAATTACATGAAATTTCAGGGACTAAGTCACAATTTTGGCCGCGGAAACGCCGCAAAACCCCAGGTTTCGCCGCGGTTCAGCGGTCAAATTGTTGAATTAGACGTCCAAACTTCACCGTAATTCTTAGTTTTTCCTGCATAATTTTATGAGAATTTTTAATTTGGAAAAAGCCACAGTTTGTAAAAATGTACAGAGAAGGGTATAATCGGGGGATTCCGGCTTCGATCGGACTTCTAACTTCGTATACACTTCACCTAAAGCTCTAGCTAGGCTCTGATACCACTGTAGGGTTCCTAGGCACTCTAATGAGATCTCACAAGGCATCAACCATGCCAATTTCTAATTTTATGGGTGCCGCGAAACCCTAATACGGATCGTTGGCTAGAAGTTTAGGCGACAAAGTAACTAGTTAACTACTTTAACTAAGAGTACGGAAATACAACCTTTGTAGATCTGGTCCTCCACCTCCACGGCTCCGTGATGAATTCCTCTCCGCTGTCCAAATCAAAATCTGGGCTCTAGCGTCGGCTTCATCGGAGAAATGGGCGGGCAAGGTCGTCGGTTTCATGCCGAAGATGATCTACGTCGAAGCATCACAAGATCAAGCTCCCACTTCCCCAAGTCATGAAACTTGTGAAGAAAACACACTCTACTACTTGGCAAGAGGTAGAGGATGAAGAAATAGGAAGTGGGTAGACTTTAGAATTGGATTTCTTACCCTTTTTCATCAATCACCATTGATGGTCCAAGGTTTTCTTCTTTTAAGAAGATGAAGAAGAAGAAGATGATATTATGATAAGTTATTTAAAAATAGAAAGGAAAATGAATTCTTATCATAATTGTAACCATGGTAAAGTGTAGAGAGCTAACGATAGTTAAATGAATGGTTAGGGTTAATGAGATGAAGACAAGAGGGTTTCTTTGGTCAAAACTTCATGAAGCTTCAATAAGCTTCATGAAAGAAACCCTTTTGTTTTTTCTTTTCTCTTTTCATTTCTTTTAATCCAAATTAAAAGATAAATGAAAGAATAAATGAAAACCCTAACCATTAACTAACCATGGTTTAATCTTTACACTTGACCAAGTTAACATGCATCATCAAACATGATACAATCAAGTGCACAAAATATATCACATATACAATGTGCACATCCGAGTGAGAAAATCCATCTTAAGTGAACCGATACTAGTTAATGCAAAGTAATATATCAAATATATATAATTATGCATTAAATCATTAAATCAACACTTGATTTAATGATCCGGTCATATCGCATATAACCGACTAATATCCAATGTATCGATTTATCGAATCAATCCTTGATTCGATAACTAGGTTATATCGCATACAACCATTCGATACATTTATCGCGAGAATGGAATACGGTATCACATATACGCATTATTCTCGGTCCCGCACATATCTCATATGCGCTCCTATTTCGTTTCGCTTGAGCCAGGAAACCTCTGTGTAGGACTCTAAAGACTCGTCAATACGCCGGCAGCAGGTGATGATTATATCAAACACCCACAAGCCGCAAGCGGTCTGCTAAACGTAACGGCCATCCGGGTATTGAGCGATCAGAAGATCGACGAGCAAGCCCGCTCACACTCCAGTGAATCCAACCAGTAACACTTACCGTACAGTCCGGTCTGATCGTCTGATATGTCGCATATCTCGCCTAGGGGTGGTAAACGTCAGACCCCAATAGCTTGATAAGTCGTGTCGATATGAGGTCTATAACAATTCGAGAAACTGCTGGTAACACTTACCAGTAAATCTCAGTAACCCTGGCCAGGGATTTCCGGTTATAGCCAATCGAACACAGCGCAACATCAACTCCCTATACCGGGAGAGACGAATCCCCTCCTATCGCTCATTGCCTCCATGTGACTCGGGACTGTACCCAAAAACCACCGTTTTGCACGCCCTCTTGGACGTGGTAAGGTGGAAATCAAAGCATAGTGGGAACCACACAAGACTCTATGACGATCTCGGGTCAACAGACTACTCTGTACCAGTGTCACCAGAGAACTGCCATCTGACGTAAGGTATAATACCATCTGGGAGTTCTCGGCGAGTCCGTCCAGTGTACCCAGTCTCTACTGAGCACCCGTATATCATCTCTGATGTCAAACACCGATGGATATGGGATCATCCATCGCCCATCTGTATGGGTCGAGAAGGTATACGCTAGTCTACTCTGGTATATCGATGCCCCGTCTCGATATACCCACGACTAGGGACTTTGAAGGATGTACTTATGGACTACCATGTCCCCACTAGTATGATCCGCATCACAGTCCAGGTAGTCAAGTACACATCCTAAGGGCTTTACCAACATGTACCAGAGAGACAATCAGTATACACGTTAAGGTAAAGTTCAACCAGATAGCATACTATTATGTCGAGCAAGAAAGTCCTCCCTATATATGTCCCAGCATCCACTACAATATACATCCTATGTACAGTAATGGCCTCTAGGGCATACATATAACTAACACTGTTATACTTGCACTTCTTGATATGTCACATATATCATGTTTTCTGATTATGCGCATTGAGATATGTTGTTTCTATGATATTTCTGGATTTGGGAACCGTGGGTATTTCAAAGAGATTATGTAATTGTTTTAAAAACCCGATTACCCTTGGCATGATATTTCAGTGCGTCCACCATGTGTTTTCTCGATGCTGAGAGCAACATGTGAAACCCGATTCGAGGAGGCGGATGAGGCCGATTGCGGGTACATGGTGGGCCCGGTGCGGTACCCCGGGGCAAGAAGATCGCAGGAGATGGCGTTGAGCCTGGCAGGGGAGCACTACCGACCGGTGATTTTACCCGACGCGTCGGATATCCGGAGGATACCGTCGCGGTCTTGAGATTGATGGTAAGGGCCGGTCTGGATTGACGGCGCCCTAGATAGTGAGACTTATCAGAGATATTGAGATATTGAGATTGAGGCTATGTTTTGTGCCGATGCTGGGCACAGGTTTCATGATGTTTTTCCATGATTTTGACTATATCCTCATATTTACATGCATGACACGTGGACGGGATCCACCTATATACAGACATTGATCACATACAGACTTTGATTACATTGATCATACTTTTCATGCATTCATACAGCATTCATATGATACATTGCTACCTGAGGCACTGACACTGACACGGGCACATGGGATTACATTTGGGTTAGATAGTTACCCTAGCCATTATTATAGGCTGCTGGTTATATATTTGAGGATTATATTATGATCGTATGACCTAGGATTGCGTCATACATGCGATTTTCTGTTCGTAGATCTTTTTCTACTCACGAGTTGGCAACTTACCCCCGTTGTGCCCAGTTTCTTGCAGGTGTTGCCGTACGAGTTTCATTATGGCTTTGCGGGCACAGCTTCTTTCAGGTGACTTGCTAGTAGGTGGGTTATTTGTATCATACCCATCATTATACATTGTATATTATATTTCAGTTGTATCTAGAAGTTCCATCAACCAAACATGTACTTATTTGAGATAGAGACCAGTGGTGTTTATTCTTTCGACCCTAGAGTCGCACGTTATATTTCTCTGGGTTTCATGTCGTTGAGTTTCCTTTTCTGTTATGATCCTCGCCTTTAGGCGTTGTATATTATGTTGCAAACTGGTTGATTTACAAATGGTTTTTCCTACACTCTACTACTTTTCTTGGTTTGGATTTCTGGGCTCGGCTTACTCAGAGCACGTACGCCTTGAGACGTTCGTAGCCTAAGTGACGGTCATGTTCCGTACTTTCGGGTCGTGACACCTCGTCTCTTTCTCCCCCCTACAAAACCCCTACCTCCTCTGCAGCCGCGACCACCCAGTCTGTAACACCCTAGTTCATTTATACCAATTCCAGTTCGCGTATTTATTTAATTATGGTATTTTCCTGATTTACTGTATTTTGGGTGCAAATATTACATCTGACATCTGTATTAGTATCCGACCCGACCCGCTTGCTTGAACCTGTCTTGATTCATGTTCATGATTTATCCTGACTTGTTACATAGACTTGTGCACATTCATGTAACCTGCATACTGGCATTTTATCTGGCATGCACATTTTTACAATATAACATTTTAAGTCACATAAAATATTTTAAAAAATACATTGCATGGCCTGCATGATACCCCTAACCCCGTGGTAGCATCCGCGCATCTTGTTCTCATCCCGTTCAGTGAAACGGACTTGTTTGGATGGCTACGCGCATGTACGTGCATCCATTCTTGGGGGTATGCAATTTCGTTACCCGAGCATTCATTTTGAATTTTGAACGTCGCATATATTTTTCATATTTTAAAACTGAATTTTTAGACCCGACCCGGGCGTGTTTTGGAATATTTTTGTATCCCGCCAAAATTCAAATTTATTTAGTATTTAAAATTATTTAATTTAAATTTATTTAACAGTTCATATTTTAACTAACTAACAAAAATATTTTTATAAATTAAAATCTTAACAATCTAACTACTCACCCTCTTTCTCTCTCCTCACTAACCGACAATATTCTTTCTCCTCCCTCTCTCTCTCTTCTCGCGCAACTGTTTCTCTCTCTCTCCTCTCACATCTCGCGATCACTGTAGTGATCTCGAATCGCGTCAGCGCCGTGAGATGTGGTCACCTCCCTTCACTAAATTCATTCGTTTGTCTCTCTTCTCCCCTTATAAAACCCGAGCTCGCACTTGAACCCATCACAACTTCCCTCTGCCTCCTCAAACCCTAACCCTAAAACTCCTCACCCATTAATCCCTCGACCTCAACCGAGCCTCTACCAACTCCTTCTCTTCCTCCTCGTCTTATCCTTCCTCTTCGTCACCCATTTTCGAGCACCCCTGCACCTCTAGAAACCCATCACCTCACCACCGACGGCCCTCTTCACCTCGTCAACCTTACACCACCTCTCCTCTCTCTCCTCTGCTCTCCCTTCTACACAAAAACCCTGCACCCAAACTCCAGCACACATCAAAACCGAGCTGCACCCTAACCTAACCCTAATTTCTTGAAGCCAGCCCTAGCCTCGCCTGAGCTCAGTCGACCTCGTCATCGTCACCTCTCTCCTGACCCCCCTGTGCACCTACAACCCCAGTGAGCAACCCTTCCCTCTTTTTCTTTCTCCTCTTCTTTCTTTTTCCTTTTTCTTTACTTTCTTGATTTCTGTATTTCCAGCGTTCGCCGGAGCCGGGATCGACGCCGACGATCCAGACGACCCAGAGGACGTACCTTGCCGCGTGATCACCCTCGTGAGTTACTTGGACCCGTTCCGTGTGCCGTGCGTGCGTCGCGACATTTTGCCGACGCCGGACGTATCGTACATATCCGTTTCTTGATCCGTCTAGGCAAGTTAATCTTGCTACATGCTATACTACTGTATTCTATGCCTATTTGAATTATAATACCCCATAATCATTAGTTTTGAAATCCACATATTCATTTTTCATATTACACCGTTTTCGGACATCCGTATGCGTCCGTATATGTTATTTCACATCTAGAGCATGCAAGTTTATTTTGCTACATGCCACCTTACTTTATATACATCTATTTTAATAAATATAATACTGGTATTTCAAATTATGCACCCCATGTTTACTTTTACAGTTTTTCCAACATCCGTACGTGTTATTTTACATCTAGCATATGCAAACCTATCTTGTCACATATTATACTACAGTATAATGAATCTAATTGAATATAACAGATCATATTGTTTAATTGTACATCATGCTTTAACCAGTTTATCATTTTACTGTTATATCACGTCCGTGTGCATCCATATTAATAATTACATATCTAGTCGCATGCTAAATCATCTTGCTACATACTAGGTATAGTTTTACGCATCCATATGAATAAAATGTTACCCGTTTATCATATAATATACATATAGCTGCATCTACAGATCACATCAATACATAATACTGATGTTTTAATACCCCATGTTAATAAAGTGCATCCTAATTAGAATTAGAATTTTAAATGTAATCCTAATTGATAATTGTGCATCCATATCATTGATCTTATATCTATTTGCATACCATGTCACATTATCTCATTTTATTGTTATATTAGTACTCCATACTTGATTTTGTGCACCCATGCTTACTACAGTTTGATTATGAACACCCACTTGATACCTGTACACTACTTGGCACGACCTGATACACTATTTGACATGACTTGATACATAAACACTACCTGACATAATCTGATATACTACTGCTTGACTTGATACATGATCTTATTACTAATGCCGACAATCTTGACCTGTTGTCTCTACGGACATTTCCTATTGTCTATTTAGATAAACCTGTACCTGCTTGATCCTGTGTTGGCATTAACTCTAGATTTATCAATACCTGACTTGAACACATAACTTGGGGGTATGGGGAAATCAAGAATGTAGCCGAGCGTAACTCAAAGGGCTATTATCCTTTTACCGTGGTCCCGTGAGGAATGAACGGGCTATAGACTCACAGTCTATTATATCATTTTACCGTGGTCCCATAAGGAATGAACGGGGCATAGACCGATGGGTTACGATGAGGATTACATTAATTAATTTCGAATAACTTTAGAGTAGATAACCCTATAGCACAGTTTAGACTACTCACTGCATTTCACTTGTTTATATCCTGTTCACTGATCTATATTCATGTTACTGTTTACTTGTTACTGATGACTTGTTACTGTTCATACTTCATGCCTGCATATTTCATTACATCCTGCTTGCTTAGAATTATTGATATTATGACGCACTGACATCTAGGTTTTGCATGGCCCAGATCCATTATCCTTGTCGCAGGCGGTCCAAGAGTATTTTGATCAACAGGCTGAGCAGTGAAGACCTGTTATTAGTTTAGTTTAGTTTTCCTTTCAGTATTTTTATTCCTGATGTGAGCCCGTATTTTGGGACGTACATCCAGATCATTGTATTTGAATCTTTTGCTTCCGCATATTATTTCTTGACTCGTTTATTCTGGCTTATGGACATGTACTAGATAGTTGTTTTTATTTCTACTGTTCTTGATATCTCTAGACAGCCGTAATATGACTGTAGAGGGATATTTCCTAGCCACAGGTAGCATGGTTGGCTCTGTCATGTGCCGATCTTAGCGCACTCTGGGAAGCGGGGCATGACACAGTCCCCACGCCAAAGACCACCTCTGCCACCACCGGCTGCCTTGCCTCCAACCACCTACTGCCCTCCTTTCTAACCCTACCTCCTCTGAGCTCCTCCACAGACCACATCTTCAAACCTCGACACCATCAACACCGACCGCAGCCGCCTCGCCCAGCAACCCGCAGCCATCGACTTCCTCCTCCTGCTACAGCTTCGCAACTCTTATGACCTCAACGCCGAGCACCTAGCCACGACACCAGCCACCTCCCTCTCCACCTCGCCGACCATCTCCGAGCTACTCCCCTGCTCACCATCCCCAAGCTACTGCACACCCGAGCTCCAAGATCCTCTCGCTGTCGAAGCCACCGCCAGAGCATCGCCACCTCAGCACCCGCGCCACTGCAGTCCGCTGCCCGTGCCATCGTCGACGAGCCCGGCCGCACTCAAACTCATCGCTGTCGTCGAGATCGTTGCCACTGCCATAGTCATCGTCACCGTTGCTACCTCTAGCTGTCGTCGCTGCTGGGATTATCGTCGTCACGATTGTCTGAGGCAAGTGAAAATTAATCACTTGCTTACTGATGCTAATTAATGTATTGGTTGATCGAAATAACATTATTACAAGATATAGTGTGTGTATAGCTAATTATAATCAAATTGTTTTTGTAACGAACCCTCTTAGTTTGATTATATTGAATGGAACCTAACTAGGAATTTACTATCACGTATCAACATCATTTACAATTTTACCGAATAACGACTAGTTTGAATCAATTAACCAAAACCGATGTTTCAACTGATACCCGTATATAACTTATATGTTCGACGCGATACAGGAATGGAAACCTTATTTAAATGCCCATACTGGTGATCAGTAGTTTCAATTCCTTATTAACTAATATAGTGTAGAATTTGTACACAACATATCGACGTTTATACCATGAAATGTCGCTCCCAAAAGGCAATGTTAAACTTGGATATCACCATACATGTCACGTTGTGAAATTGATAGAAAATTAAATACATATTGAAACATGAAGTTCTAGGCCTCACATCAAAGCCAACTCGACAACCTTTAACCCCTTGTAAATAGTTATTTAATACAGCCAGGTAATGATATTGGAAAGGTGAGAGAGAAATACGGCTCTGGACTGCAGTCCAGAGCAGTATTTTACGTTAATGCCTTTTTAAACATCTGTACATCCTTATATGAAACTAAAAATGCATGGATCCCCATATGGTCGCATAGATAATTTAGTTATCTAACACATGAATCTGGCCCCATGCTGTTTCACCATCGTTTGATATTTAATTTGTATTTTAGAGTGTCGCGGTGTTCTGAAGTTTCTGCAGAAATTTTCCTTACACCGTCACATTAAACTGAACATAATTTCTAATACGGAGATGTTATTGATAATCCGTTTGATACTTTGGAAACTTAACTAATAGAGCTATATTTCATTCAACTGGGGAAACATATGAATCTGAACACAATCACTGATAAAACGCGCGTGAAGTTGGGCTTCTAGTTCTGAAACTGGAATTCCAGCAATCAGTCGCTGCCTTAAAATGTTGATAATTACCTAACCTGAATTCCGATTGACATGAAATTAATTTTAATATTTAGATGATCAAGTGTACCTCATACGCCTTTTATATTATTTTGGTCGATTCTATACGGGTGATTTATCGTAAATTTTGCAAGTTGTATGGCATTGGTCGTCATAAAATAGTGAATACCTGTTCAATGCATTCCTGCATATTTTCGTTCTTGATTTATACCTGCTTCATAGTGATCGTTCACATTGAGACCTAGCGACTGATTTGCATTGTCGATATATTAATGTTAGTGATTGGGTTGTGGCAAGTACGACAGTGATACTGATAAGTGGAAGAGCGATTGAAAGTGACAGTGATACGTATTTGTTTACAACCCATCGAATACATGAATGCATACTATAACCTGGGGAATGGGGAAATTAAGGTAGAATTGAACTCGTATTTTGCGAGGTACGGTGATTTAAAGAATGATCATTCGCTATTAGTGATATACATATATATACATTAGGTCGTGGACCTAGCGGCACGGCTGACAGGGTTATGTCCCGGGCACAGCGGACCGTAGTCTCGGACATGCACGAGACCCTTGTTAAACACGAGCATTCTCTCCACCATTTGATTTCATTGACTTAGTGACCGATAAGTAGTGACATGCACATTGCCTAGTTTATTGACATGATACCTATAGTGTATTATTCATATTGAGTTGATGTTCATTATACTCATGTTCTGTATTCTGTGGTACTTCTCATGTTTAATAACATTCCACGCCTTTGTATAATCATTGCTATATGTGTCGCCCTGACGACCTGAGTGTGCATGCTCAGAGGACGAAGTAGATCCAGTCCAGGAGCAGGACCTGCCATTCGAGATCGCGAAGGTCTAGATTGCATCACCAGCGCTATTTCCTTTGATTTCAGCACTTGTTTTGTTGGTTAGTTGTTTTATTCTGCAAAATAAATGTATCTCGAACTCTTTTATTTTCAATGTAATAAAGTTGTGAACTGTGATTTTCCTTTACTCAAGTACTGTTTACTGACTACCATGTAATGCTAGAATCCGAAGTATGGCTACGGCGGGATTATTCCCTGACCGAAGGAGCATGGCTGGCCTAGTCACCCATCGTATCCCGTATTTTGGAAAGCGGGGCATGACAATCATTTAAGTGAAAAATCTTCTTAGGAGTAATACGTACTCATCAGTGGGAATCGGGACCCAACTATCATCATGTGATAACCTGATGGAATCCACTCAAGTCACCACACTTCAGAAGGTATGTGCATGCCCGGCAAGTTTCCCGTATGTTTGAAACTCCCGATATGGTTTTTGCCCCTAATTACTTATGACCTTGACTAGGTCAACATATAATAAGTCACAAGTCAAGTTCAACCCGTCATTATCCTGGATTAATTAGACCCACCCGTACGAGCCCTTGACTAGGTCAACATGACTGTACGGCTGTCCTAACCAATCGCATAACCATGTAGCAGAAAAGTACTACAGAGCTATTGAACACTACGCTTTGACTAGGTCAACATACGTAGCACGAATACTAAGAAATACTAATCTGAAATGACGATGGGCTACGGCTGGTTTTTGGCGAAAAATCTTTAACGTAATGAACTTGATATCGTTGAAAGAACTCGAGTGGCTTTGAAATTGAGTGGTTTAAACTCCGCATTTTAAAACTAGTAACATAAACTTTTGCTTAAGAACGAACTCCCAATGAAGGGATCAAGGCTCTTCCCTCATAGAATGAGGTGCGGGATATTCCTAACCGAATACCTCTATGCAAAGCAAAAGAATAAGACCATGAGTTTTGAAGAAAACTGAGTAGTTTTAAAATTGTTTCTGACAACATCATTTAGGTTTATTTTTTCTTGCATTATTTCGATAATTCGTTCCCATCATTTTATGTTTCCAAGCCACAAAAAAAACAACCAAAATAACATGTTTTTTATATGCCATCCTCATTGGCCACGGGGCCCCGTCATGCACCGTCATGTTACTTAACTAACGGTAGAGCGGAGACTGGACTAGCGCGGATGCAAAACATATAGAAGTATCTACTAAATATATATAATAAATATATCAACATCGCAGGCAAATAATAGTCATCACAGCAGATAAAATCATCACAAGCATGCGAACAACAATATGGAATAGCGGATAATCTAGGAGCCCCACGTTTCATTTGAACCATAAATGAACCGCGACGTTCCCCGGTCGTATGGATAGCCAGTGCAATGAAGATCCTAGACCTCTACGAGTGAGGCAAGTTACCCGCCAATCCCCGAAGTGAGACAACCCCAATCAACAAAGTGAGTGGGCTGTCCAGCACTTCACGGAATCCGGTAACTTGAGTACCTCTCCGTGAGTCAACCTATACCCCCTACGAGTACGGTGAGTAGCCCGCCAATTCTTAAGTAAGGCCCCCCGGTCTCAACTCCATGAGATGCGGGCCCGTTGCCCTCTAAAACCCTGCTATTCGAGTACTCCTCCGCGGGGTAATCCTAGTACAGAAAAGAATATATATATACAACGGCGATATCGACCTCAACCTGGTCGTGCCTTAACTAAAGAATACACAAACTGGCAGTGACGACAGTCCACATGTCGGACTCTCGCTCTGCAATAATGAATATACAAATGATTCTTAACTGTACATCTAACATTGCACAAAAGGGTATCCATCACGACAATCCTCACAAACCATAACTATATATATATATATATATATATATATATATATATATATATATATAACTGCAGAAGCAAGCAACACCACAATGTGTGCAACCCCATCTAAATGAACATATAGCAATTAGACGACGTTCAGCAACACATATACAATATCATAGATACCGACGATGCAAAAGTTTTGAGTTTTTAAAACTCCCGAGTTGTCCCAAAGCTAAGATGACACAAAGTGAAATCTGGGAAAAATCAAACAACACCAAAAATACCATTTTAAAAAACCCAGCACACACCATGAAAACGAGCTCTAAAATGAATAGTACAACTGGCGACGCCGGCCAAAACATGATTCTCGCCTGTCCAAACATAACCAAATCTGCTCATTTTTATTGTGTGTCTCTATCTGGTCTAGATGAAGCTTCTGCATTTGTTTAAAAAAATTTCAGAGATCAAAAATATTTTGACAGAAACTGGGTTTTCGAAATCGGTGTTTTCGGTTTTGAAACTTAAGCACCGTCAAACACTAGTTTATAGTGTTTGGATGGCTCTGATACCATGTTGGGATCCAGCACCCACACAGCGGAGGCCATGGACGTGGCGAGAGCGAAAACAAAAACTTTTTGTGGGCACCGGACGCTCACACCCGAGGATTCGAACCAAACACCGTAAACTAGAATACTAAAACATGCAAGATTGAGAAATACAAGCTTTGTCGCGTGTCCAGCCAATTGTGGAAGACCCCTCCAAGCTCGTAGCTGCCGGGAATGCGCTTGAGTATCGACCATCCTTGCCGAAGACGATCCACCTGAGGGAACGTAGAGGAGACTCTAACCGACGGTCTAAAGTTGCTAAGTTTGGATGGCCGGTGCCGTAGGAATACTTCACTATATTTTTCTCTCTAGAATCTTGCTTAAAAATGATAGCAAGAAGAAGAAGGAGATGAGCTAGAGGAAGCATGAACCATGGTGGAGGAGATGAGGAAAAATATCATCAAGTGAACAAGTGTAGAAAAACATGGATATATAAAATCAACCATGATGCAATAGTGCATCCAAATGAAATAATCATTTTAAAACAAAGCCATTCATCTCTATATTGTTCACACCATGCTTCAATTTTTCCACTTGCCACCTCATTTCCTTATTTGTTTTTCTAAAAAGAAAAACAAATATGAGGTGTCCATCTTCTAAAAGCATTCCCGTATAAATACGGAATACTTCACCTTGTATATGTATCGCTTCACATACGTGTATCTGTATAAAAATACGGCTAGCACCAAACAGAGAAAATGAATAGTGAACAATAATACTATAATATATGTATCAAAATACATATATAAATTATTAAATCAAAACCTGATTTAATAATCCGGCTTAATCCTAAGACGGCTAGTATTATCAACCGTTCGATTAAAATCCGTGTATTGTGTACACATATTTAATCGCCCCACTGCACGTGCCAACGTACGGCTCCTACATCTGTCGCCTCTCCTACATCTGTCGCCTGAACCGGGAAAACCCTATGTGTGGGACTCTAAAGACTCGACAATACGCTGGCAGTGGGTTTAACCACAAGCACGTCAGTAGCACTAGCTGTACGTAACGGCTACCCAGGTACTTGTCGAAAGGGGGGTCGACAATCAAGTGCGTCCTTACCCTACTGAGCTTGAATGTGACAATCTCCCTACAGTCCGTTCTTTTCTTCAAAGAGTATCGCATATCGGGTCTATGGGGTGGATAACGTCAGACCCCTACTAACCCGATAAGTCGTGTCTGAGTCAAGATCACACCAACTGAGATACTACTGAAGAACTATCAGTAAATCTCCCCTACCGTGGCCACGGATTTCTGGTGATAGCCAACTGAACACAGCGCGATATCGACTCCTAATACCAGAAGAGACGAATCCCTGATAGTCGACCACTGCTTCCATGTGGCTCGGGACTGTACCCAACTAAAAGCTGTTTGCACGACTTCTTTGAGCCGTATGTAACATTTCAGAAAATTAAATATTATTTTTGGGAATTAAAATAATTAAAATAATAAATTTCATGAATATGATTAAAGCATGAGAATTAGTTTTAATGAAAGGGTATAATTATATACCGATAGTTTGGAAAATAATTTGAAAATCAATATAATTATTGATTTTGAAGGTAATTATGTGATTAAATATTTTATAAATTATTATACAATTATTTGCATACAATTTTATTACTAAACTCGATTAATATCTCACTTGTTATGCACTAATTTTGTTTATGCATCATGGCATGCAACAATCATGTTGCAAACCTTGTTACATATTTGTGACCATGACTCCATTTGTATTTGTATGGTTTTATTTTGTTTTTAAATAAAAAGAGAAATGAAAATAAAAAGAAAAAAAGGATAAGAGATAGGGGCAAGGGGGACCATGAGGCATGGCTATGAGAGGGGGAGAGAGAGAGAGTGAGAGAGGGAAGTTTCTACACACTTATGGTGCATTTCTTCCTCCTTCATTTCCTCTTCTCCATTTTCTTCTTCGCCTCCTCCTCCTTCCTCATTCTCTGCCACCCATGGCCAACCACAAAATCCTCACTAAAACACCATACTTCCTTTACAAAAAATGATCCTAACCCTACTACCAACCCTATGGAGGCATCAAATTTGGATTTTGAAGACTTTGAGCAACTCAAGAAAATTCTTGAGTTGCAAAATGAGCTATAATCCCTACCCTTTTAGTTAAGTTTTGGTGTTCCCTATATCTTATCAAAGTTTAGAGTTTAACCGACGTGGTTTAGTGAAATTATAGAATTCCAAGATGAGGGTTAGGGCTTATCTTGAGTTGTGAGGATGTAATTGAGTGTAAGTAGTGACCTTAACCCCTGCAGTGTCGATTTTATGGACCAAACCAGAGATTAGAACCCCAAGACTTGAGCTTAAAATTTTCTCGTGTCGGTTTTCTTGGGTTTGTGATGCCTACAGGAAATCTGGAGCAAACCGGTATATTTTAAAGAAAATCAAACAAACTCACTGACCTACTTATACTCCTAAGAGACCACCACCAAAAGACGAGAACCAAATCCCTCCTTTAGACCGGCGGCGCTGGACTTTTTCATTATCCCGCCGGACCAATATCAGGTGATTGTGTTGTGGTTTTGCCTGTAGCTCATACACATTCTAAACTATCCCCTGTATTGTTAGATTAGTCCCAATTTACCTGAGTCAAAATCTGGAGCTATTTTCCTAAATTACTGTTTTGGGTTTTGTGGTTTTTAACAACTTGAGTTTTGATATTGTGTTTTATCTCGTCGTTGGATATTTGTACGTCAACGACGAGGGTTGTTTGGTTGTTTTTGCACACGTAGACCATAGGTTCTAACCTATGTGTGTTTCGTGTGCCGTTTTGGTTTTCGTATTCGATTCATGTTTACAATATAACGCATTTGAAACTGTAGGAACCTTTGCGTGGGCTTCGGACAACAAGGGAGAGCGTGGCGTCATCGACTTCGGCAAGAGAGGATCGAGATGAGTAGATATATATTTATGGGGGAAGTCAGATGGATGGTGTATAGCACCCCCGCAATTTGTATATTAGGATGCGTATATTTTTATGTATGTGTTAATGTGAGATACGGATACTTAGCAAGTAGGGCTCTAGAAGACTCTAGGTTAGAATAGGCATACTTGTAGGTAGTGTTTACCCTTGGTCTATTTTCTATAGTCGAGACCCGTTAGTTTATATTGTTTCACACACACACACCCACACACACACACACGTGTTATGATATGGGTGTATATGTATATATGTGTGTGTGTGTCTCTGTGTGTGTGTGTCTATATATATATATATATATATATATATATATATATATATATAGACGTATAAGATGAGGATATGATATGCTTACGGATATGAGTCGATATGATTGGGCATGATGCCGTGAGATCATGATATGTGATTGAGTCAAGACATTGTTTATGATATGTTATAATATAGGATCGTTGGGCAATAAATATATGCAAACATGCGATAACCTGTGACTTGATGAAAAATAGATTGTACGAGACTTTAGATCCGTCCCCGTGATATTAATATTGTACGATGAATGATACCATACGAATGATGATATATATATGATATTTGACCTGTACCCTCGATTTTAAGGATGCCGTACGATGGATATTACCTTATGAGGTATATATGATGATTGATCCGCACTCTTAACTCGAGAATGCCGTACGATAGATATTAGCGTACGTGATGATACGAAGCTGGATCACCGACTACTAGATATATCGACTCGAATACGTATAGTCTTCCACTATTTTGACCCAGGTTTTTATTTAGCCTTTTAGTAGTTTCTTAATTTAGTAAGTAGACGTTAGAATATAGTTCGAGTCATACCTATTTTCAAAACTAGCGAATCGTCGGTATTTTCAAATGGGCAACCGAGGGATGCTACGAATTTTCAAAATGATATTTCTTTTCTCAAAACACCGTAGCCCCTACTTTTCTAAACATAACGATTCGTGCTATTTCCAACACTATCACTGTATGGCTCGTATATAGGTATATATTTTATAATGTTGCATTTATTGCCTATTTCTTGTCACTCATTGCATTGCATATAGATACATGGGTTCTCTTTAGCTATTATGATCTTCTTTGTTAGGACACCAGCACCATTACCGATGATGCGTATGTTGCACGTACACTTGCTTACCGGCTCACACACATCATCATCGGTAATTGCCATGCCACGTACACACATCACCAGAACCTTTACTCCATTCATATAATCTGACAATCTATAGAAGTTGTATTGTTTTACATTCATGATCTTAAATGCTAGTAGACTTTGTATTTCTTACTTAGATACCACATGCATTTGCATCCATACATTCTATTTATGCACTGATCATTGGCTTTACGTCAGTATTTACTATCTCATTATATACTCATAGATTGTGATTCTTTTGGAGATTTTCCGTGTTCATGTGATTTCTGGATTTGGGGAAACCGCAAGTGATATTTATAAAGTCATGATTATATTTTATTAAAAGAAAATGCGGTTTATCGTGATATGATGTGTGTGGCGTCCACCATGAGTTTTCTCGGTTCTTGAGCCACGCGTGTACACATACCCGATTCAAAGAGGGGAATGCACCGTCTGCGTACACATGGTGGACCCGGTGAGGTACCCCGGGGCAAGAAGGTCGCATTGAGAAGGCGTTGAGCCCGGTAGAGGAGCACTACTGACCGGTGATATTTGATGCGGCGGATATCCGGAGGATATCGATCGTAGTCGTGTGATCAAATGATTTGGGCCGATCTGGACTGATGGAGCCCGAGATTTATGAGGATGATGTGTCGCTGATGGATACGGTTTTCATGGTATTTTTCGAGTGTCGATACTTGGCATTCAGGTTTATCCTTATTTTTCTATGTCGTTGCTGGACATACTCTTTTAGTGATGCATACATACATCATACATATGACATATAGTTATTTTATGACACGGACACGAGTGCTTGACCTTACACATATGTCTATATTATCACCTCTTCTGTTACTCGATGTTATCGTGCTACTATTATTATTGTATTGCATTGTATGACTTAGGAGGTCGTCATACATTCAGTTTCTATTCAGTGATTTCTTCTACTCATGAGTTGGCAACTTACCCCCCGTTGTGCCACAGTTTATTATAGGTTTAGCCGTACAGGTTCCGTAGCGGCTTGCTGGCACTCCACTTCCTTCTGGGTGATTTCTTGATAGGTGGGATACATTGCTTCGTGACCACCAGTATATATTTGTATATTTATTTCAGTTGTATCTAGTTGAAGGATCCATCAACCAGACTTGTATATTTAGTAGACTTAGGAAGCACAATTTGTATATTCTTTCGGCCTTAGAGTTGCGGTTATGTATTATTCTTTATTTCTGGTTTTCTTGTTGATGCTCAGTTTTTCTTTACTTTATTTCTGAGTTTTGATTCTCGCCTTTGGCGTTGTATATTGCATTCTTGTGTAGTTGTTTCCGCCTTTTGGCGAAGAGCTAGCTCCCACTTGGGGATTCCTTTTATTATATTGCTTGTACCGTTTTCGGGCTAAATATACAAAGGAGGTGCTGCCCAAATTTTCAATGGCGAAAATGTTTTGAAGTTAGATACAATGACTGTGTTTTTCATATATTATTACTTATTTATTTAAAGAAAGAACTTGATTTCATTAAACCAATCTTTCAAAACTCCACCTCCGTTATTTTCCCTAAAAAAGTTTAGATTTCTGGGCTTTTGGCTTACCTGGATTAGGTGGGGGTCCGATAGACTTCACATGATCCAAGTGCCGGTCACGTGTCATTCTGGGTCATGACAAAATTGGTATCAGACATTAGGTTTAACCCTGGTTCGAGTTTAGGTTTGACTATGCGGAGTCTAGGTGGTGCGCGCGCGCGCGTGTATTCGGAACCTAGGCTTGACCTTACGGAACTTAGACTTGGTCGGGAGGGTATTAGACCCGAACTTTCGTTGCGTAGGTTGACCTTGGTTGATAGAGTAGGTGACTTAACTAAAGTGACGTACCGTGTGTATGTTCCACGGCATACTTACGATACGCTACTCCGCTTAAGAAGCCTAGGATGTACATTTTTAGGCACTGTAATTTTTATCCGTTCCTATGATCTATCCTCATCGATGTCGGATTGTGGTTTCCGTTACTGTGGTTACATGAGCAGAGAGAGCTGCGGCTAAAGATGCGGTCAGCACGACCTCGTCATGGACGTGGACTGACCAGGATGTATTCCTGTGACACACGAGTGTTTTGATGTGTTGATTTTACTAAGATTTCTCGTTGACGTGAACGATCAGATCAGCACCAGATGATCGGGCCACTGCTAGAGGCCAGCCAGAAGGCGAAGACTGTTGATGTACTGTTTACTCCAGATAATTGAGGCGTTGTCTACCGTGTAGACAGATGAGCTAGTTGTTGCTGCTATTGACAAGATATCGCCCTTAGACATTTGAAAGCTATTGCAGCATGAGATTACACTCAGGAATGTGATAGAAGATCGCTAGTCACCCTTGGATAAGACTAGGACTTTTTGTTCGTTGGATGCTTTGATGAGAGGTCATCAAATCGATAAGCTTCAATTAGAAAAGAACCTCACACAGACGTGTTATGAGTCGATCAAGGAAGGACGAGCGAAAGCGCATTCCTCTGATGATTTGGACAAATTCCCAAGAACGTAATTGGCCAGATACCTTCTACAAGATATTGGAGATGCCGTGTTCGTAACTTCGAAAGGGACTCTAGATATGACTATAGTCAATTGGAGCGCACTCCACACAGCTACGAAGAGATGATTCCGAATTGATCTATACCGAAGGGAAGCGGAGTAAGAGGTTTGTGCGAGATTTTAACGAGTTGACGTTCCACTCTGTTGGTGCCAGAGACTTGTTACGAGCGCAGAGGCGTTGGATGCAGACGTACTTCCAGAGAAAGGTCATGATGAGTATGTAGCTATTCCGGAACAAGAAACAGATTGAGTAAGGAGCGCCAACTTCCGAGCAATCCTGCAGAGATAATATTTGGAAGAGACCCTGACGAAATTTTTTTGGAATACTACACGAGAAGACTTGGACCTAGGATCAGTCGTATCACGCACACTTAGTAGGCCATAGTTTGCCATCATCGGCGAGATACGTTACGAATGACCATGTCAATTGGTCAGAAGATATTCAGAGAAGCGCCAGAGCGGAACTGTTCCGTCATTACTCCGAATAGGGTTGTCGAGCCGAGGAATCATGTAACTGGTAATCCATAAGGAGAAATAAGGATCTAAGAGCAGAGGACGCCAGACCGTGGGCAAGAGGCAAGTAGATATCTTGCTCTGCCAGGTTTAGAAGCACAGGCACCTTTCAACTTTGAAGGAGGGGCACATCGATGACAGTAATTATAATTTGCGTCATGATGATTCAGATAACGATTTGTTTTATGATTGATATTTTCTATGTGCACCACAGTTGCACTTTCTTCTTATTTTCATGTATCAGTTGTACTGATGTTCATTTTTTTGCATACCCATTGCACTTGATCTTGATTCTTACACATTCTGAGATATTGATTTTGATTTCGTACACTCCGATATATTTGATTTGATTTCATGCATATGGTATGCACATGATTTTGACTATTTGATATGGTTTTGTGCTCACAAACACACACGTTTACGAGTGCTTATACCTCGGTATACTTGATTTTGAATTGGTGTATATCGTATACTGCTGATTTCGATTTTGATATTCGATATTTGTTTTCGAGCACCCTCGTGCACCGGATTTATGTTTTCGTGCACATTATGGATTTGATTTTCGTTATCGTGCACCATTTTGCACTAGATGCTTTGTGCGGATCTGACGCACTTGATTTAGATTCTTGCGCACACTTGGCGTGCCTGATGCGACTTTGTGCACACCAGATGCACTTAGTCGAGATTTTTCGTGCACATCAGATGCATTAGATATTGTTGTCAGGCACACCCGTTGCACTTGACAGATGTTTTCGTGCACACCCGTTGCACTTGAGTTTTGTTTATGTGTACATTCGTGGTACTGTATTTGATTTCGATTTACGTGCGCACCAAACGCACATGGCGTTTTGTTTACTTTATTTGAGATCGATTTCATTTCTAGCATCATGCTTTTATAGTATATATACTATCGGTTTAGTAACCGAGCAGGACTGGTCTGAGGACGGTACCTGAGTATTTTTGCATGCATCGATAATTGCCGAGGGGATTTCCAAAAAGGAGCTATAGTCTTAATATTTTCTTACGAGTCCATGATAACACGAAACTTTATGAAGGAAATCCTTCTAAATCATTTTCAAAAGGTGGAACGTATATGTTAAACAAAAGATATATATATAGCTATTTTCATTATAATGAACGTCTGCTATTTGTGCCATGATACGCGCATCGCATGGCGATTTGAAAAAGGTTTTGCATGCATTTCTATTTGGATGTTTTGACGATTTTACAACGACGCGTACTATATACATGTTATCGTTTTGAGTATATCGTGTTGGTATTCGTATTGGATTTTGACATTAGTGTTCTCGCATTAACTCCCATGATGGCGTGATGCTGGACGGAGTCCGATTATGAGTTTTGCACTTGTTTTCAAGCGCATTCATTGCGTCAGGATATGCTTTATGTATTCGTGATTTCGGAGCCCCGACGACTTTATGGTTTTGACTGAAATGTTTAAGTATTTGGGGGGTTTAAATTTAAAATTTGGGGACCGAATTTATTTAAGGGGGGAAGATTGTAACATTTCAGAAAATTAAATATTAGTTTTGGGAATTAAAATAATTAAAATAATAAATTTCATGAATATGATTAAAGCATGAGAATTAGTTTTAATGAAAGGGTATAATTATATATTGACAGTTTGGAAAAAAAATTTGAAAATTAATATAATTATTGATTTTGAAGGTAATTATGTGATTTGGATATTTTTATAAATTATTATACAATTATTTGCATACAAGTTTATTACTAAACTCGATTAATATCTCATTTGTTATGCACTAATCTTGTTTATGCATCATGACATGCAACAATCATGTTGTGTACGTTGTTACATATTTGTGACCATGACTTCATTTGTATTTGTATGGTTTTGTTTTGTTTTTAAATAAAAAAGAAATGAAAATAAAAAGAAAAAAAGATAAGAGAGAGGGGACAAGGGGGACCATGAGTCATGGCTATGAGGGGGGGAGAGAGAGTGAGAGAGGGAAGTTTCTACACACTTATGGTGCATTTCTTCCTCCTTCATTTCCTCTTCTCTATTTTCTTCTTCGTCTCCTCCTCCTTCCTCATTCTCTGCCATCCATGGCCATCCACAAAATCCTCACTAAAACACCATATTTCCTTCACAAAAAATGATCCTAACCCCACTACCAACCTTATGGAGGCATCAAGTTTGGACTTTGAAGACTATGAGCAACTCAAGAAAATTCTTGAGTTGCAAAATGAGCTATAATCCCTACCCTTTTAGTTAAGTTTTGGTGTTCCCTATATCTTATCAAAGTTTAGAGTTTAACCGATGTGGTTTAGTGAACTTTGGGAATTCCAAGATGAGGGTTAGGGCTTATCTTGAGTTGTGAGGATGTAATTGAGTATAAGTAGTGACCCCAACCCCTGCAGTGTCGATTTTATGGACCAAACCAGATATTAGAACCCCAAGACTTGAGCTTAAAATTTTCTCGTGTCGGTTTTCTTGGGTTTGTGATGCCTACAGGAAATCTGGAGCAAACTGGCATGTTTTTAGGAAAATCAAACAAACTCACTGGCCTACTTATACCCCTAGGAGACCACCACCAAAAGACGAGAACTAAATCCCTCCTTTAGACCGGCGGCGCCGGGCTTTTTCATGATCCCGCCAAACCAATATCAGGTGATTGTGTTGTGGTTTTGCCTGTAGCTCATACACCTTGTAAACTATCCCCTGTATTGTTAGATTAGTCCTAATTTACCTGAGTCAAAATCTGGAGCTATTTTCCTAAGTTGTTGTTTTGAGTTTTGTGGTTTTTAATAACTTGAGTTTTGATATTGTGTTTTATCTCGGTCGTTGGACGTTTGTACGTCGACAACGAGGGTTGTTTGGTTGTTTTTGCACGCGTAGACCATAGATTCTAACTTATGTGTGTTTCATGTGTCGTTTTGGTTTTCGTATTCGATTCATGTTTACGATATAACGCATTTGAAACTGTAGGTACCTTTGCGTGGGCTTCGGACGACAAGGGAAAGCGTGGCGTCATCGACTTTGGCAAGCGAGGATCGAGGTGAGTAGATATATATTTACGGGGGAAGTCGGGTGGATGGCATATAGCACCCCCGCAATTCATAGATTAGGATGCATATATTTTTATATATGTGTTAATGTGAGATACGGTTACTTAGCAAGTAGGGCTCTAGAAGACTCTAGGTTAGAATAGACATACTTGGAGGTAGTATTTACCCTTAATCTATTTTCTATAGTCGAGACCTGTTAGTTTATATTGTTGCACACATACACACTCACACACACACGTGTTATGATATGGGTATATATGTATATTTGTATGTATATGTGTGTGTGTGTGTGTGTGTGTGTGTGTGTATGTGGGGGGGGATATGATATGCTTACGGATATGAGTCTATATGATCGGGCATGATGATGTGAGGTCATGATATGTGATTGAGTCGAGACATTGTTTATGATATGTTATAATACAGGATCGTTGGGCGATAAATATATGCAAACATGCGATAACCTGTGACTTGATGAAAGATAGATTGTACGAGACTTTAGATCCGTCCCCGTAATATTGATATAATACGATGAATGATACCGTGTGAATGATGATATATATATGATATTTGACCCGTACCCTCAATTTGAGGATGTCGTACGATGGATATTACCGTACGAAGTATATATGATGATTGATCTGCACTCTTGACTCGAGAATACTGTACGATAGATATTAGCATACGTGATGATATGAGGCTGGATCGCCGACTACTAGATATATCGACTCGGATACGTATAGTCTTCCACTATTTTGACCCGGGTTTTTGTTTATCCTTTTAGTTAGTTTCTTAATTTATTAAGTAGACGTTAGAATATAGTTCGAGTCATACCTATTTTCAAAACTAGCGAATTTTCAGTATTTTCAAATGGGCAACCAAGGGATGCTACGGATTTTCAAAATGATATTTCTTTTCTCAAAACACCGTAGCCTCTACTTTTCTAAAAATAACGATTCGTGCTATTTCCAACACTATCACTGTATGGCTCGTATATAGGTATATATTTTATAATGTTGCATTTATTTCCTATTTCCTGTCACTCATTGCGTTGCATATAGATACATGGGTTTTCTTTAGCTATTATGATCTTGTCTGTTATGACACCAACACCATTATCGATGATGCGTATGTTGCACGTACACTTGCTTGCCGGCTCACACACATCATCATCGGTAATTGTCATGCCACGTACACACTAGAGAACCTTTACTCCATTCATATAGTTTGACAATCTATAGAAGTAGTATTGTTTTATATTCATGATCTTAAATGCTAGTGTAGACCTTGTATTTCTTACTTAGATACCACATGCATTTGCATCCATACATTCTAGTTATGCATTGATCATTGGCTTTACGTCGGTATTTACTATCTCATTATATACTCGTAAATTGTGATTCTTTTGGAGATTTCCGTGTTCGTACGATTTTTAGATTTGGAGAAACCGCAAGTGATATTTATAAACTCATGATTATATTTTATTAAAAGAAAATGCGGTTTCTCGTGATATGATGTGTGTGGCGTCCACCGTGAGTTTTCTCGGTTCTTGAGCCACGTGTGTACACATATCCGATTTGAGAAGGGGGATGCACCATCTGTGGGTACATGGTGGACCCGGTGAGGTACCCCGGGGCAAGAAGGTCGTATTGAGAAGGCGTTGAGCCCGGCAGGGGAGCACTACCGACCTGTGATATTTGACGCTGTGGATATCCGGAGGATACCGACCGTGGTCGTGTGATCAGATGATTTGGGCCGATCCAGACTGACGGAGCCCAAGATTTATGAGGATGATGTGTCGCTGATGGACACGGTTTTCATGAAATTTTTTGAGTGTCGTTACTTAGTACTCAGGTTTATCCTGATTTTTCTCTGTCGCTGCTGAACAACTCTTTTAGTGATGCATGCATACATCATACATATGACATGTAGTTATTTTATGACACGGACACGAGTACTTGACCTTACACATATGTCTATATTATCACCTCTTCTGTTACTCGATATTATCGTGCTACTATTATTATTGTATTGTATTGTATGACTTAGGAGATCGTCATACATTCGGTTTTTATTCGGTGATATTTTCTACTCACGAGTTGGCAACTCACCTTCCATTATGCCATAGTTTCTTGTAGGTTTAGCCGTACAGGTTCCGTAGCGGCTTATTGGCACTCCACTTCCTTCAGGGTGATTGCTTAATAGGTGGGATATATTGCTTCGTGACCACCAGTATATATTTGTATATTTATTTTAGTTGTATCTTGTTGAAGGCTCCATCAATCAAACCTGCATATTTAGTAGACTTCGGCAGCACAGTTTGTATATTCTTTCGGCCATAGAGTTACGGTTATGTATTATTCTTTATTTCTAGTTTTCTTGATGATGCTCGGTTTTTCTTTACTTTATTTCTGAGTTTTGATTCTCGCCTTTGGCGTTGTATATTACATTCTTGCATGATTGTTTCTGCCTTTTGGCGAAGAGCTACCTCCCGCTTGGGGATGCCTTTTATTATATTGCTTGTACCGTTTTCGGGCTAAAATATACAAAGGAGCCGCTGTCCAAATTTTCAATGACGAAAATGTTTTCAAGTTAGATACAAAAACTGTGTTTTTCATATATTATTATTTATGTATTTAAATAATGAACTTAATTTCATTATACCATTCTTTCAAAACCCCACCTCCATTATTTTCCCTAAAAAGATTTAGATTTCTGCGCTTTTGGCTTACTTAGATTAGGTGGGGGTCCTATAGATTTCACATGATCCAAGTACCAGTCACGTGTCATTCCGGGTCGTGACACCGTGGTAGGGTAGCAATCAAAGTACAGTGAGAACTCACACGAGAAAAATGACGACTTTAGGTCAAAGGACTAACATGTACTCATGCCACCTGAGAACTTCCATCTGACAATAGGTATAATACAATCTAGAAGTTCTCGGCGTGTCCGTCCAGTGTACTTATCTCCAGTGAGCACCTATATACTATCTTAGGTGACACAACACCAATGACTTGTGAGACCGGTCACCGCCCCTCATCGGGGTCTCGAAGCGTATACACTAGTCTTTTTCGGAATATCGATGCCCAGTCTCGATACTTCCACGATTAGGGACATTTAGGGATGTGCTTATAGACCACCCAGCTCTCACGTATATGATCGTCATCATAATGCTGGTGGTCAAGCAAGAATCTTATGGGTTCTATCAACATGTAATAGTGATCTATAATACCACATAATGCATGTATATGATAATAAAGACAAATCAGATAGCATACTATCATTTTGAGTAAGATTGTCCTACCCGTATAGGTCCTCTCTCAATCAGTACAATCGCGTGCCTGCGATTACAATAATTGACTTGAAGGCACTATATCCAACACAAGATTCGGTCAAATGTAGGTGATATGACCCGCTAAACGCCACGAAACCTTACAAATCAAATCACGTGGGGTTTTTGTATGACGAATTGAAAGTTCAGGGGGTCTTCGTGATGTCTTTTAATTATAGGCTGGTTTTGAAAAACTTGAGTAAATTATTCACATGGTGGTTAATATGAAATAAACCTAAATATTATTAGGCTGTTCAGTGATCATTAAGTTAGGTTAAAAAAATATTAAATTAACAACAATGCAGGTTATGTCGCACTTTTGTTGTTTATGAATCAAAATTACAAAACCATTTAATGTCCTTTCACTTTGAATTGCATAGAAAATGGCATATGAATAGCGTGACATAGAAAATTACAAAACCATTTTAATTAAAACCGAAGAATGTCCCTTCGATATGAACCCGGTTCTTGCTGATATAAAGGAAGTTTGTCATGAAGCAGATGTTTACCCATTCTTTTGCTTTTATTTATTTATTTATGGTTTAATATTCTTCTCTAAAAGATGCTTATTGTATCTAAATAGCTCTTGTTTAACAGCCAAAGAGCCTTTCCTCAAGCGGCCAGAACACTTCCCCATTTGGTAGGAGGCTTTAGATTCCAAACCTCTGGTTTGCAGTGGTAAGAGAGATTCTCGACCAATCATATGCAGAAAGTTCCTTATGGATCTAAAGGCCCAAAAGCAGACCCTTTAAACCCGGAAAAAGGTTAACAGTGTATTAAAAATTTTGCTCTTTAAACCAATGGGTTTTTTTTACTAAAAGGCTCTCTCATACTTTGTTAATTACTGAAAAGCCTCTCCATACCATATATTTACTTAGAAGACCCTCATACATTTAAAGTGCACCAAAAAGCCTCCAAACAGACGAAAAATAGAATTTTTTGGTATCTTCCACCACTCTGTTAAGAGGCCAACGATGAGTATCGTTAGGGTTTTAAAATCTTTCGAACCCCACTTCCTTTCTTAAGATTCTTAAATTTTTTCTCGGATTGGCTTTTAGCATCAAGGCTTCGATAAAAATCTCTCAAATTGATCATGGAAACTGGCTCGTTTTTCTCACCCTTCTTCAATAACGAGCTTGTCGAGTGTCGTTGTCCCTTCAAGCTCAACTTTGAGTTCGTGAAAAAGCTCATTTGAAAGGAGAGTGATTCTTTAGCTGCGTTAAATTCCAATCTTCAACTAAGTGAGAACGCGGGTTCTTTTTATCGTTGAAACATATCTACCTAAAGGCCTAGAAGGTAAGAGAACAAGTTAAACACAACCTCCAGTTCCATCTTTATAACGGGATACTTCATTTTAATGAAAAATCTAGCGAGCGAGACCTTTTAGTGCAATTTAAATATACGATGGTATTTTAAGTAAATATGAAATATGGAAGGTTTTTTTAGTAATTAGCCAAGTATAAAGAATGTGCTTTTCAGTAAAATGCCCTAAGCTAATATAGCTCAATGAAGGGTCATGTGGTGACTTTTATATGAAAAAAGATTTGAGATATGTCCTTCCTTGGAAGCAAGGTCCATCTTTTTCATATTATCATGGATGGATCACATGGGAGCCAACGGGTCTAGTGTGAATCAAGCGGGGACGGCAACAACCCCACTTTTCTCATCGGATTCACGATATGTCAGCGGACCAGTCAGCCGCCCCGTCTGACCTTGCCAGCTGTTGCCGGCCATTGTTGCAGCTCGTCACCGTGCACCGCCCGCCGTTGCCATCGACGACCATTGTCGTTGCTCATCGTTGGATGTCACTTGCTGACGCCCGATGCATGTCGCCAGCGCCATCACGTCGTTGGCGACCATCATTGCTTATCGAAGTTGGCCATCACCCTCCGCCTCTGTCAGTCGTCGCCTTCCCTCGCTAGCCACCACTAGGCGTCGCTCTCCTTTGCCGGCCGCGTTGAGTCATGTCTGCTTGCCGCCTGTCACCCTCCATTGCCGACCACAGCGTCGGGCGCCGCCCGCAGTCGTCGGTCATCGCCCGACGACCGTAGCACTCTGCTATTGACTAACTCCTTCTTGTCGTCCGCTCTACGATCGTAGCCGCTACCGTCTGTTGCTACTGCGCACGTTTATTGCTGGGAATGATAAAATGTATCAATCACATTAATGCAACATTCTCTAATCATATGCAAGCGAGACATGAATATGAGGACTCTCGGTAATTTTCCATTTCGTGGACCAAGCGTCCCTTAAATATATTGGGATGTGGAGGTAGGGCTACGACTAGCCGGTCCCTAAGGAGATATGTTTGAATTTTGAATTGGAAAAGATATTTTAAAAAAGAAAATTGGATGGTGATATGAACATCTTGAACGTGAGAATAGATCGACGGAAGTTTTCGTTTGAAGTTATTTTCCGAAAAAAATAAAATAAACAATCAATACATATTGAACCTTTTTAGGTTAATTGCAATAACTCTCAATTATTTATTTATATATATATATATATATATATATATAATATGAAGAAAAGATGCCATAGAAGGGAATTTCCTCCTATGGAGTCGAAAAAATACAACATCCATCGTGTTTTCTGACGATAGGACTCCATCATCTTCATCTAAGATGTGGGTACACCAAATTTCATGTGATTCTACAACGTTTTCACCGTTGATTTAGCAATGTAAAAAGTTCTATTGTCGGTAAACCGTTAATTTTGAACCCAGTAACTCAACGGTGAAAATGTTGTAGGATCACATGAAATTTGGTGTACCCAAATCTTAGATGATAACGATGAAGATAGTGGGTGCCGATCGTCGGAAAAAATGAGAGGGTGTATTTTTTCGACGCCATAGGAGGAAATTCCCTCCTTCATTTTTTCCGCCGATCGGCACCCACCATCTTCATCGTTATCATCTAAGATATGGGTACACCAAATTTCATGTGATTCTACAACATTTGCACCGTTGATTTAGCAATGTAAAAAGTTCTATTGGCGGTAAACCATTAATTTTGAACCCACTAATCAACGGTGAAAAAGTTGTAGAATCACATGAAATTTGGTGTCGGAAAAAATGAGGGAGGGTGTATTATTTCGACGGCATAGGAGGAAATTCCCTTTTATATATATATATATATATATATATATATATATAAATGCCATAACGGGGAGTTATATTAAAACATAAACCCTGATAATTACAAGGTTTATATTAAAACATAAACCCTGATAATTACAAGGTTTAGAAAAAAACGTTAGCAATAGACCAAGTTTCCCAACTTCCATTCAAAGGAAAACCTAAAGCAATTTTAGTCATTCTCGGATTTAAAATTTTGCTGTTTACCCCTCTGACGCTGTAGGCGTTGTTATTTTCTACGATCATTTCCAAAACATCTGTGGATTAATTGTCCTTAGGCACCGCGATGCAATCATATCACATCTTAACTGGGCATGTATATTTCTGGGGTTTCACAGTTTTGGTTTGTATATTCATAATGATACCATGAGCGCTTTAGGACGTCCCCAAGATATGTTTTCAGATACCGCTATACAATTACAACCCATCTTTGCTCAATGGGTACAAAACACCCATGCTTTAGCACCTGACGTAACCGCCCCCAGTGCAACAACAAGTACCAGCTTAACTTGGAGAGCGGGTGAGTTAGTAGCAGTAAGAGGCAAAGTATTCCTGCCGCTGTTAATTTCATCATCCCTTTGTAATCATTAGTTCTGATAAAAATGTGTATTCTAGATAGTAAGGCTTCATGCGATTTAGATTACAGCATTTCACAATCTTATTTTAAAAAGAAATTATTGTTTTTTATTTTACCACAACCAAGCACACCGGTCCCGTGTGTCCCTCTTCCAAACACTAAATGGGAGATTCTGGGTTCGATCCCGGGTCCCTCCCAAACTTCTATTGCCCACCACTGGACCATGTGTCCCGCACAATTATTGTTTGTATAGATGTAATGCTTCGGGATATCCAGATAAGTTGTTGATAATAAAAAGATATATAGTGTTTGCCGGACACTGCTGTAGGCATGTGATATATATATATATATATAGAGTGAGAGAGAGAGAGTGAGAGAGAGAGAGATCCGTTAGGACGGGTATATATATATATATATATAGAGAGAGAGAGAGAGAGAGAGAGAGATCCGTTAGGACGGGTTCACGTTTTTAAATTTACGAACTTAAATAAAAGCCGTTGGATTTACTCTTTATTTTCAACGGCTTCGATTAAAACAAATTAATAAATCTATTAAATAACAAAGTAAAAATTCTTGTGCCTAATTTTTGGGATCTATGCGTATCTCTATTCATTTATTTTGGATAATATGGATCATGAAATATTTTGGGTAATATTGTTTTAGAATCACGGGGATTGAATTTGTTGGATTTTTTGATATTTTATCTTTTGAATTTATTAAAAATATTTTGGATAATATTAATTAGAATCATAAGAATTGGAATCATATAATCATGGATTTCAAAAATTAGGTAAGGGAATATTTACTTTGTTATTTAATAGATTTATTGATTTGTTTTAATCAGAGTCGTTGAAAGCAAAGGAAGATCCAACGGCTGTTATTCAGGTTCGTGAATTTAAAAACGCGAACCCACTCTAACGGATCTGTACTCTCTCTCTCTTTCTCTCTCTCTCTCTCTCTCTCTATCTATATATATATATATATAAGTGCAGATCCGTTGTGGTGGGTTGGCGTTTTTCAAATTCACAAACTTTTCCGTGTGACGTCTTTCCGACGTTCCGTCCCGTTCAAGTTATTCTACACATCTTAGATGATATATGGATGAAAAATCAGGTTGATCGAAAGTGTTTTGCATGTGGCAAACCAAGTTTTAAAATCTTAAAAAATGCACGGCTGAAATAAACTCATACATTTTGCACACACAAAATACTTTCGATTAACACGATTTTTCATCCATACACCATATAAGACGTGTAGAACAATTTGAATGGAACGGGTCGTCAGAAGGACGCCACATGAAAAAGTTTATGAATTTAACAAAACACGAACCCGTTCTAACAGATGTGCACGTGTGCGTGTAAAGAAGGGGGGGGGGGGCTCATATGGCGCCGAGAAAAAACTCCATGATTTTTTCTGACGACCGGCACTCATAATCTTCATCTATATCATCTGAGATGTGGACATACCAAATTTTATTTGATTCTACACTTTCACCGTTGATTTAGTGATGCAAAAAAAAAAACGATTACTGACAATAGAACTTTTTACATTGCTAATCCACCGGTGAAAAAATGGTAGAATCAAATGAAATTTTGTGTGACCGCATCTTAGATGATAAAAATGATGATGATGGATTCCTATCGTCAAATAAAATATTGGCAGGTATAATTTTTCGACGCCATCAAATGAAATTTCGACGCCATCTGATAAAATATTGGAAGGTATATATATATATTGCATACAAGGGCGAAGCCAGGATATTTGCGAAGAAGGGTCCAAGTTAAAGGAAATAAGCTCGTATTCTAAGATTCCTCCGGGGGTTTAGATTTTTATATGAAAACTCTGATGCTTTGTTAGGTTGGACATATGTGGTCTACACACAACACCCGACCCCCACCCAAAAAAAAGAAAAGAAAAAGAAGCCCTATGACCTCCCTCTGCAGACACTTGAGTGCTAGTCCTTTTGACCCCTCTATCTTAATTACTCTTGTCAAAATAGGAGCATTACTGCATTTGAGAGGAGCATGATGATTGATTTAATACCAGTTGATATTCATTCCTTCAAAGTTTATATACTGAAAACTCCCAATAAATTTGGGTCATTTTAATAAAACTCTCATTATCTTTAAAACTATCAAGAAACTATCAAAATAAACAGTAGCACATCACCAACGATTGCACCACGTCAACCAAGTTGCCACATTAACAAGAAATTGTATAATCTCCAAAACACCCTCTTTAACCTTAATCCTAATTTAAAATATTAAAAAGATTATAAAAAATCCCTTCTTCTTCTTCTTCTTCTTCTTCAACCTCCTCCGATCCCCACCGATGAAGGCTCCGTTCCCTACCGGCGACCCCCACCCTTTTCCCCATCCTCCGACGACCTCTAACCCTTTGCCTTTGCTTCGACGACCCCCGTCCCCTTCCCCTCCCTCCGACGACCCTAACCCTTCCCCTATTCCGAACCCTTCCCCTCACTGCCCACATCATCGCCTTCGTCATCACCGTCAGCATCGTCTTCTTCTTCTTCAATTTCTTTTCTTCTTCTTCTTCTTTTTCAACCCAGACCCTTCTTCCATTCCCCCCGACCCCTAACTCGTCCCCCATTAATTGCGAACCCTTCCCCTCACTGCCCCCATCATCATCATCACCGTCATCTTCGTTGTCATCTTCTTCGTCTTCAATTTCTTCTTCTTCTTCAACCCCCGTTCCCTCCCCTCTCCCCCTCCTTCTTGTTAGATATTTTGTAGGGTTTATTTTGATGATAGTTTATAGTTAATGATTGAATTCACTGCTTGAATCAAGGAATTATGATTTTCTCTTTCCTTAATATAATATTTGCATCCTATACTGCAAAGAGTATCCGCAAACCCACGTCCTAAGATTATTCAAGCACAGATTTTACTCTGTATGTTGAAAGCAGTTTGCAACCTAACTTTCAATCCGAACTGATACACCAATACAAGAGAGAGAAGGAGGAATTATCGAAACGAATGGAACAAAGAAAGTCCACTTATTTTATAAGAAGCGAAGGGTCTTGAAATCCTTTCATGAAAAGTTGCATTTACAACCTTTCATAATAAAGAATGCAACCTTTTGTGTAAATTCACAACTCTTCATTTAAATTATATTTTTTCATTCAAATCCACGACTCTTCATTCCATGGAGGGTTGGAAACCCTTTCATTTAAGTTCATAACCTTTCATGAATAAATGCAATATTTATTTGCAACTTTTCATTCAAATTTATATGGACATAACTTTTCAAATTAATGTGGGATTAAACTTTGCGTAAGTAATTTCTAATAATTTAGAAAACCCTAAAAAATCCCAACAATTTCCTCCCATTTTCAAAATTATTAAAATGTATTAAACCTCTTGTGTTCCTTAAGAATTTGTACATAATAAGATGTACATAACCTTGAATCTTCTTTTAACTTTATGTCAAAATTTATCAAAGTGCGAAAATAAACAGTAGTACATAATAGCATGGTTGGCTATGTCACGTGCCTAATTTAGCGTACTCTGGAAAGCGGGGCGTGACATTTGAAAAGGCTGAAAAAGATGGGAGGAGATTTACCAGTGTTATCTTGACCTATAGTTTCGGCATCTACAGCCGCCAAAGTGAAAGCCTGACGTCTCTGCACATTTCTCTATGCATGCTGGTACATCGATGGCAGACAAGGTAAAGATGGTCCGCGTGGAGGTGGTGCAGGAAGGGCTAACCGAGTAGGTGGAGCTTGAATAGCTGGTTTAGCTGCGGGGGTTGGGCCAGTTCGATTGTGTGGGCAAGTTTCTATTGTGTGTGAGGGTGATCCACATATCAGACAAAGACCATTCGCTCGACGGCAATCCTTGACTTGGTGTCCGGAATAGATACAGAAGTTTGGTTCAGTCTCGGAGAATGATCCTCCTGACCTCATAGTTAGCGCTGAGAGAGTTAGCCTAGAAGAGCTCCTCCAGTAATCTGATTGGCGGGATGTTTCATACCGACCGACCTTGGCCTTCTCTTTTTCTTAATGACAGCTTCATAGCGATGGCTGACTTCAAAGCTGCTTCATGTGTTAGCTATTCTCCTGTTGCTAGGGCAGCCTGGATCTCAGGGTCCAATCCTTGCTGGAAGCGCCTGGCTCAGATTTCTGCAGTAGGAATTAGATGGACGGCGAATCTGCCGAGCATGGTGAATTCTGCATCATACTCATCCACCGACTTATCCCATATGGATCCCTGTTGCAGGAGAATGAACTTATGTTCCATCTCGAAGTGCGCGGTTTATGAAAAATACTTGGCGTCAAAGAGATCATGGAAAGTCTTCCACTCGATCGGATGCTCAAAACGGCTCTCCTCGGCCTTCCACCAGACTCTGGCATTATCAGTAAGCTGGAGTTTTGCTATTTTGATCCAAGCCGCCTCTGGAACTTGGGATGCGGCTAGGTCTTCCTCTATGCTCTGAGCCTATTCATCGGCTTCAAGTGGTTTCTCTTTCCATGAGAAGTTCTTCGGGTGTGTAATGCTTGAAATTGCTTTACTCCCGGTGCTTCTACTTTAGAGCGGATGAAACTTTGTTGAAGGAGAGCGGTCTACTGCTGTAAAATTGCTTTGATCCTGCTGACCCTCAAGTAGGCTTTTGATAACCTCCAAAAGCATCGTCTGTTCTGTGAGTAAAACGGCTACGGCAGGTGGAGTTGGTAGAACGGTAAGGGTAGGTTGTGGTGGTGTACTTTCATTGATGTTGGTGCTACGATTGTTGGAAGAATCCATCACCTTAGATGGAAAAGAAAGATTATGATAGATTCAACGGAAATGGAATTGCAAAGAATGTAAAATTGTTGAATTTCATATTTCTTATGATATATTACTTAAGACTTCATGCAGAACGACATGCATGAGCCACCAACAAAACCTGTCATGCCCTGCTTCCTAATAGACGGAAACGGTGACATGGTAAGCCCGCGATGTATTTATTTCGAGAAGGTCATTTCCCGGAATAAATACGCTAAGCGCAATAAAACAATATAAAATGGTAAGAAATAAACATAAGATTTAAACTTCAACAACTTTATTTACATTGAACTTGAAGCATTTACAATACATAAGTTTAATGGAAAGAAAATACAAGAAAAGAAATGCCTAAACAGGCGGCATACATAAACTGAGAGAAAAAATAACTAGTCTAGGTCTGGGTCGCGATCTAATCGTGCTCCTCCTCTGTGGAGTCCACCTCCTCAGTCTCCACAGTATCTGACGAACATTCCAAGAAACAAAGGCGGGTGGAATGCCCGTCAGCGAACTTTCGCTCGGTAAGTCCCCAAGAATTGGGTGTGCAGTATAAAGTATAATGATAAAGAAAATGTATATCATGAAGTAATGGATTAGAGATATATTGTTTCCAAACATGTCATTTACTGTACGCATGGCAATTCTATTCAACATACAATTCTATATATATATTGTTAGTGATATGTATGCTCCAAAGGCCATTATTGTATGATATAGTGGATGCTTGGACATATATATGAAGGACTTTCTTGCTCGACATGATAGTATGCTATCTGGTGCCTTTATCGTAACATGTTCGCCGGTATTATTATACTGTCTCTTATATACATATTGATAAAGCCCTTAGGATGTAGGCTTGACTACCAGGACTATGATGCGGATCATACTACTGGGACCTGGGTAGTCCATAAGCACATCCTTCAATTGTTCCTAGTCAAGAGAATATCGAGACAAGGCATCGATATTCCAGAGTAGACTAGTGTGTATGTTTCTTGACCCTGTATTGGGCGATAGTTGATCTCATATCTATTGGTGTTTAACATCAAAGATTGTACACAGGTGCTCATTAGATAATGGATACACTGAACAAAACTCGCCGAGAACTCCTAGATGGTACTATACCTATCATCAGATAGCAGTTCTCTGGTGACACTGGTACAGGTTAGTCTATAGACCCGAGATCGTCATAAATTCTTGTGTGGCTCCCACTGTGCTTTGATTTCCTTCCTACCACGGCTCAAAAGAGTCATGCAAACAGGTGGATTTTGGGTACAGTCCCGAGTCGCATGGAGTCAATGAGCGATAGGAAGGGTTTTGTCTCTTTCGGTATTGGGAGTTGATGTTGCGCTATACTCGATTGACTATAAAAGTAAGTCCCTGGCCAGGGCTGTTGATGAGATTTACTGGTAAGTGTTATCAGTAGTTTCTCGAACCGTTATGAGCCATACATCGGCATGACTTATCAAGTTATTGGGGTCTGACGATTCCACCCCCCAGACTCGATATGCGACATATCAGACGAAGAGACCGGACTGTACGGTAAGTGTTACTTATAGGCTTCATGGGAGTTTGGATAAGCTTACTTGTTGATCTTCTAATCGCTCAATACCTGGGCAGCCGTTACGTCCAGCTAGTACCGCTGACGGCTTGTGGATGACTGATGTGATCATCACCTACTGCTGGCATATTGACGAGTTTTTAGAGTCCCACAAAGAAGTTTTCTGGTTCAAGTGAAACGAAATAGGGCACATATGTTGATATGTGCGAGGGCCTAATTAGATACATGTATGTGATACCGTATTCTGATCTGGCGATTATCTAGTATAGATTAGGTTATATGTGATATAACCAGACTATCGAATCAAGTGTTGATTTGATAATGTGATATACAGATAAATGATATTAGTCGGTTATATGTGATATAACCGGATTATTAAATCAAGTGTTGATTTAATAATTTGATATATATTATATTTGATATAATTATATATTAACTAATATTATTAGCTCACTAATTATTTTCTTCATTATATATATATATATATATATATATATATATATGAAGCATGGCATGGATTTTCTATATTTAGAAAATAGAAAATGAGGTGTAAAATGTGCAGATATTTTAGGCATGGTTGTGAGGTATGGTTCATGATATATTGTATTAGTTTGACTACACTATTGAAGCATGGTGCATATTTTCTATGTGAAAATATTCATGCTTCAATGAGTGAGATATATTGGTGAGCCATTCTTCATTCTATGCTTGATGCCTTAACCATTTTTGAGAGCTCATGTGATGAGCTTCTCTCTAGCTCTCTCCATCATCATCTTCTTCTTCATACTTCAAACTTTAAACCCTTACATGTGATGTGAATCATAGGGCTTGAGATCCCTAGTGAGCTTACAACACCCCTACTTCACCATCCCACATTAGATTAGCACTTTGGTGTGGCGTGTTTCCTTCACTAAAAAGTTTAGTGAAGAGGTTGCTTGGATTGGTGGACTTCGGGTGGATCATCTTCGGCACGAAGGTCATCGGAAGAAGTTCGCTCAACCTTCAAGTGGAGCCTAGTAGAGTCGCGTGGACTATAACCCAGAGCATTTGAAGAGAAGGACACAGTATACAAAGGTTGTAGCATTCTTCTCTTAGCTAATTTTTATGATATCATCATAGTTAACCCTAATTATCCAGTTTGATCCTAGGTTAGTGTTCATTAGCACCATGAAATTTTGAAAATTGTATGTGTGATGCCCATTTTAACCCTACCGTGGTGCTAGCATACACTTTCATATATCATGGCAAAATAACATAAGATAGTATAGTATGGTCGTGTAGTGAAGGTATAGTGAACATGAAGTGAATGTAAGTGTCCTGAAAGATCTTTACATGGGTCAACTAATGTAACGTAAGTTCAAAGGTGAATATCAACCAATCTCAAGAGTGTTCTCGAACCCAACAGGCTATAATTCAGGGGTAACGAAGTACGGGCCCGAATCAAGTGTTCACATATGAACTATCCCAACACCCCGTATATTCTACGTTACAGTTACAAACTACCAGTCTTGCTCGAATCTATGAATACCTCAAGTGGCAAGATTGAGTTCATATCAATATCAAGTATTCATGTCAAGTGTTCATGTATTCATGTCAAATTGTATTCATGATTCGAGTCAAGTCGGTTTCAATAGCAACCACTGTATTCATGTTAAGTTCAAGTTAAAGTAGGACCAGGGTTTGGTCAAGTCAAGTATACATGTTTGATATTGAAATTTGAATTCAAGTATTCGTGTTCATGATCAAGTATTTGTTTGATTTTGGATTCGGGTTTGAATTGGACTCTGACTGAATCGGACACTTGTAAACAGATTTAGCTCTTGCATTAGGTTCGGGAGTCATCGGCAACTGCTGCTGCACATAGACGGCAGGATTTGTGTTTTTTCCAAGACAATTGCCATTGATAACACCGTTAGGTTGTCTACCTTAAATATGCAAGCACTCACTTTCTCCGGCTCCATGGGGCTCAAGAGAATTGGTCCCGCTTAAACCTATATTTACTAAAGTCCTTAAATATTATTTTTATATATCTCGAGGGGGTTTTATGAAAAATATTTTAATATAGTTAAAAATAAAATCTCGAGGGTGATTAGTATTATTTAGGGTTGTCTTGAGCATGGATTTTAAGTATTGGGATATTTTTATGATAAACACTTACCATTTGAAAGTTCATAGTATTTTATTGAAAAACTTGTATTTTTGGTATCTTGAAGGTATTTTATTGACATTTGTTAATCTTTTCATTTTTTTGAAAAAATATAGGTTTATTATATTTTGAAAATATAGATTTATAATTTTATATAATTTTAATTTTAAAAATAATTTTATTTTATTTAGAAAATTCGTATTTCTTTTAAAACGTATTTAAATCTTTTCGAGATCGAATGCTCCGTGAGCAAGTCCGCATTTCACTTTACTAGCCCAAGAATGTGCGATAATCCGCACCATCCGTTAGCGGGTCCTCTAAAGAGGGTTGTAAATGCGTAATCACAAAGAAAATGAAATGCCGCTTAAAAGAAATCCGGTTTTAGAATTATGTGGTATTTTATTGTTAAGTTTTCTTCGTAACAAAAATTCATATAAAAGAGATATCGTGCTATGAAACCAAGTGTGCGTGTGGGGTAGGTCGTTACCCCGTGAAGTTTTTCTAAAGGTATTGTTAAGAAATTTTGTCGAAATGATGTGATAACAAAGTTCAAGGTATTTTAATGTAAAAGTTCAAATATGATTGATTTACATGAGATTCTTGGATAAAATTTATTCTAAATATTAGTATTAAGATTACAAGTGAAGTGGTAAAATTAAATTATCCAAATGATAAAGGAAAATGGAGTTATCGGTTTTAGAAAAGATATTATCCGTAATAACTCCACTTTTATCGATTTTGATTTAAAATGAAATTCAATGAAGAAAAAGGAAGTTTGGGAGGGACTTACGGTTTAGAAAGCTCAAAGAAAGGGTTAGGAAGGAAAGGGTGTCGTCGTGGCGTCACGGGAGCTCCGGAATTGGTTTCGATTTTCGCCGTAACCAATTTGCTCGCTAACTCCACTTTACTTCACTTGCACTTGGAATTTTTTAGAGAGTTTTGGCTAGAATTTTCAGAATGGTGCTGAGCCAAAGTGTAGGGTGGTACTTATAGTGAAGAATTAGGGTTTGAGAATTAAAAAGCATTAAAATAGTGTTAAATTGTGAAATGAAGGATCTCTATTTGATTGCAGGGAAATCAAACAGTGCAGAGGAGTTAATAGGAGCTGAAGAGACGAGTGTGCAAAGCACGGAGTTCAATGGCCACCATCCAACCGTCCTCGCCGGCCCAAAGCCTATTTCCGCCGGTCAATCTAGGGCTTTTGGTCTCGAGATTCGTGCTACATGTATTTCTCTGTGTTTACACCATTTTTTACATGTTTGATTTTTCTGAACTTTTCATTTCCCCGTGTATTGTACGTGCAATCTTTTGGACTTTCAAAAAGTTAAAAAGAAAAATCATAAAAAATAATTGTGGCTGATAGGAATCAAACACAGTGGCTACATCACAGCAGTGCAAGGGTTTTACCAGTGAGCTACAAGTTGTTTCTTACTTTTATTTAATAAAAGTAATATAACTCAAACTCAGGCTGTACTCTTTTCTGTATATTAACAGAAGAATTCCGTACAGAAATTTCGGAGTCGATACCGTTGTAATTTCTTGCACTTCTTTTATTTGTTTTGGTGATAAAAGTAGTTCTATTGAACTAATAAATGCAATTATTTTATATTAACTTTTATCAAGAAAAACATGAGAGAGAATGAAAGAAACTTAAATTTAATTAATGTTATGAATAAAATTGTATTTTTCTTTCTCTTTCCTTGTGCTCCATGCCATTTCTAAGCCCAAGAGATCATGAAGAGAAATCTTGAAATAGGGACTCCACATGGGATCCGCATCATCGTATGGAAGTAATTTCAAATGATACCTCTTGTCAAAATAAACACTTGAAGCATCGGAAGCCAACTTCCGGTACTTGCATGCTACTTCATGACAAACAAACAGGCCCGTAGGGTAGATTTATTCCTGCCATGATTGCCTCCACTAATGATGTGGCTGTGATTTTGGTAAATTATTTTGTTTGTCTTCTGGAGTCGCAAGAAGGTACCATATTTTTCTTGGCAGTCCATCTGGTAATTCATATAAAAACTATTATATCCTATTTATTTACATAAAAACAAGCACCTTATACATGCAGTCTCATACAACCATACAAAATTATGATGCCAGGCATCAAGCAAATTCAACTAACCATCCAATCCAGTGACAATGGAAAGAAGGATGTGAGATCTCTTTCGAAGTCATGCAACAGCTATAAGATCACAATGAACCAAAGCCTTCAAAAAAAAAATTTCTGTCTTTTTAGCCGTCCACACATATGAATTATTTTCTTGCATTGGATTAATTTTCGATTATAGAACACACTTCTATATATTAATCCACAATTAAGTAAATAGATAGGCGGCACAAAAATATCTCCAACTATCACACTTTTTGTGACAACTATCTTAATCTAATTTTATTAAAGAAAACTATCTCAAACTACTATCCCCGACTGCAGAAGTATACCCAGACGTTTGTGAATGTTCACTTAAGTTGCCATGTCATCAAATTTGTATACGCTCTTCCCATTTTATTGATAAAATGAAGTTTTTCTCTCACTTCCTTCTTTATTCTTTCGTCCTCTTTTTAATCTAGAGATCTAGAGCAAAAATAATGTCTTCTTTTTATTCAAACAACTGCTACCATGGAATGGTTTGTAAACTCTACGATCACACATAAAAGAGATTGGGAGTTTTGCAAATATGGGCTTTGCGATTTCCTTCTTCGTCATCTCTCTCTTCTTCTTCAAACCATTGGTCATATAAAATTCCTAACCTCAAATCAAATTTCAAACCTAATCATATTAAAAGAAACGATCGACAGAAAAATAAACCTAGTCCTAACCCAAAAAATATCAATTAAACTACAAAATCGAGATCATAGACTTTTGATTTTGGTGGGATCATCGAATTTCTGTAAGAAAATTGCTTCACCCTTTGATTGAGAACATAAGAGCTTTAGATTGAGTTAAGTTAATGTGTTGGGTAAAAGTTAAACGGTAACGCAACCGAGGGATATAATAGTCGATATGTAAATTATTGCAACACTGGATGGTAGCTATCTACCAAGCACAAAAATCGAGGGCGTTTTCTTTAATTTATTTAGACTAAGATATTTGTCGCAAAAATGGTGATAATTGAAGGTATTTTTCCCTTTGTTTAGACAATAGACTTTCATTAATCGGAAGCATCTTTATATGTTATGAAGGGGTCCCTGTGTTTCACTCCAACATCATTAGATCGCCTAAAATTTCTCAGGACAATTTTGAAATTCAGAAAAAAATGCAGGGGTATTTTTGACACTTTAAATTTTCGAAGTCGTCGGCAACGGGCGGCAGGGGGACCCGCGAGAAAAAAGCGGATGCGCTTTCAAAATCTTCAAACCTACGCAATGACGTTTCTGACCTTTACATATGAACCGCTGGATCAAACGGTGAGATATCGTAACCGTTGGATTCAGTGATGGCCTGAGCTGAGACACGTTGCGCTTGTTACATCTTTCATATAGCCCCTCCGGCTTTTGTTAATTCTGGATGTTGCTTTTTATTTGCTTACAGCTAATAATTTTAAAACATCAATGACGTGTGTTTTCCCACTTCGTGTGTCAGTATCTTCCTTTCTCTTAAAGATCGAATTTCTTGCTTTTCAAATGCTCATAGAACTCAGCACCCTTTCTTTACTTTTGTTATCGGATTCTCCAAGTTATCGTAATGTCAATGGAAAAAAGTGTAAATTGCATATGAAGCCACAACGTACAATCTTACCAAGCAGCTGAATTTGATTCACCTTTCAAATATGTAATACTCCCATTTTGTTTTTTTCCCGGTTGCATCTTGCTGGAATAAAAATGATGGCATATCGCTTTAGAGAGGAAAGTAATACCGCATGAGCAATCTCCCACTTGGTCTCCTGTATCACTTTATATACTTGTAAATGGAATTTAATTTTTATACAATGTTCGTTTTTATGTGCATGTGAGAAAAAAGAAGATGCTAATAGCTTAGTTGAAATTAAAAAGTCGTTTTTTTTAAATTTTGAATAAGAATGATAACGAGAAGAGGGAGAGAGGGAGCGAGATTTAAAAGTTGAAAAGTTAATGATATAAATAGCTTGAAATGAGAGAATACATTTGGGGATTTTCTCATTATTTATATCCACCTCTCAGAAAAGACAAACCATAACACCAGCTCGATCCTGAAAGCTTGTATTATAAAAGCATAGATTTGAGATTTCATCTGCAACACATATATACAATATCGGTATCCGCATCGAAAATTTAAACGCTCAATCATCAAACAACCCAAATAAAATATTTTTCTCCTCAACAGGGAAACCATTTAAGGCAAAAATTACATTCCAAAATTGAAATAGAGAGCTTCTTTTTGCAAAAACAATTAGCTTTAACAATAAATCCAAGATAACTAAAACTATAAATAATCATGTAGAGAATCTGTTTCTTGTCCTTTTATTTTTAATTTAGTTTCTCACTCCTCTCTCAATTTTCTCTCTCCTCTCCAATTTGATATTTATAAAAAAAAAAATAGCTCCATTTTCTCCTCCTCGATCTGGGTTCAAAATAAACCCTAAATTCTCGGAACGAGATGGGGCTCTCTCAATGCCATTCGTTTCAGATCCATCTCTTGATCCCTTTTCAATGAAACCACCTTGGCCAAAAAATCTCTTTTCTGAGGTAAAAGTTCGGAAATTTGAGGATTGGTGCTTGTTATTGCATTGCAAATCGTTGAAATTTGGGATTTGTATGGATTAATTGTTGTTCTAATTGGATTCTTAAAGGTTTTTGTCCTTGTCAAATTTAGGTAGAAATTTGATGCAATGGATGCTCATGAGGTCGAAGAGAGTTTGTTTGCGGCTAGTGATGCAAAGGTATTCATTTTAGACCAATCTCAATTTTAAAAATCGATTCTTTCAATTATATTTCTGAAAAAAAGTGTTGTTATCACATAAAATGGAATGATATGTTACAAATGTCATCACATTATGTCTTTTTTCAAGTTGTCTTGATTATTTTTGTAATTAATGATGAGGAATTAATTTCCCAATATTGTAATTTTGAGGGGGATTTGGTTATGGCTATTAATATGACAGTGGTGATTTCTGAATAAATGATTTTGGTGTCAATTTTTTCGTCGAATTATTATTAATGATTAACAGCTTCGCAATATTGGAATTTGGATATTTTTAAAAATATATATAACTTAGAATTGTTTGTGATTGGAGTTAATTGTGGCATGATGCAGTTACATGAAGGAATGTGCAAGCAACTTTCTACAATTGTTCGAAGAATACTGGAGATTTTTCCAGTGTTAGAAGCAGGGAGGCCTAGAAGCAAGTCGGGCATACAAGCACTGTGTTCACTGCACGTAGCTCTCGACAAAGCCAGGAACCTTCTTCAACATTGTTCAGAATGCAGCAAACTTTATTTGGTGTGGGTTTTTTCATTATCTTGTGCAAATGTTATGGTTAATTTAGTTTTGCTGCCATATTGTCGGATTCTGTTGGTCCTGTTCCGGTTCTCCAAAACAATTTTTGGCTAATTTATACTAAAATACCAGGAACTTTCAGCACTATTCAGACAAATGCTTGTGAACGTAATAAATCACATTAAAATACGACAATGTTTCCTTTCTTCATTGTAACGCCATGAAACTTGTTCTAATTCATAACAGAGTAATGGTAGTTTTAACTTTTACGGCAAAATTCTTATTAGAATAATTATAGAATCCATTCCCGAGTTTGGTATATAGTTCTTTTCATACAAAAAGTAAAAATAAAATAAAACTTCACAAAATCGGTAACATGACTTGCAATCGGACAGGATAGATGGTGTGCAATGGGTGTTGAACATGTAGTAAATTAGAGCAAGAAACACTAAGTATATCTATTCTTTACTCTTATGTTAAATCTATAAGGTATACATTTATTTGCGATAACACCCTGGATTGTAATTTTTTTTAATCTAGGTCCTGATCAATCCTCAAAACCTTATCAAATAATTTGTTTGATGCACATAATGCTGCAATTGATAATTATTATATTGAAGAAGGTACCTATAAAACTCTCACTATTTATCCAACTTCAAGTCGCCAAGACTATGCACAAGTCTACTTCATGCATTCAACAGCTTGTGCTGCATCTGTGTCTCAAGTCTTAACTTCTTTACACCTTTTGAATAAACAGGCTATAACGGGGGAGTCCGTTCTTATGAAATTTGAGAAAGCAAGATGTACTCTTCAGGAGAGTTTGAAGCGTGTGGAAGAAATAGTTCCACAAGCTATTGGTTGTCAGGTATGTTTTCATATGAGCATACTGTTAACATCATACTTTATTATATTTTACATGAGACATGGAACGAGGCATGCATGCTTCTATGAGTTTAGATGCACAATATAACTAGAACTTAGCAGTTTTAATATAAGCCATGGCCTAGTGACTATAATTTTTGCCAAGCTGGATTTTTTGTTCCTTCTAAGGGACATAATATATATCACAACTATTTGTGCTTTCAATTCAAGGTTTACATGTGAAAAAATACTTTCCTGTGTACCTTAAAAAATATGAGTAATCCAACAGTGAAAAACTGTGCCAAATGCTATTTTTTTATACAATCCAATACTTGACTTGCTCCTTCCACTACAATCCTATCCTCTATGTTCGATATAATCCTTCTATCTACTTCGGCATTATTAGATTTAACCGTAGTGGATGGTTTATATGTGTATAGACATCAAATTTAATTTTTAGAATTTTACTTCTGTGTCTATATGACTATTTAATCATGAGGGATGGTTTCCCTCATTTACTACCAATTCTTACTCAGCCTTGAGTCCGAGAGTGTCCTATTTTTCTTCATATGGTTAATATCCTGTACACAAGGTGCTGAACTTACATGAACTCTGTGCAAATTATGTTGTCGATCTCTTAAAAAGATTTGTTGCTACTATTTGCTTACCTCTTTCTTTTGCACGAGAAATCATTTTGTGACTCTAATACTATTGGTTTCATTTTCATATACACATGTTAGATTATGAAGATGGTTAGCGATCTCGAAGCAACAGTATTCACTTTGGATCAATCAGAAAAGCAAGTAGGAGACGACGTGATCGCATTACTCCAAAAAGAGAGAAAGTTCAACGGGAACTCAAACGACGGCATCGAGCTTGAGATCTTCCATCAAGCTGCTTCAAAGCTCGGCATCACTTCCTCAAGAGCAGCTCTAAACGAGAGAAGAGCTCTCAAGAAGCTAATTGAGAGAGCACGTGGTGAAGAAGATACACGTAAAGAATCAATAGTTGCATTTTTACTACATCTAATGAGAAAATATTCTAAACTTTTTAGAAGCGAAATGGCCGAAGATACCGACTCACAAGGATCAAGTCCTTGCTCTCCAACTGTTTCCAGTGAATCAAATGGCCAGATGTTTGATCGACAGCTGTCTAAGCTAAGCTCTTTCAACTTCAAGCAAAAGGGGACAAAATCAAGCATTTTGCCCCCTGAGGAGTTTAGATGCCCGATTTCCTTGCAGCTAATGTATGATCCGGTGATTATTTCATCCGGCCAAACTTATGAGCGTGTTTGTATCGAGAAATGGTTTCAAGACGGGCACAACACGTGCCCAAAGACCCAGCAGAAGCTTTCTCATCTAGGGTTAACACCAAACTATTGTGTAAAAGGCTTAATTGCGAGCTGGTGTGAGCGAAACAGAATCCCAATTCCTGAGGGCCCGCCAGATTCACTGGATCTTAACTATTGGAGATTGGCACTATCGGAATGTGATGCCACAGATTCGAAATCTGTAGGGAGTGTGAGTTCTTGTCAGTTGAAGGAAATCAAAGTGGTTCCCTTGGAGGAGAGAGGGGCTTTTGAGGATACTGAAGAGAATGAGATTGACATTGTAGATAACAATGAGTTTGGGAGATATGAAAGATTGATGTCGGTTATTTGTGAAGGTGAGTGTTCGTATTAAAAAATGAAAATGAAAATGGATAAGGTCAGTAATACCCTGACCAAATAAAAGATTTGTTGATTATGAAATGAGAAAAGTTACTAATACAAATACAATTAGAAGTATGCACAGTAACTTTCTCCAAATAAATACGCCACTCCTAATAGTAAAAAAAAATAGTTTCACATAAGCTCAAAAAAGGTTTGCTTGTTCATTATCAGTTTATCAGCAACAAGTCAGATATATAATACTGAAGAAGTCCTCTTAGTATTCACAGCACTTGTCCTAAATTCCATGAAAGTATTAATTTTATGAAGTAATATTAAAGGAAATAATTTTAGAATGGAAGTTTCTAGCATTTCTTTCAATCCAAATACACCAACAGAATGTCCTCATAAACATATGCCAAACATTTCTAATCTTTCTTCTTATCCTTGTGAAGGTGAGAGTTGGAGGAAGCAATGCAAAGCGGTGGAGCAAATTAGGTTTTTGCTGAAGGACGATGAGGAAGCGAGGATCTATATGGGCGCCAATGGGTTTGGTGAGTCATTAGTCGAGTTCTTGAGGTTAGCAATTGATGAAGAGGATGAAAAGGCTCAGGAGGTTGGAGCCATGGCTCTATTCAACCTTGCTGTCAACAATAACAGGTACCCTTTTTTACCTGCCATCGAGCTCGTGGGTTGATCTAGAATGACTTATGATTATATATACGCTTATGTTGAGTTAACATGAAAATTAATGCAGTACATTAGAACTTACTGATAAGAAACAAGAACTCGATCATTTTATTATGAGACTAGTCATCTTAACTTAAAAAACTCTTGACAAAACTAACTAATAGCAGAAGTCGTAAAAATCTACCTAAAATAACAAAATCCCAACACATCCAATCATAACTAAACCTATGAATGGAGATAATTTCTTTTCTAACATTTACAATTTACTAGTTGTAATTCAATTTGTTTTTGTGGCTTTTGTCGTTGAGTACAGTATGGTAGCATGTTTTATGAGAATGAATGATTTTGATTCCTAATTTGTATTGCCACAAATATATACTTGAAAACTGATTTATTCATTTACCACTAGATGAATCTTCTGACCTTTGAAGTTTGTATTTTGGCATTTGGAAGGAAAATCTAGTTATTTCATTTTTCATAGGATGTCCTTCAAAATTGTAAACTTGTAATAATAATGTTTTAGAGGAAAACGCGTATATCAATTCATTCTTTTGCTTGTAAACCTTTAAAATAAGAGAATTTTGATAAGAGTTATGAGATTACAATTATAAATTTCCTAAAAATAATTTAACTCAAAATTTTATGCTATAGGAACTTGCTCTAAATAACAATAGCAACCATTATTTGTTCCTAGAAAAGCATTTTCTTTGTGCTCTATAGCTGATGTCATTTTGATACAGAAAAACCACTCTCATTATGCTATTTACATTGATTTATTTAAAATCTTCTGGTGAAATGGCAGGAACAAAGAATTTCTATTATCAGCCGGAGTCATCCCCCTAATGGAGAAGATGATCTCAAACCCTAAAACCTCCGAACCCGCGGCCGCCCTCTACCTAAACCTCTCCTGCTCCGACGTTGCCAAGCCTGTCATAGCCTCAAGCCCCGCCCTCCCTTTCCTTATTCGCTTCCTCCACCCCAAATCCCCACAGTCCGTCTCCTGCAAGCACGACTCCCTCCACACCCTTTTTAACCTCTCGACCCACCCCCCCAACATCCACTCCCTCCTGGCCTCCGACCTCTTTGCCTGCCTGAACTCCCTCCTTGCTGGCACCACATGGACAGAAAAAGTACTCGCGGTCTGCATCAACCTGATCTCGGACTCGGAAGCTAAGAATAAAATGGTAACATCCTCCAGGTTTGTCAGCTCACTGGCTGCCATGCTGGACACTGGCGAACCGGCAGAGCAGGAGCAGGCGGTGGCGTGCCTGCTAATTCTGTGCAGTAGTGATGAGAAGTGTAGCCATATGGTGCTTCAGGAAGGGGTGATACCGGCGCTGGTGTCGCTGTCGGTGAACGGGACGGTGCGAGGGAAGGAGAAGGCACAGAAGCTTTTGAAGCTGTTCAGAGAGCAGCGACAGAGGGAGCAGTTGCCTGTCCGGAGACAGCAGGAGGCACGGAGCGTGGAGGACCCAGAGGTGGTAAGTTTAGAGTTGAATGTGATGCGGAAGTCGAAATCGAAGAGGTTGGGGAAGACGATAAGCACGTTGTGGAAGAGTAACAAGAGTTTTTCAACATAGGAGGGGGTAGAGGGAGGAGAGTGATGGTGGTTGATGTAAATTTACTCTGTGAATTTCCTTCTTTTTTTTGTTCCTTATACTTGTTTTCTTTTTCCTTTTGATATGAGACTTGATCTCTCAAGCATTTTCCCTGTTGTCTTGAGAGAATTATGCAAGGTAAAGAATCAAGAGATGTGTACAGGTTCTATTTTTCCTATGTTTATGGGAGTAATATCTTTATTTTGATAGTTTGGCCATGATTAGGATATTGTATTTACTGAATTTTGAAGGGTAAATTGTCCAAAACAACACAAGCACCTTTTATTGTTGTCAAAAAACCCGCCCTCGGAATGTTAGTCAAACCCTCCTCCCCCAAAAAAATTTAGTTGTCAAGAAATTCTTTACATGTTATATCTAGCGGTTGCGTGCTATATGTAGTTTATCTAAACAGCTAGTTGTGATATCTAAACCGCTATCTGTGATATGTAATAGATTGTATGAATTAGTTAGATATAGCGTGCTACTAAGTAGATACTGCGGGGAAAATTTTCAGGGGATTTTTGATTACTGTTTCGAGGCTAGGAGGGTTTTTGACAGCAGAAAAAGGTGCTCGTATTTTTTTTGTTGTTGATAATTTACCCAATTCTGAATCATCCACAGGATAGTAGTCATAAGCTTCAGTAATTGATTTATTATTTTGTACTTATAATTAATCGAAACAGGTGCCGTCTAGCTCAGTTAGCAGAGCGCAAGTCTCTTAACTCCTTGTGGTCGTGGATTCGAGCCCCAAGGTGGGTCGGTGAAATTTTCCATTTTTGTGTAATTTTTTTTTTCATTTTTTGAAAACCATCCGTAGTTTGCTTCATAGCACTTATACCTGCGCAATTGATTTATCAGCGCAAACATTAACACTGACTATCGAGTTTGCCTCATAGCACTTATACCCGCACAATTGATTTATTAGCGCAAACATCAACTCTGACTATCGACCCGAATGCCTTAGGAGCACTCGAATTCTACTTCAAACACTAAAATATGTAACTTGAATATAGAACTATTTTTAACATCCCCCAAACAAAAAAGACTAAAAGAGTCATAATACTTCTAGTTATTTAGTTAATCATACAGTCTCACAAATCAAATCAGAGAAGCAATGATCATAACTACAATATGATCTTAATTTAAATCATAGTTCTCTGAAAGTAGAAGAGATTTGTTTTATTTATTTTTTTGCGCCACAAATTTTCAGACGGATCCCTGTAGACTGAAATAACCAAGATTGTAAATTAAGCATACAAACCTGCTCCCCATTATTGAATAAGAGCTATGATACATCAGGGAAAAAAAACTGATACTATTTTTTACCCTACTCAAATTACAATAATGATTAAGATCCTTTTATACATAAAATACAGGCTCCTATCTCATGGAATTTCTTCCTTGCATGCACATTTGCAGTTTTCTCTCTCCTCGTTAAGATTCTGCAGACAATCAATAATGTAGAAATATTTCAAATATTTCTTCATATATCAAATATACTATACTAAAAGTTGTCAATAGTAATTTTTGAAGATCAGAATCAGCATTTGGTTCTCTCAATTTGGATAACTGGCCTTAAATTCAGTGGCAACAGATATTGTGAATCTCTAATATGTTGATCTTCAAGCTATATTAAGCATAAGCTGCATAATTATCTAAATAGCTTTTCTCTAATTATAAGTATACATAATAATAAAACATAAAAGACTTTTTATAAAAAAAATGTAATAAAGATGAGGGAATCACCTAAACTATTCTTTTACGGTACAAGCCCCTAAAAAATTTAATATTTACAGTAAATATTTTGCTCTTGCTGACTACAGTGAGCATGATTTTTTTAAAAGAGGTATGCAGACCTATAATAGATAGCATTCATATGAGTTCAACTTAATATAAATCTTTTTTTCCTCATCTGTCAAAAAATTATGTGTGAATAGCTACAAACCTGAACCTGTTTCTGCAGCTCTTTGATGTGCTGCACTGCCAAATCCAACATGTCCGATGTGCTTGTTTGCTGTAAAAAGTACGTCCCCAAAGTTTCAAAATTATTATATGGAAAAACTCATCACATTTATTGCAATACCAACTTACATCATCATCTGCAACAAGTTAAGATATGACTCGAAAATGAGACAAAAATTACATGGCAATGTTCCTTGCTTACCTTGTCCATGTTAGGTACAAGTTCCTCCAGCTTTTTAAGCTTATCGCTGATTCTTGTTCTCCTTTCCTACAAAATAATAATAATAATAATAATAATAATAATAATAATAATAATAATAATAATAATCAAAAGAATGATCTCGGATCTTACGTGAATTATGCTCACAACAAAATTAGGAGCATGCATGCAATGACGCAAATGTATGGTACTTAAGTGTAGCTTGAGATCTCTCAAAATAAATTCTGTTCCGAATGTCAATGCTACGGTTCTATACTTTGACAATGTACAAATATCCAATTTCACTCTTTTAGATACTTTCAGAGCCTCAGACCCATCATTATCACTAAAAGTAGCGATATACATTTTGTATATAATTCCACAAGCTAAAATACAATAAAAGTTCCTTAACTATTGCTGTTTTCATTAAACTACCTTCAAGTATTTTTTTTCATTACAGTAGACTCCCTTAAAGTTTTTATGTTTGCGAAAAATTTTGTGAAAAAAATAACTGGAGCCAAAGTTTAAGGGAATAAAATTTAACAATAGTTCTGTAAAAAAAACAGTGAGAGTGAAAGGTCTTTAATGTAATACAGCCTTTTTCATAGTCTTGCAGTCTCTGCCACTCCACAAACACATTAAAGTTATGGCGCGGGCTACAACCTACAATATATATATTTGTATTCTAGCCTTCAGATATTATATTAGGTTTTGTGCATAACCGTACTTCTTAAGCTGTTTTTTCTTCAATTGATGCCTCCATGTGGGATTTAAACCAAGATTTGGTTTGATGTAAACTTACACTCTCTGCCAGTAGTGCATCAAGTTGTGGTGGCTGGTGAGGTTGAGGGACTGAAAATTTTGCATCTCACCATCTATTTATTAATGGATGGCGAGATGAAATTTGCATCTCACCGTCTATTTATTAATGGATAGTTGGATTAGGTATAAGGGGTGTCTCCACTAAAATTATTAGTGGAGACACCCCGGGCCTGTCTAGCAGAAGAAAATTGATAATATAATGTACCTTAATCGTGATACATGATACGCCAACATCCAATGCTTATATGACCTTATTAATAAGCATTCCAACATATCTTCAAGAATACAGATGGTTCATGATATGTAACATGTATTAGAAACGGATAATTTAGAGGAAAAAAGAAACTAACCCTTTCTGCAATACTCCGAGGATGAGTTGCGCATCCACGCTTAGCTCGCACTTTAAAAGCAACAGAGTCTTGTTGTTGTTGAGACTGCAGGAGTTTCTCTACAGCAGCCATCTCTAGTGATGTTGGCAAGCTAAACTGAACATCAATTTTACATATCAGATATGTGCATAATCTGCATAATCAGGTGATACCATTCACTTTTGGCTATATAACAATAAATCTCTCTTTCTTTCAAACCTGCACCTTGCCCCTTCCTAGTTTAACAGGGCCTATTTCCGTTAAACCAATTTTTTATTCAAAAAAAATAAAAATCTCCAACTTCTATTATTTATCTGCAATTGCTTCATTATCGTTCCGTAATTAACATTCTTGTCAAGAGGTATACTGGTAATAAGAATTTGACTAAACATGAAACTTCCACAGTAATTAAACTAAGGGGAATAATGCAGATATTGAAAAGAGAGTGGCATTTTCTGCTATGTAACCAAAACTGGGGGGATTTTCTGTAAATTAGTTTAAATATCTTTTTATTTTATTGGCCCTGGCTATATACCTGCGAGTCGATGTGGCCAAGACTAGCAAGCAAATCTTCGCTGCTCTCTTTAGCTCTTTTGCTTGATGGAGCAGAGAAAGCAATAGAATTGGTTTCGTCCAATGATCCATTCGGGTAGTTGTTTGAAATGTAGGATTGCCCAAAAAAGCCAGAACCTTCTTCAGAGCTGTTGCCGACACTATCGCCCAAATCAGGAATGGTCATTTCAGAGATCTGAGAGAGGGGGTCTTTTCTTGAGAAGCTTAGCTGAGATTTTTGCCTTGCGCTTTGCTGAGGGTAGTACCCCAAGCCTCTATTAGCTGAAAAACCTGTCGGAGAAAATACACTTCATATCTTATATCAAAGGCAATTCAGCCTTCCATCAAAATTTTAGTATTTTGACTTTTGATGCAGTGGCGCTTTGTTAATTAAATGCACATCAATAAGACGCTTCCATGGTACCATCCATAATTTAACCGGTAAGAAGAAAATTCAGCACAACTTCAGAGTTGATGAGAATATTAAGACTGAAGAGATAACTTGCGGAATATGTACACATCTAAAAGCGTATTACATATATGAACATTGTGTTCAGTTCCTCTTGATGTTTGGTATACTATGTACAACAAAATTACAATTTCACAAAAATATCATCATATATCTACTCAAATATGAAACACGCACTGCCAGAAATTCATGAACCTTCTTCAGGACTCATTCAGGATTCTTCAGGACTTTTTTCTTTCTGTTCTTATTTTATAGTGATTAATTCCAAGAAGACATGCGTAACTTCAACTCATTTTTTTCAACAAAATAAGTACAACAAAGAGAGTAATATAGTCTATTTATTTTTCACCTATTACTTTCTATTTTTTAAATTCAAAAGAATTCTGAGATGAATGCTAGAGATATTCTTTAAAGCACTGTCAGTCTGTCATGATCTTTTCCTCTGAAAGTTACTTATAACCCATCTATGGCACTTTCGGCACCACATGTACTTTCGCCGAACCAAACAGGGAACTAGAAAATCTTTTTCTCGTTTAGCGAAAGCATTGTCTGTAACTTCATTACAAATGCTATGATACCTGTGATGGTAAGCAAAAACTTTCTACGCTAGTTGTCCCAAGTCTCAAGAGATAGCGAATAAAGTAATAAAAGAAGCAGCAAACTTGAGCTACATCTTTTGTTTCTTTCATATGAACTTGTGTTACTAATCTCAGTTTCAAAAAAGAATGGGGCTAATTATCTGGTTGTTTCTCAAACCATAGATAAATAAATAAAATACTAGAAACTATTTAATTTCTTCTCGATGGAAGTATTAATGAAGGTAACGACTAAAATATATTCTTTTGCTACAAATGTTGCATAGAATACGGCGAGAATAGACTTTTAAATATATTACTGTTAAAACAAACATACGCAGCAGAAGCACAGCACCTTATTTTATCTTAGTTCTTCATGTCAAACATACATTTCATTGGTGCTAGAGCACGAACTTGTGGCGAAATAAAATTATTTCCGGATGACTTTGACCCGTCAAAGGGGGATAAAATACTTCATTGGTTAGTCAACTAGTGCATACAAAATTATTTTTTTATGAAGAAAAGAGCAGAGCTACTAAGAGCCCGTTGTTAAAATTGAATTGCACAATTATGTATAACATTAATGATGATAACCCCACATTAACCCTTTAGATTAGATTCCATCATAAGCATAAAGATAAGGGATGAACTTAACCCTAAACATACACAAATCAAATAGTTTAGTTTAACAAATTAGACCAGGTTCAGATTAACCTTTCTCGATCTGCACCCTAACACCGCACCGGGAGACTAAAATATTACTCAAGGAGCAAATTAACAAGATACATACCCCCATTAATTAAATAATCATATCCTCTAATTGATCCAGAGAACTTAGGCATCTCATGTACATGGTCCCCAAACCAATGAACCTGCCAGCTCATCAATGCTTAACTAATTGCACTTGGCAAATATTATCATATGAGCACTGTCTATTTTTCAGGATGCAAGAAAGATTTAAACATCAAACATCTGGCTGGACAGCGAAAAACTTGAATGTTCTCCACAGTATGAAGTTAGCGTTCCTCTTCTTTAAAAAAAAAAAAAAGATGCTTCCATCCTCTTTGTTTTTCCATTCAGGCGCTTGACTTTTCATATTGAAATTGGGTAGGCTATTTTAATAAGCTTAATGAAAAATTTAACAATTTTATGACCACCCATCAACCTGATGTTCCTCCCTCTCTAATGAAAACTACAAACAAGCAAATAGTTTGATATAATCTTAGACAATCAATCTTCATGCTCTAAGGGCCAGTTTGTTTGATATGAAGCATCACAGAAGTACTGAAAATAGGCCTACTTCCGGTGCTTCAATTGTTTAATTAGTTTGATGGAGGAAGCGTTTTGAAGTTACTTTCAAGGGATGATGTGGATCACATATGGCATGCGTACTTCTAAATAATTCCTTCCCTTTATTTTTTTATGAGTAAGAGTAATACTTTACCTACTAGCTTAAAAGCCTGCTATAATCTATTCAAGAGACAAAATGGTGGGAACGACAACACCTATATACTAGTGCAAAACAAGTGGGCCCATAGTGTTTGTCACTTGGATAGATTGTGATAGGATTTCAAACCCGGTAGGTTAATCGTTTTCCAATTTTAGGAGCAATACTTTTCTACCTAAAAGTTTACCTAAGAGACAAAGTGGTAGGACCCACAACACTTAGGTAATAGTGTTAAAACAGGTGGGCCCATGATGTTTGTCTTTTGGATAAACTTTTAGGTTGACAAATTGCGGTAAAAAAAGCATTTTTGTTTTTTTATTGGCAGAAATCATAGAACACAAGAAATACTGAAAATAAATAATAGTTTATTGTTCTTATTTATTACTTCCAAAAAGTTACTATTATAATAGGTTTGTTTGTTTGTTATTTTGCTCATGAAAAAGATGTGGGGCGGACGATTTCCAAACGGACTCCTCATTCATTAGATAGAGAAGATCGCCAAGATTTCGTGATCTGCGGCCGAACCTATTCCAATTTCAACAGCTGGGACTCGGATTGTGGGGAAGACAAAGATAGCCCAGTTTACGAAGATTCTTTTCCGCCCGACTTTTTGGTCTTAAGAATGCTGGTTTTATTTTAAGAACGAGTGATTTCCCTTCTCCGACCCTTAAAAGCGCCCTATTCAATTCATGAATTAGCCATGCAATAACATCATTTTGAATCCGTTCTATTTGAATTGGTGCTTTCTACATCACAATTCATTTCATTTTTTTAGTCAGAACCTTAGGCGGTTCTCGAAAAAAGATAGAGAAAACTATCCCTAAAGTTGAGACTAGAAGGAATGTTTATACCAATACTTCCATAGATTTGATCGTTGAAATTCCATCCAATAAAACGGAAGAATTATAAATTTCCAAAATAATAGATAGGAATATCGCAAATAGAGCCATTGCGATAATATAATATTTTATTTTCCAGAAAATATATCGATTCCTTTTTTCTTGTTGCTTCGTAAAAGTTAATATTATGGAGGAACGACAGAGCCTATAAATCAATCAATAGAAATACATTCAGTTCAATTCCATTGTTAAAAAACATTCTAATTATAAGAAACACCCGATTCATGGATCACTCGGTTCGAGAAATAAGAGGATCAAACCATTTCTTCCGACTCTTTTTCACATTCGATAAATATTGGGAGGGAAGGGCAGAGGCCTTTGGTGTCCCTTCCAGTCAAGAATTGGGGCCTCATAATCACTGGCCAATATGCTTCTCTCTCATTTCTTTCTTCGTTCACTTGTTCAGATTTTACATATTGATCATTTTGAACTAAAATCAAACTTTTTGGTGGTCGGTAGAACGCGGGTCTTCAAAACCCGATGTTGTAGGTTCAAATCCTACAGAGTGCGATTCGGTTTATGTTATTTCGAATCAAAATAAAAAAAAATTAACAAAATACAGTTGAATTGCAACTTGAATTTGACCTCCTGCAAGGAGGAAGTCAATCAAAAAAATAAGGCGGGTTGCAACCTGCAATCCGAACTGAGGATGGGTTTTTAGAGTTAGCTCGCTCTCGTGGGATCGCGACCCTTTGTCCCGTCCATTGTAGCACGTGTTCAATTCCCGTCGTTCACCCATCATATTATTTCAAATTTAAAAATTCGATTTTCAACATTCCTATTTACGACGACGAAGAATAAAACTATCACTATATTTTTTCCTTTTCCTACTTCTGTAAAGCTTCCGCATAACTTCTTTCGGATTGAGCCGACATCCGTTACGGTCGTTCCTTTTATTCAAAAAATCTCCGTTCCAAAACCGTATGTGAGATTCTCTCATCTCTTGAACTTCTTTGGCATTTTCCCGATCTAAGAATGCCATTCTTTCTCAAAAAATTTGGGTTGTTAGACACATTACGATTCAATCTGAGTTCCAAAAATTTTTTCTATTTAATTTGTTATTAATTGAATATTTGGTGGCTTTGGCTGAATATTTTATGTATCGTGAACAACATACTTCGCAATACTCTAACCAATGAGTTAACTAAGTGATTTATCATCACAAAAAAGGACCCATCGTCTCAGGGATTATAAGTGGAATATTATTTCATTTTTTATTTTATCTTTTTATAGAGTAAGAAGGTTCTATTAGTTTTGTATAGAAATGATTTGCATGATGTCTCCTCCGTTTTCTTCTTACTGCAAATTTCTAAGCAGTATGATTTTACTCATATAACTATCTAATTTAACCGACTCCCATTCTAACCACACAATTACTAGTACACCTATTGTGATTCCCAATATAAGCGTGAAAAAAGAACAAAGATTCATATGAGTCCATAAACTTCTTTTAAGGATTTCGATCTAGAAAAAGAATTGATAGCTTGTACTTCTATTTCTGTCGTATCAATTATCATTTCAACGATCAACTTTCCGGACCGATTTATCCTTCGATAAAAAGATTCATTTTTCTCATAAAAAAGAGGAGGTAGAACCAATAAAGAACTTAGCTGATACTATAATAACATCCAATTTTTCCAATTCGGCAGTTCGATTTATGATTTCTCATTCATGGACGTTAATAAGATCCTTCCATTTAGCAGCACCTTGGGACAAATGGTCCATTGGGAGCAAGAATTTCCAGGAACATTTGGAACATTTCGTTTCCGAGATCTTTTTTATTAGATAACTACGTTCTCGAGCCTTAGGTCTTAACTTTTTCACAAAAGCACCTCCATTGACTTCGGCTTTACTAATGAATTATAATATAATAATATTTCGAAAATTTCTAAGTAGAAATTTTTTTGGGAGAGAATCAATAGATTCTTTTTCAGGAGCGGTCTCGTTTAGTATCAAAAAATGGCGAAATAGAGTCGATCAATGTCATACGATTCAAAAGAAAGACCCAATGAATTTAAATTTATATTTATATAATTGGAAATCCATTAAAAGTAAAAGACGTTCTTTTGAGGTTTAGAATTTATTTGTTCTAGAAAAATGGGATCCTTTTCATGATTTACCATCTCGAACAATTTTAATGATTAAAACGCCCAACTCATAGTTGGCAAATTCGTAGGTTCAATTCCTGCTGGAAAATTTAGAGAAAGAGTTGTTCTTCGGACAAAAAAACACGGGCACTATTTAATAGTAGAAAGTATGAAAGAAGAATCTGTTATATATACATTCGAACCACTGATGGTTATGTTTCTTTTTATCGAGAAATAGAAAAAGTCGTACAGGGGTTTTGCCAGTTCTCATCCTTCAGAGACTACGAATGTAATAGGGATATCCATTGACAAAAGGATCACCCTAAGATGATCATCTCATGGTTATTGAGAACGAATCAAATCAGATGGTTTTATTTCTCAATCTTTCTGATTTGTTCCTACGGAACCAAGGTCGAAGTTTAATTTTGGATTTAATGTGATTCCATCTTTTGTCCTGAATCTTAGGAATAATTCAAAGCTTTTACTACTTTTACTGCTATATCGGGAGTTACTCCACATATTGCTTGACGTAAAATAGATAGTGAATTTATTTCAATTTTTTGTTGAACCTTTTGCTCATAGAGCTATATTCTTCATTAGAGATTATAATCCGGAGCAAAATGGGGATAATGTATTGGCAAGAATGTTCTCGTTGAAAGGTTCCATACACCAACCCTTTCTCAACGTATTTCTTTAGACAAAGACTCCGTTTTTTCCTCTTTCCGGATGGTAAATATTTATCAAAACATGGAGTGAGAATCAAACCCATGTTTAAAGACAAATCATTTATTTTGGCTCTTTGACCCCATGTTGTAAGATGGATCTCGAAAGATATGAAAGATCCGAAGGATTTCAATTTATTCAAATGAATGATTTGAACACCTATTGATTCTAACAATTGATTGCAAGGTTGATCATTCGGGTCTCTTTGTATGTGTTGTCCGGAAAGTGGACTTAATGAATATTTGTTCGCCGGAACCTGAAGTGAAAATTGTTGTAGATAAGGATCCTATAAAAACATCTTTCGAGCAACTTCATTAACAACTACTTATGAATCCTTTTTTAGCCTACACCCTTTATCTCAAGTTTTGGATCGAACTAATCCATTGACACAAATTGTTCATGGGCGAAAATTGAGTCATTTACACCAATAGAAACCATAAATTTGGACAAGAGGAAAGGAAGTGATTGATACGGAAGCTCCTCTAAGTGTTCCAGTCGGCGGAGCTACTCTCGGGCAAAATTTCAAATCCATCTTCTCTTTTTTCCCCGAGCCTCTAGCGAGTTACAAACAAAATTAGAAAAGATAAAATCTTTGATGATTCCATCATACATGATTGAGTTGCGAAAACTTCTGGATAAGTATCCTACATCTGAATTGAATTAAATATGAGATGAGTCAAAAAAAGCATAAAAAAGTTCTAGGAGCCTAAAACAAATTGCAAAATATCTCTTTTATTCAAACACTTCCTAAAAGAAAAGTAAAAATTAGGCATTTTGATTACCGAGGGTTTGAATCCCTCTCTTTTCGTTTCTGTTAATTCACCAGCATTACCGACCAAAATATATCAAATCAAAATTGATTCCACTGTTAAAAAAACATTCTTATTATAAGAAACAAAGCAATAGAGTGGTTTGAAAGATCAGAGCAAAGGATCTTCTACGAATAGAATATTCTGAGAAAAATAGAGATGTCTCCTACGTTACCCGTAATATATGGAAGTATCGAAGTAATTTCATAGAGTCATCTCATCAAGAATATGCAAGAAAAGCACTTCGAATTGTTGATTCATCGCCAGAGATGAGAAGAAGCTTGTATAGTTTGGGAAGGGGTTTTTATTGATAAAAAAGAAGAATCTACTTCATATTCCATGAGGAATACATAAGAACATCCATCGTTATAGTTACGACCGCCGTTTACCGGGGCTTTGGTCACCGGCTCCCCTATCATCAGGTCGCCAACTTCCTTGACCTTCCGGTACTGGACGGGCTCCGTTCAAAAAATACCAAATTGGTAATAGTATTATATATACAATTACCTTACCACTTGTAGCATAGACGATTCTTATTCTTTTTCAGCGGATTCTATATGAGAAAATGTTGCTATTTATTCTATTCTATTGAAAATAACGGCGGAATTCGGTTCCTAAGAACAAAGAGAAGCAGATCTATTCTATACTCGATAAGTACCATATAATTCAGAAAACACTCTTTTTCTCGAAACCTCTTGCTTATATCTCTCATCAAAAGCCCTTGATTCAAAAATAAAGATTCTTGTCTTGTATATTGAATTGAAATTCTGTTGGTGGCGTAGCTACCGAGATCAATGCAGTCAATTATGTTTCTCCTAGAAGTTGGTTAGCTAGCTTTCATTTTGTTCTAGGATTCTTGGGTTTCCGAAATAGTGTAATGTAAACAGAAATGCTTCGAATCATTGCTATTTGACTCGGACCTGTTTTGAAAAAGTTGAGGTATTTCTTGCTCTCAATTTGGAATCAAATAATGACGGCGTTGTATTAATGGGCGGTGGTTTAATGATATAAGAGGGAAGTTTTGTAAAAGCAACAGGAAGAATTGCACAGATACCCGTGAGTGAGACTTATTTGGGTCACGATTATATGACCAATTGTATATCACATTTTTTACTTGGTCCAAAAGAATTCTCTTGGAACTCTTCTTCACAACTGAATTGACTAAGTCCAAATTCTGGAAAGATGAATAATCAGATCCATATAAAATGGATGCTATAAATAATCCAAAAAGGCTTCATAATTTTCTTCCTTTTTCCAAAAATTTGCAAACAAACGCCAAAGACAACTTCTTAATCTATTTCCATGACGAACTCTTAAAAGTAACTTCAAGAGAGTACTTCCATCTCTTCTGGTATTTCCAGTCATCCAAATAGGCTTTAAATCGGTTCGAATATAATATCACACTAAGGCCATGTTTGGATACCCATATTCCAATGGAAAAAGCCTATATTCCTTTTTTCCATTGGACTGGGCCAATCCAAGAAATCGGTTGTTTGAGTAACTTTTTTTTATAAAGAATTTCAATGGAAAAAGACCCAAAAATAGCCCTAATCTATTGGCTTCTAAAAACTAATAAAGACCTAATTTTTCTAATCCAAAACTCTCTCTCGATCTCTCTCTTGAAATGAAACTATCATTACATCAATCTCTCTTTTTCTTTCTCTCTCTTACTTGAATGCTATCCTTATTCCAACCATTCAAACATATATTATTGTTACCAAAATCTATAGTTGTTTGTAACTTCTAAGCACTTGTATACATAGTCACAATATTCGCGAATTCGCGAATAATACGCAAATTTTTGAACGGCCGATTAAATCTCCGATTTAATTGCCGTTGGCGAACGATTTGAATTATCCGCGAATTATTCACGAATAATTCAAGAATAATTTATAAAATCAGTGAATAATTCACAAAAATAGCGAATAATTTGCAACATCAAAACCCAGCGCCTCATATATTAATTTCTTCATTGAAACCCTTCTCGAACATTTTTCGAATACTTGCCGAATCTTTCCCAAATAGTCTCTGAATCCGAATTTTCGACCTCGCCGAATTAATCCCGAATGCCGAATTTGTGACTATGTTTCATGCAACTTCTAACCGGTTGTCTTTAACTTCTAAAAAGGTTGCATGTGTTCTCTAGGATTTGTACCAACAGCAGGATAAGCACGTTTTAAAACATGAGCTCTAACATTATGAGCAAACACAGCAATTTGCTCACCTAATGTTCTTAATGTACTCTTCTCTGCTTCTATTCTAAATGTCTTTTGTCTGCCATATTCATATTTTCTCCTTGTTCTTGAAATATTTCTCCAATAACTCCATATCTTAACACAACTTTAAGAATAGCACTCTCTATCCTGTTAAGAAAATAAACATTTATACATAATTAATCTATATATATACTAATTAATTATAATTTACTGTAAATAAAAATACTTGAAATGAAGCCCTTACTACAGGTAAAATTCTCCATTACTAGTTATTGCACCTACACACAAAGCATCTTATATCCTAACATGCAAACCCAAATTTTATAAAGCATGACAAATTGATATGTGACCAATCAATAAAGAATCTTATATTATTTAAGAAAACGGTTTGACTAGCTACAGAAAAGATTCTGTTAGACTATTATTGCAAACTAAACTATATTGACTACAGGATAAAGAATCTCTATTCTCTCTTTTGCATCAAGACTGAAACTCCTATAAATAAATAACCTTCTCGTTGTTCAACAATGAGCAAAAATTTCAATATAAACTAAAAAAATAGAGTGTAAAAAATGAAAGAGTGTAGGGCTTTACTCTTTTGGATGTGAAGATTTTCATTTCCTAGAAATTAGGATGGATAAAGAAACTTGCTGTCGTGGAAGAGACTGAAGATGCATAAAGAATTTTACTAACATCACCATTTTATCAGGTATTCCATCAGCCAAAAAAATCAGCAATTATAGCATCAACTGCATATATTAATATGCCCAAAATCCATCATCAGCTCTATGATCACACCCTCCTAAGAGGAAGTTACAAAAAGCAGCTCTTAGCAAGTTTCAGGGGTGTTCCTATCTACCGTAAAGCTCTCTTCAAGAGCTCATATGGAGTCTCTAGCCAAAATATGTGAAATGTGTACAATTTGTACGTTTTAAGGTACAATTTGTATTTTTTTCTAGATCAACAAATATATAGCAGCACCAAGTCCTATAAGTTGTTGGCGTTATCAATGTTCTAATTACCAATGTATCAAACAGAACCAAGTTCTCTGACGTGTTCTCAATTTATAATTTTTTAAGATACAATTTGTAATTCAATTTCAAAACCAATAACTATGTTTCACCATGTACTTTTGTTAACATATTATTAATTGCTTGTAACTTCTGAGCAGTTGCATTTTCCCAGTATCTAAGAAGATTTGACTGTTACACAAAAAACGCTTTTGTTAATATATTATTACTTGCATCCATATAGATATTACAAGCAACTTATTAGATATTAAAGTTAATAAGTTGCATGTAACTTGTAAGCGGTCGCTTGTAATATCTAAGCACTTGCCTGTAACATCTGACCACTTGTCTCTAATTTCTAAGTAGTTGCATGTAATTTGTAAGAACTTACATGTAACTTGTAAGCAGTTGCCTGTAACTTCTAACCAGATGTATGTAATTTCTACAAAAGTTGCCTGTAATTTCCAAACAGTTGCATTTCTTTAACACCTAAAAAGATTTGCTTTTAATATCTAATAAGTTGCTTGTAATATCTTCATGGATGCACATCCCCTCTACCATAAAAAAATTTGGTAGCAAAAATCAAGACACTCTTGCTGTCCCTGGGTGCCATCCCCCAGTAATATCCTTTGACTCAAAAGCTTGTGCACCATCAACATTTAATTTGAGCTTGCTCTCAGGTGGCTTTTCCCAATGAACACATATGATTTGCTTACTTGCAGTAACATGGCAAATAACATCAAGGATCCCTAGATTATTAGGAATAGGCAAGCAGTCAGGTTTTGCAATATGCTTTTTATAAACTTGGACCAAAATTCCTGATATCAGCCAAAATTCTCAGCCAGATAGCATCGGTATCTTGGAATTTTATTTCACATCTTGACTTCCAAATATTCCACAAGAGTATATGTGGTGTCCACTTTGCAATAGATGGAATTTTTTGAACATTATACCAGTACTCAAAGCATTCACCCGGTGTGCACCATGTACATTCAATTAACTCAAAAGATATCAAAGCTTTTTGCCATAATGCAGATGCCAATTCACTGGTAAGGGAAAGATGCTCAAAATTTTCATATGCGTGAGAATTGCAGCAAAAACACATATCAGGGAGAGAAAAACCAAGCTTCTGAATGAAATTTAAAAACCGTTTTATGAATCTCTTTATTTGCAGTTGCCTGTAACATTTAGGCGCTTGCTTGTAACTTCTGATAAGTTGCATGTAACTTGTAAGCAGTTTGCCTATAACTTCTAATTAGTTACATGCAATTTCTATGCACTTGACTTTAACTTTTAACCACCTGCATGTAATTTCTAATAAGTTGCCTATAACCTGTAAGCAGTTGTATGTAACTTCTAAGCAGTTGCATATAACTTCTTAAAAAGTTGCATGTAACTTCTAAACAGTTGCATTTCCCTAATATTTAAGAAGATTTGCTTTTAATATCTAATAAGTTGTTTGTAATATCCATATGGATGCAAGTAATAATATGTTAACAAAAGCGTTTTTTGTGTAACAGTCAATACACATCATCGTCTTCCACTCCAGCAATTGCGCATGACCGAGTATATGACTTGGAGTCAAGCTTACCAGCGGTGAGGCAAGATGATCAATTAATGAGGAACAATATCCCGGTTGTGTGGCATGATGCAATTACGAAGTTAGGATAGCTCTTTGCCAATTTGCTTGTGAAACAATTCAACTTCGACTATATTAAGAACGATGGATTGAAACTACAGGGGCTTGTTCCCAAAGAGATAAAAGATGTCAATGGATATTACATGCATCGCTTTGTACTCAGAGGTATAAAGTTAATATATACGTTAGTAATATAAAAGTATAATTATCGGTTTTTCAAATTGTTGATTGTTTTAACTGTTAAGTTACACTAAGGTTTGCATGTTTGTCATTTTGAGTAGTTCTCTATGGGATATAAAGAGATACTACCTGACGCACATATATTCTGGAGGAATTTCAAGTGACGGACATTCTCGGGCTACAAAAAGATTGATAGCCGACATGCTTGTAGATATTTTGAGATCACGACCGGGCTATCAGCCAATCGAGGCTAAGGACTTCCATCAAAGGCTCAGGATAAAGATTTCATATGAGGTTGCATGGCATGCAAGGGCATTGGCACAAGAGACCCTCTTCGGAAATTATCGTTATTCTTATGACTCTTTGAAGTGGTATCAAAACAAGTACATGGAAACCAATCCCGGGAGCGTAATTAGTATCGACAAATCAGTAGATGACAGATTCATGAGGCTATTTGTTAGCTGTGGTGCTTGTATTGACGAGTATTTATATGGTTGCCGGCCTCTTATATTTCTTGACGGAACATTCTTAAAGAACAGGGTAAAAGGTCTTCTATTGGCAGCGACTGCTTATGACGGAAACAATGGTTTGTTTCCGTTAGTTTTCACTATTTGCGATCAAGAGAACATCACAAATTGGACATGGTTTTTAGGTCAGTTGAGAGACGTGTTGTTTGATAATCTTAGGGCCTACCACCTACTGCATACCCTTATGTTTGTATCAACTCTCCGACAAGAGAATCAAAGAAGCGATTAGGATGTGCTTTCCCACCGCATTGCATTCATTTTACATTCTTCACTTGAAACAGAATTTTAAAATTAGGCTTAAGAGGTTTGGTATGAAGAATTCGGAAGCCGAAACCTGTATGTATCTGATGGAGACAACGTGTTACCAATACATGACGGTTGAGTTTTTGGGAAAGATGAACCTATTGAAAAAGGAATCGATGATTGCCTACAACGCAATGGTTGAACATTACAATCATCAACATTGGGCTAATTGTTCCCTGGAATAAGACAGAGTCTCAATTCTTGCTCCTCAATATACCTGATTTAGCTATATAAACATGATTGACATAGATATGTATAATATCAGAGCAGTTGCCTATTAACTTCTAAGCAGTTGCCTGTAACTTCTAATAAGTTGCATGTAACATCTATTAAAGTTGCTTGTAACATCTATTTATGTGTTTGTTGAATGCAGGTATGGTCATGTTATACCCAATGTTGCTGAATCAGATAAAACTGGATACGTGAGGCCCGCACATTTCCAATTCTTCAAATGGTGGACCACATAAGTGCATGTTTGATGGATCGCTTTGATAGTCAATAAGAAAAAGCCGAAGGGCGGAATAGAGTGTTATGTCCGAATTCAAAGAAAATTCTGAGCAAAAATTGGACGCTGCTAGGGCTTTTTCTGTTCATCAAGCTGATACGGAGTATTATGAGGTGTTTGACATTAAAACTGCTCGGATCAATGTGTCGTCTTGATCATGTACATGCCGAGAATATGATGTTACTAGGTTCCTTGTAGGCATGCTTGCGCCGTTATCAATTTCTCGAGGCAATCAATCTATAACTACTATGACCCTTTTTTGATGATCGAATATTTTATGGCTAGTTACGAGAATACAGTTTATCCAATACTTACATTTGACAAGCCAACAGTCACGGAAGAGAACAATAAAATCCAGCCTCCTTTGACGAGAAAACGACCGGAAAGGCCCCCTACAAGACGTATAAATAACAGGGATGTTCAAATGAGGAAGATGAATTGCGGTAGGTGTGGCAATGAGTGTCACAATAGAGCGACATACAATGCTCCTATCGATTAAGTATAAAATAGCTATATGTTGATTGTTTGGTATTTTGTTTTATCTTTATGTATCCACTGTCAAGTTTCGTGAACCTCTTGTACTAAAACATTACGATATTCGTTATAATTTGTTGTAAATTTTTCTATTAGTTAAGTATGTATCTGAATGAAATTAGAAACTATTTTATGAATCCATTTATTTGCAGTTGCCCGTAACATCTAGACATATATCTGTAACTTCTGATAAGTTGCCTATAAATTCTAGGCAGTTGCCTATAACTTCTAGACAGTCGCATGTAACTTCTAATCAGATGCATGTAACTTCTAATCACTTGCCTTTAATTTCTAACCACTTATCTGTAATTTCTAATAAGTTGCATATAACTTATAAATACTTGCCTGTAACTTCTAGGCAGTTTCATGTAATTTCTAACGACTTGCCTGTAACTTCTAATTAGTTGTCTGTAATTTCTAAGCACTTGCATGTAATTTCTAACCACTTACTTGTAACTTCTAAGCACTTGTAATTTCTGATTAGTTGCCTGTAACTTGTAAGAACTTGTCTATAACTTCTGATAAGTTGCTTTTAACGTTTAATAAATTGCCTGTAACATCAGTTATAGATAGCATCAACAAAAATATCATTCATATCACAATATCGACCAATATCGGCTATATAAAACTGATAACATCAATAAAATATCATTCATATCACAGTATCGGTCAATATCGGGTATATAAAACAGATAATATCAAAAAAATATCATTTATATCACAATATCGGCGATATTAAAGTAAATACATCAACAATTTTTACATTCATTAGACAAATATATAAGCAATTTGTCATTCTCATTCAAAACAAGTAATAATATAGACAAATAATGGCTAAATATAAATAGATGAATACATGTACGTATAACAAACAGTTCAAACTTCGGCCAAATAAAAACTGAAACAATATCAAGCCGTTTCTTCTTCATTGGCCAATAGAATTTGGGTCGTAAATATTGGTCGCCACTGCTCCGACCCTTTTCTTTTCATGGCATCTGGAATCGTCCGACCCTCTTCTTTTCATGGCATCTGGAATCGTCCGACTCTCAATCAATACCTTCATGAATAGATAAACGAAGATGCTGCAATCATCACCGTTAACCAACAATGTTAACAAACGCATGTTGTTATAACCCTTAACAATCAGAAATGTTAAAAAAACTTGTAAAGGAAATACTGCTTACGAATTCTTTTGTATCAGGCAAGGGACAGTAGTAAACTGAATTGCATTGTAACCCCATGCTCGTTGAATTTCTTCGCCTTACATTATAAAAGTACCGCAAGTATTGCCTATCCCCTTATTTCCAATAGGGGTCACACACAAGTGAAGAATAATACCGCAATTCCTTTTCAGCAAAGTCTACAACGAGTAACGTCCAATGAGAGTTATGACATATCGGGATCGTAATACGAGTACTGAGGGAATGCCATGCATCGTCAACATATATGTTCGGGGCACTACTATTCATGTACACTTTTCCGGAGTCAAACGGATCAACAATCATGCCCTGTCACAAGTATTTAACTTGTTAATAAATTGATGAATGTAATCAGAAGAACCAGATAAGATGAGTAGGTATTACTATTATCCACGGTCTCACGAAAGCAAATGGAGGTACTGTTGCGGCAGAGGTCAAAGACTTCTTCAAGTTATCTGCCAACTTGACAAAGGAGTCCATCATCTATAAAGATTTCACATATTTATAAGTTGCCTGTAACATCTACTAAGTTACCTGTAACTTCTAATAAGTTCCATGTAATTTCTACTAAATTGCATGTAAGATCTATTAACTTGGTTATAATATCTACTAAGTTGCTTGTAACATCTACTAAGTTGCTTGAGATATCTATAACAGTTGCCTGTAATCTCTAATAAGTTACATGTAACTTCTATAGCAGTAACATGTAATTTCTAAGCAATTTCCTGTAACTTCTAATAAATTGCATATAACCTCTAATAAGTTGCTTATAACCTCTAAAACTGTACCGTATCTCCCACATGCTGTCTGGTTAAGAAATCAAAGAGCTCGAAGCGGGAAATAGAAACATGGTTTGTACGGTCAAAGGGTATTGCTTTCGACGAAATACGCTCCTTCAAAAAAGTGTCGACATCCCTATGAACCTTCCCGAGCTCTTCGATGTGCTCTATTACGGGACAAGCAACAAATGTCCCATCTCCATAAACCTTCGCCCGTATACACAACGAAAAGAGTTTCGATTAAAACACTAAAGGGTATTGCATACAACATTCAGACAATTTCCACAAATAAGACTTATAGTGTACATGGATAGTACTAATACAAAAAGAATTATAGTTAACAAGTAACAAACAATATAATTATGATAATTTCACAACCGTTTCCCACCTGGCGACTTAGGATCTTCCTCCTTTTTTAAGCATATCTCTCCGTAATAAGCGAAGGACTTATGCATCTTGGTCAATGCCTCGGCCGCGGTGATGGTACGTGCTTTGTCGACGGTGCCGTTGGCGCTAGAAATATCAACAGGGTTTGGGCCTCCACATTCCCTATGTTCCTTTTTTCGCAACAACCCATAGCTTCAAAATTTTTGCAATCACGTACTCGTCCTCGTTTAGATACTTGAACGGATTTCGGTCCTGCCCATTCTTCACTCATTTCTCTAGACTTTTGGTGGACTTATAGGCGACCGCTTTCCTCTTGGGTACCGATAGAGGGATGACCGCAGAAGACTTCAACACATCATCAGCACTCTTAATAACGGGTTCCTCAACCGCAGTACAAATGTTTCCCTCATTAGAAGCAGCCGCAACTACTTCCTCGTCAATTCGAGCAACTGACCGAGATACAGTAATAGCAAAACTGTCATTGAAACTGCCATCAGACTTACCAACTTCGTCATCATCCTTACTCACCTCATCTTTTTCCTCTATCTCATCCATTTCGACTCTCTCCTCATCTTCTTCTACTGTGGCCACTTTCTTGTCCTTCACTAGCCTGGAATCGGCAATCTCTTGGCATCCCAACCCACAGAGTAGGCTACGCAGACGTTAATTCTCAGCTCCGTTGCCTCTAATGTCGCTTACTGCTTGAAAAGAAGCATTTTACGAAGCAACTCGTTTTTCGCACAAACATTCTTCCAATGGGTCGCTTGTGCTTCAAAGGACATGCCTTTCACGTTGTCATTCTCATCCGGCTTCTCAACAGATCGTTTCTTTAGAATCTGCACCAATGAAGACCACAATATGCTATAATCAAGTTATTAGAGATTACATACAGCTGATTAGAAGTTGCAGGCAACTGTTATAGAACTTACAAGCAACTTATTAGAGATTACAGACAACTACTTAGAAATTATATGCAACTTATTAAAGGTTACATGTAATTTATTAGAAATTACAGGCAACTGCTATAGAAGTTATGTGCAACTTATTAGAGATTGTATGCAACTGCTTGAAATTATAGACAACTTATTAGAAATTACATGCGGCTGCTATAGAAATTACATGCAACTCCTTAGCACTTATAGGCAACTGCTTAGACGTTATAGGCAAATACTTATATATACACAAGATACTTTTTTTAATGTAAATAGAAAATATACAACTTACCGATACAGTTGTTACGTCATCGTCTCCACTGCTCTTCTCTTGCACTGCTCTTCTCTTGTAATATAGAAGAGGAGCCTCAACGGAATGTTTCGATGCATCTACGTCACCTTTCAGCATAAAAGCAGACCTCTTTCTTTTCATTGTCTTCTCCAATCCTGATATCTTTAAAGATGTACTGAATTCCCACTCACATTGGGCCGGTTTGTTGGGGTCTATGTGTGCCGGTTGTCTCAAACCCGTGATGGTATAAAACCATTGTTGCAAACAAACATACATCATATTCATATTATTAATATTAAATGATCAAAACACATCCACCAACAATATTAATTTATAGTTTATACTTTGCATACAAATATAATATAATCTTTATAATGGTTTGCATATACTTATGGCGAGGAGGATCCGACACCCGGGTAATTGTGCAGGGCTGGTCGAGCTAAGCTTAGTCATGACACCGTCTATTATCATCTTGTACACCGCTTGGGCCCAGTTTACACTCGGCACTACCGATAGCTCAATGTATGGAAATGCATCTCTAGGGATGGTCGGGGATGTGACGGGTATCCAAAATAAAGAAAGCTGATAAAGAATCAGCAAAGACACGAAATCGTCCATCGCTTTCTGGAGTTCTATCCTTCACAGTCCGCTCCAAAGCAGTCTACAATATTGTGATGTACGTCTTTTCACCCTTCTCGGTGTTAAAATACTTCTTTCGAAGCTGGGTGATATCACGGTTAGGCTTGATATCTTTGCCGGCCTTCGACAAGCCAGTGTGCTCGCTAACCCAATCTACAGTAAATTTATGCGAGGCGTCCCCAAAAAAGAACTCTCCGGTGCCTCGATCATAGCAAGAGATGGCCGATAGAAGGTAGGCTTATCTTGACCCAAAGATGACCGCCTCATATAATGGCATAACGGAGTTTTATTTAGCCTCCGTATATGCTAATGGTGAATGTGTGCCTTCAACCTTTCAATGAAGCTGTTGTGGCGGACGACGTCGACATACGTCCAAATGGCGGACGAATCTCCATGCTTTCTTCTGCAGAAAACCAAATTTAAACATTAAATCATAGCTATCAATTCTTTAAACTGAAAATTATAGGCAATTGTTTAGAAATTACATGCAACTGTTGATAAGTTACAGGCAAGTTCTCATAAGTTATAAGCAACTGATTACAAGTTACAGGCAAAAACTTAGATGTTACCGTTTACCGCCGAAGACTGAACTGAGACGTTGAGATGTCTTACCTGAATTTGGGAGTAGATGTTATTTGGACATATCCATCCACCTCTCCGAAGATACTAAGTTGATTTATGGCACCGTATATCAGAGGTTTGGACAGATGCGACCGATGTAACAGACTTCATCAGATCCCCCTCATTTATGAGAGATTTTTGATTGTGTGGACGCTCTTCCCTGCAGACGCAAGCCTCTGCAATTAATTACGTAACCGTATTGCGATAATCACTTTCTCCTGCTTCAGAAGGTCACTTCGTATCGTGTTGTATTTGTTTTATTTTGGTTACTCGTGGATTGTATATGGAGACTAGTTTATGTCGTCGCCTGTAGGGCGCGGATTAGTCCAAATCCGTATATTTTAGATTTGGGGATTAAATTTAGGTTGTTTGTTCCGTCAGTTCAAAGAATATTTTATTTTATTTAAGGACCGTTAATATATCTTTAGATTAAGATCAAACTTAAATGTATGAGCATTTGGACTCAATTTATTTTAACTAAGGATATGTTAGTCCTATTTGAAATTAAGATCAACTTAGCAGCATTTTAAAGATCGTTTTTTATCTAAGATCCAACAACATTACATTTGGGCTCAGTTGCAAATAACTTCAGAGACTTTGCCAATTTGGGCTTGGTCTACTCGGTCTTGGACTTTCCTTCCTTTTTTTCCAGAAGTGCTAGGCACTTATTTGTGGTTCTGGCGCTCACGTGGGAAGCACATGAGACGCTCAGACATAGACACTGCTCAATCAACGCTAAGCACTTAGTCATTTTGACTAAATTTAGTGTTAAGCACTTTGTATGGCGCTTACGTAGGGACCACGTGAGATGCCGAGTATTTTTTGGGCGCTCATGTGTGGAGCACGTGAGGCGCCGAGTTCCTTTTTATTTTGGGTGCTCACATGGGAAGCACGTGAGGCGCCGAGTATTTTGTTTTGGATGCTCACATGGGAAGCACATGAGACGCCAACCCCCATTTAAGGGAACTTTTCGGCGCTCACGTGTGTTTCATGTGAAACGTCAAGTCCTTTTCTTTTTAGAGTTTTAATCTCTATTGATATTTTCTGAAGAAGTTTTAAGTTCTGTTAATGGCATTTTGACCATTAGTGATTATCAAGATCTCTGTTTTGAGAATCTGGGATTGGTTTTATTGGAGAACTAAGTTTTTCTGTTTTTTTGGAAGAACTAAGTTTTTTATGTAGGGTTAAACCCTGTTTGCAAAGGAATTAAATTCCTAAAACATACGTTCTCTTCTTTCTTTTTCTTTTAATCTAGTTTTTTACCCTAAATTTTGAGTTTGAAGAATAGAATCTTACCAATGAGAATTAAATTCTCAACTTATGGCAAATCTCAGATTAAAGGAAGAGCTAAGTTCTTTTTATGAAGGGTTAAACCCTTGTTTTCTTTATGCTAGGCAGAGGAGATACATTTTATCTCTTTTTTTTACCTGGGATTTGGAATGAGCGAGGTTCTTCTTCTGTGAGAGGAGAATTGAATTCTCAATTTTGTGGCTTCTGCCTTTTTTTTTTTGCAGAAGCTTAGAGGGTCGATCCTTTTTTTTTTGAAGTCTCCTATCCTTTATATAAGAGATGCAAATTGTTAATTAGTTTAATGAAATCTCTCATCTAAAAGATACCAATTGATTTAATTGGCCACAAAAATTATTTGGAGGATTTTATCCACCGTTGGATTTTTGATCCAGTGAATTTCTGTTTTTACAGAATATATATTCTTATTTTTAATAATATTAGGAAAACATTTTCCCATAGAAAGAATTTAATTCTATCAAACGGTGATTTTTATTTACCATTGGATTTTTGATCTGACGGTTCTCTGTTTAACAGAGAATATCTTTCTCTTTTTAGAAAGATTAAGGGAGGTGCTCTCAAAAATAGCATTTAATTCTATCATTTTATGATTCTAATCACCATTGGATTTTTGATCCAACAGCTTTATTTAACAGAGAATATCCCCAGTTTTTATGGAAATATTCTCTATATAGAATTTAATTCTATTCTCTTTAATTTGGGCGCTGACGCCCACGTGCTATGCACGTGGGCACTGCCTAAGAATTTAATTCTTACGGAATCAGGCACCACGTGCTTTGCACGTCGGCGCTCACATGAGCATCATGTGAGGCGTCGCTGTAGGGTTTAATCCTATAAGAGGCCGGCGCTGAGCTCACGTGGGAAGCACGTGAGGCGCTACCTTATTGTGTTTAATTAATAAGGGCACAGTTACAGGTAACTTTTATAGAAGTTATAGACAACTACTTAGATATTACAGACAAATAATTTGCATGTCTTATGTTGCCAACAACAAATGAAAATAAGCACTTGCCTATAAGATCTATGAAGTTGCATATAACTTGTAAGCATTTGCCTGTAATATGTAGGCAAACAGGCAACTTTGATAGATGTTACATACAACATTATAGATGTTACAGAAACTTTACAGATGTTATAGGCAAGTGCTCATTTTCATGCATCATCCAAACACTTGACTATAACATCGAATCATTTGCCTATAACATCCTAACAACAACAAATAGCATGATGAAGTTGCATGTAACTTGTAAGAAGTTGCCTGTGATATGTAGGCAACTTTGTACATATCTATTTAGAAGTTACATGCAACTGCTTATAGTTACATGTAAGTTCTTACAAGTTACAAGCAACTGTTTAAAAGTTACAGATAAGAGCTTAGATATTACAGACAACTACTTACAAGTTGCATGCAGCTTGTTTAAAAGTTACATGCAACCTTTTAGATATTCAAGTATCGACAAGATATTCACAATATTTTAGAAATCAAGCATCAACAAGATATTCACAATATTTTAGAAAAGAAATAACTTCAAATTGTAATGTAAAATTAATAAAAAGGGTAGTTTAACTAATTTGTATCTCGTCCGTTGTCGATTCCTATGCTGCTTTAGATTTATCCGACGTCGTTAACTTCAATTCTGAAGCCACTGATTTAGCCGACGTATTTTTCGCCAATTTCAAGACCTATCATTTGATTTAAGAGCAATTTTTCAATGAGTGATGATGATGAAGTTGTTCTCGTGACAAAGAAGGGGGTCTAGGAGGCTGACGAGAAGATGGTGAAGGTCTGGAGTTTTGGTGTCGACTTGGAGCCGACGAGAGGACGGACGGGAGCTCAAGGGATAGGGTTTTCGACGACGAGAGGCAATTTGGGGCGAGGAGTTTTAGTGTCGACTTGGGGAGGCGAGGTAGTGATGAGGACGAAAACGACGACGAAGGCAAAGACGGCGATGAAGGCGAAGATAGGCGTAGGTTCTCGGGAGCTCGAGCGACAGAGAGTGGGAAAGAGAGAATTTTGAATGGGGGCATTTTCGACCATCCACCAAAATATAATATTAGACCTTGGGCTAAGGGATGTTTAGACCAAAGATTATGAACAGTAGATCCTTTCTTTTTATTTAGAAAATACAGAAGGTCTTTTCATTGGTGTTTCTTGGGCCAGGGACTTCTCAACAATTTACCCTTCACCATCGTGCCATCTCAGCTTCGATCGTTACTCAAATTGACCCAATCCCCAAACAATCTGACCCATGGACCCCGCAAAATTGAAGGAACCGATTTTAATTGGTCCGACACGGTCCAGAGGGCACTATGGTAATTATCTCCTACAGAAGACGAAGGATAGAGACAGATACAGTCAACTCTGTGTAGCTGTTCTCGCTCGCTCGTGCCTCACGATATTCATATAAAGCGACGCACCCAACTTGCACACCCAACTAGTGGGACTCACTCTCAGTTCGAATATACCCTTTTCGGGAACGGAAAACCGCCGTTTCCATTTCCCCAGACGGAAAACCGCCGATTTCCAGTTAAAATGCTAAATGTGTAGGCTTTTTTTTTCAGGCAGATGCTATAATCTTTGCAAAATTCTAAACCAAATTCATGAAATTAGTAAATTGCACTAAATACAACGAATTTTTCGGAACCGTCGACGTTTTGCACAATAAAAAGTTTATGGCATTATTATTAAAAAATTGCTGGTGAAACTTTAATATCTTTGAAAATTGCATCAGGTGCTTTCAGCAAACTTTTCAAAAAAAAAAAAGAAACGAAGAGAGAGAGAGCTGACCTTCGTCAACCATGAGATGAGAGAAAAATCCCGCAGGCGAGCTGCTTTGCCTCAACAACCCGCCGCCGCCGCCGCCGCCCCCAGATCTGTGATCTCCATTATAAGAAGGTCTCTGCAAGCACGAAGACTCCGAAGAGAGCGAGCTGTGATCGCCGCCGCCGCTAGAAAAGAATCTCGTCATCGGAACAGTATCGGATCGGGATCCGGATCCGATAACGGACCCGAACCCTCCAGCGCCGCCCTCGCTGATGACGGACTCCGCGATGCTGGTGAGGAGCGAACCGGGCGCCGACCCGTAACGGGTCAGACCCGAATTGGGGCCGCTGCGATACACGGGGGTTTGGTTCATTTGGGGCAAGGGTAATAATAATGGGTTCGGATGCGGATGCCATTTGGTGGAATATATATAAGGATGATGATGAGTGGGAGGATGAGATTCTTTATTTTTGGGGAGTGGTGGGGCCCATCGATTTGTTTTTTATTTTATTTTTTAATAATTGAGATGAGATGGGTGTGGGTTGGAGTGAAAATATGATGGAATGGGATTGAATGAAAATGCGCGGTGTGTGTGTGTCTGTGAGAGATAGCTTTGATTCTCTTGCTTGTCTGTATTTGGTTGGGGGAAAAGGTTGTTGACTGATCATTGGTCTAGAGCTTGTTCTGTAGTCAAAAAACTATATAGAGATTGGAAATATATCTAGTCTTTTTTTAGTGTGTTTTTTTTTCTTGTCTTTTTTCAAGTTTTTTCATGTTTTGATCTATACGATTGTTTCAAAGAAATTGCAAGAAGATTAACTTTAATTAAGCTAATACTGAGAATTTAACCAAGATGGACCACGAGGTTTTTCTTCAATTCTTGCCCTTCTTTTTTACCTTTGAACAAAGATTTTCCCCTGTTGTTCTTGTGAATAAGTAGTCTCTCTAATAGTATATATATACAGAAGAATGGGTTGCTTGGTTGATTAATGCAACTTAAGTATCTTGGTGGGATAGAAGTGTCAGGTAGACTTGATAAGGTGTTCGTTTGGAATCTCCCGCTCTGATACCTATCATGGAGGAAAAATCACGTTTTTAATATCCGAGAACACAAGACAGTAATCCATAAGAAGAAGTAATTAAACAGAGTTTTAACGTGGTTCGACCGACCAGTCTAATCCACGGGAAAAATATGAGAATTCCATTGATATAAGAAAGAGATTACACCCGACACCTTCTTAATTTGATTATCTAACATATTAGTATCTCTTAAATCTAGATTAGAAACATAATCTCTCAGTGAAGATAAAAGTCACAGGATCTCACACATCTCAATCTCTCTCTCACATCTCTCTCCTCTCTTGATCTTACAACCATCATAAATCTAAAGACTACATTTCTCTTGTCTTAGCCTTGGCTTTCGCCTTCACCTTTGCTCGTATGAGCTTTGTCTTTTCGTCAATTTTTCTTGATGAAATCACCTCCCTATTTATAATATAGAATAAGCCTTCTTCTAATTAGATTAGGATTAACATAAATCACCTTTACCTTATCTAATAGAATATTTTCTCTTATTTAAATTTAGATATAAATTTATATTTAAATAAGAGACTTATCTTAATTCTATCTATAATAACAAACTATTTAAATTTAAACTAATATCAACAATCTCCATCATAGTTTAAATTTAAATAAAACTTTTGAATTTGCTCTCATCTCCTCATCCATTAGTAGCCCACACCAACAGATTGTCTTGGCCTAATTGTCTGAATCCAACCCGGACTCCGCGCGATCCACGAATCGTACATAGGTGATCAAGTTGATATGAGATACAACCCTAACAATCTCTACCTTGACTCAAATCCGTTGAGCTGAATAACTTGAGATTCATTGTTGTTCTCATGATCCTCCTTTGCAGACCTTGCACATACACTTTGCTCCTTTTTCAAACCCTTGTACCATTTTCGTTGTTTCTATTTCAAGCATACAATAAATTCGTTGCTTCCGAGTACTCACGATCACTATACCGTACTCCATCCTCGAGCACTCATGACCACTACACCGTACTTCGTCTTGGTCCAAAACATTGGAACCCCTTATCCGGAAACACATGAAAATGTACTTGCAATGCACTACGTTTGGAAGTAACCATCCATCTATCAATATGAGGATACATACCTCACCATGAACCGGCGTGCAAATTTCGAGCTTTTCTTAGATGTTTTGACTGCTACCATACACTCAACTTTTGTTGTCGACAATGTCACAATACCCAACAATGTTTCTCCAACCAATGGCCCTAATCATCTAACGAATAGTACTCAATCCCTTGACCATCACGAACACGTGCATAGTCTCATCTATTTAGTCAATCACTACTACAGTGCACTTAATGCGCTTCTCTTGAATTCGACATCTATCGATCCACCAAACCAACAACAAATAATCGTCTGACATAGTTCATACTATATCATATACGTGTGATCCCACCGCGCTTGCATATGATATCTGTAACATCCTAGCACTGTTATACTAGTTATTTGGGGTATTTCAAATCTTGCGAAAAAATTCCTTACTATTGTTGTTTTGGGTTGCGGATAATGCAATGAGTAGCTGTGCTTTTTACCCGACCTGCATGTTTGAAACCCAATATGCTTCGAGATTATATCAAATATTTGCTAGTACAGAGTTTATATGCAAATCTAAATTTTATAAACATATATAATATATTTTAGAATCCACATATCTTTTTAAAATACAATATAAAACCAAATAATATATTTTCTTATCTAGCCTTGCATATCATAGTACCCCATATCATGTGGTTGCGCCCATATATCATGTTCAGATCCTAAGTGTTAAACAGACTAGTATTTGGATCGCTACGTATATTTACATAGATTTTTATTGGGAGGTATATGTTTTTATTTACAGGATATCGCATCATGATTTAAATTCTTACGTATATTTTCCATATTTAAAAACTAGTATTTTGAAGGGACGCGGGTAATATTCGGAGTATCTGGTATTATCTGTAAAATCCCATAATATATATATAATATATTTTATATAACTAATATATATACTGTTATATATAATATATTAATAATAAAACTACCAAATCTTTCTCTCTCTCGTCTCTCTGTGTGTGTGTCTCTCTCTTAGATCCCCGTCCCCACACTTCTCTCTCTCTCTCTCTCTCTCTCTCTCTCTATATATATATATATATATAATAAAATTATAACACTCTCTCTCCCCTCTTTTTTTCTTCTCGCGCTGATCCTGAACCCTAACCCTCGTCGTCCTCTTCCCGTCGTTGCTCCCTCGTCGTCGCCGCCTTAGCGTCGCCGTCGACCCCATTTCCTCGCCTCCACCACCTTCTCCTTTCCTTCCTCCTCCCCGACAACCCAAGCTCCCAAGCCCAACCTCCACAACCAAGAACCCACCTTCAACCTCGCCGGCAACCCCATCGTCGCCGGAAACCCATCACCACCGACCACCTCCATCACCTCCTCGTCTCCCCTGCAAACCCAGAGCACCAACGCACCACCACCGACCTTTTGCTCTTCTCCCGATCACCACTCACCCCTTATGGCCACGACGACCTTGCCGCCGACGACTTCGCTGCCGATGACTTCGCCTCGTCGCCATCACTTCGTCGCAACTATATCTCCTCTATTCTCGCCAAATCCCCAGAACTCTAGCAACCATAATAGCTATTCTTCTTCTTCTTTCTTTTCTTTTATTTTCCGACTGTCTCGCAGGAGTTGCGCACGTCGCCGATGATCCAGATGACCCAACCACCATCGTCGTTTAGCATTGTCACCACGTCACGCAGCTGCTCAGCCAGGTCCAGTGTCACGATCCAATTTAGGAACGCAACTGGCACTTAAATCACGCAACGTCTAAAGGCGTAACGAAATTCAAGCCGAAACCCAGAAATCTAAAACGTGAAATGAAGTAGAGTGGTAAAACATTTGTTTTCAAAATATCATCTCTCTTTTTAAAATCTCAAGTTGTTACTAAAAATTTCGGCAGCATCTCTTTTGTAAAAACTGATCCGAAAACGGATACAAAACATGATATATAAAAACGGCATCCCCAATTTAGAGCAAACTCACGCCAATAGGAGGAACCAAAGCACAACATATATACGACGCCAAAGGCGAAGAAATAAGCAAATATGAAAAGAAACAATATCGCAACATGATACAAAAGTCGGCTCACACAAGCACGACACCCAAATCACATATAATACAAATATCGAATCTCTCAGTCTCGTCTCTAAGTCAATACATACATATGGTAGATAGAGAGTACTAGATACAAGGATAAAAGTACAGATAGAAAGCACATGAATACTCGCTACCCACCTATAAAATATGTCAAGCCCAAAAATAGTGGTATCCGTAGAAATAGAAGAAGTAGAGTGCCCCGCCGCAACTACACTGAGGATCAGTCCTGGAAGATACTGTGGCATAACGGGGGTGAGTTGCCAGCTCATGAGTAGTAAATAATATCATACGTGAAATCGCAAGCATGCATGAAATAGCGACAATTTCTAATATGAGGTTATGATGGCATATGTATAACAGTGTGATGCAACATAATCATGAGCAAAGTACTGAAAGTGTATCCTAACACCACCACTGGGTTTTCACAAGCATCAAGCATGCTATTTTTTAAAAATTGGGATGCTAAGCTACACTAACCTAGAATTTTAACTAGAATATTAGGGTTTAAGCTATGATATCATAAGAACTAAACTAAGTGATGGATATTACAACCTTTGTAGACCGTGTCCTTCACTTCTATAGTTCCGGGTAGTAGTCCCTACGACTCCTCTAGGCTCCACTTGAAGAATGAAAAAACTTCCTATGTGATCTTCGTGTCGAAGATGATTCACCCGAAACTTCTCTAATTCAAGCTACTTCGTCACTAATGTTCCATTAGTGAAGGAAACGCCCAAATTTAAATTGCTAATCTTAAGTGGGATGATGAAGTAGGGGTTCTAAGCTCACTTAGAATTTATCCAAAACCCTATGGTTCACATCACATGTGAGGGTTAGGGCTTGGAGGAGAAGGAGGAAGAAGGAAAATGGAGAGTGAAAGAGCTAAGGAAATGAACTCACAAAAAAAATATCAAGTGAAGAATGGCTCTCATCTTTCATCACTTATTGAAGCATGAAGAATTTTTCAATAAATTTATTCAACCATACTTCAATAGTGTTGCAAGGCTAATAAACAAATGAAAATACCATGCCTCACCCATTCCTTAAAAATCTTCCCATTTCCACCACTTTTTTCTATTTTCTCAAAATAGAAAATCCAACCATGCTTCATAATATATATATATATATATATATATATATATATATATATATTAAGAAGAAAGTAATTAGTGAGCTATAATATTAATTAATATATAATTATATCAAATATAAATATATATCATATTATTAAATCAACACTTGATTCAATAATCTGGTTATATCACATATAATCGACTAATATCATTTATCTGTATATCATATTATCAAATCAACACTTGATTCAATAATCCGGTTATATCACATATAATCTAACCGATAACAAATGTCGCCAGATTAGAATACGGTATCTCATACTCGTATTTAATCAGGCCCTCGCACATATCAACATATGTGCCCTACTTCATTTCGCTTGAACTAAGAAATCTCTGTATGGGACTCTAAACACTCGTCAATACGCCAGCAGTAGGTGATAATCACATCAGTCACCCACAAGCCGTCAGCGGTATTAGCTGGACGTAACGGCTACGCAGGTATTGAGCGAATAGAAGATCAACAAGCAAGCTTGTCCAAACTTCCGTAAAACCAATAAGTAACACTTACCATACAGTCCGGTCTCTTCGTCTGATATGTCGCATATCAAGTCTAAGGGTGGAATCATCAGACCCTAGTAACTTGATAAGTCATATCGATGTATGGCTCATAACGATTCGAGAAACTACTGATAATACTTACCAGTAAATCTCATCAGCCCTGGCTAGGGACTTATTGTTATAGCCAATCCAGCATAGCGCAACATCAACTCCTAATACCGGGAAAGACGAAACCCCTCCTATCGCTTACTGCCTCCATGTGACTCGGGACTGTACCCAAAATCCACCTGTTTGCATGAATCCTTTGAGCCGTGGTAGGGAGGAAATCAAAGAACAGTGGGAACCACACTAGACACTATGACGATCTCGGGCCTATAGACTAACCTGTACTAGTGTCACCAGAGAACTACTATCTGACGATAGGTATAGTACCATCTAGGAGTTCTCGGCGAGTCCTGTTCGGTGTACTCATTCTCTAATGAGCACTTGTATACAATCTTTGATGTCAAACACCAATGATTATTGGATCAACCATCGCCCTCTACAGGGTCAAGAAACGTACACACTGGTCTACTCTGGAATATCGATGCCCTGTCTCGATATCCCCTCGACTAGAAAAAATTAAAGGATATGCTTGTGGAATATACAAGTCCCAGTAGTATGATCCGCATCATAGTCTTGGTAGTCAAGCAAACATCCTAAGGGCTTTATCAACATGTATCAGAGAGACAGTATAATAATATAGGTATACATGTTAAGATAAAGAGCAACCGGATAGCATACTATCATGTCGAGCAAGAAAGTCCTCGATATATATATGTCCAAGCATCCATTGTATCATACAATAATGGCCTCTAGGGCATACATATTCCTAACAGGTACAACATCAGGATGTAACAACTATATGAATAGAGCATGTCATAATCAGTCCTGAATATGAAATAAAGCAGCGATACCATCAATAAATCATCATCATAAAATCCGGTGTCAATCAACGACACTCAAATCCCAATATCTTAGGCGCCGTCTGTTCCCCTCCAAAACACGGCGATGACGTGAGGACGTCTTGCCTGAGATTCAGGGCAGATGCTATTTGGTTTTATCCGTCCACCTCTCCGAAGATACCAAGTTGATTTATGGCATCGTGTATCGGAGGTTTAGACGGATGCGGCCGATGTAGCAGACTTCGTCAGATTCCCCCTCGCTTGACGGGTTTTTGATTGTGGGGACGCTCTTCCCTGCAGGCGTAAGCCCCTGCAGTTAATTACGCTACCGCATCGCGGTAACAACTTTCTCCTTCTCCAGAATTTTACTTCGTGTCGTGGGTGTTTGTTTTGTTTGTGGTTGCTCGTAGATTGTATACGGAGACTGAGTAATGCCGTCGCCCATAGGACGTGGATTAGTCCAAATCCGTATTTACTTAGATTTGGGTTTGGTGTTTTTAGTTTAAAGATACGTTAGCCGCATTTGAGACTAAGATCAACTTAAACGTTCGTTAAGGATACGCTAGTCTGATTTGAGACTAAGATCAACTTAACAGGATCGTCTAGATCCATTTCTAGTTTAAGGACGTAGTGGTCCATTTAATATATGGCCGTCGGGACCCGTCACCTCTCTGACGACGTTGAAGGATTACAACGACAGGTGTCAGAGGAGTTCGGAGATGTACCCTTGAACCGAAGTTGATTAGGGAATATGTAGTCTGTTTGAATGTTTAAGGATACGTTAGCCGTGTTTGGGGCCAAGATCAACTTAAACGGGATCGTTTAGATCCGACAAAAGAGCATTTGGTGGCTCTATTGTTCCAGTTTAGGGACGTAGTGGTCCGTGTTCCAGTTTAGGGACGTGGTGGTCCATTGCCAGTTTAGGGACGTGATGGTCTGTATTCCAGTTTAGAGACGTGGTGGTCCGTCATTAGTTTAAGGACATTTCGGTCCATCGCCAGTTTAGGGACGTGATGGTCCATCATTAGTTTAAGGACGTTTCAGTCCATCATTAGTTTAAGGACGTTTTGGTCCATCATTAGTTTAAGGACATTTCGGTCCATCGTTAGTTTAAGGACATTTCGGTCCGATATTAGTTTAAGGACGTTTCGGTCCACGAGTTTAAGGACCTCGCAGTCCGTATCGATGTGTGGTCATCGGGACCCGTCACCTCTCTGACGTCGTTGAAGGATTACAACGATGGGAGTCAGAGGAGTTCGGAGATGTACCCTCGAACCGGTCATAAATTGATTTAAGAGAGAGCAAACTTGCTCAGTCAATTTAATTTGAGGACTTACGGCCAAAAATTGGGCTAAGTCCAGTTAAAAAAAGTATTCAACACTTTTATTTGTTGTTGGTCTGTTAGACCTGTGCCAGGGCTTGGCCCATAATGCATTGCATTATTTTCTATTTTTATTTGGACTGGGCTCTGCCCTTTTATAAATGATGCAGAGCATCCATTTTGTTTGGGCTCTCCTTTTCTTTTTTTTTTATTGCTTTGCAATTTATTTTGGCCTGTTGGTCTTTTTGATTTGGGCCTGGCCATTTAGGAAATGCATTGCATTTGTCAGACGCTTTGCGCCAATCAGGGAGCGCAAGCGCTTGTGATGACGACACGTGTCATGCAAGCGCAGTGCGCTGCGCTAGTACGCTGCGCTTGCGCTGCTGACACGTGGCGTACCTTGGTAGGTTGCGCCAATTCTAGAGAGCAAAGCTCTATTTCAAGAGCGCGTAGCGCAAGTTGTTCTGTAGCTGACACGTGGCGCTCTCCCAAGAGCGCAACAGCGCAGTTTGTAAGTGCAAAGCACTAAGAATCTTTTAGATTCAAGAACAGAAGTGCAAAGCACTATTTGATTTCTTGATCTAATTTAGATCAAAGAAAAGATAAGTTTTTCTTGTTTTTCTTATCTCAAAGAACCAAAGGTTCATAAAAGTGCAAAGCACTATTTTATTATTATTTTTTTTATTAAAGATCATTGATCTTGTTTTTAGATCATTGATCTTGTTTTTAGATCTATGATCTGTTCATGAGAGAACTTTCTCTTTCTTCTAAAGGTTTTTACCTTTTTGTTCTTGAGGAATTCTTCAGAATTCTCTTTCCCTTCTTTTTTTTTAGAAAATATTGATGCCTTTGAATTGAGGCCTAGGGTCCTTTTTATAGTGCCCATAAATTAGTTAAATTTGTTAAAGAGATCTTTCTCTGAGTGATTTGGGGAATTTTCCCCACCGTTGTATCTTTGATCCAAGGGCTTCTGTTTTACAGAAGAAAATCTTCTTGTTTTAACAAGAACAGAAAGATTTCTTTAAAATCTTTATTCTGTTTAGCGCAAATGCCCCAGCGTGTGACACGTGTCGCGCAGCGCAACTGCGCTAGCGCATCTGGGCTGACACGTGTCGTGCAGCGCACAGCGCAGCGCAACTGCGCTAGCGCATCTGCGCTGACACGTGTCGCGCAGCGCAGTGCTTGCTCAACTGAAGCGTTGCTTCCTTTAATTTTGCTAAAAATAGAGCTTTGCTCTGATTGGGCGCGCCTTCTTGGGCGCTGCGCTGATGCGTCTGCGCCTGACACGTGGCGCGTTGTGTCCGGGATTTGAAGCGTTGCTTCAAAATTTGAATTTTGAATTTCCAGCAGAGCTTTGCTCTGATTGGGGGAAACAAATGCCCCCCCACCGTTGCGCTCACGTGGCGCACACGTGAGTGCAGCGGTGGGAAACTCCTGATCGTTGGATCAAGGGGTGAGCTGAAGGGGCGCAAGCGCCTTATAAATAAGACCTATGGCCCTTAGAAAAATCTTCACCATCTTCAAGATTTTAATTACCAGAGCTTTGCTCTTGCTTGAGAATTTCAGAGCTTTGCTCATTTCCAAAGTTAGAAACTTTAGGTAAAATTAATTCAAATCAAATTAACTTAAATTAACTTTAACTAAAGAGGTTTGCTCTTACAGATCTTTTGATCTAAAGAGATCCCCATTGGGGTTTCATAAACAGAGCTTCGCTCTCAAAAACTTATAGATCTGCAGAGATCTTGTTCATGGGTTCTAACCCATGGACAGAGCTTTGCTCTTTGAATCATCTGTAGATCCTTTAGATCTGAAAAATGAAGAAATTTTCATAAGTTTTTCATGGATTTTTCAAGATTCCAAAATTTTTAATTCTTTTAGGTGTAAACATTTTCTGATGGACCTTTCCATTATTATCATAGAGCTATGCTCTTTTAAGGAATCTTATTTCCCTGGGACCAGAGTTTGACAAGTGTCACTCTGTGACAGAGCTTTGCTCTGAAAGAGAAGATTTTCTCATTGTCTCTAGGGATTCTTCCCCCCTTTTTTTATTAATGGGAATGTTTTCCTGGGGACCAACTGACAATCTCATCCAATGATGAGGTTGTCTTATTAACTGACATATTGTCATCCAGATTTTATGGGTCCCCCTTCGGTCTTCTACCGGCCGCACTGCTGTGTGATGTAATTAGTTAATTTTAATTTAGTTTTTTATTTAATTAATTGATTAATGTATTTTTCTTTTTTTTAAACGCCAAGCGTTGGAATTACAACACTAACGGCTAGATTGTTCTTTTGCAGCGATCATGTCTCTCGACACCTCATTTCCGTTCGTCCTCTCGGAGGAAGGGTTTCCCGAAGCGCCCTTAGACCGTGAAGTCTTGGCCATGATTAGAGAATACGACCCGGAGTACAAGAGTCTCCATCTTTGGGGGTCGTGGTATAACCAGATCATTATGGGTCGACGCAGCTTCACATGCGCAGTGCCGTCCGAGCCCATCACGGCGATTCATTATGCTACCCCACCCTCGGTGCAGTATGCCGTAGAGTTGGTGGATTGGACATCGAAGGGCTTTCTACATCCCGCCATAGATCCGATACCGGTTCAGCGCCCCATGGTTTTGGACATCCTAGGACGCCGTATCTGTCAAGGTAAAGCACGACCCTGGGAGCAATCATATAACCTTGGTCTGATCCCCCGCCACCCGATCGGCTACCTGCCGTGGGCCCGGTACATCCTGTCGACAAAGAAGTCGCAGTTGATAAGATTAGGACTGTACACCGCGGTCTACGTCTCTCTCTTCCAGTATCCCACGCTCCCCACCTGGTGGTTCAAGGCTTTCCTGGAGCAGTGGAATATTCCTACCCACACTTTCCTTGCCATGGATCGGGAAGTGTCCATCTCTTTGGAGGAGTTCACGGAGGTATCCGTCTTACCAGTCATGGGGGAACACTATGAAGAGCTGCTCCCGACAGATGAGTACGTCTTCGGTGCTAAGCCGGTGGTAAGGGGGATCACGCCGGAAAATGTTGTTCAACACCAATTCCCAAGCCTGATCAAGAAGTTGAACATCTACGAGTCTCTTTTTATCGAGCATGGGAGTTGAGGAGTTAATTTTAAGGATTTCATCGCTCGTTTCCTTCGCCCAAGCGTCCTCTCATCAGAAGCTGCCAAGTTTGCTACCCTGGATGACCCTTTCGGTCTAGGTTTGGATAACCTGCCGGCGAAGGAGACAGATCAAAAGGGTTTTTTCCTTCCGGACTTCCCGACTATATCTTTTGCAGAAATTGCGGCCCCCGAGATGGACGAGGAGGCCTTTTTCTTAGGATTTCTCGGATTGTGGCTGAGTTGGTTTGCGATCCCAATGCACTCTCATCGTATGCGGCCCTCTGTTTTTTACCCCGCCCACCGGATGACTATCGGGGTAAAGGTGGCCGTTGGGATCGCCGGCTTGGCGCACTTATATCATGGCCTCAGCCGAGCAGCGGATGCTAATGAGCCTGGGGTAGTGCACGTGGTCTTCCCGATGCATTACTTTGTATCGTGGCTCGAGCTACACACGGCGGGTGTCTTCGGTATGCATAAAAGGCCCTCGTTCTTTGACAAGTGTGGTTTCCCTCGCATCATTCAGTTGATTGGCGCATCAATCGTGACCCCTTCACCACGGAACGCCAGGGGTTTACTGCTTCGCCCTCACACCGTTGGAGTCGGGATGTCCTTCATTGATAAGGTATTAACCATTGGAAAAGCGTCCACCGCTGTGGTGCGACCATTACAGGACTCCTTTAAGGATGGAGCTTCAGTTTTGACGGCCCGGGAGACCCTCCACTTATATTCTATTAGACCGGGTTTCCTAGTCTTTAGGTAGGGCGGTGCGGCAATCTTCATGAGATATAACCCGCATCGTTTCGCCCAACAGCTGGGCTACGATCAAGGGGTACCCTTAGAAGCTTTCTTACTGGAACTTGCTGCCAATGAAGAAGGGATGGAGAACGCGTTACATCACTTCATGCGCCTGAACACGGGTTCTCGTTTTTTTATCAGTGCGCCGGCTTGCGCTCCACGACTCCTTAATGTAAAGAGTGGTACAATCATGTGACAGGGGCCGTTATAAAGGAAGAGAGGCGAGTGTTGATCGACCGTAAAGGTGCACCTCCCGGCACCGACCGTAACGCTCCCTTAGTGCCAAGGAACCCGGTGGTTCCTCCTCTAAAAGATGCCGGGGGCAGACCATCGTGTGCGCAAAGCCCTCCACGTGGATTGCCACTCCCTGATATCACAGATGCACCTCCCGCACCCTGTGCTCCAGTGGAGACAGTGGTTGTATCCTCGCCGGAGTCTGGCGTGGATGCGGACATCGGGACCCGCCATCCCAAGGTGGCTGCTAAGCGGAAGTAAATCCCACGTGAGCCTAGGGTCGGAGGGCAGAAGAAAAAGAAATCGCTCTTCGCTGCAGATGTCGTATTCGGTCAGGAACCCCATGCTCCCTACGCCGAGGGCCTAATCGAATATGGGACTAACGAGGGATTAGTCATGCCGCCGCCGGATGACACAGACTTGGAAGCCGCTTTCGAAACTTCAGCGTGGTTGGCAAAGCGTGACGCGTGGCTGGCTAAGCTTGCGCAATCAGGTAACTACTAGTCGCATTTTCTTTATTGCATCATATTCTTCTCATTGCCTTTGACTAACGTTTTTCTTTCTTTTCTTCCAACAGGCATCACTGATGAGGAAGCCATTGCCACTTCACTCAAGACCTTCCAGCAGGAGGAACGCCTTAGAGCGTCTTTAGGCCTCAGTAAGTTTCAATTCATCAAGTTTTCATTTCCCTTGTGTTATGGTCGATCTAACTTTCCGTTTTTATCATAGGAACCTCAATGCCGCTCCCGCCAAGTGATGCAGATGTTCCGCCATCTGCTGATGTTCCCGCTTCCTCTGGGCCACCGCAGGAGGTTCGTCTTGAAGAGCCGATGAAAGATGCCTTAAAGGCTCTGGAGGCATCCCTGAACGAGGATGACGATGCCTTGAAGGAAGCGTCACAGAGGTCTATCGCGATAGCCCGGGAGGAAAGGAAGCGGCTGAGGCGTGAGGCGAAGGCGCGCAGGGCTGCCTTGGCTATGGGAGCGGGCCCCAGCACCGCCCCTCGTGCTGATACTCCATCCGAAGAGGCCCCGGTCGCCCTGTCTACATCTCATAGACAGGCGATCCGCGCCAATCGAGAGGCCAATGACAAGTCTACCTCAGGTAATACTTCTTTCAGAATCTTGTTATAAGACTTATAAAATTGTCGGTTCTTATATGTTCTACCCTGCAGGGTCAAGGCCAACCGAGGGGGAGGCGGAGACCATTGAACCTAAGGAAGCAAAGGAGGCGGCACCTACCGAACCCGAGCTGACGGTGGGCAACGTTACTGGGGCTGCGGAGCCTGAGCTGGATGTTGAGGGATTTGCAGCCGAGAAGGTCATTGATGCCGAGCCTGAAGTGGCGGCAGATGAAATGATCGTCGTAACTGAGCCCATGGTAGTGGCGGACGAGGCGCTTGAGGCCGACGACCTCGTAGTGACGGCGGATGAGCCGATGGAGATCGCGGAGCCCGAAGAAGTAGCGGGTGAGATGAGCACGACTCTCGAGAAGGAGTCGGCCGCTCTCTCCCAAGAGTCTGGTAATGCTCCGATCATTGCCCTCCCCGTCTATGATCTTCCGCCGTCTCCTGGCAACGCGTGCACGACGACGGTCCCCATCGAGTCGGGTGATGAGGCCACGGGCGGTGGCCTCATGTCAATAGAAGAGGGAGTCGCCTCCGTTTCAGCCGGCAGCTTATCAGGTAAATCCCAGGTTTCTGTCTTTCTTTACCTCACAATCCTTTCTGACAAGTTCACATTTTCATAACGTAGGTGCAGCCAGTGCCGATGCCCCACTGCTCGAGGGAGCGCCTTCAACGACTGCCTTGGCGGTGGTCACCTCTCAACCCTCTCTCATACCCTCGAAGATGTTGGAAGGTATGGGTTTGCAATTTATTAATCTTATCTTCCAGACGCATAATTTGTGTACTAAAGTCACACTGTTGTGTCTTTCAGGAGTAGTGCTTTTTGACCATCTCTATCAAGTGTTGCTCCCACACTTCTCCTTCCCATCTGAATTCGCCTCTCCCTCTGGTGGCGCTGGTGAGTACCGTTCCCGATTGATATCTTTGTTTTTCAGTGGTAGAATTATTTCTAACTCTCTCTTGTCCTGACTGCAGTGTTACAAATCGAAGGGGGAGAAGAAAGATCGGTTGCGCTACCGGCCCTTCCGGCCTTGCCACCTGCTTCAACCGGTATAGTAAACTATCTTATCAATGACTTTCTCCATAACTATTGAATCATCATCTAATCGCATTTTGTCTTTTTCAGCTGTCGTTCCAGTCTCGGTGCCTTTTGAGTCTCATATTACAATACCGGGCGGCCCTTTCCAGAGACGTCCGTCCTTAAAAGGTGCGGCGAATAGTCTGCGCATGTTGAGCGACTACATCGAGGAACTCGACATCGAGACTCCTACATCTGCTAAGGACTTCGCTACGACGGTTAACCCGATGTTGGTGATATTTGCCACCTTCCATGACGAGGGCATTGTCGCCTCTTGGGTTAACCATTGTCGGGAGATTGAGGCTCGTCTTCATCAGCTGGAGTCGATGCGTCTATCCCCCGAAACTTTGGCCGTGAGCACTCAACGGGGAGCATGGCTCGAGCAAAGCACTTCTCATTTCCGTCATTTGGAACAAGAAGCAGCTTTGAGGCTGAAGGAGTGCCAGGAGTCTTCAAGCGAAACTGCTCGCCTGCGTGCTAAAGTTGAGGCGAACGCCGCTGAGGTAAAGGCCGTCTTCGAGGGCCTTCTGGAGCGCATCTCAAATGGGCTGAAACTGAAGCGGGCACTTGATGTCGCCGAGCATGACACTCCAGGCCGTGAAGCTGCTCATCAGGCCGTCAGGGATCAGCTTGCATCTGTCGCGCAGCAACGGGCCCAAGTGGAGGCGGAGTTGGCAGTGGTGGCCAATCAGGAGAAAGTGGGGAAGGAAGTGCGCGAACAATTTCTAGAGCTATGCAGGACGCTTCCTTCTCAGTAACTCTCCTTGTATCGTTTGTACTTATAAATAAAAAATGTATATATATATATTTTTCATCCTTTAGCACAATGTATCCTGTACTCAATCAAGTTCATGAATAAAAGATACACATTTTCTGTAATGTCTTGTGTCATTTTTCTGCCTTTTCTTTATTTTACTATCAGCATGCCATCTTAGTAAACATGGTCAACAGATAATAGAGCACGCATCTTGACTTTCTTAAAAAAAAGCGATGGCTTAGGCCGCAGGTTCAGATCTGCTATCTAAGACTTTTCAACTCTATGAGCCATTAGGGTCTCGTAGAGATTTTTCTCCCTACGGATCGAGAGGATCTCGTAGGTGGGTTTTTCTCCTTAGGAGTCGTGAGGATTCCTAAGTGTGTTTTCTCTTATAGGTCGTAAGGATCCTATATGAGAATTTTTCCCTCTTACGAGTCGAGAGGGCCCGTAAGCGGTTGTTTCCCTCCTTGTCAAGATTCGACTTTGGAGAGTGAGACCCGTGAATAGTATGCAAGAGACCTTTTTGTATCGACTTGCAGGGTCCCATTGTTCAGGAAGCAAGTTTTTTAGTCCCTGCTGCCTGAGGCTTCATCTTGCAAGTTGAGACGAATCGGGAATTTCCCGCGGAGACACTGGTTTCTCTGCGAGCCGACGCGAATCAGGAGGCTCTCGTCAAGGAGTGTTTATATCCATGAGTCGAGGAATTTGCTAGGGATTATTTGTTTCCCAAGCGTCAAGGATTATTTGTTTCCTTGGGGTTTGAAACGAGTCGAGAATTTCCCACGGAGGCACTGGTGGCTCTGCGAGTCGACGCGGATCAGGAAGCTCTCGTCAAGAAGTGTTTGTATCCGTGAGTCGAGGAATTTGCTAGGGATTATTTGTTTCCCAAGCGCCAAGGATTATTTGTTTCCTTGGGGTTTGAAACGAGTCGAGAATTTCCCACGGAGGCACTAGTGGCTCTGCGAGTCAACGCGGATCAGGAAGCTTTCGTCAAGGAGTGTTTGTATCCGTGAGTCGAGGAATTTGCTAGGGATTATTTGTTTCCCAAGCGCCAAGGATTATTTGTTTCCTTGGGGTTTGAAACGAGTCGAGAATTTCCCACGGAGGCACTGGTGGCTCTGCGAGTCGACGCGGATTAGGAAGCTCTCGTCAAGGAGTGTTTGTATCCGTGAGTCGAGGAATTTGCTAGGGATTATTTTTTTCCCAAGCGCCAAGGATTATTTGTTTCCTTGGGGTTTGAAACGAGTCGAGAATTTCCCACGGAGGCACTGGTGGCTCTGCGAGTCGACGCGGATCAGGAAGCTCTCGTCAAGGAGTGTTTGTATCCGTGAGTCGAGGAATTTGCTAGGGATTATTTGTTTCCCAAGCGCCAAGGATTATTTATTTCCTTGGGGTTTGAAACGAGTTGAGAATTTCCCACGGAGGCACTGGTGGCTCTGCGAGTCGACGCGGATCAGGAGGCTCTCGTCAAGGAGTGTTTGTATCCGTGAGTCGAGGAATTTGCTAGGGATTATTTATTTCCCAAGCGCCAAGGATTATTTGTTTCCTTGGGGTTTGAAACGAGTCGAGAATTTCCCACGGAGGCACTGGTGGCTCTACGAGTCGACGCGGATCAGGAGGCTCTCGTCAAAGAGTGTTTGTATCCGTGAGTCGAGGAATTTGCTGAAGACACTGGTTTCTTCGGAGTTGGACTGAACCGTCGAGATTTGTCCTCGTCTTCTGGCGGAGCCTGTTGGGAAAGTATGGTTCCCTCTTGTTTGTTTACGCCCTTGGATTGTATACAGGGATCGATGTGATCTTAACTGTAGGGCCAAAGTTTTATCATCTTCATTTTTTTTTGTTTTATTTCCGCGATGCTCTATCATTTCAGCTTTTATATCGCGAAGGTCGCGATTGCCCAATCATTTCGGCTATTTTTCGCGGTGCCCAATCATTTCGGCTGTTTATTTCATTTTTACTCGCTGCTTTTTATTGCGAGTTGCCCAATCATTTCGGCTATTTATTTTATTTTTACTCGCTGCTTTTTATTGCGAGTTGCCCCATCATTTCGGTTATTTCGCATGCATACATTTTTACTTGCTGCTTTTATTGCAAGTTGCCCCATCATTTCGGCTATTTCATATGCACGAGCAGCCTACTGTCTTTCGCTGTAAACCTGAAATTAAACACCGATTTCGGCATCAGCACCGCTACAACTGGAATATTGTCAGGAGCGAATCATCATCTGCCTCTGTCGATGTTGAACAAAGGTGGCTTAGCGACCAGAGTTAGGGTTCTGTCGTCTAAGGCTTCTAACTTCATGAGCCATAAGGGTCTCACAAAGGTATTCCTCCCTACAAGTCGTGAGGATCTTGTAGGTGTATTTTCTCCTTAGGAATCGTGAGGATTCCTAAGTTTATGTTCCTCTGTAAGTCGTAAGGATCCTACAAGAGGGTTTTCTCCTTGTAAGTCGAGAGGACTTATAAGGGTTGTTCATCATGCGAACATATCCCCAGTCTCGGATGGGACTTGATTAGGGAAATGTTTATTCGCGCCCGTGGATTGTATACAAGGGTCAGTATTGAGCCACTTGTAGGGCAATACCGGGAGTTGTGGGAGTTGCTTAAGCACAGATTTAGGTCTCTGTAACTTAAGGCTTTCAACTCTTATGAGCCGTGAGGGTCCCATAAGAGAGTTCTCCTTACGAGTCGTGAGGATCTCGCAAGTGTATTTTCTCCTTAGGAATCGTGGGGATCCCTAAGTGTGTTGCTCCCTTGTGAGTCGTAAGGATCTCACGCGGGTGGTTTCTCCTTACAAGGTCGAGAGGATCTTGTAAGTGTTCTTTAACGAGGTTGCGCCCTTTCGGGTTTTCACAAACACTCGCCGGTAGCCCTGCTGTTTTTACTCACGGAGCCCTTTCGGGTTTTCATCCGTGCCCATTTTGCTTATGGACATACCGTTTTTTTTATTCTTTTTATTTTTATATTTTTTTTACGAGGTCGCGCCCTTTCAGGTTTTCACGAACACTCGTCGGTAGCCCTGCTGTTTTTACTCACGGAGCCCTTTCGGGTTTTCATCCGTGCCCTTTTTGCTTATGGACATACCGTTTTATTTATATATATATATATATATATATATATATTTTATATCTTGTCTGTCTAAAGATGCTGCGGTAGTAGTTTAAAGACGTTTCGGTCTGCTATTAGTTTAAGGACATTTCGGTCCGACTTTGAGAAGGATGGTTACTGCTGATAGAGTTTGAGCTTAGGAAGATAGCGAGCGGATATAGTCGTCGTCATCTATCATTGACCTAGGCTGTGGCTCATTAAGCGTAGTATCTCTTTAGGAAGCGACCGTTTATTGGCCTGAAAGGCCTTTCACCGTGCATGTCCATGAGTAGATAGGCCTCACCCTGGTAGACCTTATCTACGATGTACGTGCCTTCGTAGTTTGGCTCGAATTTTCCCCGCTTGGCGCGATTGGGGATCATAGGCCTTTTGACCACTAGCACAAGTTCGCCTTGGCGGAATGTCCTCGGTCGGGTTAATCTTTCATATGAGCGCGTCATCTTTGCTTTATAAGCTTCCAGATTTTGTTGCGCTATGAGCCGGGTTTCATCAAGGGCGTCAAGCTCCTCAAGCCGAAGGTGAGCATTTTCTTCATCCGTCAGCTCGTAGTGGACTGCCACTCGTAGAGAGGGTAACTCTATCTCGAGGGAGAGCACTGCTTCCGTCCCAAATACCAACGCGTACGGCGTTGTGTTCGTGGCCGTCTTGAACGTAGTTCGATACGCCCAAAGAGCCTCTTGCAGTCTCTCATGCCAGTCTCTCTTATTTCGGGACACCGTTTTCTTTATGATCTTCGTCAAGGTCTTGTTGAAGGCCTCAGCTAGACCGTCAGCTCGCGGATTATAAACCGAGGAATATCTCCAGTCTATATTGTGCTGCTGCGCAAAGCGACTGATCTTGTGGCTTCTGTAAGTTGGCCCGTTATCGGAGATGATCCGTCACGGAGTTCCAAACCGATATATGACATGCGTCTTGAAGAAATGGAGGATATTCTCCGTCTTAATTTCTCTTAACGGTACTGATTCTGCCCATTTAGAGAAGTAGTCAGTCGTCGCCAGGATGAAACGATGTCCCCTAGACGATACTGGTTCGATAGGGCCGACTATGTCAGTTCCTCACATCTCGAACGGCCAGCTAGCCACCGTCGGATGTAATGGATTTGGATGCTGATGGATGAAATCCCCATGAATTTGACATGAGTGACACTGCTTCGCATATTCGAGACAGTCCTGAATCATCGTGGGCCAGTAGTAGCCCATCCGTTTGATCTTCAACTTCATCTTTGGGCCCGCTTGGTGAGAACCGCAGAGTCCGTCGTGAACTTCCTGGACGACTCTTTTCGCTTCGTCAGGTCCTAAGCATCTCAGCCACAGAGAATCAAACGACCTCTTGTACAGAGTATCATTGACGAAGGTGAAAGACAGAGCTCGTTTCATGAGCTGATGTCTTGTGGACGCTTCTTCAGGCATTCGGTGGGATTTAAAGTAGTCTATGAAGACTTCTTTCCAATCCTCGGTATTTTCCCAATCTTTTACTTGCAGGGTCGTCTGCTCGCTCGCTCCTTTTTCTTCGGATGATTCCGGAGATATTTCTGCTGGGGCAAGCACCCGACGGCTTTGTATCATGATTCTGACGTCATCGAGGTTCTCGTCAGCCAGCTCTTTAGCAAGTTTGGCCAACGCGTCCGCTTTGCTGTTTTCCGCGCGCGGTATGTTCTCCAAAGTATAGGAGGGAATTTGGGTCAATAGTTGTTGCACCTTTTCCCCGTACTTCACCAACTCCGGTTTGCACGTTTGGTAGTCGCCGTTTACTTGACTAACGACCAGTTGAGAATATCCGTATATGAGGAGCTTTTCAATTCCCATGTCGATGGCGATCTCAAGACCTGCTATCAAGGCTTCATATTCGGCTTCGTTATTCGTCTTCGGCTCTGTTAAGGAGAAAGCGAAACGCGTTATCCCTCCTTGTGGAGTCACGAAGATGAGGCCTGATTGGATTGATATTCTTGATGTGTAGTATGAAAATATGTAAAGAAATCACAATCAAAAATTATTTGACCGCAATCAATAACGGTGTCGGATGTAGCGCGTTAGCGAGTGCGGATCGTCCACAGGGAAAGTGAGTTCCGTTCAATTTTCGAATTAGATGGGTTGAAAATTTAAGGCAAAGAAAAGAAAACAATTCATGATTTGTAATTGTAGATCAAGAAATAAGAAAAATCTAGATCTAAAAGAAATATTAAAAACAAGAATTAAGATGAGAGATAATTTCCAACCAACAATCAAGATTATAAGGATAGCTCGTAGGAGTAGATCGGATCTATAGATGTGATGAGATCTATTGATTACTCATTCTTATCCATTAATGAATTGATACTAGATCGATGCAAATTCATCGAGGTTTAAGGATCGTGCGGGAAAATTAGGGATTCCGCAACTCATCCTTTGTTCTTTCGATAGATCACATTCAAATTCTAGCTTCTAGTTAATCAAATGGTTAATAGTTGTTCCCTAGTTTCGAGTGAACACGATCTAGAAAGCATCATCTCGAAACTAGGTCATTAATCATTTGATTCACTAGAATTTCAAAGCATTATAGGATTTAAGAATTGTAAGAATATCTAACTCATCATCATCTAAAGATCGTCACAACTCCTACACGAGCGGAGATTACTCAAACATCATGATCACAAACACAATCACAAATTGAGATCTAATCATTTTGCTTGAATTAAAAGATAAGCAAGAATATAGAAAATTCACCTTTATTTATCGAAAAATTTCGTTACAACTCTCTTGAATTTACAAAAGGAAGGAACTAGATCATCGATTTCGGCTTCGCTCGGCTCCTTGAGTCGCGGATCGGCGTGGATCTCTTGCTCCGTTGGAATCCGGCGTTGCTTCTAAAGGTTGAAGGCACTCTTGCTTGAATTGATCTCGGGAATTTGATCTTGATTTTGAATTGGGGTTGAATTTGAGGCACAAGTTTTTGTCACTAAACTTGTGGGTTGAAGATGGTGATGATTCTTGAACAATTTGCACCATAGATCTAGGCTCTCTTTTATAGACTCCCAAAACCCTAGAGCTAGGATTTGAATTTGAATTTTCCCTCTACAAGTTAGTTAGCCAATATTTGAATTTCCCTCTCAAAAGTTAGTTAGCCAATATTTGAATTTCCCTCCAAAAGAGCCTTCTAGATGCGCCACGTGGAGCTTCTGGGGTCTTCTGGAAGCTTTTGCAGTTATAGGGAACATGTGGAAGAAATCTGGGGCATTGATCTTATTAAATCACCGCGGATCCGCGGTGCCAAGGTGGTTTAGGCCGCGGATCCGCGGCTCTTTAGAGGCCTTGGGGCTTGTTCTTTTTACAATAACTCTTGGGCTTTCTTGTGGGCCTTTTTCTGATGTATGGATTTTTATTTGGCCTTTTATATCGCTACCAGATCTTCAGCCTTTGAATTGGCGTATCTTTTATCAGTTCTTTTCCCAATTTGGGCTCTGCTTTTGGAATTTCCTGCATTAGACCCCAAGACAAGAGTTGCGCTATACAAGAATGATGCGATGCCATGATAAACACATAATTTCCCTAAAAGTGCTGGTTTAAACGTTTAGCACATGCAATCTGGTATTTCAGAGATGATTTGGTAATATGTGCAATATGAATACCGAACACTTCTATATGTGTGCAAATGATAGGGAAATTGCCGTGTTAGAAATGCAGTATTTTCGAATGATCAAATTCCCCCAAACTTATTTTCGATCGTCTCGATCGTATTGTTTTATTAAAAAGAGAAGGAGAAAATAAAGAAAGAGAAAAGCACACTTTCGTAGGCAACACGATTGCACTGAGCACATGCAACAAGCCTTTAAACCTCTAGGTGTCCCTAGTAGGAGGAGTGTTGTCTCCTGAGGGTTTTCAGCGGATTGCACCCACAAAATCCAATAATAAAAGGAAGATCATGAATATTACATTTAAGGAAAAGAATTGTAAAAGAAAAGCCTTGAAAATTAGGGTTTCCAACTCAGCTAGCTTTTCGGTTGTCATGAGCCCTATCTTAATGGTCATGAAAAGATGTCAGAAATCACGTCCTCCCTCAATAAAATATCGTCTTATTCTTCATTCCTATCTTTCTTCCAAATATCGATCATATCACCCTGCCTGTGTGTTAAGGACATCCCTACACCCAGAGAATTCAATTCAAGCTATCATACTCTTGCCCATCAGCCTCAGTACTTTTTGATTAATATTTAGACGAATTTGCTCACACACTTTCATGCGACCGTTAATACTTCTTGAGGCACTAACCGACCGATTACTCATGTGCTTGCTTATTTGGTGTATTTTCCTCGTCTTGCACTACCTCAGGCATAGCAGTGACTCCCAGACCAGTTGGCCTTAGGGCACTAGGTGAAGAGGCACCCTTGGTATAAATTTTTATTGCCCTTGGTGATAACAAAACCAGTGTCCATTTTTTTTTCTCACCACTCTATATTTTTTTCTTCATTCATTTTTTTTATTTCCTTCATACATCGGCTTTAAGACAAGAGCATTTCTAGGTATCCTCTACTATCCCGGGCTTCAAGACGTGTGTAAGTGCGAATAGAAGGGTATCAACGTTCAAAATGCTTGACTTTCCAAAATAGAAACTATTTTTCAGACTTATTTTTATCCTCAGATTAGTGACTACCTTCATCTTACTAACCCTTGGGACAACGGCTCATAACTACTTATTACTAGTTCGTATAAGAAAACTTCTAATTTTCTTGGTTTTCTTAAATTTTTCTAATCTCATGGATGTAATTGTTCACTATCTAATCTTTTATTATCATAAATATTAAATATTTTTATATTTTGAAATTTTTTGAAATTTTTATGAGTTTTGAAAAATTTTGAATTTTTATAGGTTTTGAATTTTTTAAAAATTTTTTATAGGTTTTAATGGGTTTTGAAAAACTATTTACAAAAAATGATGATCCAAAAATATGTACACAGAATTTTTATGGGTTTTGAAAATTTTTAAAATTTTATGGTTTTTAAAGAAATGTTTTGTGCTTATGCAAATGATATGCATATGATGCAAAACTAAGCACAAATCTAATTCCCCCAAACTTATTTTCAACAGTGTCCTCACTGTTGCCATCTGCTATATCTACAAAAACCTGTAAGCCTGGGAGGAATTTATTAGTGGGGGCAAAATATATAAGTGAAGATCCTCCCTCAAACTTATTTTTTTTTTACTCAAAATTTTTCTTTCCAAGAGCCAGAAAAAAAAAATGCCCCCCCCAAACTTGAGTTATACAATGTTAAGCTTTGAAAATTACATGAGGGGGTCAAGAATCATTGGTCGATGCCAAGCTTTGCAATGACCGAAGATCAACACCAACCATTCGAAGATTTTATCAATGCAGTGCTCGGGTTGGTGGAAGAAGAAGTGGGGAAAGGATGAGGGGTGGAAGAGAGTGTGTGTGCGTCTCATTTTGGAGAGACGAAGCAGTGAATATGATAGATTGCTCGCATTCTTTTTATAATTCAGAAGAAGGGGTGGAGGTTCAATTTCAATGATTGGGACATGATTCATCTCAACACCCGTGTTATTCAGAAATGCGAGTTCATGAGCGAAGATCTCCTCAAAAGTTTCATCAATACCCCGAAGAATAATGTCATCACAAAGTGCGGGATGATCTTCAGACTCTAAGAACGGTTCAATATCAGTGTTAATTGTTGACCCGGACATCTCGATGGAAGAGTCCATATGTGTATGATACATAGTTGGGTCAAACAATAACGTATGAAAAGAGTCAAGATCGGTATCAGAAGGATCATCAAATTCGCTGCTGTCGACATCCATTAAGTCGACAGAACAGACCTGAGCAGTAGGTTTGGAGGGTACACTTCCCAACTTGTAAATGTTCAGCTCTATTGACCTATTCCCGAAGGATAGGGTCATAGAGCCATTACGACAGTTGATGATAGCGTTGGAAGTGGCCAAAAAGGGGCGACCTAAAATCACCGGAATTTGATTTCGTGGGTTCGCTACAGGCTGTGTATCAAGTACAATAAAATCCACAGGGAATACGAATTCCCCGATTTTTATTAACACATCCTCCAGTTCACCCCTAGGTTTGGTGATTGATCGGTCAGCCATCTGGAGAGTGCAATGGGCTGGTTTCAACTCTCCGATCCCTAGTTGCTCATAGACTGAGAAAGGAAGCAGGTTAACATTTGCGCCAAGGTCTAAAAGAGCACGGTTGATGTGTTTATCCCCAATAGAAATCGATATCGTAGGACATCCTGGGTCCTTACGTTTCTTTGGTAGCGGAGGGATAAAAGCAGTGCTAATGCTATTGGACATGAAGACCTTCTTTGGCACTTGAGTCTTCCTCTTCCTAGTGCACAAGTCCTTAAGAATTTTTGCATAAGCGGGGACTTGTTGAATCGCATCTAGGAGAGGGATGTTGATGTTAACTTGCTTAAATATGTCCATAATCTTCTCCATATGTGGACTCGATGTGTTAGCCCTTAACCGATTCGGGTAAGGTGCTTTAGCAATGAGCGCTGGGTCCATCATAGGAGAAGGAAGTATGTGTGGACCTGATCCCAAAATAGAAGTGGGGATCGTCGGTGGTAGACTAGAAGAGGTGGGCTGAGGTGTCGAGCCTAGAGGGAAATGGAGAATAGGCTCGCGAGAAGGCGGTGGGGTAGGAGAACAAGAATCAGACGTAGAAGTGTGTGTCTGAGGGAAGGTCTCAGCCGGGGTGTTGATAGGATCATCAATATCATCAACTTCTTCCCCAACATGGTTATCCAGCACTCTCCCAGATCTCAATGTGGTGATTGCATTCACATGATGTGAATAGCCAGGATTGGGCAAAGGTTGAGCTGGGAGTTTCCCTTTCTCTCTTGCACTCATTTCAGCCTTAAGTCGTGCAATTTCAGCTTCCATCGTTTTGATACTCTCAGCTTGGGACGCTGAGTTTTTCTTTATCTCACCGACAGAAGACCTAACCTCGGCCGATATTTCCGTGAAATTTGAAAGGAGTAATTTCATGGTTTGAGCGAATTGAGAGAACTCGTCAGAACAGGTCGACTGGATGGGATTAGAAGGTGCATGGGTGTTGACCTGGTTTTAGAAATTTTATGACTGGTAGGGGTGCTGGGTGAGTTGAAGTGGTTGCTGTTGTGGTGGAAGAACCCGTTGGAATTGATTAGGGTTTGGAACCGTGTTTTGGGATTGGTTCCAAGCAAAATTCGGGTGATTCCTCCAACCCTGATTATATGTGGAAGAAAAAGGGTCGTTTCTAGGTCTTTGAAGTGCGGCATTGGTATGCTCGAGACCTCGAAACTGAGAGTTTAATGGACATTCTTCTATCAAGTGAGAAGGATCAGAACAGCACCCACAAACAGTTTTGGGGAGCGACATTGGATTTAGGGAGGCTGCTAAGAATTTGTGTTCCATAGCGTCGAGCTTCTTTTGCATTGCTGCCATCTCAGCTCGAACACCTATGGACACATCTATTTGGTGTACGCAACCCCTACTCGATGGCTGGGTTTCAGTCTCCCACTGTAATGACTTTTCAGCGAACTCTTCTAAAAACTTCCATGCTTCCCCATCATCCTTGGTCATAAAGGTGCCTTGACACATGTTTTCAAGGTTTTGTTTAGTGGTAGGGTTACTGCCCTCATATATGATTCGGCAAAGTTTCCATCTCGGGATGCCGTGATGTGGGCATTGAACCAAAAGATCCTTGAATCGGTCAAAGTATTTTGAAAATGGTTCAGCCGGAAGCTGGGAGAATTGATAGAGTTCGCTACGGATTCGAGCTGTCTTTTGCATAGGGTAGAATTTCTTAAGGAATGCCGCAACGAATTCTTCCCAATTCGTGATGGAGTGTGCGGTGGTGTTATATAGCCACTTCTCGGCTAAATCGCACAAGGTAAATGGAAGAAGTCGTAGACGCATGGCATCCACAGAAAGTTGTGATGTACCCATCATTGCGCATACGTTTTCAAATTTGGTAATGAAAACGTAAGCGTTTTCAGTCTCGAGACCGTGGAATTTGGGTAAGAGGTTGATGTACTGGGGCTTAATCTCAAAGTTATCCCCGTTGGCTGGTGGAATGGATAAGCAGGTCGAGAGAGGACCTCGCAAAGGGTAGCACCTCTCTTGGAGAGAGACGCGGGGAGGATTCTGCGCACCAACGGACGGCGGCAGAGTAGCGGTAAAGAGGTTTGATGGAGACTGATCCATCGATGTGGGTGTGGTGGGGGGTAAACAAAAGGTAAATGGAGAAATACCGACTTCGGAGTCGATCGAGGGGACGCGAACAAGTCGGGCACTAGAATCCCGTGTCCAGCCTATCTTGCACTAAAAGGGGTTAGTACAAGTGGCAGCGTGATTTATAATTAGGGGAAATGAAGTGAGTGCGGTGTTTGTTTTGAAAAATGATACGGATTTTGAAAATATGATGCGATCACAACAAATGCAACAAGCAATACCCTAAAAATCTATGGTCACCTAGGTCAAAGCTCTAGACCACTCCTAAGTACCAAAAGAAAAGTCGCAGGATAAAATCCTCCACTGCCTCTTTGTTTCTCCTGTGGCCAGGTAAGTGCCAGGTAAGTGGGAGGTTCTCCACTACGTAAGTAGTGGGCCTAATTAAGTAACCACTAGCCTTCGACACACTTGCCTTAGACACCACAAAAAGAAACGCTGATAAGCAATGAATTACCCACGGCCTTCTTCTGTCTTAAGTGAGCGCGACGGTCCTTAGAGTCATCTCTAGATATTTTTTAATTAATGAGGGTAATGCGGATGCAGGTTTGTGATTTTTGGGGCCTAGGAAGGGTAATGAACTCCCCACCTAATCTGGATTTGGCCGTGCCCCTTAATGTCCGTATTAATTATGCAAACAACCACAAAGATCAAAAACAAGCACAATTTATTTTGCTTTTTGCGCGGCGCTGCGATTATTTGCAAAGAAACCTGTACAAAATGTTAATTGGAGCAGATTTTAAGAAGGAGATAAGAAAGTTAGAAATTACCTGCCAAAAATTGTACAGAGAGCTCCTTGAAAGGCTGCGGAACCGCCGCAGTTACCTCCTAATGCCGCGGAATCGCGGTGCAACAGTGGAATCCCTGCACAAAATTTTTCCAGCAAGCTCCTGATCTCTTCCTTAGTCCTCTGGAATTCACCAAATAATTTTCCAATTTCACAGCAAGCTCCAGATCTCCTTGCAATTAACCACAACAACACGTATTAGTATTTTGCGCGAGTTTTGATCTAAAAAATATTGATGGAATAAACTTTTCAACTCAAATTTCAAAAAATGAACAAATAGCACACGATCCCTGGCAACGACGCCATTTGATTGGATTGATATTCTTGATGTGTAGTATGAAAATATGTAAAGAAATCACAATCAAAAATTATTTGACCGCAATCAATAACGGTGTCGGATGTAGCGCGTTAGCGAGTGCGGATCGTCCACAGGGAAAGTGAGTTCCGTTCAATTTTCGAATTAGATGAGTTGAAAATTTAAGGCAACGAAAAGAAAATAATTCATGATTTGTAATTGTAGATCAAGAAATAAGAAAAATCTAGATCTAAAAGAAATATTAAAAACAAGAATTAAGATGAGAGATAATTTCCAACCAACAATCAAGATTATAAGGATAGCTCGTAGGAGTAGATCGGATCTATAGATATGATGAGATCTAATGATTACTCATTCTTATCCATTAATGAATTGATACTAGATCGATGCAAATTCATCGAGGTTTAAGGATCGTGCGGGAAAATTAGGGATTCCGCAACTCATCCTTTGTCCTTTCGATAGATCGCATTCAAATTCTAGCTTCTAGTTAATCAAATGGTTAATAGTTGTTCCCTAGTTTCGAGTGAACACGATCTAGAAAGCATCATCTCGAAACTAGGTCATTAATCATTTGATTCACTAGAATTTCAAAGCATTATAGGATTTAAGAATTGTAAGAATATCTAACTCATCATCATCTAAAGATCGTCACAACTCCTACACGAGCGGAGATTACTCAAACATCATGATCACAAACACAATCACAAATTGAGATCTAATCATTTTGCTTGAATTAAAAGATAAGAAAGAATATAGAAAATTCACCTTTATTTATCGACAAATTTCGTTACAACTCTCTTGAATTTACAAAAGGAAGGAACTAGATCGTCGATTTCGGCTTCGCTCGGCTCCTTGAGTCGCGGATCGGCGTGGATCTCTTGCTCCGTTGGAATCCGGCGTTGCTTCTAAAGGTTGAAGGCACTCTTGCTTGAATTGATCTCGGGAATTTGATCTTGATTTTGAATTGGGGTTGAATTTGAGGCACAAGTTTTTGTCACTAAACTTGTGGGTTGAAGATGGTGATGATTCTTGAACAATTTGCACCGTAGATCTAGGCTCTCTTTTATAGACTCCCAAAACCCTAGAGCTAGGATTTGAATTTGAATTTTCCCTCCACAAGTTAGTTAGCCAATATTTGAATTTCCCTCTCAAAAGTTAGTTAGCCAATATTTGAATTTCCCTCCAAAAGAGCCTTCTAGATGCGCCACGTGGAGCTTCTGGGGTGTTCTGGAAGCTCTGGCAGTTATAGGGAACACGTGGAAGAAATCTGGGGCATTGATCTTATCAAATCACCGCGGATCCGCGGCGCCAAGGTGGTTTGGGCCGCGGATCCGCGGCTCTTTAGAGGCCTTGGGGCTTGTTCTTTTTACAGTAACTCTTAAGCTTTCTTGTGGGCCTTTTTCTGATGTATGGATTTTTATTTGGCCTTTTATATCGCTACCAGATCTTCAGCCTTTGAATTGGCGTATTTTTTATCAGTTCTTTTCCCAATTTGGGCTCTGCTTTTGGAATTTCCTGCATTAGACCCCAAGACAAGAGTTGCGCTATACAAGAATGATGCGATGCCATGATAAACACACAATTTCCCTAAAAGTGCTGGTTTAAACGTTTAGCACATGCAATCTGGTATTTCAGAGATGATTTGGTAATATGTGCAATATGAATACCGAACACTTCTATATGAGTGCAAATGATAGGGAAATTGCCGTGTTAGAAATGCAGTATTTTCGACTGATCAAGGCCTACCCCTGATTTGATTATAGGGGTACTTTGTATGTGCTTCTTCATGGAAGACGCTCCATGGAAAAAGAGCTCCCATCGGGTATCACCACCGTCGATTGCGTCGAACGTATGCTCGTCTGGTAGATCGCAGCTCAGAGGAGAATCGGCGGGTATCGGATGCTCAGCAAGGAAGTCGGCGATGGCCCGGCCTTTCACTGCCTTGAGAGGTTGATACGTTATCGAGAACTCCATCAAAAGTAGAGCCCATTTAGCGAGTCGACCTGTCAGTATGGCCTTTGACATTAAATACTTAAGAGGGTCCACCTTCGAAATGAGACAGACCTCATGCGCCAACGCATAGTGCCTGAGCTTTGTTATCGTGAAGATCAACGCCAGGCAGTGTTTTTCAATGGGGGAGTAGTTGCTTTCTGCCCCCAGCAGAACTCGACTTAAGTAGTAGAGTGCTCTTTCTTTCCCTTGATCGTTCTCTTGTGCCCATAATGTGCCTAAGGAACTTTCGAGGGCGGTGTATAAAGAATGAGGGGTTTTCCCTTGACCGGAGCAGCCAACACCGGCGGGTTCTGCAGGTACTGTTTAATTTCGTCCAGCGCGCCTTGGCATTTTTGATCCCAGACAAATAGAGTTCCCTTCTTCATCAGGTGACTGTAAGGGCGGCACTTGCCAGAGAGGTTGGCTATAAATCGCCGAATATATGCGAGCTTTCCTTGGAGAGACCGCAACTGTTTGAGAGTTCTTGGCGGAGGCATTTCCATGATCGCCTTGATCTTGGACGGATCTATTTCGATACCCCGGTGTCGAACGATGAATCCTAAGAATTTGCCCGAGGAAACTCCGAATGCACACTTAAGAGGGTTCATCTTCAAGCTGTATTGTCGAAGGCGTTGAAATACAGTCTTTAGATGCTCGAGATGTTCCTCGTATGATTTGCTTTTAACCACGAGGTCGTCGATATAGCACTCGACGATTTCATGTATAAGGTCATCGAAGATCTTCGTCATGGCCCTTTGGTAAGTGGCACCGGCGTTCTTTAATCCGAAGGGCATCACTTTATAATAGAATATTCCCAAAGGGGTCCTGAAGGCTGTGTGCTTCTGGTCTTCGGGATGCATTTTTATCTGATTATAACCTGACGAGCCGTCCATGAAGGAGAAAACCTCATGAGTGGACGTGTTGTCTATCATCAGTTCGGTGACTGGCATTGGGAAATCGTCTTTCGGGCAGGCTTTATTGAGATCCCGGAAGTCCACGCATATACGCATTGTCCCATTTTTCTTCATCACTGGGACAATGTTGGCGATCCATTCCGGATATTGAACCTCCTGAATAAAGCCAGAGTCGATCAGCTTCTTAACCTCGGCGTTGATGCTCATCTCAAGCTCGAGCCGCATTTTTCTCGGCGCCTGTTTGACTGGCTTGACGTCCGGGGATATCGCCAATTTATGCACGACAATTTCTGGATCTAGTCCCGGCATTTCGGAATAGTTCCATGCGAAGCAATCTCTGTGCTGCATAAGCAGGTCTTTTAATAAAGCCACCTTCTCTTCAGATAGCAGCTCGTTGATGAATGTCGGTCGCGGGTCATTCGCTGTTCCCAACTCAATTTTCTTAAGGTTATCTGCAGTGGTATGAATTCCATCTTCCAGCTCTTTTGGCGCTGGTGGAAATTCTGAGATTACCTTGTCGTTGCTGTTTTCGAAGCACCAGGGAAGGTCATCCATGTTCTCGGGCTCTTCTTTTAATATTGTTATCATGTGACAAGTGCGAATCCGCTTCCAATCCCAATGCGGAGTTGGTTCTGTTCTTGTGGCTTTGGGTTTGTGCTTCTGTGGCGGCGCTACCCTCCAGTTGTCGGACAGAGCGAATTTGCCGAGCTGATACTGATCTTCGACCCAATTCTTAAAGGTGAAGCAGTCTTTGAGAGGGTGACCTATTACTCGATGGTAAGAGCAATAATTTGGGTCAGAGACTTCACCTGCACGTTCGGGGTTTTTGGACTCCGGCGGTGTAAGCATTTGATGTTTTAGAGCAAGATCGAGTATTTTCTTCGTCTTGTCCCGAGAAAACGAGTATGCTCGACCCATTTTCTTCATGAGGGACAGATCAATAACGCTCGACTCCCGCTTGCGTGGCTTCTTAGCCCCGCTTTCTTGCTGTTGAGTGTCTTTTTGGCCTTTCGACTTGTTTCTGCCTATGCGCCGAGCCTTCTTTATAACGGGTTGACAAGGAGCGGCATTTTCATCTTTCACGGCCTGTTGAAGGAGATGTTGCGTTCTGGCTTTCTCGTAGATGGTCATTTCGCGATTGTGATCATCTCGGACCTTTTGACCAGCTTCCCTTATAAGCCTGTCCATTTGTTCTTCAAACGACGGACCGGGCACTTTTGCATCAGGAACTTTTACTGTCTCAGGATCAGCGTTGTTCCATTGAGCATCTGCTTCTTCATTGAAGTCGTGCACGACGTAACAGTCGCGGAGCAGTTCTCGTTTCTTGGGGCGAATGTATCCGAGCCCGATCGTCTCCATCCTCCCATTAGGCAGCTTGCGTTGAGTCCCAGGAACGTTCCAGACCCTGTCATAGAATTTGGCCTTTCTAACGGTCTGTTTGAAGGGTATCCCTTGGCGCTTCAACAGCTTCTTCAAGCCTTCTGTATAATATCTGGGTAGACGGATGGGTTGAAGTCCGTCCGGCGTAGGATCTGCCCCGTGCCAGATTTCTTTCTCCACTTTGTTTTCTTCAGAGCAGTAGAATAGAATTGCCTTCTCGCCTTCTCACCTGGGAGGGATATATAACGTTTGCAGCTCTTCTACATTGTAAATATTAAGTGCATCCAGCTCTTTATGGTGTTTAAGCGGCACTATGGCGACTTGTAGACTTTGCCCTTCGTCAGCGGACGTTCGTATTGAAGGCCGAGCAGAGCATACAGCATGGATCTCATCTTCCGAGTCGCTACCAAAAACCAACGTAGGAGTGGACAGTCCTGGCTTGTTGTGTTGGGCCAGACCCGAACAAATTATCTCCTCTTCCTCCTCGGTATCACTGCCGAAAACAGGGATGGTGGCGTTAGCTTTGTTCTCTGGCTTGTGACACTTCTCCGTGTCTTCGAAATCCGGTAAGAAGTATTTGGCATCTTCATATTTGCGGACCTCGTTCACAGAGAACGGGTTCAGTTCTCCCGTCACGGTATACTCGAAACCATCCTTAAAATACTTCATACACTTATGTTGTATAGAAGGGATGATGTTGTACTCGTGTAACCATGGTCGGCCGAGCAAAGCGTTGTAGCATGTCTTAGCATCTATGACGTGGAATTTAATGTCCGTGACGAGCAGCCCAAAGTGTAGCGTCAGTATCACAGATCCAAGAGTCTTTGACGATTGGGAGTCAAACCCGGAGATGGTGATCTTATCCCGAGCAAGGTGCTGGACGCTCATGCAGATTTCTTTTAACACCCGCACGTTGAGGAGATTAACAGAGGATCCATTGTCGATCAGGATTTTGCCTATCTTAATATCGTGGCAGTATCCTGAGACACAGAAGGGGCGATTGTGTTCGCACGTCCCAAGGAGAAGGTCCTCATCGCCGAAAGTGACATCGGCCGTGTGCACTTCCTCCAATTCATCCATCATCTTTTCCTCGGCCAGGCATGCTTGGAATTGTTCTGGATCTTGGAGTGCCTTAATCAACGAATCTCTCGCCTCTTTTAATAGCAAAAGGGCGTCAAGAATACTGAGCTGTGAGGGCAGCTTCCTCAGATGTGCTAAGATGTTGTAATCCACCTTATTCTTCTTTGGCGGGTCTTTGGCAGCTAGCTCTTCCACCACTTGGTCATCTAAGATGATATCTTCAGGGGCCTTTTCTTTCCCTTTATCTTTTCTGTTCGAGGGTCCGAGGTTCTTTTCGGGCAGCGTGCGATTACGTAGCCGGATATTTTCGCAGACCTTCGGCTCTTCTTCTTTTCCCGGAGTGGATTCTTTAAAGAGAGGGGCAAGTTCCAGCTCCTCATCAGAATCGCTCCCGAATGTAGGCACTTGTGATCCACCGGTGTTAATCATGCAACAATCGCCAGCAGTTCTTTTAAACCTTTCGGTCGTATTTCTTTGCTCCCGACGAGTTTTGCGTTTTTCTCGCTTAAAGTGTTGTCGATGAGCAACATATCCTTGCCACCATCTATCAAAAGCTTTGCACTCTTGAGTGGGGTGTGAAACCTTCTGATGATATAAGCAATAGGAGGGGTGCGTTTCCACTTCACCGGTGATGTTTCCTTCAGAGGATGGTAGCTTCATGCCCATTGATATGGCCTTAACAAACTTTTTCCTCATCTTGAATTGGCTTTTGTCCGCAGTGGGTGTACTTCGCTCCAGCGGGAGTATCTCAATTCTTTCGTCAAGGCACTGGCGTTTGGCCCTTTCGAATATAACCTCCTCGCACTCCTGATCAGCTCTGCTTTTTAATCGAGCTTCGTTGAGGAATGCGTCAATTTCATCATCTGATGGCCCCAGAATTTTTGATTCAGGATCTGCCCCCAGCGTTTCAGTATAAGAAGTCTCCTCATTGTTCGTGAACAAATGGGAAATCATATGACAGCTCGCCACGCATTCTTCAGATTCATCTGACGAACTTTCTCCCTCACCTTCCTCTTAAAAGACGTGGTTGAGAAACTCTCGGAATGTAATGGGAGTCCGTGCCTTCTGGTTGTATTCCTCCAGCGCGTCAATTTGTTTTTGCAGGTCCGTGCATTTGTCGCCAGGCTTCACGGGCTTCTTTGACTTCTTTTTCTTCTTCTTCGAGGATTTTGACAGCTGGTTGCGAGTGCTTGAGCCACCACCATCGGTCTTTGGGGTTGGACGTGGCTTCAACATCCCTTCAATGACCTGCGGTTCCAACGGGTTCTTCCATTTGATCGCTGGGCATGTCTGAAGATCGTTTAGCATCCTTTTTGTCTTGGTTGATAATACAACTTTCCAAGGAGCTTCTTCAACGACGGAGCATGTTGCCCCCGGCGTATTCGTCCCCTTAGCTGTGTGAGGCTGCGGGAGATTCACCTTCCATTTGTCAGACAATGCGAACTTGCCCTGTCGGTACTGGTTTTCAAGCCAATTTTTGAAAACGTAGCAATCTTCGATCGGATGGCCCAGTACTCGATGATAAGGACAGTAGTTAGGCTCGCTGACATCACTTGGTTGCAACGGACATTTTGGATCCGGCAGATTTTTGAGTCGGTTGCGCAATGCCAGCTCGAATAACCTTCTCATTTTATCGCGGGGAAATGAGTAAGGACGCCCTAGTCTCTCCTCAAGGTCTACGTACGGGCACATATTATTTTGACGCACGACCGGCTTCGAGTTGCTCGGTTGTTGTTGAGCATTAGCGACGACGATCGCTTTTCCCTTCCCTTTGTCATTTCGGGAGTCCGGCTTTGGAAGAGGAGGTTTATGGCCCATCTGATCCATCTGTGCTAGCTTGTCAATCAAGGCCTGGAAGGTAGTCGGCTTGAAAAACATCATAAACTGCGAGATGGTTGCTTGTGGATCGAGGGTTCCCACAAACATACCCACTGTGGGAGCTTCTTCAATGCGCTGCTCGCACTTCGACCATAAGTTCCGCCATCGTATAGCGTACTGAACCCACGTCTCGCCTGGCTTTACCTTGGCATTAATGAGTGCCGTCATCGGGGTACGTTCACTGGCGCTTGCAAAACGCTGAGTAAACAACAGCTCCATTTCCGCGAAGGTTTTGATAGAGTCGTTCGGGAGCTCAGAGTACCACTCGAACGCCGTATCCGATAAACTTCCAACAAACTGGCGAAGAAAAGCTTGTCATCACCACCGGTGTTGCCGCAGAATGCCCTGAACTGGGCAACATGTTGGTGAGGATTGCCTGTCCCCTTGTAGACATGGAACTTGGGAATTGTGTAACCGGGTGGGTACTTGATTTGATCGTACCAACTTGGATATGGCCGTCCTGTTCTTACGACCTGGCCAGCTGCTTCCGTCGCTTGATAGACCCGGATCTGCTGAGCTATGTATCCGTCCAGATCGGCTTTGGAGATTGTCTCTTCTTTAGCTGCTGACAGAGCTGGCGGAGGATTCGACGTCTCTCCCCTATCGTCTTCAAGGATGATCGGGGGATCTTCAGCAGGTGGATCTTGTTGAATCATCATACCCACCATATCCTGGAACAGGAGGGCCATTTTCTTTATGTTGGCTGCCTGTTCCGCAGCTTCTTTATCCTTCTTCTCCAGTATGCGACGAAGGAATTCAGCGTCAGTTTCTTATTCTCGACGCTCGTCCGAGGACGTTTCAGGGGTTTCTTTTGGCCCTGTAAGTGCGGCCATAGCGTTCATCATCTCTTGGAGCTTCTGCTGCTGCTCCTGAGCCTTGGTCACTGACCTCGTGTGCGGTCTATGACCTGTTGATATGCGGCTGTCCTCTTTACCAGACGCCATACAGACGGTATGAACTACAATGCCCCCAGACCTAGGGCGTTTGGGTTCACCTCCTTTGGTATTTATTGCAGGTGTAGGGACCTTCTCTGGCCTCCTTCTCTTATGGGCCGTAGAAGTTGAAGGGGCCGTTGCTTTGGGAACCCAAGCGGTTGTCACCTTTCGTTGCTTGACCGGGGGATTTTCTTCTTGCCGACCTTTCGACTTCTTCTGTTGGCGGGAGAAATTAGGATCAATGACAGATTCTCGGACTCGTCGCCATGTCTTATAGATCCTGGAGGACAGCGATTGAAGAGGCTGCTCCGGCTTTTCTGCTTCCACGGCGATTTCTACCGGCGGAGGAGATCTTTTAAGGACCGCAGTTGGCGAGTTTCTGCGTACCCTATTCAACAGCTCAAAGTTGTTCCCGGTTGGAACAGCAGTGTTAACTTCCACCGTCGGAGTTGGCGGAGTTATCCCAGAAGGGGAGTTGCCCCGGCCCTCCTTATCCGGCGCCAGTGGCGTCGTCGGGCGCGACGAGTCGTCGGTATTGGCTCAGAGACAGAAACAGTTTCTTCTTGCCCCCTGCTTAGGTGTAGGGTGGTTGCCGGTGTCAGCCTATTGAAGACTGATGTCTTTTGAGCAGCAAGAGTAGGAGTGGGAGTTGGGACGGTCAATCTTGCAAAGACCGATCTCTTAGCAGGAGAAGCCGCCTTGACGACTTCAGGAGCAGGTTTGGCTACTCTTTTTGGAATAATCCTTTCTGGGACTGCAAGCTTCATTGTGGGCTCACAGGAGTTTTGGCCCAGTCTGGAGAAGACCGAGGCACCGGTGTTGGGCGACCCGTTGAGAGGGGCCGCAGTAATTGAAAGTCGATCGAAGACCGACTTCTTAGAAGCTTCTTGTACGGGCACGGGGGTGCTGAAGCTTGTTGGCGGAAGCATAGTTCCGAAAAATAGCCCCGTGGTGGCTTGAGTAATCTGCTCCACGGGCATGGTGAACAAAGAGGCCGCTTGGGGCCCATAGGTTATGCCCCCAGTTGAGGCCAAACGCGAGCTGCAGCTGCAGTTGGAGTACTTCGAACAAGTTGAGGCCATCGATGCTTGACTTCTCTTCTGCACCGAGCAAGAGACCAAATCTTAGTAAACTTGAAATCCAAAGGCAATCGTTAACAAACCGCGATTGGTTCGCGAAGACGACACACGAAGTGTGGAGTGGAAAGAGGAAAAGGTCCCACCGGGCGTGCCAGAATCTGTTCCCCTCCGAAAGACGGCGACGACGTGAGGACGTCTTGCCTGAGATTCGGGGCAGATGCTATTTGGTTTTATCCGTCTACCTCTCCGAAGATGCCAAGTTGATTTATGGCACCGTGTATCGGAGGTTTAGACGGATGCGGTCGATGTAGTAGACTTCGTCAGATTCCCCCTCGCTTGACGGGTTTTTGATTGTGGGGACGCTCTTCCCTGCAGGCGCAAGCCCCTGCAGTTAATTACGCTACCGCATCGCGGTAACAACTTTCTCCTTCTCCAGAATTTCACTTCGTGTCGTGGGTGTTTGTTTTGTTTATGGTTGCCCGTGGATTGTATATGGAAACTGAGTAATGCCGTCGCCCGTAGGACGTGGATTAGTCCAAATCCGTATTTACTTAGATTTGGGTTTGGTGTTTTTAGTTTAAGGATACGTTAGCCGCATTTGAGACTAAGATCAACTTAAACGCTCGTTAAGGATACGTTAGTCTGATTTGAGACTAAGATCAACTTAACGGGATCGTCTAGATCCATTTCCAGTTTAAGGACGTAGTGGTCCATTTAATATATGGCCGTCGGGACCCGTCACCTCTCTGACGACGTTGAAGGATTACAACGACAGGTGTCAGAGGAGTTCGGAGATGTACCCTTGAACCGAAGTTGATTAGGGAATATGTAGTCTGTTTGAATGTTTAAGGATACGTTAGCCGTGTTTGGGGCCAAGATCAACTTAAACTGGATCATTTAGATCCGACAAAAGAGCATTTGGAGGCTCTATTGTTCCAATTTAGGGACGTAGTGGTCCGTGTTCCAGTTTAAGGACATGGTGGTCCATTGCCAGTTTAAGGACGTGATGGTCTGTATTCCAGTTTAGGGACGTGGTGGCCCGTCATTAGTTTAAGGACATTTCGGTCCATCGCCAGTTTAGGGACGTGGTGGTCCATCATTAGTTTAAGGACGTTTCGGTCCATCATTAGTTTAAGGACATTTCGGTCCATCATTAGTTTAAGGATATTTCGGTCCGATATTAGTTTAAGGACGTTTCGGTCCACGAGTTTAAGGACCCCGCAGTCCGTATCGATGTGTGGTCGTCGGGACCCGTCACCTCTCTGACGTCGTTGAAGGATTACAACGATGGGAGTCAGAGGAGTTCGGAGATGTACCCTCGAACCGGTCATAAATTGATTTAAGAGAGAGCAAACTTGCTCAGTCAATTTAATTTGAGGACTTACGGCCAAAAATTGGGCTAAGTCCGGTTAAAAAAAATATTCAACACTTTTATTTGTTGTTGGTCTGTTAGACCTGTGCCAGGGTTTGGCCTATAATGCATTGCATTATTTTCTATTTTTATTTGGACTGGGCTCTGCCCTTTTATAAATGATGCAGAGCATCCATTTTGTTTGGGCTCTCCTCTTCTTTTTTTTATTGCTTTTCAATTTATTTTGGCCTGTTGGTCTTTTTGATTTGGGCCTGGCCCTTTAGGAAATGCATTGCATTTTTCAGACGCTTTGCGCCAATCAGGGAGCGCAAGCGCTTGTGATGACGACACGTGTCATGCAAGCACAGTGCGCCGCGCTTGCGCCGCTGACACGTGGCGTACCTTGGTGAGTTGCGCCAATTCCAGAGAGCAAAGCTCTATTTCAAGAGCGCGTAGCGCAAGTTGTTCTGTAGCTGACACGTGGCGCTCTCCCAAGAGCGCAACAGCGCAGTTTGAAAGTGTAAAGCACTAAGAATCTTTTAGATTCAAGAACAGAAGTGCAAAGCACTATTTGATTTCTTGATCTAATTTAGATAAAAGAAAAGATAAGTTTTTCTTGTTTTTCTTATCTCAAAGAACCAAAGGTTCATAAAAGTGCAAAACACTATTTTATTATTATTTTTTTTATTAAAGATCATTGATCTTGTTTTTAGATCATTGATCTTGTTTTTAGATCTATGATCTGTTCATGAGAGAACTTTCTCTTTCTTCTAAAGGTTTTTACCTTTTTGTTGTTTGAGGAATTCTTCAGAGTTCTCTTTCCCTTCTTTTTTTTTAGAAAATGTTGATGCCTTTGAATTGAGGCCTAGGGTCCTTTTTATAGTGCCCATAAATTAGTTAAATTTGTTAAAGAGATCTTTCTCTGAGTGATTTGGGAAATTTCCCCCACCGTTGGATCTTTGATCCAAGGGCTTCTGTTTTACAGAAGAAAATCTTCTTGTTTTAAAAAGAACAGAAAGATTTCTTTAAAATCTTTATTCTGTTTGGCGCAAATGCCCCAGCGCGTGACACGTGTCACGCAGCGCACAGAGCAGTGCAACTGCGCTTTGCGCTGCGCGACACGTGTCGCGCAGCGCACAGCTTGCGCAACTGAAGCGTTGCTTCCTTTAATTTTGCTTAAAATAGAGCTTTGCTCTGATTGGGCGCGCCTTCTTGGACGCTGCGCTGATGCGTCTGCGCCTGATACGTGGCGCGTTGCGCCCGGGATTTGAAGCGTTGCTTCAAAATTTGAATTTTGAATTTCCAGCAGAGCTTTGCTCTGATTGGGGGAAACACCGTCACTCTGATCGGCCCATATCCATCGCATCATATAACTCCGAACGGTATCCTCCGGATATCCGCCGAGTTTCCATACAGTCACCGGTAGGTAATGCTCCCCTGTCGAGCTCAACGTATTTCTATACGATCTTCTTGTCCCGGGGTACCATACCGGGCCCACCATGTACCCGCAGACGGTTCCTCCCCACTCCTCGAATCGGGTATACTCATCACTCAGAACCGAGAACACCTATGGTGGAGATCAAATATCATGTTAGGAAAATCGCAAATCTCATAAAACATCATATGAGAACATGGTACTAATAGCAATGTATGTATGATGCTGACATGATGTGTACTGATACAATAACGAGAGCATAACTACCAATTAAGAATGTAATACAATGTAGTTATTCATGGCAATTTCTATAGTGTGCGTATCATGACAATTACCAACGGTGTGTGTGGGCATATGAATCAGTGCTTGTACGACATGAACCGTTGGTAATGGTGCAATGTCCTACTGAGGATATTTCAATGCATAACAGGTAATGGGATGCACATTATGATACTCATACACAATCACAAATGTATAAGCATGCAGTATAAAGTTTGTAATTAGAATCTCTCCATCGGCGCTTAACACCATACAAGCGATTCCCCCATAAATGTTAAATCTACTTACTAGATGGTCTCGAGCTAGTGGAATCTAACCACTTCCTTTCCTTTGCTAGCTGCGTCTGAAGTCCCCCCAAACGATCCTAGCAACGCACAAAACCATAACGTGTGAGGTTAATAAACTTTCCGATAAGACACGGACACATACGCAAAACTAACGAACCAACTCCCACAAGCTATCATGTGTTAGCTTAGCGAGCTAAACATGTGCAGTGACATCCTAGACCACCCCTAAGGCTGCTAACCATACGAAACACCTAAACGAGAGTCGGATAAACCCGTATCACACTTATCGAAACACTAGAAATATAGAAAAACGGTCCCAGATTTTCCTATACAAGCAATTAGGGAAAGATGCACATGCCATAGGCCTACATATAGTCCCAGAGAACCCATGACGAAGACACACACTCCAACTCCTCAACCTGGCCGCAATTTGAGCCCCAAAACAATAAATCTGCGGCCAAGTGATGAGGGATTGGGCTCAGGTTTTGGGGTTAAGTTTGTAGCTTCTAGACTAGCTATCAGTGATGGAAACTTCTCAAAAAGATCTCGGGGTTGATAGCAGATTTGAACTGAAACCCTTAGCTTAACAAATACGATATTTAACACTAAACCAAAACATTAATGTAGTTTAGTGAAACTAGATAACAAAAAAACTTCCCTTAGAGCCTAATTAAGGGTTTTAGATCATTACCTCACCAAAAACTTAAAGAAACCCTAGCCATGCAAGCTCCAAGGCATCTCAAGAGGGGTTAAACATACTTAATGAAGGGTTTTAGTGAAGTTTTATGGTGATTAGGCTCAAGGTTTGTGGTGGAGAAAATTTGCAAGAGGAGAACTTGAAGAAAGAAGAAGAAGAGAGAAATGAGAAGGTTGAGAGTTTCGAGAGAGAGAGATGAGGGGATAGGGATGGCTCTTGAGAGCTATGCTCTCTCTCTCTCCATTAAATACCCCCATGCCATGCCTTCATTCTTTACTCTTTTCTTTCCCAAATAAAAATAAAACCTTTTATTTATTTATATATATATATATATATATATATATATATATATATATATATATATATATAACATAAAGATATGGTTAATGTGCCATGGCAAGCAAAACAAGTTTAGCATATCCTTAATGCTAGATTGGCATGCACATATGTGTGCCTAAAAATACCGCAAGTACATAAATAATTAAATAAAATATTAATTAATTAAATAAAATATGTGAAAAATAATTATTAGTTAAATTTATCAAAACCCCCCATATTATATCGCTTAATTAACTCTAATCGCATTTTAAAGTGTTACAATCTTCCCCCCTTAAAGAAATTCGGTCCCCAAATTTAAAATCTAACTACGCGTACCTTCGAAGAGATTGGGAATTTTTTTCTGCATCTTGCTCTCGGCTTCCCAGGCGACCTCTTCGCTATTCGGGCCACGTTAAAGAACTTTCACGGATGGTAAAATCTTTGACCGAAGTTTCTTTATATGCCGGTCCAGAATAACTACCGGCTGCTTGGTGAAAGAAAGATCGCGTTCCAGCTGGATGGTCTAATGCTGAATTGCATGAGAAGGATCATGAAGATACTTGCGAAGTATCGATACATGAAGTATGGGGTGTACATCTGGAAAACAGGGTGGAAGTGCCAAACGATAGGCAACGGTACCGACTCGCTCAAGGATCTTAAAAGGACCCACAAATCTAGGACTAAGCTTTCCTTTCTTTCCGAACCTCATCACACCCTTCATCGGGGAGATTCGTAAGAAAGCATGATCGCCTACTACGAACTCAAGTTTGCGACGACGATGGTCGGCATAAGACTTCTGCCTGCACTGGGCTGCTCTCATCCTATCCTGGATCAACTGGATTTTCTCTGTAGTCTCCTGAACTAGCTGCGGTTCTAAAATCCTGCTCTCGCTGAGTTTGGTCCAACAGACTGGCGATCGACACTTTCTCCTATACAAGGCCTCGAAAGGTGCCATCTGAATCGTCTCCTGATAACTGTTATTGTAAGAGAACTCTATCAAGGGCAAGTGACGATCCCAACTGCTACAAAAATCAAGCACGCATGCTCGAAGCATATCCTCGAGAGTCTGTATAGTCTGCTCTGACTGACCATCGGTATGTGGATGGAAAGCGGTGCTGAAACTCAAACGGGTACCCAAAACATCCTGAAGTTTCTGCCAAACACGGATGGTAAACTGGGTGTCTCTGTCGGATACAATGCATGTCGGAACGCCGTGCAATCACACAATCTCATCAATGTACAGCTGAGCATACCGAGCAAACCCGTAAGTGGTTTTCATTGGGAGGAAGTGAGCTGCTTTAGTCAACCGGTCTACAATCACCCAAATGGAGTCATACTCTCGACTGGATCTAGGTAGACCTACAACGAAATCTATAGAGATCTGCTTCTATTTCCATTCCGGAATAGGCAAAGGCTGTAACTTTCCTGCCGGCCTCTGATGTGCAGGGTTACCTAGCATGGAAACAAGGTTTCGGGAGGCATCGTCCATGCCATATTCAAATTTTTGCCGTTCTAGCTAACCCTAACTTTGAATCGTTAACTAGAAATCGACGGAAATATAAATGCAAACACTTTGCAAGTCTAGTGAACAAGGAATACAACCTTTGTAGACCGGTCCTTCACTTCAATAGCTTCGTGTAGTAGTCCCCTTCGCTACGATCGTGAACTCTGGACTCTAGAAAGGCTCCCTTGAAGAAACGAACATGCTTACTTCGAAGACTTCGAGGCCGAAGATGATCTACGTCGAGGAGACACTAACCCAAGCTATCTCTTCACTAATTCCGGAATTAGTGAAGAAAACACCCTATACTAAATGGCAAGTAGTAGAGGATGATGAAGTAGGAAGTTTGCTTACATTAGAAATGATTTTCTCACTCATTTTCTTATACCTCCATTGAAGCTAGAAACCTTTGAGGAAAAAGAAGAAGAAGAAGTAACTCATCAAATGAATTATTGTTAAGGTTAATAATGCAACCAAGGGTTAAGCATGACACCAAGGGTTAAGCATGTCATGCTTAACCCTTGTAGAGAGTTAACCATGTACTATGGTTAAAGGTTAGGTAAAAAATATCTTAAGCAAGACAAAGAAAATGGATAAAGTCAAAGATACTTACAAGCTTCTACAAGCTTTCAACAAATATCAACCATGACTATTATCCATAATATTTGAATCACTTATTGATAAATTTAAACCCTAATCTTAACCCTAGCATGTTTTAACCCTCATTAACCCTAGTTGCATTTGTAACCTTGCATGATACATTTAACATATATCACATATACATCAATGAATCCAAAGTGAGAAAAGAAATCATAAGTGAGCTAATACTAGTTAATGTAATTTAATATATCAAATATATAATTATACATTAAATTATTAAATCAACACTTGATTTAATAATCCGGCTATATCTCATATAACCGACTAATATCATAATATAACATCTTATCGAATCAACACTTGATCCGATAACCCGGCTATATCACATATAACCATCCATGTCACACATTGCGAGAATTAAATGCGGTATCACATATCGCATTATTCTCGGTCCTGCATATATCACATATGTGTTCCTACTCCGTTTCGCTTGAGCCAGGAAACCCTTGTGTAGGACTCTAAAGACTCGTCAATACGTCGGCAGTAGGTGATGATCATATCAAACACCCACAAGCCGCAAGCGGTCTGCTAAACGTAACGGTTACTCGGGTATTGAGCGATCAAAAGATCAACAAGCAAGCCTGCTCACACTCCTGTGAATCCAATCAGTAACACTACCGTACAGTCCGATCTCTTCGTCTGATATGTCGCATATCTCGTCTAGGGGTGGTAAACGTCAGACCACAGTAACTCGATAAGTTGTGTAACACCCGAGCCCAATACTACTATTTCTGTTACTGGTTGAGTGTTAGATATTACTCATTTCATTTATCTTGCTTGTTTGGGTCTTACTGTAAAATTTTAACTGGCTAAGTCATTTCTGCATATAACAAATTTTAGCACCTAAAACAAAATTAAAAGTATCTATCTTGGCCTACTCGTCACCCCTAGCCGCGTGGTAGCGTCCGTGCATCGAGTTCTCATCCCGTTCGGTGAAACGGGCGAGCTTGGACGACTACGTGCGCGTGCAGGTGTCCGACTTGGGGGCATGCTTTTTAATCATAAAACATTTCATTTTAAAATTTGGAACCCGCTTAAAATCCTATTATTTGAATTTCGAATTTTTGGACCCAACCCGGGCGCGATTTGGAAATGTTTCATTTAGCGCCAAAATCCCAAATTAATAAAATATTCAAACCTTATAATATTTCATATATATTTATACCCTTACTGTTAACATAATATTCTTAAATCTTTTAAAAAATTTCTTTTAACCACTTAAAATCCTTATCAGCCAATCTCGAGCCCGTGGGCCCCTCCACTATTGCTCTCTCTCTCTTTCTCTCTCTCCCTCTAACGTCTTTCTCTCTCTCTCTAATTTCCCTAGCTCTCTCTCTCTCTAACCCCCTCTCTCTCTCTAACCCCCTCTCTCTCCCCTATATATATTTATACATTCCTCGTCTTCCTCAGATTTTTCCGAGAACCCTTCACGAGAAAACCCTACGGCCTACCCTAGCCACCGTCCCATCGCCGCCGCAGCCCCAACGCCGGCGCTAGCACCGCCGGGATCCTTGCCACCTCAACATCGTCTCATTCTTCCTCCTCTCCCCACGTTCCCGCGCACCCTACGCCATAGCCGCGGCCACCTGCACCCATCCCTGCTCACCCGTCGCCGCCGTAACCTCGTCGCCGGCACCACCATCACTCTCACCTCCGCCTCCTCTTTCCAACCTCGACGTCCCCTCCTTCTCCCCGTGTGCTCGGCGCCGCAACAGAGACCTCCGGCCAACCCTTGCCTTCTCTGTTTGGCCGGAAACACCGTCGGCGACCCTCGTCGTCGTCACCTGCGCCACCGCCGACCACCTCCTCTTCACCTGCGCACCAGACCCGACCACTTCCTCTCCCTCTCCACCTTCTCTCCTTCTCCATTGTCCGCAGCCCTAGCCGTCGCCTGAAACCTCCTCGCCGGCGCCCCACCGCCATCGACCCTATCGCTGTCGCAACCTCTGCAATCCCAGTAAGCCTTCCTTCATCTTCCTCCTTCCTTTTTCCCCCTCTGGTTTATCCTTGGCTGTACATTGAATTTCTGAATTTGTTGTCGCTGTTTTTGCATCTTGCCGGAATCCGGCCGTACCGATGACTTGATCCGACGTTCCAACGAGGTACCCCGATCCGCGTGGTTCCATTGTTCGTTGTTTAGGTTCAATCCGTGAACCGTGCGTCCGTCGCGTGTTTCCTCGCCGACGTTACATCCGTTTTTCCCGGTTCGCGACCCGTCGAGGCAAGTATCACTTGCTACATGCTATACTATACAATTATATATGTTATGACTCATTAAACCTGCAAAACTTAACTCGGTATGGTTATTTCCTCATTGGGTTGCAATATGACATATATCATTCTACAGTTAACATGGAAATTACAATTTGCTACTATTAACCTACGAACCAAGTTTACCTGTTAATCACATTTTACCGTTAATAGATTATAGCACTTTCCTATGTAGTTCTATTACATTCGGATGTTCGTATTCAAAGACTTGATATAACAGTATTGCATCATCCTTTAAACTGTTGCACCACTAAGGGTGCTCGAAACCTGTTAATATAATAAAACAGTTGCACTATATTAATGCACTATGGTGATTGAATGAACTGCTTATTTTACTGCTTATTTCCTGCTGTTAATCCCCTGTTCGATTACATATCTGTTGTGAGCACACCCACGATATTGTTACACCTTGACTTGACTTTGTTACACATGATATACATTGATACACCTGACATGGTACCATTTACTGTTGACTTGACCTGATGTACCATGACCCGACCTGTTACCTGATCTCGTGCCTAATGCCAACAAACCTGACATGGAGTCCTCATGGACCAATCTTGTTGTCTATCCAGACAAACCTACTGTTACCTGATCTTGTGTTGGCATTAGTTCTTGACTACTGAATACCTGACCTGACACATATAACTTGGGGGTATGGGGAAATCAAAAGTGTAAACTAAAGTGTAACTTAAAAGGGTATTACTTGATCCGTGGTCCCGGGGGGTAACGGGACAGAGCCATTCGTGACTCTTACATTTTCCTGATCCGTGGTCCCGGGGGGCAACGGGACAGGACCACTATTGGTTCACATATTCCTGATCCGTGGTCCCGGGGGGTAACGGGACATATCCTTTGAGTTACATGGAGAATTACTCGAATTGATTTCAAAGACTTTAGAATAGAAAACCTGATAGAACAGTTTAGTACCCACTGCACACTACCCTGCACTGCTTGTTTCATATTATTGCTTCATTCATGTTTATTTCTGCTTTGCCTATTATACTGTTCATATTATATTATTGGTTGACATGACGCGTTGACGTCTGGGTTTTGCATGGCCCAGATTCTTTACCACTGTCGCTGTCCGAGCAGGAGTACTTCAGCCAGCAGGCTGAGTTGTGAGTTCTGTAGTGGTTAGTTTTATCTCCTGCATTCTTATTTCCAGATGTGAGCCCGCATTATGGGACACACTTTTCTATTATTGTATTGGATCATTTGCTTCCGCATTTATTTATCATTGACTCTTGTTATTCTGGATTGGGGACATGTGTTAGATAGTTTTATCTTGTTCTTAATATCCCTACAGCCGTAATGTGACTGTGGATGGATACTTCCTACCCACAGGTAGCATGGTTGGCTATGTCACGTGCCCAATCTTGCGTACTCTGGGAAGCGGGGCGTGACAAGTTGTGTCGGTATGAGACTCATAACGGGTCGAGAAACTACTGATAACACTTACCAGTATATCTCTGAAGCAGCCTTGGCCAATGACTTTCTGTTATAGCCAATCGAGCACAGCGCAACATCAACTCCCAATACCGGGAGAGACGAAACCCTTCCTATCGCTCATTGCCTCCATGTGACTCGGGACTATACCTAAAAGACACCGTTTTGCACGTTCTCTTGAATGTGGTAAGGTGGAAATTAAAGCACAGTGGGAATCACAGAAGACTCTATGACGATTTTGGGTCTATAGACTAACCTGTACCAGTGTCACCAGAGAACTGCCATCTGACGTTAGGTATAATACCATCTGGGAGTTCTTGGCGAGTCCGTCTAGTGTACCCAGTCTCCACTGAGCACCCGTATACTATCTCTGATGTCAAACACCAATGGATATGGGATCATCCATCGCCCATCTACATGGGTCGAGAAGCTATACGCTAGTCTACTCTACTATATCGATGCCCCGTCTCGATACACCTACGACTAGGAATATTTGAAGGATGTACTTAGCGACTACTCTATCCCCACCAGTATGATCTGCATCATAGTCCTGGCAGTTAAGTACTCATCCTAAGGGCTTTATCAACATGTAACATAGAGACAATCAGAGTATATGTTAAGATAAAGTGCAACCAGATAGCATACTATCATGTCGAGCAAGAAAGTCCTCCCTATATATGTCCAAGCATCCACTACAATATATATCGTATGTACAGTAATGGCCTCTAGGGCATACATATAACTAACATGATGCTCAGCCTTGACTTGCTCGCAAGTCAGGCATCTCGAAACAAAATCAGAAACATCACTCTTCATCCCTTCCCACCAGTAGATATCTCTCAAATCACAATAAATCTTGGTGGAACCTGGATGAACGTTGTATGCTGACTGATGAGCCTCCTCTAGGATCTCATGTCTCAGCCCTTCAGAATCTGGTACACATAAACGAGTCCCAAACCGTAACACTCCCTGGCCATCAATCATAAACAACGAATCTTTTCCCTGCCGAACATGCTCCATAATCTCAAACAAACGAGCATCCTTGGACTGTGCCTCTCAGATGCGATCAAGTAGAAATGGATGGGCACGGACATGAGCAAGCTGCCCTCCAGTGGGAGTGAACTCGAACGGTACTCTACTATCGCACAAGATCTGCCAATCTATAGAAGATTGTTTCTGAACAGCGCTCAAATGGAACAAGCTACCTTCGGGCCTACGACTCAAAGCATCAGTTACCACATTAGCCTTGCTCAGGTGATAAAGGATTTCACAATCATAATCCTTTACAAGCTCCATCCATCGGCGCTGCCTTAAATTCAGATCCCGCTGCTAAAAGATGTACTTTAAGCTTTTGTGGTCCGTAAAGATCTGACACGACTCACCATACAAGTAATGTCTCTGAATATTGAGCGCAAAGACCACCGTGGCCATCTCTAGATTGTGAGTAGGATAGTTCTGCTCGTGCTTCTTCAACTGTCGAGAAGCATAAGTGATAACTCTGCCATGCTGCATCAACATACAACCTAGACCCACTTGAGAAGCATCACAATAAACAACATAGTCGCCTGATCCTGAAGGCAAAGATAGAACTGGTGCAGTCGTCAAACGAGTCTTCAACTGCTGAAAACTCTGCTTGCATGCCTTGGTCCAAAGAAAGAAAACTCCCTTCCGGGTCAATCCGGTCAGCGGTGCAGCGATACTAAAGAAATCCTGCACGAAACGGCGGTAATAACCGGCTAAGCCCAAGAAGCTGCGGACCTCCGTCACAGAAACAGGTCTGGGCCAATGTTGTACGGCCTCGATCTTCTTCGGGTCCACACGTATATCGTCTCTCGTAATCACATGACCCAAGAAATTGACACTGTCAAGCCAAAAAGCACACTTTGAGAATTTAGTGAACAGCTGGTGCTCTCTCAATGTCTGCAAAGTAATCCTCAAGCGCTGCTCATGCTCCTCTCGACTTCTGGAATAGACCAGAATGTCATCAATGAATACGATAATAAACTGGTCGAGGAACGGCCTGAAGATCCGGTTCATCAAATCCGTGAACGCTGCCGGGGCATTAATAAGCCCGAACGACATCACCAAGAACTCGTAATTCCCGTAGCGCGTACGAAAAGCAGTCTTTGGAATGTCATCATTCCGGACCCGCAACTGATGATAACATGACCTCAAATCGATCTTGGAAAAGTATCCTGCTCCCTGGAGCTGATCAAACAAATCGGCAATACGAGGTAAAGGATACCTATTCCGCACCGTAACTCGGTTCAATTGACGATAGTCGATACACAATCTTATACTGCTGTCCTTCTTCTTAACGGACAGGACATGAGCTCTCCAAGGTGACACACTCGGATGAATAAGTCCCTTATCAAGAAAATCTTGCAACTGATCCTTAAGCTCTTTAAGCTCCGCCGGGGCCATCCGATAAGGCGGTATAGAAATAGGCCCCGTGTCGGGAATCAAGTCGATGCAAAACTCAACATCACGCTCTGACGGCAATCCAGATAACTCATCAGGAAATACATCGGGAAATTCTCTCACAATCGGAACTTGATCCAACGGATTTGCTATGGCTCTAGTATCACGAATATAAGCCAAGAATCTCCAACATCCTTTCCTCAAGAGTCGACTAGCGCAAAGGGCAAAAATCAAACTGTGAGGGGCGACACTGCGGTCCCCCTACACAACAAGAAAAGGCTCTCCCGAAAAACAGAACCTGACCACCTTCTCATTGCAGTCCATGGACGCATAGCAAGTGGCTAACCAGTCCATGCCGAGGAAAACGTCAAAGTCCAACATATCAAGAAGGATCAAATCGACAGAAGAATCTCTATCTCCAATACGAACGGTACACAATCGAAACACATGTCAGGCGACAAAAGACTCTCTAACGGAAGTAATCACAACGAGCGGCTGATCCAATAAAGACGAATCTCGGCCCAACCTCGGTACGAAGTGCGTGGATACATAAGAGTGCGTAGATCCAGGGTCGAACAATATGCGTGAATAAAAAGTACACACTGAACGAGTACCTATCACAACTGTATTCGATGCCTGCGCATCCTGAGGAGTCAAAGAAGAAACTCGGGCCTGTCCTCTACCTCTGCCATCTCGTCCCCTCTGAACAAGACTGCCATGACCATGGCCTCTCTGAGCATCGGTCTGGCGTGAACTAATGGCAGGCGTAAGAAGTAATGCTCTCGGAGGAGGTGAAGGCGGTAAGGTGACCTATGGAACTGCTGCATCATCTTGGCGTCTCTCAGTACAATACCTGAAGCGGTGATGCGGACTCCCACACTGAAAACATCCCGACGACGGCTGCTGGCTCTTTGGGTAAGAGCTATATAACTGGCATCGTCTCAAGCCTCTGCTATCACCACAGCCTAGAAAGAATCCGCCGTGGCCTCTACCAAACTGCCCGGGAGCTGATACACCAGTAAGAATTTGCTTCGGTCCTGGAACGACCGTAGTCTCGACAATACGCTCCTCTACTAGAAAGGCTGCGTCCATCACTGCTGCATACATATCAAAGTGCTGGGCGCTAATAGAGAGGAGCAACTGTGTATCAAAACCTCGCACGAACCTTTTGACGCGCTTCTCTTCGGTGTCCACTAAATAAGGAGCATATATGGATAGCTGGGTGAACTGGATATCATACTTGGCCATCGTCATCCCAGAAGTCTGGCGCAAGGACTCAAAACTGCGAGCTTGGGCATCCCTAATGCTCTGTGGAAGAAAACGAGCAAGGAAAACCGTCGCGAACTCATCTCAGGTCATAGGAGGAAGACCCGCGGCTCGGCCTTTCTCGATAGACTCGCACTAAGTCTGGGCAAGACCCTCCAGATGAAAACTAGTAAGCTCGACCGATCTCGCATCGAAACATCTCAGGGAACGACAAATCCAGGCCATCCTGTCGAGGAACGACTGTAGATCCTCTGTTGCGTCTGTGCCAATGAAAATCGAAGGCTTCAGCCTCATTAACTCAGATAACGATACAACGATAGTCTCGGTAGCGGCAGGTACAACTGCCTGAGCGGTAGGTACTATCACGGTCCTCGTAGTAGGTGGAACAACATCTGATCTCTGTGCTCGACTGGTCTCAACCAAAGATCCAACCATCTGACGTAATTCCTGAATACTCGCCTCCAGCCTAGCAATACGGTCTGGAGAGGGTGGATCAATCTTCTCCTGAAGGGTAGGCGTACCGCCCTGGTCGGCCCTCATCTCAGAAGAGCCTGTCCTGACCTCATATCTAGCGGTAGCCCTTTTGGCCCTCGTAGTCTTTGGCGGCATAGTGGCTGGAACAAGAAACAGGATTCGATAAGAATATAGAAATTGAATCATAAGGATACATGGAATCAAGGAAAAAATTACAAGCAAACATATCGTAAGGTCACTTAGGCGGAGTATCGTGTCGTAAGTATACCGCGGAATATACACACGCTATGCCACTCTGCTTAAGCTACCTATTCCATTATACCAAGGGTCATCCTACACTCCGAAAGGTAAAACCTAGCGCTTTGATACCAAATTTGTTATGACCCAATTTAGGAACGCAACCAGCACTTAAATCACGCAACGTCTAAAGGCATAATGAAATTCAAGTAAGCCGAAATCCAGAAATCTAAACCGTGAAATGAAGTAGAGTGGTAAAAAGTTTGTTATCAAAATATCATATCTCTTTTTAAAATTTCAAGTTGTTACTAAAAATTTCGGCAGCATCTCCTTTGTAAGAACCGATCCGAAAACGGATACAAAACATGATATATAAAAACGCCATCCCCAATTGGGAGCAAACTCATGCCAATAGGAGAAACCCAACCACAATAGATATACGACGCCAAAGGTGAAGAAATAAGCAAATATGAAAAGAAATAATATCGCAACTTAATACAAAAGTCGGCTTACATGAGCAAGACACCCAAAATCACATATAATACAAATATCGAATCTCTCAGTCTCGTTTCTAAGTCAATACATATAGATGGTAGATGGAGAGTACTAAATACAAGGATAAGAGTACAGATAGAAAGCACATGAATACTCACAACCCACCTACAAAATATGTCAAGCCCAAAAGTAGCGGTATCCGCAGAAATAGAAGAAATAGAGTGCCCCGCCGCGACTATACTGAGGATCAGTCCTGCAAGACACTATGGCATAACAGGGATGAGTTGCCAGCTCCTGAGTAGTAAATAATATCATACGTGAAATCACAAGCATGCACGATATAGTGACAATTTCTAATATGAGGTTATGATGGCATATGTATAACAGTGTGAATGCAACATAATCATGAGCAAGATACAATATCAGGATGCAACAACTGTATTAACAGAGTATGTCATAATCGGTCCTGAATATGAAATAAAGTAGCGATACCATCAATAAATCATTATAAAATCCGGTGTCAATCAACGACACCCAAATCCCAATATCTCAAGCGTTGTCACATTGATCGGCCCTTATATCCATCGCATCATATAACTCCGAACGGTATTCTCTGGATATCCGCCAAGTTTCCATACAGTCACCGGTAGGTAATGCTCCCCTGCTGGGCTCAACGCCTTTCTATATGATCTTCTTGCTTCGGGGTACCATATCGGGCCCACCATGTACCCGCAGACGGTTCCTCCTCACTCCTCGAATTGGGTATACTCATCGCTCGAAACCGAAAACACCCATGGTGGACATCAAATATCATGTCAGGAAAACCACAAATCTCATGAAACATCATATGAGAACATGGTGCTAATAGCAATGTATGTATGATGCTGACATAATGTATACTAGTATAATAACGAGAGCATAACTACCAATTAAGAATGTAATACAATGTAGTTATTCATGGCAATTTCTATAGTGTACATATCATGGAAATTACCAACGGTGTGTATGGGCATATGAATCAGTGCTTGTGCGACATGAACCGTTGGTAATGGTGCAGTGTCCTACTGAGGATATGTTAATGCATAACAAGTAATGGGATGCACACTATGATACTCATGCACAATCACAAATGTATAAGCATGCAGTATAAAGTTTGTAACTAGAATCTCGCCATCAGCACTTAACGCCATACAAGCGATTCTCCCTTAGATGTTAAATCTACTCACCGGACGGTCTCGGGCTAATGGAATCCGACCACTTCCTTTCCTTTGCTAGCTGCGTCCGAAGTCCCCGCAAACGATCATAGCAACGCACAAAACCATAATGCGTGAGGTTAAAAAACTTTCCGATAAGACACGGACACATATGCAAAACTAACGAACCAACTCCCACAAGCTGCCATGTGTTAGCTTAGCGGGCTAAATATGTGCAGCGACATCCTAGACCACCCCTAAAGCTGTTAACCACATGAAACACCTAAACAAGAGTCGGATAAACCCGTATCGCACATATCGAAACACTAGAAATATAGCAAAACAGTACCAGATTTTCTTATACAAGCAATGGTAAACCGCGACGCTATGCTGATTGAAGAATCACCGTCAGCCGTTGCCATGACTGTCGCTCCTCCTCCTATCTCTTTTGTACCCCCCGACTTCTCTCGGGTTTAATGACAGAAGGTAAAGATTTTTCATTTCCTTATTTCAGTATAGATATTATTTCTTGGATTTATTTCTTTGCCATATATTGTTGCAATCCTGTAGGAATGCTTTTCGACCGCTTATGCCAAATGTTAAGCTCGCACTTTGCCTTCCAATCGGAATTCGTTCCACCTTCGGGCGTTGGTTAGTATATTCTTCATTTCGTATTTCATCTTTCTACAAGTAATCTTTCTATTGCTATGCTTTTCTCATATTGACCACAGTTTTACGGCTCGAGGGAGAGAATGAAGGAATAGCTGAGCCTCCTATGCTCCCTGATTTGCCACTTTTGACTACTAGTATATTAGATCTCATTCATCATCATTCTTTATTTAATATTTTTTTAGGTTGAAACCTGACCTTTATTTGTGCGTGCTTTATTCTGCAGTAGCTACACTGCCTTTGGTTCCTCTTGAGTCTCGCATTTCTATGTTCGCGGAGCCCTTCGCTAAGCGTCAGTCTTCCAGGGGTGCGGCAAGTAGCAGATAGATACTAAGCAAATTTATTAAATACCTTAATGTCGAAGCTCTCACTTCTACTGCGGACTTTGCGAATGAGGTCAACCCTATGCTAGCGACCCTTGTGACTTTCCACCATGAAGATTTTATCAACATTTGGGTTGACTACTGTAAGCGAATTGAGGTTTGTCTCTATGAGATCGAGCAAAAACGTCTTGCGCCTGAGGCGTTATCCTCGAAGGCTCAACTGATTGCATGGATCGAGCAAAGTGCCGTTTCTATTCAATACTTCGAGCAGATGTTGGTCTTGAAGCAAAAGGAACATGAGACGGCTTTTGGTGAATCCAGCCGATTGCGTGCCCAGGTCGAAACGAATGCCGCGCAGCTGCAAGTTATTTTTGAAAATTTTCAACAATGCGTTTCTAAAGGAGTGGCGCTGAGAAGGAATCTTGACTTTACTGAGCGGGGAATGTGAGATTGCGAAGTTGCTAAGCAAGAAATTGCTGAAAAGCTTTCACCATGTTTCCAACGACGGGCTCAAGTCGAAGCGATGCTGGCTTCAATTGTGCCGCGTGAGGAGGAGCTACGGTAAGAGAGTCAACGGGTTGCTATTTTATTGAAAGCCTCGCCTTCTTAACGGCTAGAATTGTATTCCCTTTTTTTTATATATAAATTGTATCTTTTAAACACTTTGATTCATGAATAAAGAATATACACATTTTTTCAAATGCGCTCCTCTGTGTTTGATATCTTAATTTAGTGCCAATTAGTTTATTCACTTGTTTCGGAGTCTCTGGTTTATTCATTCGTTTCAGAGTTTCTAGTTTATGTACTCATTTCGAAATTTGTAGTTTATTCACTCGTTTTGGAATCTCTAGTTTATGTATTCATCTCGGAGTTTGTAGTTTATTCACTCGTTTTGGAGTCTCTAGTTTATGTACTCATTTCGGAGTTTGTAGTTTATTCACTCATTTCAGAGTCTCTTTAATTTACCTTCTTTGGGTTTACAGGCAAACTTGTCCAAACATTGTATGTAGATAACCCCCATTCTTTTTACGACAGAGGTCCGTTAGGTTTGTGGTATTAGGGTTTTAGTTCGTGGTACCGTCGCGTTGGTTGATGTATTCCTCGATATGCAGTCTTTAAGCCACTATTCGAGTAGCCCCGCAACTGTCGTGTCTTTGATCCCTTCGGGGCTGGACAAGACGTCTTCAAATAATCTCCTTAGGTCATATTACCGGAAGAGCAAACTTTAGAAATTTGCTATGACGCTTTTTACCTGAGATTAGGCTTAATTTAGAGCCCCGATGAGCTATAACCGCACCCTTCTGGGATGGGATGATCTCCAATGGTCTTTTAGGCTTTATATGAGTTGTCGTCAAGACCCGAAGCTGGGAATATGCCGTCACTTCGTTTTTTTGCTTTGGCGATGTCGCACCAATTCTTTGCTGAACTAGGGTAGACATCTGTATGACCTTTGTATTGTATGTATTGCCATCGAGATCTGGAGCTTGGGATATGCCGTCACACTTCTTTTGTTCAACTCTTGGGTCTTTGTTGATGTTGCGTCTATACTCTGCTAGCATAAGAAGCATGTTGAGTTGATCTCTAGGCTGTAGATGTCACCATCAAGATCTGGAGCTAGGAATATGTCATCGCTCCACTTTGATTTGACCCTTGGGTCCTTGTTGATGTTGCGTCTGCATCCTGCTGGCATGAGAAGCACGTCGAGCCGGAGTTAGGATTTTGTCGTCACTCCTTTTTGATTTGGCTCCTTAGAGCCTTTGTTGACTTTGCATCTGCATCCTGTCAGAATGAGAAAAATGTCGGGATGACCTTTAGGCTGTACATGTTGCCATTAAGATCTGGCTCTCCCTTTGACGGAGTCTGGTGGGAAAATATGGTACCCTTTCTTTCATTTATGCCTATGGATTGTATACAAGGGTCGGTGTGGACCTACCTGCAGGGCAGAAAAGTTTCATTTTTATTTTTTTATTTCTTTCCGCGATACTCTATCTTTTCAGCTTTTATGTTGCGAAAGTCACGATTATCCAATCATTTCGACTATTTATCGCGGTGCCCAATTATTTAGGCTATATCATTTTTTTACTCACTGCTTTTTATTGCGAGTTAGGGACTTGGTCCTGATACCCATTGTGGCATCAGTATCTCTACAACTGGAATATTGCCAAGAGCGAATCATCATTTTCCGTGAGAGAACTTGGGGTTTGACACCTATTTAGGCATCAGCATCGCTACAACTAGAATGTTGCCAGGAGCGAATCATCATTTGTCTTTGTTAGTTTGGACAAAGGTGGCTTAGCAAACAGGGTTGGGATCCTGTCGACTAAGGTTTTGTGGCTTTATGAGCCGTAAGGGTCTCATAAAGGTATTTCTCCTTATGAGTCATGAAGATCTGATAAGTTTATTTTCTCCTTAGGAATCGTGAGGATTCGTAAGTTCATTTTTCTCATATAAGTCGTAAGGATCTTATAAGAGTGTTTTCTCCTTATAAGTCGAGAGCACTCATAAGTGTCATTCACCATATAGGGATATTTCTCGTCATTGGCAGAACTTAGTAGGGGATATATTTATTTATGCCCGTGGATTGTATACAAAGGTCAATATTGTAGGGTGTTTTTCGTCACCCTATTGAGATGGGAATACGCGCACGCTTGTCAGGCGTACCATAGATTCTCTCTGCCTAGGATAGGCTGGGGTTTATTGATTGTGGGGATCTGAATCTCCGGCAGCCGCGGACTAAGTTGCTGTTAATTACCCCTCACCTTAGGAGCGAGGGAACTTCCGATTGACGGGTCAAACTAGTCATGCGAACTCAATGCGATGCATTGGTATTGTGTTTTAAAGGTGTTTTGGATATATCGGAGGCCCTGCAGAGTTTTTACGGGGGTCCTGCTACCTGAATAGTGGGTTGGGGGTCAAGGGGGCTAGTAGCCCCCTTGTGGGGTGCGGGGCAGCGTCCCGTTAGAAATTTTTTCTAACAGGGACAGTGTTGTAGAGTATGTATGCGTATGTTTTTTTTGTGGAGTTTAACTCCAAAAGAGTTTTAAAGGGAGTTTAACTCCAAAAGGGATTTTATTGTGGAGTTAAACTCCAAAAGAGCTTTTAAATGGAGTTAAACTCCTAAAAAGATTTAATGTGAAGTTAAACTCCCCAAAAAGAATTTTATTGTGGAGTTGAATTCCAAAAGAATTTTAAATGGAGTTAAACTCCTAAAAAATTTTTTGATGTGGAGTTAAACTCCCCAAAAAGAATTTTATTGTGGAGTTAAACTCCAGAAGAATTTCTGTTGTGGGCTTTTCCCCACTCACGTAAGGGGAAAGAGAGAGGCTCCCATTTAATGGGGGCCTCACATGCCCTCACGTGAGGGAGGCAAAAGGGCTCCCATTTAATGGGAGCCTTTCCCCCTCACGTTCCCTCACGTGAGGGAGGGGCCAAAGGGCTCCCATTAAATGGGAGCCCTTCCCCTCATGTGTCCTCACGTGAGGGGGACCAAGGGGCTCCCATTAAAAGGGAGCCTTCTTTCTTACGTGTCCTCACGTGAGGGGGACCGAGGGGCTCCCATTAAAAGATAGCCTTCCCCCTCACGTGTCCTCACGTGAGGGGAGGGGGGGCAAATGGGGACTCCCATTTAAATGGGAGCCTTTTCCCTCATGTGGCACCACGTGAGGGGGCACCACGTGAGGGGGGCAAAAAAGGGGGGCTCCCATTTAAAGAAGAGCCTTCCCCTTCATGTGGCACCACGTGAGGGGGAGGGGCAAAAGGGGCTCCCCTCTTTTTTCTTCTTCTCTTCTTCCTTTTCTTTTTTTCTTTTTTTTGTTTTGAAGCTTTAAATGTAGAGTTCAACTCCAAAAATATTTTTAAAAGGGAGTTGAACTCCGAAAGGAATTTTTATTATGGAGTTGAACTCCAAATGAATTTTAAATGGAGTTAAACTCCTAAGAAGATTTAATGTGGAGTTAAATACCCTAAAAAGAATTTTATTGTGAAGTTAAACTCCAAAAAAAATTTCTCCTTTCTCCTTTGAGAAGAAACCCAAAATAGGTTCTCTTGAAACTCCAAGATTTTGAGCTTGGATGATAAAAAAAGAGACCCTTCTTCTTCTCTTGATGAAGTCTTGGGAGGTGGGTTTATGGTAAATCTTTATTTAGTTTTTTTTAAAAAAATAGAGAGCTAAGCTCTTGATTTAATTGGAAAAATGAGAAAGGAAGAGGAAGAACTTGGGAGAGAGAGGATATAGGCACAGACCCTAGAGTTTGAGAGAATGAAAAGTGTATCCTTTTATTCATCATCATGTTGCCTTATATAGGCTTACACATTTACATGTAGCCCCTTGGGCTCTACAAAATGGCCTTTTGCCCATCCCATGCCTCATGTGTTCATTTCTTTTGCACATAAGCCATGTGCTTTACAAAAATTTAGCTTTATGCCCATAAAGATTACATCAAAATTATTTATTACATGATTTTCATTTTGGCACGGGGGAGGCCGGCCGCAGGGCTCGACTTGGGCATGGGCCCACTTGATCTGGGCTTGGGCCCGCTTGGCTTGGGGTTGACTTTGACTTTGACTTAGTCAACCGGGGTGTAATTTTTGACCCCAACAAATATAGGACCGCCTGTAGGGCAATATTAGGGGAATATGACGCCTTAAGAACAGGTTTAGATCTCTGTAGCTTAAGACTTTTGAATCCTATGAGCCGTGAGGGTCTCACAGGGGGAAATTCTCCTTACGAGTCGTAAGGATCTCGCAAGTATGATTTCTCCTTAGGAATCGTAGGGATTCCTAAGTGTATTGGTCCTTTGTGAGTCATAAGGATCTCACGCAGGTATTTTCTCCTCACAAGGTCGAGAGGACCTTGCAAGTGCATATGAATTTTTTTTAGAGTTTGTGCCCTTTTGGGGTTTTCTCAACTTGCCGTTAGTCCTGCTGTTTTTACTCACGGCACCCTTTCAGGTTTTCATCCGTGCCCATTTCGCTTGTGAACATACTGTTTTTTTTGTTTTTTTAACGAGATGAAACTCTTGAGAATGTCATCATCAAGACCCCTCTGTTTGCCGGTGGAACTTGGGGGGGGCTTCATTACTGGAGTAGCTGTGCCGACTGTGGGACTTGAGTTGCAACCTTTGCCGCTAAGACTTTGATTGCAATATAAATCTCAAGAGAGTGTTTCGCCATATTTGGGGCGATGCGTTAGTTTAGGGACGTTCTGGTCCATTATTGCCATATTTGAGGCGAATTTTTAGTTTAAGGACTTTCCGGTCCAATATTCCTATCTTGGGGACGAATGTTAGTTTAAGGACATCTCGGTCCAATATTCCCATCTTGGGGAGGAATGTTAGTTTAAAGATATCTCGGTCCATTGTTAATTTAGGGACATCTCGGTCCAATATTAGTTTAGGGACGTTCCGGTCCAACATTAGTTTAGGGACGTTTCGGTCCATTGTCGCCATGTTTGAGGCGACGGAGCTTTTGGATGCCACTTTCAGAGTTCTGATTCAGGAAGATAGCGAGCGGACACAAGCGTCGTCATCTATCATTGACCTAAGTTGTGACTCATCAAGCGTAGTGTTTTTTAAGGAATTGGCCGTTTATTGGCCGGAATGGTCTTCGCCATGCATATCCATGAGCAGGTAGGCTCCACCTTGGTAGACTTTGTCTATGATGTACGGGTGTAATACCTTAGATTTTGATTAGTGTTAGTTTAGATGGTTGATTGGTAGATGTTTTGCGTACGTGCATTTTTAAATCAAAGAATTAACCGCAATCAATAACGGTGTCGCTTGGTAGCTAGCCGGTTGAGTACGGGTCGGTCCACAGGGAGATGGATTCCTTTTCTTTATGTATTAACGAGTTAAATCCAAAAGATTTTGGGTTTTATTTTAAGATCTAAGAATGAGATAAAAGTTTATAAAAAGCTTGCTAGGGTTAAGATTAGATTAGTTTGAAAAATCAATTATTCTCACCGCTTTCTTTGCCCTAATTAAGAACTTTTAGGTGTTAAGGTAATAGTTAACAAAGGGGATTAGCACTATCGGGAAGAAACTAGGTTTCTTCCCTTTGGTTCTTGTCCTTCCTTTCTTAACTCTTATCCCTAACCTCTATGGAAAACAATCACAACCGGTGTTTAACTATGGTATCACCGCTACCTCGTAGGATAGGGTGCCGTAGTGAGCGGTGTGTATTTGTATGCATAGAGTCCTATTTTAAAATGTTGAACGGGCAAGAAAGGGATGAGAGATTTTCATCTCTCAAACCTTCCCTAAACCTAACCCTAACAAGTGAGGAACTACTCACTCATTAAGGAATTGATAAACGAGTTCATTTTTTTTATGGTTTTAATTTAATAACTAAAGCAGATAAAAATTATAACTACGGCAGATAAAAAATTTATAACTACGGCAGAAAAGAAATTTATAACTACGGCAGAAAAGAAATTCAAGATAAAAAAAACTTACTTCTTTATTGATGCACTCTTTGACAGATTACATGGAATTGAAAATCTAAGATCTAGAAATTAAAAGAGGCACCCAAAAAGAGGCACGCCTGAAAAAGAGGCTGTAGGGTTCCTATTTATAGATAATAGAAACCCTAGGATTTACATCTGATCCATATCTAGAATTACAAAAATACCCTTAAGAAAACTGAGTCAATGCACCGACGCACCGACACGCGCCGACACGTGCATAGCACGGCCGCGGATCCGCGGCCATAAACCTTGTTTGGCCGCGGTTCCGCGGCCGTTTGATGGGCTTATGGGCTGAGTTTCTGAGGGCTTCTTCATGTTGCTTTTTTTTTTATTGTATTTTCTTCTCTTGGTTCTTCAGAATGTCTTCTAGTTTCTTCAAGATTTCTACAGTGCAGAATGTTGTGGATTTTTCCCGTTTGCTTCGTGTTGAAGTCTTGAATCTTGTGCTGCCTTTGTACTTTGTGAAATCGAACTGTTCATTGATCTTCATTTGTTCCTTAACTGTAGGCGGCATGATAAAAATTCTTCTATTTGTTGGTCGTAGTCTCACTTTTGTAGCGTCTTTTCACCATTTTCACTGTATTGTTCCGAGAACCTGTAACCTGCTACTATTTAGCAGACATGGATCAAAAACACCTATTTATTTGTAAAATGATTAAGAATGGGGAATATAATAACGCAAAATTATGATATGAACAAATACTCCCAAACTTATCTTTTGCTCGTCCCGAGCAAAACTAATTTATTCTCGAAAAAATTAGTTTAACATTTTGCAAGTTCGACTTCTTCAGGTGGAGGTTGATTAATCACAAAATCCGTGTCGTTTAGGAATGCAAGTTCGTCAGCAAAAAGTTCTTCAAAACTCTCATCGATATAATAGAACATTTTGCTGTCAGTAAGTTTTGTGCCAGAATTTATCAGACTTGATTTGTCAAAAATTATGGAGGTAGGAGACTCGAAAAACCATCTACCTCATTTTCAAAAGTATCCAAATCAAGTTGGCTTTCTGGAATGATCAAACTTGAATTATCGGATTGTGATGCATCAACACTCACTGAAATTATAGAAAGAATAGAAAAAGAACCTGAGAAAGTGGGAGAAAGAAGTTGAATACAAACTTGAAGGTGGAGATGGAGTGTATAAATTAGCACAATTTATAACGACCGATGTGTAAAAAACGATTGTGCTAATCTATCAACCCACTGAGAAATGAGGTCAAATCCCTCAAGATTCGTGAGCGAACATGGATACATCGAACTTGGTAAACCAGACATTGGAAATAAAAGGGATACGGTCTCTTACACGGTCGGAACGATGGAAAGGACGAAGGAGAGTGATTTAGGAAGGGTCACGGTTGAAGGTTCAGGAGGGTGTACACAGTCAGTGGAAAGAACAGGATGAATTGGCAAATCCGACTCATTAAACAAAACTGGTTTATCCTCAATAATTTCCTCAATATTCTCCTCAAAATTTAGCTTATCCATGCCATTCTTATCAAAATCAAGACGCATATGAAGTTCGGGAAAAACATTTAATGATTCGGGATGATGAATTGGAGAGAAAAACTCGGCCAAATCCGCAGGTTCATCATCCAAAATATTCCCTGCGTTAATATCCTCAATCAAGTGAAAATCAATTTTTTCGGACACCTCATCAAAAGCATGGATAATTATCAATTCAGGCTCTAGAGTGGAGGTGTAGAGGTCAAAAGAATTGTGTGTGGGTTCACTCGAAAGGGACTCTTCACAATTAGGTAAATCAAACACTACAAAGTCGCACAACTCATTAAAAGTTTAATCTTCAACTGGTGGATCATTTAGGACACTTGATAGACATTCAAAACCGAAGTTGTGGGATTCAATTGGGGATGGGTAGGTTTGATTTGGAAGGGTGTATAGCTCACTCTCTCCACTCAAATTCTCGATCTGTCCAACCGCCTCATCATACATTGGAATTTTTGGAGCTAGTTGGAAACTAGCTACCGGATCACTAGGTTGTATAAGGGCGGCCATGGACGCATCCAACCGCCTCATCTGTTGGTTTGTCGCTACAATATAAGCTTCTAACGACTGTTCCAGAGTAGACATGGGTTGTGAAGGGGTTTCAGTAAAAAATTCAAAATTGTTTGGATTTTGGAAACTCCCAAATGGCTGTGTAGAAGCAGTGTCTAGAGAAGGTGCGAAAGTCGGGTAGGGCTGGTAGGAATTGAATGGTTGGACAGGAGTAGGATCAACATTTGGATAAAAAGGTGAATGGACTTGTTGATCCCAAGAACTAGAAGTGTTGAAAGGAGTGAAAGATCGGTAACAAGCTTGTTCAATATGTTCAGCAATAGACATGAGTTTCGGAGTTACAACAGGACTCGAAAAAGGGGTATCAACGTAAGAAGATGGTGAAGGTTGAAACGGTTGATACAAAGTGGATTGCAGAGTCCAACCGTTTCTCCTAGACGCTTCTATTTGATCTTTCAAAGAAATTTTGGGCATGGAGGGGTCGTCCGTAATTCGACCAAAACAATGCGCGTAAGAAGTAATGTTTGGATGAGGGTACCAAAATTCGGCAAGAGTTTTGCGAGGTGGGGTACCCATGATGTAAGAAAGGAGAAGAAAAAGAATGTGATGATTTTTATTTATTTTATTATTGTTATTATTATTATTTTTTTTAAAAAATTATTTTTATTTTTTTAAGAAATTGTTTTTTTTTTGGGGTTTTGAAATTTTTGAAAGTGTTTTTTTTAGAAAGAGTTTTTGTAAAATTTGTACGGACTACTTTCAAACAGTCACAATATAAGCATGCACAATCAAGCCTAGAGCTAGGGTCTCCTAAGTCAACTAGACTGCTCCTAACTGTTCCAAAGAGCAAGTTGTGAGATTCTCAAATCGCCCCTTCACCGCCAATTGTGGCCAGGTAAGCACAAGTAAAGAAAGGAGGGATCCGCTCACGAATCACCGTGAGACGGGCCTTTTAAAATTACCTTTCCTACTTGTCTAGCCTAGGCACCATAAAATCTGGTTTAGATAAACGACCGATGCCTACAACTATTCCTTTATCCTAATGAGCACGACAGTCCTTATTGACTGAGTCTAATCATTTTTATTAACTCAAAGGTTGATGCAAAATACTTTTTGTGATTTTTGGGGTCGTAGGAAGGGTAATGAAATCCCCACCCAATCTTGATTGGTGTTATAACCCCTTAAAGTCCTTATTAATTATGCAAAGCAGTTAATACATAAAATCTAAAACACTTTCAAATTTTTATTTTATTTTGCAGCGCAAAAAATCCTGCACAAAAACAATTTATTAGAGAGGGAGAAAGATTTTGCACAAAGAACCCTGCAGAAAAAAATTTCAGTAGAGTTCAGGGGGTTACAGAGGAGGTAAGGAAGACTTACAGAACGTCAGCAAAATGCCGCGGTTCCGCGGTCAAACCTGCACTTCCTTAGCGGTTCCGCGGTGGTTCAGTTGGTTCAGATCTCCAAAATTTTCTGTTTTCTTATTATGATTCTCCTATGTCTGTTCAGATCTTCTGTTTCTTGATTTGATCATTGGGATTTTCCAGATCTGAATCTGTCCATCTTCTTTTCCCGCGCAATTCATACAATACCTCTCAAAAAGAACAAGATGAATTTTATTTTTATTTTATTTTAATTTTTTTTTCCTTTAAAAAAATCTTTTCAATTTTTATAATTTTTAAATTTTAAATTTTTTTTTTTTATTTTTTTTAACCTGAAATTACACAAAGAAAGGGACTACCGTCTCCCCGGCAACGGCGCCATTTGATTGGAAGATGTTTTGCGTTCGTGCATTTTTGAATCAAAGAATTAACCGCAATCAATAACGGTGTTGCTTGGTAGCTAGACGGTTGAGTACGGGTCGGTCCACAGGGAGATGTATTCCTTTTCTTTATGTATTGACGAGTTAAATCCAAAAGATTTTGGGTTTTATTTTAAGATCTAAGAATGAGATAAAAGTTTATAAAAATCTTGCTAAGGTTAAGATTAGATTAGTTTGGAAAATCAATTATTCTCACCGCTTTCTTTGCCCTAATTAAGAACTTTTAGGTGTTAAGGTAATAGTTAACAAAGGGGATTGGCACTATCGGGAAGAAACTAGGTTTCTTCCCTTTGGTTCTTGTCTGTCCTTTCTTAACTCTTATCCGTAACCTCTATGGAAAACAATCACAACCGGTGTTTAACTATGGTATCACCGCTACCTCATGGGATAGGGTGCCGTAGTGAGCGGTGTGTGTATACATAGAGTTCTATTTTAAAATGTTGAACGGGCAAGAAAGGGATGAGAGATTTTCATCTCTCAAACCTTCCCTAAACCTAACCCTAACAAGTGAGGAACTACTCACTCATTAGGGAATTGATAAACGAGTTCATTTTTTTTATGGTTTTAATTTAATAACTAAGGCAGATAAAAATTATAACTACGGCAGATAAAAAATTTATAACTACGGCAGAAAAGAAATTTATAACTACGGCAAAAAAGAAATTCAAGATAAAAAAACTTACTTCTTTATTGATGCACTCTTTGACAGATTACATGGAATTGAAAATCTAAGATCTAGAAATTAAAAGAGGCATCTCAAAAGAGGCACCCAAAAAGAGACACGCCTCAAAAAGAGGCTGTAGGGTTCCTATTTATAGATAATAGAAACCCTAGGGTTTACATCTGATCCATATCTAGAATTACAAAAATACCCTTAAGAAAACTGAGTCAATGCACCGACGCACCGACACGCGCCGACACGTGCATAGTACGGCCGCGGATCCGCGGCCATAAGCCTTGTTTGGCCGCGGTTCCGCGGCCGTTTGATGGGCTTGTGGGCTGAGTTTCTGAGGGCTTCTTCATGTTGCTTTTTTATTTTATTTTCTTCTCTTGGTTCTTCAGAATGTCTTCTAGTTTCTTCCAGATTTCCACAGTGCAGAATGTTGTGGACTTTTCCCGTTTGCTTCGTGTTGAAGTCTTGAATCTTGTGCTGCCTTTGTACTTTGTGAAATCTAACTGTTCATTGATCTTCATTTGTTCCTTAACTGTGGGCGGCATGATAAAGATTCTTCTATTTGTTGGTCGTAGTCTCACTTTTGTAGCGTCTTTTCACCATTTTCACTGTATTGTTCCGAGAACCTGTAACCTGCAACTATTTAGCTGATATGGATCAAAAGCACATATTTATTTATAAAATGATTAAGAATGAGGAATATAATAATGAAAAATTATGATATGAACAACGGTAATGCGGGTTTTTGGTAAAAAGTTTACCAATTTGGGTTCCTCACATTTTATAATATTTAATTAATAATTTATTATTATTTGTTATGGCATGCACACACATGTGCATGTTTATGTAAGGTTGTGTTTGTGTTATCTAGATTAGTGACCCTGACAATTTAACCCTAATCCTAATCCTTTGCTTGATTAAACCCTAGATATTTGTTGTGAGAAGGGAGATATTTCCTTTGCTTTTTTTGTTTGTGGGGAGGTGGCAAGTGATTTATTGAGAAGAGTCATGCTTGCATTAATGGCGAGTTAATGCAAGGTGCTCTCACCCCCTTATCCTTACCCTTCTCTCTTTATCCTCATACACTCTCATTCTCACCCTATTTCCTTCTCATTCTCATTTATTTTCATCTATCTTCACCTCAAACTGAACACTTGAACTTCCATCACAAAAACCTTCACAAATCTTCACAAATCTCACCAAAATCACATCTTTTGCCTTGATTTGCCTCTTGGATGCCTTGGAGCTTGGAAAGCTAGGATCTTTGAGCTTGTAGGAGTAGGTAATGATCTTTTTCTGTTAGTTAAGTGTTTATTGTGTTGCGTAGCTTGTTAGTTTTAGTTTAGATCGCGTATAGTTTCGTTTCGTGTAAAAATCGTATTTTTAGTGTAGTTTTGGGTCTCGGATGATCTTCTATCAAACCAGACATTTGTTGCAAAAGTTCCCATCACAGTGACCTAGTGTAGTGACCTAGAACCTACCCTCAAAATACGAGCCCATTCCCTCATGTTCAGGCCGCAAATTTATTGCTTCTGGCCGCAAATTGCAGCCAGAGTGGGGTGGTTGGTGGTGAGTTTTGGTGTAGGGGTCTCTGGGGTTGTGTGTGGTCTCATGGTACTTGCAACTTTTACAGATTGTTGGTATAGCAAAATCTGGGATCACTTGCTTGTTTTCTTGTGTTTCGTTTCACGCGTTACGTTATCCGATACGGTTCGTGTTCTGTGTTGCTGTTGCTCTGAGTTGGTTTCGTTGTGTCGCTATGCACGTTAGCCATAATACGAACACTTGAGAGTAAGTTTTGTGTTGTCGCGTTGGTCAGCGTAGTTTGTACGTGTTTTGGGTCTATTGCTAATATATACTTGTTTTGTTGTGTTATGTTTTAGGTTCGCAGGCGGGGACTTCGGGCGCTGCGAAGAAAGAGAAACAGGTGGTAGGCTTTACTTAGCCAAGAGCGTTGGTAAGTAGATTTAACATCTACAGGGGAATCGCCCATGCGTCTGGGCTAGAGATGTTATGATATAGTCGCATATTCTATTGCATATATAGATTTTGCGCATACACCTCATTGCATATTATTACTTGTTGTGCTTGGACTTGTACTTTAGGACACTGCACTATTATTGACGGCTCATGTTGCACGAGCACTTATTGTATGCCACACACACCGTCAATAATTGCCATGACACGCACAACACACATACATATTTGATATTGTTTGGTTAGGGACATTGAGATATTGATTCATATTCCTCTATGCATATGACATATAGCATACCTGTATACCTACATACTTACACATATGCCTTGACATGCTTAAATGCTAGTTACCTGTATACCTATATGGTATTGTACTATTAGTGATAGGGATATTTCACACATAATGATATAGCTACATGTATACCTTGCATACATACTTACACTTATACCTGGAAGGTATATTACATCATTACTGATAGGTAGATACATATACCTTGCTATACCTATATGTTTACACATATATCTGGCTATAGCTACATGTTCACATTTATTTGATGTTATATAGACTTGGAGAAATTAGGAACCGCATGATATATATTTTAACTTGTTGCAGTTAAATAGCGGCTTTTCCTTTATATGCTCACATTACAGTTTTATGTTGCGTATATTATATTCATGGATTTTCACATTGAGATATGGATTTTTCATGATGTTTTCTGGATTTGAGGACCGTGGCAGTTTCATGAAATTATGTATTATTTGAGAAACCCGGTTTCTCTTGATATGATATTTCAGCAGCCACCATGAGTTTTATCGGTTCTGATATATATACCCCATGCGAAGAGGAGTAGTGGGCCGTGTGAGGGTACATGGTGGGGCCCGGAGGTACCCCGGGGCGAGAAAGGTATGTCGATGCACCACGTCGATGAGCCTGGCAGGGGAACCATACCTACCGGTGACAGTACCTATGACTCGGCGGTTATCGTGGGGATACCGACGGGAGTCATGTACGTATGGATACATCGAAAGGCGAGGGTCGAATCTGGGCACTCGGGTTTTCAGGATAGCATATGATACGTACTTATCAGGGGGCCAGTCGTGGTGACAGCACCTGATAGATCAGTATTTATGTGTCGATACTTGACACAGGTTTTTCATGATATTTTTACTCCTAAGTATATATAACAGTGGAATGGGACGCTGTTATATATATATATATATATATATATATATATATATATATATATATATATTGGTGGAATGGGACGCTAATATATATGTATACATATCAATTTATATACATCATCATAATAATTCATGCAAATATACTTAGGATATATGAGAATCACTTGATATTGGATACATGATTTATGAGATTCACTTGATATTGGATACAGGATATTTGAGATTTACTTGATATTGGACACTTAGGATATATGAGATTCACTTGATATTGGATACATGATTTATGAGATTCACTTGATATTTGATACAAGATATTTGAGATTTACTTGATATTGGACACTCAGGATACATGAGATTCACTTGATATTGGATACATGATTTATGAGATTTAGTTGATATTGCACATTCAGGATATATGAGATTTACTTGATATAGTACATTCAGGATATATGAGACTTACATGACATGAGAGCCAATTTGTAGGCTGATTTGAGGAAATTGGGATTTGGATTGTCTTGATGGATTTTGGTCCTATCACGAGGTCAGGATTCCGTGAGGATGGCATGTTTTATCCCATACTCCACATTTATTGTATATGCATTGCTTCATGTATTAGTAGTACCTGCTAGAGTACCTTTCATGACTATTGCATTTACATACTGTTATTTTAGCAGCATTACTTCATGTATTAGTAGTACCTGCTAGAGTACCTTTCATGACTGTTGCATTAACATACTGTTATTTTATATGCATTGCTTTATGTATTAGTAGTACCTGCTAGAGTACCTTTCATGACTGTTGCATATACATATCGCCATATTATTCCTTCATGTATTAGTTGTACCTGCTAGAGTACCTTTCATGACTATTGCATGTATATGACCATTTATTGCTATTAATTTGCATATGTTAGATTCGCACTGTACGTACATACTTGCGATTACCTGCATATGTTATTTACTATTCACGAGTTGGCAACTCACCCCCGTTGTGCCACAGTGTTTTGCAGGTTGTTCCTCAGAGTAGTCGAGGCAGGCTTTCTTTTCATCTATCGTATCATCTTTTGCTGCAGATACCGCTTCGGCTCATAGTATGCAGTTTTGCTTTAGGTGGGTTTTGCGGATATCCGTTTATGTACTTTGTATCTTGTTGTATCTTGTACTCTCCATCTACCACTTTCTTGTATGACTTAGAGACTTGATGTGAGAACGATATTGTATATTATTTTGGTGACTTGGAGGTCTTTTATGCAGTTTTATTTATACCGTCTTTTATTTCTTCGCTACGGCATCGTATATCTGTTGTGGTGGTTGTTTTCCGCCTTTGGGCGTGTTTTTGCTCCCGTTTGGGGATGCTTTACTTATATCTTTGTTGTACCCATTTTTGAGGTTAGTTTTTACAAAAGAAGTGCTGCCAAAATTTTAAAGGAAATAAAGTTCGAACTTTAAAGAATTTGGTTTGAGATTTTAAAGGTTTTAAAAATGTTATTATCACTTACTACTTTTGATGCTTTAGATTGCTGGGTTTTCGGCTTTCTTAAATTGCGTTACGCCTTTAGATGTTGCGTAGTTTAAGGGTCGTCACGTGCCAATTTCAGGTGTGACAACGGGCCTCCATAGTTTGGCTCGAACTTTCCCCATTTTGCACGATTGGGGATCATTGGTCTTTTGACGACTAGCATGAGTTCGCCTTGGCGAAATGTTCTAGGCCTGGTCAGTTTTTCGTGTGACTGTGTCATCCTTGCCTTATAAGCCTCCAGATTTTGCTGTGCTATAAAGCGAGTTTCGTCGAGGGCATTAAGCTCTTCCAGCCGAAGATGAGCGTTTTCTTCATCTATCGGCTCGTATCGAACTGCTACACGTAGAGAAGGGAGTTCTATTTCCAACGGGAGCAATGCTTCTTTGCCGAACTCTAATGCGTATGGTGTTGTATTTGTGGCTATTTTGAATGTTGTTCTGTACGCCCAGAGAGCTTCGTGCAGCCTTTCATGCCAGTCTTTTTTGTTTCCGGACACCGTTTTCTTTATAATCTTTATCAAGATCTTGTTGAAAGCTTCGGCCAGACCGTTGGCCCGAGAATTATAGACTGAAGAGTATCTCCAATCTATTTTATGTTGTTGTGCGAAGCGGATGACTTTATGACTTCTATAAGCTGATCCATTATCCGAGATAATTCGTCGCGGAGTGCTAAACTGATAGATGACATGGGTTCTGAGGAAATGGAGGATATTCTCCGTCTTCACATCCCTTAGTAGTACTACTTCTGCCCACTTGGAGAAGTAGTCGGTCGTTGCCAGTATGAATTGACGCCCTTTGGACAAACCCGGTTCAATGGGGCCAATTATATCGGTTCCCCACATTTTGAACGGCCAGCTAGCCACAGTTGGGTGTAGCGGATTTGGATGTTGGTAGATTAAGTTCCCGTGAATTTGGCATGAGTGATACTGCTTCGCATATTCGAAGCAGTCCTGAATCATTGTGGGCCAATAGTAACCCATTCTTTTTATCTTCAGCTTCATCTTTGGCCCGGCTTGATGAGAACCGCAGAGTCTGTCGTGAGTTTCTTGGACGACTTTCTTTACTTCCTCCGGCCCAGGCATTTTAGCCATAGACAATCGAACGATCTCTTATATAGAGTATCATTGACGAAGGCAAAAGACAAAGCTCGTTTCATGAGCCGATATCTGGACGACGCATTTTCGGGCATTCGTCGGGATTTGAAGTAGTCTATGAAGACTTCCCTCCAGTCGATGACCTTTTCTTCGTCCTCTATTTGAAGGGCTATTTGTTCGGTCGTCTCTTTTCTTTCGGATGGCTCTATTCAGTCTTCCGAAGGTATATCTATTGGCGCGAGAACCCTACGGCTTTGCACAATGATCCTTACGTCATCGAGATCTTAATCGGCCAATTCCTTTGCCAATTTGGCCAATGCATTCGCTTTGCTATTTTCTGCAAGCGGTATACTTTCCAGGGTGTAGGAGGGGATTTGTGTCAGCAATTGCTGCACTCTTTCGCCATACTTTATCAGCTCTGGCTTGCATGTCTAATAGTCGCCATTTACTTGGCTAATGATCAACTGGGAGTCTCCATATATGAGGAGGTCTTTGATTCCCATGTTGATAGCGATCTCTAGAGCTGCTATCAAAGCTTCATATTCAGCTTCGTTATTTGTTCTTGGCTCCATTAAGGAAAGGGCATAACGTATTATCCCTCCTTGCGGGGTCATGAAGATAAGGCCGGCCCCAGCTTTTATTATGGGGGCGTTTTACTTTCGCCGCTTTATGGAAGATGCTCCATTGAAGTAGAGTTCCCATTTGGAGTCATTCTCTTCTTCGGTTGCATCTAACGCGTGTTCGTCTGGCCAGTCACAATCTAAAGGGGATTCGGCTAGTATCAGATTCTCCGCGAGAAAGTCGGCAATGGCCTGACCTTTCATTGCTTTGAGGGGTCGATACGTTATCGAGAACTCCGTCAGGAGGAGAGCCTATTTGGCAAGCCTTCCTATTAGTATGGCCCTTAACATTATATATTTGAAAGAATCCACCTTTGATATGAGATGGACCTCATGTGCCAAGGCGTAATGTCTAAGCTTTGTCATTGCAAAGATCAGTGCCAGGCAATGCTTTTCGATGGGGGAGTAGCTGTTTTCTGCCCCCAGGAGAACTCGACTAAGGTAGTATAGAGCTCTCTCCTTTCCCTGATCGTTCTCTTGTGCCCACAATGCGCCTAGAGAACCCTTAAGCGCTGTTGTATATAGGATAAGGGGTTTTCCCTTAACCGGAGGGGTCAATATCGGCGTATTTTGCAGGTATTGTGTAACACCCTAGTTCATTTATACCATATTCTATTTGAGTATGTTTTTCTAATCTTGTGGCTATTTCTTGATTATTATTTACTTTGGGTGCGGATAGTGCTTTGGTATCTATAGTTAGTATTCGACCCGACCCGCATGCTTGAAACCCGTCTTGGTTCTAGATTACGACATATCCTTGCTAGTACGGATGATACGTGCATACCTAGGATCTATATACATGTACCATGTTTTTAGTATCTGCATATATTTTAAATAATAAAAATTATAATCTGATAATATATTTTTAATATCTAGTATGGCCTGCATTATATCCCATACCCTATGGCTGCATCCTGACATCATGTTCTTGTCCCGTTTAATGAAACAGACTCGTTTGGATCACTACGTATTTTTACGTGTATCCATTCTTGGGGTTATGCATTTTATCTAACCGGATGTCGCATCATGGTTTTGGTTTATACGTATATTATCCGTATTTTTAAACTAGATTTTTAGACAGAACCTGAGTATTTTTCGGAGTATACTTGATATTAGCTATAAAACCTATAATATATATTATAATATTTAATATAAACCTAAACTAAACTTCAGTGTACATATATATCGAATATATATATATATATATATAATATTTTCCTAACTAATATATCCTCACATCTCACCGTCTCTCTCTCACAAAATCCAAATCCTCTGTCTCTCTCTCCCCTCCTCTTTATATATATTCTTATATAACCTAATCATTTACACACCCCTCTCTCTTCCTCACTTCTTTCTTTCACCTCCCACCTCCGCGAGAAACCAACACCCGAACCCTAATCCATGCTTGCAACCTCACCGTTGCCGCCATCACCCTCGCCCTCGTCCCCTCATCGTCACCACCACCTCCTCATCCCTCTTTCCTCTCCCGAGCACTCCACGCCACCACCAAGACCCCGACTTCGACTTCACCCGTGAACCCAACACCCGAGAACCCAAGAAATCCATCTCCACCACTGCCGACCTCCTCATCCCCTTGCCCTCGTCCCCCGACCTCATCACCACTACCTCCTCTTTTCTCCTTCATCCTTGAAGAGAACCCAAGAACCCCAACACCTGCAAACCCGAACTTCACCAAAGCCTTCGCTATGTCCTCATCGCCGGAAAACTTCGCCGTCCCCATTACCCCGACATCACCAACCTCACCACGACATCACCAACCTCACCACGACCTCCACACCCTCTCCCCTGCCTCATCTCCCTCTCCATTCCCAAGATCTCCGCTTTCCCCGACAACCACAACACAACCTAGGAACCCCGGCACCTGCCCTCTCATCGCTGGAGATCACCCATCATCGTCGTCACCCCTCTATGTCCCCTAAGCCCAGAAGCCAAAGCCAACACCAGAGAACACAACTCACTCTTCTTCTTCTTCTTCTCTTCTTCTTTCTTTCTCTTTTCTTCTCTGTTCTTGGCCGTCGCCAGAGTGGTGCAAGTCGCCGACGATCCGGGCGACCCAGTCGTCGTCCTCATCCAGCATGGTCACATTTTGGATTAGCCAGGTCCAGTCCTGTACGCGCGTGTGTGCATCGCAACGTTTACCTGACGTCGAACATGACGTATGTATCCCGTCATGAGATCTGATCAGGCAAGTTTATCTTGCTACATGCTATGCTACTATATTTATATCCATATGAATAAAAATAATACATGTATTTTAATTATGCATCCAATGTTACAATTTTACAGTTTTCCCGAAATCCGTACGTATTCGTACTGATAATAACACCTCTAATTACATGCCAGAACACCCTGATGTCATTTCATTATTATATTATCATGACATGTTATCTAGATTGCATCATAAGTAGTCATGGACGTTGTTCACACCAGAATATTACATTTAATACCGCCCATTCTTCTGCTCGTTTTTTTATAGGCCGGTGCTTTTGATCCGTGTTTGCTACCTATTTACAGGTTATAGGTTTCTAGTCCAAAATAACGCAAATCATACAAAATCTCCACAATTACGACAAAATCCAAAACATTTGCTACAGACAGATAAAATCCGGGTTTCGGTCATCCGCATCCGTCTAATGCCGCTTACCTGTTCAAGAAACAAGACAAATAACAGTGGTCATTCGTGTCTCGGTCAAGCACAGAGCATGAGAGCCCCAGCATAAAATTCAATGAATGCACGGAGTTCGAGGGAGATAAAGGTCAAATGAATTAAAAGTGAAGCCATTTTAGACTGTTGAAAATCTGAACATATTTTGGAAGCATTTTGCAATTTTGGACCTGCTAAACAACAGAAGAAAGCAACATGGAGAAGCCCTAGAAAAACGGGACACCGATGCTTCCAAACCATCGTGGAATCGCGGCAAATATGGCATTTTCACGGCGGTTCCGCGGCTCCATCATGTCTTCTCTTTATCGTATTTTGGGGGTATTTTGGTAATTGTACTAGGGCTCAGATAATGACCCTAGGGTTTCAGTTCTCTGCCTATAAATATCTCAGTTTTAAGCCAAATAAAAGGTCTTCTTCTTTGTTAGATTTTATGGTAGATTAATTTTTATTTCTTCTTCTTCTTCATCTATTCTCCATAAAAGTATAGTAAGAGCTCTTGAGTGGAAAATCAATGAAGATGAGGGTTTTTATTTAACTTATATCTTTATTTTATTTTCTTGTAATTTTAATTCCTAGTGTAATTTTATTTATTGTTGTTAAGTAGTTGTTATTTCTTGTTTTATTTTTCTTTTCCTTCTTATCCATATTTTCAAGCCATGATACTCTATGGAGCCCCTTACTTAGGTGAGGGCCCAAGTAGTTAGCTTGCTATCATTTGTAAAATCGTATGTTCCTTTCTTTTTTTGCTTTCTTCTTGTTTTGTTTTTATTTTCATTCAAATTTGTGAATAATTTCCACACTTGTTAGGGGCTAAGGAAGGTTAGTATGAGGGACGGAAAAATCCCTTGTGCTTCTCTTCGCCAAACATCCTAAAACGAATTTAGACCAAACAAACACAACCCGCTCACTTAGACGCGCTATACGGACATATAGCCACGACCTAAGTCGAGAAGTCCTTTGGGTGCACTACAACATGACATGTAGTTGTGACTTAATTGGATACATGATTGTGGGTGTTTCACCTAGGGTTGGAAATAAGCGCATCTAGCGGAAGGACAAGGGGTACTAGAAATGGATTTAGCGTTGGAAAGCTTACTTAAACTCGCAAATCCCATTCCTATATCCTCCTAATCCACGCTACTTTCTTTTATCCCAACATCATTTTAAGAATGGCAAAAGAAAAGCACAAAACTAATCCAAACTCTACTAACCAAGCTTAACCCTAACAAGTTTACTTGAAAATAAATACAAACACTTAGGATAGTTTTGAACAAACACATATACATTCTTGAATTGACTTGTCTAAGACAAGAACGGACATACAACCATCTCCCTGCGGATCGACCCGTGCTCAACCGGCTAGCTGCAAAGTGACACCGTCTTGATTGCGGTAAGTAGAACAAATATAACAAGCGGAACGTGAGTTTCTGCTTCAATCAGACGTATAACAGGTTATTACAGATAGACACATGTGTATCCTGATATCCGTCGTGCTTACCGTGTTCAGATTTTCACTACAGTTTTACATTGGGGTATCCTTTTGACACACATGCACCACATGACATGTCCTGACACACTACTTGACTTGTTACCGATCTTGTTACTAATGCCAATAATCCTGACTTGTTGTCCTGACGGACGTAACCTAATAGACAAAACCCGTACCTGCTTGATCATATGTTGGTATTAGACTTACATTATCAATACCTGACTTGAACACATAACCTTGGGGGTAAGGGGAAATCAATAATGAAACCTGACTTATAACTCAACAGTTCGATACTTATACTGATTAGTCTTTACGGGCTAAGCCAGCCCTGGGATGCTGCTGCTGACATCATTCATCTGTACATGTTACCTGTGAAAGGTTATGCTAGCGCCTTAGCCATCTTCTGTGGCCATTTTCAGAACAAAAATTTTAACAACGAACAAAACTAGGCATAGAATAACTCTAAACCGGATTTTTACCATAAACCCAACTAGCAAACTATGAAGCTCTATCTACTAAGATAGAAAGTATACCTAAAGAAAATAAGTCCTTCGGGTCATCCTCTCCTTTGGCTCCTCAAGTGATGTACGGATCATTCTTGAACTTCGGCCTCCTCGCATCAAAGAAGATCTACCCAAGAGTGCCTACAAAGAGTTCCTACCTCCAAATCAAGGTAACTAGGGTACTTAGAATACTAATCTAAGTAGCCTAGAGTGTGCAGAGAGTGATAATGGATTAACATGTTTCTAATAGCCTTAGGTTTCTCAACTCATGAGACATGAAACGCTAGAGGAAGAAGGAGACTTGAGGAAAAGCTAGTGAAGAAAAGAGCTTAGATGAAGAGGCTCAAGTGAGATAATAAATATGAAGCATACAATAATTGATGAGATAAATATCTCATCAAAAAATCAAGCATGCTTCATAAATATCTATTTTGTCAAGCTATGAGTCATGCTTCATTCAAAAATATCTCCACCTCATTTCCTCCACCTCATTAATCTTTAACCAAAAGATTAAAAAACCTTAATGAGGTGTCTTCTTCTAGAAGCTTTCTCAAGTGGATTACGAGAATGCCCCTCATCCGTATATACATACCCATATCCGTATTCCGAAGAATACGAATAAAATGAAACAAAAATAATCCATCAATATAATACTAGGATCCGGTTTAAACCAAAGCCCACTAATATTATCCTCCCGAACATCACACGTGCGCAAGTACACGTATGTGATCGAAGCCCTGCCGTAAAACCATACGGCCTCTACATCGTTTCGACCGAAGCAGGGAAACCCTCTGTGTGGGACTCTAAAGACTCGACAGTACGCTGGCAGTGGGTTTAACCACAATCACGACAGCGGTATTAGCTATACGTAACGGCTACCCAGATACTTGTCGAAAAGGATGGCTGACGAGCAAACCCGTCCGAACACCTACTGAGCCTATCCGTGACAATCTCCGTACAGTCCAGTCTCTTCGTCTAAGAGTATCGCATACCGGGTCTAGGGGGTGATAAACGTCAGATCCTAATAACCTGATAACTCGTGTTGATGTGGCTCAGGACCAAACCGGGAAACTACTGATCAACCTATCAGTAAATCCCAACTGCCTTGGTCAAGGTCTTATGGTCCTGACCAATCGAACACTGTGCAGTCTCGACTCCCAATACCGAGAGAAACGAATCCCCAACAATCGCTCACTGTCTCCATGTGGTTCGGGACTGTACCCAATCAAAACCTGTTTACACGACTCAGTAGAGCCGTGGTAGGGTAGTGATCAAAGCACAATGGGAACTTACACGAGACAAATGACGATCTCAGGTCCAAAGACTAACCTGTACACATGTCACCTGAGAAATTCCATCTGACGATAGGTATAGTACCATCTGGAAGTTCTCTGTGAGTCCGTCCAGTGTACTCATACCCAGTGAGCACCTGTATACGATCTTAGATTCATCTGACCAATGGCTGCGGGACCAACCATTGCGCTTTGTCGGGGCTAGAAACGTATACACTAGTCTCCTCGGGAGTATCAATGCCCAGTCTCGATACTCATGCGACTAGGGACAATTTAAGGATGTGCTTATAGACTACCCTGCTCCCACAAGTATGATCGCCATCACAACGCAGGTAGTCAAGCAAGATCCTACGGGCTTTATCAACATGTAACCGCAATATATAATAAAGTGTATAACATATGCCATGTTAAGATAAAGTCAAACCATAATAATATACTACAATATCAAGTCTTTATCGATATGTGCAAGAAGGATAAAGCATCAATAAAAACAAATACATATACCCTGATAAAGAAAACTGAAATAATATACTATATAACTGAGCAAGAATGTCCTGTACATATATATCCCTAGCATCCACATGTATACATATACAATAATGGCCTCTAGGGCATATATATCCAAGAATCTCCCACTTGCACTAAAGGCCAGTAATTGGTGTACCGAATACCCAACGTCTGCACTAAGGCTAGCTGCTGGCGTACCGCATACCTAACATCTTAAAAAATCGCTCGAACTGCGCTTGAGGGAGGGCCATTGTAAATAGATCCGCTGTGTTTTCTTTAGTGTCCACTCTCCGTACCTCTATCTCCTGGTGATCAATGATCTCCCTGATCAGGTGATACCGCCTTAAGATGTGTCTGGATTTCTGATAGGACCGTGGTTCCTTCGCTAAAACTATAGCCCCATTATTATCACAATACAAAGGTATCGGATCAACAATGGATGGAACCACCTGAAGTTCAGCAATGAACTTCTTTATCCAGACCGCTTCTATTGCGGCATCGCTTGCAGCAATGTATTCAGCCTCCATCATCGAGTCTGCGACGGTGTCCTGTTTGGAACTTCTCCAACACACCGCCCCTCCGTTGAGAGTAAACACAAAACCCGAGATAGACTTGCTGTCATTCTTGTTACTCTGAAAGCTGGAATCGGTAAAGGACTCAACCCTGAGGTCTCCATTACCGTACACTAAGAACATCTCCTTAGTCTTTCTCGGGTACTTGAGAATGTTCTTCACAGCCGTCCAATAATCCTCACCTAGGTTTGACTGATACCGGCTCACCATGCTTAGCGCGTAAGCTACATCTGGTCTTGTACATAGCATCGCATATATTATAGATCCTACCGCCTAAGCGTAAAGTATAGTGCTCATGCAAACCCTCTCATCGTCAATCTTGGGAGACATCTCCTTGGAGAGGGTGATTCCGTGCAATGCGGGTATGTTACCGTGCTTGGAATCTTCCATACTAAATCTCTTTAGTACAGTCTCTATGTACCTGGACTGCGAAAGTCCTAATAATCTCTTGGATCTATCTCTGTAGATCCTGATTCCCAGAATGTATGAGGCATCTCCCAGGTCCTTCATGGAGAACCGTTGTGACGAGAATAGCTTGACCGATTGAATGTTATTTACTATCAAAAGAATGTCGTCCACGTACAAGACTAGGAATACGACAGTTCGTCCTACAATCTTCTTATAAATACATGGCTCATTCTCGTTCTTAATGAAGTCAAATTCCTTGATCGCTTCATCAAAACAGATGTTCTAGCTCCGCGATGCCTGCTTCAATCCATAAATGGATTTGAGCAACTTGCACACCTTCCCGCTGCTCCCACTGTTTACAAAACCTTCTGGTTGATCCATATAAACACACTCTTCTAAACTACCATTTAGAAAAGCTGTTTTTACGTCCATCTGCCATATCTCATAGTCATGGAAGGCAGCAATGACAGATAGGATCCGAATGGATTTAAGCATGGTCACAGGAGAAAATGTTTCATTATAGTCCACACCTGGTCTCTGACGAATACATTTTGCAACGAGTCCAGCCTTATAGGTTTCCACCTGCCCATCTACACCAAATTTCCTTTTGTAAATCCATTTGCATCCAATGGGTTTTACCCAAGGTGGAGCAATATCCAAGGTCCATACTTTATTGGTGTACATGGACTCCATTTCGGATTGCATAGCATCCAGCCACTTATCAGAGTTCCTACTGATAATAGCCTGCCTGAAACTAGTAGGATCATCTTCTTATAAGATGCAATCCTCTCGATCCCTGTCTATGAGAAAACCGCAGTATCTCCCTGGCGAATGAGAAATCCTACTAGATCTGTGGAGTGGCCGAGTTTCGTCTGGGACTATTTGATCCTCTGGTTCTACTAAATCTTCAGACGTAGTTTGTCCTCCTGGAATTTCTTCCAGTTCTACCGTGCTCCCACTAATTTCTTTTGCAAGAAATTTCCACTCTAAGAAAGTGGCGTGCTGAGCAACAAACACCTTCTGTACCTCGGTGTGGTAGAACAAATATCCATTTGAATGCCTGAGATATCCTACAAACTTACATAAAACTGACCGTGCCTAAAGTTTGTCTGGATTCTGGTTTTTCACATAGACCGGACAACCCCATATCTTAACCCTTTTAAGACATGGTTTCTTTCCACTCCATATTTCATATGGAGTCTTAGGCACTGTTCATCACAGAAAACTGCATTTTAATACCGCCCATTCGTTATCTATTTTATTTTATATCGGTGCTATTAATCAGTGTCTGCTCTGAAATTACAATTTACAGGTATTCGTGATAAAATACCGAAAACACATTCAAAATCACGGATATATCGTCTGTGAGCCGACACTATAGACGGAACAGGAAAATGACCGATATCCAAAGAGCTCTTTTGCAAAATAAAAGTATACACTCATTTTGGTCCAACACATAGCAAGTGCACACATGCTCTTTGGCACTAGGACTATGATGAAGCTGCCATGAATCATGGCACAAGTGGGGATGGGTGTGATGTGCATTAAATGAGCATTGAATGCTAAAATTATTGATGTGATGCATTGCTCCATGTTTCCCTCCAATCCCTGAGTGCATCAAAGGCCTATACAGAGAAATCTAGCAGCACCAGAGGGATATTGGGAAGCACACAAACCCACAGATCCAATACGAGCCCCTCTCCTCGGAATTTGGCCGAGCACATGCCTCCCAAAACCGGTGAGCTCGGCCCTACCTTGCCCAATTGGCCCTATCTTTTCACAGAGCCTCCATTGCTGCCACGTCACCTTATTTTTATTGTTTGTTTATTTTTCTTTGGTGCCTATAAAAGCAGACCAGTAGGCAAGTGATCAAGGGTCATTAATATGCACATATTCATAGTTTTGTTTTGCTTTGTTTTTGTATAGGCTTGAGGGTGAGTGAACTTCAATTGGTTTCTTCTTCTTCTTCTTGGTTTCTTCTTCTTCTTCTCTCTTGAAGCTCTCTTTGGAGAGCTTCATTAAGGAGGTTGAATAGCATACCAAAATATTGTATCTCATTTTTTCAAGTGTTAATATATATTGTTGTTTCTTTTATTCTTGCTTCTTTTCTTTACTTGCTTTATTATCATACTTAACTAATCTTTTATTTGGTTGTGGTGCGGGTGAGGAAGTGAGATGAAAGGCATTGCCTCCTCCACCTCTTGTTTATGTTTCATGTGCTTAACTTATGATTCTAACCTAAATATTGTTTATGTATTGATAAGATACGGTATTTTGACACATGGTTACTTGTAACCTCCTCATATACCGTATTCATTCTCTTTCCCCATTTTCAATGTTTAAGTTAAAATCCATTTGGTGTTAAGTTTGCTAAGTTTGGATATCGTATCTTATGATCAATTGCTTGACAATCTTTTGTTTTCATATACGATATACCATCACAAATACTTAGCAAACTCAACACCAAAATCATTTGCTCTCACTAACCACTTTGTGTTTTTGTTGTTGCGATATGCTTGCTAACCCTTGTGTTTAGTGTTGATACCCCAAACGCGGACATACAAACGGTAAGTGATCAAAATGACTCGTTTCGTTCCTTACGGCGAATATCAGAATTTGACGGCTTGTGGTTCGCAACCGCGTTGACAAGTCGTGCTTCATGACGGGATCGAGGTAAGGCCGGACAACTCATGACCAAGGGAGTGTAGAGGTAAACGTCGCGATTCATGCTTCCGAGCCATGCCACAACTATTTCTTCCACAACTTGTTTTCTTGCTTTTCTTGTTTTCATTCTTTTATAATTATTTGTGACAACCAACTAATTCATTAATTTGTTGAACCTTAAATCACGATACCCAATACACAATTCCCTGCGGATCGACCCGTGCTTACCGGCTCGCTACAACGCGCCGTGCACTTGCGATTATAAATTTTAAAACGAGAACGATCTCGCGTGCGCATTCCGTTTCATTAAAACATACATATTTCCAAAACATACACGTTTGCGCACGTGGGTGAGTTCCCAACAAGTTTTGGGCACCGTTTCCAGGGATTTATAGTCATTAGGTATTGTTATTTTTTGTTCTTACTAACAAAACTAACTTTTAACACAAATTTTTTCAAAACTATCAAATACGATTTTTCTAACCTTGTTTTATGTTCTGAAAACCTACAATCACCCTGAAATTCAACATAAAAATCTAGTAATACCATAAGAGCACTTTGATAGCCTAGGGAAATCACTCAAAATTTGAGCACAAAACAACTTCAATTGGTCGGCGACATCAAAGGAAATTCCGGCGAGCTCGGCCAAGTGGGGGAGTTTTTGATTTTTTTCCTTTTGTGTGATCTCCAGTATCTTGTGAGTATTCTGGTGGTACTGTTTGATTTTTATAATTTTGAGTGTGCAGGAATTGGGGCATGTATATCGCTTTTTGACACTAAATATCGTATTTTTCGACATTTGCAGATTTTTTGGAATTGCGACCAGCGATCGTGCGGAGCGAGACTCAAATGCAATTTCAAGACGTTAGCGAAGTATAGTGCCAAAGATCCAGATAGTTTCACCTGCGCAAGAGAACCATCAAGATTCGGATCACTTTCAAAGGGGTTTTCTTAAACCAAATCACTTCAGTACGTATTTTCTAACACCTTCGCCCAAATCCGATGCATTCCAGTATTCTATCTTTTGCAAGATTCTTCGCACAATTTTTCCGCCAATTGTACAGAGAACTAACCGTATTTTTTGCAGCGCTAATACTTAAATGAAAAAGAATTGCTTAAATTGCTTGATTTCTTGAATTCTTTAATTGACTGCGCATTGCATCTAAATACGGATTTTAAGGGTAAAAAGACCAAACAAGATACGGTAAAGGATTTCATCACCTTTTCTCCGTAGCCCACAAATCACAAAACTGCATTCTTGCATACCCCCAGTAATTTCAAAATCAATTAGAACTTTAACTCTAAGGATGTCACGCTCATTAGGAGAAGTTAACTGTGTTTAGAACTTTGCTTAACAGTATATCGTTCACGGGGTGTCTAGGCAAGTGTTTAAGAGAAAGGGTTATCTAATTAAGGAACTTCGCGAAAGCGTTGGAAAACCTCCCCTTCTCTCTTGCACTTACCTGGCTTCGTGATCCGTATATCTTGAGTCCGTTTCTCGACACAGTTTTATTTCGACAATCAGGTTCTTGAGCAGGTCTAGTTGACTAGTATACCATAGACTGCTAGGGGTGTGATATTCTTTATTTTTGTAACATTTGTGAATTCTGGTTAATATGGGTGATACACGATTCAATTCTATTGTTCACGATTCTTATTCATTTGTTTATACTCAGTCCCAATTAATTTGTTCAAATTGCAATGATTCTTCCCACATTCATGACAATTGTCCTTTTCTAGCAGGTGACTAACCGTCCCAGATTTTTTATAATGGTCACCCACGTAACACTCTTGAACCTAGTCCCACTTCAACCATAGACCAACTGATTGAAAATTTAAAGAAAGAGGTAGACAGACTGACTGCTTTAGCATCACCCCCATCACAACCCCTTCAACCTAAAACAATTGAACCATCATTAGGGTATGATAGTGAGATGGATGCTAGGTTGACCACTCTAGAAACATGTATTGAAGCAATGATTACGGTCGAGAATCAATCAGCTGCGACGCTAGCCCTGTTTATACAGCAATCTGAGCAACTATTTGTTGCTCAAGCTCAATCATTGGCTAGAATCGAGGACCAAGTGAAACATTTAGCTGTGAGGATTCTAGGGAGTGAACACAGTCAATCAGAACCAAATAATGTTAATATCTGTCATCTAGGAAGTCACCCGAGTGAGGTAAAAGATCAATTAAATTTTGATAATTTCATAGATGATACTGCAATTGAATTGATTGAGTGTTACCAGGACACACAAGAAAACCCTCTGAGTCAGTCCACCATTAGCCTTCAGGTATCCACTGAACCTCTTGTCACTTGTGATTTAGAGATTGATTTAACCGAAATTGTACTTGATGAGGAAATTCTTGAACCGACTGATTTTTGCTTTCCAATTTTAAATAAGGGGCCTTGTCAATTTGTCGGGTATGGTTGGGATAGATTAGAAGAGATCAATGATCGGGAACCCATAATTTTTGTATCACCTGTTGATATTGTTTCGGAAGAAACGTTGGTGTGGGAACCTACTTTTTTAGATGATATGAACCTACCTATTTGTGAATGTGAAGAGAAGGAAATTTTTTTGGGAGAGTTTGTAAATAAAGAGAATAGGATTGTGGAAAATCAAAGGGAGGAAGACAGCATTGAAGAATATTCTTTCATATCGAGTTTTGAGGAAATTTTTGCGGATGAACTTGATATTCTTGATGAATTTGAGTCAGGATCCATTTGGGAACATCTTAAAAACCTTTCTTTTACTGAACTTTTTGCGGATGAACTCCAGTTTTTACACGAACTTGACTTTGGAACTCAACATGTGCTATTGGAACATTCCATTCATCCAGGAAACAATTCTTTAACCTCTTCAAAACTTCATCTTCATCTTCAATATCTTCCGATCTCTACTTTTACACGCCCATGCCTTTCACTAACATCTAACTTATACCTTTTCTTTTTCTTTTTCTTTTGTATATACATATTCTTTTGCCAGCCATGACATTATATAAAAAAAATCTTTCAATGGCTGGTATTAATTTTTGGACTAACCCAGTCATTTAACTTGTGAATACTGTAATTAGTCTTAGGTTTTTTCTTTTTCTTGAATAAAATTCTCACCCTGATGTCTAAATCTAGCTACCAGAGACGGGGGCAACGATGAGGACATCGTAAAACTCAAGTTTGGGGGTGAGCACTCCGTTTATTTGCACCATCATGTGTACATTCTGCATTGCATAGATATTTAAAAACCCATAAAAATTGAAAAAATTTCCCTAAAATATAAAAACTTTGTCGTCAAGTTAGCTAGTAGGATAACTTAGATTGTTATTCTAAAAATTTAGTTGATATATTAGAAGTAACTAAATCCTAGGCTTAAGAATTGAAAACCCTAAAAATAACCCTCATTCTGTTTAACCTTGGTAATTATACATCCTTACAGTTTTTTTTTGAGAAATAGGTAATCTTGAGTTCAGTTCTTTAGTTAAGTCGAGATGAAAGGAGAGTATTGAAGCTTTACTGAAAGATAAGTCTGAAAAATAGTTTCTATTCTTGAGTCCAAATTTAGAAAATATATATCCTACAAACTGTACATACACGCACCTTGAAACTTACGATAGTAGGGGATACTTAGAAATACTCTTGCCTGAAAGCCTAGTATGAAAGAAAAAAACGGTATTTAAAGCTAACCACCATAAGAGCATCATTGAAAAATATATCTGGTCTTGAAAAGAAAAAGAAAAATAAAAGAAAAAATAAATAAATAAAGTCAAGACCTGGAAACTGCTATTTACGCTTTATGCTTATACTTTCAGTAATCGACTGTTAGTACCTCAAGAAGAATTAATAATCGCATGAAAGATGTGTGAGCACAACCGTCCATCCATTAATGAAAAGAAGTAGTATTAGGTATTAAGGCAAGGGTACTATAGCTTGAATTGAATTCTTAAGTGTAGGGGTGAAAATTTACACACACGTAGGGGTATACAATCGATGTTTGGAATAAGACTTATGTTTTCTGTAATGATGATAAAAATCCTTAATTGGATGCCGCACTTTAGAAGGAAAACTCAAGAGATACTGAAATCTTTCTAAACTATAAAACGTATAGAATCTAAGGGTAAATAGACAGGAGGCGTGAAACATAAGGGTTGAATATTTCTAACATAGGATGATAGAATTTCTAACTTAGATACTAAACTGTAGGAGTAGAATCGATGTTAACTTATGAAACTAGCTTGACGGGATTTTGTGGGTAATCCGCTGAAAACCCTCAGGAGACAACACTCTTCCTACTAGGGACACCTAGAGGTTTAACGGCTTGTTGCACATGCTCAGTGCAATCGCGTTCCCTGTGAAAGTGTTGCTAGGATTTTTGTTTTGCTCGGGACAAGCAATAGATAAGTTTGGGGGTATTTGTTCATCACAGAAAACTGTATTTTAATACCGTCCATTCGTTATCTATTTTGTTTATATCGGTGCTATTAATCAGTGTCTGCTCTATAATTATAGTTTACAGGTATTCGTGATAAAATACCGGAAACACATTCAAAATCACGGATATATCGTCTGTGAGCCGATACTACAGACGGAACAGGAAAACGACCGATATCCGAAGAGCTCTTTTGCAAAATAAAAGTGTACACTCATTTTGGTCCAACACATAGCAAGTGCACACATGCTCTTTGACACTAGGATCATGATGGGGCTGCCATGAAACATGGCACAAGTGGGCATGGGTGTGATGTGCATTAAATGAGCATTGAATGCTAAAAGTATTGATGTGATACATTGCTCCATGATTCCTTCCAATCCCTGAGTGCATCAAAGTCCTACAGAGAAATCTAGCAGCACCAGAGGGATATTGGGAAGCACACAAACCCACACATCCAATACGAGCCCCTCTCCTCGGAATTTGGCCGAGCTCATGCCCCCCAAAACCGGTGAGCTCGGCCCCACCTTGCCCAATTGGCCCCATCTTTTTATAGAGCCCCCATTGCTGCCACGTCACCTTATTTTTACTGTTTGTTTATTTTTCTTTGGTGCCCATAAAAGCAGACCAGTGGGCAAGTGATCAAGGGTCATTCATATGCACATATTCATAGTTTTGTTTTGCTTTGTTTTTGTTTAGGCTTGAGGGTGAGTGAACTTCAATTGGTTTCTTCTTCTTCTTCTCTCTTGAAGCTCTCTTTAGAGAGCTTCATTAAGGAGGTTGAATAGGATACCAAAATATTGTATCTCATTTCTTCAAGTGTTAATATATATTGTTGTTTCTTTTGTTCTTGCTTCTTTTCTTTACTTGCTTTATTATCATGCTTAACTAATCTTTTATTTGGTTGTGGTGTGGGTGAGGAAGTGAGATGAAAGGCATTGCCTCCTTCACCTCTTGTTTATCTTTCATGTGCTTAACTTATGATTCTAACCTAAATATTGTTTATGTATTGATAAGATACGGTATTTTAACACATGGTTACTTGCAACCTCCTCATATACCATATTCATTCTCTTTCCTCATTTTCAATATTTAAGTTAAAATCCATTTGGTGTTAAGTTTGCTAAGTTTGGATATCGTATCTTGTGATCAATTTCTTGACAATCTTTTGTTTTCATATACGATATACCATCACAAATACTTAGCAAACTCAACACCAAAATCATTTGCTCTCACTAACTACTTTGTGTTTTTGTTGTTGCGGTATGCTTGCTAACCCTTGTGTTTAGTATTGATACCCTAAGTACGGACATACAAACGGTAAGTGATCAAAAGGACTCGTTTCGTTCCTTGCGGCGAATATCGGAATTTGATGGTTTGTGCTCCGCAACTGCGTTGACAAGTCGTGTTTCATGCCGGGATCGAGGTAAGGCCAGACAACTCATGACCAAGGGAGTGTAGAGGTAAACGTCGCGATTCAAGCTTCCGAGCCAAGCCACAACCATTTCTTTCTCAACTTGTTTTCTTGCTTTTCTTGTTTTCATTCCTTTATAATTATTTGTGACAACCAACCAATTCATTAATTTGTTGAACCTTAAATCATGATACCCAATACACAATTCCCTGCGGATCGACCCGTGCTTGCCGGCTCGCTACAATGTGCCGTACACTTCCGGTTATAAATTTTAAAATGAGAACGATCTCGCGTGCGCATTCCGTTTCATTAAAACATACAAATTTCCAAAACATACGCGTTTGCGCACGCGGGTGAATTCCCAACAGGCACAGATTTAGATGGAAGCTAATTCAATAGGTACGCTGTTGTTTCAAGCGCAAGTCCCTAAAATGAAAGAGGCAACTCAGCATTGCTCATCATGGAGCGAACCATATCCAATACGGTACGGTTCCTCCGCTCCGATACACCGTTGTGCTGTGGTCTATACAGAGGAGTAAGCCGAGAGAGAATACCATTCTCTTTTAGAAAATCCCGGAATTATGTACTTAAGTACTCCCTTCCTCTATCAGATCCGAGGATCTTGATACTTTTGCCAGTCTGGTTCTCTACTTCCTTTATGAATTCTTTGAATTTCTCAAAAGTTTCAGATTTGTGTTTCATAAGATACACATACCCGAATCTAGAGAGATCGTCGGTGAATGTGATGAAGTACGAGAACCCGCCCCTTGCATGTATAGACATCGGACCACATACATAACTGTGTATGAGTCCCTAGAGGTCTGCTGCTCTTTCTCCGTGTCCAGTGAACGGAGATTTGGTCATCTTTCCCTTGAGACGGGACTGACAAGTTTCAAAAGATGAAAATTCGACCGTATTCAAAAGTCCATCTTTATGCAACTTACTTAGTCTTTTCTCTCCGATATGACCAAGTCTACAATGCCACAAGTAGAATTCATTCATTTCTGGACTCTTCCTATTGCATGTGTTTTGTACGTTGAAAACTGTGTTTAGATTTAGAACATAGATACCATTACACAGTGTACCTTCTGCAACCAATACCTGATTAAGGTAAATATTCATGATATTCCTATCAAGAACAAACTTATATCCATCTTTATCAAGTAAAGAAACTGATATGATGTTGCAACCCATGGAAGGTACATAGTAGCAATTGTTCAAAATCACGGTATTGCCTTTTGGCAACACTGAGTGATATTCACCGACGGCTGCAGTATCAACTTGTACTCCATTCCCTACTCTGAGGGACATATCACCAGGTTCAACTGTCCTACTTTTTCTCAGTCCCTGCAATAAATTACAGATATGAGATCCTGATCCGGTATCTAATACCTAGGAGGCAGGACTGACCGAAAAACGGTTCTCAATAACAAGAACACCTGAAGAAGACGCAATAGAGTGCTTCTTCTTCATTGGGGTTATCAAGGAATTCATACAATCCTCTTTCCCTTGATCATACTCATGATAGCTGTCATAGTTTAGAGCCGAACCGACGTTTCCCAGCCCCGAATAAGAATTCAGATCGGTTAAGTGATACATTTTATTATTTTGATTAGGGCGTGAAATGGTTACTATCTGGAAAGAGAGAAAAGAAACACTTAGCGTGCGCTCTTGCAAGATTAGATTGGTTATTTGTTTATCTAATCAGGATGGCTCCGACTGTTTCCTCAAATTCTTCTTCAAACCTAAAAAGAAGAACTAGTCAGGATTAATCGCACGTCATAATACTTGCTTAACCTTTCAGCCAGGCTGGTATTGGTACTTCGAGGGAGGTTTTCCAATGCTTTCGCGAAATTTCTTAATTATATAACCTCTTTTCCTTGGAGGCGTAACCCCGCTAACACCTTTCTAGACACCTACTTAGTTTATAGCATTGATTGTTAAGTGAAATAATCTCCCAAGAGTAATCCTACTCATCAGTGGGATCGGGATCCAACTATCATTGTGTTATGAGCTAGATGGAATCCACTCTAGTCGCCACACTTTAGAAGGTATGCTAAATCTGCAAGTTTCCTGTATGTTTGAAATCCCCGATGTGGTTTTTGCCCCCAAGCGGCTTCATGACCTTGACAGAGGTCAACATGTCATAAGTCATTAGTCAAGTTCAACCCGTCATTGTCCTGGATTGATTTAGACCCACCCGTACAAGCCTTTGACAGAGCTCAAAATGACCGTGCGACTGTCCTAAATAATCGCATATTTATGCAACAAACAAGCATTACTTAGCTACTATTCATTATGCCTTGATAAAGGTCAACATACATAATATGAATACTAAGTAATACTTGTAAGAAATGACGGAGGGCTACGGCTGGGTTTTTGGCGAAAACCCTTTAACGTAATGAACTTGATATCGTTGAAGGAACCTGAGTAGTTTTGAAAAGGAGTGGTTTAGGCTCCGCTTTTGAAAAACTTCTGGTTTTGAAAAAACCGAGTAATTAGTCTTTTGCTCAAGAGGCCACTCCCTGTGAAGGGATCTCAACTCTTGCCTCGTGGAATGAGATGCTGGATATTCTCAACTGAATACCACTGTACAAAGCGAAAGAATATAACTAAAGTTTTTCGAAATTTGTTCCAACAACTTCTTTTAGATTTCTTTTCTTGCATTAATCAAAATTAATGCGGTCCCATCAATTAATACTATCACACAAGAAAAGAATGAAAATACAATGTATGTATATGCCATCCGCATTCGCCACTATGCCCCTTCATCACCTGTTAGGTTACTTAACTAACGACAGAGCGGAGGCTGGACTAGCGCGGGTGCAAAACATATACAACATCTACTAGTATATATATAAATTTATATAACATTTGTCCCAGGCATTATAATAAACAACATCACAGAATTTCAGCCAATAATACAGAATGGTGGATAATCTTGGAGCCCCGGGTTTCATTTGAGCCGCAAATGAGACCCGACGTTCCCGGTCGTATGGATAGCCTGTGCAATATAAACCTGGACCCCTACGAGCGCGGCAAGTTACTCGCCAATCCCAGAAATGAGGCAACACCAAACAACAAAGTGAATGGGCCATCCAACACTTCACGGAATCCGGTAACTTGGACGCCCCTCCTTGGGTCAACATATACCCCCTACGAGTGCGGCGAATAACCCGCCAATTCTATAATGAAGCCCCCTCTGTCTCAACGCCATGAGATGCGGGTTATTTGCCTTCTAGAACCCGGCTATTCGTGCACTCCACCTTGGGGTAATCCTAGTACAGAAAATGAAATAAATATGTACAATGGTGACATCGACCTCAACCCGGTCGTGCCCCAAACAAATAATATACAACCCGACAAAGACGGCAGTCCACATGTCGGACGCTCGCCCTGCAATATCAAATGTACAAATGAATCTTAACTGTACTACTATCATTGCACCACAAGCTATCCACCACGACTATCCAACCACAACCACAACACAAACACAAAACATCAATGTTAATGTCATGTTCGCAAACCCGTCTAAAAGAATATATAGCAATTAGACGAGTTATACCGCTCTAATGACATTCACGGTCGCAGATAGTAATGTATGCACCGAAACTTAACGCATTTAAAATTTCGATCGACAAAAAAACTTTCCGTATTGGCCCCAAGTGCAATCCAGTACTCAAACAAATCTAGGCCAGAAACTAAATATTCCAGAAATCACTTTTCAAAAAATTAGATCATATGAAATTTTGTGCATTTATTCCCTAATAAGGCCGCGGAAGCGCGACAAACAAGGGTGTTCTGCCGCGGTTCCGCGGCCTTCTTATGGGGACACGTGCGCAAATTTCATATAGCGTCCTAAAAAACCCTGCACGAATTTCTGAGACGTAGAAAAATATTTTTTTGAACACGTTATAAAATCGGCAGAAACATAAAGTTTGAAAACGTGATTTCAGGAAGTTTTTTCGATCGATCTTTTAAGCACGTAAGAACTAGCTAGTTTAGGTTTTATGGGTTGGCTCTGATACTATGAAAGGCTATGCTAGCACCTTAGCCATCTTCCGTGGCCGTTTGCGGAATAAAAATTTTAACAACGAACAAAACTAGGCGCTAGAATAACCCTAAACCGGATCTTTACCATAAACCTAACTAGCAAGCTTTGAAGCTCTATCTACTATGATAGAAAGTATACATAAAGAAAACAAGTCCTTCGGATCTTCGATCCTCTCCTTTGGCTCCTCAAGTGATGTACGGATCGTGCTTGAACTTCGGTCTCTTCGCGTCAAAGTTGATCCACCCGAGAGTGCCTACAAAGAGCTCCTACCTCCAAATCAAGGTAACTAGGGTACTTAGAATGCTAATCTACGTAGCCTAGAGTGTGTAAAGAGTGATGATGGATTAACATGTCTCTAATAGCCTTAGCTTTCTCAACTCATGAGACATGAAAGGCTAGAGGAAGAAGAAGAAGACTTGAGGAAAATCTAGTGAAGAAAAGAGCTTAAATGAAGAAGGCTCAAATGAGATAATAAATATGAAGAATACAATAATTGATGAGATAAATATCTCATCAAAAAATTAAGCATGCTTCAAAAATATCTCTTTTGTTAAGCTATAAGTCATGCTTCATTCCAAAATATCTCCACCCCATTTCCTCCACCTCATTAATCTTTAATCAAAAGATTAAAAAACCCTAATGAGATATCTTCTTCTAGAAGCTTTCTCTAGTGAATTACGAGAATTTCCTTCATCCGTATATACATACCCGTATCTGTATTCCGAAGAATACAAATACAATGAGACGAAAATAACCATCAATATAATACTAGGATCTGGCTTAAACCGAAACCCATTCGTATTATTCGCTCGAACATCACACGTGCACAAGTACACGTATGTGATCGAAGCCCTGCCGTAAAACCATACGTCCTCTACGTCCTCTAAAGACTCGACAATATGCTGGCAGTGGGTTTAATCACAAGCACGTCAGCGGCACTAGCTGTACGTAACGGCTATCCAGGTACCTGTTGAAAAGGAAGGCCGATGAGCAAACTCGTCCGAACTCCTACTGAACCTATCTGTGACAATCTCCATACAGTCCGGTCTCTTCGTCTAAGAGTATCGCATACCGGGTCTAGGGGGTGGTAAACGTCAGACCCTAATAACACGATAACTCATGCTGATGTGGCTCAGGACCAAACCGGAAAACTACTGATCAACCTATCAGTAAATGCCAACTGCCTTGGCCAAGGTCTTGTGGTCTCGACTGTAGGGTGTTTTTCATCCCCCATTGAGATGGGAATACGCGCGCGCTTGTCAGGCGTACTACAGATTCCCCCTGCCTAGGGTAGGCTGGGGTTTATTGATTGTGGGGATCCGAATCTCCGGCAGCCGCGAACTAAGCTGCCATTAATTACCCCTCGCCTTTGGGCGAGAGAACCTCCGATTAACGGGTTAAACTGGTCATGCGAACTCAATGTGCAGTGTACGTGTGTTTTGTTTTGGAGGGGGGTTTGGATATATCGGGAGCCACGCAGAGTTTTTACAAGGGTCCCGCTACCCGGATAGCGGGCTAGGGGTCAAAGGGGCTAGCAGCCCCCTTGCGGGGTGCGGGGCAGCGCCCCGGCCAAAATTTTTTTTTGGGGGAACAGTGTTGTGGAGTGTGTGTATATCTGTACATATATATACATGTATATATATAAAAAAAAGGAAAAAAAAGTGCCCAAAGGACGAGTGGGGTCAGCGCCTTGAGCGTTGTGCGCTTAGGTGCTGTGCGCTTAGGCGCTGGCGCGCCACGTGTCGGCACGTGGGCGTTTTGCGCTTGAGCGTAAGGCGTTGGAGCGCAAGCACGCCACGTGTCGGCACGTGGGTGCTTTGCGCTTGTGCTGGGCGTTTGAGCGCAAGCGCGCCACATGTCGGCATGTGGGCGCTTTGCGCTTGAGCGCGGGGCGCTGGAGCGCAAGCGCGCCACGTGTCGGCACGTGGGCTCTTTGCGCTTGAGCGCAGGGCGCTGGAACGCAGGGTGGTAGAGTGCAAGTGCGCCATGTGTCGGCATTGGGCGCTTTGCGCTTGCGCTGGGCGCTTGAGCGCAAGCGCGCCACATGTCGGCACGTGGGCGCTTTGCGCTTGAGCGTAAGGCGCTGAAGCGCAAGCGTGCCACGTGTCAGTACGTGGGCGCTTTGCGCTTGCACTGGGCACTTGAGCGCAAGCGTGCCACGTGTCGGCACGTGGGCACTTTGCGCTTGATTGCAGGGCGCTGGAGCGCCAGGCGCGCCGCGTGTCGGCACGTGGGCGCTTTGCGCTCGAGTGCAGGGCGCTGGAGCGCCAGGCGCTCGAGCAACAGCGCGCCACGTGTCGGCACGTGCGCGCTTTGCGCTCGAGTGCTAGCGCGCCACGTGTCGGCACGTGGACGCTTGGCGCTGGGCGCCGACGAGAAAAATAGGCTTTTAGCCCCAGAAATTCTCGAAAGAGAAGTTAGGGTGGAGTGAAAACTCCTAAGCTGTTTTGAAGCTGATGAAGGGCTTATCCCTTTGAGCCCTAGTTCTTCCCCAAAGTGGGGTTTCTGGAGATGGGTCTCCTTCTTCCTCCTCTGTTGGCAGGATTCTGAAGATCAAGAGATGTGAGATGTTAAAAATCTCTTCTTTTCGAGATCTAATAGAAGATCTGAGTTCCCCTTTATGGGTTTTGTGGTGAAAACTATTTAGTTTTATAAAATGAAGAGTAAAACTCTTGATTTAATTCAAAAAGAAAGGAGAAGGTTTTAGAACCTTCAGGAAGGAGAAAGATCTCAGATCTAAATTTTTTTTTTGGAGAGAGAAAAAAAGTTATTGAGATATTTCATTATCTTTGCCTTTGTAGGCCATACACTTTACACATAGCCCCTTAGGCTTCACAAAATGGTATTTTGCCTATCCCATGGCTCATGTGCCATTTCTTTTTGCACATAAGCCATGGGCTTTACAAAAATTTGGCTTTATGCCTATTTTTCTTACATTTATCCATACAATAAAATAAAAGAAATACAACAAAATTATTTATTACAAAATTTTTATCTTAGCATGGGGGGAGGCCGGCCGCTTCATGTTCGGGCTCGACCCAGGCATGGGCCCACTGGATTTGGGTTGGGCCCACTTGGCTTGGGATTGACTTTGATTTTGACTTGGTCAACCGGGGTGTAAATTTTTACCCCAACAAATTGCCCCCCATCAATAAATGCACACCACATATGTGGGTCGTGTGCATGAAATTGATGGATCTTCTTTTACTTGGAGGCGACCTGATTTGGTTTCCACTTTTGGGGGAGCTGGCACTACCCTTTTTACGACATGGACGGTCGTTGCTTGACATGTCTCCGAGACGGAGTGTCCGTGATAGACGTTTCCCTGGCCCGGAGTGATCTGGTTCCCGCTTTGTAGGAATCCTGCGCTGCCCTTTTTACGACATGGACGGTCAATGCTGCCCTTTTTGTGACTTGGACGGTCGATGCTGCCTTTTTTGCGACTTGGACGGTCGGTGCTGGCCTTTTAGCGACGTGGACGGTCGATGCTGCCCTTTTTGCGACTTGGACGGTCGGTGCTGCCATTTTAGTGACGTGGACGATCGATGCTGCCCTTTTTGCGACTTGGACGGTCGATACTGCCCTTTTTGCGACATGGACGGTCGATGCTGCCCTTTTTGCGACTTGGACGGTCGGTGCTGCCATTTTAGCGACGTGGACGGTCGATGCTGCCCTTTTTGCGACTTGGACGGTCGATGCTGCCCTTTTTACGACGTGGACGGTCGGTGCTGCCATTTTAGCGACGTGGACAGTCGGTGCTGCCATTTTAGCGACGTGGGCAGTCGGTGCTGCCATTTTAGCGATGTGGACGGTCGATGCTGCCCTTTTTGCGACTTGGACGGTCGGTGCTGCCATTTTAGCGACGTGGACGGTCGATGCTGCCCTTTTTGCGACTTGGACGGTCGGTGTTGCCATTTTAGCGACGTGGATGGTCGATTCTGGATTTGACTTACCCCGCTTCTTGCGGCGTCAGGGATGAAGTTGACTTGTTTCCAAGGTGGAATCTGATTCTGCCAGGGAGGTTATTGGTTGTTTGACTTGATGTGATTTGGGTTGACATCAGCATTGCTATGCTGGAATATGGTACTAGGAGCGAATCATCATTTGTCATGACAGGATTTGGAGATTTTGGTTTTGGTTTGGCATCAATATCGCTGCACTGGAATATGGTACTAGGAGTGAATCATCATCTGCCATGAGGAGATTTCCCTCGTTCCCAGTTTAACGACTTAGGGGTCATCTGTTCCCAGTTTAACGACTTAGGGGTCATCTGTTCCTAGTTTAAAGACTTAGGGGTCTATTGGATTGGAGTTTGGGATTTTGGGGTTAGGGTAGGCATAAGCGTTGCTAACACTGAAGCACACGTGCTAGGAGCAATTCATCATTTGCCTATTCCTGTCGGGGGAGCGATAGCTTAGGAGACAGGTTTAGGTCCCTATCACCTAAGGCTTTTCAATTTTATGGGCCGTGAGGGTCCCATAAAAGCATTTTCTCCCTGCGAGTCGTAAGGATCCCGCAGGTGTATTTTCTCCTTAGGAGTCGTGAGGACTCCTAAGTGTGTTTTTCCTTTATGAGTCGTAAGGATCCCACAAAGGTTTGTTCTCCTCATGTATCATGAGGACACATGAGTGGGTCTTCTCAATGGAGCATAATTCCAAAGGCGGAGACCAGCCGCGTAACTGGTGATTGTGGTGGGGCATGGGTATGATGAGATTTATTTGAGCCCGTGGATTGTATACGACAGTCAATTTTGGGACTGGCCGTAGGGCTGGAGAATTTTGAGAAATTGGATTTTGGTTGGCGTCTGCATCGCTACACTGGAATATGGTACCAGGAGCGACTCATCATTCGCCGTTCGGGGACTTGGAATTTAGATCTTGTTTGGCATCAGCATTGCTGCACTGGAATAATGCCAGGAGAAACTTGTCATTTGCCTTGGGAGGACTTGGGATTTGAGTTTTTGGTCGGCATCGGCACCGCTAACACTGAAGCGAAATGCCAGGAGCGACTCATCATTTGCCGTTGCCCGTTGGGGAACGATGGCTTAGGAGACAGGTTTGGGTCCCTATCACCTAAGGCTTTTCAATTTTTATGAGCCGTGAGAGTCTCATAAAAGCATTTTCTCCCTACGAGTCGAGAGGATCTCGCCGGTGTATGTTCTCGTTAGGAATCGTGAGGATTCCTAAGTGCGTTGCTCCTTTGTGAGTCATAAAGATCTCACGCAGGGGTTTTCTCCTCACAAGGTCGAGAGGACTTTGCGAGTGTATTTCATCTCTTTTCACGAGTTTGCGCCCTTTCGGGTTTTCACAAACTTGCCGGTAGTCCTGCTGTTTTTACTCATGGAGCCCTTTCGGGTTTTCATCCGTGCCCGTTTTGCTTGTGTACATACCCTTTTTTTTTTGCTTTTTTCTTTTTTTTTCTGCCGCTGGTGGGACTTTAAAAGTAGTCTCACCGGCAGGATTTGGGAGAGATAGGGGTCATTTACGCCCGTGGATTATATACGGTTTTGCAGGAGGTATGATCCAGACCGTAGGGCTGATGTGCTCAATTCGCCTGCGACTTGGAGCATTCACATGTAGTATTTCTTGAGATATCGGCCATTGATGGGTGGCATGGGCCTTTCTCCCTCGGCACTTATTAGTTGGTAGGATCCTCCGTCGAACACTTTCTCGATGACGTATGGTCCTTCCCAGTTTGGCTCGAATTTTCCCTTGGCATGTCGATTAGGGATGATCGGTCTTTTGAGGACCAATACCAATTCTCCTTTCTTGAAAGCGCGGAGACGGGTTATCTTGTTATAGGCCCGTGACATTCAGGCTCGGTATAGCTCCAGGTTTTGATGCACTGCGAGCCTCTTTTCTTCGAGCGCGTCGAGCTCTTCAAGCCGAAAGAGCACATTTTCCTTTTCCGTCAACTCGTGTTGGATGGCCATTCTTAAACTTGGAACCTAGATTTCGAGGGGGAGGATCGCCTCCACTCCGAAGAGCAATGAGTATGGAGTGGACTGAGTTGGAGTACGGTGCGTGGTACGATATGCCCACAACGCCTCGTGAAACTTGAGATTCCAGTCTCTCTTGTTGGCTGAAGTATTTTTCCTCAGGAGCTTGCATGGAATCTTATTGAAGTCTTCGGCTAGCCCATTGGCTCTTGGATTATAGATGGAGGAATATCTCCAGTCTATCTTGTGTTGAGTAGCGAATCTTGAGATTTTGAAGCTCTTGAAAGAAGGCCCGTTGTCAGAATGATTCTTCTTGGTGTACCGAAGCGGTATAGAATATTATGCTGGAAGAATGTCAGAATATCTCCTGTCTTGACTTCTTTTAGCGGGACAGGTTCAGCCCATCTGGAGAAGTAGTCTATTGCAGCCAGTATGAACCGGTGGCCTTTGGATGACGGAGGATCAATTGGGCCAACTATGTCGGTTCCCCAGACTTCGAAGGGCCACGACGCCACCGTAGGATGCAACGGATTGGGGTGCTTATGAATGAAATCAACCGTGAATTTGGCAGATATAACATTTCTTTGCATGCTCTCCACAATCCCGTATCATGGTGGGCCAGTAATACCCAAGCTGTTTAATTTGAAGTCGCATCTTGGGGCCAGATTGGTGAGCACCGCAAACGCCTGAGTGAACTTCTTTCATGACTTTTTGGGCTTCAACCGATGACAGACACCTGAGCCAGAGTTGGTCATATGACCTGTGGTATAGCGTGTCATTTACAAACACATATCGGAGAGCTCTCTTCTTCAGCTGAACCTTCGCAGACCTTCCTTCGGGCAGTTTGTCGTATCGGAAGTACTTTATGAAGGGTTCTCTCCAATCGGGCTCATCTTGAACGATCGAAGCTTCTTCGGCGGGACTGCTCTTCTGTTCCGCGCTTTTCTCTTCTCGTAGAGAGACAGAGGGTAGAATTTGGCGGCTCCTGACTGTGATCAGAATTTCGTCCATGTCAGGATCGGCCAGCTCTTTGGCTAAGCGAGCGAGTATGTCGGCTTTTCCGTTCAACGCTCTAGGGATTCTCATTAGTTCAATGTGAGTGAACCGTTTCATGAGTTCCACCACTCGGCCTCTATACCGAGCTAACTCGGGTTTGTATATCTTATAGTCGCCGCTTACTTGGTTGACGACAAGCTGGGAGTCACCGTAAACCCGTAGCCGAAGGATTTCCATTTTTATGGTGAGCTCTAAACCAGCTATCAGAGCTTCATACTCAGCTTCATTGTTTGTCCGAGGCTCGGTGAGAGCGAAAGAACGCCGTAGGGTTCCCATTGTTGGCGTGATGAACACCTATCCTATCCCCGCTTTTACCTCCGGGACGCTTGATCTGCCGGAGCTCCTTATTGATGAGGCCCCATCGAAGTAGAGCTCCCAACATGGCTCATCTTCCTCGAGGTGCAGCACTTGTTCGTCGGGTAACTCACAATTTAGCGGTGACCCTTCTGGTATGGGATGAGCAGCGAGAAAGTCTGCAAGAGCTTGCCCTTTTACTGCTTTCTGAGGAGTATAAATTATGTCAAACTCAACTAGCATAACAACCCATCTTGCCATTCTGCCGGCTAGGCTCGCTCTGGTCATCAAGTGTTTGAGCGGGTCGACCTTGGAGATCAGCATAACCCGATGAGCGAGCAGATAGTGCCTCAGCTTCTTCACAGCAAATATCAGAGCCAGACATTGCTTTTCGATTAGGGAATAGTTGTGTTCCGCCCCGACTAGAGTTCGACTGAGGTAGTAGAGGGCATTTTCTTTTCCTTCCTCGTTATTCTGGGCAAGGAGCGCACCGAGTGACTCATCTAGTGCGGCAGTGTAGAGAATCAGCGGTTTATTTGGAATGGGGGCGGCCAGCACTAGAAGGTGCAACAAGTATTGTTTGATGCTTTTGAACGCTTCTTGACATTCGGCATCCCAGATAAAAGGAGCTCCTTTCTTCATGAACTTTGAGAAGGGCTTACATCTTCCCGATAAATTTGAGATAAACCTCCGTATATAAGCGAGCTTGTTTGTAGGGTGTTTTTCGTCACCCCATTGAGATGGGAATACGCGCGCACTTGTCAGGCGTACTACATATTCCTCCTACCTAGGGTAGGCCGGGGGTTTATTGATTGTGGGGATCCGAATCTCCGGCAGCCGCGGACTAAGCTGCCGTTAATTACCCCTCGCCTTTGAGGCGAGGGAATCTCCGATTAACGGGTTAAACTGGTCATGCGAACTCAATGTGCAGTGTACGTGTGTTTTGTTTTGGAGGGGGTTTGGATATATCGGGAGCCACGCAGAGTTTTTACGGGGGTCCCGCTACCCGGATAGCGGGCTGGGGGTCACGGGGGTTAGCAGCCCCCTTGTGGGGTGGCGCCCCGGCCAAAATTTTTTGGGGGGGACAGTGTTGTGGAGTGTGTGTGTATCTGTACATATATATACATGTATATATATAAAAAAGGAAAAAAAGCGCCTAAAGGACGCGTGGGGTCAGCGCCTTGAGCGCTGTGCGCTTAGGCGCTGGCGCGCCATGTGTCGGCATGTGGGCGCTTTGCGCTTGAGCGCAAGTACGCCATGTGGGCGCTTTGCGCTTGAGCGCAGGGCGCTGGAGCACAAGCGCGCCACGTGTCGGCATGTGGGTGTTTTGCGCTTGAGCGCTGGGCGCTGGAACGCAAGCGCGCCACGTATCGGCATGTGGGCTCTTTGAGCTTGAGCGCAGGGCGCTGGAGCACAAGCGTGCCACGTGTCGGCATGTGGGCGCTTTGCGCTTGCGCTGGGTGCTGGAGCGCAAGCACGCCACCTGTCGGCACGTGGGCGCCTTGCGCTTGAGCGCAGGGCGCTGGAGCGCAAGCGCGCCACGTGTCGGCATGTGGGCGCTTTGCACTTGAGCGCAGGGCGCTGGAGCGCCAGGCGCTCGAGCACCAGCGCGCCACGTGTCGGCACGTGGGCGCTTTGCGCTCGAGCGCTAGCGCGCCACGTGGGCGCTTGGCGCTTGGGCGCCGGCGAGAAAAATAGGCTTTTAGCCCCAGAAATTCTCGAAAGAGAAATTAGGGTGGAGTGAAAACTCCTAAGCTGTTTTGAAGCTGATGAAGGGCTTCTCCCTTTGAGCCCTAGTTCTTCCCCAAAGTGGGGTTTCTGGAGATGGATCTCCTTCTTCCTCCTCTGTTGGCAGGATCTTGAAGATCAAAAGATGTGAGATGTTAAAAATCTCTTCTTTTCGAGATCTAATGGAAGATCTGAGTTCCCCTTTATGGGTTTTGTGGTGAAAAACTATTTAGTTTTATAAAATGAAGAGTAAAACTCTTGATTTAATTCAAAAAGAAAGGAGAAGGTTTTAGAACCTTCAGGAAGGAGAAAGATCTCAGATCTAAAAAAATTTTTGGAGAGAGAAAAACAGTTGTTGAGATATTTCATTATCTTTGCCTTTGTAGGCCATACACTTTACACATAGTCACTTGGGCTTCACAAAATGGCATTTTGCCTATCCCATGGCTCATGTGCCATTTCTTTTTGCACATAAGCCATGGGCTTTACAAAAATTTGGCTTTATGCCTATTTTTCTTACATTTATCCATACAATAAAATAAAAGAAATACAACAAAATTATTTATTACAAAATTTTTATCTTGGCATAGGGGGAGGCCGGCCGCTTCATGTTCGGGCTCGACCCGGGCATGGGCCCACTGGATCTAGGCTTGGGCCCACTTGGCTTGGGGTTGACTTTGATTTTGACTTGGTCAACCGGGGTGTAAATTTTTACCCCAACACTGACCAATCGAACATTGTGTGGTCTCGACTCCCAATACCGGAAGAGACGAATCCCCAATAATTGCTCACTGCTTCCATATGGCTCAGGACTGTACTCAACCAAAACCTGTTTGCACGACTCAGTAGAGCCATGGTAGGGTGGTGATCAAAACACAGTGGGAACTTATACGAGACAAATGACGATCTCAGGTTCGAAGACTAAACTGTACACATGTCACTTGAGAACTTCCATCTGACGATAGATATAGTACCATCTGGAAGTTCTCCGTGAGTCCGTCCAGTGTACTCACACCCAGTGAGCACCTGTATACGATCTTAGGTGCATTTGACCAATGGCTGCGGGACCAACCATTGCCCTTTGTCGGGGCTAGAAACATATACACTAGTCTACTCTGGAGTATCAATGCTTAGTCTCGATACTCATGCGACTAGAGACCATTTAAGGATGTGCTTATGGACTACCCTGCTCCAACAAGTATGATCGCCATCGAAATGCAGGTAATCAAGCAAGATCCTACGGGCTTTATCAATATGTAACCGCAATATGTATTAAAGTGTATAACATATGCCATGTTAAGATAAAGTCAAACCATAATAGTATACTACTATATCAAGTCTTTATCGATATGTGCAAGCAGGATAAAGCATCAATAAAAACAAATACACATATCCTGATAAAGAAAAATGAAATAATATACTAGATAATTGAGCAAGAATGTCCTGTATATACATATCCCTAGCATCCATATGTAAACATATACAATAATGGCCTCTAGGGCATACATATCCAACAACCTGTTTACTGCCTAGCGGCACGTCTCGGATTTAGCCCGAGAATCTTGACCGTGGTCCCGGACACGCACGGGATACTATTGAGTTACATCGACGATTCCATTAAATTGATTTCAAGGACTTTTAGAGTAGATAACCCAGTAGCACAGTTTAGATTACTCATCACACTTCACATACATATACATATCTCACCATTCATATCTGTGTTATTCTTTATATTTATGTTTACCTATATCATTACATCCTGGTTATTACTGTTGTTTTGATGTTATGACAGCAATGACGTCTAGGTTTTGCATGGCTCGGTTCCTCTATCTCTATCACAGGATGAACAGGAGTATTTATCCATCAAATCGAGCAGTGAGGATTGTGTTTAGTGATGTTTAGTCTAGTTATTTTCCGCACTTTTATTTCTTGATGTGAGCCCATATTGGGACGTATTTTTTGATGTTGTTATTGGATATTATTATCGTTTTCGCTTATACATTTTCTTTACTCTTCTATTTTGGCAAATGGACATATACTAGATAGATTTTATATTTTACTGTTCTTGATATCTTATAGACAGCCATAATGTGACTGTGGAAGGATATTTCCTAGCCACAGGTAGCATGGTTGGCTCTGTCACGTGCCGTAGTTAGCGTACTCTGGGAACCGGGGCGTGATATATTGCTTGATTTCATCCAGTGCATTTTTTTACTTTTAATCCCGGGTGAACGGGGTCCCCTTCTTCATCAAATGACTGTAGGGACGGTATTTTCCAGAAAGGTTGGCTATGAACCGCTGGACATACGCGAGCTTTTCTTGGAGAGACCGCAGTTGTTTGAGAGTCCTTGGAATGGGAATTTCCATAATCGCCTTGATCTTTGAGATATCGATTTCGATACCCCGGTGATGTATGATGAATTCCAGGAATTTGCCCGAGGAGACTCGAAACACGCATTTTAAAGGATTCATCTTCAGATTATACTTCCGAAGACATTAGAACACTATTTTTAGATGTTCCCAATGCTCCTCGTGAGATTTGCTCTTCACCACAAGGTCGTTGATGTAGCATTCGACAATCTTATGGATGAGGTCATCGAAGATCTTTATCATGGCTCTCTAGTAGGTAGCGCTAGCGTTCTTCAAACCGAAGGGCATCACTTTATAGCAGAATATGGCCAGCGGAGTGCGGAAGGCGGTATGCTTTTGGTCTTCTAGATGCATTTTTATTTGGTTGTATACTGAAGATCCTTCTATGAAGGAGAAAACTTCATGGGTAGATGCGTTATCGATCATTAGCTCGGTAACAGGGACTGGGAAGTCGTCCTTCGGGCAGGCTTTGTTAAGGTTCCGAAAGTCCACGCAGATGCGGACCGTCCCATTTTTCTTCATCACTGGAACGATGTTAGCGATCCAGTTGGGATATTGAACTTCTTGGATGAAGCCGGAGTCGATTAGTTTCTTGACTTCAGTGTTGATACTCATCTCAAGTTCGAGCCGCATTCTTCTTAGTGCCTGTTTGACTGGCTTTATGTCCGGCGATATGCCCAGTTTATGTACCGCTACCTTTGGATCTAGACCCGGCATCTCGGAATAGTTCCATGCGAAGTAGATTTATATTGCATGAACACGTCTTTTAACATGGCTACCTGTTTCTCAGATAGTATCTCACTGACGAACGTCGGCCTCGGATAGTTTTCTATCCCTAAGTCCATTTTTCTTAGGTTGTCCGCCGTGGTGTGTATCCCATCTTCTAGCTCTTTTGGTGCTGGTGGAAACTCTGAGATCACCTCTTTCTCGTCTTCATTTGCGAAGCACATGTATAGGTCATACATATGGCAGGTACGAGTATGCTTCACCTTTTATTATCGAGCCGGTCTTAACCTGACGGTGTAGGTTCTTTTCGGCTCATGCTTTTGTGGCGGGGTTACCCTCCAGCTGTCAGATAACATGAACCTGCCTTCTTGATACTGGTTTTCTACCCAGTCTTTGAAGGTAAAGCAGTCTTTAAGGGGATGACCTATGACTCGGTGGTAGGAGCAATAATCCGGGTGATGGACCTCGTTTATTTGTTCGAGATGTCGAGACTCCAGAAGTGTCATCATTTGGTGCTTCATGACAAGGTTGAATATTTTCCTTGTCTTGTCTTGAGGTAAAGAGTATTCTCGACCCATCTTCTTTATAAAGGATGGGCTCCAATCGACTTTTTCTCGATTGCACGGCGTCTTGGATCCGCTTTGTTGTTTTTGAACATTGTTTTCGTTCTTTTCCATGTTTTTGTCTCTATTTCGGGATTTTCCCCTTTCGCGAGAACATACAGTGGGCCGGGGATGAAGAGAATTATAGTCTTTCTTCTCTACAGATTGCTGACTGAGACGCTACGTCCTGGCCTTTTCATAAATGGCCATCTCGCGGCTATGATTATCTTGGCTCTTATGACAAGCTTCTTTTATTAGCTTGTCGATTTTTTTTTCGAGTGACGGACTTAACGTTCTTAGAGCGGGATTTCGTTCTGTTTCAACGTCATAGGTATTTGGAAGAGTATTTTCCCCTTCACTGGAGCTGTTTATGACGCTGAAACTATGGAACCACTCCTATTTCTTGGAACGAACATATTCGAGCCCGGTTGTCTCCATATTCCCATTGGGAATCTTTCGCTGAGCCCCAGGAATATCCTAAATCTTTTTATAGAATTGGGCTTGTCGAACAGTTTGTTCGAGGGGTATGCTTTGGCATCTTAACAGCCTTTTCAATCCTTCCGCGTAGTATCTTAGCAGACGGATTGGTTGAAACCTGTCGAGTGCAAAATCGGCACCATACCGACTTCTTTTTCTATTTTATTTTCTGTAGATTAGTAGAAGAGGATCGCTTTCTCACCTCTTCACCTTGAAGGTATGTAGAAAGTTTGCGGTTCTTATATGCTGTATGTATGGAGCGCATCAAGTTCCTTGTAATGCCGAAGCGGAGCCATTGTAATTTATAGACTCTGATCTATTCCGGCAAAAGTTTGCATTGACGGGAGGATGGAGAACACTGCGTTGGCCTCGTCCTGTGAGTCTCTGCCAAAGACCAAAATAGGAGTAGATGGTCCGGGCTTATTTTTTTCTTTCTGGGGTTACCCCGAGTAAACTATTTGTCCATCTTTCTTGGTAGCGCTCCCAAAGATCGGGATAGTGGCGACGGACTTCTGTTTATCCTCCGGCTTATGACACCTTTCCATATCTTCGAAGTCTTGTAGGAAGTACTTTGCATCTTTATATTTCCCGATTTCGTTTACGGAGAATGGATTTAGCTCTCCTATGACGTTGTATTCTGAGCCATCCTTGAAATACTTCATACACTGATGTTGTGTAGAAAGGACGATGTTGTACTCGTGTAACCAAGGCCTGCCAAGCAAAGCGTTATAACAAGTCTTAGCGTCAATGACATGAAATTTGATGTCAGTGACGAGCAGCCCAAAGTGTAGCGTCGGTATTACGGACCCAAGTGTCCGTGATGACCGTGAGTCGAACCCGAATATGGTAATTTTATCTCGGGCAAGGTGATGAACGTCCATGCAAATTTCCTTCAGCACCCATACGTTGAGAAGGTTGACAGAGGATCCGTTGTCGACAAGGATTTTCCATATCTTAATAGTGTGGCAGTACCCAGTGACGTATAATGGACGATTATGTTCGCACGTACCGAGGAGGAGATCTTCATCGCTAAATGTAATGTCAGCCGTGTAGACCTCTACTAGTTCATCTTTCATTTTTTCTTCCGCGAAGAAAGCTTGGAACTGATCGGGCTCTTGTAATACCTTGATCAGAGAATCTCGTGCCTCTTTGGACAGGAGGAGAGCATCCGATATATTTAGTTGTGAGGTGTTCTCCGCCGAAACACGCGACCGGGATGTTGGGACGTCCGGGACTGAATTCCAAGGGCAGATGCTAATTGGTGCTATCCGTCCACCTCTCCGAAGATGCCAAGTTGATTTATGGCACCGTATATCGAAGGTTTAAACGGATGCAGCCGATATAGCAGACTTCGTCAGATTCCCCCTCATTTGAGGGGGTTTTGATTGTGGAGACGCTCTTCCCTGCAGGCGCATGCCCCGCAGTTAATTACGCTACCGCATCGCGGTAACCACTTTCTCCTTCTCCAGATGATCACTTCGTGTCATAGGTGTTTGTTTTGTTTTTGGTTGCCCGTAGATTGTATATGGAAACTAATTTATGTTGTCGCCCGTAGGGCGTGGATTAGTCCAAATCCGCATTTTCTTAGATTTGGGTTTGGGGTTGGGTTTAAGGATACGTTGGTCTCATTTGAGACTAAGATCAACTTAAACGTTTGTTAAGGATACGCTAGTCTAATTTTAGACTAAGATCAACTTAACGGGATCGTTTAGATCCGACAAAAGAGCATTTAGGCTCTATTGCTTAGTTTAGGGACTTTGCGGTCCATTACCGGTTTAATGACATGATGGTCCAAGGTTAAGGACATCATAGTCCGTGGGTTTAAAGAGACCCCACAGTCCGAGGTTAAGGACATCATAGTCCATGGGTTTAAAGGGACCCCACAGTCCGAGATTAAGGACATTATAGTCCGTGGGTTTAAAGGGACCCCACAGTCCGAGGTTAAGGACATCATAGTCCGTAGGTTTAAAAGGACCCCACAGTCCGAGGTTAAGGACATCATAGTCCGTAGGTTTAAGGACCCCACAGTCCAGTTTAAAGACGTCATAGTCTATGAAATGTATGGTTGTCGGGACCCGTCACCTCTCTGAAGACGTTGAAGGATTACAATGACAAATATCAGAGGAGTGAAGAGATGTACCCTTAAACCAAAGTTGGTTGGGAGATCTGTAGTCCAATTTGGGACTAAGGTCTGTTAAAATATTTGTGAGCATATGGGCTCAGTTAATCTAAATTGAGGACTTATGGCCAATCTTGGGCTAAGTCCAATCAAGTTACAAAAATGTTTAACATTTATTTTGGGTTGTTAAGCATCTATTTGGGCTTGGCCCTTTTAACAATGCTAAGCATTGACTTGCATTATGATAATGTTTTGTCTTTTATTGAATGCTGAGCATTCATCAGAGCTCTGGGCTTATTAAAGAACAATTTATATTCTATCAGCGCACACGTGAAGGGACACGTGGCGTGCTTGGCACTTTGCGCCAATCAAAGAGCGCAGTGCGCTGCCGAGTAGCGCATACGTGAGGAACACGTGGCGCGCTTGGCGCTAGCGCTAGTTAATGAGCGCAGAGCGCTAGTTTATGAGCGCATTGCGCTATTAATTCAGTGGCGCACACGTGAGTGATACGTAGTGCGCTTGGCGCTGAGCGCCAGTTCATAAGCGCAAAGCGCTATTTCAAGAGCGCAAAGCGCTAACTGTTAAATGGCGCCTACATAAGGGACACGTGTCGCGCTTGGCGCTGAGCGCCAGTCAATGAGCGCAGTGCGCTATGTTTGGAGCGCCGAGGCTCTTTAAAATTAAGAGCGTCAAGGCTCTGCAGCGCTTTGCGCTAGATGTGGAGCGCTGAAGTGCTTCTTTTATGCAACTTAGATTAGTTTGCGGCCTGAGAATTAAATTCTCTTTTTATACAAGACTTTGTCTCAAGGTTCTAAGAACAAAGTTCTTATTTTTTACAGGAGATGTTTCAATATCTTATTTTGGTAGGCTTTGCCTTTATGGATCTATGATACTTAAGAGAATTGAATTATTCTCCCCCTTTTTATAATGAGATGTTCATGATCTCCTTGTGAAAGACCTTAGTCTTATAGATATATGATCTTTTAAAGAAGTGAATTCTTCTTTTGAAATTAATTATGAGATGATTTCATCTCTCTGTTCATCATCATTTTTTTACCTTGAAGAAAATCTTCTTTCTCTGAGAGCTTGGCTCTTCTCTCTCAATTTTCTCAAAGTTTTATGTGGAGGATCCTCTGTATGCTTCTCTATATCCTCTTTTTTTTAGACTTGAAGTCTTGGGGCCTTTTTATAGGGCAAGCTGATCAGTTCAATCAGTTAAGGAGATCTTTTCTCCAATTGATTTGGGGAATTTCCCATCGTTGGATCTTTGATCCAAGGGCTTCTGATTTATAGAAGGTAATCTTCTTGTTATTAACAAGATTGGGAAATCTTTTCCATACAGAATTTATTCTGTATTTTGGTGATTTTTAATCACCACTGGATTATTGATCCAACGGTGCTCTGATTTACAGAGCACAATCTTATTGTTTGGAAAGATTTTGAGGAATCTTTCTTTAACAGAATTTAATTCTGATTAATTAATAATTTATCATTATTATTGGATCTTTGATCTGACGATGGGGAGCTTTTAGTTCTAGCGCTAGTGCACTCATGCTTTGCACGTGGTGCGCTGCTTACAGCGCAGCGCACTTAACGCTAGCGCACCCGTGCTTTGCACGTGGTGCGCTGCTTAAAGCGCAGCGCACCAGGCGCTAGCGCACCCGTGCTTTGCACATGGTACGCTGCTTAGGGCGCAGCGCACCCGGCGCTAGCGCACCCGTGCTTTGCACGTGGTGCGCTGCTTAGGGCACAACGCACTCAGCGCTCGCGCACACGTGCTTTGCACGTGGTGCGCTACTTAGGGCGCAGCGCACTTGGCGCTGCTTCTGAAGCATTGCTTCAGTTCAAAATTTGAATTTTGAACAGAGTTTTGTTCTGATTGGGAGAAACATGAGGGTATTTTCCTCAGATGTGTTAGGACATTATAATCCACCTTACTTTTCTTAGGCGAGTCCTTTGCGGTGAGCTCTTTGACCGGTGTTCTATCAAGAGTGATTTCCTCGAGGATTTTCCGCTTCCCTTTGTCTTTTTTGTTCAAACCTTTGTTCGCAGGTCCGAGATTCTTCTCAGGCAACGTACGGTTACGCAGCTGAATTTTTTCGCAGTTCTTCTCCTCCTCTTCTTTTTCGGGGGTAGAGTCTTTAAAGAGAGGAGTGAGATGTTTGTCCTTAGAATCGCTTCCGAAAGTAAGAATTTAGGGTTTTTCCCCTTCCAAACTAGTACCAACCATATGACAATTGCCAGTCATTTCTTCATGCGCGTTTGTCGCACTATTTTGCCGTCGACGAGCATGAGGTTCGCGCTTCATCTTCTTGAAGTGTTTTCAATGGACAATGTATCCTTGCCACCACTTATTGAAGGCGCTGCATTCCTCAATGGGGTGGGTGACCTACCGATGATATAGGCAGTAGTTTAGGCATGCATCTTCTCCATTGAGGTATATGACCCCGGGAGTGTTCCTTACGAGAGGTGGCAGCTTCATCCCTATTGATAGAGCTTTGGCGAACCATTTTTCTGTTTTGATGCTGCTCTTATTTATAGCAGATGTGCTTTGGTTTGGTTAAAGTACTTTACGACTCATCCTTGCCGAGGCTTCTTTGTCCTGAAACTGACGCTTAGCCTTTTCGTATATAGCTGTCTCGTATTTTCGGTCAACTTTTCTTTTTGAAAGGCTTCATTTAACAACCTATCGATCGGGTCTTCTGGCAGTTCTGGAAATTTTAGCGCCGATATTGACCTCAGTTCCTCCACATTGTTTTCTGACGCTGTGAGAGCTTCTTCGTCATATAACGGTGAATAAGAGACCATTTGGCAACTTGCTACATAGTCTTCGGTTTCTTCTGATGAATCATTTTCCTCATCATTGTCACTGTCTTTGCCCTCAAGAATATGCTTGAGGAACTCTTCAAGCATGACCGGTGTCCGCGCCTTCTGGTTGTACTTTTCTAGCGCGTTAATGTATTTTTGTAGATCTGTGCACTTGTCGTCATACTCGGCAGGCTGCACGGGCTTCTTGGTCTTCTTCTTTTTCTTTGAAGACTTTGAAAGCTTGACTTGGGGGGTTTTCCTTTCGTCAGCAATTTTGGTGTAGAACGAGGTTTTAACATCCCCTCGATTATTTCGGGTTCAAGTGGGCTTTTCCACCTAACTGCTGGACATGCCTGTAGATCCTTCAGCATTCTTTTGGTTTTTGCTGAAAGAACGACATCCCATGAAGTTTCTTCCATGAGTGAGCATGATGCCCCCTACGCATCCACCATTTTGGGAGAATGCTTTTGGGGTGGGTTTACCCTCCAGTTATCAGACAACGCGAATTTCCCCTGTTGATACTGGTCTTCGACCCAGTTTTTGAAGACGTAGCAATCTTCAATTGGGTGGCTCACCATTCTGTGATAGGAGCAGTAATTGGGGTTGTTGACATCGCCGGGCTGCGGTGGACGCCGCGGGTCTGGTAATGTGATGAGTTTATTACGCATTGCCAATTCAAACATTCTCCTCGTTTTGTCGCGGGGAAACGAGTAAGCGCGTCCTAGTCTTTCCTTCAAGGATGGGCGCGGACGCGCGTTATTTTGGAAAGCAGCTGGTTTTGGGCTACTTGGCTGTTGTTGAGTCTTGGCAACAAAGGCCGCTTTCCCTTTACCCTTGACATTTCGAGGGTCTTTATTTGAGGAGGAAGGCCCGTGACCCATCTGGTCCATTTGGGCCAGTTTATCTATCAGAGCATGAAAGGTCATTAGTTTGAAGAATGTCATGAACCGGGACATGGTCGTTTAAGGATCAAGGGTCCCGATGAACATGCCCATAGCATGGGGATTCTTCAATGTGTTGTTCACATTTAGACCACAGGTTCCACCACCGGATCACGTATTGGATCCAGGTTTCTCCCGGCTTTATCCTGGCATTGCTTAATGCCGTGATTAGAATACGTTCGCTCACGCTGGAGAAACGCTGTGTGAATAGCAGCTCCATTTCTGCAAATGTTTTCACAGAGTCGTTTAGGTGCTCCGAGTACCATTCAAAGGCCATTTCTGATAGGCTACCAAGGAACTGGCAAAGCAACAGTTTGTCATCGCCTCCAGTGTTGCCGCATAGAGCTCTAAACTGCGCGATGTGCTGGTGAGGGTTGCATGTACTGTTAGTTATATGTATGCCCTAGAGGCCATTACTGTACATGAGATGTATATTGTAGTGGATGCTGGGTCATATATAGGTAGGACTTTCTTGCTCGACATGATAATACGCTATTTGGTTGCTCTTTATCTTAACATGTATACTTATTGTCTCTCTGTTACATGTTGATAAAGCCCTTAGGATGTGTACTCGACTTCCAGGACTATGATGTAGATCATACTAGTGGGGCCTGGGTAGTCCATGAGTACATCCTACAATGTTCCTAGTCGTGAGAATGTCGAGACGGAGTATCGATATTCCAGATTAGACTAGCGTATATCTTCTCGACCCATGTGATGGGCGATGGATGATCCCATATCCATTGGTGTTTGACATCAGAGATGGTATGCGGGTGCTCAGTGGAGACTGGATACACTGAACGGACTCGCCGAGAACTCCCAGATGGTATTATACCTCACGTCAGATGGCAGTTCTCTGGTGACACTGGTACAGCTTAGTCTGTTGACCCGAGATCGTCATAGAGTCTTGTGTGTCTCCCACTGTGCTTTGATTTCCACCCTACCACAGCTCTACTGAGTCATGCAAACAGATGGTTTTTGGGTACAGTCCTGATTCACATGGAGGCAATGAGCGATAGGAGGGGATTCGTCTCTCCCGGTATTGGGGGTTGATGTTGCGCTATGCTCGACTGGCCATAACTGGAAATCCCTGGCTAGGGTTGCACTGATTTACTGGTAAGTGTTATCAGTAGTTTCATGTTTGTTATGGACCTTACATCGGCATGACTTATCAAGCTACTGGGGTCTGACGTTTACCACCCCTAGGCGAGATATGCGACATATCAGACGAACAGACCGGACTGTGCGGTAAGTGTTACTGATCGGATTCACAGGAGTGTGAGTAGGCTTGCTCGTTGATCTTCTGATCGCTCAATACCCGGGTGGCCGTTACGTTTAGCAAACCGCTTGCGGCTTGTGGGTGATTGATATGATCACCACCTACTGCCGGCGTATTGACGAGTCTTTAGAGTCCTACACAGAGGTTTCCTGGCTCAAGCGAAACGAAATAGGAGCGCATATGAGATATGTGCGGGACCGAGAATAATACCAGTATGTGATACTGTATTCTATTCTCGCGATTTGTATCATCGGAAGGTTATATGAGATATAGCCGGGTTACCCAATCAAATGTTGATTCGATATAATGATACACTTGATATTAGTCGGTTATATGCGATATGACCGGATCATTAAATCAAGTATTGATTTAATGATTTAATGTATAATTATATATTTGATATATTACTTTACATTAACTAGTATTTGTTCACTTAAGATTGATTTTCTCACTTGTTGTGCACAAGTTGTATATGTGATATATGTTTGTGCACTAGTTTGTATCATGATTGATGATACATGCAAACTTGGGTGTGTGTATGACTTACACCATATTTAAGTTAATGATTTAGGTTTTTAATTATTTTGGTAAAACAAAATGGTGGCCTTCTTTGTCTTTGCTTGAAGCTTCATGAAGCTTTCAAGCATCTTTGACAAAGTCCAACCATTTTGTTTTGCATAAGATTTTCATTAACCTAACCATTAACTTAAACTAGAGTTTAGTTTCTACAAAGGTTAACTCACCCATGATTGCATTATGATATACTTCACTTGATTATTCATTTTAGTTAATTCATTATTCATTCTTATTCTCTTCTTCTTCTTCATCTTCTTCAAGTGAAGAAAAACCTTGCTAGAAAAATTTCAAGTGAAGAAAAAGAGTGAGAATTCCAAATCCAAAGTGAACCCACTTCCTATTTCTTCATCCTCTACCACTTACCATGTAGTATAGGATGTTCTCTTCACAAAGTTCATGACCAAGTGAAGATGGAGTTTGAGTTTGAGTCTCCTCGACGTAGATCATCTTCGGCCTCGAAGTCAACGACCTAGCCCGCTCATTTCTCCGAAGAAACCATCGCTAGGGTCCGGGATCCCGATGATCGCAGCGAAGGGACGTCAACACGGAGCTTTAGAAGTGAAGGACCGGATCTACAATGGTTGTAATCCCTTTCACTTGTAATTAAAATGTTTAACTTGCTTTTAGTTTCGCCTATTCTCTAATAAACGATCTTGCATAGGGTTGTTCGGCACATAAAAATTTGATTTTGGCATGGTTGATGTCTTGTAGAACCTCATGAGTGTGCCTAGGAACCCTACAGTGGTATCAGAGCCTAGCTAGAGCTTTAGGCGAAGTGTAGACGAAGTTAGAAATCCGATTGAACCCCGAAACCCTAATCTATACCCTTCTCTGTACATTTTTTAAAACTGTGGATATTTCTTAATTAAAAATTCTCAAAAATATCAGCAGGGTTTTCTAAGACTTACTGTGCAGCACGTGCCCCCAATTCGATCAATGCGCCGCGGAACCGCGGCCGTACCCTGGCTTGCGCGGCGGTTCCGCGGCCATACTGTAGCCTCATTGGTCACTGTTTGCACTGTAATGTCCATATGTAATTCCTGTGTTTTCTGGAAATTTTTAATTTATACTCAAGAGTTGAGTTTTCTGGGTTGTATTGGGGACTCGATGATTCGATCGGAAAGTTTAACTTCGTCTATGTGTTTTCCGGGTAATTTTAGAAAGTGTTAAAAAGTTTGACCAGATATCAATAACTCACTTTTTCCCGACCCGGAAAATTTCCAAGTATTGGAGTTTTCCGTTGTTTAAGAACGTCTAAATTGTGCAAGTAACGCGATGGACCCTCTAGAAGACAACAAACCTTAACTCGATTATGTGACCGTCTTGAACTGCCTTTTGAACCTTAAGGTTTAGGGCAGTACGGCGTGCCACATGTGAGGCGTTGGCTTGACCCTTCTACGGCTGGACCGTTGGTACTGTGGCATGAAATGGATGTTTTTAAACTCCCCTCAAGTGTTGAGCTATTTAGGAAAACTTGGGTGTTTGATCATTCGATCGGAAAGTTTAACATTGTCTATTTATCTGGAATGAGATACAATATTTGGAATCCACAAGTAGTTATGAGATAACTAATTTGAATGTTATAGACATAGCAGTTTAGTCTCATTTGATCGGTTGCCACGGGATTTTGATGTGATCAAAAGTCCGTCGCAATCACGTAGCGTACGCGGACACTCGCCGGGTAAACTTAATAGACAGCCACGCCCTATAGCCCCGACCAAGTGACTGTAGGAGAACCCCGTAGCCGAAAGCATCCGTTCGGGTGCTCGCGGCAGCGGTGTTCCGTCTTAGTGCACTTCGTCGACGGCATTTGGGGGTGCGGCCGTCTACTAAAGTTTGCGACGAGCATTCGATCAGGATGTCGGGAATCTTGTTGAATTGCTCGACTTGATATTGAAAAGAGTTTTCGATAATGAGACTAAAATGCGGGGTTTATAATTGTTAGGCATGCGATGTCTAAGGAATTCATTTGGTTAGGAATGCGATGTCTAAAGGGGTTGCGGATTCCAACTGTTGTAGTTTTACACTTTCTTTTCTGCGACCGTAAGTGTAATATGTGATATCGCCGGTTTCGTTGCTATATGTCAACGACAATTGGGATGGGCATATTTACTTACGTTGATGACATGTGATGTTATGTGTTGCTGGATATGTTATATTGGATCGTCGTGTTTGAATAGCCGGAGTTTTTTATGTGAGACGAGTGTTTTTCATTTTCATTCATGTAAAAACTTGTATGTAATATTCTTTTATTGGGGCACTTCCGGGTTGAGAATGATGTCACCATTGTATATTATTTACCTTTCCGCATTAGGATAGACCCAAGGAGGGGTGCACAAGTAACCGGGTTCTATGGTCCAGTGGGAGACCATCTCGAGGAGTCGAGTCCGGGTCTCCTAACTCTAGAATTGGTAGGGTTGCTTGCCGCTCTCGTAGGGGTCTAGGGGTGTGGGATTGGCTATTCATCACGATCGTGGAATCCGTGTTTTATACAGGCTCAAAATAAAACACGGACGTCCTAATATATCCTATATTTCATATGATGTTTTCTGCTGCGTTATCTGTGATGTGATCATGTGATATGTTCAGATAGATATTGTATATAGTATATATGATATAATATATAAACGTTGCTTATGTTTTATACCCGCGCTAGCCCTGCCCCGCTCTGCCGTTAGTTACCTAACCTAACGGTGCAGACGGGATATCGAGGCGAATGCGGATGGCATAAGTGTACGTTGTATTTATCTGTGATATTTAGGTGGACTTAAATGATGGGACATTCATTAATGAGATTAATGAAAGAAAATAAACCTAAAAGATATTGTGGATTCGAATTTCAAAAATAAGGTAGCTCTAGTTATTGCTTTGCATAGCGGTGTTCCTTATAGAACATCCAGTACCTCATTCGACGAGGAAAGAGCCGAGATCCCTTCATCGGGAGTGACCTCTTTAGCAATGACTAGCAGACGCTACAACCTTCGGTTTGTCTTTTGACTGCTTTTCTAGTTCCTACTTTGCATAGTGGTATTGTGAATATCGTGCACCTCATTCGACGAGGAAAGAGCCGAGATCCCTTCACCGGGAGTGACCTCTTTAGCGAAACTAGCAAAAGCCTAAAAAACACTCCATTTTAAAACCATTTGATTCCGCAACGAGATCAAGTTCAAAGCATTAAAGGTTTTCTTAAAAACCATCCGCAACCCTCCATCATTTTAGGAAGTAGAGTACTTAGTATTCGTGTTGTGTTTGTTGACCATAGTCAAGGCACAGTGTACGGTAGCTAAGTGATGTCTTCCTACACAGCATATGATGCGATTAGTTAGGACAGTCATGTGACTTTGTTGACCTTAGCCAAGGGTCATGTGGGTGGGTCTAATTAATCACGAAATGACGGGTAGAACTTGACTTGTGCTTATGATTTGTTGACCATAGCCAAGGTCATAGGTGCTAGGGGTAAAAACCTTTATCGGGAGTTTCAAGTGTTGAAATTTGCAATGAGATTGCATACCTTCTATGAGATAGTTGGATCCCAATACCCACTGCGAGTAACTGTTACTCCTGGGAGAGTTTTGCACTTTACAATTAGCCGATCAAGTAGGTGTCTAGAAAGGTGTCAACGGGGTTACGTCCCTGGGAAAACGAGGTTTATTTTAATTAGGTCCGTGCGAAAGCACGGGGAACCTCCCTCAAAGTACCGGCACTGGCCTGGCTGAAAGATTGGCGAACTTGTAGAGTGTAATTAATCCCGGCTAGTCTTTCCTTTTAAGGTTTGAAGGAAGATTTGATAAAAACAGTGGGAGCCATCCTGATTAGATAAAATATATAACCAATCTAATCTTGCAAGAGCGCACGCAGAGTGTTTTCTTCTCTCTCTCTCCAGGTAGCGACCATATCATGCCTTAATCAAGATAATAATATGGATGTATTGACCGAACCCGCTTGTTATACTGAGCTGGGGAACGTTGGTCCCGCTCCAACTTATAATTGTTATAAGACCGAGCATGAATTAGGGGAATACCAGGATTCCCATGCCGCCCAAACGAAGAAAGTGCATGATGATGCATCTTCTTCGGGTGTGTTCATTACAAAGAACTGTTTCTCAGTATCCTCTACGTCCTGGGTATTAAATACCAGATCAGGATCCCGCATATGTAATCTCTTACATGGGCTACAGAAAGGTAGAGAACTGAGAACGGGTGATAAGTTTCAAGAGACAGAAAACGGTGCAAGTGTTGCAGCCAAGTCTGTTTGTCACTATCACCCTGTATTACCAGAATACATTGATTCTGAACGAACGTTATTAGATACCGAACCTGATATACAACATCATATCAGTCTCTTTACTAGTAGAGAAAGGATATAATTTTGTATTGTTGGATAATGTTTTGAACATTTCCTATATCAAGAGTTGATCCGTTCAGGCACGTTATCTAAAACCATAAACGTTCTAAATCAAACCACAGTTCTTAGTATACAGAATACACACGAGAGGAAGAGCTCAGAAATGAACGAATCCTTCTTGAGGCATTGTAGACTAGGTCATATCAATGCGACCCGACTAGCTAAGTTACATTTAGATGCATATTTAAATTTGTTTGAATTTACATCTTGTGAAACTTGCTGGTCATGTCACAAAGACAAGATGACCATAGCTCTGTTTATTGGAAACAGAGAAAGAGTTAGTGAACTCTTGAGATTGATACATGCTGATGTATGAAAGTCTCCTGTCTACACATGCCAAGACCGGTTCTTTGTACTTCATTACATTCACTGATGATCTCTCTAGATTCAGACATATGTTCCTGTTGAAACACAAGTCCGAAACTTTTGAGATAATCATCAAATATAAGTCAGAAGTAGAGAACCAAAAACGGGTATAAGTATTATGTCCTTTGATCTGATCAGGGAGGAGAATACTTAAGCACGGGATTCCTGGACTATTCTAAAGGAGAATGAGATTCTCTCTCAGCATTACTCCTCCGCATACACCACAGCACAACGGTGTATCGGGACGGAGCAATCGCACCATATTAGATATGGTGTGCTTTATGATGAGTATTACTGAGTTACCTATTTCCTTTTGAGGGTTGTGCACTTGAGAAGCTGCATACCTATTGAAGAGGTTTTCGAATCAAATCAGTGCCTACCACTCCATATGAGATATGGTATGGGAAGAGCCCATCTCTTAAGCAAGTTAAGATTTGGGGTTGTCCGGCCTATGTCAAAAGCAAAATCCGGACAAGATCGAGGCAAGGTCAGTTCTGTAGAACTGGAAGGATTTCCAAGCTATACAAACTACAGCAGATGATTTGGTATAACCAAAGGGTTCAATAGATTCCGACAAACCTCAGCCGCTCCGCCGATCTAGCAGGGTTCCTCATCCGCCTGAGAGATACTTCGGTTTCTCGATGACAGTGGGAGCGAGGATTGCATCATGAGATGATAACCCAACTAGTTTTGAGCAGGCCATCAAGAGTGAGGACTCTGTAAGAATGGATGGATGCTTAGCGATCTGAGATGGAATCCATGTACACCAACAAAGTATGGACTTTGGATGCTATATCTGAAGGGTTAAATCCCCATCAGAAGCAAGTATATCTTGAGAAGATTACTTGGTGTAGATGGAAAAGTTGAGACTTTCAAAGCTAGACTTGTTAATGGTTTTCATCATCGACCAGGCATGGATAATGATGAAACCTTTTCCAGTGGCTGTGCTTAAGTCCATCCAGATCCTACTTTCCACGGCTACATACCATGACTACGTTATCTGGCGGTTGGGTGTCATGACTGCTTTTCTAAATATTGATTTAGAAGAGAGCGTCTATAAGTACATAGCCAGGGGGCTTCATAGATAGTGGGAGCAGCGAAAACGTGTGCAAGTTGCTTTACAGGATAAAGCAGGCATCGCGGAGTTGGAACGTCTATTTTGATGTGGTAGTCAAAGAGTTTGACTTCATCAAAATAGTAGATGAACCTTGTATATACAAAAAGGTAGTAGAGAGTAAGGTGGTCATCCTCGTATTATACGTAGACAACATGCTCTTGATAGGAAAAGAGTTTCCTATGCTACGCTCGGTCAATCTCCGCTTATCACAAGGATTCTCCGTATAGGATAAAGGTGATACCTCCTAAATCCTAGGTTTTATATCTATGAGATAGATCTAAATGGATATTAGGATTCTCACTAGGTATAGTGAGATGGTGTCAATCGATCCTGGGGAGAATCACTGGAAAAGTTCCAAGGTGATAAGGTCGACTGAATGTCAGTCGCAGGCATTGTCTTTAGCCTCAGTGGAGGGACGGTATGTTAGAAGAGTTCCAAGCTAAGATACCATGGCAAACTAGACGATAAAGGCTGGTGACATCGCTATCAAAGATACTACCAAAGAGGAAGTTTGGGTGTATATTAGTTCATGAGATGAACTAGGTTCCTACCATTGTGTGACAATGGAAGTGTGGCTTTGGCCCAGGAACCCCGGTCCCATCAGTGACCCAGACATATTCTGAGGCAGCATCACCTGATTATGGAGATAGTTGATCTCCAGGGTGATCGAGGTTAAGAGAGTAGACTCAAAGAACAACACGGCGGATCCAATCACAAAAGCTTTTTCCCAGAGAGAGACTTTTATGGGATGGTTGAGTATGAGATACTGCAACCACTGCTACAGATGGCCCTAGTGCAAGTGGGAGATTGTTAGTTATATGTATGCCCTAGAGGCCATTACTGTACATAAGATGTATATTGTAGTGGATGCTGGGACATATATAGGTAGGACTTTCTTGCTCGACATGATAGTACGCTATCTGGTTGCTTTTTATCTTAACATGTATACTTATTGTCTCTCTGTTACATGTTGATAAAGCCCTTAGGATGTGTACTCGACTTCCAAGACTATGATGTAGATCATACTAGTGGGGCCTGGGTAGTCCATGAGTACATCCTACAATGTTCCTAGTCGTGAGAATGTCGAGACGGGGCATTGATATTCCAGAGTAGACTAGCGTATATCTTCTCGACCCATGTGATGGGCGATGGATGATCCCATATCCATTGGTGTTTGACATCAGAGATGGTATGCGGGTGCTCAGTGGAGACTGGGTACACTGAACGGACTCACCGAGAACTCCCAGATGGTATTATACCTCACGTCAGATGGCAGTTCTCTGGTGACACTGGTACAGCTTAGTCTGTTGATCCGAGATCGTCATAGATTCTTGTGTGTCTCCCACTGTGCTTTGATTTCCACCCTACCACGGCTCTACTGAGTCGTGCAAACAGGTGGTTTTTGGGTACAGTCCCGATTCACATGGAGGTAATGAGCGATAGGAGGGGATTCGTCTCTCCCGGTATTGGAGGTTGATGTTGCGCTATGCTCGACTGGCCATAGCTGGAAATCCCTGGCCAGGGTTGCACTGATTTACTGGTAAGTGTTATCAGTAGTTTCATGTTTGTTATGGACCTTACATCGGCATGACTTATCAAGCTACTGGGGTCTGACGTTTACCACCCCTAGGCGAGATATGCGACATATCAGACGAACAGACCGGACTGTGCGTTAAGTGTTACTGATCGGATTCACAGGAGTGTGAGCAGGCTTGCTCGTTGATCTTCTGATCGCTCAATACCCGGGTGGCCGTTACGTTTAGCAGACCGCTTGCGGCTTGTGGGTGATTGATATGATCACCACCTACTGCCGGCGTATTGACGAGTCTTTAGAGTCCTACACAGAGGTTTTCTGGCTCAAGCGAAACGAAATAGGAGCGCATATGAGATATGTGCAGGACCGAGAATAATACCAGTATGTGATACTGTATTCTATTCTCGCAATTTGTATCATCGGAAGGTTATATGAGATATAGCCGGGTTACCGAATCAAATGTTGATTCGATATAATGATACACTTGATATTAGTCGGTTATATGCGATATGACCGGATCGTTAAATCAAGTATTGATTTAATGATTTAATGTATAATTATATATTTGATATATTACTTTACATTAACTAGTATTTGTTCACTTAAGATTGATTTTCTCACTTGTTTTGCACAAGGTGTATATGTGATATATGTTTGTGCACTAGTTTGTATCATGATTGATGATACATGCAAACTTGGGTGTGTGTATGACTTACACCATATTTAAGTTAATGATTTAGGTTTTTAATTATTTTGGTAAAACAAAATGGTGGCCTTCTTTGGCTTTGCTTGAAGCTTCATGAAGCTTTCAAGCATCTTTGACAAAGTCCAACCATTTTGTTTTGCATAAGATTTTCATTAACCTAACCATTAACTTAAACTAGGGTTTAGTCTCTACAAAGGTTAACTCACCCATGGTTGCATTATGATATACTTCACTTGATTATTCATTTTAGTTAATTCATTATTCATTCTTATTCTCTTCTTCTTCTTCATCTTCTTCAAGTGAAGAAAAACCTTGCTAGAAAAATTTCAAGTGAAGAAAAAGAGTGAGAAATCCAAATCCAAAGTGAACCCACTTCCTATTTCTTCATCCTCTACCACTTGCCATGTAGTATAGGGTGTTCTCTTCACAAAGTTCATGACCAAGTGAAGGTGGAGCTTGAGTTTGAGTCTCCTCGACGTAGATCATCTTCGATCTCGAAGTCAACGACCTAGCCCGCTCATTTCTCCGAAGAAACCATCGCTAGGGTCCGGGATCCCGATGATCGCAGCGAAGGGACGTCAACACGGAGCTTTAGAAGTGAAGGACCGGATCTACAAAGGTTGTAATCCCTTTCACTTGTAATTAAAATGTTTAACTTGCTTTTAGTTTCGCCTAATCTCTAGTAAACGATCTTGCATAGGGTTGTTCGGCACATAAAAATTTGATTTTGGCATGGTTGATGCCTTGTAGAACCTCATGAGTGTGCCTAGGAACCCTACATGTACCTTGGTATACATGGAATTTGGGGACCGTATATCTCGGCGGGTACTTGTTCTGATCATACCAGCCTGGATACGGTCATCCGGTTCTGACGATTTGGCTAGCAGCTTCATTAGCTTGATGATCTCTTATTTTTAAAGCAATGTAATCATCAAGGGCGACCTTGGAGATCATTTCCTTCTTGGATGCCAATAAGGCCGGAGGAGGGTTTGATATTTCCCCTCTGTCATCGTCGACGATTATCGGCGGATCCTTGGCTGTGGGTTCTGGTTGGATCATCATTCCAACTATGTCTTGGAACAAAAGAGCCATCTGCTTTATGTTGGAAGCTTGTTCATCGGCTTCTTTGTCTTTTCTCTCAAGCACTCTTCGTAGGAACTCTGTATCGGTCTTCTGCTCTTGGCACTGTTCGGCTTCTTTGTCCGGACTTTCTTTCTGTCCGGTAAGCGCTGCCATTTTGGTCAGCATTTTCTGGAGCTTTTGTTGTTGCTCCTGAGCCTTAGTTAGCGATCGAGTTTGCGGTCGGTGACTCACCGAAACACGGCTTTCTTCTTTCCCAGAAGCCATGTAGACCGTATGTAATGTTATGCCCCTGGTCTTGGGGTGTTTAGGTCTATCACCTTTGGAATTTGCCGCGGGCGGTAGGGTTTTCTCCAACATCGTTCTTTTATGAGAGATTGGAGTTGAAGGGGCCGCTGTAACAGACACCTGTGTAGAAGGAGTCCCCCATTGTATGGCGGAGGAATGATCTTTCTCTTGCCGAGCCTTCAATTTTTTTTGGTCAACGAGAGAAGCTACTGAAGTTCTTCGCTACAATTTCCTGCGAAGGATTTTCTTCAATCACGAAGTCTTGGAATTTTCGCTAGACTCTATGAATTTGCGAGGAGAGCCGCTGATGGGGTCGCTCCAGCTTTTCCTGCACTGTAACTTCTACAAGCGGGGGTGATTTCTTTAGCACCGCTGTTGGAGAGTTTTTGCGTACCCTCTTAAGCAGATCAAAGCTGTTCTCGATTAGAACAACGGTGTCAACTTCCACCATTGGAGCTGGTAGGGTAAGTCCAGAGGGGGAGTTGCCCTCAGCCTTTCTCACTCGGCGCCTGTGGCGATGTCGAGCGTTCCTTGCAGAAGGGACCGCCTCAGTTTTGGAAGCGACTTCTTCATGCCCCCGGCTTTACTGATGGGCTTCAATTGGCGTCAGCCTATTGAAGACCGACGTCCTTGGTAGAGTTTGAGTAGAAACGACCAGCCTTTCAAAAACTGATCGTCTGACGGGTGAAGCACCTTTGACGGCTTCGTCTGTAGGAGGAGTTGGGAGGGCTATCCATTTTGGGGTAGCCCATTCAGGTATCACGAGCCTCTTTATGGGCCTGTTTAGGTTCTTGCTCAGCCTGTTGAAGACTGAGATGGCAAATATGGATGGCCCGTTGAGAGGGACCGTTGTGGTTGCCAGTCAATCAAAGACCGACCTTCTAGGAGCTTCTTCATGCGATGCTGAGCCACCGAAACTCACAGATGGGAGCGTGGTCCCAAAGAACAATCTAGTAGTGGCTTGTGTGACTTGCCCCATTGGCATAAAGGCCGCGTTGGGCCTATAGGTCACTCCTCCAGTTGGGGTGAAGCGAGAGTTGTTGTTGTATGAAGTGTAGTTGAGAGCCATTGATTTTCTGCACAGGAGCAAGACACCAAGTTTTAGTACCTAGAATCTAAGGGCAACCATAGCGAACCACGATTTTGTTCGCGAAACACGACACTGGAAGTGTGGAGTGAAAAGAGGAAAAGGTCCCACCGTGTGTGTCAGAATCTGTTTACCGCCGAAAATAGAGACGGACTGGGATAGATCGTCTTACCTAAATTTGGGGGTAGATGCTATTTGGATTTATCCATCCACCTCTCCGAAGATACAAGTTAATTTATGGCACCATATATCGGAGGTTTGGACAGATGCGACCATTATAGCAGACTTTATCAGATTCTCTCTCATTTGTGAAAGGTTTTTTAATATGGGGGCACTCTTCCCCGCAGGCACAAGCCCCTGTAGTTAATTACGTTATCGCGTTGTGATAACCACTTTCTTCTGCTCCGGCAGTTCACTTCGTGCCGTGTGTACTTTTGTTTATGTTGGTTGCCTGTGGATTGTATACGGAGACTAGTTTATGTCGTCGCCCGTAGGGTGCGGATTAGTCCAAATCCGTATATTTTAGATTTGGGATTTTGAACTTAAGTTATATTTTTTCTTTAGTTCAAAAATATTTTATTTTGTTTAAGGATCGTTAATCTAATTTGAGATTAAGATCAACTTAAACATATGAGCGTTTGGGCCCAATTTATTTTTAATTAAGGATACATTAGTTTTATTTGAGACTAAGGTCAACTTAGCAATATTTTAAGGATCCTTAAATTTAATTAAGGTCTAACAACAGAGCATTGGGCTCAACTGCAAGAGACTTAGCCAATTTGGGCTTAGTTCGCTCGGTCTTTTTTTGTTCAAAAGTGCTAAGCGCTTATTTGGGCTCTGTTTGTTCAGCCCCCCCTTATTATGCAAAATTGCTAATCACTTATTTGACGCTCTGGCGCTCACATGGGTATCATGTGAAGCCTTCAGTTATGGGCACTGCTCAATCGGTGGTAAGCACTCGGTTATATATATAGTGCTAATCACTTTCTTTATATGGCGTCCACATAAAAAGCACGTGTGGCGCTGGGCGCTGCCCAATTAGTGCTAAGCACTTAGCCGTTTTGGCTATATATGAAGTGCTAAGCACTTTTTGTGTGGCTTCCATGTGAGGAGCACTTGAAGCGCTGGACACTGTCCAATCAGTGCTAAACACTCAGCCGTTTTGGCTGTATATGAAGTGCAAAGCACTTTTTATGTGGCGCCCACGTGAGGCGCTACCCAATCGTGCTAAGCACTCAGCCGTTTTGGCTGTATATAAAGTGCTAAGAATTTCCACGTGTATTTCACGTGAGGCGCCTGCCTTCTGCTTTGGGCGCCCGCATGTTTTTCACGTGAGGCGCTGGGCGCTATTGGGAGGGCGTCCACATGAGAAACATGTGAGGTGCTAAGCATTTTTCTTTTTTTCGAGATTAAATCTCTGTTAATGCCATTTTGGGCCATTAATGATCATCAAGATCTCTATTTTGAAGACCTGGATCGTTTTTTCTTCATTGGAGAACTAAGTTCTCCTTTTCTTTTTATAAGAACTAAGTTCTTTATGTAGGGTTAAACCTTAATTTCTGAGGAATTAAATTCTCAGAACATATGTTCTTTTTCTTTTTTCTTTCTTTTTAATCTAGTTCTTTTCTGAATTTTTTATTCTCAAGAACAAGATCTTCTCGATGAGAATTAAATTCTCAACTTGTGAGAGACTTGTCTTGTGGATCTCTGATCCAAAGAAAAAACTAAGTTCTTTGAGAAGGGTTAAAAACCTTAAATAGGTAAAAAGAGATATTTTGATTTTTGTGTTTTCTTTACCTAGGGTTTTGAAGAGGAAAGTTTCTTCTTTTATTGAGAATTAAATTCTCTGTTGTTTTAAAAGCTTTCTGTATTTTCAGAAGCTTATGGGAGGGTTCCCTCTCTATGAGACTTGAAGTCTCAGGTTATTTATATAGTAGAAGCAAAGTTGTTAATTAGTTTTAATAAAATCTCTCATTGAGAGATTCCAATTGGTCCCAAAATTTGCTCCGGGGATTCTATCCACCGTTGGATCTTTTATCCAATGATCTTTGTTTCATAGAATATGTTTTCTTGTATTTAATAAGCTTGGGGATATATTTTCCAATATATAGAATTTTATTCTCTAAAACGGTGATTTTTTAATCACCATTGGATTTTTAATCCAAGACTTCTCTGTTTTACAGAGAGCAATCTTTTTTGTTTAAAAAGATTGAGAGAATATATTCCCAAAATAGAATTTTATTTTATTATTGGATCTTTAATCCAACCGAGAGTATCTTTCTTTCTTAGAAAGACTTGGGGATATGTTTTCTCCTAATAGAATTTAATTCTATGTTTTTCTTTTATGATTTATCATCTCTATTGGATTTTTGATCCAACGGCTCTGTTTAACGGAGAGTATCCCAATTTTTTAGAGAACTAATTCTCGTGTAGAATTTAATTCTATTGATTATGACTACGGCGTCGGCGCTCACGTAGGGACCACATGGGCTCCACTTAAGAATTTAATTCTTATTCATGATAGGCACTCCTATGTTTTGCACATTGGCGTCCACGTGTGGAGTACGTGCGGCGCCATATAAGAATCTAATTCTTATATAATAAGCGCTCATGTGCTTTGCACATTAGCACCCACGTGAGGAGCACGTGCGGCGCTACCATAAGATTTAATCCTATAAAATTGGTGCTGGCACTGGCGCCCTCGTGGAGAGCACGTGAGGCGCTGTCTCATTAAAATTCAACAATGCTTAGCCCTTTTATTATGTTTAAATATTGGGGGAACAATGATGCTCAAAGAATTTCCTCGCTATCGTGATGGATCAAGTAGCAAGTTTCGTTGATTAGAAGAAAATTCTTTTCTCCTTTCTTTCTCAATTTAATTATTTGTATGTGATGATACTCAAAGTTTGTCCCTCGTTATAGTGAGGGCCCTAGTAGTTAGCATATATTTATTATTCTTCAATCTTTCTTCTTATCCTCATATTCTAATAATGGGCGAGTAAATTCTGACTTGTTAGGGTTGTAGGAAAAGGTAATATAAGGGATGATAAATCTCTTATACTCTTCTTATATTTTAATTTTCATAAACTCCAACCAAGTGAGTATTAACTCCCTGTTTGGGCGCACTGTCAATTCATGATAGTTGCGACCCTGATTTGAGAATGAGTTAATACTTATTTTGTTGGAGGCTAGAGTTTAAAATGGATCAATGGAAGAACAAGGGTCAATAAAGAGAATCCCTAGTACCCCTCTAAATACCCTAATCCACATTCATTCTTATTTCTCTAGCTATAAATAATTAAAAGATAAAAATATTTATTTATTTAATCACCATCCCTTAACTACCTAATCTTAAAACTCTAATAAACCTTTTTTCTCATAGTTATCTCACTCTTAGAATATAAAAAAATCCACCTTTTCTTAATCAACTCGTCTAAAACACTAAAAATAAGGTTACAGTCTCCTTGTGGACGACTCGTACTCACATGGCTAGCAACTGCGAACCGTGTTGATTGTGGTATTTAAAACAATAAAAGACTCAATTTTTCACAACTATCATGACGGCATATTCCTAGCTTCAGGTCTTGATGGCAAGATATAGAATACCTAAGGACCATTGGATGTTATCCCATCTCAGATGGATGCTGCTATGACTTCTCTGGGACTCAAAAAATGGAGTCTAACCTCAAGGTAAAGCGCCACAGTGATGCCTAACGCTGAATCCTTCGACGGCAACATGGATATCCCAGCCTAAGAAGATTACTTGAGACGACGTATCACAGCATCGGAAGGGTTGGGTGGGACAGCAAGTATGTGGCTATTCGAACCAGCGACCCGAGTGGACGTGGATTGAGAAGAAATCGGCTAACGTAACGGTGCGATGGACTAAACCCAGTATCACAAACCTAATGGACTCTTATGATACAAGGGGTTATGTATGTTTAACATTAGGATGAGTTTATCCATATGCATAAGGGAAGGGTAAACTGAACGCTCCGGAATGAATAAATAAAATAAGTTAAGCCATTCCAGCAAAAACAGCGTGGAAAAGAAGCTACTTACGGGTCCTCTCGACTCATAAAGAGAAAACACTCTTGTAAGATCCTTACGACTCTCAAAAGAAAAGACACTTAGGATTCCTCACAACTTCTAAGGAGAAAATACACTTACGAGATCCTCTCGACTCATAGGGAGAAGTAGTTTTATGAGACCCTCACGGCTCATAAAATTGAAAAGCCTTAGTTGGAAGGGATCTAAACCTATCTCTTAAGCCATTGCTGACCTACGTACTATCACCATACTGACTACCGTATATTATCCATGGGCTACATACGACAAAGTTCAATCCAAGACATCCTCCATTGGAGAAGAAGCCACTTACATGTCCTCTCGACTTGTAAGGAGAAAACATTCTTGTAAGATCCTTACGATTTATAAGAGAAAATACACTTAAGGATCCCCATGATTCCTAAGGAGAAAATACGCTTATGAGATCCTCTCGAATTATAGGGAGAAGACAACTTTATGGGACCCTTACGGCTCATAAAGATTGAAAAAGCCTTGGGTGACAGGGACCTAAACCTGTTTCCTAAGCAATCAAATCTCTGGCAGTGCATTACATTTCACTACTTAACCCACCTACATACTTACGTGGGCAAAGTAGTAGGGGCATTATTCCCACCAAATTTTTTTTAGGTGTAAGAGCTCAAAGCATCAAGTAGTCTCAATACGCTCAAGAAAATGCAGAGCAGTTTTTCCGAACTATATTTCGGTAGACTCCCAAATAAGAATCAAATAAACTATAGTGTCATATAAAGCGTCTCAAAAAGTGCTTCGATTTGATATATCACGGGCATCATAACTCTTCTGGAATCAAAATTTATGAGCAAATATGCTATGCACGTATGGTTTAATCAAGGATCTATTTCATGAGGAATGGAACTTTAGTCCTACATCGGTAAATCAGAGAGAGCACTCTCTACCACCCCCTATAAATAAGAGGGGATGCCTCTCTCAAAACATATATACATAAGCTTAAGATTCATACGATACTTAAGTATCATTGAATAGTTAACCATTCCCTCCTAAGGCACAAGTGCGCCAATGGTGCCAGGCACGCCATGTATAGCACATGTGCATCGACGCTAAGCACCCACGTCCGATGCACATGCGTCGGTGCTATGTGCGCTACACGTGTGATACATGTGCGCCACACGTGTGATACATGTGCGCCGACACCATGGGCAACACGTGCAACGCGCGTGCGCCAGCCCCAAGCATGCCACGTGCGACGCATGTGCGTGGATGTAAATCAGCCTTTTTGGCAACTCCGAACTTAAACTCCAAAAATATTCTTTCCTCTTATGAAAGGGCCGTGGCCTACGGTACATCTTTCCACACCTCTAATCTACATTGTTATAATCCCTCAGCGTCTTCGAAGAGGTGGTGTCCGGATGATAAATGATCCCGCATACCCAATATATGGGACCCCATGAGATCAATTTAGAAGACGGCAGACCTCTCCATAAACATAAGATCAAAAACTTAAGCTTTTTGTTCTCTGCAATCGACCCCCCATAAGCTTGATAAAGAATTTAAGTTCTCTTTTATCAAGGCTATCATCATCTTCCTCCTTCAAGAAACCGAGGTAAATAAAAGATTGATCTCTATAAAAAAAAGCTTAAGCTTCATATATACGAAGGTTAACCTTCATAAGAACTTAAGTTCTTCTCAGATTTTAAGATCTTTAAGTCAAGATCACCTCTCATGGAGAGATATTGATCTTAAGATCTAGGATTTAGAGAAAACTTAAGTTTTCTTTATAAACTTGATGATGATGGATAAAACCCTAATGATCTGAAGATCAACATAAAATATGATGATGATGAAGTTTATATTTCAATCAAACATCCCCTTTATGAGCCGAGTACAAAAAAAGACTCAAGATCATAAAAGTTGTGATCTTGACGTTGTTAATGGCTAGCCATTAACAGAAGCTTAAACTTCATATGAAACTTAAGTTTCAAAATTATAAAGAGATTAATCTTTAAAAAGGCCATGCGCCAGAAGCATATGCGCCGATAGCCATACGCCAATGGGTTTAAGCCATGTGGCATGCGCCATAACCCCTGAGTGCCAATGTTTAACGTGCCAAAGACCCAAAGGTCAACGGGAATGCGCCAATACCCATCCTCCACATGGCGTGCGTCACAATAACATGCGCCAATGATCCCTATGCCAAAGACCCATATGTCTCTACCTGTGTGCCAATAACAGAGCGACAAATGGCATATGCTAGAGCTTCTGTGCGCCAATACATATACCCCAGAGCCAATACTTGGTCTAAATTGACTAAGTTTTGGGAAGCTTAAGCTTCTTTGATATTCTATTGAGCCCATTCTCATATATGTTTAAGTCAATTTTAATCTAAAACAAGATTAACGATCCTTAATCATATTTTTAAGCTGATTTTAGTCCTATATACGACTAATGATCCTTCAAACATATGCCCATGATATCTAAGTTGATCTCGGTCTCATATACAACTAAAGATCTTTAGACCATGTTTCCTAAGTTGATCTTAGTCTCATATAAGACTAACGATCCTTAGATAAAATACAAGTCCGCCAAAAAGCCCCTCCAGCAAGTTCTAACATGATATACGGGGTTTGGTTCAAGGGTACATCCTTCTACATCTCTGATATATGGCGTTGTAATTCCTCAATGTCTTCAGAGAGGTGGCGGATCCCAATAACCAACAAGTCCTTCCTTGTCCCAACTTCTTGAAAGATATAAAATTTCATCAAGATAGGGAATGCCTTAACTTTATATTGATGTGCAACCCATATAGATGTGCACCCCATACACATCATCCCATACAGATGTGCACCCCATATAGATGCACACTTCATATTGATACGCACCTCATACAAACGTGCGCACCATCAAATAAAAGAACGAGCCCCGGCTTTATGAAAGCATACATATATGTATATGTATATCTTTGAAGGAAATATAAATTCCTTCAAATTGGATCGCAACCCAATATTGGGCGTATCCCAATATTGGGCGCATCCCATTTACATGTTCACATCAAGTGCTTCGCCACGTGATATACATGTGTGCGCAAGCTGAAAAATGGATCACTATGTCCTTAAACTGTTATTCTGCCCTATGGATTATCTCCATATTGACTATCGTATACTATCTATGGGCTATCCATATGTGATCAAATGATCAATTGAGCGCATATGCTCACTATCTGTAAGTTGATCTTAGTCGTATATATGAATAACGATCCTTAGATCAAACCCAATTATCCCGTGAACTGATAGACCTCATTTATATGAGATATGCAATCTATGTGCACCCCAAATCTAATATGTACAGATTTGGACTAATCTGCACCCTACGGACGACGATATATATTAGTCTTTATATACAATCCAAGGGAAATCCTAATATAAACAAACTATGACACGGCACATGAAGATTTCTGGAGTATAGAAAGTTGTTATTGCTTGGCGATAACGTAATTAATTGCAGCGGCTTATGCCCGCAGGAAAAAGCATCCCCACAATAAAAAATCTCTCATCATTGAGGGGGAATCTGAAAAGTCAGCTACAACGGTCACATCTATCCAAACCTCTGATATACAGTGCCATAAATCAACTTGGTATTTTCAGAGAGATGGACGGATATGTTTCATATACCATCTGCCCCCATATTCGGGCTGGACGCGCTCCCTGCACCTCGATCGATTTCTGACAGTAAACAAGAGGCATTTCTATAGAAAAATTAACTTCCGTAGCAAACTTAAGTTTCCCCTACGATGTTGTTCATATCAGAATTTTGCATTATTATATTCCCTATTCTTAATCATATTGCAAATAAATAGGTGCTTTTGATCTATGTCTGCTAAGTAGTTGCAGGTTACAGGTTCTCAGAACAAATACAGTGAAAATGGTGAAAAGATGCTATAAATGTGAGACTACGACCAATAAATAGATGAATCTGTACGATACCGCCTACCAGTTTAAGGAATAAATGAAGATCAATGAACAGTTCGATTGCACAACGTATGAGGGCAGCACAAGATTCAAGACTTCAATACGAAGCTAACGGTAAAAGTCCACAACATTCTGCACTGTGGAAATCTGGAAGAAAATAGAAGATATTCTGAGAAACCAAGTGAAGAAACCAGAAGTAAAATGCAACATGAAGCAGCCCTAAAGAAATGAGCCCAATAGCCCATCGAACGGCCGCGGAACCGCGGCCAAACCAAGTTTATGGCCGCGGATCCGCGGCCGTGCAATGCACGTGTCGATGGATAAGATGGGGCGTTGACCGGGTCTTCTTAGGGTAGATTGTAAATTTATTAATGGATCAGAATTTAACCTAGGGTTTCCTGTATCTATAAATAGGAGAGCAAAAGGCCAATAATTCTCGTGCCTCTTTTTGGGTGCCTCTTTTGAGATGCCTCTTTTAATTTCTAGATCTTAGATTTTTAACTTCATGTAATCTGTCAAAGAGTGCATCAATAAAGAAGTAAGTTTTTTTTATCTTGAATTTCTTTTCTGCCCTAGTTATAAATTTTTTATCTGCCCTACTTATAAATTTTTTATCTGCCGTAGTTATAAATTTTTTTTATCTGCCGTAGTTATAAATTTTTTTATCTGTCGTAGTTAATTAAAAGAAAACCATAAAAATGAATTCATTTATCAATTCCCTAATGAGTGAGTAGTTCCTCACTTGTTAGGGTTAGGTTTAGGGAAGGTTTGAGAGATGAAAATCTCTCATCCCTTTCTTGCCCGTTCAACATTTTAAAGTAGGGCTCTATGCATACAAACACACACCGCTCACTACGGCACCCTATCCTACGAGGTAGCGGTGATACCCTAGTTAAAGACCGGTTGTGATTGTTTTCCATGGAGGTTAGGGTAAGAGTTAAGAAAGGACGGATAAGGACCAAGAGAAAGAAACCTAGTTTCTTCCCGATGCTAATCGCCTTTGTTAACTATTACCTTAACACCTAAAAGTTTTTAATTAGGGCAAAGAAAGCGGTGAGAATAATTGATTTTCCAAACTAACCTAATCTTAACCCTAGCAAGTTTTTTATAAACTTTTATCTCATTCTTAGATCTTAAAATAAAACCAAAATCTTTTGGATTTAACTCGTTAAAACACAAAGAATAGGAATCCATCTCCCTGTGGACGGACTCGTACACAACCGGCTAGCTACCAAGCGGCACCGTTATTGATTGCAATTAATTCTTTGATCACAAAAACGCGTAAGCATAAAATTCCCTACCAATCAAATGGCGCTGTTGCCGGGGAGACGATAGTCTCTTTCTTTGTGTAATTTTGGGTTAAAAAATAAAAAATAAAAATTTAAAAATTATAAAAATTGAAAAATTTTAAAACAAAAAAAATAAAAAATAAAATAAAAAAATTCATCTTATTCTTTTTGAGAGGTATTGTGTGAATTGTGCAGGAAAAGAAGACGGACAGATTCAGATCAGGAAAATCCCAGTGAACAAATCAAGACATAGAGAATCTGAACAAACAGGGGAGAATCCAAACAACACAGAGAAATATTTTGGAGATCTAAACCAACTAAACCGCCGTGGAACCGCGGCAGATTCAGGGGTTTGACCGCGGAACCGCAGTCAACCAGTGACGTCAGCATCCCAAAACTTCTCTGTGAGTATTTTATCCTCTCTTCTATCCTCTGAACTCAACTAAAATTTTTTCCTGCAGGGTTCTTTGCGCAAAATCTTTCTCCCTCTCCAATAAATTGTTTTTGTGCAGGATTCTTTGCACTGCAAAATAAAAAAAATTTTGAAAGTGTTTTAGATTTTTGGTGTGTTAATTGCTTTGCATATTTAAAACGGACTTTTAAGGGGCTATAATACCAATCAAGATTGGGTGGGGATTTCATTACCCTTCCTAGGACCCAAAAAAAAATAACAAAAAGCATTTGCATCAACCTTCAAGTTAATAAAAAAATATTAGACTCAGCCAACAATAAGGACTGTCGCGCTCAATAGGACAAAGGAAAAGTTGTAGGTATCGGTCGTTTATCTAAACCAGACTTTGTGGTGCCTGGGCTAGACAAGTAGGAAAGATAATTTTAAAAGGCCCGTCTCACGGTAATTCGTGAGCGGATCCCTCCCTTCTTTACTTGTGCTTACCTGCCTACAATTGACGGTGAAGAGACGATTTGAGGATCTCATAACTTGCCCTTTGGAACAGTTAGAAGCAGTCTAGTTGACTTAGGAGACCCTAGCTCTAGGCTTGATTGTACATGCTTATATTGTGACTGTTTGAAAGTGTGTAGTAGTCCGTACAAATTGTGCAAAAACTCTTTCTAAAAAAAACACTTTCAAAAATTTCAAAACTCCAAAAACAAACAATTTTTTTAAATAAAAAAAATTTTAAAAATAAAAATAAAAAATAAAAAAATTAATCAAAAAAAATCTTCGCATTCTTTTTCTTCTCCTTTCTTACATCATGGGTACCTCACCTCGCAAAACTCTGCGGAACTTTGGTACCCTCAACCAGACATTAATTCCTACGCTCATCGTTTTGGTCGAATTACGGACGACCCCTCCATGCCCAAAATTTCTTTGAAAGATTGAATAGAAGCGTCTAGGAGAAACAGTTGGACTCCGTAATCCACTTTGTATCAACCATTTCAACATTCACCACCTTCTTACGTTGATACTCCCTTTTCGAGTCCTGTTGTAACTCCGAAACCCATGTCTATTGTTGAACATATTGAACAATCTCGTAACCGATCTTTCACTCCTTTCAACACTTTCAGTTCTTGGGATCAACAAGTCCATTCACCTTTATATCCAAATGTTGATCTTACTTCTGTCCAACCATTCAATTCCTACCAGTCCTACCCGACTTTCGCACCTTCCCTAGACATTGCTTCTACACAGCCATTTGGGAGTTTCCAGAATCCAAACAATTTTGAATCTATTGAAACCCCTTCACAACCTATGTCTAGTCTGGAACAGTCGTTGGAAGCTTATATTATAGCGACAAACCAACAGATGAAGAATTTGGATGCGTCCATTGCTGCCCTATTACAACCTAGTGACTCGGTAGCTAGTTTCCAACTAGCTCCAAATTTTCCAATGTATGATGAGGCGGTTGGACAGATTGAGAATTTGAGTGGAGAGAGTGAGCTGTGCACCCTTCCAAATCAAACATACCCATCCCCAATTGAATCCCACAACTCTGGTTTTGAATGTCTATCAAGTGTCCCAAATGATTCACCAGTTGAAAATAAAACATTTAATGAGTTGTGCGACTTTGTAGTGCTTGATTTGCCAGATTGTGAAGGGTCTCTTTCGAGTGAACCCACACCCAATCCTTTTGAACTTTACACCTCCAAGCTAGAACCTGAATTGATAAATATCCATGCTTTTGACGAGGTGTCTGAAAAAATTGATTTTCACTTGATTAAGGATATTGACGCAGAGAATATTTTGGATAATGAACCCGCAAATTTGGCCGAGTTTTTCTCTCCAATTCATCATCCCGAATCATTAAATGTTTTTCCCGAACTTCATATGCGTCTTGATTTTGATGAGAATGGTATGGATAAGCTAAATTTTGAGGAGAATATTGAGGAAATTATTGAGGATAAACCAGTTTTTTTTATGAGTCGGATTTTCCAATTCATCCTGTTCTTTCCATTGACTGTGTACACCCTCCCGAAACTTTAACTGTGACCCTTCCTAAATCACTCCCCTTCGTCCTTTCCACCGTTCCGACCGTGCAAAAGACCGTATCCCTTTCATTTTCAATGTCTGGTTTACCAAGTTTGACGTACCCATGTTTGCTCATGAATCTTGAGAGATTTGACCTCATTTCTCAGTGGGTTGATAGATTAGCACAATTGCTTTTTACACATTGGTCATTACAAAACGTGCTAATTTATACACTCCATCTCCACCCTCAAGTTCGTATTCACCTTCTTTCTCCCACTTTCTCTGGTTCTTCTTCTAATATTTCTTTAATGATACCGAGTGTTAATGAATCACAATCCGATATTTTGAGTTCGATGATTCTAGAAAAACAACTTGATTTAGACTCTTTTGAAAATAAGATAAATGAGCCTTACGACTATCCTACCTTCATAATTTTTGAAAAATCAAGTGTGTTGAATTCTGGCGTGACACTTATTGACATTGAAACGTTCAATCGAACCTTCGATGAAAGTTTCGAAGATATTTTCGTCGACGAACTCGCATTCTTAAACGACAAGGATTTTGTGATTAATCAACCTCCACCTGAAGAAGTCGAACCACCATCATTTCTTTTTCCCTTCTGCCATTCTTCTCCTCCACCTATACCGTATACTGCTTCTATCCCCATACGGTCTCGTGTGCTTCTCATTTCTTTCCTCTGTACTCCATTCTTTCACCGACCATACCATTATAACGATAAAAATTTTGAATGGTTGGTGCTAACCTTTGGCTTGTGTAAGGCCTTGTATTGCTTGATACTGTGTTTTTCTCCCCCTAACTCTGAACTTTAACACTTAAACAGTGGAAACACTGTTTCACTTAAGTTTGGAGAGGGGGGCTTTTTGTGTGTATATATATATTTTTTCTTTTTCTGTTAAAAAAAGGGGGGAGTGCCGACAATTTTGACCCTCTTGGTATAGCCTAACAGTGAGGAAACTGTCAAGTTTAAGTTTGGAGGTGTGCTCGGTAAGCTTTCTTCCTTCGCATTCATATGTATATTTTTGCATTTGCATACTTATTTTAAACCCATAAAAATTGAAAATTTTTAAAAATATTATAAAAATTGAAAAGTTCAATTTTGGCCATATTTAACTTAAGTTCGACAACACGGTTGACTAGCTAGGAAAAACTTGGTCCTAAACTTAGTAAATTAAAAACCCTAAAAATAACCTTTCTTAAAATTTAACGGTGGAAAATATATGTCTTTGTAGTTTACTTAGAAATAGGCAAATTTTGAGTTCATTTCTTGGGCTAAGTCAAAATAAAGGAAGAGTATTAAATTTTTTATTAAAGTGTAAGTTTGAAAAATAATTCATAAGCTTAAGTTTAAATTCTGAAAATATATACCCTACAACTTGCACAAACACGAACCTTGAAACTTGGAATAGTAGAGGAGACCTTGAAATGCTCTTGTCTAAAATCCTTAGTATGAAGGAAAATAAAATTATAATTGTGAATAAAGAGATATAAAAAAAATGAACACTGGTTTTGTAATTACTTAAGGCTGCGTAAAAAAATATATATAGTGAGGGTGCTTTATCACCTAGTGTCTTAGACCAACTGGTTTGGGAGTCACTACTAAGAGCCTTAGGTATTACAAGACGAGGAATTATGTCTTAATGCGTAAACACATTTTGTAATCGATCGTTCGTACCTCAAGAAGTATTAACGGTCGCATGAAGGATGTGTGAGCAATTTCATCTAAAAATTCACCAACTAAAAGTACTTTGGACGATGGACAAGAGTATAAGAGCTTGAATTGAATTTCCAAGTGTAGGGGTGATACATACACACACGTAGGGGTATATGATTGGGGTTTGGATGAGAGATAGGAATGAAAAATAGGACTTATATTTTTAGTAGAGATGATACAAATTCCTAAGTTGAGATGGAACCTTAGAAAGAAAAATTCAAAAGATGCTGAAAGCTTAATAAATTTGCAGAACATATACGATCTTAAGTTAAATGATAAGTGAGTGTGAAAAATATGGGTTGATGATTTCTAAGTTGAAGATAATAGAATTTCTTGCTAGAACATTGAATTAAAGAATGAAAGTCAACAAGCCAAATTGATCAGATTTTGTGGGTAGTATCCGCTGAAAACCCTCAGGAGACAACACTACTCCTACTAGGGACACCTAGAGGTTTAACGGCTTGTTGCACGAGCTCAGTGCAATCGCGATTCCCTGCGAAAGTGAGGTTAGGATTTTGTTGAGAATAAAAATGGCTTTGCTCGGGACGAGCAAAAGATAAGTTTGGGGGTATTTGTTCATATCAGAATTTTGCATTATTATATTCCCCATTCTTAATCATATTGCAAATAAATAGGTGCTTTTGATCCATGTCTGCTAAATAGTTGCAGGTTACAGGTTCTCAGAACAAATACAGTGAAAATGGTGAAAAGACGCTATAAATGTGAGACTACGACCAATAAATAGATGAATCTGTATGATACCGCCTACCAGTTTAAGGGACAAATGAAGATCAATGAACAGTTCGATTGTACAACGTATGAGTGCAGCACAAGATTCAAGATTTCAATATGAAACTAGCGGTAAAAGTCCACAACATTTTGCACTGTGGAAATCTGGAAGAAAATAGAAGATATTCTGAGAAACCAAGTGAAGAAACTAGAAGTAAAATGCAACATGGAGCAGCCCTAAAGAAATGAGCCCAATAGCCCATCAAACGGCCGCGGAACCGCGGCCAAACCAGGCTTATGGCCGCGGATCCGCGGCCGTACAATGCATGTGTCGGTGGACAAGACGGGGCGTTGACCGGGTCTTCTTAGGGTAGATTTGTAAATTTATTAATGGATCAAAATGTAACCTAGGGTTTCCTGTATCTATAAATAGGAGAGCAAAAGGCCAATAATTCTCGTGCCTCTTTTTGGGTGCCTCTTTTGAGATGCCTCTTTTAATTTCTAGATCTTAGATTTTCAACTCCATGTAATCTGTCAAAGAGTGCATCAATAAAGAAGTGAGTTTTTTTTATCTTGAATTTCTTTTCTGCCCTAGTTATAAATTTTTTATCTGCCCTAGTTATAAATTTTTTATCTGCCGTAGTTATAAAAAAAATTTATCTGCCGTAGTTATAAATTTTTTTTATCTGCCGTAGTTATAAATTTTTTTATCTGTCGTAGTTAATTAAAAGAAAACTATAAAAATGAATTCGTTTATCAATTCCCTAATGAGTGAGTAGTTCCTCACTTTTTAGGGTTAGGTTTAGAGAAGGTTTGAGAGATGAAAATCTCTCATCACTTTCTTACCCGTTCAACATTTTAAAGTAGGACTCTATACATACAAACACACACCGCTCACTACGGCACCCTATCCTACGAGATAGCGGTGATACCCTAGTTAAAGACCAGTTGTGATTGTTTTCCATGGAGGTTAGGGTAAGAGTTAAGAAAGGACGGATAAGGAACCAAGAGGAAGAAACCTAGTTTCTTCCCGATCATGCTAATCCCCTTTGTTAACTATTACCTTAACACCTAAAAGTTCTTAATTAGGGCAAAGAAAGCGGTGAGAATAATTGATTTTCCAAACTAACCTAATTTTAACCCTAGCAAGTTTTTTTTAAACTTTTATTTCATTCTTAGATCTTAAAATAAAACCAAAATCTTTTGGATTTAACTCGTTAAAACATAAAGAATAGGAATCCATTTCCCTGTGGACCGAAGCGTACTCAACCGGCTAGCTACCAAGTGACACTGTTATTGATTACGGTTAATTCTTTGATCACAAAAATGCGTAAGCACAAAACTCTCTCTACCAATCAAATGCCGGTAAAGAAGCCCCTACTGTAGAAACCATAGGAGAAATGTCGGCATTTTTAAAAAAATAAATAAAACAGAAATTGCTTAATTCTCCAATCGTGCGCGAAAAAAACCTTAATTCCATCGCTCGACGTTGCCTCCTCCTTCGTCGCTTGTCGGCGCCTCCTCCTCGGTGTAGACTGCCCTCCTCCTCCTCCTCTTTTCATCGGCGTCTCCTCCTCTATTGCCGCTGAGTGCCATAGACCCCTCCTCCTCCGCCGCCGCCGCTAAGCGGCCGTAGATCTCTTCCCTCTCCTCTACCATGAATCCCCTCCTCCTCCTGCTCCTTTGCTGCTGAGCCACTTCGATCGGCACTACTGCGATAAGTGTGGGCTAGGATTGAAAGCTGGGATTTTTAAGGTTTTGATGGAGTTTGTAGCTTGTGGTTTGATGGAGAAATAATCGAGAATTTTGATCTGGTTAAATTTAGTGCCTTTTAATTTTTGCTATGTTTGTTTTGATTTAGTTTATGATGCTTCGACTTTGTTATCATGGTTATTTTAAAAATAATTTGGTATTAGATCGATGTGTTATTGCTGCAATTGTTAGTATGTTTTTTTTAGGACAATGATTTAATTTCTTATTTTTTAATGATTCCTTGCATGTTATAGTGTTAACTTGAATGGTTTAGGTCTTTTATTAATCTAGAAAATTGTTGATCTGTATGTTGGGTTAGCGAGTTTTTGGTAAATGGAATTGCTTGAGCATGATTTTCTCATTAGGAGTAGATATCGATATGGAGAAAATTAAGTTATATTGTTAGGGATTTGGTATATGTGCATAGTTATTTTTAGGGGCAGATGAGTTTCATTAAGAATATCATTCTATAATTGTTGTGTTGTACATTATTAATATGAGATGTTGTCTCTAGGATCTTTTTCTAAAGCCTAATTCAATTCTAATCTTAGGTTTATTTAGTTGCAATTTTGCATAGTTTGGTGTATGTTCGAAGAAATAAATTTAGCCATTTTTGGCATTTTTCTGTTTTTTGTCGAGGAAGATGTTAGGAGCTTGTCTGTAGATTTAAAAGTTAAGAAACTAGTGTATAAAAATTGGTCGCCAATTTCTCTGTGAACTTTGTTGTTTTCTTTATAATGAATAATAAAAACAATATTGAGAAGTAAATTAAAACCTTGAACAAGTCGGACTACGTTTTAAATTATGCCTTATTCTTATGGTATTGACCAACTATAAATTTCTCGTCTTATTTCTATTAAGCATCTTTTACCTATGTCTTTTACCTATAAACACACACGCGCGCGCGCAAAACACGCACATACAATACGCACACACAATATACACATACACACCGACAATCCTACACCTAAGCGAAATCATAAATTGAAACTTAGATAATTTATCAAACTAAATTACATGCTGTAGACCATGTCTATCGATTAACATACGTTCGATATTCGTCGTGACATAAAATTGCACGAAAGTTGTTAAAAATCGGACAGTATCGTTTGGTGATAACAACCGTTGTGTAGTTTATATGACGAGAAGATTTAATCGTATGATAACCGATAGATTTGTCCAGTATGGACAAGTTAGGAATGTATAAAGTAAACATCTACATTCACTTGTGTTTTCATTCCTTTCGAGTTATTTCGTCAGTACCTTTCCGATTAATGTTCATTTCAATGTTGTTTCACAGCATTGAAATGATTATCTATTCTATTCCAGTATACTTGGAGAACAGCGGGGAGGTGCTGCCAAAATTTTCTCGAAACGGATGAAAGCACAAGCGAATGGGTGTCTGCTCTATACATTCTTAATCGGATAAAAGTCTTACCCCGACAGCCGTTGTAATATCTTAAATCGTGTGATATTGTTAAGAACTAAAATCTCTTCAAATTGCATACTTTATTTGGTTTATTATCAATGAAGAAGGATGATAGGTATAACAATGTAGTGACATATAATAGGGTTTGAATCACATGAACAACTCATACTTGAGAGCAGTAATCTTATACACACATGCACACATGTGCTTTTAGGATCTGTTGACAATATATGTGTATGTTATACAGTCTAACATGACCCATGAGTACATCAAAGTTAATGACTGGATGTATGTGGATCGACAACAACGCATGAATCCTGAGTTCGTCGCAGGAGTTGCTGCTTTCATTGAATTTGCACGCAAACATCATAAGGTCGTGTCGGGGAAGATCCTTTGTCCGTACGATAGTTGTGAGAATAAGATGTACCAGAAAATAGGGGAGGTAGAGCTTCACATCGTTAATCATGGTTTTACTAGATTTTATACAACTTGGTTATATCACGGGAAATAAAAAGAAGACGGTAATGCGGCGGAAGAAGAAGAAGAAGATAACTTCTTTCTAGGAGAGGAAATAGAGAATATGGTAGAGTCTGCCCTTGGTGATAGTAATCTTGTTGAAGAAGACCTTCTTTCCAGTCAAGAACAGCGTGCGGATAAGTATGAGAAGTACATGAATGATACTGGGAGAGCAATTTATGAGAATGAAAAGTATTCCACACTATCATTGTTCGTCAATCTTTTCAAGATTAAGTGCCTAAATAGATGGAGCAACAAGTCATTCACGATACTTCTCAAGTTCCTAAAAGATTCTGTGCTCCCAGCAAATAATATGCCCGAGAGCTGGTACGAAGCTCAGAAGATGATATCTAATTTGGGTTTGAACTGTGAGAAAATTCATGTATGTCCCAAAGATTGTGCACTGTACCGAAAAGAAAATTCACATTTGAAATAGTGTCCTACCTGCGGAGAGGACAGGTATAAACCGAAAGTATCTGATCAGAAGCCAGATATACCTATCAAGGTAGCACGATACTTTTCCATAACATAGAGACTACAGAAGCTATTCAGGTATAAGAAGACAGCGGAGATAATGATTTGGCAGCTTCGTGCTCCTTCAAGCGAAAATGGAAGAATAAGTCATCCAAGAGATTCGCAGACATGGAAGGATTTCAATAGGAGGCACCCAATATTCAGCAGTGATCCTCGCAATATCAGGCTCGTACTGGCTAGTGATGGATTCTGCCCATTCAAATATAAGGGTGGTAATCAACACAGCACATGACCTGTTGTAATGATGGTTTATAATCTATCATCGTGGTTGGCTATGGATCAGTCCTACTTTATACTGCCTCTTCTTATTGACGGGCTGAAATCACCATAAAATAATATCGACGTCTACCTCCGAGCTCTGATCGAAGAGTTAAAATCCTTATTCATTGATGATGTGGAGACTTATGATGCAAACACAGATACAATCTTGACAATGCATGCGGCTATAATGTGGACAATTAATGACTTTCCTGCATATGGAATGCTATAAGGTTGGTCCGTATATGGTTATAAAGCATGCCTTTACTGTTAGTAAGATACAACATCTAGACGGTTGAATTTTAGTAACAAGATTGCTTTTTGTGGTCATCTACATTTCCTGCCATCAGACCATCCCTACAGGCTTGACGATATTCAATTTGATGGTCATCAAGAGCTTCGTGGGCCTCCAGCCTCATTATTTGAAGAGAACGTGATTGCTCAGTGGATTGATTATAATAACGTGACCTTCGGGATAGATCTCAGAATACAGGACACTCCATCCGGCTGGAACAAGTTAAGCATTTTCAATAAACTACCGTACTGGCCAACAAATTTAGTATGTCATTGTCTGGACGTCATGCACATTGAGAAGAGAGTATCCAAGCACATACTTAACTTACTTCTTTGTAAAGATGGAAAATCGAAAGGCAACTTCAATGTTCAAATGGATCTTCAAGACTGGAAATTAGAGATGATTTGCATCCAAAACCGATAGCGGGTAAACCAGGCAAGTTTGTACTTCTCAATACCGCGTATCATATATCACAAGTAGAGAAGAAAAGGTTCATGCATATGTTATATGATTTGAAAGTTCCCACATGTTTCCCAGGATTATTTAATAAGAAGATAAAGATTGTGAATGGCAAGATCGATGGGCTGAAAAGTCATGATCACCATGTTATTATAGAGCACCTTCTCCCATTATCCCTCAGGACTTCCCTTTCTAAATTGGTTGGTCTGGTAATCAATGAACTTTGCTTCTTCTTCAGGGAATTGTACGCTAAAAATATCGAGGTTGTGGCTATGGAGAAAATAGAAAATGCGATTCCCTTGATATTGTGCAACCTTGAGCGAATTTTCCCACCGACATTCTTCGATATCATAATACACCCGATGGTTAATCTTGTAATCGAAACTAAGCTTATCGGATCGGTACAATATCGATGAGTATATCCCGTCGAAAAGTACCTTGAATTTTTCAGTTGACGAAATCGATATATTTTTTCTATCTTATATACTTGTATTTCTTTATTTAACATAAGTTTCTTTAGGTACCTCCTGACTCTAAAAACTTATATACGCAATAGAAATCGACCAGAGGGTTCTATTATGGAAGATTATCTCCTAAATGAAGTAACCACATTTTTTCCCGCTATCTGGAAGAAGACATTGAGACGAAACTAAACAGGGCTCGGAGAATTCAGGACGGACCATATGGTAAAGCAGATTACAAGAGAATGGAACCCATATTTATCAACAAGATACATCAGTTTATTCTCCTCAATAGCGTATGTCTTGATGAAATTAGAGTGTAAGTCTGTTTTGCATTAATTGATATATATATATATATATGAAATAATCTAATGTTGACATCAAAATTTAATATATATATATATGAAATAATCTAATGTTGATATCAAAATTTAATATTAAGAACATAATTCATAAGAATGAAGTACGTGTCAGGCATTCTAATTGGAATGTTGATCGATTGGAAAAATATCATCAGGACAATTTTTACGACTGGTTTGCTCATCATGTAAGATGTTCGAATCTCATATTTTTGCGACTAGTACTAATCTAAACTTATATCATTATGTAATTGCCACATAATTCGTTTTGTCATATCTAAGATTCGAACCTGTTTGTATCATTAGAGAAACACTTGATATATCTAGCTCAGTTTCTTAGTATGGAGGTTGCATAATACAAATGATTTGGTGCCTTTGAATACAAATTTGAAATTAAGGACATAGAAGAATCTCGAATCACCCAGAATAGCGGTATTGCGACCGTTAGCTCGGATTGTGTGATTTATTATGGGTATTTAGATTACATACATCCAATATCCCGGACGAGCAGAACCATCTTATATATTTCAGTGTATTTGGTATGATACATGAACTAGAGCTAGAAGGTGGAAAGACAATGTCGGGACTTGGAAAATGAATATGGATTGAATAGTGTAAACACACGTCGATTTTTCTTTGAGGACGATCCATTTACATTTCGCAACAAGCATTTTAAGTATACTACTCAAAGTGTTTGAAGCATCCGAGTTGGAGTGTTGTATGCCGATGGAAGCCCATGAATATTTATGATGTCCCAGAATTTGAGGATTGCATGGATGACAGTGATGAGGAAGAAGAAGAGAGAAGACTTAGAGTGCTCCAGCCGTCTGTCTCCGTAGAAGGGTTATCTTCAGATGAACGTGAAGTTACGTAGGTTAAAAATGATATTGATGATCAAATTTAAGTAGATATTCCTACGACGTCTAATACGTCTATGAAACAAAAAAGGTAATCATTAATATTATATTATGAGTTTACATTTTCTATGATCTATACATATATTGTTGCTGTTATTTCTCTGACATACGTCTAATGCGTCGATTGTACTTCTATTTAGGGGTGATGGTGACGTCAGTACCAGCAAGAGGCAGTGTCACACCCCGCTTCCCGGTGTACGGGGAAGGAAACGCGACTGGCCCGCTACGTATTTACTCAGAAGTAAACACACTAAGCGTATCTAAGCAATATAAAATAAAATGTACACAAGAGACAAGATGTAAATAAACAGCAACTTTTATTAACATTCTTTATACAATACAACTGAAATGTAAATACATGGAATGAAAGCAATGCCAAAACAGTGGCATAATAGAAATGCAAAGGAAATGTAATGTACAAGTGAACTGGAACTCTGGATCTTCAGTAAGTTGGTCCAAGTCCTCGCTGCTGGGATCGATCTCCAGTGAGTCCGAATCACCTGACGACATTCCAAAGAAGAAGAAAGAGAATGTTATCAGCGAACAAATCGCTCGGTAAGTCCCGTAAATAGACAAGAATGGAATAGACAAAATAGAGAGTATATTGTTAGAATGTTGAATTTAGTGTTAACGCTGTTGTTTGTAGTTTGGTACAGAAGAATACCAGTGTATACGAGAGAAGTCCCACTAATTCGGAGACTAAGCTATACGGAGCACAAGGAACCGTTCAGCTATGGTATAACGACAATGGATATTCAGGTTAGGTGTGTTATGGTTGCAGTCTCGTACAACTTCTAACACCTTCCATACCAATCTACCCCTTATAAACCCCGCGATATCTTGATTGCATTGTTTGTATAGTATTGTCTTGTATTGTAAATTGTATAGATGGATGACTTGCCGAAACTATGATATCAGTAATGGAACAGATATAATAGATGAACATATAGATGGAATATATCCATGGTTCGGTTCGGTCAATGTAAATTGATATAGTTTGAATAGAGGATTCATATTGAATCATATTGTATTGTAATTGGTACTTAATCGCATTCAAGTCAGATTGATTAGGTTGAGACTCAGTCTGAGTCAGACACTTTTAAAAGAACTTGAAATCCTGATTGTTTTGGTGTTATCGGTAACTGCTGCACATGGACGGCAGGATTTGTGTCTTTTTCCAAGACAATTACCATGTTGATAATACCGTTTGTTAAGTTGTCTATCTTAAATAGGCAAGCACCCATATCTCCGGCTCCCCGAGGCTCAAGAGACCGGTCCCGCTTAAACCTATGTTTACTAGGGTCTTTATTGTAATTTAGTATAACTTGAGAGGGGTTTATGTAAAATAGTTTTGATATAATTTCCAAAATACACCTCAAGCATTTAATTATCGTATTTAGGGTTTTCATTGATGTATATTTTATAAATGTGAACTTTCTAGTGAATAAAACCTAATTTCATAATATATGGTATTTATTTGTAATATGAATATTGTTTTGAATTATCATGGTAGTTTCATGTAATATTTGAATTCTTTTCTTGGGTTTTGGGAACATGGAATAATATATATATTTAAAATAAGTATTTTTGTAATATTTATATATACATATTTAACGAAAATAAATTTATTTATTTTCTTATAAAATCTCATTTTCTAAAGAAAAATATATAAAAATTCCATCGAGATCGAATACTCCTTGTGGAGGTCTGCATCTCGCTCTAGTAAGCCCGAGGATGTACGATAATCCGCACCATCCCAAACAAGGTCCCCAAAATAGGTTGTAGAGGCGCAATTGCAAGGAAAGTTAAATACACTTCTTATAGAAAAAGGTTTTATAAGTTGAAGGTAGTTATATATAAAGTCGTATTTTCCCGAATCTATGTTCCCAAATTCCTTCGTGCTATATTAGATATGTGTGTTGTGAGGAGGTGGGTCATTACCTCATGAGTTTTCTAAAGATAACACGGTTAAAAAGGTATAAACATGTCGAAATGAAACATGAAGGTATTTTAATGTAAAAGTGAAATAAAACTTACTATGGTTATCATTTTGATGTCAAACTTGTTGTATTGTCTTTGTTAATGATTACTAAACAATATATTAAAAGTTTTAGGTTGGTTATTAAGAAAAAATTTTATTTTTAAAAGAAAAGAGAATCGGAAGACAGATAACTCCGCTTCCGACACGTTTTAAGAAATGAGAGTTTGGGAATAGCAAAAGAGAGAGAAGGGGTATTTACTGGCTTTGATGAGAGGAGGAGGTAGGAGGAGATCTAGGATTCGTCGGTGTTTCGTTTCGTTACCGGAAACTCCTCGTATCGTTGCCGGAACTTCGTCGGAGTTTTGCCCTAAGTTAACTCCGCTTGCACATTATAGGAACTTGGAATTTTCTTGAGAGTTTTGGCAGGGATTTGTGAGTGGGTAGGGGTGATATAAGGGTGTTATTTATAGGGAAAAATTAGGGTTTAGCGGTGATGAAAATGCATTAAAAATAAGCATTAAAATGAGGTTAAATGGGCATTTTATTGCTCTCTGGATTAATTCAGAGTAAACAAGCAATAAGGGAGAAGTGGGGTAGCTGAAAGGGTGAGGGGGTAATGTTTGGGGGCATTTGGGACGGTTTGACCCGATGTAACACCTTAGAATGCGATTAGTGGTAATTAAGCGATAATGCGAATTTTTAGTAAAAAGTTAACCAAAATAGTTTTCACATATTTTATAAAAATTAATTGATATTTTATTATTATTTATTTTGGGCTTGCACACACTTGTGCATGTTAACCTAGGGTTAATTAGGGTTAACCATGCTTAAATAGCCATGGCACCTTAACCTCATTTCAATTAGGTTATATGCAATTATTTAAATTATTTAGTTTTTAAATTAAAAGGTTTGAATTTTGGGGTTGACTTGAGAGAGAGGGGGGGTTGACATGCATGATGAAGCATGACTTGCATTTAATGAGGAGAGAGAAGGGGGCATGGCTCTCTCTAACCTCACCCTCTCATTTCACTTCACCACTCTCACACCCTCACTCTCTTCATCACACACACACTCTCTCATTCACACATCTTTTTCTTCATCTCATTTTCTCTTCTCCCCTCAACTGAAACCCTACCAAAACCATCACAAAACCAAGCAAAATCTTCACTAAAACCCTTCACAAGCCTAGCTAAAGCCACTAAGATCACTTGGAGCATGGAAAGCTAGGGTTTTTGAGCAAGTGTGGATAGGTAATGATCTCCAACTGTTAATTAGGTGTTTATTATGTTGTTTTGCTTAGTAGTTGTCGTTTAGAACCATAAAGATATAGCTTTGAGCACATATCGTATTTTTAGAGTCATATTAGGGTCACTGTGATCTGCTACGACCACGAATTGTTACTGGAAAATCTAGCAATGTAGTAGTATTATACTCGAGACCCTGAGTGTTCACCTGAAACCCTGACCCAATCCCACCTATTTTGGCCGCCGAGATAGGGGATTTTTCCGGCGAGCTCGGCTTTCCTGGGGACTGGGGGGTTGTGGTTTTGTGGGTAGCTATCTGTGTTCTGTCCTAGGTGTTTGGTACTGCTAGATTTTTATATATTGACAGTAGGTAAAATCTGAGACCACTTAGCTAATTTTAGGCGTTTCGGCAAAGCGCTATACGATTGATCCGACGTAGTTTATGTGGTGTTGGTAGCTTGCAGTCATGGACTTGTGTTGATGTTGTTGCTACACACGTTAGCCGCAGCGAACCCTTTCGTAGCTTAAGGAAACCGATTTGATATTTGGCGTTGCGTGCGTTTATTATTGAGTAGTTTGCTAAATCCACGCCCTATTGTGTTTTGTGTTAATAGGATCGCAGGTGGGGACTTCAGACGCTACGAAGAAGGGAAAGAAGGTGGTTGGATTTACTTAGCTCGAGATCCTCGGTGAGTAGATTTAACATCTACGGGGAAATCGCCCGTATAGCGTTAAGCGTCAGGGCTATATATGATATTATAGCTGCATGTTTATATGTATATATGTTGATTGTGCATGAGCATCATTGCATACCATTACTTGTTGTGCCTTGACTTAGTACCTAGTGGACACTGCACCATTACTGACGGTTCATGTTGCACGAGCACTAAATTGTATGCTACACCCACACCGTCGGTAATTGCCATGACACGCACAACCTATACACATATGTGGTATTGTATTCGTTATTGACATTAAGACGTTAATTCTTGTTCTATTGCGCATATGAAGTGTATCATACACACATACCGTGCTATAGCTACATATAAACTTTTATATGATGTTGCATTTGATTTTAGAGAAATTGGGAACCGCATGATACATTTAAAAACTTGATTCATTTAAAAGAGCGGTTTTCCCTTAATATGGCCATATTATTGTTTTATATTGCATACATCATATTTCATGGATTTACGCATTGAGATACGGATTTCATGTGATTTATGGATTTGAGAACCGTAGGGATATTTCAAGAAAATATGCATTGTTTTGAAAACCCGATTTCTCTTGATATGAATTTCGATGCTCCACCATGAGTTTTCTCGGTTCTGAGACTTGTGTTAGAAACCTGATTCGAGGAGCTGGATGATCCGTTTGCGGGTTCATGGTGGACCTGGTATGGTACCCCGGGGCAAGAAAGGGATGTTGTGCAGTAGACGATGAGCCTGGCAGAGGGACTACTACCTACCGGTGATTGGTTGGACCTGGCGGTTATCCAGAGGATACTGACCGGAGTCGTGAGATGGATATGGGCCGATCCGGACTGACGGAGCCCGTGGGCCGATTCGGACTGATGGATCCCGAGTTATGTGGATTTGCGTGTCGATATTGGACACGACTTTTCATGATGTTTTCAAGTGCCGATGTTGGGCACTCAGGTTCCATGAGATTTATAGGATATGAGGGCCGATCAGAGTGACGGCGCCTGAGGTATTAGGATTTGGGGTGTCGTTGATGGACACCGGGTTTTTCTTCGATGATGATTCATTGATGATGATATGTTTTATCTCATACTCAGTATTAATTAGATATGCATTGTTCATGTAGTTGTAGTACCCTGATAGTGTACCTTGATCATGATTGTTGCATATCCATATTGCCATATTTATGCTATCAGATTGCATGTGATAGATTATCGTTGTACGTGCATACCTGCGATTATCTGTATGATATTACTTACTATTCACGAGTTGGAAACTCACCCCCGTTGTGCCACAGTGTTTTGCAGGCTTGACCTTCAGAGTAGTCGCGGCAGGGCTTCTTATTGTATCTTTTTTAGCGGATACTGCTACGGTTGGCAGTGAGCCTTTTTGCTGTAGGTGGGTTTGCGGTTATCCGTTTATGTTCATTCTATATCTCATTGTATCTAGTACTCGCTATCTACCACTTTCAGGTATTGACTTAGAGACGAGTTGTGAGGACGATATTGCATATTTTGTGACTCTGGGTGTCGTGCTCGTGTGAGCCGGCCTTTATTATATAGTTTTATCTCTTTATGCTGCTTTTCATTTATATTGTCTATTCTTCGCTGCGGCGTCTTATATATGCTTGTGGTGGTTATTTCCGCCTTTGGGCGTGATTTGCTCCCGTTTGGGGATGTTTTATTTATATTCTATGTTTGTACATGTTTCGGGGCTAGTTTTTACAAAAGAGGTGCTGTCGAAATTTTTAAGAAAATAAATTTAAGTTTAAAGATTTTTAATTGAGATTTCCAAATGTTTTCAACAATATTTTTGTCACTTACTTATTTTGATGGTTTAAATTTCTGGGTTTTCGGCTTACTTAAATTGTGTTATGCCTGTTGACGTCACGTGGTCTAAGTGCCGGTCACGTGCCTAAATTTGGGTCGTGACAATGTTGGTATCAGAGCCGGTCCCTCAAAAGTTAGTCTGTGGTTCGAGAACGAACCATTGTTCTAAGTGGGGGGAATATAATACCCCAGGTGGAGTTGGGGCTGAATACCACCTACCCCGTGAGAAGTGAAGTGTTATCCGGTATCGAGGTGGGGATGTAACCGATATGGATGCACACGGGGACCCACCAGAACAATGGGGAGTATCGAATTCCATTCCGAATGAGGGCACGATATGAACTATAAATGGAATGATACCACTCTTATAACACAGAGGCACTTTTGGATGAATTGGAACTCCGGAGTTTGAAAAACTCCGTAGATAAGCGTGCTTGAGCCAGAGAAATTCTGGGATGGGTGACCTACTGGGAAGTAGCCCCGGGTTCATTCAAAAGGACAAAACCGTGCGGTTTCGGCCAGAGCGGACAATACCATCTGTGTTTGGGGGCGGGTCGTGATAAAGTTGGTATCAGAGCACTAGGTTTTACCTTTCGGAGTGTACGATGACCTTGGTATGATGGAGTAGGTAGTTTAAGCAGAGTGACGTAGCGTGTGTATGTTCCGCGGCATACTTATGACACGGTACTCCGCCTAAGTGACCTTAGGACTTGTTGGTTGAAATTCATTCCGTGATTTTATACATCCTTGTGATTTGATTTCTATATTCTTATCGAATCCTGTTTTCATTTCAAGCCATTATGTCGCCGAAGACTACAAGGGTGCAGAGAGCGGCCGTGAGAGCGGAGGTCAGGGTAGGCTCATCGGAGACGAGGATTGACCAGGGCGGTACACCCGTTGTTCAGGAGCAGATTGATCCACCTTCGCTAGATCATATTGCTAGGCTAGAGACTGGTATGCAGGATTTGCGCCAGATGATGGGGTCGTTAGTTTAGGCCAGTCGAGCGTAGAGACAGGAGGTTGTCCCGCCTGTTACGGGGACCGCGATGGTGCCTACTGTTTCGGCAGTCGTGCCTGCAGCTATGGAGGTTATCACCGTATCATTATCTGAGTTCATGAGGCTGAAGCCTCCGGTTTTCACTATCACTGATGCAGCTGAGGATCCCCAGTCGTTTATCGATCGGATGGCCAGGATCTGTCATTCGCTGAGATGCTCTGACGCGAGATGGGTAGAGTTTGCGAGTTTTCGTCTGGAGGGTCTTGCCCAGACTTGGTGCGAGTCTTTAGAGAGGGGCAGAGCCGCAGGTCTTTCTCCTATGAGCTGGGCTGAGCTCGTGACGGTGTTTCTTGCTCGTTTTCTTCCGCAGAGCGTCAGGGATGCTCGAGCTCGCGGTTTTGAGTCATTACGCTAACACCGGGTATGACAGTGGCAGAGTACGATGTTCAGTTTACCCAGCTATCTGTGTATGCTCCATATTTGGTGGACACTGAGTAGATGCGGATTAAGAGATTTGTACGAGGCCTACTTACCCAGTTGTTCCTCGCTATCAGCGCACAGAATTTTGACATATATGCAGCAGCAGTGGACGCAGCACTACTGGTTGAGGAGCGTCTTTCCAAGACTTCGGTCATTCCAGAACCGAAGAGGGTTCGTACTGGTGTATCAGCCCGGAGGCAGATGTTTATACGCCGCGACAGATTTCGTTCAGGTTACGGGAGTAGCAGAGGCTTAAGGCGAGGCCAGTTGTTTAGGTCTTATCCCCACGAGGGTCAGCAGTCATCATCTGGATGTTTCCGATGCGGGAGTTTTTATCATCGCATTCGAGATTGTACTAAGCCACGTGAGGACGAGGCAGCCATATCGCATGTTACCTTACTACCTTCTCTACCTCAGAGAGCGTTGCCTTGCTCCTGTTGTTGCTCCACGTCAGACTTATGTTCAGAGAGGTTGTGGTCACGGAGGTATTGTTCAGAGAGGACGGGGTGGCAGAGGCGGAGGATAGCCAGTCGCAGGTAGAGGGCAGGCATGAGTATTTGCTTTGACTCATCAGGACGCATAGACGTCCAATGCGGTGGTTTCAGGTACTCTTTCAGTATGTTCTTTCGATGCACACATTTTGTTTGATCCGAGATCTACGCACTCATATGTTTCTACACACTTCGTACCGAGGTTGGGCCGAGAGTCGTGTTTGCTAGATCAGCCGCTTGTCATGACTACTCCTGTTGGCGAGTCGTTTGTTGCGCGACACGTGTTTCGGTCGTGTGTCGTTCGTATTGGAGATAGAGATTCATCCGTCGACTTGATCCTTCTTGAGATGTTGGACTTCGACGTTCTCCTAAGCGTGGACTGGTTAGCTACTTGCTACGCGTCTGTGGACTGCCGTGAGAAGACAGTCAGGTTTTGTTTTCCCGGCGAGTCAGTTCTTATTGTGCAGGGGGACCATGGTGCCGCCCCTCACATTTTGATTTCAGCCCTTTGCGCAAGTCGGCTTTTGAGGAGGGGATGTCGGGGATTCTTGGCTTTCATACGAGATACTGGAGCCAAAGTAGATTCGTTGGACCAGGTTCCTATTGTGAGAGAGTTTCCTGATGTTTTTCCCGATGAGTTACCTGGATTGCTGCCAGAGCGTGAAATTGAGTTTTGTATTGATTTGATCCCTGGCACGGGGCCTATTTCTATACCGCCTTACCGGATGGCCTCGGCGGAGCTTAAGGATCAGCTGCAAGAGTTGCTTGATAGGGGACTTGTACGTCCAAGTGTTTCGCCTTGGGAGCTCCTGTTCTGTTCGTCAAGAAGAAGGACGGCAGTTTGAGATTGTGCATTGATTATCGTCAATTGAACCGAGTTATGGTCCGGAATAGGTATCCTTTACCTCGCATTGATGATTTGTTTGATCAGCTCCAGGGTGCGGGACATTTTTCCAAGATTGATTTGAGATCGGGTTATCATCAGTTGCGGGTTCGGAATGCCGAAGACTGCTTTTCGTACGCGCTACGGGCATTATGAGTTTTTGGTGATGTCGTTCGGACTCACCAATGCCCCAGCAGTGTTCATGGATTTGATGAACCGGATTTTCAGGCCGTTCCTCGACCAATTTATTATTGTGTTTATTGATGACATTCTGGTTTATTCCAAGAGTCGAGAGGAGCATGAGCAGCACTTGAGGATTGCTTTGCGGACATTGAGAGAACACCAGCTATTTGCTAAATTCTTGAAGTGTGCCATCTGGCTTCTTGATAGTGTTGACTTCCTTGGTCATGTGGTGACGGGAGACGGTATTCGTGTGGACCCGAGGAAGATCGAGGCCATACAGCTTTGGCCCAGACCTGTATCAGTGATAGAGGTCCGCGGCTTTTTGGGCTTAGCCGGTTATTACCGCCATTTCATGCAGGACTTCTCGAGTATCGCTGCACCTCTGACCGGACTGACTAGGAAGGGGGTTCTTTTTCTTTGGACTGAAGCATGCGAGCAGAGTTTTCAGCAGTTGAAGACTCGGTTGACGACTGCACCAGTTTTATCTTTGCCTTCTGGATCGGGCGGCTTTGTCGTGTACTATGATGCTTCTCGAGTGGGGCTCGGTTATGTGTTGATGCAGCATGATAGAGTTATCGCTTATGCTTCCTGGCAGTTGAAGAAGCACGAGAAGAATTATCCCACTCATGATCTTGAGATGGCCGCGGTGGTCTTTGCGCTTAAGATTTGGAGACACTACTTGTACGGGGAGTCATGTCAGATTTTCACAGACCACCAGAGCTTAAAGTACATCTTCCAGCAGTGGGATCTGAATTTGAGACAGCGCCGTTGGATGGAGCTAGTGAAGGATTATGATTGTGTGACCCTTTATCACCCGGGCAAGGCGAATGTGGTAGCTGATGCTTTGAGTCGTAGGCCCGGGGGTAGCTTGTCCCAGTTGAGAGTAGTTCAGAGACAGTCTTATGCAGATTGGCAGATCTTGTGCAACAACAGAGTACAGTTTGAGTTCACTTCCACTGGGGGACACCTTGCTCACGTCCGCGCCCGTCCACTTCTACTTGATTGTATTCGTGAGGCACGGCCCGACGATGCCTGTTTGTCTGAGATTCTTGAGCATGTTCGGCAGGGTAGAGATTCGGAGTTCTTGATTGATGACCAGGGTGTGCTACGTTTTGGGACTCGTTTGTGTGTACTTGATACCGAAGGGTTGAGACGCGAGATCCTAAAGCAGGCACATCAGTCAGCTTATAGTGTTCACCCAAGTTCTACCAAGATGTTTCGTAACTTGAGAGATATCTACTGGTGGGCAGGGATGAAGAGTGATGTCACGGATTTCGTTTCGAGGTGCCTGACTTGTCAGCAAGTCAAGACTAAGCATCAGAGATCGGCAGGAGAGTTGCAGCCTTTACCCGTTCCGGAGTGGAAATGGGAACAGATCTCCATGGATTTCGTTATGGGTCTACCCAGGTCCAGTCGAGGGTATGACTCTATTTGGGTGATTGTTGACCGGTTGACAAAAGCGGCTCACTTCCTTCCAGTGAAGGCCACTTTCGGTAATGCTTAGTATGCTCTGTTGTACATTGATAAGATTGTGCATTTGCACGGCGTTCCCACATGCATTGTATCCGATAGGGGCACCCAGTTCACTAGTCGTCTTTGACAGAAACTTCAGGAAGTTTTGGGTACCCGATTGAGTTTTAGCACCGCTTTCCATCCGCAGACCGATGGTCAGTCAGAGCGGACTATACAGACTCTGGAGGATATGCTTCGTGCGTGCGTGCTTGATTTTGGTGGCAGTTGGGATCGTCACTTGCCGTTGATAGAGTTCTCCTACAATAACAGTTATCAGGAGACGATTCAGATGGTACCTTTTAAGGCTTTGTATGGTAGAAAGTGTCGATCGCCAGTCTGTTGGACCGAACTCAGCGAGAGCAGGATTTTAGGACCCCGGCTAGTTCAAGAGACTACGGAGAAAATCCAGTTGATTCAGGATAGGATGCGAGCAGCCCAGTGCAGACAGAAGTCTTATGCCGACCGTCGTCATCGCAGGCTCGAGTTCACGGTGGGGGATCATGTATTATTTCTCCGATGAAGGGCGTGATGATATTTGGGAAGAAAGGGAAACTTAGTCCCAGATTTGTAGGTCCTTTTGAAATCCTTGAGCGAGTTGGTACCGTTGCCTATCGTTTGGCACTTCCGTCCAGTTTTCCGGATGTTCACCCCGTATTCCGTGTGTCGATGCTTCGCAAATACCTTCATGACCCTTCTCACATATTTCAGCACCAGACCGTTCAGTTAAAACGCGATCTTTCGTTCACCGAGCAGCCGGTAGTTATATTGGATCGGCATGTGAAGAAACTTTAGTCAAAGATCTTGCCATCTGTGAAGGTTCTTTGGTATAGCCCGAATAGTGAAGAGATCACTTGGGAGGCTGAGAGCGAGATGCGGAAGAAATTCCCTCATCTCTTTGAAGGACGCATAGTAAGATTTTTAAATTCGGGGACGAATTTCTTTAAGGGGGAAGATTGTAACACCTTAGAATATGATTGGTGTTAATTATGCGATAATGCAAATTTTTAGTAAAAAGTTAACCAAAATAGTTTTCACATATTTTATAAAAATTAATTAATATTTTATTATTATTTATTTTGGGGTTGCACACACTTGTGCATGTTAACCTAGGGTTAATTAGGGTTAACCATGCTTAAGTAGCTATGGCACCTTAACCCCATTTCAATTAGGTTATATGCAATTATTTAAATTATTTAGTTTTTAAATTAAAAGGTTTGAATTTTGGGGTTGACTTGAGAGAAAGAAGGGGGGTTGATATGGATGATGAAGCATGGCTTACATTTAATGAGGAGAGAGAAGAGGGCATGGCTCTCTCTAACCTCACCTCCTCATTTCACTTCACCACTCTCACACCCTCACTCTCTTCATAACACACACACACTCTCATTCACACATCTTTTTCTTGATCTCATTTTTTCTTCTCCCCTCAACTGAAACCCTACCAAAACCATCACAAAACTAAGCAAAATCTTCACTAAACCCCACTAAAACCCTTCACAAGCCTAGCTAAAGACACTAAGATCACTTGGAGTATGGAAAGCTAGGGTTTTTGAGCAAGTGTGGATAGGTAATGATCTCCAACTGTTAATTAGGTGTTTATTATGTTGTGTTACAGAGTAGTTGTCGTTTAGAACCATAAAGATATAGCTTTGAGCACATATCATAATTTTAGTGTCATATTAGGGCCACTGTGATCTGCTACGACAACGAATTGTTACTAGAAAATCTAGCAATGTAGTAGTATTGTACTCGAGACCCTGAGTGTTCACCTGAAACCCTGACCCAGTCCCACCTGTTTTGGCCGGCAAGATAGGGGATTTTTCTGGCGAGCTCAGCTTTCCTGGGGACTGGGGGGTTATGGTTTTGTGGGTAGCTGTCTGTGTTCTATCCTAGGTGTTTGGTACTGCTAGATTTTTATATATTGACAGTAGGTAAAATCTGGGACCACTTAGCTAATTTTAGGCGTTTCGGCAAAGCGCGATACGATTGATCCGACGTAGTTTAAGTGTTGTTGGTAGCTTGCAGTCGTGGACTTGTTTTGATGTTGTCGCTACACACATTAGCCGCTAAGCGAACCCTTTCGTAGCTTAAGGGAACCGATTCGATATTTGGCACTGCGTGCGTTTATTATTGAGTAGTTTGCTAAATCCATGCCCTATTGTGTTTTGTGTTAATAGGATCGCAGGCGGGGACTTCAGACGCTACGAAGAAGGGAAAGAAGGTGGTTGGATTTACCTAGCTCGAGATCCTCGGTGAGTAGATGTAACATCTACGGGGAAATCGCCCGTATGGCGTTAAGCGTCAGGGCTAGATATGATATTATAGCCGCATGTTTATATGCATATATGTTGATTGTGCATGAGCATCATTGCATACCATTACTTGTTATGCCTTGACTTAGTACCTAGTGGACACTGCACCATTACTGATTGTTCATGTTGCACGAGCACTAAATTGTATGCTGTTCGTTGTATGTATGCCCTAGAGGCCGGTATTGTATATATGATGTATATTATATTGGATGTTTGGACATATATAGAGAGGACTTTCTTGCTCGATATGATAGTATGCTATCTGGTTGCTCTTTATCTTAACATGTATACTTGTCTCTTGATACTGTCTTATGGTTACATCTTGGTAAAGCCCTTAGGATGTGTACTTGAATACCAAGACTATGATTCAGATCATACTAGTGGGGCCATGGTAGTCCATAAGTACATCCTTTAATGTCCCTAGTCGTGGGTGTATCGAGACGGGGCATCGATATACCAGAGTAGACTAGTGTATACGCTTCTCGACCCATGAGATGGGCGATGGATGATCCCATATCCATTGGTGTTTGACATCAGAGATGGTATACGGGGGCTCAGTAGAGACTGGGTACACTGGACGGACTCGCCGAGAACTCCCAGATGGTATTATACCTCACGTCAGATGGCAGTTCTCTGGTGACACTTGTACAGGTTAGTCTGTAGACCCGAGATCGTCATAGAGTCTTATGTGATTCCCACTGTGCTTTGATTTCCACCTTACCATGTCCAAGAGAGCGTACAAAACGGTGGTTTTTAGGTACAGTCCCGAGTCACATGGAGGAAATGAGCGATAGGAGGGGTTTCGTCTCTCCCGGTATTGGGAGTTGATGTTGCGCTGTGCTCGATTGGCCATAACAGGGAAGTCCCTGGCCAGGGCTGATTTAGAGATTTACTGGCAAGTGTTACCAGTAGTTTCTCGACCCGTTATGACCCTCACATCGGTATGACTTATCGGTTATTGGGGTCTGACGTTTACCACCCCTAGACTTGATATGCAACATATCAGACGAGGAGACCGGACTGTACGGAAAGTGTTACCGTCAGGCTTTTGCAGAAGTTGGAGCGGGCTTGCTTGCTGATCTTCTGATCGCTCAATACCCGGGTAGCCGTTACGTCCAGCTAGTACCACTGACGGCTTGTGGGTGCTTGATGTGATCATCACCTACTGCCGACGTACTGACGAGTCTTTAGAGTCCTATATAGAGGTTTTACTGGCTCAGGCAAAACGAAATAGGAGCACGTATGTGATATGTGCGGGACCGAGAATAATGCATGTATGTGATATCGTATTCTATTCTCGCGACTTTTTTATCGCTCGGTTATATAAGATATAGCCGGGTTATCGAATCAAGTGTTGATTCGATAAGTCAATACTTTGGATATTAGTCGGTTATATGAGATATAGCCGGATTATTACATCAAGTGTTGATTTGATAATTTAGTGTATAATTGTATATTTGATATACTAATTTATATTAACTAACATTTTCTCACTTAAGCATTTATTTTCTCACAAGTGTACACTTAATATATATGTGATATATATTAAATTGTATTTTGTTTTATATCATGGTTGTTGATACAACATACATGGGTGTATGAGACTTATACCATGCTAATTGTGATAATGGGTTTTAATATTTAAAGTAATTCTAAAATTAGTGGAATATTAGCTTGATGCATGAAACTAGTGGAAGCTTGTGGATGAATTGACTAAGTCCACTAGTTTTGTTTTACGTAAGATATTTAGTAACCTGACCATTACAATTAGCCATAGTTATGTCTCTATATGAGTTAGTATATGATACACACTCATCCATGGTTCATTCTCTCACCTCACAAGTTCATTCTCATTTGCTTGAGCTCATCTTCTTCTTCCTTGAGATAAGCTTGCTAGGTTTTCAAAAGAGAGAAAAATATTGTGAGAAAAATAATTCTAAAGTGAGCCCACTTCCTATTTTCTCATCCTCTACTAGATTAGCACTTTAGTATAGGGTGTTTGCTTCACTAATCCTTTAGTTAGTGAAGTAGTAGCTTCAGTTAGTATCCCTCGACGTAGATCATCTTCGGCCTCGAAGACTTCAAGCAAGTTCGCCCTTTTCACCTCGAGAAGCCATGCTAGAGTCCGAGAGTGCCTTGATCACAGCGAAGGGACTACAGCAAGGAGCTATTGAAGTGAATGACCGATCTACAAAGGTTGTATTTCTATTTCACTTAGTGGTAAAAAGTTTACTATCTTTTTGTTACCCTAGCTTTTCTAGTTTGATTCCTAGGATTAATTCGTTAGCACCTTCTAAAATTTTTAATATGGCATGTGTGATGCTACCAAACCCTAGTAGTGGTGCTAAGCAAACCCTTCATGGTATCAGAGCCTAACTAGAAACCTAGACTGTGTTAAGATAATACGAAACCGAAAAACTCCACAAAAATACGGTTTTAGAAACCCTAAAAATGCTCTCTGGAATTTTTTTTAAAATTGGGTTAAAAATTATTTTAGCAACTGCAGAGTGGCATTTAAGATGTTTTAAGAACTCAGGTGAAATACAAGTTGGGGGGCTCGGATTCGAGCCGGCGACCAATGCCTCTTTTCCGGCGACGCCGGCCAACAGTGTTCCCCTCCTCCTCGTATTGCACCAGTGCTCTTTTACTCTTATTCTAGGGTTTCTAGTATTGTTTGGGCAGTCCAAAATTGCATGTGATGTTAATTGTGTTATGGACTCTTTGCGGAGTATTTCATATTCGTATATTTTAGCATTGTATTGGTAACTTTGACGACGTTAAACAGGTCGAACGAATTATCAAACATTGGTATTTTCCAGGTTGAATGTACTCAATAAATAATGCAGGTATTCTTATGGACCCTCTAGAAGAATGAAATCCTAACTCGAGATGTGACCACAGAACTGCGACTAAACCTTAGGGTTTACCGTAGTTAGTGGTGCCACAAATGAGGCTTGGGTTTGCCTTTCTACGGCTGATCCATTAAATACTGTGGCATAGATTTTGAGTATTATTTAACGGTATTCAAGGGTTGAGCTTGCTGGGAAATACGGGTGTTCGGTGATTCGATCGAAGGGTTTAACATCGCCTGGTAGTATATGATACTTCTTCTGCGACCGTAAGCGTAGTATGTGTATCGCCGATTTCGTTGCTATATGTCAACGGCAATTGGGTGTGCATACTTGCATACGTTGATGACATGTGATGTCCTGTGTTGCTGGATATGTTATATTGGATCGTCGCGTTTTGAATAGCCGGGTTTTTTTATGTGAGATGAGAGTTTTTATTTTCATTCATGTAAAATTAAATGTATGTAATATTCTTTTATTGGGGTACTTCTGGGTTGAGGTTGATGTCACAATTGATGTATATTATTTACTTTTCCGCACTAGAATAGACCCAAGGAGGAGAGCACAAGTAACTGGATTCTAAAGTCCAGTGGGAGACAAACTCAAGGAGTCGAGTCCGGGTCTCCTAACTCTAGAATTGGTAGGTTTGCTTACCGCTCTCGTAGGGGTCTAGGAGTGTGGGTTTGGCTATTCATCGCGATCGTGGAATCCGTGTTTTATAGAGGCACAAAATAAAACACGGACCTCCTAGTATATCCATTATTTTATATGTTTCTTCTGCTGCGATATCTGTGATGTGATCATCTGATATGTTGATATGAATATTGTATATAGTATATATGATATATTATATAGACGTTACTTATGTTTTACACCCGTGCTAGCCCTGCCCCGCTCTGCCGTTAGTTACCTAACCTAACGGTGCATGACGGGATATCGAGGCGAATGCGGATGGCATAAGTGTACGTCGTATTTATCTGTGATATTTAGGTTACTTAAATGATGGGACTTCATTAATGTGATTAATGAAAGAAAAGAAATCTAAAAGATGTTGTAGAATCAAATTTTCAAAAAGGGTAGCTACAGTTTTTGCTTTGCATAGTGATATATATGATATATCCCGCACCTTATTCGATGAGGAAAGAGCCGAGATCCCTTCACCGGGAATGACCTCTTTAGCAAAACTGGCAGATGCTACAACATTCGGTTTGTCTTTTGATTGCTTTTGGAGTTTTGCTTTGCATAGTGATATATATGATATATCCCGCACCTTATTCGATGAGGAAAGAGCTGAGATCCCTTCACCGGGAATGAGCTCTTTAGCAAAACTAATGAAAGCCTAAAAAACACTCCTTTTCAAAATTCACTTGTTTCTACAATGATATCAAGTTCATTACGCAAGAGGTTTTCGCAAAAACCCATCGTAGCCCTCCATCATTTCAGATAAGTAGTATTTAGTATCCGTGCTACGTTTGTTGACCTTGTCAAGGCGTAGTGTGCGGTAGCTAATTAGTACTTATCTGCTTATGCATATGATGCAGATTGGATTAGGGTAGTCGTACGGCCTTGTTGACCTTGTCATGGGTCATACGGGTGGGTTTATTTCAATCAAGAAATGACGGGTTGAACTTGACTTGCGGTCTATGGTTTGTTGACCTTGTCAAGGTCATAGATCGTTAGGGGTAAAATATTATCGGGAATTTCAAGTGTTGAAATTTGCAATGAGATTGCATACCTTCTATGAGATAGTTGGATCCCGATACCCACTGCGAGTAATTGTTACTCCTGGGAGAGTTTTACACAGGACAATTAGCCAATCAAGTATGTGTCTAGCCAATCAAGTATGTGCGTAAACACGGGGAACCTCCCTCAAAGTACCGACATTGGCCTGGCTGGAAGATTGGCGAAATTGTAGGGTGTAATTAATCCTGGCTAGTCTTTACTTTTAAGGTTTGAAGGAAGATTTGATAAAAACAGTGGGAGCCATTCTGATTAGGTAAAATAATAACCAATCTGATCTTGCAAGAGCATAAGCTAAAGTGTTTTCTTCTATCTCTCTCTCTCCAGGTAGTGACCATATCATGCCTTAATCAAGATAATAATATGGATGTATTGACCGAACCCGCATGTTATACTGTGCTGGGGAACGTTGGTTCTGTTCTTTCTTATAAATGTTATAAGACTGAACAGGATATAGGGGAATACCAGGATTCCCATGCCACCCGAATGAAGAAAGTACATGTTGATGCATTTTCTTCGGGTGTGTTCATTACAGAGAACTGTTTCTCCATTTGCTCTACGTCCTGGGTATTAGATACCGTGTCAGGATCCCATATATGTAATCAGTTACATGGGCTGAGAAAAGGTAGAGAACTTGGAGAAGGTGATAAAGACATAAGGGTTGGAAATGGTGCAATTGTTGCAGCTAAAACCGTCGGGGAATATCACCTTTTATTACCAACTGGTAATACGTTGATTCTGAACGAATGCTATTACATGCCGAACCTGATATGCAATATTATATCGGTTTCTTTATTAGGTAAAGAAGGATATAATTTTGTATTACAGGATAATGTTATGAACATTTTCCTGAACCAAAAGTTGGTTGGATCAGGCACGTTGTGCAATGGCATTTATGTTCTAAATCAATCAACAGTTCTGAGCATAACAAACACACACAAGAGGAAGAGTTCAGAACTGATCGAATCCTTCTTGTGGCATTGTAGATTGGGTCACATCAATGCGACACGGCTAGCTAAGTTGTATAAGGATGGATATTTGAATCCTTTCGAATTTTCATCTTATGACACTTGTCAGTCATGTCTCAAAGGCAAGATGACCAAAACTCCATTTACAGGACACGGAGAAAGAGTTACGGAACTCTTGGGACTGGTACATAGTGATGTATGTGGTCCCATTTCTACACATGCCAGGAATGGTTCTTCATACTTCATTATATTCACTGACGATCTCTCTAGATTCAGATATGTGTTCCTGATGAAACACAAATCAGAAGCTTTTGAGAAATTTAGAGAATATAAACAAGAAGTCGAGAACCAAACCGGGAAAAGTATTAAAATCCTTCGATCTGATCGAGGAGGTGAATACTTGAGCAATGAATTCCTGGACTTCCTAAAAGAGAATGTGATTCTCTCTCAGCTAACTCCTCCATATACACCACAGCACAACGGTGTATCGGAACGGAAGAACGGCACCCTAATAGATATGGTGCGCTCTATGATGAGCACAGCTGAGTTACCTATTTCCTTCTTGGGGTATGCGCTAGAGACAACATCATACCTATTGAATCAAGTTCTATCTAAATCTGTACCTACCACTCCATATGAGATATAAAGTGGGAAGAGACCATATCTTAAACGAGTTAAGATATGGGGTTGTCCGACCTATGTCAAAAGGAAAAATCCAGACAAACTCGAGGCACGGTCAGTTCTTTGCAAGTTTGTGGGATATCCCAAACATTCATAAGGATATTTTTTCTACCTTGGCGAGGAACAAAAGGTGTTTGTTGTTCAACATGCCACCTTTTTAGAAAAGGAATTTCTTGCAAAAGAAATTAGTGGCAACATGGTAGAACTGGAAGAAATTCCGGCTACACAAACTCAAACTGAAGATTTAGTGGAACCCGAGAACTCAATAGTACCCAACGAACCTCGGCCTCTCCACCGATCTAGTAGGGTTCCTTACCCACCTGATAGATACTATGGTTTTCTCATGGATGGTGGGAGCGAGGATTGCATCATGGAGGATGATGACCTAACTAGCTTTGAGCAGGCCATCACGAGTGGTGACTCAGTGAAATGGCTGGATGCAATGCGGTCCGAGATGGAATCCATGTACACCAACAAGGTATGGACTTTGGAAGATGCTCCTGAAGGGGTAAAACCCATTGGGAGCAAGTGGATCTTCAAGAAAAAACTTGGTGTAGATGGGAAAGTGGAGACTTTCAAAGTTAGACTTGTTGCAAAGGGTTTTCGTCAACGACCAGGTGTCAATTATGACGAAACCTTTTCTCCAGTGGCTATGATTAAATCCATCTGGATCATGCTTGCCATCACTGCATATCATGACTACGAAATCTGGCAAATGGATGTTAAGACCGCCTTTCTGAATGGTGATTTAGAAGAGAGCATGTACATGACTCAGCCAGAAGGCTTCATAGCTAGTGGGAGCAACGGGAAGATGTGCAAGCTGCTTAAATCCATTTATGGATTAAAGTAAGTATCGCGGAGTTGGAACATCTGCTTTGATGCCGTTATCAAAGAGTTTGATTTTGTCAAAAACGTAGATGAACCTTGTATATACAAGAAGGTGGCAGAGAGTAAGGTTGTCTTCCTCGTATTGTACGTGGATGACATACTCTTGATAGGAAATGACATTCCTATGCTGCAATCGGTCAAGCTCTTCTTATCACAAAGATTCTCAATGAAAGATCTAGGGGATGCCTCCTACATCTTGGGGATTAAGATCTATAGAGATAGATCTAAACAGATACTAGGATTGTCCCAATCCAGGTATATTGACACCATACTAAAGAGGTTTAGTATGGAAGAATCCAAGCGTGGGTTTTTACCCACGATCTCTGGACTCACTCTCTCCAAAGAGATGTCTCCCAAGACTGATTTGGAGAGAGATCGCATGCAAGGGATACCCTATGCTTCGGCAGTAGGCTCTATCATGTACGCGATGCTATGTACCAGACCCGATGCAGCACACTCACTAAGTGTAGTGAGTAAATATCAAACTGATCCTGGAAAGAGTCACTGGACAGCTGTGAAGAGCATTCTCAAGTACTTGCGAAGGACTAAAGAGATGCTCTTGGTGTATGGTAACGGAGAACTCCAAGTGGAGTCCTTTACCGATTCGAGCTTCCAGAGTGATAAGGACGACTCTAAGTCGCACTCGGGATTTGTCTTTACCCTCTACGGAGGGGCGGTATGCTGGAAGAGTTCCAGGCAGGAAATCGTGGCAGACTCGACGATGGAGGCTGAATATATCGCTGCCAACGATGCTGCTATAGAGGCTGTCTGGATCAAGAAGTTCATAACTGAACTTGGAGTGGTTCCATCCATTAAGGATCCAATACCTTTGTATTATGATAACAATGGAGCGGTGGCTTTGGCCAAGGAACCCAGGTCACATGAGCGATCCAGGCATATTCTGAGGCGGTATCACCTGATCCGGGAGATAGTTGATCGCCGGGAGATCGAGGTCAGGAGGGTTGACACGAAGAATAACACAGCGGATCCACTCACGAAGGCCATTCCCCAGATACAGTTCGAGAGACTCTTCGGGATGCTCGGTATGCGATACTGCAGCAGTTGGCCCTAGTGCAAGTGGGAGATTGTTAGTTGTATGTATGCCCTAGAGGCCAGTATTGTACATATGATGTATATTATATTGGATGCTTTGACATATATAGAGAGGACTTTCTTACTCGATATGATAGTATGCTATCTGGTTGCTCTTTATCTTAACATGTATACTTGTCTCTTGATACTGTCTTATGGTTACATGTTGGTAAAGCCCTTAAGATGTGTACTTGACTACCAGGACTATGATGCAGATCATACTAGTGGGGCCGTGGTAGTCCATAAGTACATCCTTTAATATCCCTAGTCATGGGTGTATCGAGACAGGGCATCGATATACCAGAGTAGACTAGCGTATACGCTTCTCGACCCATGAGATGGGCGATGGATGATCCCATATCCATTGGTGTTTGACATCAGAGATGGTATACAGGTGCTCAGTAGAGACTGGGTACACTGGACGGACTCGCCGAGAACTCCCAGATGGTATTATACCTCACGTCAGATGGCAGTTCTCTGGTTACACTTGTATAGGTTAGTCTGTAGACCCGAGATTGTCATAGAGTCTTGTGTGATTCCCACTGTGCTTTGATTTCCACCTTACCACGTCCAAGAGGGCGTGCAAAATGGTGGTTTTTGGGTACAGTCCCGAGTCACATGGAGGCAATGAGCGATAGGAGGGGTTTCGTCTCTCCCGGTATTGGGAGTTGATGTTGCGCTGTGCTCGATTGGCCATAACAGGGAAGTCCCTGGCCAGGGATGATTTAGAGATTTACTAGCAAGTGTTACCAGTAGTTTCTCGACCCGTTATGAGCCTCACTTCGGCATGACTTATCGGTTATTGGGGTCTGATGTTTACCACCCCTAGACTTGATATGAAACATATCAGACGAGGAGACCGGACTGTACGGAAAGTGTTACCGTCAGGCTTTTGCAGGAGTTGGAGCGGGCTTGTTTGCTGATCTTCTGATCGCTCAATACCCGGGTAGCCGTTACGTCCAGCTAGTACCGCTGACGGCTTGTGGGTCCTTGATGTGATCATCACCTACTGCCGACATATTGACGAGTCTTTAGAGTCCTACATAGAGGTTTTACTGGCTCAGGCAAAACGAAATAGGAGCACGTATGTGATATGTGCGGGACCGAGAATAATGCGTGTATGTGATACCGTATTCTATTCTCGCGACTTTTGTATCACTCGGTTATATGAGATATAGCCGGGTTATCGAATCAAGTGTTGATTTGATAAGTCGATACATTGGATGTTAGTCGGTTATATGAGATATAGCCGGATTATTAAATCAAGTGTTGATTTTATAGTTTAGTGTATAATTGTATATTTGATATACTAATTTACATTAACTAACATTTGCTCACTTAAGCATTTATTTTCTCACAAGTGTATACTTAATATATATGTGATATATATTAAATTGTATTTTGTTTTGTATCATGGTTGTTGACACAACATACATGGGTGTATGAGACTTACACCATGCTAATTGTGATAATGGGTTTTAATATTTAAAGTAATTCTAAAATTAGTGGAATATTAGCTTGATGCATGAAGCTAGTGGAAGCTTGTGGATGCATTGACTAAGTCCACTAGTTTTGTTTTACTTAAGATATTTAGTAACCTAACCATTACAATTAGCCATGCTTATGTCTCTACATGAGCTAGTATATGATACACACTCGCCCATGGTTCATTCTCTCACCTCACAAGTTCATTCTCATTTGCTTGAGCTCATCTTCTTCTTCCTTGAGATAAGCTTGCTAGGCTTTCAAAAGAGAGAAAAATATTGTGAGAAAAATAATTCTAAAGTGAGCCCACTTCCTATTTCCTCATCCTCTACTAGATTAGCACTTTAGTCTAGGGTGTTTGCTTCACTAATCCTTTAGTTAGTGAAGTAGTAGCTTCAGTTAGTATCCCTCGACGCAGATCATCTTCGGCCTCGAAGACTTCAAGCAAGTTTACCCTTTTCACCTCGAGAAGCCATGCTAGAGTCCGAGAGTGCCTTAATCGCAGCAAAGGGACTACAGCAAGGAGCTATTGAAGTGAAGGACCGATCTACAAAGGTTGTATTTATATTTCACTTAGTGGTAAAAAGTTTACTATCTTTTTGTTACCCTAGCTTTTCTAGTTTGATTCCTAGGATTAATTCGTTAGCACCCTCTAAAATTTTAAATATGGCATGTGTGATGCTACCAAACCCTAGTAGTGGTACTAAGGAAACCCTTCATATACTACACCCACACCATCGGTAATTGCCATGACACGCACAACCTATACATATATATGGTATTGTATTCGTTATTGACATTAAGACATTAATTCTTGTTCTATTGTGCATATGAAGTGTATCATACACACATACCTTGCTATAGCTACATATACACTTTTATATGATGTTGCATTTGATTTTGGAGAAATTGTGAACCGCATGATACATTTAAAAACTTGATTCATTTAAAAGAGCGGTTTTCCCTTGATATGCTCATATTATTGTTTTATGTTGCATACATCATATTTCATGAATTTACGCATTGAGATACGGATTTCATGTGATTTATGGATTTGAGAACCGTGGGGATATTTCAAGAAAATATGCATTGTTTTGAAAAGCCGGTTTCTCTTGATATGATATTTTGATGCTCCACCATGAGTTTTCTCGGTTCTGAGACTTGTGTTAAAAACCCGATTTGAGGAGCTGGATGATCCGTTTGCGGGTTCATGGTGGACCCGGTATGGTACCCCGGGGCAAGAAAGGGATGTTATGCAGTAGACGATGAGCCTGGCAGAGGGACTACTACCTACCGGTGATTGGTTGGACCTGGAGGTTATCCGGAGGATACTGACCGGAGTCGTGAGATGGATTTAGGCCGATCCGGACTAACGGAGCCCGTGGGCCGATCCGGACTGATGGATCCTGAGTTATGTGGATTTGCGTGTCGATGTTGGACACGAGTTTTCATGATGTTTTCGAGTGCAGATGTTGGGCACTCAGGTTTCATGAGATTTACAGGATATAAGGGCCGATCAGAGTGACGGCGCCTGAGGTATTGGTATTTGGGGTGTCGTTGATGGACACCGGGTTTTTCCACGATGATGATTCATTGATGATGATATGTTTTATTCCATACTCAGTATTTATTAGATATGCATTATTCATGTAGTTGTAATACCCTGATGGTGTACCTTGATCATGATTGTTGCATATCAATATTGCCATATTTATGCTATCAGATTGCATGTGATAGATTATCGCTGTACGTGCATACCTACGATTACCTGTATGATGTTACTTACTATTCGCGAGTTGGCAACTCACCCCCGTTGTGCCACAGTATTTTGCAGGCTTGACCCTCAAAGCAGTCGCGTCAGGGCTTCTTATTGTATCTTTTTCAGCGGATACCGCTGCGGTTGGCAATGATCCTTTTATCTGTAGGTGGGTTTGCGGTTATCCATTTATGTTCATTGTATATCTCATTGTATCTAGTACTCTCTATCTACCACTTTCATGTATTGACTTATAGACGAGTTATGAGGGCGATATTGTATATTTTGTGACTCTGGGTGTCGTGCTCGTGTGAGCCGGCCTTTATTATGTAGTTTTACCCCTTTATGCTGCTTTTCATTTATATTGTCTATTCTTCTCTACGGCGTCGTATATATACTTGTGGTGGTTGTTTTCGCCTTTGGGCGTGATTTGCTCCCGTTTGGGGATGTTTTATTTATATTCTATGTTTGTACCTGTTTCGGGACTAGTTTTTACAAAGAAAGTTCTGCCGAAATTTTTAAGAAAATAAATTTAAGTTTAAAGATTTTTACTTGAGATTTCCAAATGTTTTCAACAATGATTTTGTCACTTACTTCTTTTAATGGTTTAGATTTCTGGGTTTTCGGCTTACTTAAATTGTGTTACGCCTGTTGACGTCACGTGGTTTAAGTGCCGGTCACGTGCCTAAATTTGGGTCATGACACCTGACCTCACTGGATTTCCTAGGCTTGTCGCCGGCCCAATGCCGACGGATGGGGATGGGTTTTGTTCCACGTGTTGGGGTCTTTTGGTATACTGCAGTACACACGTTTATTTTATTTGCGACTCTTCAGTTTACATGTAGAGCACGTGCAAACTCTTGGGCTTCTAAAAAGATTAAAAGAAATTTAATTAAAAAGAATGTGTGGCTGACCGGATTTGAACTCTGGTGCTATGGATCAGCAGTGCAAGGTCTTACCTGTGAGCTACAAGCTCTTTCTTGCTGTTCAAAAGTAAAGCAAATTATCATAATACTCACAGGAAATGTAAATACCCCATTTGTACATTAACTTTTAATCAATTTTATGTGCACAAGAATTGGAGTTGTTACAGGTAGGGGCACCAGGGGCAGCGCCAGAGGCGACTCCAAAGGTAGGGATAAAGCGATTATGCCCAGGGAGCTGTGTAGGGAGCAGCTCCTACAACATAGGGGTGGTGTTGCACCCCCGTCCGGACAGAGTCCAGATGACTCTTTCCGTGTGGACTTTACCATGTCTGCAGGTATATTTATATATTATATATTGCACGCATATTCATTTTGAATGATATTATAGAAATACACGCATATTCATTTTGAAGTTACTTATATAATCATTTTTTATTGTCTAGTTGAAGGGGATGCCTCCACATCCGGGACACAGGCCATTCCCAGACGATCCATACCCTCCGAGCACTCTGTGGGTTAGTATTTTTTACTATATAATAAGTTAAATTGATTATGTATCATTTTATTCAGAAATTGCTTATATGGTCATTGTTTATTATCTAGTTGGAGGGGATGCATCCATGTCCGGGTCACCGGCTGTTCCTCACCCGATGAACTATAGTCCCACTCATGCTGCTGCCGGAGCACAGGCTCATGGTGATGTCGCTAGAGGTTTATACTGCACTCTAAATTTCGTTAATTCTTGCATTTTAAATATTGTTTTGTCTTGATATTGCATGCATATTTATATATTTTTTGGATGCATGGGAGCCACGGCCTGTCTGGAGGACACGAGGGCTGAATCAGGCCTACAAGCTGAGGTCCAATCCCGCTAAAGGGCAGAGAGCATTCCCCTTCTTCTTTACCTCCGAGGGCCGCTACACTGGCGATCATGTGTCAAGACACGGAAAATGCACATGACTGACACTTGAATCATGTGAAGTCTATAGGATTCCACCTAATTTAAGTAAGCCAAAAGCCCAGAAAATCTAAAACTTTTAGGGGAAAATAGTGGAGGTGGAGTTTTGAAATAAGATTTTTACTGAAATCATGTTCTTTCTTTAAACCATAGATAATAGTGTACGAAAACACAATGTTTGTATCTAACTTGAAAACATTTTCGTCATTGAAAATTTGGGCAGCACCTCCTTTGTAATTTTTAACCTAAAAACCAATACAACCAATAATATATATAAGGCATCCCCAAGCGGGAGCCAGCTCTTCGCCAAATGGCGAAAACAACCATGCAATAAAGTAAATATATAACGCCGAAGGGCGAAGATCAAAACACAGAAAGAAAGCAAGAAAGCTAAAGTATCACCAAGAAAATCCAAACAATAATGAATACAAGACCGTGACTCTAAGACCGAAAGAATATACAAGCTGTGGTTATCTAAGTCTACTAAATATACAAGTCTGGTTGATGGAGCTTTAACTAGATACAACAAAATAAATATACAAGTGTAAGACGGCGGTCACAATGCAATGTGTCCCACCTGTCAAGCAATCATCCAGAAGAAAGTGAAGTGCCGGCAAGCCGCTACGGAATCTGTACGGCTAAACCTGCAAGAAACTGTGGCACAACGAGGGTGAGTTGCCAACTCGTGAGTAGAAGATATCACCGAGTAGAAACTGAATGTATGACCATCTCCTAGGTCATAAAGTACAATACAATAATAATAGTAGCACAAATACATCGAGTAATAGTAAAGGTGATAATATAGACATATGTGTAAGGTCAAGTACTCGCGTCTGTGTCATAAAATAACTACATGTCATATGTATGGTGTATGCATGTATCACTAAAAGAGTATGTCCAGCAACGACACAGAAAAATCAAGAGAAACATGAGTGTCAAGTATCGACAATCGAAAATACCATGAAAACTGTGTCCATCGGTGACACAAAATCCTCATAAATCTCGGGCTCCGCCAGTCCGGAATCGGCCCAAATCATCTGATCACACGACAACGGTCGGTATACTCCGGATATTCGCCGCGTCAATTATCACCGGTCGGTAGTGCTCCCTTGCCGGGCTCAACATCTCTCTATATGGCCTTCTTGCCCCAGGGTACCTCACCGGGTCCACCATATACCTGCAGACGGCGTCTCTCTCCTCGAATCGGGTATGTATACACACGTGGCTCAAGAACTAAGAAAACTCATGGTGGACGCCACACACATCATATCACAAAAAAATCGCAATTTCTATTTTGAAATGAAAATAGGTTTATAAAATCCTTTTGCGGTTTTCCCCAAGTCCCAAAATCTCACGAAAATCAAAATCTAAAATCATAAGCTAATAATGACAATGAATATCGGCATAGAGTCCAACTGCAGTAAAAAAATCAGAATGTAGGTAACAAATGCATGCCGCATCTAAATGTGAAATGCAATGTTATAATTAGCGTACGATATCAGAAATGCTACTTAGCTACAGTAAACAGTGTATACAATGTAATAACGGCGCCTACAGTGTGCGTGATATGGCAATTCTGATGAGGATGTGTGTGAGCTAGCAAGCAAGTGTACGTGGAACATACGCATCTTCGGTCATGGTGCAGGTGTTCTAGCAGACATGATCATAATAGAAAGTAAACAGCACAAGCAACAATATGGTATATACAGCTATATATGAGCCATATCGTCTATCATGTTTAAATAGCACGAATCGTTGTTTTAGAAAAGTAGGGACTGCGGTGTTTTGAGAAACGAAATGTCTTTTGAAAATCCGTAACGTCTCTCATTTTATTCTTTGAAAAAGCCTATGATTCGCCGGTTTTGAAAATAGGTATGACTCGAGCCTAAATTAAACTATATCTATGCAACTAAAGACTAAACTAAGAACCTAGTCGAAGATGATAAAAAATCTATAATATTTCGAGTCGATATATCTAATAGTCGGCGATCTAGCCTCATATCATCACGTATGGTAATACATCGTATGATATTTTCGAGTCAAGAGTGCGGATCAATCATCATATATGTCTCGTACTGTAAAATCTATCGTACGACATCCCCAAAATCGAGAGTATGGGTTACATATCATATATAAATCATCATTCGTACGGTATCAATCATTGTACAATATCAATATCAAAATTAGTGGTACGGATCTAACGTTTCGTACAATCTATTATTTCATCAAGTCACATGTTATCGCATGTTTGAAAACATATCGCCTAACGATCATTTATTATATCATATCATATACGGTGTCCTCGACTCAATCACATATCATAAACTCATGGTATCATACCCAATCATATCGACTCATATGCATATAACATATACTATCATCATCTCACGTGTATGTGTGTGTGTGTGTGTGTGTGAACACACACACACACACACATATACACATATACACACAAACATATACCAAGTGTATGCGTGTGTGCAACTAAGTAAGCCGACGACTCACGACTATGGATCTAAACTAAGAGTAAACTATCCTTTAAGTACGCCAAATCTAATCTATAGTCTCCTAGTAACCCTATTTACTAGGTATCCAAGTCTCACATACACATATATAATATATGTATACATAACTTATTCTACGGTTGCGGGGGTTCTATACGCCATCCACCCGACTTTCCCCGTAGATATACATCTACTCACCTGCCAAGTCCTCGCTTAGTCAAAGTCGATGTGCTTCGTCGTCTCGGAATTCCACGCGAAGGTACCTACAAATCAACACATATATCGCAACGTTATTAAAACCAAATCTGAAAACCGATACGGCACACGAAGTGCTCATAAGTTAGAAGCTATAGCTTACCCATGCAAGAATAACCAAATAACCCTCGTCGTTGACGTACAAATGTCCAACGACCAAATCTCATCAAGAATTTCATAAATTCAAGTTTCAAATATCGGAAAATATCATCAAACCCAACTCAAAAGCTCCCAGATTTTTGTACAGATAAATAGGGACAAAACTAACAATACACTAGCTAGGTTAAGAGGAGTATGAGCAACAGGAAAAACCCCCAACACCAGAAGCCAAAATTTGGCCGGCCAAACTGCTACAGTAATCGTCCCCGCCGCCCCAACCTTCAAATTTGGATCTTGTTCTTCTGTGATAGTCTTCTAGTGGTCTAACTAGGTCAATGTGGTTGTTTGTTTTTCTTATAAACATACCAGGTTGCTCCAGATTCCATTTTGAGCATCAAAAATCACAGAAAACCGACACGGGGGAATTCTAAGTTCGTGTATTCGGTTCTATTCTCTGGTCCAGGTCAGTAAACACCATTAAGGTCATGTAAAACACTCACTACACCTCATTTACACGTTCACAATTCAAAATATTCTTAATCCTCTCTCGGAATATTCAAACTACACTAATTTTCACTAGTTTAATTCTAAACTACACTAGGATATTAGGAAAACTAAAAACATAACTAAGGGTGTAGGATTATACCTCATTTGGCAACGCAAGAATTTTCTTGAGTTACTCAAAATCTTCAAAATCCAAACTTGAGGCCTCCATAGGGTTTGTAGTGAGGTTGTGCACCATTTTTGTGAAGGCTTGAGTGGTTTTTGGCGTGGATTTGGATGGTTTTGAAGGTGGTAGAAGGTGGAGGAAGAGGAGGAGGAGGAGGAGAGAAGGAGATGAAGATGAGAGAACATCATATGTGCTATGGTCAATGAAGACCCCTCTCCCTTGTTGGATATATGTATGTCCTAGAGGCCATTATATGATAGTGGATGTATCGGTATATGTATATATATTCAGAGGACATTCTTGCTCGACATGATAGTATGCTATCCGGTTGTACTTTATCTTGGCATGTTCATTTGATCATGCATCTTACTCTTTTGGTACATATTGATAAAGCCCTTAGGATATTTGCTTGACTACTGGGACTATGATGCAGATTATACTAGTGGGACATGTGTAATTTATAAGCATATTCTTGAAATATTCCTAGTTGTAGGTGTATCGAGACGGGGCATCGATATTCCAGAATAGACTAGCGTATACCGTTCTTGTCCCATATGATGAGCGATGGATGATCCCATATCCATTGGTGTGGTGACACCAAAGACTGTATACGGGTGCTTAGTAGAGACTGGGTTATTGAACGGACTCACCGAGAACTCTTATATGGTATTATATATATCGTCGGATAGTAGTTCTCAGGTGACACTGGTACAGATTAGTCTATAAACCCGAGATCGTCATAGAGCCTTGTGTGTCCTCCCACTGTACTTTGATCTCCACCCTACCACGGCTCTTATGAGTCGTGCAAACAGGTGGATTTTGGGTACAGTCCCGAGGCACATGGAGGCAATGAGCGATAGGAGGGGCTTCCTCTCCGGGTATTGGGGGTTGATGTTGCGCTATGCTCGATTGGCTATAACAGGAAGTCCCTGGCCAGGGCTGATGAGATTTACTGATAAATGTTATCAGTAGTTTCTCGATCTGTTATGAGCCATATACCGGCATGACTTATTGAGTTATTGGGATCGACGATACCATCCCTAGACTCGATATGCAGCATATCTGACGAAGAGACCGGACTGTACGGTAAGTGTTGCCAGTTGGCTCGACGGGAGTTTTGAGAGGTTCGCTTGTTTTTTTTCTGATCGCTCAATACCTGGGAGCCGTTACGTACAGCTAGTGCCGCTGACGGTTTGTGGGTATGTGATATGATCACTGCCTACTGCTAGCGTATTGATGAGTCTTAGAGCCCCACAGAGAGGTTTCCTAGCTCAGGCGAAATGATGTGGGGTGCATATGAGATATGCGCGGGAGCTCGATTAAATGCGTGTATATGATACCGTATTTTAATCGGGCGTTTACTATTGGTCGGGTCGTATGTGATATGACCAGTTTATTAAATCAAGTGTTGATTTAATATTGACTTTTAGCTCATTTATTTAAACCTTTTCTATTTGGATGTGTGCATGTAAGACTACGGTAGCGCCCCGGCCGTCTTTCCGAGGCCAAAATGCGGAGACGAAAACTTTTTCAAAACTAGAAACCAGCGCTATCGTATTCTTAAAACCCGGATCGAACCATTAACCTACAACTAGCTATCTAGAGAAGGGATAGAAAGGATATACCGATCGATCCGTGTCCTTCAGTCTTTGGCCACCATCCCAAGCTCCTCGCGGCATCTCCAGTCTCGATCTCCTCGTCAGAAAGGGCACCACATCATCGATTCTTTTTACGGGCTCCCGCTTCATCCGAAGCAACTCGGGCACGAAGTGTGCTAGCCGACGTGTCCAAGGTGATGTAGAGAATGTTTGTGATCACTTTATCTCTTGCATCTATTGATTTGGATGGAGGTTAGAGATGAAGCCATTGATGGAGATAATGAGCTAGAGGAAGAGGAAGAAGAAGAAGAAGAAAAGATTTCTTTTTCTTTTGTGTGTTTCATATGATAAAATGAGAGAGTATCAAAGAATAATACAAGACCAAACTCACTCATAAGGCAGCCCCTCTCTCTCTCTTCTTATCATATCAATACAAATCAAGCTCATAATGTGACACATGCATAAAGAAAGAGACCATGAGTCACCACTTGTGTATGTGTCACAATTAATGCTCCAAATGATGATATCTAGCTCATAATCTCCATTAACAAACATTAATCCAAATGTTTGCAACAATAAAAAGATACGGCAACATCTAAAGTAAACTCGTAACGGATCATAAGGATACCCCTCACCTGTATATACATACCTGCATCCGCATTCCGACTGAATGCGAATGCGACGAGACTAAAGTAATTCAACAAATCTAATACTAGGATCCGGCTTAAACCAAAGCCCACTAGTATGATCCGCCCGATCAAGATCCGTGCACTACTGCATGTATATGATCGGACCCTGCCATATATCATACGGCCTCTACAACGTTTCGCCCGAAACTTGAGAAACAGTCTGTGGGGGACTCTAAAGACTCGTCAATACTTTGGCTGTAGATTTAACCACAAACACGTCAGTGGTACTAGCTGTACGTAACGGGCTACCAGGTATTGACCAAAAGGGAGGTCGATGAGCGAACTCATCCTGACACCCTACTGAGCCTGTCAGTGACAATATCCGTACAGTCCGGTCCGTTCTTCTATGAGCATCGCATGGCGGGTCTAGGGGGTTGGTAAAAGTCAGACCCCCAAAAGCGGTACAAGTCGTATCGGAATGTAGCCCAGAACACCCTGAGATACTATTGGAATACATACCAGTAAATCTCCTGCCTTGGCCAAGGACTTCGTGTAATGGCTCTCATAGACACAGCGCGACCTCACCCCTAATACCGGGAGAGACGAACCCCTGCCGATCCGCTCACTGCCTCCATGTGGCTTAGGACTGTACCCAACTAAAACCTGTTTGCATGACTCTTTTGAGCCGTGGTAGGGTAGTAATCAAAGCACAGTGGGAACTCACACGAGACAAATGACGATCTCAGATCGATGAACTAACCTGTACACATGTCACCAGGGAACTGCTATCTGACGTCAGGTATAATACCAACTAGCATGTTCCCGGCGAGTCATGTCCGGTGTACTCATAACCCAATGAGCACCTGTATACATCTTAGGTGAACCAACTGACACCAATGGCTTGTGAGACCGGCCATCGCCCCTCGTCGGGGTCTCGACTGTATACACTAGTCTACTAATGGAGTATCGATGCCCAGTCTCGAAACTCCCATGACTAGGGACCACTTTAAGGATGTGCTTATAGACCCCAGCTCCCACGTATATGATCGCCATCATACTGCTGGTAGTCAAGCAAGAATCCTAAGGGCTCTATCAATGTGTAATAGCGACCTATAAGGTCACCTAAAGCAGTACACGATGATAAAGATAAACCAGATAGCATACTATCATCTTGAGTAAGACTGTCCTACCGGTATAGGTTCTCCCTCAATCATTGCAATCACGTGCCTGTGATCCAATAATTGACTCTGAGGGCACTATATCCAACAATCTCCCACTTGCACTCAAGGCTAATTATTGCGATGTCGCATACTCACAGCCCGTGTGATACTGAACACCCAACTCCTCTACTAATCAGTCTCACAAAGCCCGTTTGCGAAACTATTGCGTTCGAGGAATAGCCTCAGTGAGTGGATCCGCCCTGATGTTTCTTTCTATGTCTCTTTTTATCTCAAGTTCGCGGAGAAAGCCATCTCTCGAAATGAGCAATACCTGTCTTAGAATATGTCTGGATATCTGATGGGACCTAGTTCATAAATGAACTCTGAATCCAAACTTCTTAGACTGTATCGTCAACTGAATTTAATCAGTATCCTGCGCCACACCTTCCTCGGTATCTGCTTGGACCACCTGTCCAAAACACTGCCCCTCGTCAGAGGGAAAACTATAACTCTGACAGTCACTCTGTCATCCAGGTCACCTTGGAAGCCTGGAATGATAACCGTCTCCCGAAAGAGTTTGTTGTTATCATATCCCTAGAACATCCACTTGTGTTCTAAAACTGCTTCCGAACGTTTCTCCAGGAAAGGATTAATATCAACTTATTGCATCTAGTGCAAAAAAACAATATCTGGTGTTGTACTTGACATCTCATGATCAACTCAATTGCCTAAGCAAGTGATCTGCCAATCATACACATCCCTCTCCCCTTTAGTCTGTAAGACACCTTTAGAGAGGGTGACTCCATCACCTGCAGGTACACCACCATGCCAGGAGTCGTCCATTCTAAAACACCTTCAGAATGCTGTCTAAGTACCCATATTGGGAAACTACCCAAATCTAGATCTAAAACCGTAGATCTAATAACCAGAATATCTGATATAATATCCAAGTCCTATGTGGAGAAACCACTGTGTGACAACCAAAGTATAACAGATAGTAGTGCAGGAATATCACTTCCTACTATGTGTATGTCATCCAAATACCAGGATATCACACCCTACTACCTTCTTAACAGATCCATCCCCTATTCTAATAAAGTCAAACCTATGACTGTCACATCAGAAATAGATGATCTATCTCCGCTGTATCTGCTTTAGTCCATAAATAGACATAAGCTACTTGTCCACCAATGCTTCCGCTGCTCCCACTGACTACGACAACCCTCTGGCAGAGTCATATACACGTACACTTCTAAAGCTAATTTAGAACGACGCTATACTCATCCTCCTGCCGGGTCTCACAGTCTGGAACACCAGCAATGGCAAGTCTGGGTAAACAAGAACCTCCTTATCACCATCTTTGAGCATACCGAAGTACCTCTCGAGTGCCTGAGGTTACCCACCATATCTGCGGAGTGGCCAATAGAATGTCAAACCAGATTGAATCTTTAGGTTCTTATTAAATTTTCAGTAATCGTTTGCGGTTCTGGAATCACTTCCAGTTCTACCATACTCCCACTACTGTTTTTCTGAAAAAATCCATTTTACTAAAACTGTGGCGAGTCAAGAACAATATCACTATTGATCTTGTAGATGGTAGAAAATCAACCCTCATCATAGCCCGGGTCAACCCACAAACAGCCATTACAGAAACGTGCCTTGAGTTATCCAGAGTCTGATTTTAAGCATAAGCCGGACAACCCCCCGTACCTTAACATGGTTAAGATATGAACTATTCTATATCCAATATAGAAACAGAGGCACTGATTTAATTGGAACCAGATTCAAATCATGCAGCTGTGTCCAGTACATGTCAACTAAATGGAGAGAGGCCGATCAGCATTACTCAACTTAGAAGTGCTTCCAATTATGAGTAACCTGAAAAAGAAGCAAGTTCTCATAGTCATTACTATCAACTGAATACCATACATAAGTATCTACATCTTCGAACACCTTGAAGAATCCTGATACTTGCAACATCTGGTTCTCTAATTTATTCTTATACCTTTAACTTCTCAAAACTTAGACCTTGCATTTCTACGAAACACATGTCTAAGAACTAGAGAAGTCATAAGTAAACAGAATATAGTACGAGTACCAACCCCTCTGTCCGCATGGACACTGGACAAAATAAATACTCTGTATAAGTCCCCTGAGTCTAATAACTCATTCCATGTGTGTCGTAGGTTGAAAACTGTACTTATGGTTAAGAAGAATTACACCGCTGTTTAATGCTCCTTACCTAATCATTCACTGATATAGGTAAATGTCATAGACATAATTTCAAAATGTTATATCTCACTTTATAAAAATAAACGTACAGATATATCAATTTGAAATTAGTGCATAACAACGGATATTCAAAACCAAATATTTGCCATCCGACAAACAACCCAGGTGATTTTCTCAAATATCACCAATTACAACGAATCCCGATATAATGAGGATGATCACCCAATTTCCAATAACTTACTCCCCCTCATCATCTGTAAAACTATACAGATATGAGAATCAAACCTGGTAAATACATACCCTTGAGCAAGGGTTAATTGGGAAATCAGTTTTCTTTTAACAGTACACAGTGAAAATGAAACATGTAAATGTTTCGAAGGGGTATCCGGGTATTCCTAGTAATGCCTCTTCCATTATCAGATTCACAACTGTAACCGTATATTTCTTTTCCATTTCTCCAAATCCCTTTATATGTCTTTAGTCATTACCTTCTGTACACCCCTTTAGGCCAAATGGTTTTCTTTCTTCCCTACCGTTCGGCACCAGCCTATGGTTTGGAAGAAGACTATCCAATAAGCATAATGGGTGTACTCCCCTAATCCTAGGAGTACTCGCAACGCGAGAGAAGGTAAAAATAAAAAACAACTGAATAAAACCTTATTCCTATTTCTCCTGAACCAGAATCCATCCCCGAACTGGAACAAGTTCCTTCGAGTTCGTATATAACCATACGATGGAGTATTCAATAAACTGTGGATCTTCGTAGTGATACGGAGTGTTCTGGAGAAATAAAAAGGTGATGTAGGATTGGCGAAAAAATACTTGGTTTGGTCGTGAATAGCAGTCGCAATTTACTTTGCCTCTTACTAATCCCTTTATTTGTCTTTAATTAATACCTTCTGTACACCTTTTAGGCCAAATGGTTTTCTTCATGCCCTACCTTTCGGCACCTGCCTATGGTTTAGATGAAGACTATCCAATTAGCGTAATAAGTGTATCGTCCTAATCAAAGGAGCACTCGCAACCTGAGAGAAGGTAAAAGGATAAAGACAACTGAATAGTCCTATTCATTTTCTCCAGAACCGGAAACCATCCTCGAATCTGGAACAAGTTCCTTCGAGTTCGTATATAACCATACGATGGTTTTATCCAATGGAAGTGGATGTTCATAGTAATACGGGGTGTTCTGGAGAAAAGGGTAAAAGTAGGAGTGGCAATGAGGTATGCAACTCTGACAATCCAAAAGCCAGTATTTTAAGAAGGTTCGGTTAATCTTGGTCACTGAGTCATAGTCAAGGGTCGGGCCATGGTCGCTGCCAAAGAGAGAGAGAAAAGAAACACTCTACGTGCACTCTAACCTAGATCAGAATGGTTATCAATTTATCCAATCAGGAAACCTCCCACTGTAACCTCAAATTCTCCTCCAAATCTGAAAGAAGAATTAGTCGGGATCACCCGAGGAGTAAACCAACTCATCAGTGGGAATCGGGATCCAACTATCATCACATGATAACGTGATGGAATCCACTCACGTTATCACACTCCAGAAGGTATGCGCATACCTGGCAAGTTTCAGCTTCTTTAGAAACTCCCGATGTGATTTTTACCCCTAGGACCCAAGTGACCTTGACACGGTCAACAAATCAAAAGAGTCCTAGTCAAGTTCAACCCGTCATTATCGTGGATTGCATTAAACCCACTCGTACGAGCCCTTGACACAGTCAACAAGGCCACACGACTGTCCTAACCAATCCACATATCCATACGACAGAAAAGCATTACAGAGCTACCGAACACTACGCCTCGGCAATGCACGACAAATGTAGCATGAATACTAAGCAATACTAATCTGAAATGACGGAGGGCTACGGCAGGTTTTTGGCGAAAAACCTTTTAACGTAATGAACTTGATATCGTTGAAGGAACCGGATAGCTTTTTATAAAAATATAGTGGCGAAAACCTTTGCTAAAGAGGTCACTCCCGGTAAAGGGATCTCAGCTCTTTCCCCATAGAATGAGGTGCGGGATATTCCAACTGAATACCACGATGCAAAGCAAAAAGTAATCGGCTATCGTGAAGTTATTACCCTGATGTAAACTTCTGTCCAAGGGGTCACTCCCGGTGAAGGGATCTCGGCCCTTGCCTCGTCTACTGAGGTACTGGATATTCATAACCGAATACCACTGTGCAAAACAAAAGAGAACGTCCTTGCAATAACACCCTTTTTTTGAAAAATGTTCCAACAACAACAGAATAGGTTTGTTTAGCTTGCATTGATCCGAATCAATGCAGTCCCATCAATTAATCACACCACAAAAGAACGAAAATACGATGTACGTATATGTCATCCGCATTCGCCACTGGGTCCCGTCATCACCCGTTAGGTTACTTAACTAACGACAGAGCGGGGACTGGACTAGTGCGGGTGTAAAATATATACAACATCTACTAGTATATATATCAATATATAATATTCACTCATGGCGTGATAAAATGCAACATCACAGAGAGTAATAAGCATCACAGAACAATACAGATAATCTGGGATCCCCGGGTTTCATAGAGCCGCTATTGAAACCCGACGTTCCCCTGGTCGTGTGGATAGCCTGTGCAATGAAATCCTAGACCCCTACAGGCGCAGCAAGTTACCCGCCAAAACCTGAAGCGAGGCAGCCCCCTTCAACAACGTGAATGGACCACCCAGCACTTCACGGAATCCGGTAACTTGAGCACCCCTCCTTGGGTCAACCTGTACCCCCTACGAGTGCGGCGAATAGCCCGCCAATTCTAGAGTGAAGCCCCCCCGTCTCAAAGCCATGAGATGCGGGCCCATTGCCCTCTAGAACCCGGCTATCCGTGCACCCCACCGCGGGGTAATCCTAGTACAGAAAGTAAAATATACAACGGGTACATCGACCTCAGCCCGGTCGTGCCCCAAGAGAATAATATACAAACAGGCAGTGATGGCAGTCCACATGCCGGACGCTCGCCCCGCAATATCAAATGTACAAATACAACCAAACTGTATTACCATTGCATCCAGGCTATCCACCATGACAAATCCGCAATATCACAGCACAACACAGAACATCAACGTGAATGTCACGTTCGCAAATCCGTCTAAAAGAGCTATAGCAATTAGACAAGATTTACCGCTCGAATGACATTCACGGTCACAGATATAATGTAAGTACTGTAAACTAACATATTTAAATTTTCCGATCAACAAAATTTCCCAAAGTGGGCCCCAAGCACAGTTCCCAGTACTCAAACAAATCCGGGCCCAAACAAAAATTACCAAAAACCCCAATTCCAACTCAGAAATCACTGTAGGAAAAATGGTGCAGAGAAGTTACTGTTCTGCGGCGGAACCGCGGCCAAAAAGGGGGTACGGCCGCGTTTCCGCGGCTCTAGAGTGACTTCATGCAACCATTTTTCTGCAGTGTTCTTATAACAGCCTGCCTGATTTTCTGCAACACACCAAATAATTTTTTGACAACAAAAAAAATTCGACAGAAACTGCACTTTTTGAAATCGCGGTTTTGGAAAATTCGGCCGATCGATGTTTTAAATACGTTAGAGCAAGCTAGTAAAGGTTAATGGCGTGGCTCTGATACCATGTAATACTACGGTAGCGCCCCGGCCGTCTTTCCGAGGCCAAAATGCGGAAACGAAAACTTTTTCAAAACTAGAAACCGGCGCTATCGTATGCTTAAAATCCGGATCGAACCATTAACCTACAACTAGCTATCTAGAGAAGGGATAGAAAGGCTATACCGATCGATCTGTGTCCTTTGGTCTTTTGCCACCATCCCAAGCTCCTCGCGGCATCTCCGGTCTCGATCTCCTCGTCGGAAAGGGCACCACATCATCGATTCTTTTTACGGGCTCCTGCTTCATCCGAAGCAACTCGGGCACGAAGTGTGCTAGCCGACGTGTCCAAGGCGATGTAGAGAATGTTTGTGATCACTTTATCTCTTGCATCCATTGATTTGGATAGAGGTTAAAGATGAAGCCATTGATGGAGATAATGAGCTAGAGGAAGAAGAAAAAGAAGAAGTGGTTTCTTTTTCTTTTATGTGTTTCATATGATAAAATGAGAGAGTATCAATGAATAATACAAGACTAAACTCACTCATAAGGCAGCCCCTCTCTCTCTCTCTCTTCTTATCATATCAATACAAATCATGCTCATAATGTGACACATGCATAAAGAAAGATACCATGAGTCACCACTTGTGCATGTGTCACAATAAATGCTCTAAATGATGATATCTAGCTCATAATCTCCATTAACAAACATTAATCCAAATGTTTGCACCAATAAAAAGATACGACAACATCTAAAGTAAACTCATGACGGATCACAAGGATACCCTTCACCTGTATATACATATCTGCATCCGCATTCCAACTGAATGCGAATGCGACGAGACTAAAGTAATCCAACAAATCTAATATTAGGATCCGGCTTAAACCAAAGCCCACCAGTATGATCCGCCCGATCATGATCCGTGCACTACTGCACGTATATGATTGGACCCTGCCATATATCATACGGCCTCTACAACGTTTCGCCCAAAACTTGAGAAACAGTCTGTGGGGGACTCTAAAGATTCATCAATACTTTAGTTGTGGATTTAACCACTAGCACATCAGTGGTACTAGCTGTACGTAACGGGCTACCAGGTATTGACCAAAAGGGAGGTCGATGAGCGAACTCATCCTGACACCCTACTGAGCCTGTCAGTGACAATATCCGTACAGTCCGGTCCGTTCGTCTATGAGCATCGCCTGGCGGGCCTAGGGGGTTGGTAAAAGTCAGACCCCCAAAAGCGGTACAAGTCGTGTCGGAGTGTAGCCCAGAACACCCTGAGATACTACTGGAATATTTACCAGTAAATCTCCTGCCTTGGCCAAGGACTTCGTGTAATGGCTCTCCTAGACACAGCGCGACCTCACTCCCAATACCGGGAGAGACGAACCCCTGCCGATCCGCTCACTGCCTCCATGTGGCTTGGGACTGTACCCAACTAAAACCTGTTTGCACGACTCTTTTGAGCCGTGGTAGGGTAGTAATCAAAGCACAGTGGGAACTCACACGAGACAAATGACGATCTCAGGTCGATGAACTAACCTGTACACATGTCACCAGGAAACTGCTATCTGACGTCAGGTATAATACCAATTAGCATGTTCCCGGTGAGTCCTGTCCGGTGTACTCATAACCCAATGAGCACCTGTATATATCTTAGGTGAACCAACTGACACCAATGGCTTGTGAGACCGGCCACCGCCCCTCGTCGGGGTCTCGACTGTATACACTAGTCTACTAATGGAGTATCGATGCCCAGTCTCGAAACTCCCACGACTAGGGACCACTTTAAGGATGTGCTTATAGACCCCAGCTCTCACGTATATGATCGTCATCATACTGCTGGTAGTCAAGCAAGAATCCTAAGGGCTCTATCAATATGTAATAGCGACCTATAAGGTCACCTAAAGCAGTACACGATGACAAAGATAAACCAGATAGCATACTATCATCTTGAGTAAGACTGTCCTGCCGGTATAGGTTCTCCCTCAATCATTGCAATCACGTGCCTGTGATCCAATAATTGACTCTGAGGGCACTATATCCAACAGTGCATGAATGTATGTATGTATATTTACATGTTGATATGAATGCACACATACATGCATGCATGTGTCATGGTTGTTGATACATTGGAGATGGCAATGCAAGACTCACATGGTGTGTGTGTGTGTGTTTGTTTGTTATTGAGAAAAAGAAAAAGGATTAAATCATGGTTGAAAGTTTCTACACTCTTCTTTGCTTAACCTTGTTTGCAGCCATGGTTTAATTTCATTTGTTCTTTAACTCACAAACTAAAATATCTAGATATTTATTGACCATGGTTATATGTGAGTGTGACACTCATATAAGTATTTTCTTTTTTCATTTTTATTTGAGAATTATCACAAACAAAAGAGCTCAAGCTTAGCCATCTCTTTCTTCTTTCTCCTTCATTCTCTCTACCTTTTCAAGTGAGTGAAGGAAACAAAAAGGAAAGGTTTTTTAGTGAGATCTAAACCCACATCACCAATCTATATTAGTCTAGCCCACTTGTGTAGATTGTTTGCTCCACTTCAAAGATCAAGTGAAGCTAGGAGCTTGAGCAAAGGGACTCCGTGGTGGATCGTCGTGGAGTTGGAAGGATTCAAGCAAACCGTTTCAAACCCTAGTTGATCCAAGGAGTCAATGAGGGAGGTCTACAAAGGTTGTATTACTCACCTCTTAGTGTTAAAATACTTCTAATATGTGATACTAGTTGCTTGTTACCCTAGATTTCTAGTTCGATTCATAGTTGGTATTGTTTAACACCCACTAAAATTTTATTATAGCATGTGTGATGCAACCCAAACCCTAGGCATGGTGCTAAAGAATCCTTACAGTGGTATCAGAGCCAAGCTAGAAACTTAGACGATGTTATAAATATTACGAAACCGAAACAACTACGAAAATACGATATTCTGAAACCCTAGGATGTGCTCTCTGTCCGTTTTAAAAAGTCCTCCAAAAATTATTTTAGCAACTGCAGAAGCTTGCATGTGATGCACTAAGAACATTGGAGAAAAACGAGCCCCATCCACTGGTTTTGAACCGGCAACATTCTCATTTTTTCTGGCCTGGCCAACCCATTGGCCTCCAAATTGCCTTGTTTTCCTCTGGTGCTCTGGTCTGTTGGTTTTGGGGTTTCAGGTAGTGTTTGTTTAGCCCAAAATTTCATATGATATTTATTTTGTTTAGGGACTAATTCGGAGTATTTCATAGTCGTAATTTTAACATTGTTTTTGGTAACTTAGACGACGTTTAACATTTCGAACGAACATCAATCACCACCTCATTGCTCTCGCTGGAAATTCTCCAAGTGTTGAAATTTTCCAAGTTAAACATATTCGGAAGATCATGCAAGTAACCTTATAGACCCTCTAGAAGAACGTAACCCTAACTCGATTCTATGACCACGGAACCACGGCCAAATCTTAGGGTTTGCTGTAGTTCCGTGGCGCCATAGGTGAGGCAAAGGTTGACCCTTCTACGGTTGGTCCATAGGCACTGTGGCAAGTTTTGGGTATTTTAACTTTGCTTAAGTGTTGAGCTCTCGGGGTAATTTGTGGGTGTTTGTTGATTCGATCGAAACGTTTAACATCGTCTAGATATATGTGAAAGTGATGATTCCAATCGTTGTTGTTTTTCACTTTCTTTTCTGTGACCATAAGTGTAGTATGTGGTGTATCGCCGGTTTCATTGCTATACATCAACAACAATTGAGGTACGCATACTTACTTATGTTGATAACATGTGATGCTATGTCTTGCTGAGATATGATGTACAGGATCGTCGTGATTGAATGGCCGGGGGTTTTATGTGAGATGAGAGTTTTTATTTTCATTCATTTAAAATTAATTGTATGTAATATTCTTTTATTAAGGCACTTCCAGGTTGAGGATGATGTCACCATTGTTGTATATTATTTACATTTCCGCATTAAGATAAACCTAAGGAGGGGAGCACAAGTGACCAGGTTCTAGGGTTCAGTGGGAGGCCATCTCGAGGAGTCGAGACCAGCTCTCCTAAACTCTAGAATTGGTAGAGTCACTTGCCACTCTCGTAGGGGTCTAGGGGTGCGGGCTTGGCTATTCATCGCGACCGTGGAATCCGTATTTTCTATTGTTGGCTAAATACAAAATACGGACTTCCTAATATATTCTATATTTTAATATATATGCTTCTGCTGTTGATATTCTGTGATGTGATCACTTTATATGTTGAGACGAATGGTGTATTATATATATGATATATAATAAATATTGCTTATGTTTTGCATCCGCGCTGGTCCTGTCCCGCTATGCCGTTAGTTAAGTAACCTAACGGTACATAACGGGACATTGTGGCGAATACGGATGGTATAAGCGTACGTTCTATTTTCGTTTTTTTCTGTATTGGTTTAAGGACTTAAATGATGGGACTACATTAATAAGATTAATGTAAAGAAAAAGGAACCTAAAAGATGTTGTAGAATCGGATTTGAAACCTACTCGGCTTTTTTTTAATGAAAAAGCAAGTTTTCAAAGTGTGGAGCTTAATCCGCTCCTTTTAAAACCATTAGATTCTACAACGATATCAAGTTCAAAGCGTTGAAGGTTTCTTAAAAACTATTCGCAGCCCTCCGTCAATTTAGAAAGTAGAGTACTTAGTATTCATGCTACGTATATTGATTATATCCAAGGCGTAGTATATGGTAGCAGTTGGCTGTAGTGCCCCCAAAGCAATTATCGTAGTCGCAGGCAGGTGATTATGATGATTGAGGGAGGACCTATACCGGTAGAACAGTCTTACTCGAGATGATAGTATGCTATCTGGTTTGTCTTTAGCATCGTGTACATATTGATAGAGCCCATAGGATTCTTGCTTGACTACCAGCATTATGATGGCGATCATATACGTGGGAGCTGGGGGTCTATAAGCACATCCTTAAATGTCCCTAATCGTGGGAGTTTCGAGACTGGGCATCGATACTCCAGAGTAGACTAGTGTATACTTATTTAGACCCTGACGAAGGGCGGTGGCCGGTCTCACAAGCCATTGGTGTCAGTTGTTCACCTAAGATAGTATACAGGTGCTCATTGGGTTATGAGTACACTGGACGGACTCGTCGGGAACATGCTAGTTGGTATTATACCTATTGTCAGATAGCAGTTCCCTAGTAACATATGTACAGGTTAGTTTGTCGACCTGAGATCATCATTTATCTCGTGTGAGTTCCCGTTGTGCTTTGATTACTACCCTACAACGGCTCAAAGGAGTCGTGCAAACAGGTTTTAGTGGGGTACAGTCCTGAGCCACATGGAGGCAGTGAGCGGATCGTCGGGGATTCGTCTCTCTCGGTATTGGGGGTTGATGTCACACTGTGCACGGGTGCCCATCACCAAAAATCCTCAGCCCAGGTATACGAGAATTATCGATTCAGGATCGATAGTTTCTCAGGTGGTGCTGGGTTACACTCCGACACGAATTATCGCATTATTAGAGGTCTGACTTTAACTACCCCCTAGACTCGATATGCGATACTCTTAGACGAACAGACCGGACTATATGGATATTATCTCTGTCATGCTCAGTAGGGGTTCAGGATGAGTTTGCTCGTCGACCTCCTTTTCGCTCAATACCTGGGTAACCGTTACGTACAGCTAGTGCCACTGACGTGCTTGTGGTTAAACCCACTGCCAGCGTATTGACGAGTCTTTAGAGTCCTACACTAAGAGTTTTCACGATTCAGGCGATATGGTGTAGATGACGCGTGTTAGGTAGATACAGGTGTCCGATTAAATATGTGTACAAGCTGCACAGACTCTAATCGGACGGTTGATAATACTGGCGGCTTAGGATTAAGCCGGATCATTAAATCAGGTTTTGATTTAATAATTTATATATATGTATTTATATATATGTATTTTAGTATTATTGTTCACTATTCATTTTCTCTCTTGGCTATTCATATTTTTGTACGAATACGCGTATATGTATTCGATACGTATACCGGGTTGTATTTTGTATTTATACAGAATAATTTCTAGAAGATGTCCACCTCATTAACTGATTTTCTTTTTTAGAAAATTAATTTGGGAAATGAGGTGGAGGGGGTGAGGTGGCATGAACACCGTTTTAGCATGTAGAGAGGTATGGGCATGACTTTATTTATTTGGAAAATTGGAAAGATATTTTCATTGCATGAGAGACAGAGAGAAGGGGCATCCACTTATTCTTGTGGCCATGCTCATTTTCTTTGCTTGCTTGATCACTCTCATTCTCACACTCACAAAAAGAATTAGCCATTTTCTCTTTAGTTGCTCATGCCATTGTTTTTTTCACCTCCTTCATCTTTTATGGTTGCTCCCTTGAGCAATTATGATGAGAGAAAAATATAGTGACATATTCCTACACCTACACTCTCCATTGCTAGCAACCTTAGAATGTCGGTTGTCTCGTTTTGCGAGGCTGAAACTTGCGCTGTTTCCCTCAGGTGGATCATCGTAGATGGAGGAAGACCGGCAACCAAACTCGATCAAGGAGCCTTTTGGAGCTTGGAATGATGGTTGAAGCCCGAAGGACACGGATCAACTCGGTATAACCATTCTAACTTCTTAATATATATGCTTTCTAGTATAGGATTTAGGGTAGATCCGGGCATCGGGTAATGCTAGCGCCAGTTTAATAAATTTTTATTCCGCATTAGGCCACGGTTTGATGGCCGGGGCGCTGCTGTAACTTAACATGGTATCAGAGCCAACCCGTAAACCCCTTACTATCTTATTTAGACGATATTAAAGTATCGAAATCAAAACAATTCCAAAACTGTGCACTGCAGATTCCAGTCTCTGTCGATTTTCAAAGCCTTCAAAAAATTATTTTAGCAACTGCATAAGACTACTTAAGTGATCACTAGACTGCACCCCAAATACGAACCATTTCCACCTGTTTTGGGCCGAGCACATTGCCACAATTTCTGAGCTGGCCGGCCATTTCACTGCATCTGGGTTTGAAATTTTGGGTGTAGTCTAGTCTCTGGAATATTAGTTTAGTGGTATTGCTAGTTTAGCCTAGTTTTCATATTGATGTATCTATTTGTTTGGGGCTATTCGGGGTGTTTCGAAGTTGATAATTTAACACTGTTTAAATGTTTATTAGTACATGCATTACTATCTGCGACCGTGAATGTCATTAGATCGGTACAACTTGTCTAATTGCTATAGTTCTTTTAGACGGGTTTGCGAACGTGACATTCACGTTGATGTTCTGTGTTGTGTTGTGATGTTGGCTGGATCGTCGTGGTGGATAGCTTGGGTGCAATGTTAGTACAGTTTAGTTTTATTTGTATATTTGATATTGCGGGGCGAGCGTCCGACATGTGGACTGCCGTCACTGCCCGTTTGTATATTATTTGTTTGGGGAACGACCAGGTTGAGGTCGATGTCACCCTTGTATATTATTTTCTTTTCTATACTAGGATTACCCCACAGTGGAGTGCATGAATAGCCGGGTTCTAGAGAGCAACGGGTCCGCATCTCATGGCATTGAGATGGAGGGGACCTTACTCTAGAATTGGCGGGCTATTCGCCGCACTCATAGGGGGTATAGGTTGACCCATGGAGGGGTGCCCAAATTATCGGATTCTATGAAGTGCTTGGCGGCCCATTCACGTTGTTGAAGGGGTTGCCTCACTTCTGGTTTTGGCGGGTAACTTGCCGTGTTCGTAGGGGTCTAGGTTTCATTGCACAGGCTATCCACACGACAGGAGAACGTCGGATCTCACTTGTGGCTCAAGTGAAACCCGGGGCTCCAAGATTATCCACCATTCTGTGTTACTTCTGTAATGTTTCTGTGATGTTGCTTATATCATGCCTAGGACGAATATTATATATATATTTATATATACTAGTAGATGTTGTATATGTTTTGCATCCGCGCTAGTCCAGTCCCCGCTCTGTCGTTTGTTAAGTAACCTAACGGGTGATGACGAGACCCAGAGGCGAATGCGGATGGCATATACGTACATCATATTTTCGTTCTTTTCTGGTGTGATTAATTGATGGGACTGCATTGATTCTTATTAATGCAAGGATAAAACAAACCTATTTGATGTTGTTGGAACCAATTTTAAAATGACATTACAGACGTTTTCTTTTTCTTTGCACAGTGGTATTCGATTATGAATATCCAGCACCTCATTCGACGAGGCAAGGGTCGAGATCCCTTCATCGGGAGTGATCCCTTGAGTAAAAGTTTGCGTCAACGTAATAATTTTACTATAGTCGATTCTTTTGCTTTGAATTGTGGTATTCATCTTGGAATATCCTGCACTTCATTCGACGAGGAAAAAGCCGAGATCCCTTCACCGGGAGTGACCTCTTTAGCAAAGGTTTTCACAGCTATATATTTATAAAAGCTATCTGGTTCCTTCAACGATATCAAGTTCAAATTAACCTGGACAATGACGGATAGAACTTGACATGTGACTTATGATTTGTTGGCCTATGTCAAGGTCATAAGAGCATGGGATAAAAATCACATCGGGAGTTTCAAACATACAAGAAACTTACCAGGCATGCGCATACCTTCTGGAGTGTGATAACTTGAGTGGCTTCCATCAAGTTATCATGTGATGATATTTGGATCCTGATTCCCACTGATGAGTAGGATCACTTCTTGGGTGATTTTAGATGATCCCGACTAATTCTCCTTTTGGGTTTGGAGGAGAATTCGAAGAAACGGTGAGAGCCATCCTGATTAGATAAATAAATAACCATTCTGATCTAAGTTAGAGTACACGCTGAGTGTTTCTTTTCTCTCTCTCTTTGGCAGCGACTATGACCCGCCCTAAACTAAAACTCATGAACCCAGTTAACCGAACTTTCTTAAAACACTTTGGTTTTTGGAATGTCACAGTGTCGCATATATCCTTACCACTTCTATATCACCTTTGCATTTCTCCAGAATACCCCGTATCACTACGAACATCCACTCCTATTGGATAAATCCATCGTATAGTTACATACGAACTCGAAGGAACTTCTTCCAGATTCAAGGATGGATTCTAGTTCTGGAGAGATTGAATAAGATTATTCGGTTGTCTTTTCCCTTTACCTTCTCTCAGGTTGTGAGGGCTCCTACGATTAGAAAAGGGTATACCTATTGAGCTTATTGGATAGTCTTCCTCCAGACCATAAGAAGGTGCCGAACGGTAAGAAAGGAAGAAAACCAATTAGCCTAAGTGTGGTGTATATAAGGTAATAAGTAAAGACAAATAAAGGGATCAAAATAACGGCAAAGAAAATTGCGACTGCTATCATTCACGACAAAACCGTGTATACCCCTGCCACTCCCACATCTACATTGGATTTCTCCAGAACACTTCGTATCACTACGAACGTCTGTAATGCTTGAACATGCCATCATATAGTTACATACGAACTCGAAAGAATTCGTTCCAGATTCGAAGTTGGTTTCCGGTTAAGGAGAAATAGAATAGGATATTCAGATGTCCTTTCCCATTGCTTTCTCTCACGTTGCGAGGGCTCCTGGCATAAGGAGTGTACACCTAGTACGCTTATTAGATAGTCTTCTTCCAAACCTTAGGCTGGTGCCGAAAGGTAGGGAAGCAAGAAAACCGATTAGCCTAAAGAAGGTGTACAGAAGGTAATAAGTAAAGACATAATAAAGGGATTGAAGTGAGGGCAGGTAAATATATGGTTACTGTTATGAATCAGGATAGTGGAAGAGGCGTTACTAGGAACACCAGGTTAACCCCTTCGAAACATTTTCATGTTTCAGTTTCACTGTGCGATATTAATTGTAAACTGTTTTCTCAATTGGATTCTAACTCCAGGGTATGTATTTACCAGATTAGTTTCTCATATCTGTATGTTATTACAGATGATGAGTGGGAGTAAGATATTGGAAATTGGGTGATTAGATCCTCATTATATGATATTGGAAATTGGGTGATTAGATCCTCATTATATCGGAATTCGTTGTAATTGGTGATATTTGAGGAAATCATCTGGGTTTTTGCCGGATGGCAAATTTTTTAGTCATGAATATCCGTTGTTATGCACCAATTCCAAACTGATATATCTGTATGTTTATTTTATAAAATGAGATATAACTTTTTGAAATTATGTCTGTGACATTTACCTGTATCAGTTGATGATTAGGTAAGGTGCATTCAACAGCGGTGTAATTCTTCTTAACTATAGTACAGTTTTCAACTTACGACGCACAGGGTTTGAGTCATTAAACTCAGTGGACTTATACAAAGTATTGTATGTTGTCCAGTATCCATTAGGACAAAGGGGTTGGTACTTGTGCTATATTCTGTTTACTTATGAATTCTCCAGTTCTGGACAAGTATTTCGTTGAAATGCAAGGTCCAGATATTGAGAAGTTATAGGAATATGAATAAAGTAGAGAACCATTTGATTGGAAGTATCAGGATTCTTTGAGGTAGTCGAAGATGTAGATACTTGTGTTTAGTATTCCGTTGATGGTAATGGTTTTGAGAACTTGCTTCTCTTTCGGGTTACTTATATATGGATGCACTCCTAGTTGAGTAATACTGATTGGCCTCATTCCATTTGGTTGATATGCACTGGAGACATCTGCATGATTTTGAATCTGGTTCCAATAAAATTAGTGCCTTTGATTCTATATGGTATATAGAATCAATTTGTATCTTAACGATTTTAAGATATAGAGAGTTGTCCGGCTGATACTTAAAACCGGAATCTGGAAAAACTCAAAGCACGTTTCAGTAATGGCCGTTTGTGGATTATCCCAGGCTTTGACGAGGGTTATCTTTCTACCATCAGGAAGATCAATAGTTATATTGTTCTTGACTCGCCACAGTTTTAGTAAAATGGATTTTTTTCAGAAAACAGAAATGGGAGTATGGTAGAACTGGAAGTAATTCCAGAACCGCAAACGATTGCTAAAAATTTAATAGAATCTAAAGATCAATTGGATTCGACATTCCATTAGCCACTCCGCAGATTTGGTGGGTAACCTCAGGCACCCGAGAGGTACTTCAGTCTTTTCAGAGATGGTGACAGGGAGGTTCTTGTTTACCTAGACTTGCCATTGCTACTGTTCTAGACTATAATACCCGATAGGAGGATGAGTATAGCGTCATTCTAAACTAGCTTTAGAAGTGCACGTGTATATGACTCTGCCAGAGAGTTGTTGTGGTCAGTAGGAGCAGCGGAAGCATAGTGGGCAAGTAGCTTATATCTATTTATAGACTAAAACAGGTATAGCGGAAATAGATCTATTTTTGATATGACAATCATAGATTTTGACTTCATCAGAATAGGAGATGGATCTGGTAAGAAGGTAGTAGGGTGTGATATCCTGGTATTTAGGATGACATGCACTTTATAGGAGTGAAATTCCTATACTACGATCGGTTATACTATGGTTGTCACACAGTTGTTTCTCCACATAGGACATGGATATAATATTAGGGTTTCTGGTTACTAGATCTATGGTTTTAGATCTAGATTTGGGAAGTGTCCCAATTTGGGTACTTGACACTATTCTAAAGTGTTTTAGAATGGACGACTCCTGGCATTGTGGTGTACCTGCAGGTGATGGAGTCACCCTCTCTAAAGGTGTCTTACAGACTAAAGGGGAGAGGGATCTGCATGATTAGTATATCACTTGCTTAGGCAATTGAGTTAATCATAAAATGTCAAGTACCACACCAGATGTTGTTTTTGCACTAGCTGCAATAAACATATATTAATCCAATCCTGGAGAAATGTAGGTAAGAAGTTTATGAACATAAATGGATGTTCTTGGGAAATGGTAACGGCTGCCTCCTTCGAGAGACGATTATCATTTCAGGCTTCCAAGGTGACCTGGATGACAGAGTGGCTGTCGGAGTTATAGTTTTTCCCTCTTCTGAGGGACAGTATGTTGGACAGGTGGTCCAAGCGGATACTGAGGAAGGCATGGCGCAGGACACCGATTAAGTTCAGTGGATGATATAGTCTAAGAAGTTTGTTGGATTTGGAGTTCATTTGTGAACTGGGTCCCATCAGATATCCAGACAAATTCTGAGACAAGGTATTGCTCATTTCGGGAGATGGTTATTCTCCGCGAAGGTGAGATATAGAGAGATAAAGATAGAAACACTGGAGCGGATCTACTCACTGAGGCTGTTTCTCGAACACAATAGTTTCACAAACAAGCTTTGTGAAACTGCTTAGTAGAGAAGTTGGGTGTTCGGTATCACACGAGCTGTGAGTATGCGATACCGCAATAATTGGCCTTAAGTGCAAGTGAGAGATTGTTGGCTATAGTGCCCTCAAAGCAATTATCGTAGTCGTAAGCAGGTGATTATGATGATTGAGGGAAGACCTATACCGGTAGAACAGTCTTACTCGAGATGATAATATGGTATCTGGTTTGTCTTTATCATTGTATACATGTTGATAGAGCCCATAGGATTCTTGCTTGACTACCAGCATTATGATGGCGATCATATATGTGGGAGCTGGGGTCTATAAGCACATCCTTAAATGTCCCTAGTTGTGGAAGTTTCAAGACTGGGCATCGATACTCCATAGTAGACTAGTGTATACTTATCTGGACCCTGACGAAGGGCGGTGGCCGGTCTCACAAGCCATTGGTGTCAGTTGTTCACCTAAGATAGTATACAGATGCTCATTAGGTTATGAGTACACTGGACGGACTCGCCGGGAACATGCTAGTTGGTATTATACCTATTGTCAGATAGCAGTTCCCTGGTGACATATGTACAGGTTAATTTGTCGACCTGATATTGTCATTTTTCTCGTGTGAGTTCCCACTGTGCTTTGATTACTACCCTACCACGGCTCAAAAGAGCCGTGCAAACAGGTTTTAGTTAGGTACAGTCCCAAGCCACATGGAGGCAGTGAGCGGATCGTCGGGGATTCGTCTCTCCTGGTATTGGGGGTTGATTTCGCGCTGTGCACGGGTGGCCATCACCAGAAATCCTCGGCCGGGGTATACGAGAATTACCGATCCAGGATCGATAGTTTCTCAGGTGGTGATGGGTTACACTCCGACACGAATTATCGCGTTATTAGGGGTCTGACTTTAACTACCCCCTAGACTCGATATGCGATACTCTTAGACGAACAAACCCGACTGTACGGATATTGTCACTGTCAGGCTCAGTAGGGGTTCAGGATGAGTTTGCTCATCGGCCTCCCTTTCGCTCAATACCTAGGTAGCCGTTACGTACAGCTAGTGCCGCTGACGTGCTTATGGTTAAACCCACTGTCAGCGTATTGACGAGTTTTTAGAGTCCCACACAAAGGGTTTTCACGGTTCAGACGATATGGTGTAGATGACGTATGTTGGTACATACGGGTGTCCGATTAAATATGTGTACAAGCTGCACAGACATTAATCGGACGGTTGATAATACTAGCGGCTTAGGATTAAGCCGGATTATTAAATCAGGTTTTGATTTAATAATTTATATGTATGTATTTATATATATGTATTCTAGTATTATTGTTCACTATTCATTCTCTCTTGGCTATTCGTATTTTTGTATGAATACGCGTATATGTATTTCGATACGTATACCGGGTTGTATTCCGTATTTATACGGAATAGTTTCTAGAAGATGTCCACCTCATTAATTGATTTTCTTTTTTAGAAAATTAATTTGGGAAATGAGGTGGAGGGGTGAAGTGGCATGAACATTGTTTTAGCATGTAGAGAGGTATGGGCATGACTTTGTTTATTTGGAAAATTGGAAAGATATTTTCATTGCATGAGAGAGAGAGAGAAGGGGCAGCCACTTATTCTTGTGGCCATGCCCATTTTCTTTGCTTGCTTGATCACTCTCATTCTCACACTCACAAAAAGACTTATCCATTTTCTCTTTAGTTGCTCATGCCATTGTTTTCTTCACCTCCTTCATCTTCTATGGAGCAATTGTGATGAGAGAAAAATATAGTGACACATTCCTACACCTCCACTCTCCATTTCTAGCAACCTTAGAGCATCGGTTGCTTCGTTTCGCGAGGCTGAAGCTTGCGTCGTTTCCTTTACCTGGATCATCGTAGATGGAGGAAGACCGGCAACCAAACTCGATCAAGGAGCCTCTTGGAACTTGGGATGATGGTTGAAGACCGAAGAACACGGATCAACTCGGTATAACGATTTAAACTTCTTAATATATATACTTTCTAGTATAGGGTTTAGGGTAGATCCGGGCATCGGGTAATGGTAGAGCCAGTTTAGTAAATTTTTGTTCCGCATTATGCCACGGTTTGGTGGCCGGGGCGCTGCCGTAACCTAACAGTAGCCAAGTAATGTCTTCCTACACAGCATATGATGCGATTAATTAGGACAGTCATATGATTATGTTGACCATAGCCAAGGGTCATGTAGGTGGGTCTAATTAATCATGAAATGACGGGTAGAACTTGACTAGTGCTTATGATATGTTGACCATAGCCAAGGTCATGAGTGCTAGGGGTAAAAACCATATCAGGATTTTCAAGAATTGAAATTTGCAATGAGATTGCGTACCTTCTATGTGATAGTAGGATCCCGATCCCACTGTGAGCAAGAGTTGCTCCCGGGAGAGTTTTGCACTTTACAATTAGCTAACCCATTAGGTGTCTAGAAAGGTGTAAATAGGGCTATGCCTCTGGGAAAATGAGGTTTTTTCTAATTAGGTCCGTGCGAAAGCACGGGAAACCTCCCTCAAACTACCGGCACTGGCCTGGCTGAACGGTTAGCGAAATTGTAGAATGTAATTAATCCTGGCTAATTTTCTTTTTAAAGTTTGAAAGAAAATTTGATAAAAGCAGTGGGAGACATCGATTAGATAAGATAAATAACCAATCTGATCTTTACAAGAGCTTTCGCTGAGTGTATTCTTTTCTCTCTCCTAATGGCAGATTACCATGACTGGACTTAAGCTACTGTTAGAGAAAAATAAGCTAACTGGGCCGAACTATAAAGATTGGCTGAGGAACATTAACATTGCTCTCACATATGATAAAGTATCGTATGTCCTCACTGCCTCAGCCCCACCCAGCCCAGGCCCTGAATCTTCTGTTGTGGATAAGGAGATCCACAAAACGTGGTATATTGACGGTGCTACTGCCAAATGCCTCACGCTTGCATCGATGGACAATACACATCAAAAGCAGCATGAGCAGATGGATGTTCAATCCATCTTTCTCCATACAAAAAAGTTGTATGGGGAGCAATCTCGGACCCTGAGATACGAAACATCTCGAAAGTTGTTTCAAATGCGGATGGCTCCTGGCACACCAGTAGGCGATCACGTTTTGAAGATGATAGCTCTTATTGAAGAGCTTGAGGACCTTGGATGGACAATGGAGAACGAATAATATATTGATATTGTTCTTCAGTCTCTTCCCCCTGCTTTTGCTCAATTCATAGTGAACTTCAACATGCATAACATGGAAAAGTCATTACCCGAACTTCTCAATATGTAGAGAAGTGCAGAGAGCATGCTTTAGGCTAAGTCTCCCTCTCTGATTGTTGGACAATCTTCCTCTTCCGTGCCAAAAGCTAAAGCCAAGGGAATGAATAAGAAGAAATCCACCAAACCGAGAGGTGGAATCAAGAAGACACAAGGAAGAGACAAATCCAAGGTTGAGAAGTCAGGAAAAGGAGAATGTTTTCACTGCAAGAAGACGGGGCACTGGAAGCGGAACTGTACTGAATACCTTGATCTCAAGAAAAAGAAGCATGGTGATGCTTCAGCTTCAGGTGTGTTCGTAACTGAAAACTGTTTTTCTATAAACTCTGCTTCCTAGGTATTGGATACCGGTTCGGGTTTTCATATCTGCAATTCTGTGCAGGGCTTGAGAAATAGCAGAGTTTTGAAGACTGGTGATCACACTCTCCGAGTTGGAAATGGTTCTAATGTACATGCAGTTTCAGTGGAAGAGTATCACCTAGGGTTGTCGTCGGATTGTATATTGGTTTGAACCCATGTTATTTTGTACCAAGCATGCTTTGTAATATAATATCTATTTCTTTGTTAGACAATAAAGGGTATCATTTTGTATTGCAACACAATGTTATGAACATTAAATTGAATCAAGAGTTGATTGGTTATGGTATACTTAATAACGGGATATACGTCCTTAATCAACACACAGTTTTCAACATACAACACACAAATAAAAGAAAATTTTCAGATATAAATGAAGCTTTTCTTTGGCATTGTAGACTTGGTCATATTAATAAAACAAGACTAAACAAGCTTCATAAAGATGGATATTTAAATCCTTTTGAGTATAAATCTTATGTGACTTGTCAGTCTTGTATCAAAGGGAAAATGACCAAAACTCTGTTTACTGGACACGGAGAAAGAGCTACAGAGCTCTTAGGCCTCATACATAGTGATGTATGTGGGCCAATTTCTACACATTCGAGATGCGGTTTTTCTTACTTCATAACTTTTACTGATGATTTCTTAAGATTCGGTCATGTGTGTTTATTAAAGCATAAGTCTGAAGCTTTCGAGAAATTCAAGGAGTACAAACTTGAAGTAGAAAAACAAACAGGAATGAGCATCAAAAGACTTCAATCAGATCGAGGTGGAGAGTATCTTAGTGCAGAGTTTTCGAACTTCCTAAAAGAGAATGAGATTCTCTCTCAGCTCACTCCCCCTTACACACCACAGCACAACGGTGTGTCAGAGCGGCAGAATCGTACCCTATTAGATATGGTACGATCCATGATGAGTGATACTCAGTTACCTCTCTCCTTTTGGGGGCATGCATTGGAGACTGCAGCTTTTCTGTTGAATAAAGTTCCAACCAAGACCGTGTATACCACTCCATATGAGATATGGTATAGGAAGAGCATCTCTTAAACGAGTTAAGATTTGGGGTTGTCCGGCTTTTGTCAAAAAGCAGAATCCAGACAAACTCGAGACACGATCAGTCAAATGTATATTTGTAGGATATCCAAAACATTCGTTTGGATATCTTTTCTACCACAAGGAGGAACAAAAAGTGTTTGTTTCTCAACATTCCATATTTTTAGAAAATGAGATTTTTCCAAATGATACCGATGGCAATGTGGTAGATCTAGAAGAGGTTCTAGAGACACAAGTTACAAATGACGACTTGGTTGAACCTGATGTTGCAACAGAATCTTATGAAGCTCAGCCACTCCGTAGATCTGGTAGGACTTCTCGCCCACCGGAGAGATACTATGGTTTTCTCATTGATGGTGATAGAGAAGATTGCATCATGGATGATGATGACCCTACCGATTTTCAGCAAGCTATCACGAGTGGTGACTCTGTGAAGTGGATGGATGCTATGAGATCCGAAATGGAGTCTATGTACACCAACAAAGTATGACTTTGGATGTTGTACCCTCTGGGGTAAAACCCGTAGGGTGCAAATGGATCTTTAAGAGAAAGATTGGTGTAAATGGGCAGGTGGAGACCTATAAGGCAAGGTTTGTGGCGAAAGGATTTCATCAAAGCCCAAGACTGTACTATGACGAAACCTTTTCTCCTGTAGCCATGCTTAAATCCATTCAAATCCTACTTGCTATTGCTGCTCACTACGACTATGAAATCTAGCAGATGGATATTAAAACGGCTTTTCTAAATGGTGATTTAGAAGAATGTGTTTATATGAATCAGCCAGAGGGCTTCATTGATAGTGGGAGAAACGGGAAAGCATGTAGGTTACTTAAATCCATTTATGGATTAAAGAAGGCATCACGGAGTTGGAACATCTGTTTTGATGATGTCATCAAAAAGTTTGATTTCGTCAAAAATCCAGATGAACCTTGTGTTTATAAGAAGATTGTAGAGAGTACTGTCACATTTCTCGTATTGTACGTGGATGACATTCTTCTGATAGGAAACGATGTTCCTATACTACAATCGGTCAAACTGTTTTTATCACAAAGGTTCTCCATGAAGGACTTGGGTGATGCCTCGTACATACTCGGCATGAAGATCTATAGGGATAGATCTAAAAGGTTGTTAGGATTGTCCCAAAACAGGTACATTAACACCATCCTAAAGAGCTTTAGTATGGAAGACTCCAAGCGAGGTGCCTTACCCGCTTGTCATAGAGTCGCTCTCTCCAAGGACTTTTTCCCAAAAACTGATAAAGAGAGAGCTCGCATGAGCATTATACCCTACGCTTCAGCCGTAGGATCTATAATGTATGCGATGTTATGTACATGCCCTGATGTAGCTTATGCACTGGGTATAGTAAGCAGGTATCAATCCAATCCAGGGGAGAATCACTGGACAACTGTCAAGAACATTCTTAAGTACTTACGAAGGACTAAAGAAATGTTCTTGGTGTATGGTAACGGGGATCTCCAAATGGAGACCATTACCGATTCGAGCTTCCAGAGTGATAAGGATGGCAGCAAATCTATCTTAGGGGTTGTATTTACCCTCAATGGAGGGGCGGTATGTTGGAAGAGTTCCAAACAGGATACCGTTGCAGACTTCACGATGGAAGCTGAGTATATTGCTGCAAATGATTCTACCAAAGAAACCGTCTGGATGAGGAAGTTCATCTCAGAGCTAGGAGTAGTTCCAACCATTATTGATCTAATACCATTGTATTGTGATAATAATAGGGTTATGGCGTTGGCCAAAGAGCCCAGGTCCCATCAGCGATCCAGACACATCCTGAGGCGATATCATCTGATCCAGGAGATAGTTCATCACCGCGAGATCGAGATTCGGAGAGTAGATACAAAGAATAACACCGCGGATCCACTCATCAAGGGCCTCCCTCTGCCGCAGCATGAGCGATTTTTTGAAATGTTGGGTATGAGATACGCCAATAATTGGCCTTAGTGCAAGTGGGAGATTGTTGGATATATGTATGCCCTAAAGGCCATTATATGATAGTGGATGTATCGGTATATGTATATATATATTCAGAGGACATTCTTGCTCGACATGATAGTATGCTATCTGGTTGTACTTTATCTTGACATGTTCATTTGATCATGTATCTTACTCTTTTGGTACATGTTGATAAAGCCCTTAGGATATTTGCTTGACTACCGGGACTATGATGTAGATCATACTAGTGGGACATGTGTAGTTTATAAGCATATCCTTGAAATGTTTCTAGTTGTAGGTGTATCGAGACAGGACATCGATATTCCAGAGTAGACTAGCGTATACTGTTCTTGTCCCATATGATGGGCGATGGATGATCCCATATCCATTGGTGTGGTGACACCAAAGACTGTATACGGGTGCTCGGTGGAGACTGGGTACACTGAACGGACTCGCCGAGAACTCCTATGTGGTATTATATCTATCGTCGGATAGCAGTTCTCAGGTGACACTGGTACAGGTTAGTCTATAGACCCGAGATCGTCATAGAGCCTTGTGTGTCCTCCTACTGTACTTTGATCTCCACCCTACCACGGCTCTTATGATTCATGCAAACAGGTGGATTTTGGGTACAGTCCCGAGGCACATAGAGGCAATGAGCGATAGGAGGGGTTTCGTATTTCCCAGTATTGGGAGTTAATGTTGCATTATGCTCGATTGGCTATAACAGGAAGTCCCTGGCCAGGGCTGATGAGATTTACTGATAAGTGTTATCAGTAGTTTCTCGATCTGTTATGAGCCATATACCGGCATGACTTATTGAGTTATTGGGATCGACGATACCATCCCTAGACTTGATATGCAGCATATCTGACAAAGACCGGATTGTACAGTAAGTGTTGTCAGTTGGCTCGACGGGAGTTTTAACATGTTCGCTTATTTTTCTTCTGATCGCTCAATACCTGGGAGCCGTTACGTACAGCTAGTGCCGCTGACGGTTTGTGGGTATGTGATATGATCACTGCCTACTGCTAGCGTATTAACGAGTAGAGGGGTTTCCTAGCTCTCGCGAAATGATGTGGGGGTGAATATGAGATATACGCGGGAGCTCGATTAAATGCGTGTGTATGATACCATATTTTAATCGGACGTTTACTATTGGTCGGGTCGTATATGATATGACCGGTTTATTAAATCAGGTGTTGATTTAATATTAACTTTTAGCTCATTTATTTAAACATTTTCTATTTGGATGTGTGCATGAATGTATGTATGTATATTTACATGTTGATATGAATGCACACATACATGCATACATATGTCATGGTTGTTGATACATTGGAGATGGCAATGCAAGACTCACATGGTGGGTGGGTGTGTGTGTGTGTGTGTGTGTGTGTGTTTGTTATTGAGAAAAAGAAAAAGGATTAAATCATGGTTGAAAGTTTCTACACTCTTCTTTGCTTAACCTTGTTTACAGCCATGGTTTAATTTCATTTGTTCTTTAACTCACAAACTAAAATATCTAGATATTTATTGACCATGGTTATATGTGAGTGTGACTCTCATATAAGTATTTTCTTTTTTCATTTTTATTTGAGAATTATCACAAACAAAAGAGCTCAAGCTTAGCCATCTCTTTCTTCTTTCTCCTTCATTCTCTCTACCTTTTCAAGTGAGTGAAGGAAACAAAAAGGAAAGGTTTTTTAGTGAGATCTAAACCCACATCACCAATCTATATTAGTCTAGCCCACTTGTGTAGATTGTTTGCTCCACTTCTTCAAAGATTAAGTGAAGCTAGGAGCTTGAGCAAAGGGACTCCGTGGTGGATCGTCGTGGAGTTGGAAGGATTCAAGCAAACCGTTTCAAACCCTAGTTGATCCAAGGAGTCAATGAGGGAGGTCTACAAAGGTTGTATTACTCACCTCTTAGTGTTAAAATACTTCAAGTATGTGATACTAGTTACTTGTTGCTCTAGATTTCTAGTTCGATTCATAGTTAGTATTGTTTAACACCCCCTAAAATTTTATTATAGCATGTGTGATGCAACCCAAACCCTAGGCATGGTGCTAAAGAATCCCTACATCCTTCTCTCTCTCTCACCAAGCCCATATCTATATGTCTCCAAAATATCTCCTAATTTCATTTTCTTTTTCCTTTCTATTAAAACCCAAAACCATGTAAAGCAACAAAAGAATTAAGCCATGGTTCAAATAAAATGCAACAATTGTTTGTAATATGTCATATTGCATGTCACAAAATGTAAACACGATTATTGCATGATTAATAAATATTAATCAAGTTTAGTAATAAACTCGCATACAATTAATTGTATATGATTTTATAAAATGTCGAAATCAACTTAACACCTTCAAAATCAATAATTATATTAATTTTCCAAATTATTTTCCAAACTATCGGTATATAATTATGCCCTTTCATTTAAAACAAATTCTCATACTTAATAATATTTATGAATTTATTATTTAATAATTTAAATTCCCAAAATAATATTTAATTTTTCTAAAATGTTACAATCTTCCCCCTTAAATAAATTCGGTCCCCGAATTTAAATTTAAACCCCCAAATACGAAAACATTTCAGCCAAAAAAAAAATCAAATCAACGAGGCTCTTGAATACATAAAACATATCCTAGCACAATACACGCGCATGAAAGCGAGGGAAAAACTCAAAATCAAAACTCCGTCAAGTATCACGCAATTATCGGAGTAATGACAAAGATACAAATGTTGAAATCCAATACGAAAATCAAACATGATATAATCAAAACTATAACATGTATATAGTATGCATCGTTGTGAAATCGTCAAACATCCAAATAGAAATGCATGCAAAATCTTTTCAAATCGCCGTGCGATGCGCGTATCACAGCATAGTAGTAGATGTTCATTATAAGGGAAATAGCTATATAGATTCATGTATCCTTTGTTTAACACATACGTCCCTCCTTTTGAAAATGATGTGGAAGGGTTTCCTTCATAAGTTTCGTGTCATCATGGACACGAAAGAAAATATTGAGACTGTAGCTTTTTCTGAAAATCCCTTCCGTAAATTTCGATGCATGCAAAAATACTCAGGTACTGTCCTCAGATTAGTCCTGCTCAGTTACTAACCATGTTGTATATATCGTAAAAATATGATGTTGGAAATAAAATCAATCTCAATAAAGTATATAAAAATGCCATGTGCATCTAGTGCGCACGGAAATCAAAATCAAGGTAGGTGCCACGAATTTGCATAGAAACAAAACTAAGTACAACGGGTGTGCACGAAAACCCTTGTCAAGTGCAACGACTGTGCACGATAACAATATCAGGTGCATCTGACATACACGAAGAATCTCGATTAAGTGCATCTGGTTTGCACAAAATCACATCAAGTGCGCCAAGTGTGCGCAAAAATCTCAAGTGCACAAAATGCACGAAAACATAAATCCAGTGCTCTAGGGTGCACGAAAATAAATATCAAATATCAAAGTCGAAATCGATGGTATACGATATATACCAATCCAAAATCAAGTATATCGCGGTATATAAACTCAAAAACATGTGCAACTGTGTGCACAAAACCATATCAAGTACTAAAAGCTCATGTAAACCACATCGAAAGCATAAATCAAATCATATGCATACCATATGCATGAAATCAAAATCAAACATCTCGATCAGCATAAGTGCAATGAATATGCATGAAAACAAAAATCAACACAACTGATATATAAAATACGAATCAAGTGCAACTGTGGTGCACATAAGAAATATCAATTATAAAAAGAATCGTCAAAATACTGAAATCCAGAACAACGGAAACGTGATATCCGAATCACCAAATCGCAAATCATAAATACTGTCGTCGATGTGCCCCTCCTTCAAAGTCGAAAGGTGTCGGTGCATCCAAGGCTGGCAGAGCAAGATATCTACTTGCCTCTTGTTTACGGTCTGGCGCCTTCTGCTTTTAGGTCCTTGTTTCTCTCTGCGGATTACCAGTTATACGCCCTCTTGGCTCGATAGCCCGATTCGGGGTACTAACAGAAACAGTCCCGTTCTAGCGCTTCTCTGAAGATCTCCTGACCAATTACATGGCCACTAGTAACGTATCGCGTCAACGATAGCAATCTCTGGCCTACAGAGTTTGCGTGATACTTACGATCCTGGTCCAATTCTTCTTTGTGTAGTATTCTAGAAAGATTCTACCGGAGTCTCTCCCAAATCTAATCTGTGCAGAACTGCTCGAAAGTTGGCATTCTTTACTAAATCCAATTCTTGTTCCTAAACAGCTGCATCCTCTTTATGACTTTCTTCTAGAAGATATATTCATATTCAACGCCTCTGCGTGCATATCACATCTATGGTGTCAACGAAATGGAACGTCATCTCGTCAAGATGTCAAACGGACTTCTTACTCCGCTTTTCTTCAATGTAGACCAATTCGATATCATCTCTTCGTAGCTGTGTGGACTGCGCTACAAATGGCTACACTCATATCTAGAGTCTCTTTTCCGAAGCTACGAACTCGGCATCTCAAATATCCTGTAGTGGACATCTGGCCAATTACATTCTCGGGAACCCGTCCAAATTATCGGAGTGATGCGCTTACGCTCGTCCTGTCTCGATCGACTCACAACACGCCTGTGTGAGGTCTTCTTCTAGCTGAAGTTAGTCAATTTGATGATCTCGCATCGGGGTATTCAAACAAATAACATGTCCTAGTCCTTTATCTAAGAGTGACTAGCGATCCTCTATCATGTCCCCATGTATAACTCCTGCTGCATTAGCTTCAAGGGTTTGGGGCGATAATTTTCAAACTCAGCAACAGCTGGCTCGTCTGTTCATACGGTAGACAATACCTCAATCATCTGGAGTAGACGGTACCTTAATAATCTTCGAAATCTTTCTGGCCTCTAGCAATGGCCCGGTCACCTGGTGTAGATCTCGAACGCTCGCGTCAACGAGAAAACATAGTAAAACAATATATCGAAATGCTCGTATCATCGGAATACATTCTGGTCAGTCCTCGTCCATGAAGAGCTCGTGCTGACTGTATCTCTAGCCGCGGCTCTCTCTGCTCGTATAGCCAAGGTAACGGAAACCACGGTCCGATATTGATGAGGATAGATAATAGGAACAAATAGAAATACAATGCATAAGAAATGTACATCCATAGGCTTTTTAAGCAGAGTAGCGTACCGTAAGTATATCGCGGAACATACACACGGTACGTCACTCTACTTAAGTCACCTACTCCATCCAACTAAGGTCAACCTACGTGATGAAAGTTCGGATCTAATACCCCCTCGGCCAAGTCTAAGTTCCGTAAGGTCAAGCCTAGGTTCCGAATACACACACACACACACACACACACACCATAGACTCCGCATAGTCAAACCTAGACTCAAACCAAGGTTAAAACTAATGCTCTGATACCAATTTTATCAAGACCCGGAAAAGACACGGACGGCACTTGAATCATGTAAATTCTATAGGACCCCACCTAATTCAAGTAAACCAAAAGCCCAGAAAATCTAAACCTTTTAAGGGAAAATAGTGGAGATGGAGTTTTGAAATAACGTTTTTACTGAAATCATGTTCTTTCTTTAAAACATAGATAATAGTGTACGAAAACACAATGTTTGTATCTAACTTGAAAACATTTTCGTCATTGAAAATTTGGGCAGCACCCCCTTTGTAATTTTTAACCAAAAAACGAATACAACCAATAATATATATAAGACATCCCCAAGCGGGAGCTAGCTCTTCACCAAATGGCGAAAACAACCACGCAATAAAGTAAATATACAACTGTTCCCGCCAAAAATTTCTGCGCAAAGGAGTCCAAGGTATCAAATGGCAGCGATACGCTTAAGGAAATGCGAACCAGTATTTTCCGGGTTGTTTTTTGATAAACTCCCGAATGATAAATAGCTAAATTCTGATGATATTGTAAGTATCTCGAAAAACCCTTCGATTTGATATATTATGGGCTTCATAATTCATCCGGGATCAAAAGTTATGAGCAAATATGCCATGCACTGTTCCCTGATTAAAAATCAGGAATTACCTCAATGAGATATCACGTGCTCACACGTGACCAATAGTCACGTGTTGACACGTGATAGTTAAAACAGAAATAAAAACAACGGCTGAAGAAGGACCCAATTGGGGGTCACGTGCTCACACGTGACCAATGGTCACGTGTTGACACGTGATAGTTAAAACAGAAATAAAAACAAATGGCTGAAGAAAATACCTCAATGAGGTATCACGTGCTCACACGTGACCAATGGTCACGTGTTGACACGTGATGGTTAAAACTGAAGCGTAAATAAACGCTGAGAAAAGGACTCAATTGGGGGTCACGTGTCAGCGCGTGACTGGCTTCGAAAGCCTTACAGTTTAATAAAATTAAATTCTAAAAGTTTCTAAATCTTTCCAAATGGAAAAGGATTATGGGGACCGTTGGATTAAAGATCCAAGGGTGATTAAAAATCACCAATTTATGGAAAAAATCTTAGACAAGGAAAGATTTCCCCCTAAATCTAACCGAAATAACAAAGAAATATCTTTGGATTTAAAATCCAATAGTGAATAAATTCACCTAATAATCTAAAGGCCCAGATTAATGATGAATATAAATCAAATCTCTCATTAAACAAATCAAATCTTTCAATGAAAGATTCACTAAACAGATTGATTTTTTTCCTTCTCCTATAAATAGGTGCCAAGGGAGAGAGTTAAAAAAAGGGGGGAGACATACACAGAGAGAGAGAGAGCCTTGGGATTTTGAAAATTCAGAAGGAAGAATTTGATTCTCTACAAAAGAAAAATCCTAGATAAGAGAAGAGAGGCTTCAAAAGAGAATGTAATTCTCAAAAGAGTTTAACTCTTATAAAAAGAAAAGAACTTACTTCTTTCTCTGCTTGAGGATCTGCAAAGTGCACATCTCCCCATGGATTGAGAATTTAATTCTCATTGGGTTGAGATCCTGCCATGCAGATCCAAAACATAGAGGAAGAACTGAGTTTTGAGAATTTAATTCTCACAGAATTATAGGAATTTAATTCCTTTGAGATAAAATTAGGGTTTAACCCTATGTTATAGGAATTTAATTCCTTCAAAATAGACAGAACCAGGGTTTAACCCTAATTGAGAACTTAATTCTCTCAAAATCACAGGAATTTAATTCCCTTAAAAAAAAGAAGAAATTAGGGTTTCACCCTATGCCAGAATTTAATTCTCTACATACATGAGGAATTTAATTCCTACAGAAAAGAAATTAGGGTTTAACCCTATCCAAGAATATAAGTTTTCAGAAGGAAATAGGAATTTAATTCCTCTAAAGTTTATTGCTAGGGTTTAACCCTACGAAGAATTTAATTCTTAAAAGATTAACATATCTTTAAAATATGCAAAGAACCAGAGTCACGTGTTACCACGCAACCCCTGTAAAGATCCGCAGAAAAGAATTCAGAGGCAACGCCTCACGTGCCCTACATGACCCCTGAAGGATACAAAGAAAAAGCAAACAGAAGTTATGGGCGCCCTCACGTGCTACCACGTGACCCCTTGGCAAAAGCTTTAACAGTTAAAAACCCACATTCCCATCACATGACAGCACGTGATGCTCCAAGAGCAATTATAGAAAGTATTCAATACTTTGGGCAGAATAAAATAAAGGGAACCGGGGCGCTCTCACATGTCCACACGTGACCCTTCTCTCCTTAGTGTTTAACACTAATTTGAAGACTTTGTTCCCAGTGTTTAACACTGATTTTCTTAGTGTTTAACACTAATTTGAAAACTTTGTTCCCAGTGTTTAACACTGATTTTCTTAGTGTTTAACACTAATTTGAAATCTCTGTTTCCAGTGTTTAACACTGATTTGCTTTAGTGTTTAAACACTAATTTGAAATCTCTGTTTCCAGTGTTTAACACTGATTTGCTTTAGTGTTTAACACTAATTTGAAAGTCCTGTTGCTAGTGTTTAACACTGATTATCTTTTAGTGTTTAACACTAACTTGCTAACCTTATTCCCAGTGTTCAGCACTGTTGGTCTTTAGTGTTTAACACTAGTTTTAGCCCAATTGGCTAAGTTTCTAGAGGCATAGCCTCTTCTTCAATGAGCCAACAGAGGGCCAATATTCTAAACATGATTGGACTTAGCCCAAGATGACCATAAGTCCTCAATTCAAACTTAACTAGGCTAATGGGCTCATAATATTATTAATTGGTCTTGGTTCCAAATTAGGCCAAAGACTATTTAATCTACCTTGGTTCAAGGGTACATCTCTTCACTCCTTTGATACTTGGCGTTGTAATTCCTCAACGTCTTCAAAGAGGTGACGGGTCCGATGACCACACATTGATACGGACTGTGGGGTCCTTAAACTCATGGACTATGAGGTCCTTAACCTTGACCGTGATGTCTTAAAACTAACGCCGGACTGTGGAGTCCTTAAATCCTCGGGCTATGATGTCCTTAACCTTGACCGGAATGTCTTAAAACTAACGACGGACTATGATGTCCTTAACCTTGACCGTGATGTCTTAAAACTAACGTCGGACTGTGGAGTCCTTAAATCCACGGACTATGATGTCCTTAACCTTGACCGCAATGTCTTAAAACTAACATTGGACCGCAATGTCCTTAAACTACCTATTGACCGCAATGTCACTAAACTAAACAACAGGGTCCCCCCTTAATTGCTCTCTTGTTGGATCTAAACGATCCCGTTAAGTTGATCTTAGTCTAAAACTAGACTAACGTATCCTTAACAAACGTTTAAGTCGATCTTAGTCTCAAATAAGGCTAACGTATCCTTAAACACAACCCCCAAACCCAAATCTAAGATAATACGGATTTGGACTAGTCCACGCCCTACGGGCGACGACATAACTCAGTCTCCGTATACAATCCACGGGCAACCAAACACAAAATAAACACACACGACACGAAGTGATCATCTGGAGAAGGAGAAAGTTGTTACCGCAATGTGGTAGCGTAATTAACTGCAGGGGCTTGCGCGTGCAGTGAAGAGCGTCCCCACAATCAAAAACCCCTCAAGCGAGGGGGAATCTGATGAAGTCTGCTACATCGGACGCATCCGTTTAAATCTTCGATACATGGTGCCATAAATCAATTTTGCATCTTCGGAGAGGTAGACGGATAGCACCAATTAGCATCTGCCCCAAATTTCAGGCAAGACGTCTGTCGCGCCGCCTATTCGGAGGGGAACAGATTCTGGCACGCCCGGTGGGACCTTTTCCTCTTTCCACTCCACACTTCGTGTGTCGTCTTCGTGAACGAATCGCAGTTTGTTAATGGCTGCCTTCGAATTTCAAGTTACTAAGATTTGGTCTTTTGCCTGGCGTAGAAATCAAGTATCAATGGCCTCCAACTGCTCGAGCTGCTCAAAATGCAAGTGCAACCAACGCTCCGCCTCACCTGGAGGTGTAGCCTATGGGCCTCAAGCGGCCTCCATCCTTGCCATGCCGGTGGAACAGGTGACCCGGGCCACCACCGGTCTGTTTTTCGGGACCATGCTCCCTCCTGCAAGCTTCACTATTCCAGTGCCCGCACCAGAAGCGCACAAGAAGTCGGTCTTCGATCGACTAACTGCTACAACGGCCCCTTTAAACGGGTCGTCCAATATCAAACCGGCAGTCTCTGTCTTTACCAGGCTGAACCAGAACTCTGATGGACCCGCCAAGAAGCCCATGAACCCTGAAATGGCCGTCCCGAGGAAGACAGCTACTTCTGCTCCTGAAGTCGTCAAGGCGGCTTCTCCTGTTAAGGAGTCAGTCTTTTCAAGGCTGGCTATTCCGGCTCCTGCTCCTACTCGAGGGTCTGTCTTTGATAGATTGGACATCGCCACTCAAAGGACAGCGTCAGTCTTTAAGAGATTGGCACCAGCGGCGCCTCATCCGGACAAGGGGCAAAACGAAATTATCCCTATCGCCGAGCCAGTCCCCACGGCTCGACATGCTCGACGTCGCCACTGGCGCCGAGTAAGGAAGGCCGGGGGCAACTCCCCCTCTGGGCTAACTCCACCTGCTCCAGTGGTGGAAGTTAAGGCTGCTGTTCCAACTGGGAACAGCTTTGAACCACTAAGGAGGGTACGTAAGAACTCTCCGACTGCTACGCTAAAAAGATCTCCTCCACCTGCGGAGAAGGTTACAAGAACGAAGCTGGAGTAGCCCCCTCAACGGCTGTCCTCCAAAATTTATAAGGTCTGGCGGAGGGTTCAAGATTCTGTAATCGACCAAGGTCACTCTCGCCGGCAGAACCGTCCTGTTGAACAGCAAAGGATGACAACCATCAGGGTGCCCGCTGCAACGACCCCTTCAACTTCAACGGCCCACAAGAGAAGGAGGCCGGAGAAAATTCCCACGCCCGCGGCAAATGTCAAAGGCGGTGAACCTAAATGCCCTAAGTCCGGGGGCATCATGGTACACACGGTATACATGGTGTCTGGTAAATAGGACAGCCGTGCATCTATAGGTCATAGACCGCTTACACGGTCAGTGACCAAAGCTCAGGAGCAACAGCAGAAGCTCCAAGAAATGATGAACGCGATGGCCGCACTCACTGGGCCAAAAGAAAGCCCTGAAGCGTCCTCTGATCAACGCCAGGAGCAAGAAACTGACGCTGAATTCCTTCGCAGGATACTGGAAAAGAAGAATAAAGAGGCTGCTGAACAAGCAGCCAATATAAAGCGAATGGCCCTCCTGTTCCAAGACATGGTGGGTACGATGATCCAACAAGATCCTCCTGTTGAAGATCCTCCGATCGTCCTTGAAGACGACAGGGGAGAAACGTCAAATCCTCCACCGGCTCTGTCAACAGCCAAGAAGGAGACAATCTCCAAAGCTGACTTGGATGAATACATAGCTCAGCAGATACTGGTGCATCAGGCGACTGAGGCAGCCGGTCAGGTCGTAAAAACAGGACGACCCTATCCGGGCTGGTACGACCAAATCAGTTACCCGCCGGGATATACGATCCCTATATTCCACGTGTATAAGGGGACAGGGAATCCACACCAGCATGTCGCTCAATTCAGAGCCTTATGCGGCAACACTGGAGGCGACGACAAACTGCTGTTTCGCCAATTCGTCGGCAGCTAAGCAGAAACAGCCTTTGAATGGTATTCGGAGCTACCTAACGACTCTGTCAAAACATTTGTGGAGATGGAGCTACTGTTTACACAAAGATTCGCGAGTGCTAGCGGACGCACCCCGATCACGGTATTGATCAACGCCAGGGTAAGGCCAGGAGAAACTTGGGTCCAGTATGCGATACGGTGGCGTAATCTATGGTCAAAGTGCGAGCAGCGCATCGAAGAAGCTCCTGCCGTGGGCATGTTCGTGGGTACTCTCGACCCTCAAGCGACCATCTCCCAATTCATGATGTTCTTCAAGCCGACCACCTTCCAGGCCTTGATTGACAAGCTGGCCCAAATGGACCAGATGGGCCATAGGCCATCTCCTTCAAAGACAGAGCCTTGGAATGAAAAGGGCAAAGGGAAAGCAACCTTCGTTGCCAGTACTCAACAATGGCCGAGCAACTTAAAGCCGGTTGTTTGCCAAAACAATATGCGTCCACGCCCATCCCTCAAGGAAAGACTAGGACGTCCTTACTCGTTTCCCCAGGATAAAACGAGGAAACTGTTTGAGCTGGCAGTGCGCAACGGATTCATCAATCTGCCGAGTTCGAATCGTCCGCTACAGCCAGGCGATGTCAACGATCCTAATTACTGCCCCTACCATCGAGCAGTAAGTCATCCGATCGAAGATTGTTTCGTCTTCAAAAACTGGGTTGAAGACCAATACCAACAAGGCAAACTCGCGCTGTCCGAAAAATGGAAGGTAAGCCCGCCACAACCACATGCTCCGAAAAAGATGGATATGCCAAGGGCATCATGCTCATTCATAGAGAAAGCCCAACGGACCACTACGTCCTAAAACTGGATAATAGACCGAAACGTCGTTAAACTAACAACGGACCACTACGTCCTAAAACTGGATAATAGACCGAAACGTCGTTAAACTAACAATGGACCACTATGTCCTAAAACTGGATATAGACCGAAACGTCGTTAAACTAACAACGGACCGCAATGTCCTAAAACTTGCAAATGACCGAAACGTCGTTAAACTACCACCAACCCGCGGCATCCTCAGGCTGACGTGGTAAAAAAACGGTATGTCCATAAGCAAAATGGGCACGGATGAAAATCCGAAAGGGCTCCGTGAGTAAAAACGGCAGGGCTACTGGCAAGTGTTTGTGAAAACCCGAAAGGGCGCAACCTCGTTAAAAGGCACTTACAGGGTCCTCTCAACCTTGTAAGGAGAAACCACCTGCGTGAGATCCTTACGACTCACAAGGGAACAATACACTTAGGGATCCTCACGATTCCTAAGGAGAAATTACACTTGCAGGATCCTCACGACTCGTAAGGAGAACTCTCTTATGGGACCCTCACGGCTCATAAGATTTGAAAGCCTTAAATTACAGAGACCTGAACCTGTTCTTAAGCAACCCCCACAACCTCCAATACTGCCCTACAAGCGGTTCAGTATTGACCCTTGTATATAATCCACGGGCGCGAATAAATATTTCCCTAACAAAGTACCATCCGTGACCAGGGATATGTTTACACGGTGAACAGTCCTTGTAAATCCTCTCGACTTATAAGGAGAAAGCACTCTTGTAAGATCCTTACGACTTATAAGAGACTATGCACTTAGGAATCCCCACGACTTCTAAGGAGAAAACGCACCTACGAGATCCTCACGACCCGTAGGGAGAAAATTCTTTATGAGACCCTTACGGCTCATGAAGTCAAAAGCCTTAGTCGACGGGATCCTAACCCTGTTTGCTAAGCCACCTTTGTTCGATATCGACAGAGGCAAATGATGATTCGCTCCTGGCAACATCCCAGTGGTAGCGATGTTGATGCCTAAATCGGTATCAAATTCCAAGTCCTTTCATGGCAAATGATGATTCGCTCCTGGCAATATCCCAGTTATAGCGATGTTGATGCCTAAATCAGTATCAAATTCCAAGTCCTTTCATGGCAAATGATGATTCGCTCCTGGTAATATTCCAGTCGTAGCGATGCTGATGCTAAGATTGGCATCAGATTCCAAGTTACACACTCGCGATAAAAAAAATCAGCGAGCCAAAAATGCATATGAAATAGCCGAAATGATGGGGCAACTTGCAACGAAATCAGCAAGTAAAAATACATGCATACAAAAACAGCCGAAATGATTGGGCAACTCGCAATAAAAAGCAGCGAGTAAAAAAAAACAGCCGAAATGATTGGGCAACTCGCAATAAAAAGCAGCGAGTAAAAAGAAAAATAGCCGAAATGATTGGGCACCGCGAAAAATAGCCGAAATGATTAGGCAATCGCGATCTTCGCGATATAAAAAGCTGAAATGATAGAGCGTCGCGGAAAGAATAAAAAAATGAATGATGAAAGAATGAAACTTTTTGCCCTACAGGTGAGATCACATCGATCCCTGTATACAATCCAGGGGCACAAACAAAGAGGGAACCATACCTTCCCAACAGGCTCCATCAGAAAGCGAAGCCAAATCTCGACGGTTCATAGACAACCTAGAGACCATCTCAGCATTCGTCTCGTTACAGAAGACGAGATGTCAATGACGGCGTTCCTCCGCAGTCCAGCAGGATGCAGATGCAACGTCAACAAAAGACCTCACGGTCGAAACAAAGCAGAGCGACGGCAAAATCCCAGCTCCACCTCAGCATTCGTCTCGTTACAGCGGACGCGATGTCAACAACGGCGTTCCTTCGCGGTCCATCAGGATGTAGATGCAACGTCAACAAAAGACCTCATGGTCGAAACAAAGCGGAGTGACGGCAAAATCCCAGCTCCACCTCAGCATTCGTCTCGTTACAGCGGACGCGATGTCAACAACGGCGTTCCCTCGCGGTCCATCAGGATGCAGATGCAACATCAACAGAAGACCTCATGGTCGAAACAAAGCAGAGTGACGGCAAAATCCCAGCTCCACCACGACATTCGTCTCGATACAGCAGACGCAATGCCAGCAAACGAAGCAAAGGCCAAATTCCTAGCTTCAGGGTCTTGACGGTAACTCATATAAAACCTGAAAGACCATCGGAGATCATCCCACACCAGCACGGAGTGGTCACCACCTCGACGTTCGTCTCGATACAGCGGACGAGATGTCACCCCAGCGTTCTTCCTCCAGCAGGGTTCAGGCGCGACAATCAAACAATGGAGCCACGGCAAAATTCCCAGTTCCAAGCCTCGACGGTTCACCAACAACCTAGAGACAACCGCGACATTCGTCTCGATACAGCAGACGCAGTGCCACCAAACGAAGCGAAGGCCAAATTCCTAGCTTCAGGGTCTTGACGGTAACTCATATAAAACCTGAAAGACTATCGGAGATCATCCCACATCAGCACGGAGTGGTCACCACCTCGACGTTCTTCTCGATACAGCAGACGAGATGTCACTACAGCGTTCTTCCTCCAACAAGATGCAGACGCAACGCCAAAGCAAACGAAGCAAAGGCCAAATCCCTAGCTTCAGGGTCTCGACGTCGATATCGATAACTTAGAGATCACCAACGGCGTTTCTCCTCATTCCAACCATATGGAGACATGACGTCAGCAACCGACCTTAGAGTCGCAACGAAACGGAGCCACGGCATAGTCCCTAGTTCCAAATCTTAACGGCAATATCTACAGCCTAAGAATCAGCAACGGCGTTCCTTTGCAGTCCAGCAGGATGCAGATGCAACGTCAACAAGAGACCCCATGGTCGAAATAATGCGGAGTGAGGGCAAAATCCTAACTCCACCTCAGCATTCGTCTCGTTACAGCAGACGCAATGTTAACAACGGCGTTCCTTCGCAGTCCAGCAGGATGCAGATGCAAGTCAACAAGAGACCCCATGGTCGAAACAATGCGGAGCCACGGCAAAATCCCTAGTTCCAAACCTCGACGATTCACCAACAAGCTAGAGACCACCACGACATTCGTCTCAATACAGCAGACGCAATGCAAGCAAACGAAGTAAAGGCCAAATTCCTAGCTTCAGGGTCTTAACGGCAAGTCATATAAAGCCTGAAAGACAATCGGAGATTATCTCGCACCAGTGCGGAGTGGTCACCACCTCGACCTTCGTCTCGACACAGCAGACGCAACATCACCAAAAGGAGCCACGACAAAATCCCTAGTTCCAAACCTCGACGGTTCACCAGCAACCTATAGACAGCCACGACATTCGTCTCAATACAGCAGACGCAATGCAAGCAAACGAAGCAAAGGCCAAATTTCTAGCTTCAGGGTCTTAACGGCAAGTCATATAAAGCCTGAAAGACAATCGGAGATTATCTCGCATCAGTGCAAAGTGGTCACCACCTCGACGTTCGTCTCGACACAGCAGACGCAACATCACCAAAAGGAGCCACGGCAAAATCCCTAGTTCCAAACCTCGACGGTTCACCAGCAACCTAGAGACAACCACGACATTCGTCTCAATACAGCGGATGCAATGCAAGCAAACAAAACGAAGGCCAAATTCCTAGCTTCAGGGTCTTAACGGCAAGTCATATAAAGCCTGGAAGACAATCGGAGATTATCTCGCACCAGTGCAGAGTGGTCACCACCTCGACGTTCGTCTCAACACAGCAGATGCAACATCACCAAAAGGAGTCACGGCAAAATCCCTGGTTCCAAACCTCGACGGTTCACCAGCAACCTAGAGACAACCGTGACATTCGTCTCGATACAGCAGACGTGATGCCAGCAAACAAAGCAAAGGCTAAATTCCTAGCTTCAGGGTCTTAACGACAAGTCATATAAAGCCTGAAAGACTATCGGAGATCATCCCATACCAGCGCGGAGTGGTTATGACTCATCGGGGCTCTCCAAAATGAGCCTAACCTCAAGTAAAAAGCGGCATGGCAAAATTCCTAACGCTTGCTCTTCCGACGGTCAAACTGCCTAAGAGGATTGCTTGAAGATGTCTTGTCCAGCCCCAGAAGGGATCGGAGACACGATAATCGCAAGGCTACTCGAACAGCAAAACTGCCTATCGAGGAATACATCAGCCGATGCGGCGGTACGACGGACAAAACCCTAAGTGCCACAGACCCTGACGAACTTCTATCGTAAAGAGCAGAGGTTAACTGTGACGTTAGGATATTCTTGCGAGAAATGCTCGATTTGTCTCGACTAGTGAGGAAATTAGTGTCTTTGCGAGAAATGCTCGATTCGTCTCGACTCGTAAGGAAAAGCCTTAGGCAACGGGGATTAAAAAACATGTTTCCTAAGCACTGGGACCCTACAAGTCGATCCAAAATGGTCTCTTGCATACTATCCACGGGTCACACTCTCCAAAGTCGAATCTCGACAAAGAGAGAAACAACCGCTTACGGGTCCTCTCGACTCGTAAGAGGGAAAAATTCTCTTATAAAATTCTTACGACTTATAAGAGAAAACACACTTAGGAGTCCTCACGACCCCTAAGGAGAAAATACACCTACGAGATCCTCTCGATCCGTAGGCAGAAAAGTCTTTGTGAGACCCTCACGGCTCATAAAGTTGAAAAGTCTTAGGCTACAAGGACCCTAAACTTGTCTCCTAATCCCTCAATTCCATGGCTACTCATAACTTTGCACTACTTCACCCACGTATATACTTATATGGGCAAAGTAGTGGGGGGCATTTGTTCCCGCCAAAAATTTTTGCGCAAAGGAGTCCAAGGTATCAAATGGCAGCGATAAGCTTAAGGTAATGCGAACCAGTATTTTCCGGGCTGTTTTTTGATAAACTCCCCAATGAGAAATAGCTAAATTCTGATGATATTGAAATCATCTCGAAAAACCCTTCGATTTGATATATTATGGGCTTCATAATTCATCCGGGATCAAAAGTTATGAGCAAATATGCCATGCACTGTTCCCTGATTAAAAATAAGGAATTACCTCAATGAGGTATCACGTGCTCACACGTGACCAATAGTCACGTGTTGACACGCGATAGTTAAAACAGAAATAAAAACAACGGCTGAAGAAGGACCCAATTGGGGATCACGTGCTCACACGTGACCAATGGTCACGTGTTGACACTGATAGTTAAAACAGAAATAAAAACAAATGGCTGAAGGAAATACCTCAATGAGGTATCACGTGCTCACACGTAACCAATGGTCACGTGTTGACACGTGATGGTTAAAACTGAAGCGTAAATAAACGCTGAGAAAAGGACTCAATTGGGGGTCACGTGCTCACACGTGACCAAGGGTCACGTGTCAGCACGTGACTGGATTCGAAAGCCTTACAGTTTAATAAAATTAAATTCTAAAAGCTTCTAAATCTTTCCAAATGGAAAAGGATTATAGGGACCGTTAGATTAAAGATCTAAGGGTGATTAAAAATCACCAATTTATGGAAAAAATCTTAGACAAGGAAAGATTTCCCCCTAAATCTAACCGAAATAACAAAGAAATATCTTTGGATTTAAAATCCAATGGTGAATAAAATTCACCTAATAATCTAAAAGCCCAGATTAATGATGAATATAAATCAAATCTCTCAATAAACAAATCAAATCTTTCAATGAAAGATTCACTAAACAGATTGATTCTTTTCCTTCTCCTATAAATAGGTGCCAAGGGAGAGAGTAAAAAAAAGGGGGGAGACATACAGAGAGAGAGATATATAGAGCCTTGGGATTTTGAAAATTCAGAAGGAAGAATTTGATTCTCTATAAAAGAAAAACCCTAGGTAAGAGAAGAGAGGCTTCAAAAGAGAATTTAATTCTCAAAAGAGTTTAACTCTTATAAAAAGAAAAGAGCTTAGTTCTTTCTCTAGTTGAGGATCTGCAAAATGCACATCTCCCCATGGATTGAGAATTTAATTCTCATTGGGTTGAGATCCTGCCATGCAGATCCAAAACATAGAGAAAGAACTGAGTTTTGAGAATTTAATTCTCACAGAATTATAGGAATTTAATTCCTTTGAGATAAAATTAGGGTTTAACCCTATGTTATAGGAATTTAATTCCTTCAAAATAGACAGAACCAGAGTTTAACCCTAATTGAGAACGTAATTCTCTCAAAATCACAGGAATTTAATTCCCTTAAAAAAAGAAGAAATTAGGGTTTCACCCTATGCCAGAATTTAATTCTCTACATACATGAGGAATTTAATTCCTACAGAAAAGAAATTAGGGTTTAACCATATCCAAGAATATAAGTCTTCAGAAGGAAATAGGAATTTAATTCCTCTAAAGTTTATTGTTAGGGTTTAACCCTACAAAGAATTTAATTCTTAAAAGATTAACAGATCTTTAAAATATGCAAAGAACCAGAGTCACGTGTTACCACGTGACTCCTGTAAAGATCCGCAGAAAAGAATTCAGAGGCAACGCCTCACGTGCCCTACGTGACCCCTGAAGGATACAAAGAAAAAGCAAACAGAAGCTATGGGCGCCCTCACGTGCTACCACGTGACCCCTTGGCAAAAGCTTTAACAGTTAAAAACCCACATTCCCATCACATGACAGCACGTGATGCTCCAAGAGCAATTATAGAAAGTATTCAATACTTTGGGCAGAATAAAATAAAGGGAACCAGGGCGCTCTCACATGTCCACACGTGACCCTTCTCTCCTTAGTGTTTAACACTAATTTGAAGACTTTGTTCCCAGTGTTTAACACTGATTTTCTTAGTGTTTAACACTAATTTGAAAACTCTATTTGCAGTGTTTAACACTGATTTTCTTAGTGTTTAACACTAATTTGAAAACTTTATTCCCAGTGTTTAACACTGATTTTCTTAGTGTTTAACACTAATTTGAAATCTCTGTTTCCAGTGTTTAACACTGATTTGCTTTAGTGTTTAAACACTAATTTGAAATCTCTGTTTCCAGTGTTTAACACTGATTTGCTTTAGTGTTTAACACTAATTTGAAAGCCCTGTTGCTAGTGTTTAACACTGATTATCTTTTAGTGTTTAACACTAACTTGCTAACCTTATTCCCAGTGTTCAACATTGTTGGTATTTAGTGTTTAACACTAGTTTTAGCCCAATTGGCTAAGTTTCTAGAGGCATAGCCTCTTCTTCAATGAGCCAACAGAGGTCCAATATTCTAAACATGATTGGACTTAGCCCAAGATGGCCATAAGTCCTCAATTCAACTTAACTAAGCTAATGGGCTCATAATATTATTAATTGGTCTTGGTTCCAAATTGGGCCAAAGACTATTTAATCTACCTTGGTTCAAGGGTACATCTTTTCACTCCTTTGATACTTGGCGTTGTAATTCCTCAACGTCTTCAAAGAGGTGACGGGTCCGATGACCACATATTGATACGGACTGTGGGGTCCTTAAACTCATGGACTATGAGGTCCTTAACCTTGACCGTGATGTCTTAAAACTAACGCCGGACTATGGAGTCCTTAAATCCTCGGACTATGATGTCCTTAACCTTGACCGGAATGTCTTAAAACTAACGACGGACTATAATATCCTTAACCTTGACCGTGATGTCTTAAAACTAACGTCGGACTGTGGAGTCCTTAAATCCACGAACTATGATGTCCTTAACCTTGACCGCAATGTCTTAAAACTAACATTGGACCGCAATGTCCTTAAACTATCTATTGACCGCAATGTCACTAAACTAAACAACAGGGCCCCCCCTTAATTGCTCTCTTGTTGGATCTAAATGATCCCGTTAAGTTGATCTTAGTATAAAACTAGACTAACGTATCCTTAACAAACGTTTAAGTCGATCTTGGTCTCAAATGAGGCTAACGTATCCTTAAACACAACCCCCAAACCCAAATCTAAGATAATACGGATTTGGACTAGTCCACGCCCTACGGGCGACGACATAACTTAGTCTCCGTATACAATCCATGGGCAACCAAACACAAAATAAACACACACTACACGAAGTGATCATCTGGAGAAGGAGAAAGTTGTTACCGCAATGCGGTAGCGTAATTAACTGCAGGGGCTTGTGCGTGCAAGGAAGAGCGTCCCCACAATCAAAAACCCCTCAAGCGAGGGGGAATCTGATGAAGTCTGCTACATGGGACGCATCCGTTTAAACTTTCGATACATGGTGCCATAAATCAACTTAGCATCTTCGGAGAGGTAGACGGATAGCACCAATTAGCATCTGCCCCGAATTTCAGGCAAGACGTCCGTCGCGCCGCCTATTCGGAGGGGAACAACAACGCCGAAGGGCGAGGATCAAAACAAAGAAAGCAAGAAAGCTAAAGTATCACCAGGAAAATCCCAACAATATTGAATACAAGAGTGTGACTCTAAGGCCGAAAGAATATATAGGCTGTGGTTATCTAAGTCTACTATATATACAAGTCTGGTTGATAGAGCTTTAATTAGATACTTCAAAATAAATATACAAGTGTAAGACGGCGATCATGATGCAATGTGTCCCACCTGTCAAGCAATCACCCAAAAGAAAGTGAAGTGCCAGCAAGCCGCTACGGAATCTGTACGGCTAAACCTGCAAAAAACTGTGGCACAACGGAGGTGAGTTGCCAACTCGTGAGTAGAAGACATCATCGAGTAGAAACCGAATGTATGACCATCTCCTATGTCATACAGTACAATACAATAATAATAGTAGCACGAATACATCGAGTAACAGTAAAGGTGATATATAGACATATGTGTAGGGTCAAGTACCCGTGTCTGTGTCATAAAATAACTACATGTCATATGTATGGTGTATGCATGCATCACTAAAAGAGTATGTCCAGCAACGACACAGAAAAATCAGGAGAAACATGAGTGTCAAGTATCGACACTCGAAAATATCATGAAAACTATGTCCATCGGCGACACAAAATCCTCATAAATCCCAGGCTCGGCTCAAATCATCTGATCACACGACTACGATCGGTATCCTCCGGATATTCGCCGCGTCAAATATCACCGGTCAGTAGTACTCCCCTGTCGGGCTTAACATCTCTCTATATGGCCTTCTTCCCCCAAGGTACCTCACCGGGTCCACCATGTACCCGTAGACAGCGTCTCTCTCCTCGAATCGGGTATGTGTACACACGTGGCTCAAGAACCGAGAAAACTCATGGTGGACGCCACACACATCATATCACGAGAAAACCGCAATTTATATTTTGAAATGATAATAGGTTTATAAAATCCCTTTGCGGTTTTCCCCAAGTCCCGAAATCTCATGAAAATCGAAATCTAAAATCATGAGCTAATAATGACAATGAATATAGGCATAGAGTCCAACTGCAATAAAAAATCAGAATGTAGGTAACAAATGCATGCGGCATCTAAATGCGAAATGCAATGTTATAATTAGCGTACGATATCAGAAATGCTACTTAGCTACAGCAATCAGTGTATACAATGTAATAAAGACGCCTACAGTGTGCGTGATATGGCAATTACCGATGATGATGTGTGTGAGCCGGCAAGCAAGTGTACGTGGAACATACGCATCATCGGTAATGGTGCAGGTGTTCTAACAGACGGGATCATAATGGAAAGTAAACAGCACAAGCAACAATAAGGTATATACAACTATATACGAGCCATACCGTCTATCATGTTTAAATAGCATGAATCGTTGTTTTAGAAAAGTAGGGACTACGGTGTTTTGAGAAAAGAGATGTCTTTTGAAAATCCGTAACGTCTCTCGTTTTATTCTTTGAAAAAGCCTACGATTCATCGGTTTTGAAAATAGGTATGACTCAAGCCTAAGTTAACCTATATCTATGCAACTAAAGACTAAACTAAGAACCTAGTCGAAGGGGATAAGAAATCTATAATATTCCGAGTCGATATATCTAATAGTCGGCGATCCAGTCTCATATCATCACGTATGGTAATAATACATCGTACGACATGTTCGAGTTAAGAGTGCGGATCAATCATCATATACGTCTCATACGATAAAATCTATCGTGCGGCATCCCCAAAATCGAGGGTACGGATCATATATCATATATAAATCATCATTCGTACAGTATCAATCATCGTTCTATATCAATATCAACATTAGTGGTACAGATCTAACGTCTCGTACAATCTATTATTTCATCAAGTCACATGTTATCGCATGTTTGAAAACATATCGCCCAACGATCCTTTATTATATCATATCATATACGGTGTCCTCGACTCAATCACATATCATAAACTCACGGCATCATGCCCGATCATATCGACTCATATCCATATAACATATATTATACTCATCTCACGTGTATATGTGTGTGTGTATAAATATACACATACACACACACACGCGCGCGCGCACACACACACAATATATACACATATACACACAAACTGTTAGTTGTATGTATGCCCTAGAGACCATTATTGTACATATAATGTATATTATAGTGGATACTTGGACATATATAGGGAGGACTTTCTTGCTCGACATGATAGTATACTATCTAGTTGCTTCTTATCTTAACATATACACTTATTGTCTCTCTGTTACATATTGATAAAGCCATTAGGATGAGTACTTGACTACCAAGATTATGATGCAGATCATACTAGTGGGGCAAGGGTAGTCCGTAGGTACATCCTTCAATTGTTTCTAGTCGTAGGAGTATCGCGACGGGGCATCGATATTCCAGAGTAGACTAGCGTATACGTTTTTTGATCCATATGATGGGCGATGGATGATCCCACATCCATTGATGTTTGACATCAAAGATTGTATACGGGTGCTCAGTGGAGACTGGGTACACTGAACATGACTCGCCGAGAACTCCTAGATGGTATTATACCTCACGTCAAATAGCAGTTCTCTGGTGACACTTGTACATATTAGTCTGTAGACCCGAGATCGTCATAGAGTCTTGTGTGATTCCCACTGTGCTTTGATTTCCACCTTACCACGTTCAAGAGAACGTGTAAAATGGTGGTTTTTGGATACAGTCCCGAGTCACATAGAGGAAATGAGCGATGGGAGGGGATTTCGTCTCTCCCGGTATTAGGGGTTGATGTTGCACCATGCTTGATTGGCCATAACAGGAAATCCCTGGTCAGGGTTGCTGAGATTTACTGGTAAGTGTTATCAGTAGTTTCTCGAATCGTTATGGGTCTCACATCGGCATGACTTATCAGTTTATTGGGGTCTGATGTTTACCGCCCCTAGGCTAGATATGCGACATATCAGACGAAAAGACCGGACTGTACGGTAATGTTACTTATTAGATTCGCAAGAGTATGAGCAGGTTTGCTTGTTGATTTTCTGATCGCTCAATACCCGGGTAGCGGTTATGTCCAGCTAGTACCGCTGACGGCTTGTAGGTGACTGATATGATCATCACCTACTGCCGGCGTATTGACAGGTCTTTAGAGTCCTACACAGAGGTTTCCTGGCTTAGGCGAAATGAAATAGGAGCATATATGTGATATATGCGGGACCGAGATTAATACGCGTATGTGATACCTTATTCTAATCTCGCGATATATGGTATCGTTCGGTTGTATGTGATATAACCGGGTTATCGAATCAAGTGTTGATTTGGTAAGTTGATGCAAATGATATTAGTCGGTTATATGTGATATAGCCGGGTATTAAATCAATTGTTGATTTAATAATTTAATGTATGATTATATATATTTGATATATTAATTTTACATTAACTAATATTAGCTCAATTAAGCATTTCCTTTTTCTCACTTGTGCACATTTAATATATATGTGATATATATTATTTATGTTATGCTTGATGATACATCATACATGGGTGTATGAGACTTACACCATTCCATAGATAATTAAGGGGTTATTATTTATTTAAAGTATTTCAAAATTGGGTGGAAATTAGTCATGGTTGATACTTAGTGGAAGCTTGTAGAACCATTGACTCAGTCCAATAATTTTGTTTTACATTAGATATTTATTAACCCAACCATTATCTTAAGCCATAGTTAAGTCTCTACATGAGTTAATATGAGATATTATCTCACCCATGGTTGCTATTCTCACTCATTGATTCTCATTCCATTCACATCTCCATCTTCTTCTTCATTCCAATTTTGCTCTCTAGCATTTTGGAAAAAGAAGAAAATTAGTGAGAAAAATAATTCTAAAGTGAGCAAAAATCCTACTTCATCAACCTACACTAGATTAGCCATCTTGTTTGCTTCACATATTCTCAATTAGTGAAGAGATAGCTTGAGTTGGAGATTTCTCGACGTAGATCATCTTCGGCCTCGAAGATTTCAACCAAGCTTGTTCCTTTCGCCTTGTGAACCATTACTAGAGTCCGGAAAATCACTACTTGGAGTGAAGGGACTACTACATAGAGCTTTAGAAGTGAAGGACCGGTCTACAAAGGTTGTATTCCTCATTCACTTAGTGTAATGTTTGATTACATGCTAGCTTACTCCTAATTTTCTAGATAAATCTTTGGTATGGGTTACAGAGCTCTCTAGGTTTTTTAAAATTGCATACTTGATGCCCCATAAATTGTAGTTATGGTGCTATGGAACCCAGCAGTGGTATCAGAGCCGAGCTAGAGCATTAGGAGTTGTTTTGACGATGTTAGATAAATTGCGAAACCGAAACAACTCCAAAACCCCGACAACAACCACTTTCCTGTTCTGGCCGAAACTCATTTGATGGGTTGGCTTCAAATTTTTTCTGTTTCGGGGCTATGGAGTATAGTGTTTCATAGTCGTAATTTTAACATCGTCTCGGATAACTTTGACATCGTTAAAAAATTCGAACGAATATCAAAAACCTATTTTTTCACCCCTCTCTGGAAAATTTTCCAAAAGTTGGATTGTTTCCAAGTTAAAAAAATTATTCAAATATCATGCAGGTAATTCTATAGACCCTCTAGGAGAACGATACCCAAACTCGACTCTTTGACCGCGGAACCACGGCCAAATCCTAAGGTTTGCGGCAGTTCCGCGGCGCTATGAGTGAGGCATGGGTCGGACCTTCTACGGTTGGTCCATAGGTGTTGTGGCATGTTCTGGGTATTTTTTAGACTATGCTCAAGTGTTGAGCTCTCTGGGAAATTTTGGGTGTTTGTTAATTCGATCGAAAAGTTTAACACCGTGTAGCTATCTGTAAAATGTGATACAATATTTGGAATCCACAATAATTAGTTTTGTGAAAACTAATTTGAATTTTATAAACCTAGAAATTTAGTCTCATTTGTTTGGTTGCTGTGGGGTTTTGATTCGGTTCAAAATTCCGTCGCAATCTCGTATAGTACGCGAATGTTCACCGGGTAACATTACTAGATAGCCACGTCCTATAGTCCCGACCGAGTGACTGCAAGAGAACCCTGTTGCCTAAAGCATCTGTCTGGGTGCTCACGGCCGCGGTGTTCCGCCTAAGTGCACTTCGTTGACGGCATCGAGGGTGCGGCCGTCTACTAAAGTTTCCGACGAGTATTCGATCAACTTGTCGGGAATCTTGTTGAATTGCCCGACTTGTTATTGAAAAGTGTTTTTAATATCGAGACTAAAATACGGGGTTTATAATGTTAGGCATGAAATTCGGAATATGAGATATTCCGGATTTATGGTGTCTAAGGAATTAATTTGGTTAGGCATGAAATCCGAAGTATGTGATATTTCGGGTCTATAATGTCTAAGGTGGTTGCGGATTCCAATTGTTATAGTTTTCATTTTTTTTTCTGCGACCGTAAGTGTAATATGTGATGTATCGCCGGTTTCGTTGCTATATATCAACGACAATTGGGATATGCATATTTACGTATGTTGATGACATGAGATATTATGTGTTGCTGTAATATGTTATATTGGATCGTCGTGTTTGAATAGCCGGGGTTTTTTACATGAGATGAGAGTTTTTCATTTTCATTCATGTATAAACGTGTATGTAATATTCTTTTATTAGGGAACTTCCGGGTTGAGGATGATATCACTATTGATGTATATTATTTATTTTTCCATATTAGGATAGACCCAAGGAGGGGAGTATAAGTAACCGGGTTCTAGGGTCCAGTGGGAGACCATCTCGAGGAGTCGAGACCGGGTCTCCTAACTCTAGAATTGGTAGGGTTGCTTGCCGCTCTCGTAGGGGTTTAGAGATGTGGGTTTGGCTATTCATCGCGACCGTGGAATCCGTGTTTTTTACTGGCTTAATTTAAAACACGGAATTCCTAGTATATCCACTATTTCATATGTTGACTTCTGCTGCTGATATTCTGTGATGTGATCACTTTATATGATGAGACGAATCTTGTTATTATATATATGATATATAATAAACGTTGTTTATGTTTTGTACCCGCGCTAGTCCCGTCCCGCTATGCCGTTAATTAAGTAACCTAACAGTGCATAATGAGACACTGAGGCTAATGCAGATGGCATACGTTCTATTTTCGTTTCTTTATCTGTGATGCTTAGGAAGCATAAATGATGGGACTTCATTAATGAGATTAATGAAAAAGAAAGAAACCTAAAGATATTGTAGAATCCTGTTTTAAAAACTGGTAGGTCTAATTCTTGCTTTGCATGGTGATATTCCTCGATGAATATCCAGCACCTCATTCGATGAGGAAAGAGCCGAGATCTCTTCCCCGGGAGTGACCTCTTTAGCGAAACTAGCAGATGCTACAACCCACTCGGTTTTGTATTTTGATTGCTTTTCTAGTTCTTGCTTTGCATAGTGATATTCCTCGATGAATATCCAGCACCTCATTTGATGAGGAAAGAGCGGAGATCCCTTCACCGGGAGTGACCTCTTTAGCAAAACTAGTAAAAGCCTCAAAAACACTCATTTTCTAAATCACTCGATTCTACAACGATATAAAATTCATTACGCAAAAGATTTTCTTAAAAACCTGTCGTAGCCCTCCGTCATTTTAGAAAGTAGAGTATTTAGTATTCATGCTGCGTTTGTTGACCATAGTTAAGACGCGGTGTACGGTAGCTAAGTGATATCTTCCTACACAGCATATGATGCGATTACTTAGGACAGTCATGTGACTTTGTTGACCATAATTAAGGGTCATGTGAGTGGGTCTAATTAATCACGAAATGACGAGTAGAACTTGACTAGTGCTTGTGATTTGTTGACAATAGTTAAGGTCATGAGCCACTAGGGGCAAAATATTATCGGGAATATTGAAATTTGCAATGAAATTGCATACCTTCTATGAGATAGTTGGATCCTGATACCCACTGCGAGTAAAAGTTACTCCTGGAAGAGTTTTGCACATTACAATTATCCGATCAAAGTAGGTGTCTAGAAAAGTGTTTATAGGGTTATGCCCCTGGAAAAATGAGGTTTATTTTAATTAGGTTTGTGTGAAAGCATGGGGAACCTCCCTCAAAGTACCGACACTGGCATGGCCGAATGATTGGCGAACTTGTAGGGTGTAATTAATCCCGGCTAGTCTTACCTTTTAGGGTTTGAAGAAAGATTTGATAAAAACAGTGGGAGCCATCCTGATTAGATAAAATAATAACCAATCTGATCTTGCAAGATCATATGCAAGTGTTTTCTTCTCTCTCTCCTGGTATCGACCGTGACATGCCTTAATCAAGATAATAATATGGATGTATTGACCGAACCTGCTTATTATGCTGAGCTGGGGAACGTTGGTTCCGCTCTATCTTATAATTGTTATAAGTTCGAACTGGAAATAGGGGAATATCCGTATTTCCATGCAACCCAAACGAATAAAGAGCATGTTGATGCATATTCTTCAGGTGTGTTCACTACCGAGAACTGTTTCTCAGTATACTCTACGTCCTACGTATAAGATACCGGATCAGAATCCCATATATGTAATCTGTTACATGTGCTACGAAAAGTTATAGAACTGGGATTGGGTGATATGTCTCTAAGTATAGAGAATGGTGCAATTGTTGCAGCCAAATTAGTTGGCAAATATCATCTTGTATTACCAAGTGATAAATACATTGATTCTGAACAAATGTTATTACATGTCGAACCTAATATACAACAGTACATCAGTTTCTTTATTAAGTTAAAGAAGGATATAATTTTGTATTGCAGGATAATATTGTGAATATTTTCCTTAATCAAGAGTTGATTGGATCAGGCACGTTATATAATGGAATATACGTTCTAAATCAAAGCACAGTTCAAAGTATATAGAACACACACAAGAGGAGTAGTTCAGAAATGAACGAATTCTTCTTGTGGCATTTTAGACTAGGTCATATCAATGCGACACAACTAGCTAAGTTACATAAAGATGAATATTTGAATCCGTTCAAATTTTCATCTTATGATACTTGCCAGTCTTTTCTCAAAGGTAAAATGACCAATACTCCGTTTACTGGAAACGGAGAAAGAGTTACTGAACTCTTGGGACTGATACATTATGATGTATACGGTCCTATGTCTACAAATGCTAGGGTTGGTTCCTCATACTTCATTATATTCACTGACCATCTCTCAAGATTCGGACATATGTTCCTGTTGAAATACAAGTCTGAAAATTTTAAGAAACTCAAGGAATATAAGCTTGAAGTTGAGAACCATATGGGTAAAAGTATTAAGTTCTTCGATGTAATCGGGGAGGAGAATACTTCAGCACGGAATTCCTAGATTTTTTAAAAAGAGAATAGGATTCTCTCTCAGCTTACTCCTTCATGTACACCACACCACAATGGTGTATCGGGGTGGAGGAAATGCACTCTATTAGATATGGTGCGCTCTATGATGAGTACTGCTGAGTTGCCTATTTCCTTTTGGAGTTATGTACTTAAGAAGTTGCATATCTATTGAATATGGTTCCAACCAAATCAAGTGCCTACCACTCCATATGTGATATGGTGTGGGAAGAGACCATATTTTAAACAAGTTAAGATATGGGGTTGTCCGGCCTATGTTTAAAGGAAAAATCCGGACAAACTTGAGACAAGGTCAGTTTTGTAAGTTTGTTGGATATCCCAAATATTTGCGAAGGAATATCCTCTACCAAACCGAGGAGCAAAAGGTGTTTTGTTTCTCAACATGCCACCTTTTTAGAAAAAGAATTTCTTATGGAAGAAATTTGTGGTCATGAGGTAGAACTGGAAGGAGTTCCAGCTGGACAAACTAACAACTGATGATTTAGTAGAACCAAAGGATTCAATAGTCTCCAATGAACCTCAGCCTCTCTGCGAATCTGGTAGGGTTCCTCATCCACCTGAGAGATACTATGGTTTCCTCAGTGACGGTGGGAGCGAGGATTGCATCATGGTAGATGATGACCTAGCAAGGTTCAGGCAGGCCATCACAAGTGGGGACTCTGTGAAATGGCTCGATACTATGCGATTTGAGATGGAATCCATGTACACTAACAAAGTATGACTTTGAATGTTGCACCTGAAGTGGTAAAACCTATCGGGAGCAAGTGGATCTTGAAAAGATTCTTGGTGTAGATGGAAAAGTTGAGACTTTCAAAACTAGACTTGTAGTAAAAGGTTTTCGTCAATAACCAGGTATGGATTATGATGAAATCTTTTCTCTCAGTGGCTATGCTTAAGTCCATCAGGATTAAAGCAGGCATCACAGAGTTGGAACATCTGTTTTGATGTGGCAGTCAAAACTTAATCAAAAATGTAGATGAACCTTGTATATACAAGAAGGTTGTAGAGAGTATAATTGTCTTTCTCGTATTGTACGTAGAAGACATACTCTTGATAGGAAATGGGTTTCCTATGCTACACTCGGTCAAGCTCTCCTCTTATCACGAGGATTCCCCATGAAAGATCTGGATGATACCTACTACATCTTAAGGATTTAGATCTATAGCGATAGATCTAAGTGGATGTTGGGAGTGTCTCAAATCCAGGTACATTAACACCATACTAAAAGGGTTTAGTATGGAAGATTCTAACCGTGGCAGTTTGCCCACTTACTCAAGAATCACTCTCTCTAAAAAGATGTCTCCCAAGACTGATTTGGAGAGAGCTCGCGTACAAAGGATACCCTATGCTTCGGCACTAGGCTCTATCATGTATGCGATGTTATGTACCAGACTATATGTAGTTAACTCACTAGGTGTAGTGATCAAGAATCAATCGGATCTTGAGAGAATCACTGGACAGCTGTGAAGGACGTTCTTAAGTACTTGAGAAGCACTAAAGAAATGTTCTTGGTGTTTGGTAACGGTGAACTCCAGTGGGAGTCCTTTACCAATTCCAGCTTTCAGAGTGATAAGGTCGACTGAAAGTCAGTCTCAGGGTTTGTCTTTACTCTCAGTGGAGGGACGGTATGTTGGAAGAGTTCCTAACTAGATACCGTGGCAAACTAGACGATAAAGGCTGAATACATCGCTACATGCCAAAGCGGCTGTCTGGATGTTTCTTGTTCATGAGATGAACATGGTTCCTACCATTGAGCGTCCAATAACTGTTATTGTGACAATAATGGAGTTGTGGCTTTTGCCTAGGAACCCCGGTCCCATCAGCGACCTAGACATATTCTAAGGCAGTATCACCTGATCAGGGAGATGGTTGATCTTCAAGGGATCGAGGTAAGAAGAGTCGACTTGAAGAATAACACGGCAGATCCACTCACAAAGGTCTTTCCCAAGACAGACTTTTATGGGACGTTGGGTATGAGATACTACAATAACTGGCCCTAGTGCAAGTAGGGGATTGTTAGTTGTATGTATGCTCTAGAGGCCATTATTGTACATATGATGTATATTATAGTGGATGCTTGGACATATATAGGGAGGACTTTCTTGATCGACATGATAGTATGCTATCTGGTTACTTTTTATCTTAACATGTACACTTATTGTCTCTCTGTTACATGTTGATAAAGCCCTTAGGATGAGTACTTGACTACTAGGAGTATGATGCAGATCATACTAGTGGGGCTAGGGTAATCCGTAGGTACATCCTTAAATTGTTCCTAGTCGTGGGAGTATCGATACGAGGCATTGATATTCTAGAGTAGACTAGCGTATACGTTTCTTGACCCATATGATGGGCGATGGATGATCCCACATCCATTGGTGTTTGACATCAAAGATTGTATACGGGTGCTCAGTGGAGACTGGGTACACTGAACAGGACTCGCCGAGAACTCCTAGATTACCTCACGTCAGATAGCAGTTCTCTGATGACACTGGTACAGGTTAGTTTATAGACCCGAGATCGTCATAGAGTCTTGTGCGATTCCCACTGGGCTTTGATTTCCACCTTACCGCGTTCAAGAGAATGTGCAAAACGGTGGTTTTTGGGTACAGTCCCGAGTCACATGGAGGCAATGAGCGATAGGAGGGGATTTCGTCTCTCCCGGTATTGGGGGTTGATGTTGCGCCATGCTCGATTGGCCATAATAGGAAATCCCTGGCCAGGGTTGCTGAGATTTACTGGTAACTGTTATCAGTGGTTTCTCGAATCGTTATGGGCCTCACATCGGCATAACTTATCAGGATATTGGGCTCTGACGTTTACCGCCCCCAGGCTGGATATGCGACATATCAGACGAAGAGACCGGACTGTACAGTAGTGTTTCTTATTGGATTCGCAGGAGTATGAGCAGGCTTGCTTGTTGATCTTCTGATCGCTCAATACCCGGGTGGCCGTTACGTCCAGCTAGTACCGCCGACCGCTTGTGGGTGACTGATATGATCATCACCTACTGCATGCGTATTGACGAGTCTTTAGAGTCCTACACAGAGGTTTCCTGGCTAAGGCGAAACGAAATAGGAGCACATATGTGATATATGCGGGACCGAGATTAATACGCGTATGTGATACCGTATTCTAATCTTGTGATATGTGGTATCGTTCGGTTGTATGTGATATAGCCAGGTTATCGAATCAAGTCTTGATTCGGTAAGTTGATGCAAATGATATTAGTCGGTTATATATGATATGGCCGGATTATTAAATCAAATGTTGATTTAATAATTTAATGTATGATTATATATATTTGATATATTAATTTTACATTAACTAATATTAGCTCGCTTAAGCATTTCTTTTTTCTCACTTGTGCACATTTAATATATATATGATATATATTATTTGTGACATGCTTGATGATACATCATACATGGGTGTATGAGACTTACACAATTCCATAGATAATTAAGGGGTTATTATTTATTTAAAGTAATTCAAAATTGGGTGGAAATTGGTCATGGTTGATACTTAGTGGAAGCTTATAGAACCAATGACTTTGTCCACTAATTTTGTTTTACATTAGATATTTATTAACCCAACCATTATCTTAAGCCATGGTTAAATCTCTATATGAGTTAATATGAGATATAATCTCACCCATAGTTGCTATTCTCACTCATTGATTCTCATTCCATTCACATCATCATTTTCTTCTTCATTCCAATTTTGCTCTCTAGCTTTTTGGAAAGTGAAGAAAATTAGTGAGAAAAATAATTCTAAAGTGAGAAAAAACCCTACTACATCAACCTACACTAGATTAGCCATTTAGTTTAGCTTGTTTGCTTCACTTATTCTCAATTATTGAAGAGGTAGTTTGAGTTGGAGATTTCTCGACGTAGATCATCTTCGGCCTCGAAGACTTCAAGCAAGCTTGTTTCTTTCGCCTTGTGAATCTTTACTAGAGTCCGGAAAATCACTACTTAGAACGAAGGGACTACTACACGGATTTTTAGAAGTGAATAACCGGTCTACAAAGGTTGTATTCCTCATTCACTTAGTGTAATGTATGATTACATGCCAGCTTACTCCTAATTTTCTAGTTAGATCCTTGGTATGGGTTGCATAGCTCTCTAATTTTTTTAAAATTGCATACTTGATGCCCCATAAATCCTAGTTAGGGTGCTATGGAACCCAGCACAAATATATACCAAGTGTATGTGTGCGTGCAACTAAGTAAACCGACGGCTTACGACTATGGAGCTAAACTAAGAGTAAACTATTCTACAAGTACGCCAAATCTAATCTATAGTCTCCTAGTAACCCTATTTACTAGGTATCCAAGTCTCACATACACATATATAATGCATATATATATATATAACATATTCTACGGTTGCGGGGGTGCTATACGCCATCTACCCGACTTCCCTCGTAGATATACATCTACTCACCTGCCAAGTCCTCGCTTAGTCGAAGTCGATGTGCTTCGTCGTTTCGGAATTCCACGCGAAGGTACCTACAAATCAACACATATATCGCAACGTTATTAAAACCAAGTCCGAAAACCGATACCGCACACGAAATGCTCATAGGTTATAACCTATAGCTTACGCATGCAAGAACAACCAAATAACCCTCGTCGTTGACGTATAAACGTCCAACGACCAAATCTCATCAAGAATTTCATAAATCCAAGTTTCAAATATCGGAAAACATCGTCAAACCCAACTCAAAAGCTCCCAGATTTTTGCACAGATAGATAGAGACAAAACTAACAATATAGTAGCTAGGTTAAGAGGAGTATGAGCTACAGGCAAAACTCCAACACCAGAAGCTAAAATTTGGCTGACCAAACTGCTACAGTAATCGTCCCCGCCGCCCTAACCTTGGAATTTAGGTCTCGTTCTTCTGTGGTAGTCTTCTAGTGGTCTAACTAGGTCAATGTGGTTGTTTATTTTTCTTATAAACATATCAGGTTGCTCCAGATTCCATTTTAAGTATCAAAAATCACAGAAAACCGACACGGGGAAATTCTAAGTTCGTGTATTCGGTTCTATTCTTTGTTCCAGGCCAGTAAACACCACTAAGGTCATATAAAACACTCACTACACCTCATTTACACTTTCACAATTCAAAATATCCTTAACCCTCTCTTGGAATATTCAAACTACACTAATCTTCACTAGTTTAATTCTAAACTACACTGGGATATTAGGAAAACTAAAAACTTAACTAAGGTTGTAGGATTATATCTCATTTGGCAACTCAAGAATTTTCTTGAGTTGCTCAAAATCTTCAAAATCCAAACTTGAGGCCTCCATAAGATTTGTAGTGAAGTTGTGCACCATTTTTGTGAAGGCTTGAGTGGTTTTTGGCGTGGATTTGGATGGTTTTGAGGGTGGTAGAGGGTAGAGGAGGAGGAGGAGAAGGAGAAGAAGAGAAGTAAATGAAGATGAGAGAACAACATATGTGCCATGGTCAATGAAGACCCCTCTCCCTCTCTCTGTCTCTCTCACCCCAAGCCCATACATATATGTCTCCAAAATATCTCCTAATTTCATTTTCATTTTCTTTTCTATTAAAACCCAAAACCATATAAAGCAATAAAAGAATTAAGTCATGATTCAAATAAAATGCAACAAATGTTTGTAACATGTCATGTTGCATGTCACAAAACGTAAACACGATTAATGCATAATTAGTAAATATTAATCAAGTTTAGTAATAAACTCACATACAATTAATTGTATATGATTTTATAAAATATCCAAATCAACTTAACACCTTCAAAATTAATAATTATATCAATTTTGTAAATTATTTTCCAAACTATCGGTATATAATTATACCCTTTCATTTAAAACTAATTCTCATACTTAATAATATTTATGAATTTATTATTTAATAATTTAAATTCCCAAAATAATATTTAATTTTTTTGAAATGTTACATCATGCCGAGAGATTCGATCGGTATTTGGGGGATGAGAGCCATCATCCCAAAAAGTATCCTCTTCATGTTGATTGGGACACGCAACACAACCTTTCCTTTGATGCGTTCTGGCTACAGGTTCAAGTATTATTATATATTTTTATTTGATTTATCAAATAAATTTACTATCATTTGGCACTTATAATTTAAAGACATTAATTTCTCGTATTTGCAGATGGATTATGACTTTCTTGCAGTCGATTCCGATGACCTTGATGATGAGGAGGATAGAGAGCTCGATTTTCGCGCTATTTACCGAGATCTCAAGGACAACATGCAGAGTAAGGTCTAATATAATAGGAATCAGCTGAAAAAAGATTTTTGTGACTTATGGCTGGCGACCCCTGAGGAGGATAGAAAGGCTCTCCTACAGTCTCCGGTCTTTAGCGGGGTTGATTTAGAGACATAGCCTCTCATGTGCCAGTGTTGGGTGTCTGAACACAAACAGATTTGTTATTTAAAAGTAATTCAATGTATAATATATAATTTATTTTTTATTGCTGAATTAAAAAAATAAATCTGATTGTGTTATGTAGAAATATGCCCAACAGAACAAGGAGAATCGAAAGTCGACGAAGAGGATCGAGCTACCTACATGGGTGGCTCGAAGAACATAACTTGTGCCACGGAGGCAGCGGTAAATTATAATATATTTCTTTTGATAAAATACAATATAAAAAGTTATATTATATATGTGTATTTTTGGTGCATTGCAGAGACCTCAGATCGTGGCGGAAGGTAGTACACCGAGCGTGTTGCAGGAGTATCTGTGTACCCACGCCACATCAATAAATTTGGACACAGGCATGCTTACATATTTTGACGTTGCTACAGAGGATTATTGCGTAAGTGTTAATATTTGTTCTAATTTGAATGAAATTTTGTTTTGATAAGTTTAAATTTAAATGGTTTACTTACGTTTGAATGCTTTATATGGGTGTAGGCACGGGGGGTGGAGCAGGGGGGTGGAGCAGGGGTTGATTTCAGCAGAAAGACCAATCTGGACACGCTGACCCCTATCTTAGACGCCGTACACGGAGGGTATTATGGTGGCCACGAGAGAGGCCTGAGACTTGGTCCCAGCAGGGCCCATCCGAGGTTGTCCTCCACTCCGGTGGTTACTTCTCCTAACCCTCCCCTCCCCCCCTCCTCGCGCGCGAGCGACGTCTGGAGAAGGAGATGGTTACATTGAAGTCCACCGTCGAGGAGTTGAAGAGTTGGTACGTATATTACTTTTGTTTGTGTATACGTATATCTTGATAGTTTTAATCTATAGCACGGACGAGTAGGATTCACGAATGCGCAAGAATCCGATATTGATACGAATCCGACATGAATCCTATAGATCAATAACACATCATTTCAATTCGCAATACTTGATTTCTGCAATTATAATTTCACAACAAGATATATAGACTAAATGTAGTACACCGTTTCTTATTCTTTTATTACATAAACTTAAAAACTTTACAGTTTCATTCTTCCATTCATCTTGGTCCGGTTTCCGGTATACTATCGACGGCTCCGCATGCCACTCCTTCCGCTACGTCTTCGCAGGCCACTCTTCCCGCTTCTTCTGCTCCAGCACCAGCTGCTGCAGCTCCAGGTAGTACTCCAGCATCATTTCTGGAGCTTTTGAGGCGCATGGGTTACAGTGCGAACCGGCTTTACCAGATGCACCAGATACTTGGAAATGGATCACCTGGATTGAGCCAGCAGTGATTTTTTTAATATTTTTGAGAGTTTTGTAGGATGTATGTATTATATTTGCGTCATGTTATATATTTTGGATATCGGTTGTTGTATATGATGATTATAATCATGATTTAAGAGTGATCTTGTATTGTGTTTGTTGTGTTTTTTACATTTCTGTATTTTGTTATATATTATGCATGGGATATTACTGAGATATATTATTGTGTAAATAGCGGACAAAAAACAGAAGACGGTATTTAAAAAAAAATTAAAGTTTGCCCCTACGGTGCTAGAGGCACACTTAGCCCCTACAGGTTCTCCCGTAAGAGCACAGTATCAGAAAAAATGAATACTCTATTCTTACGGTTTACATAGTAGGGATAACCTTTACCTCTACGGTGACAGTCATAGGGATAAAGTATCAGAAAAAATTGATACTATGTCCCTATGGTGGAAACCGTAGGGTCTAAGTTTGCCCGATATTAAAATATTTTTTTTAAAAAAATGTATAAAATGATGCTGCCCCTACGTTGGAAACCGTAGATGCAGTGACCCATACGGGTTTCGCCGTATGGGCAAATTTATAACCGTAGTGGTATTTATTTGCCCCTACGACTTTTTCTCCTACGGATCATAATTTTGCCCCTGCAGTGGACAACGTAGGAACAGTGGTTTGCTCTTATGGTTCCAACCCTACAGTGGACAACGTAGGGACAGTGGCTTGCTCCTACAGTTTGGGCAAACCATATTCTTAGTAGTGATTGCTAGATTTGATTAATGTAGCAGTTTTCTGCTAAGTGTGGTACATAATGTAGCAGTTTAGCTACTAAATATAGCAATCTTCTATTAGAAATTAATAAGGGTAATATGAGAATATTAAAACGTAAAAATTGGTTGGTTGTACTATAGAAACTTAAACCTATAATCTTTTGAATTTAAGGTGTTTTTCCACTTCTTCTTTTTTCTGGCCGGGGAGTTTTTCATATCGCTTTTCAAGCCTGAGGAGTTAGACCCATTTTCCTCTTATTACTATTATTATTAATGAAAAAAAACCCATATATATATATATATATATATATATATATATATATATATATATATATATATATAATTTGAACTGTATCTAATAAATACACATGCATTGCACGTAGAACTGCTAAACAAACTGAGAGCCGGATCGGAGCCTTCGAGTTAGAGGTCATTTCGTTAACAAACCAAGCTTGAGCTGAAAATTGCGCACCTTTAGTTAACAAGCCGAACTTGAGTTGTCTTGGCTCATTCGTTATATCTTGAGTTCAGCTCGTTCATGGTTTTTTTTAATGAAATTATATATTTTTTAAAAGAGCAAAAAGTGGCAACGTAATTTTCTTAAACAATAAACTAAGCAGCACACTTGGTGTGGCCAACGTATGTAAGTGCAGGACTTGCTGATTTTATGAGTGTTGTATAGTTTGTTGTGTAGAAAATGACCGTATGTAAGTGCAGGACTTGCTGATTTTATGAGTGTTGTATAGTTTGTTGTGTAGAAAATGACCGTATATTTAAAAGTAGTATTAGTGTTTCAAAATAGACATGTAATCAATGAAATAAGCATATATCTGTGAAATCATGCCTGCTTAATATCTAAACTTCCAATACCCAATACCGAAAGTATTTTAATCGTTTTTCCTGTACTAATGATATTTTGACAAATATCAGTTAACAGACTATAAACGAGACAGAGCCACAAAAGAACTCGAGCCAAACATTTTTATTTGTTGCAATCGGCCTTTAATGAACTGAATATCAACCTTAGTTCGAAATGAACACAAGCCAAGCCGAACTCAAGTCCACCTAGTTCATTCAAGTTCCGGCTAGTTTACACCCCTATTCCTAGATGCAAAAGTTCTAACATCTAATGATGAGCCTCGTAGGAGGTAATTTAGATGATAATCTTAAATTATCAAGAAATATTACCGTACTTGTTTACGTGTAAAAGATATTTCTGGAAATATAGGATTACCATGGTATTTAAATGTCCTAATTTCATGGTGATCTGATCCTCCCAAAAACATGTCTCTATCATAGATTACCATGAAATTTTCCCGCCTAACATGAAATGAGTCATGACCATCCGCCGTCGGTCTCCCTCGCCACCAGCATGCCGGCCGGCCCCGCTGCCCATCGTCGGCAGTCCGTCGGCCAGCCGTTGGTCATCGCTGATCGTTCACCGGTTGCCCTGTCGTCGATCACACATTCGTCGCCGACCGGCCGTAATTCATCGTCAGTCATCCACCGCCGGCGCTCGCCGGCCCGCCGTCGATCGGACGTTCGTCGCCGGCCTCGCCGCTATCTACCGGCCTCGCCGCCGGTCGACTGCCAAACATATATATATTATCGGAAATAATTAAAGTATATCAAGTATGTTAATACAAGATTCCTTGAAATTAGATGCCCACCCTATTTCTGGACATATAAGGCTTCCCAGTAATCTACCATAAGATTTTAGAAAAGAAAGATAAGGTAAACAAATCGAAAAAAAAGACAAAGAAAGGCATCTTTTTCTCCTATCAAACAGATTCGAAAAAGACATTAATAAACAAATTCCCCACCTCCAAGTGCAATCCAGCTAAACCTTTCTTCTCAAGTCCGCGTCCAAACTCAGCAAACCCCCCTCACGTGACCAACCTTTCCCTTCCTTTTCCCTTTATTATTTAAAATCCCCGCCTTTTCCCAAAAACAAAAATCAAACAGTAATAAATATTTAAATTCCATTATCCTTCTCTCTTTCTCTCTCTGCTTTATTTAACGGCGAATCCTCCATTAATAATAAACCCTGCTTCCCATAAATAATTGAAGAATGTCTGCCTCTGTTATCCCCTGCTAATTCCCCCCCCCCTCTCTCCCCTCAAAACCCTAAACCCTTATCGCCATGGCGCCGCTCTTTCTCCTTGTCTTCGTTCTCGCGACCGTATCCTCGGAGCTCGAGATCGACGCCGACGACGCCCTCTCCCTCCTCGTCTTCAAGTCCCAGCTCGCGGACCCCAGATCCGCCCTGCTGACGTGGAACGGGTCCGGATGCGGCAGCTGGAACGGCGTCGTCTGCGACGCCGCCACCGGACGCATCGTCTCCGTCGATCTCAACGGGTCGGATCTCTCCGGACCCGTCGGCGCCGCGATCTGCAACCTCTCCATGCTGCAAACCCTAGTGCTGTCCCGCAACAGCCTCGCTGGCGTGATTCCGCCTTGTTTTGGGGATTTTGCGAGTCTCAAAACCCTAGATCTGAGCATGAACAGGATCCAGGGGCCGCTGCCGTACAATTTGGCGAATCTGAAGCAGTTAGAGGAGTTTGTGATCGGAGACAACGCGATTGGAGGTGAGATTCCTGAATGGATCGGGAATTTCTCGACGAAACTCGTTAAGATCGATCTCAGTTCGAACTTGCTGGAAGGCGAGATTCCGAAAGGAGTTTCTCGTCTCGGATCGTTGAAGGAGATTGATTTTTCTGGCAATTTTTTGACTGGGACTCTGAATGATTTCACTCAACCGTTGGTTTCTCTCAATCTCGCTTCGAATTCTCTGTCTGGGACTCTCCCTTGCTTCTCGTCGTCGTCGCAATCTTTGGAAAGTTTGAATCTTGGACACAATTCCATCGTTGGTGGAATCCCCACTTGCATTTCATTGTTCCGGTCTTTGACTGTGCTGAATCTTTCTTCTAATGGTTTATCATATCGGATTTCGCCAAGATTAATTTTTTCCGATAAACTTCTTGTTCTTGATCTGAGCTCGAATTCGTTGTCCGGCACCATTCCAAGCAGAATTGTTGATGATTCGAATCGATCGGGGCTGCTGCTGCTTAATCTTTCGAGAAATTCTTTGTCAGGTCAAATTCCAGCTGAGATTGCAGAATTGAGAAGCTTGCAAGGGCTGTTCCTTTCACATAATCAACTAACTGGCGACATTCCTACTTCGATCGGTAATGTAACTTATCTTCAAGCTCTCGATTTGTCTTTCAATTCTCTATCGGGTTCGATACCTGTTAGTCTTGCCGGTTGTTTCCAATTATGGCAGCTAAAACTAGACCACAACAATCTGTCCGGTACTCTTCGACCCGAGCTTGATGCGCTGGATAGCTTAAAAATCCTAAGTGTTGCTAATAATAGAATCTCCGGCGAGGTTCCTTTACCTTTAGCAGGATGCAAATCTTTAGAAATCGTCGACTTGAGCTCAAATGATTTTGTTGGTGAGCTCAATGGCGCATTCGTAAAATGGCAGAATCTCCGCTTGCTCTCACTTGCTAACAACAGATTCTCGGGTAACCTCCCCGATTGGATCTTCTCATTTAAGAATCTCCACTCTCTCGATCTATCGAGCAACCATTTTTCCGGTTTCATACCCGATGGTGATTTCAATGCGAGCTTTGATTTCTTAAATGGATCAAACTATAGTTGCGATGTTGAGGTTAGGGTTTGGGTCTTATTGAATCTTTCCTGGAATAAGCAATTAGAGTTTGGGTACGATCTCATTTCTTCAATCGCGATCGATTTGTCCGATAATTCTTTCCATGGAGAGATCCCTGAAGGCCTAATTAGCCTAAAAGGACTGGAGTATTTGAACCTATCGTTCAATTACTTATCGGGTAAAATCCCAATGAGCTTGGACAAAATGGGAAATCTAAAAAAGCTGGATTTATCGCATAATGCACTATCAGGTGAGGTACCAAAGGGGGTTTTGAAAATGAAGGAGTTGGAGGCATTGAACCTCTCATATAATTGCTTATCGGGTCCGGTACCAAAGAGAGAGGGGTTGAGGAGTTTTCCTGGGGCGTTTGCAGGTAATCCAGGGCTGTGCGAGGGGTATAATGGGGAGGAATGCGAGGGGGGAGATAAGGAGAAGATTGGGGAGAGCGGCGGGGGAGAGAAAGGGTTGGTATCAATCGGGGCGTTTTGGATTAGTGCGCTCATGAGCTTTTATGTGTCATTAATTGGTTTTATGTGTTCGGGTAGAGTGAGGGGGTATGTTTTTCAAGCATTGAAGCCGGACATTTGAACATATTTGAATTCTCTTTATTTAAGAGGTCCATTGAAAGGATCGAACCATCCAATACATATTTGAAAACTAGCTCACTTGTATGCATCAAGTTGATGAACAATTGGATCCTCGACCTCTTTGAGATTTTATCAATGGAGGGACCCGAATGCTGAATATTGTTGATATATATTAAACCTGAAGGTTTGGGCTCTTGCGACTTGCGAACTTTAGTGGTGCATTGAATGTGTGGTGGTGTGTTGAATGCGTACCGATACATGCATATGAAGTTGAAAAGAGAGGGATTGTAGGCCACACTAGAGGGAGCAAGTTTGTTGCAGTAACCATTTGTTGTAAGCAATGAAAGAGGAAGGTTGGATTGGGGTCCTTGTTGATAAAGAAGAATGTGATTATGTTGCGCAGATTTTGCTTGAATTAATGCACATTTTGTATGTAATGTGAGTTTGAGTATTGATCATATTAATTCTACAAATTATACTTGGTGTTGATCCAAGTAAAATAACTTTCTCCTGATAAGTTAAATAACTTTCTTTATCTGCCTCAGTTATTTATGGGCTATGAACTAATGGGTTATGCCCCATTGGTAATTAATTATGCGACTCATGATTTTGCATTATTAGCGGACTCCAAATTTGGCCCATCCAGTCCATTGATTCAGTGATGTTAATTAAAAACTATAGTTTTTTTTTTAATATGTATTCAAAAACATGCATATTTTCAGATCATAAGAATATTTTACAGCTAGAAGTAAATTAGGTTCTTTATTGCCACATGACATGATAAACAAATTGAGATTTAAATTTTAGAAGCCGTCTTTTTAAAATTTTAGAGATGGTTATATTTGGCAGAATTGAAAAGCTATGATGATATATAAATGCTAAGAACTTAGAGAGCAATATGAAAGTTTTCATTTGGTGGGCTCGCCGGACAAGCAACAGGAGACGTTCGTGCTTGCCGACTGGGCAACCACTCACTGTTCGGGCTCACCGGACGGGGATTTTCTACAAAGTTCATCCTTTTTAGTGGGATTAGATCTGGGATAAGCTAAGTAACTAGAACTCGGGATTGGAGATGGGATTGCACGTGATTATGGATTGAACGAGATTCAAGTTGGAGAAATGGTTGAATTTGCCAGCGGTGACCCGGGGACAAATCTTTCACTCACTGAGAAGTGAATATTTCTGGGATGTTAATGAACAAGACGTGCTTCTATAAACTATTGTGTTGGTGATTGCTAAGAAGATGAAAATAGAAGTACCGGTTCCAAAACCATCCTGCATATATTTTTAGTCACCAACTTGGTTGGCCGAGGGAGGGAGGTGCAATTGTAGTCAACTTGTTTTTTGGCAAATTATTATACTTTATATGGTATATTTGTTAGTTGTTATAAATTATCTTTCTTCCCATAGTTTTGTTAGATCTATTTTTATGCAATAAAATTTGATTTTATGTATATCAAGTTTTATAACAAGTAATAATTCGTCTCGCTATTATCTAAATTATGTATAAGAATCCAAAAAAATCCCTAGTTACTTAACTATTTTTCCTTTTTGTTATTAATAATTTTCGGTTTAACTAAAAATAAAAATGTTAACGAATTGCCAGAACTTTTTTTTTTAAAAATTAAGTAATTCTATTAAAGGTTAATCCTAGTTGATCTTGTCCCTTTAAAACCTTTTTTCTATAAGGATTAATACTAGATATCATTGCCTTTTGACTTTTCCCTGCCACTTTATATGGTGTATGTAAAATTTCTTTTACAAGTACTGAAAAAAAAATTCAGGAAAAAAGCATTAGCAAAACATAATTTTTTTGGTACACCTGTATTTTTGCACACCCTTATTAAAATTCTGATAGATGTAGAATTGGTAGGGTTTGAAAATATTGATTTCACATGAATAGGTTATTTGCTTTATATTTTTTGTTGATGTGGGAACCCTTTGGTTCCAAACATATTCTAATTTTTTTTATAAAAACATATCCTTTAAAAAAGTACAACACGACACATGATCTCGTAAAGCTAAAAAAGTATTTGGTACACGGGATGAATTACATTTAGGCAAGAAGGAGAGCAAAATAATTTCAAACATATTTTGATTGCTTGGCCAGACTTACGCTTCTATTTCTTAGTTTTTCATGATCGGATACATATGAGAAATACTTTTCCTACCATGATGGTGGGATCCACATCTACATGTACTTTATTGGAGTAGATGGTGTAATTTCCTATGTAGTGAATATCATGTCAATTGTTTAACCAATGAGAATTCATATAGTCTATATGGATTTTACCTGACATGAAAAGTGTTATTCGATACATATGACCAGCATGCTCTAGAACTTTTTGCAAGAGTTTTAGTTCAACAGAGACAACAGCCAAAAAGATTAAATAATAGTCAATAAACTTCACATTTAATGTTCTATAGACAACAAACAAAGAAAAGTAAAAAAAATGACTCTTCATAGACAAATACAACTGTCAAAATCACTTCGAAGACTTGATGGATTGACCTGCCTTGGATCCGACTATTCTATGACCAATACTAACCCGACCCGTTTGGGGGTTTCCATGAAAAACCCGACGCAGCTAATATTTGTGGCCCAGGATTGTATATGGATCCCAGTTAGCCCTTCAAACAAAACCCTTGATTAGTGCATATCAGCGTCCTCAAATTCCCTCCTTCAGCCAAAAATTTTCTCGGATCAATTAAAGTTGCGATTTGTGCAATGGCTTCTGCTGTTATGGCCTCAAACTCTGCTCTCTTCGGCAAAAAGGTTACCTTTTTATGCCCCTTTTCATTCTTTTTCATCGAAATTAATTGCTAGTATTAGATTTTTTTATCATTATTTATTTTTTATTTTTTGGGTTTAATCGATAGATTGAAGTAGGACATCCAGTTACAGCAAGTAATTGCCGAAGGCGAGCTCTGAATAAGATTCTCTCAGTTATGGCGCCGACGCAGCCTCGGCGATCTCCAGCATCCACTAGCTCAGTTCGGTTCTTGCCCCATTTGATAAATTTAGCTCATTTTGATTTAATTTTGCTATGATGATTATTGATTTACTGTAAAAATATGTCTTTTAGGTGAAGCATGCGATGACCATGACCGAGAAAATTCTGGCGAGGGCATCGGAGAGGTCGAGCTTGGAGCCGGGAGAGAACGTTTGGGTGAATATCGATGTGTTGATGACCCATGATGTTTGTGGGCCCGGGACGATCGGAATTTTCAAGAAAGAGTTTGGGAAGAATGCCAAGGTTAAGATTCTGCTGCTTTTAATGTGTTTGTAGATGTTGGAACCTTTAATGTGTTCTTACTACATATTGCATGCAACAATTTTCACCTACTCGATATGATTGTTGACTAATCCGGCGATCTCAGGTGCTAATAAGTCGGTCGATAGGTTTTAAGCGGTGGATGAGGTATCTATGAATGGTGTTATATGCAATAACCTTTTATTCGTAGGAGCATGAGTTCTGCATTAAAAGCATTTAGTTTATTTTTAGTAAGTTCTGATTTTACTTTGAGTCCTTGAGCTTTTAGCAAGCAAGAAATTGTTGAAGTTGCAGTGTAGTAATTTTGATTGAGTTGACCAAGGATGTGAACTTTATAATCTACTAGGCCAAGTTGTTCATTAATATTAAACAAAAAAGCATTAACATCAGAAAAAAGCACCTTGAGTTTCTTTTCTTTTGCTATGTCAGCCATAATTAGGCATGTCGTTACCCGTGACATCAGTAAAGTAAGCCTTTTAAAAAAAAGTAATTTCAGTAAATTACAACCTTCTGTGCCTTATTGAAGATGCATCGTTGTCACTTTGAATGAGTCTTGTATGTATGCTCAAGTTTTGAGAATTCTACCTTAACTTACATTTGAACTAATCTTGCATTCATGTATCAAGGATTTAATTTGATTTAAATTTGCACTTTGTTAGTAAATAGGTGGATGTTGTCTATCCTACAGATTTGATTTGGTTACCCTTAGTTTTTTCATATGCCTTTAAAAATTCAGGTCTTTCAGCGCATACACTATATTCCTTTTAATCCATGAGATTCTGGTTGCAGGTTTGGGACCGGGAGAAGATTGTTATAATCCCAGATCATTACATTTTTACTAGTGATGAACGCGCTAACAGGAATGTTGACATTTTGAGAGACTTCTGTAATGAACAAAACATCAAGTACTTTTACGACATCAAAGATCTTGGAAATTTTAGGGTATGTCATTCAACACCTTCTTTTCTTGTGATTAATACTTTTCAGGGCATGTGATACTGAAATAATTACTCTTCGTATTCAAGAATGGTCCTTTTTCAACTTGCTTGGTTGTTTATATAATGTTTTTTTTAATGTAATCTTGCAGTCTAATCCAGATTACAAAGGTGTTTGTCATATTGCTCTTGCCCAAGAAGGACATTGCAGACCCGGAGAGGTGAATGTTACTTGTAGCATTGTACTATTTTAGTGAAAAAACACGACAAAAGTCTAAGGGCATTCACTGTAATTTAAAAAAACTTTAAGGTAGTTTAGTGGTAAACAACAATAGTAAGGGTAGTTTAGTGTAATTTAGTCTTATTTTTTTTAGCGTGCTTGTAAGTTCATTTTGAACTTAAATGTTTTTGGTTTAGGTTTTGCTTGGCACAGATTCACACACGTGTAATGCTGGAGCTTTTGGTCAGTTTGCTACCGGTATTGGTAATACTGATGCAGGTTTTGTTATGGGCACTGGCAAACTTTTACTCAAGGTAAAGTTTTACCTAATGAAGTAAAGTGTAATATTTGAACTTTTGTCATTTCATGTTGTTGATGATTGCAATGCTAAGAAACAAACTAATCCCATATTATATGGAATCATCGACCTCTCTATAGAAAGTTAATTTTGAAGAGGGCCAAGCAATTTCATCTGTCTCATAAAAGTCAGTAGAGATATATTCATAAGATCAGTAATATCAGTACATATGGTAGCTGAGTATCGTACGATACCTATGGTAGCTGCACATCGGACCCATTATCTATTATGTGATACAGCTTTTCTTGGGGTTTTAAGTTGTTGGTAATGGATTTGCATATTTATAAACATGTTATCCTATGCATAAATTATTTCTTTCTTTGGATTCTTGGGTAAAATTACCAAAATATCACCATATCTTAAATTTCAATTGTGGCTCGCCCCGACTCTCCTCTCCCATTGGAGACTCTGCTCGAATATCCTCCGACATTACCGACTTATCTCTTCAATCAAACTTGTGTTGATGTCTGTTTAATTGAGAACACACTTCGCTAGTACATCTTCATCGAGAAAGCTCCATCTCCTTCATCGCTTGCTCACCTACTAGCTTCAAGCCACGGTTGAATTTTAATAGCCTGCAAAAACAATGACCATGATAGATTAAACGGAGATGATTGATTTAATCATTTTTTTTAGACTTGTACTTTTTTGGTGGGATGCTTTATATATTTATATAACCTATTAAGTTCTTGTATATCATATAGTTAAATATTTTGTAACATTTTTTTTTCTTGAGCTGGTGTGACTTACATATTTGTATTTGTGACTTTGCAACTTCTAATTTTTTTAGTTGCATATTGCTTTATGTTTATAATTTGATCATTTTAATGCTATAGTTGTATACTATACTTCATTTTTACACTAGGGAAAGATTATTTTACAATACACAATATGGTACAATGCATGATACGATGCCAAAGGAAGACGATGCAACTTTCCATAAGACTTCATAGAAATCATCCCTCCGTTTCACAATATAGGTCTCTTTCTTTTTCATCAAAATAAAAGTCCCTTTGCAATACTAAGAAGAAAGTTTGATTACTAATGCACTTTTAATACTACATTTACTAAACTAACCCTCAAGAAGAAACTATGATTTCTCTGCATGCTTGTTCAAATATCAATAATGATAGGGTTAAAATGGGAACTTCACTTCTATAAAGTCATACGTTTTAGAAAATTCAATCTTCTCTTAATAGGTGTGCAAAAGCAAAAAAAAGACTTACATTGTGAAACAGAGGGAGTGATAAATTATTTACCACATCCCATGATGGCCTACATTAGTGTTTTAAGTTTGTCCTCTTTAAGATATAATTCACATCCTCAACTCACCGTTCGATTTCAACTGTCATCCTCTGGAGGGCGTTAACTTCTGCAATATTTGAGTTACACTAGAGGATAAGTAGCCATGGCCTTCTCTCCTGTTCTTAAGAAAACCTTGTGTTGTTCTATATATTTCCTTTGAATATACAGTGTTATTTTCTAGTCCTTGCACTTTTTTGTTGTTCTCTTGTTTCACTGTCAACATTATTTTATATGCATGTGTTCTTTTTTTTCTTTAATTATTCTTAGGTATGGCTATTATCTGTGCCCTGCTCTTTTGCTTCTAGTTTTGGTTAATTTTTAGTGTTAGTTTCTGAGATAAGTTTGTAACTATTTTTTTTGTGATTATTTTATAATGACCAGCAATATTGACTACCGCTTCTATACTGAGATGGTTTTGATTTAGTAAGATCGTTCCTAGTCACCATAACATACAACCAAGTATTGATGGATTTAGTAGGTGTCATATAAGTGATAGTTTAGATGCCAACCCCTGGCTTCTGTACTTCATATGATAGCTGACACAGGAATTTTCTAGAACATACCCGAATATGCTTGCTATATGATCAGTGACTTATGCCCCAAAAACTCTTGATAACTGTAATGTGCACACACTCAATTTTGGTGAAAGATAGCCTGCCAAACTAAAAGTCACATGTATCAGACTTGAGATATAGATATCCTGATGAATTATTAATCAGTCATAACTCCACCAAAAACCATGTATGCTATTTGTAACATAAGAAGAATATACTATAGGATAAGTTTTTTTAGTTTTCTAAAAAAAATATTGTTATGTCTATCCAATAATCGGTTATCTTAGTTGCAGTTTTTGTGTCTTGTAAATTGCAGGTGCCTCCTACTTTGAGATTCATATTGGATGGAGAAATGCCCGATTATTTGCTGGCCAAGGATTTGATTTTGCAAGTTAGTTTTATTGGATTTTTATTCTTGTACTCTGTTACTTTCTGCAATACTAGTGTCATGGCCGGACCCACATAGAGCCCAGCGGGGGCACGTGCCCCAGATGAGATTTTCGGAGAAGAAAAGTCCCTATTTCGATCTATTAATGCAAATAGATATAAATAAGGGTATATTTATATATTGTGTTTATAATCCTAACATAAACATACTTTTGCTCAACTGGTTGTGTGGCACTTTTAATATTGCTTGAGGTTGTGGGTTCAATTCCCACAATTAACATTTTTTTGATAATTATATAATTATTAATCCTACCATGTACTCTTTTCATACTTTTTATTGATTGAGAAGATAATATAATATTATAAAATCTTGTTCATAAACGATGGTTACTAGCATAACCAAAACCCATCAAATGTTTCTCTTTTTTCCAAAATAAAATTGAAACGAAATCGAGATTTTTTTCCCATAATGTCTCCCCCCCTCCCTCGCTCCCCTCCCTCCCTCCATGCACACATTTAGATATACATAAATGCATGCATACACACACATGCACCACTTGTGCACTAATATAAGATTGGTTTGTATGCCAAGTCTAAACTATAAAGTCTAGAAAAAAATTATTACAATTGAAATTAGTTTTGTATATTATGCACTTGCTCTTTTCAATGAAACATTACTGTATATTGTGCCCCCATTGACCAAAATTCATGGGTCCGCCATTGACTAGCCTAATAGTTTTCTCTAAGGAAATGATATTTTTCTAAGGCTTGTTCTATGCAGATTATTGGTGAAATCACAGTTGCTGGCGCAACATATAAATCCATGGAATTCATTGGCTCTACTGTTGAAAGTTTAAATGTAAGTTGAGTATAATACTTAAATAAGTCTGTAACGCTGTTAAACTTTGTTAATGTCATCAAATAATTAATTGGTTTATGATTTATAAGATGGAAGAGCGAATGACTTTGTGCAACATGGTTGTTGAAGCGGGAGGTAAAAATGGGGTTGTCCCTGCTGATGCAACTACATTCAAGTACCTAGAGGTATGAAAAGTCACCCTTAGTTGATGTTGTGATGTTTAAACTGAGTTGTTTTTGGGTCATAAGCATCTACCGTATAAAAGGTAAATTGCATTAAAAAAACATTTAACTTCTATTGTTTTTTTTATTCGGTAAATTGCATTAAAAAAACATTTAACTTCTATTGTTTTTTTATTGAACACCGCTATGCTTTAAAAATTACATCAACCACTTCCATTGAATGCTGAATATTGTGTTAAAAATTATTACTTGACACACCATCAAAAAGTTTGCATTAAACACTACATCAGCGGTGGTATTGTATGTTTAAAATCCAATGGTGTTCTGTAAAAAAAAAAGGAAAGTTGAAGGTGTTTATGTAAATTATTCAGTGATCATATTCTATATGCCTAGATAGTTGTGTATTCATTTTACAGTTATGTGTTTAATATATTATTTTCTTGACAATAACTCCAATTGTGCAGGGTAAGACACCCATGAGTTATGAGCCCGTATATAGTGATGAAAATGCCAGGTAATTGTGATTTTAAATTCTTAAGCCCTCCCCTCTTTCATAATATGTTTTCAGCTTCCTTATCTAATCTATTTCTAATGCCATACCAAGATGATTGCATTTGTGGTTTCCCTCATCAGAAATGGAACATATCACTGTATTTCTTTTACACTGTCTAATGGCCAAAGTGACGACCATTAAAATCTGCTTTTAAATGAATTGCTGAGTCATAGCTCACCTCAAAAGTATATCTGTATACGTACAAAGAATGTCTAATTACATCAATGCCAATTAGCTTGTCTGAAATAAGAAGACAACAACTTATAAAATAATTTCAAGTTCTCAACTGCTCGAGAACTGGTCATGTAGAGTGGAGCAGTTTCTTTTATATATATATATATATATAGATTGCTTGATCTGTTGTGTGTGTGTGTGTTGCTTGATCTGTCGTGTAAATAGAATTCCAATGACATTTCAATATGTGTTAATATCGATCATAATTGCTTGAATTCAAATATTTCGTTAGGTGGTTTGGTTGTTATCTCTCTTAGTATTCATTCTATTTGATCATTTCTCTATTCTTTCTTGAGAAATATTTATATTCTATTTATATATTTCTATTGCTGAGTATCTTCCATTTTGTTTTAGATTTCTTCGCGATTACAAATTTGACATCTCTAAGCTGGAACCAGTGGTTGCAAAGGTCTGTAACTACAATTTAAAGTATTTCTTATATGATTTTTTTCTAGCCCAAATAATTACCATCAAGAATCGGTCTTGTAACCAGTGCCTAATTCTTTCTTTGTTGTTTCAGCCACACTCTCCGGATAATCGCGCTTTAGCGAGGGAATGCAAAGACGTGAAAATTGATAGGGTATATATTGGCTCATGTACTGGTGGAAAGACTGAGGATTTTCTTGCTGCTGCAAAGGTTTTTCTGGCTTCGGTAAGTTCTGGAAATCATATTTTCAGTGGCATTGGATGATGAGTAGAAGTCAATTGATGAGCTGTAGTTTGCACTGCTAATATTCAAGCAAAAGCGCACAAAACTTTTGTATTTACCGATTAAGATATTTAGACCGTATGGTATAACACACAAAACATTATATAAAATTTCCCCATTTTTATAGACCATTGGACTTCGTAAAATACGAATACCACCATCACTGTTGTGGTGTTTAATGTAACTTTTATATGTAATTTTTAACACACTGTTTAACTGTTTGATGGTGGTTAATGTGATTTTAAAATTTAGTGGTGTTCTATAAATAACGGGGAAAGTTCAGTCTTCGGTGGTTCTTTATTTAATTTACCCTACGACACATGTTTATATGGCATGCTAAAATTGGCATGGCACATGCACATGCTACTCATTTTGTATTTTAACTATTATTTGATTTCGGAAAAATTAGCAAATACCCAAAAATTGCATCTGAGCAATTATGGGATTCATTCTTTGAGGAGTCATGTTCAACTTCATAATTATCTGCCATATTCTCAAATTGGGTAGCCATCTGGTAACTCTTTCATTATTTATTTTTTTTGGGTTCAAATCATATGATCATATGCAAATGAAGACTTACCCTATATGTTTATCTTGCATCTACTAAGCAAGTCGACTATGTACTTGTATGCAGGGGAAAAAGGTTAAGGTTCCTACTTTTCTTGTCCCTGCCACCCAAAAGGTAACATACATACATTTCCAATGACTAATTTCGTCCCCAATAAATAACAAAGAAGCCTGCTATTATTTATTCATATATCTATTTATTTTGTTGAAGGTATGGATGGATTTATATGCTCTCCCAGTTCCGGGGTCGGGGGGTAAGACATGTTCTCAGATATTTGAAGAAGCAGGCTGTGATGTTCCGACGAGTCCTAGTTGTGGAGCTTGTTTGGGTGGGCCCCGAGACACTTTCGCTCGAATGAATGAACCTCAGGCAAGTTGTCTATTCTTGAAAGATTAGGATGCTTGGATAAGTCGCAAAATTTATGCCATAGATACCTGGTGTTTTGTAGAGCTCTCTGAAATTAACTCCAAATTCTGAACTATTCCTGATTGTTTTGATTTTGGAGTTGAGAATAACTGTTAAGTATGTCAAATCAAGTCCTCTATGGCTTTACAGTTGAGTTAGAAAAACTCTAGTTTTGTAAAGTTATCTAGGCCTTGTCTGGGTGTTGGCGCTACGCGCGACTTCAGTTGACAAAAGCGAACAACATAGCGCTAGCCCCCGCGGAGAACTTTCGTTTGTTCGTCTTCTATCTAATAAAGTTTAGATAACTAGAGTTATTTTAGATCACCGTAGTTCAAAGTTTTCTAAACTTGCTCCAGAATACTAAGCCCCATTTTCATTTTGGGGTTTAGAAAACTCCAGTTATCTAAACTCCAAAGTTAAGATAACTGGAGTTTTTTTATACTATAATCCAAACAGAGTTTTCTGAACTCCAAACAACGAGAAGAAAATTTTGGAGTTTAGATAACTCGAAAGCCATCGAACTTAAACTTTAAAGTTGAGGTAGGACCTTGCAAACTAGAGTTTGCAGCACCTCAACCTCCACTTAAATTGAAACTCCAGTTATCTAGCTCCATAACCAAAGAGGGGCCTAAACTTAACCCACAAGTTCACACCCCGTCTTGTTTGGCTATGGTTTTGGAGTTGAGATACTTGAGTTCCTTATGTCTACCTAAAAATTGAGATGGCTTTAATTATTAAAAATTTGTTTGTCTTATTTATATAAACTTCAAACAAAGGAAAGAAATAGAGTAGGATAACCCAAAAATTGAACTATGACTGAATAGAGTTATTTTCCAAAGGGTTAATTGCACAAAAGCCCTATGTAGTATTGTAGTTTACCCCATATAGCACTTATACCTCTCAAGCGACTTATCAGCCCAAAACCCCCCGCCGTTCATCAACATTCTCAAAAAAGGGGGAAAAAAACACATTCTAGTTCAACTCTTGAAATTGTTCGTGTTGTTTAGAATAGAATTCAAGTGTTTTTGAGGAAATTGGACGATGAACAGCAGGGGTGTTTGCGCTAATAAATCACTCGACAGGGTATACACGCAATATGGAGTTTGTGCAATTGACTCTTTTTTGAATGGAGACAGCTTTTGCAAAGTGGAGTTTGCATAATTGTATGACCTATATCTCCACTAAAAAAATAACTCTAATATTGCTAACTACAAAGCCACAGCCTAGGTTGAGATAGCTCTAGTTATCCCACACCAAAATCAAAGACAAGCATGATGAAGTTATGAAGCTGGAGTTAAGTTTAGATAACTCTACACAACATTACTTAAGTTATCCTTCACTCCATATCCAAACATGGCCTTAAAAAATTGTACTACTGGTCTACTACTGAAGGATGCAAGGCACAAGCTACCATAATCGTTGGATAAAAATAAAAACGTAGCACATAATACTTAATACTCTCCATAGAGTTGGTATTTTGGGCCACACAGACAGGCCTTTAGTGGAAGCTCTCGCTTGTAAAGGCAGAAGTGCATGTGCGTGTGTGAAATTGACAATAATGATGTTTGAGGTTTGAACTTTATACCCAGGACCTGTGAAACCTGGTGCTATAGGCAGAAGTGCATGTGTGTGTGAAATTGGCAATAATGATGTTTGAGGTTTGAACTTTGAACCCAGGACCTTTGAAACCTGGTGCTTTGTTACCAAATACCAACTTAAACGTTTGCTGTTGCGCCAAAGTTCCGAAGTTGTAACGAGGGTTGATCGAACAACTTCAATGTTTGTGTGACTGCACAAAAGTCATGAAGTTGTGATGAGGGTTGAAGAAATAGTTTCATACTCAAAACACAAAAAAGTGTTCTAATGAATGATTTTGGGTTCTTTTTTACCTTTTAGGTTTGTGTATCTACGACAAATAGGAATTTTCCTGGAAGAATGGGGCACAAAGAAGGGCAGATCTATCTGGCTTCGCCGTACACTGCTGCAGCATCGGCATTGACAGGCCACGTTACAGACCCGAGAGAGTTCTTGCAGTAATTGCAAATATTACTCGTAATCAAAAGCTTAATCTGTATTATTAGGAAGACTATGATGGTTTTTTATCATTATCTTGTAGCAATATGTACTTTTGGTGCATTTATCATGGGAACTTGTATATTGTGACAGAGTTATGTATTTTCTTAGGCTAGCTGGAATTTGTTTTCCACAAAGTAAAGAATATTGTGTGATGTGATAGAATTAGTTTTAATGAGACAAAACGGTGCCTTAAAAAGTTCTTTTATGAATAAGAAATTTTCTTGTTTTTAAATGCATTATTTTGTTGGGATGCTCATTCTCTTCATATTTGTAATTCACCACTATATGCTTGCAATCTACCTGTAATACAAATTTGACACTGTTTGTACAAATTCTGATTGGTGAAAACGGTGAAATTAAGTAAAAAATATATAAACAAAAAAGTAGTAGCTGATGGTTTGTTCAAATTTAATGCAATAAATGCCACAAGTTATTGGTATTTAAAGGAAAATTTTGTTGTAAGCTCAAATGAGTTTTCTATATATTCTCTAAACTATTTAGACATGTCTTAATATCTAATACCGTAACAATTGTGTACAATAATTAGTAAATATTTTATTACTTAAAAAATTAAAACAGTAAATACTGTATGCAATATTTGGCATTTCTGTTTCAGCAAGCTAACCAACACCTACCTGAAAATTGGGACAAGAGAGGACTAAAAAAGGCTGATAACATTCAAGTTCCTCTGGATTCATGCCTAGATTCCTATTAATAAAAACAAAATTTTGCCCAGCATTTAAAGTTGTGACATGATAACAAATCTATCTCCATGTGAAATCCAGCCTGTTTGTATGGCAACAGCTAATTTAAAGCTTGCCTGATAAAAGAGAGAATGTGATCAAATGCAGGAAAAAGCCAGCTTCTACTTTCTACATTTATTTTTGATCAGGGATTTAAATTTCTCTTTTCTTTCCAAGATATTGGAGTTAAATACATCGAAAAATACGAAAAATAACATCCCATAAAAATTCTTATAAAGTTTTACCGCTGATTGTACATGACTTTAGTTCTTTCTTACCTAATTATGGATTTTTTTTAATGTTAGTTTTGGTTTGATGAACAATCAACAATATTTGATATTTGTGTCCCTTTCTTTTTCTTTATTGATGTTGGTGGAGCTGGCCATGGATAATTCATTTGTGATTTTGGTGCAACACCTAACAAATGTGTATTAGGATAAGCTTGGTTTACTCTTGTAATGATCATGTAGTGACATGAACTGAAGTCCACATATTTTCCTTAAAAAATTTAAGCTATAGTAATAAAATACACATATACAAATACTATACAAAAATATATCAGTGTCAATATTTCTTTAGTTTTTAGCTTAGCATAAATAAAATAGTATTATCATGCGGCCAACAACAACATCCTGAACTTGGTGATCACCTCTCTTCCTTTTATCTTTTTGTTCAGCATGTCATTGACAACCAAGTCATTGAAAACATAGGGTCTTTTTTCTTTGGGTTTTTTACTTGTAGCCCCCATCCCTCCGCATAGCAAATTAATTTCTAATCCTCCAAAACTTGGTATTTACTTTTTAACACCCCTCCAAACAAAAAAAAATTAAATAAGATATATCATTTTATCTCCCTTTACGATTTCCGTCAGAAAAAACCATGTTAACTTTAGGTTTAACTTTTCTCCATAAATTTTAGATTTACCATTTACTCAAAAACAACAGGTAAGAGCGCTGAAGCATTCAACTTCTTGATAGCCAAAAAAGGATGTTGAAGAAGATACTTCTGATTTCATGATCGGTTTTAAGAAAGGTACAGCAGAAATCTGAACCCTGATTTCAATTTGGGAAAGACATTGAATATTTCCAAAGTAGAAGAGGTTGGGGTATTTTAAAGAAAACCCTGATGTTATGCCGTTAAATCTGATGGAAATCATAAAGGCAGTAAAATGATATATCTTATTAGTTTTGGGGTAAAAAGTAAATACCAAGCTTTTGGATAGGAAGAAATTTGCTATGTTTTGGGGCTACAGGCTGAAGACCCCTTCTTTTTTGTCTTGAACTCGTTTTAAGCCTAACACCAAATCAAGCCTTATAATTTCTTCATCTTTTTTTTATAAAAAAGGTAGAAGTTGAAACAATAACATTCAAAACTAATTAGTCTAGATTCTCCCTCCCTAAAAAGCAACTAAAAATAAACAAATAAAATAAAAACTTTGGTCAATTTGTAGAGATATGATAAGATATGATGACTCACATCATTTTGGTTGTTTCAAGTGGATGTTAGGAAAAGCACTTGCATAAAAAAGATTTCTCTTTTCGATGAGAATTTTTTTCTGCAGGAACCATTCAAACGTTAGCCTTTGGAAATGACACTAGGGCCATAATTTTTGCTTCACCCACAACCTTATTTTACCATTTATTATTTATTTTTGCATATATTAATTATCTAATTAATTAATCTATCCTTAATAAATATATTCTTTCTTTTTTTTTCCTCCACCATCTCCAAAGCTTCCACCTTTCCCGTTTGTTTCCTTTCCCTTTTCCCCAATTTCTCATCCCCTTTTGCCTTGATCAAATTATTTTCATTTCTAGAAATTTTTTTGATGAATTTTCGATTCATCTCTTCGATTTGAATTTTTCCATGAATTAGGCTAAAATTTTGGTCAATTGTTGGTTCCTTTAACCTCTCTTGATGGGATTGATAACCCAATAAAAAGCTCCCAAATTGGGATTCTAGAGCTCAAATCCTTTCTGGGTTTTCAATTTTGCTTCAATTACATCAAGAATAATCCCTCAATTTCCAAATCCATCTCTTTACTCTGTTTATTATTTCAAGCTGTATTTTCTTTAAATTTTCTATTTTAGTCATAATTTGAGATTGTTGAGCTGAAACCCTTTTCGGGTTCTTCAATTTGTTCATAATTCCATCATAAAAACCTCGCCTTTATTGGTCCTTTGTTCTCACAATTCACAATTCTCCCTTTTCTTTGTTGATCTTTTATTTTCTGAGAATTTGTTCTTGGAAACTATCCCACAGCTAAAATTATCTGCATTCCTTAAATTTTTTTTTTGAACAAAAAATTTAAAAAAACATTTTTCATCTCTGTTTTCATTGGCTTCATTTGATCTATTTACCTTTCAAATTAAACTTCATTAAAACAATCAAATGGCACAAGAAAGCTGTAATCTTGACAAAGATGAAGCTGAAATCCTCAAACCATCTTCTCAATCTCCTTCTCAACCAACTAATTCCACAATCAATAATCCATCATCCTCACCAACTGCTGCTTCTTTGTGCGTGAAACCTCTTCATGAATTTTCAGCACAAAAATCCGAGAAGCCCGAAAATTCGGTTGAAATCTCTAGTAAAATTAAGGTTGAGAAAGAATCTCTAACCCCGATTCAATTCAGTAATCGGTGCTCTAGTTGCCGGAAAAGGGTGGGCCTCACTGGATTCCGGTGCCGATGTGGTGATCTATTTTGTGGAAAACATCGGTATTCCGATATCCACAATTGCTCTTTTGATTACAAGGCTTTGGGAAGAGAGGAGATTGCTAAGGCTAATCCTTTGATTAGAGCTGCTAAGATCATTAAGATCTAAGGTATAATTGTTGTGTTTCTTTATTCTTAGATATTTTTACCCTCAAAATTTACTTTTATGCTTAAATACTAAAATTGCATTAATACTAAAAAAAGGCTGTCATAGTTGTGTCCGACACATGCTGGGTACATGCTTTCTTGACATGTGGTCAGCGCCAGACGGACATGCCGGTGAAGTGTCCAAGTACATTGTAGTAATCTATCTACTAAATAATGTGCCAACTTCATATTTTACGTGTTTAGACTTGATTCGTGTCTATCTATAGTTGATGTTTCTTACTCATGTATACATCTAGTTGATTTTTTTTTGAAAGAATGTATACATCTAGTTGATAACTTGATGTTGCTAAATTAGGTAATTATTTCTAATACTAACTTGTGGTAGTTTCTTGTGATATATTTGTTTGTTTAATGTTTTTATTTGGGATGATATGTATGATTGGCGTTTTTTTAGGTAGGCGCTATTCTTTATTGTAACCAAGTTTCTTTGCATGATGTTTGCCCTAAATTATTAGTTATTACTTGATCATTGCAATAAATGCATATGGTTATGTATAAGTTTGATAGTTCATGATTTATTTATATATATATTATAACAATTTCCTCGTCATATTCTTTAGGAAGTTTACGTGTCGTCATATTCATGTTCTTTTTCTATGTTTCCTAGCTTAGAAATTTGATTTCAATTATGTATGTTTCATATTTTAAATAGTGCATTTAATGTGATATTATGGTATTGATGTTATTGTAATGTTTGATGTTGTCTGAATTTTGTGGCCTTTGTATGTTATATTTGAATTTTGGAAGTAATCAAGCTTGAATATCTTCTTGTTTTGTATTCCTTTAACCTTGCTCCTTGGAATCTATTGTGAAGGCTTGTCTAGTTATTTTAAGGTTGAATTTGATGTTTTAGTTGTTTAGGAGCCTTTTGGTGTGTGCATGACCGTAATTGAATGCAATCCATGTCCATTACATACATCAACCCACTTTTTATGTAGAGGCAACCCACCATGTCCTCAACTAATTGGCCAATATCCATAATCATGTAACATTGCTTTAGTTGATCTTCTTTCTTGATTGTAGTTGTACAACAATCGCTGCTTCGCAATGTCTTTTCCCCCCTCCCATTATTGAAGGAGAAATTTTCTCCATTAAGTAGTATATTTTCGATATAGGCTGATGATTAATGAAATTGATGAAAGGATAGTATGCATGGATTCAAACAAGTTGTTAACACCCAGAGTTAAAAGAGACGGCCATCTCGGATATACTACTACACAGTTTATATTTCCGTTATTCTTTTGTAGTTTGTTGCTCAAGCTGTTGTATAAACCATTCACAAATTTCTTTCCATCTTGATCTTACATAAAAGAGAGAGCTTACTGGGTTGGGTATCTACTTCTCTGCTTTTTAACTGTTTAAGCACATGTGATATTTGTTGATTATAATGATATGGTTTTGGCATGGACAACTGCTAAAATACATTTATAGCTAATTCATTGACATTTTTTTTTTGGTGTACGTCTCTTCTGTCATTTTTCTGATAGAATTTTTCTTAAGCTTTTATGAATGTCCTTTGAATGCCAATGCCAACAAAGACAGATATTTTGTCGCTTTTCTTGTGAAATTTTATACATAACCTATTTTAAAACATGTAGATCAAAGTGACCGATAGTGATCGGTGAAAAATGGGAATGAATCGGTGTAAAACATGGTAGGTTGTATTAAAAATTTTAGCCTCAAGTTAAGAAATGAGGTATGGCCTGATAGGATCGACCTACTGCCTATGACATACACATAAAGGGTAAGGACATAACCAACTTAGTTATGCCCCGTGGATAATTACTCTATTTGCATCGCATTCATGGATAAAGTAAGGATAGTTTTGCCATTTACAAGGAGTGAAAAGGGAGAGAATCTTGTAATTAATGAAACAATTGATTAATACAGAGAGAGAGAGGGCATAACTAAAGCTGCCCTGGGAGTAAATTAGCCTTATCCATGTATTAATGTTAGGTTTTGCTTATTAGTTAATAAAAGTGTAATTTCTTAAAAGCAGTAATTAAGTTTTTGTTAATTTGGGGTTCCTTGAGTTGTATGCTGAAATTCTGAGGCTTTTTTATAAACAGATTAAAATATAAGAGTAGTGGGGTTGATAAAGAGAGGAGCAGTTGAAGAAGCAGGGGGAAGTTTCAGCAGTGAGAACCAAAAAGTGTGGAGGGAAAAAGGAGTTGAAGAGAAGTGAAATGGGGTAGATGGGTTCCATGGCTAAATTAGAGGTATTTCAATGGAGAAGAAGAGGATAGGGGTATAATAGGTATTCAATGAATAATCAATTTGAGGATAATGGAGGAAAGGTGCCATAGAAGGGAATTTCGTCCTATGCCGTCGGAAAAATACATCCGACACAATTTTTTTCATCGATTGGCACCCATCACCATCATCTTTATCATGTAAGATGTGGAAACACCAAATTTCCTGTGATTCCATCACTTTTTTGCCTTTTATTTAGTGGGTGCAAAATTAACGGTTTACCGACAATAGAACTTTTTACATTGCTAATTCAACGGTGAATAAGTGGAGTCACATGAAATTTGTTTCCACGTCTTACATGATAACGATGATGATGATGATGGGTGCCGATCGTCGAAAAAAAACGTGATGAATATAGATATGTGACACCACCTAACGAAAAAGCCTCCTTGGGCCTCAATTCTTCATTATTCTCAATTTAGGTAGTATTTTTAGATTTTATTGATAGATTTAAGGGAATGTAAAAATCTTGAAGACTTTTGAAAGGTTCGAGTCTTTTGAGTACTATTCAAGAGTAACTAGACTACTGGAGTATCAAATCACCAAAGAAAAGAGGGGTATATCAAGAAAATCTATTTTCCTCTACAGTTCTTCTTTAACATATATTAAGCAAACACGAATGAAACAAGTGAGCAACCGCCATCTTTGTTTTTGTCCCTTTTAGGTGAGTTATGCTTTGAAAGCCATTTATTCATGGTTAATTTATGGTTTGGTTTTAAAAGGTTTGCTTGTACCTTCTATTTAAATTTTGGTTGTGTAGTTGAATCTATTTTCATTTTTAACTACCCCGCATACTTAAAATTTAATGTTTGGTACTGTTTAGTTGGAGTGCACAGTTGTAGTTAGAATGCAACTAGATTTTAAGTAGTTGTGAGGCATGTGAAAAAAGGATGGGAGTTTGTTAAAGAGAGAAGTTGTTAGTGAGAGAAGGAAAAAGAGAGAGTAGTAAATGTCGATATGGATCTTCTTTTTTTTTTCTTAGTTAAAATGGTAGAAATGTTGTTTCCTAACCATTGATCCTTCCTCCGCTTGAAGTGCTGCAATCACCGTCTTCCTCGGTTTTACCTTATATGTACTTGACTCCAGGGTACGGTCTCCACTTTTAAAATAAAAGACCGGATGGTCTGGAATCTCGAACACTACAGTCAGCATAGAATTCTCTGCTGCAGATGACCACTGGACACATGTCGTATCCTATTATTGCCTTTAGAACGCCGTTTCCTGAACTGACATTCCAGCTGGATACGAGCGGTTTGACTGGAATCGCAAGAGAGAAGCTGTTAGTGAGAGAAGGAAAAAGAGAGAGTAGTAAATGTCGATATGGATCTTCTCTTTTTTTTTCCTTAGTTAAAATGGTAGAAATGTTTCCTAACCATTGATCCTTCCTCCGCTTGAAGTGCTGCAATAACTGTCTTCCTCGGTTTTACCTTGTATGTACTTGACTCCAGGGTACGGTCTCCACTTTTAAAATAAAAGACCGGATGGTCTGGAATCTCGAACACTACCCTCCTTTAACGACAGTCGATGGTAGCGTAAAAAGTTTCGAGCCAATCCATACCTAAAACGCCATCAAAATTCGATATGTCCAGCACCTTGAAGTCAGCATAGAATTCTCTGCTGCAGATGACCACTGGACACAAGTTGTATCCCATTCATGGTTAATTTATGGTTTGGTTTTAAAAGGTTTGCTTGTACCATCTATTTAAATTTTGGTTGAGTGTAGTTGAATCTATTTTCATCTTTAACTACCCCGCATACTTAAAATTTAATGTTTGGTACCGTTTAGTTGGAGTGCACAGTTGTAGTTAGAATGCAACTAGATTTTAAGTAGTTGCGAGGCATGTGAAAAAAGGGTGGGAGTTTGTTAAAGAGAGAAGCTTGTTAGTGAGAGAAGGAAAAAGAGAGAGTAGTAAATGTCGATATGGATCTTCTCTTTTTTTTTCTTAGTTAAAATGGGAGAAATGTTGTTTCCTAACCATTGATCCTTCCTCCGCTTGAAGTGCTGCAATCACTGTCTTCCTCGGTTTTACCTTGTATGTACTTGACTCCAGGGTACGGTCTCCACTTTTAAAATAAAAGACCAGATGGTCTGGAATCTCGAACACTACTCTCCTTTGACGACAGTCGATGGTAGCGTAAAAAGTTTCGAGCCAATCCATACCCAAAACGCCATCAAAATTCGATATGTCCAGCACCTTGAAGTCAGCATAGAATTCTCTGCTGCAGATGACCACTGGACACGGGTCGTATCCCATTATTGCCTTTAGAACGCCGTTTTCTGAACTGACATTCCAGCTGGATACGAGCGGTTTGACTGGAATCGCAAGAGAGAAGCTGTTAGTGAGAGAAGGAAAAAGAGAGTAGTAAATGTCGATATGGATCTTCTCTTTTTTTTCCCTTAGTTAAAATGGTAGAAATGTTGTTTCCTAACCATTGATCCTTCCTCCGCTTGAAGTGCTGCAATAACTGTCTTCCTCGGTTTTACCTTATATGTACTTGACTCCAGGGTACGGTCTCCACTTTTAAAATAAAAGACCGGATGGTCTGGAATCTCGAACACTACAGTCAGCATAGAATTCTCTGCTGCAAATGACCACTGGACACATGTCGTATCCTATTATTGCCTTTAGAACGCCGTTTCCTGAACTGACATTCCAGCTGGATACGAGCGGTTTGACTGGAATCGCAAGAGAGAAGCTGTTAGTGAGAGAAGGAAAAAGAGAGAGTAGTAAATGTCGATATGGATCTTCTCTTTTTTTTCCTTAGTTAAAATGGTAGAAATGTTGTTTCCTAACCATTGATCCTTCCTCCGCTTGAAGTGCTGCAATAACTGTCTTCCTCGGTTTTACCTTGTATGTACTTGACTCCAGGGTACGGTCTCCACTTTTAAAATAAAAGACCGGATGGTCTGGAATCTCGAACACTACCCTCCTTTAACGACAGGCGATGGTAGCGTAAAAAGTTTCGAGCCAATCCATACCTAAAACGCCATCAAAATTCGATATGTCCAGCACCTTGAAGTCAGCATAGAATTCTCTGCTGCAGATGACCACTGGACACAAGTTGTATCCCATTCATGGTTAATTTATGGTTTGGTTTTAAAAGGTTTGCTTGTACCATCTATTTAAATTTTGGTTGAGTGTAGTTGAATCTATTTTCATCTTTAACTACCCTGCATACTTAAAATTTAATGTTTGGTACCGTTTAGTTGGAGTGCACAGTTGTAGTTAGAATGCAACTAGATTTTAAGTAGTTGCGAGGCATGTGAAAAAAGGGTGGGAGTTTGTTAAAGAGAGAAGCTTGTTAGTGAGAGAAGGAAAAAGAGAGAGTAGTAAATGTCGATATGGATCTTCTCTTTTTTTTTCTTAGTTAAAATGGGAGAAATGTTGTTTCCTAACCATTGATCCTTCCTCCGCTTGAAGTGCTGCAATCACTGTCTTCCTCGGTTTTACCTTGTATGTACTTGACTCCAGGGTACGGTCTCCACTTTTAAAATAAAAGACCGGATGGTCTGGAATCTCGAACACTACCCTCCTTTGACGACAGTCGATGGTAGCGTAAAATGTTTCGAGCCAATCCATACCCAAAACGCCATCAAAATTCGATATGTCCAGCACCTTGAAGTCAGCATAGAATTCTCTGCTGCAGATGACCACTGGACACGGGTCGTATCCCATTATTGCCTTTAGAACGCCGTTTTCTGAACTGGCATTCCAGCTGGATACGAGCGGTTTGACTGGAATCGCAAGAGAGAAGCTGTTAGTGAGAGAAGGAAAAAGAGAGTAGTAAATGTCGATATGGATCTTCTCTTTTTTTTTCCTTAGTTAAAATGGTAGAAATGTTGTTTCCTAACCATTGATCCTTCCTCCGCTTGAAGTGCTGCAATAACTGTCTTCCTCGGTTTTACCTTATATGTACTTGACTCCAGGGTACGGTCTCCACTTTTAAAATAAAAGACCGGATGGTCTGGAATCTCGAACACTACCCTCCTTTGACGACAGTCGATGGTAGCGTAAAATGTTTCGAGCCAATCCATACCCATAACGCCATCAAAATTCGATATGTCCAGCACCTTGAAGTCAGCATAGAATTCTCTGCTGCAGATGACCACTGGACACAGGTCGTATCCCATTCATGGTTAATTTATGGTTTGGTTTTAAAAGGTTTGCTTGTACCTTCTATTTAAATTTTGGTTGAGTGTAGTTGAATCTATTTTCATCTTTAACTACCCCGCATACTTAAAATTTAATGTTTGGTACTGGTTAGTTGGAGTGCACAGTTGTAGTTAGAATGCAACTAGATTTTAAGTAGTTGTGAGGCATGTGAAAAAAGGGTGGGAGTTTGTTAAAGAGAGAAGCTGTTAGTGAGAGAAGGAAAAAGAGAGAGTAGTAAATGTCGATATGGATCTTCTCGTTTTTGTTTTCTTAGTTAAAATGGTAGAAATGTTGTTTCCTAACCATTGTAGCCGCAGCGTTTAATGCAAGCATAGAACTTAACATTGATTGTACACGCACGTTTTGTCAAACTCAATTTGAGGGAACCAAACATGTTTCTCCAAAACATTGGTTGGAACTGCAATCTAACCAAACAATAGAATGCTGTTGGGAGTCAAGATGTAATCTATGCAATCGGGCAAGACAAATGGTAGACTTGTCATACTTCGTTCGTTTCTTTCGTTCCTTCATCATGCATGCACCCAAATACGAGTTCTGTACACTTGCTATGTAATCTCTAATGACTTCCACCTTCTCACCTCCTTTTGCATTTCCTGTCAGCATACAGATTGGATTTATCATTAAGGATGCAGAAGGCCACCTTTCAAAAGTCCATTTATAGCCATGGAGAATGCCTTTACGATGCTCAAGCTTCAAGAGTTTTCATGTGCTAGGTTAGCAACAAGTGCTGCAGTCTTCTCACTTCAGAACAAGCTTCAAAGGCTAAAACACAACCTCTGAATGTGCTGCTTAGTTTAAATATGGCGAGTTTGAGATTAATGTTAAATGAACTTTATCATGCTATCTTCTCTTTTTCCACTTATAGTTAGACTATCAGATTTATGCCTCTATTTTGTCATCTCGGTTAATTTTGTCAAAATTGCTTCATAAGTTTATTGCGTTTGCTCTGCCTCTCTTTGTTTATGCATCTTTTGGGTGGACGGTTGAGGCCGAAAATTTATATAGCCAGTGAATAAGTAGAGGTTCATCCATGCTAAGTTGTTGACTATTTATAGCGTTTATACCCTTTCGAATGATTTATTAGCACAAATGCTCCCTCTGTTTGTCAGCCAAAACACTCAAATAGACAATCTATATTGTCGTTTAGGGTAGAATTTGAGTGTTTAAGGGGTTTTGCTTAATTAAAGACAGTATTAGGGTTAATAAATCACCTAAGGCGCATTAATTTGAGATTATTGTTAAAGTAATGCTTGCCAAAGATTATAATTTCCATGCTTTCTTGGAATAAAATGATAGTAATGCTATGCAAACAAACAATAGGTCAAATTTCAACATATAAAAAAATTCAAAATGTCCAACTCTAACTTCAATTTCATATTTTAAAGGGTCTTCAACTCTTAATAAAAAAACGTGATTTTAATTTTTAATAACACATCAAATGATTAATATTTTAGATGTCAAATCATCTTAGAGCGTGTTTGTTTTGGGCTTGGAAAGCTCCTCATTGTTCAATCTCATTTCCATGTTCAAGGGCTTTTTTTGTAGCTTGGATTTGGAGTTTCACTTAACATTTGATACAAAAAAATAAACTCAATTTCCAATATTTGGCAAGCAACACTTGAAGAGGTTTGGGTTTGGCTTAGAGCAAATGCTGTGGCTAATTTGGCTCGAGCAAATGTGGCAATAAAACAATTAAAAAAAAGCCAACTCCTTAACAGACAAAACAATTAAAATTACAGATGCAGCTTCATTTCCAAAGGTTCGGATTTAAAGATAGGTTCTAAATTTGTTCTCCGCTGAATAGTTATTCGGCTGTTCCGCTGTCCTGGCAACATGTTGGGGGTCACGGGGCCAACGGCCAACTTGTTGGGTGCGGAGCAGGGTCCTGTCAAAAACTTATTTTCTAGAATTAATCCAAATCCATTAATAGACTAATTCCGAACCGGTTGGCAATAAACAGAGAAGTGGATGAAATGATATATTGATTTTCCATATTAAACAAACAAAAAAAAGGAAATAGAACCAATTCCATGTTTATTTACATAGCAAACAAACAAGGGTAAATTACATTAAAATATCCTTAATAAACAAGGTGTATGTTGACTGCTATACCTACAAGCTTTTTTATGAAAAATTTTCACTAAAATATCCTTACTCAAGGTTTTTATTCTGTAAAGAAAAAAATTCAAGGTATTTTAGCGAAAGATTGATGGCTAAAAATATTTTAGTACAATTTACCCAACAAACAAAACATAATCTTTTGTTGAAATCTATTTCCTCTGGCATTACTGAATTGAATTTTGGCCTGTTCTTTGTAGTGAATTGTAGTTATATATGTAAAAGAGTAACATGGAAGTGGTCCAAAATGCAAAATTTTATAACTGCCTGGTTCCAGTGGGACCCTATTGGAACATAAAATGCATGTGTCCAAGTCCTAAATTCAAGGTGTGGTCGGGAGCCACGTGGTGGGCCTGGTCCAGCCTGGCCAAATTCAAATTCAAATTTGGTCTTGGAGACGGTCAAATTCTTGGGATTGGATTTTTTTTGAATGGGGGTGGGTTTTTTTAATAAAGGGGGGAATTTAAATTAAAGTGGGGTTTGTAAAATTATCTAACACCTCCTAACTCAAAATTATACATTTCTATACCCCTAATCCAAAACTCTATAAATACCTATCTACACTTCTCATTCTTCTCACAATCCACAACAACAAAATTTTTAATCTCCCAAACATTCTCTTTAATTTCCGAGATGTTTATTGTTAAAATTGAAATCACGCAATCTTCACTTCACAGTCTCAATCTTCAGTTCAGTTTCACTAATTTGATTCTGCTATTTGGAATCAAGTTTTTTTTATTGATTATATATTTTTCTCGTATATTTTTCTCTGTTACTAATATTTTTAATTAAGAATATCAGGCCCATCTTCACAAGGTGACAAGGATGATTTATCTTCATGAAGACGTTCATTTCAAATCGATATGCATTCACAAGAGAAATAAAAATTAACCAATATGCGGTAAGCTAATTTTGATTCTTATTCTTCTAATTATGAATCTTCTAATTATGAGATCCTTACTGTTTCATAAAGTAATATCCCTGAAGAAGTTCCTGCTCCTACCGTTCTTAAAGCAAGAACTTCTGCCCCTAAAGATAAAAGAGCCAAAACTTCTGATATTTGAAAATATTTTGTAGTATAAACAGTTGCAGGTAAAAACGAGCGGGCAGTCTGCACTCATTGCCAAGCAGATTTTACTTGTGCCATTTCAGGTGGAACTGCCTATCTAAAAAGACATTTAATCAAACATGAAAAAGCTGATTCTCGGCAGACGACTCTAAATATGTCATCTAACTCTTTAACTAGTTTTTCTTATTCGCAAGATACTAATAGAAGAGAACTTGCAACATATGTCATACATGCTGAACAACCATTTGGTTTTGCAGAAAACGAAAAATTTGATAATTGGTAAAAAATGCATATAATCCAGTATTTTAAAGAGTACCCAGAACAACACTTAAAAGTGATATTTAAAAAAAATTCATGATGGTAAAACCAATTTGATTGATATTTTTGCAAATCTTAAGAGTAAAATTGTATTAACTTCTGATTTTTGGCCTACAAAATAGGGTATGAGTTATATTTGTATTACTTCACATTTCATTGATAATGATTGGTTTTTATATAAAAGAATTATTGGTTTTTCAAAAATGGAGCATCCACATAGTGGAAATAATATAAGTAATTGTATTTTAACTACTATACGTGAATATAATATTCAAAATAAAATATTTTTTTGTTAGTTTTGATAATTCTACTAATAATAATTCTGCTATAGTAATTTTAAAAAATAATTTAAATTCTGTTTTTAATGGAGAATTATTTCATCAAAGATGTGCATGCCATGTGTTAAATTTAATTGTGCATGATGGTATTACTATAATCGATCCTCATTTAGCGAAACTTAAAAATGCAATGATATTTATTGAAACCGTCCGAAAACAGATTTTTAAGCAAACTTTACCCAATTAAATTTAAATTTTAGATCTTTCAAATTCAATATTCCAACTAAATGGAATTCCACTTATCGGATGTTGAAATGTGTTTTAAAATATCGAGAGCCTATTACTTTATTTTATGAGGAACAAATGCCCAATAATAATTTAAAGCATTGTGATTGGTTTGTTTATGAATATATTTTGAAATTTTTAGAAATATTTTACAATGCAACTAAATGTTTATTTGGTATTTATTATCTTACTACATGTTTAGCAGTAGAACAATTATTTTATATTAGTAAGATTATTAATGAGCATGTAATTGATCCTAAAAGTGCATTTGCTGGAATGTTACATAGCATGCTTACGAAATTGAATAAACATTGGTGAAAAGTTCCTGCATTGTTTTGTTTAGCATCCGTTTTTGATACTAAACTGAAAAAAGATAATTTATTTTTTATTAAATGGATACCATAAAAACTTAAGTACTGATATAGGAGATTATAAAAATGCTTTAGATTCTTATTTGCATGAATTGTATGCCATATATGATGCACAACACGGTCAAAACAGAACTTCTTCTTCCTTTTTCTTTTCACAGCAAACTTCCAAAAGAGTAATATTTCAGTTTTTGCAGCAGAAAAAACAAAGAATAACCGTTTCTACTTTTTCTACTTATAATGAGCTTACAATGTATTTGCAAACTGATTTCAGTAATTTTCTTACCGCGGATCAAATAGATAATCTTGATACTTTGGATTGGTGGAAAACACATGGACACATGTATCCTGTGCTTTCTGCCACGGCTCGTGATTTACTAACAATTCCGGTATCCACAGTAGTTTCGGAGTCTACTTTTGTGCAGATAACAGAGTTCTAAGCAACATGAGAGAGAGGCTGTCGGATGACGAATTGGAGATCGCGGTGTGCTAAAAAGGTTGGTTCGATACAGAAACTAGACAATAACACGTTAAAAGTATTGAGACTCCGACACCGATGAAGAGTAAAGACCGATATAAGGTAACTAGTTGGTTTTTTTCATTGAATTGTATTTTTAATTTTTTGGCAATTGTATGAGGGGTAAGATTTGCCAACTTATGTTCCCCACTCAAAATATTTTTTAATTAATAAAATATCTAGGTTTGCCCCGGGACCTGCACGAAGTTCGGATTAAATTTTTTTTTTAATCAACTTCTCTATGTAGTCACGGAGCTGTTTGCAGCTCTCAGTCGGATGACCCTGCAACCTGTGATAGGCGCAGTATGGGCCGCAGAGACGCTTGCCCGTTCTTTGGATGGTCGGCGGGAACTTAAAGAACCTCTCGCCCTTAGTTTCCGGTCTGGGAAATATTCAGAGGGGTGTACTCCTGGAATCTCGGAGAATAAGATTTCGGGCGATCGACTTTCCTTTTCTCTTCCCTGTCCCTCTTTTTCTGGTCTGCTTGGTCGCCTCGAGGCAGGTTGGAGTTCACCTCTGACTCGAGTTGGATGTCTCTCTCGGTCCATGCCTTCACTTCGGCCATGGTCTTAGGTTGCGCCAATACAAAAGAGCGGAGCCACTCTTTGTGCCTAAGACCCGACCTCAGCGCGGTAATAACCGTTTCATCGCGGTGCTCGGGAACCTCCAAGAGGACATTGTAGAAGCGAGTGACATACCCTTTGAAGGATTCCTTGTCTTCGCTCTTGACGGTGGACAGGTAATCGACCGTCTTCTTTTGTCGTCGGTTTCCGACGAAATGACCGAAGAATTGGGTAGTCAGCTCGTCGAAGGTTGAGATGGAGCACGGCGCAAGCCTTCGGAACCAGTCCTGGCCAGCCCGGATTAGGGTAGTGGGAAAAGTACGGCATTGAGCCGCGTCCGAGTTATCTTGGAAGCTCATGCCTGCCGTAAATGCGTCCAAGTGATCTTTCGGGTCGGACTTCCTGTCGAAGAGGGCCACTTTAGGCAGCTTGCTCCTGAACGAGACGTGCTCGGCCAGTAGCCTTTCTGTAAAGGGCTTTGTAAGCGAATCAACAAAGTACTTAGCCCCTTCGTCGGACATATGGCCAGCCCGTCATATGCCTTCAATTTTCTTTTCGAGGGCTTCGATCCGGTGGTGGTACCCCGAGGATTCCGCACAGTCGGAGCGGCGGCTATCCCCGCTCCGGGACTGCGCGAGAGTGCGGCTTCGATTCCGCTCTATCACATTTCTTAAATCTTCGGACGAGACCCTTCTTGAGTAGTCCCGACGTTCACCGTTCGCGCGTCCTCGACTGGAGTGGGGGCCCCGGTCGCGCCTGGAAGCAGGCGAACTGACCGACATCTCCTCCGGGGGAGTGAGCGCGCGACGGGTGTCAGAGCGACGGCCTGGTCTTCCGTGAGATCGAGGTGTGGAGCTGTCCGGCGCCCAGCGGGTCATGGAATCATTCACTGCATGCAGGTCGTGGTTGCCGGATTTGGCACGCCGACGTTTAGTGACGCTGGGATGAGCTTGAGCAAGACCAAGGGCCTGTGCGTGCCCCTCTGTCCTTCTGCGGGCGTCGTTATCCCGAGAATGGGGAACTGCGGCTTGATGGGTGGGGCTCGCAGCTTGAACACGGACGAGGGCATCCACCATAGCTGTGAGTCTGTCGATCCGAGCGAATAAGACGTCGATGATGTTAGGAGCAGGAGTAGAACCACTCCCTCCTCCGTTATGGAGGGTGGGGCGGTTCGTATTGGGATCGTCGCGGTTGTCGCTCGCCATCGGGTCGAGAACAGAAGATCAACTTTATAGGTGGAGAAACTTCTGAAGCGTTTCCCACAGACGGCGCCAACTGATGGAGGTTATGATCTTCCTCAGATATTGTTCTCCGTCGATATGGTGCGAGCGGTTTTGTGCGGCTAAGATTTGATTTGAGAGTTAAGTGTGTGGAACTCAATGGGTTGGTATCGATACCGATCTATTTGCAAAGGAAGTCCCAGAATAGGTGACCACCGTAGAACCCTCCGACGATCAAATTAGTGCCGTGAAATAAGAGCAGAGTAGCGGCGTATTGAGATGGATTCCTGTTACCTGAGTCGTTTGAAAGAGGGGTTTATATAGTGGTCGCGTGGAACGAGCCGGCGCGAGATTCTCGCCGTCAGTTATGCCCACTTGTTACGCCCGCGTTGATGGCGGGATTCGCTCATTAATGGGGAACGTGCCCGTGTGGGACGCGGAACGCGGGACGGCGGATATCTCGCTTTTGCGAGATACACGGAACCGTTGCAGAGGCGCTTGGGCCCGCGCTCTCGGTTGATCGGGAAAGTCGAGGAAGCTCGGCTTGTTAGATGGCTCGGAGATGAGCCGGAAGGCCGAGGAAGCTCAGACCTTGCAACAGCTCGGAGACAAGCAAGGAGGTCGAGGAAGCTCGGCTGTAGAATTGCTCGAAGGTGAGCTGATGACTCATTACGAGCCGAATATGGAAGGTATTCCGGGGAGGTCTTCGAAAGGCCGGATGCAACCTCGGAGGCGAGGTGCCGAGGAACGCCTCCAATGCATCAGGCTCATTCCAGCTCCGTAGCCCCCGAGACACACCATTCGCTACGTGTCGTGATCTGGGAAATTCCCACTTGTGAGTATCATCACTTTCTTTTCAGATCAAGAAGACATGAACAGCATCTTCAGCAAAGATTGGGCCAGAACTCTCACTCTGGGAGTTCCAAAGTCTCTTCCCCCGGGCAACCTGTTGAAGGGCACCAAGCGTCGGTCGGATGACCTGGCCCCCGAGTCGGGCAAAAAGACTCGCCTCTCTTCGCTTGCCGAGGATGGCCTGTCGCGAGCTGTAGAGGTGTTGCTCTCGCTGTTGAGTGCTCTGCCTTGTCCCCTACTCGAGACCGACGCTTCGAAGGAGATGGTCGCTCGTCTTGTCGAGGTAAGAGAACCATTTTTAATTTAACCGTATGCTATTTCGGGGCTTTTAATAAAGCTGGGGAGAAATTTTGCAGGCCGCTCTCTTGATGCCCAACTTTAGGTGTAGCGATCACCTTCGCCAAGAGGCTCTAGTTCGGGAGAGGGAGGAATTGAAGAGGAGAATGGATGAGTTGTCCGAGGCCAAGCGGAAGCTCAAGCAGGAAGCAGCGGCTTTGAGGACCGACTTAGAGGCCGCTACAGCTGGAAGAAGAATGCTGTGTCGGCCAATGATAAGCTCGCTGAGGCCAAGCACGAGCTGGAACAGGCCTCAGCGGTATCAGGGGGCCCCGAATGGCTGTAGGAGTATAAATCCTTCGAGGCATACTTCGCGGAGTTCAAAGAGGTCTCCCAAAGGGGAGGGGGGTGACGGTTGCTCTCCGCCCGGTGGCCGGGTAGGCCCTTGAATGCCTCCCGAAGCTGACAGGTCCGACTCCTGAGGTTGTGTTCGACGAGGAGACGGAGATCAGGAATCCTGCTCTGGTCGATGCCCCGTCGGATCCTGTCAACCCTGACGTCCCGACCTCCAAGCAACCCCCAGCCGTTGCTAACGCTTTCTCCCTCGTCCCCCAGAACTAGAGCATGGGAAAGGCGCCATGCTCCCAGGGGCCGACTCGAAGACGAGATCTACATGGTTGCAAGTTAGCCCCTTGTCTATTTTTATGTTTAACCTGTTTATCTTGTAATCGCTTGATAATGTTTTTCTTCTGCGCACTTTCATTGTTGTCTTGTGCCTGAATGGCCTTTATGACCGTTCATGATGAGCAACCGTTCAGTAATCTCTCTTATTTTGTTATGCGTCTGTATTTTCCTGTCTCTGCCTTTCCCAGTAAATATGTGTGGTTTAAGATAGTTCGCAGGGTCTCCCATTCGCTTGGACGAGCTTTGTGCTCACAGCGAAGAACTATCCAAGCTTTGCAAGGAGTTAGACGAGAGGGATCAGGCCATGGCTTTGTCCAGGGATGAGTACAGGCAGAAGTACGAGGATTTGGCCTGGCATTTCGGTACCAAAGAGATCCCTTGCGCTGCCTCCCATGTCCGATGCTCGGGCTATCGAGACTTATCGTCGTGGGTATGCGCTTTCCGCATGTATGTGGCAGACTTTCTGCATTGGAGTCTCCTTGACAAAGGACATGATCCAGAGAGAGGGGCCAAGGGGTGTACTTCGAGACGCGACCGCTAGGAGGGTCGCTCAGGAGTATAATATCCCCCTCTTTGAAAAGACTGATTCTTCATTTGTTACTAAGTTTGAGAGCGGAATTTTAGAATTGAGTGTCAGAGAAGACATATGATTTTGTAATACTATGCTTTGCTGTTATTATGAGAACCCCTAGGTTTAATGGCCCGCAGCTCTTCCTTTGCTACCTGTTGTTTTTATGAGAACCCTTAGGTTTATGCCCTGCCGCTCTTCCTTTATCCCCTATTGTATTTATGAGGACTTTCTTATCCCCTGTCAAGCAGGCCTGATTTTGTGCGAGATTTTTGAAAGCGCGCCGCTGAAGTGGCTGGAGGTGTTAAGAAGGAAGACATGCTTCGGGCAAGGATAGATAATGCAATTAGGAAATCGCCCTTGTTAGGCTAGCTATGTATAGCTTTCTAGGAATGAACTTTGTCTTGTCTGTTGCTTATTTTGACAAGTAATTGAAGGGCTAATATTATGCCAGCAGTGTGTCATGTGTTTAATTATTTACTCACTCACTGATGATGCTCACAAATAGTAATTCCTCAGATTGCGACACGTGGCGGATGGCGTGTCCCGGGGACTACGGAGGTGGAATAAACAAGATGCATTGGGAAAGTTTCTCGGGACTTCGTCTCCGAGGATGCATCCGACCTTCCGGAGACCTTCCATATCCATCTAACAAACAGTCAACAGCTCACCTTCGAGCAATGCTACAACCGAGCTTCCTTGGTCTTCCTGCTCGTCTCCGAGCTGTTACAAGGCCTGAGCTTTCTCGGCCTCCCGGCTCGTCTCCGAGCCATCTGACAGGCCGAGCTTCCCCGGCCTTCCAGCTCGTCTCCGAGCCACCTGACAGGCCGAGCTTCCTCGACTTCTCCGATCAACTGAGAGCACAGAGCCCAAGCGTCTCCGCAACGGCTCCGTGTATCTTGCCAGGGAGAGATATCCGCCTCCCTACGTTCCGCGTCCCACGCTGGCGCGTCCCCCATTAATGGGTGTATCCCGCCATTAATGAGGGGATAACGCGGGGGCGTAACTGACGGCGAGGATCTCGTGCCGGCTCGCTCCACACGACCACTATATAAACCCCTCATTCAGACGACTCAGGGAACATGAACTCATTCCAATAGGCCGCTACGTTACTCTTATTCCTCGGTACTAACTTGATCGTCGGAGGGTCCTACGGTGGTTTCCCACCCCGGGACTTCCCTTGCAAATAGCTCGGCCTCAGCAACTCTCAACAACCCATTGAGATCCATACGCTCAACAACCCCCAAAACAAATCTCAGCCGCTCAAAACCGTTCGCTACCAGATCGACGGAGGACAGCATCTGAGAGAGATCACGACCTCCATCAGTTGGCGCCGTCTATGGGAACCTATCAGAAGTTTCTCCACCCATAAAGTTGATCTTCCGCCATCGACCCGATGGTGAGCGACAACCACGACGATCCTAATACGAGCCGCCCACCATCCATAACGGAGGCGGGAGCGGTTCTCCCCTCCTAACGTCATCGACGTCTTATCCGCCCGAATCGACAGACTCACAACTTTGGTGGATGCGCTCGTCCGTGTTCAAACGGCGGGCCCTACTCATCAAGCCACGGTTCCCCGTCCCCGGGATAACGACGTCCGCAGAAGGACAGATAGGCAAGCTCAGGCCCTTGATCTCTCTCACGCTCATCTCAGCGTCACTGAGCGCCGGTGTGCCGATTCCGGCAACCATGACCCGCATGCGGTGAATGATTCCATGACCCACTGGGCACCGGACAGCTCCACACCCAGATCACAGGGGAGACTAGGCCGTCGCTCCGATGCCCGCCGCGCGCTCTCACCCTCTGAGGAGATGTCGGTCAGTTCGCCTGCTTCCAAGCATGACCGACGCCCCCACTCTCGCTGAGGCCGCGCAAACGGCGAACGTCGAGATTACTCAAGAAGGGCCTCTCCCGAGGATTTAAGAAATTTGATAGAGTGGAATCGAAGTCGCATCACTGCGCAGACCCGGAGCAGGGATAGCCACCACTCCGACTGTGCAGAATCTTCAGGGTACCACCACCGGCTTGAAGACTTCGAAAAGAAAATCGAAGGCATACGACGAGATGACCACATGTCCGGCGAAGGGGCCAGGTATTCCGCCAATTCGCTCACAAAGCCCTTTACAGAAGAGCTGCTGGTCGAGCACGTCTCGTTCAGGAACAAGCCGTCTAAAGTGGCCCTCTTCGACGGGAAGTTCGACCCGAAGAACCACTTAGACGCATTCACGGCAGGCATGAGCTTCCAAGATAACTCGGACGCAGCTCAATGCCGAGCTTTCCCCACTATCCTAATCCGGGCTGGCCGGGACTGGTTCCGAGGACTCACGCCGTGATCCCTCTCGACCTTCGACGAGCTGGCTACCCAATTCCTCAGTCATTTCGTCGGAAACCGACGACAGAAAAGGACGGTCGACTACCTGTTCACTATCAAAAGCGGAGACAAGGAATCCTTCAAAGGGTATGTTCCCCTCTGAAAGACGCGGCGAAGACGCGGTGAACGTCTTGCCTGAAATTCGGGGCAGATGCTAATTGGTGCTATCCGTCCACCTCTCCGAAGATGCCAAGTTGATTTATAGCACCATATATCGAAGGTTTAAACGGATGCGGCCGATATAGCAGACTTCGTCAGATTTCCCCTCGTTTGAGGGGTTTTTGATTGTGGGGACGCTCTTCCCTGCAGGCGCAAGTCCCTGCAGTTAATTACGTTACCGTATCGCGGTAACAACTTTCTCCTTCTCCATATGGTCACTTCGTATCGTGGGTGTTTGTTTTGTGTTTGGTTGCCCGTGGATTGTATACGGAGACTAAGTTATGTTGTTGCCCGAAAGGCGTGGACTAGTCCAAATCCGTATCTTTTTTAGATTTGGGTTTGGAGGTTTGGGTTTAAGGATACTTTAGCCTCATTTGAGACTAAGATTAACTTAAGCGTTAGTTAAGAATACATTAGTCTCATTTTAGACTAAGATCAACTTAACGGGATCGTTTAGATCCAACAAGAGAGTAATTTGGGCTCTATTGTTTAGTTTAGTGACATTGCGGTCGATAATTAGTTTAAGGACATTACGGTCCATTGTTAGTTTAAGGACATCTCGGTCCAATGTTAGTTTTAAGATATCACGGTCGAGGTTAAAGACATCATCGTCCGTGGATTTAAGGACCCTACAGTCCGATGTTAGTTTTAAGACATCACGGTCGAGGTTAAGGACATCATAGTCCGTGAACTTAAGGACCCCACAGTCCAGTGTTAGTTTTAAGACATCACGGTCGAGGTTAAGGATATCATAGTCCATAAAGATTAGTTTAAGGACATTACGGTCCAATGTTAGTTTTAAGACATCGCGGTCGAGATTAAGGACATCATAGTCCGTGAGCTTAAGGACCCCACAGTCCAATGTTAGTTTTAAGACATCACGGTCGAGATTAAGGACATCATAGTCCATAAAGATTAGTTTAAGGACGTTACGGTCCAATGTTAGTTTTAAGACATCACGGTTGAGGTTAAGGACATCATAGTCCGTGAGCTTAAGGACCCCACAGTCCAATGTTAGTTTTAAGACATCACGGTCAAGGTTAAGAACATCATAGTTCATAAAGATTAGTTTAAGGACATTACGGTCCAATATTAGTTTTAAGACATCACGGTCGAGGTTTAAGGACATCATAGTCCGTGGATTTAAGGACCCCACAGTCCGTGAAATGTGTGGTTGTCGGGACCCGTCACCTCTTTGAAGACGTTGAGAAATTACAACGACAAATATCAAAGGAGTGAAGAGATGTACCCTTGAACCAGGATGGATTAAATGATCTGTAATCCAATTTGGAATTGAGATCAATTAATTATATTATGAGCACATTGGCTCAATTAGGTCTGAATTGAGGACTTATGGCCAACTTGGGCTAAGTCCGATTAAGTTTGAAATATTGGCCCCTTTGTTGGACCATTAAACACTTGTTCGGGTTCAAGCCCACATTATTTAGTAAAACTAAACAAGAGTTTGAAGGCTGAGCGTCAATCATCATAGCTTTGAATTTTTCTCAATTTTGAGATTTATTTGAAGGGGAGACTTTTGCCTCTGGAAAATTAGCCAATTTGGCTAAAAGTAGTGTTCAACACTAGAGAAAACAGTGTTAAACACTGAAAATATAGTTCTCAATTTAGTGTTGAACACTAGAAAACACTCAGTGTTAAACACTGGAAATAAAACTCTTGAATTAGTGTTAAACACTACAAAATGACAGTGTTAAACATTGGAAATAAGTCCTTTAGATTAGTGTTTAAACACTAAACGGGAATGGGTCACGTGGGTCCACGTGAGGGCACCCAAAAGTGGGACCAGATCCCTTTTACCTTGCTTGGCAAATAAGCGTTAAACACTTGTTTATATTTTTTATTTTGAGCATTACGTGTTTACACGTGATGGGGATTTATGCGCTGACCGTTAAAGCGTTTGCTAAGGGGTCACGTGGTAACATGTGAGAGCGCCCAAAGCCTTCATTTCCTCCACTTTTTCTTTCTGTATTTTGTAAGTCACGTGGGAGCACGTGAGGCATTGCCTCAAAGCTTCCTGCTTCTCATTTTTAGGGATCTGTTCAGGGGTCACGTGGGGACACGCGACCTTAGTTCTTTTGCATGCATGAAGATCTTTTAAATCCCTTTATCTTTAAGAATTAAATTCTTTGTAGGGTTAAACCCTAATTACGATTATGGAGGAATTAAATTCCCATTATGAAAGAATTAAATTCTTATGTAGGGTTAAACCCTAATTTCATTTTAGGAGGAATTAAATTCCTGTTAATTTGAGAGAATTAAATTCTCAATTAGGGTTAAACCCTGGTTTTGTCCATATTGAAGGAATTAAATTCCTATAATTTTAGGAGAATTAAATTCTCAGTTAGGGTTAAACCCTAGTTTTATGATGAAGGAATTGAATTCCTGTAAATTAGGAGAATTAAATTCTCAGATAGGGTTTAAACCCTAATCTATCTTGGAGGAATTAAATTCCTATAAATTTAGGAGAATTAAATTCTCTGAACTCAATTCTCCCTCTAAGTCTTGGATCTGCATGGCAAAATCTCAACCCGATGAGAATTAAATTCTCAACCTATGGGGAGATTTGCTTCTGCAGATCTTCAACTAGAGGAAGAACTAAGTTATTTTTGCAGAAGAGTTAAACTCTTAGATTTTGAGAATTAAATTTTCTGTTTGAAGTTTTGATCCCCTTTCTTTTCTCACCTAGGGTTTTCTTTGTTGAGAATTAAATTCTCCTTTCTTTTCTCTCTGAAATTTCAAGATTCCAAAATTCTATATCTTTCATCTCCTCTCGGCTCCTATTTATAGGAGAAGGAAAATAATCAATTTGTTTAATAAATCTTTCATTGAAAATTTTTGTCAGTTTTCATAATTAATATGATCCTTTAGATCATTCAGTGAATTTTATTTACCGTTGGATTTTCAATCCAAAGATATTCTGTTTGTTATTTCGGTGAGATTTGGGGAGATCTTTCCTTGTTTGGGATTTTTCCATAAATTGGTGATTTTTAATCACCCTTGAATTTTTAATCCAACGGTTCCCTCTAACCTTTTCCATTTGGAAAGATTTAGAAATTTTTTAATTCTATTAAACTGTAAAGCTTTTAAAGCCAGTCACGTGCTGGCACGTGACCCTTGGTCACACGTGACCCCCAATTGAGTCCTTTTCTCAGCGCTTATTTACGCTTCAGTTTTAACCATCATGTGTCAACACGTGACCATTGGTCACGTGTGAGCACGTGATGCCTTACTGAGTTATTTCCTGATTTTTAATCAGGGAACAAATGCCCCCACAGCGTTGCTCTCACGTGTCTGCACGTGAGTGCAACGCTGTCACTTTTGTGACCGTTGGATCCATCTAGGGAATCGGGAAGATGAAGCGTTTTCATCACATCCTATAAATACAGGGGTCTCTTCAGAAGCGCCTCCACTCTTGCTTATCTTCTTCCTTGTAACTTTTTCTTTTCTGAGAATTTAATTCTCGTTCTCAGAGCTTAGTTCTCTGTTCCAAAATCTTCAGAGTTTAACTCTGTTTAAGAAAGACCCATCTCTTCAGGTAATGGCTTTGGATGATCGAAGAACTTTTACACATATAAAACTCTTTGGATTTTAAATCCACGCTAAGGGTTTTCCCCTTTAATCAAGAACCCATTTTTCTTTAAGTTCTTTAACAAGAACAGAAAACCATTTAATCTTCAAATTGTAGATCTCTTAGGGTTTCTCTGATCTTTAGGGATCGGTGGTGGTGTTTGTCTTTTCCATGGAATTTAATTCCATCATCAAAAAGCTCTGGCTTTGGAAAAAAGAATTTCTGGGAATTTAATTTCCTTTTTCAAAAAGGAATTTAATTCCTATGAAGAACTCAGTTCTTCCCAGGGGACTTCTTGGGTTTTCTTGCCCTGAGTTGTCTTCTTCGCAGCCAAGGAGAAGAAGTTTGCAGTGTTGCTTTCTGGAAATTTAATTCTCTTGATTCTGTTTGATTTGTCACAGAGTCCAAGATGGATTTCTCTTAGGGGAATGTGTAGGGTCATTTGAAATCCACTGTTTATTTAATGAGAATCTTCCTTTTGTCTCATTATAATTGTTTTGCCTCATCATTAGCCAGCCGCCGCCTTGATTTTGTGGGACCCATGTGTTTTGTAACCAGTGGTCCCATAAAATGAGTGCTGTCGTTTTCTTTTATATATATATATATATTCTTATAATCATACACACACACACACACACACACACACACACACACTGTTGGCTTTGCTCTAACGGTTTCCCCTCATTTCATTTCAGGTACAATGACTTCTATTCCGTATTTCCCTTTCATTTGCTCGGAAGCCGCTTTTCCCCAGTCGCCATCTGATGAGGAAGTGATGGCGATGATCAGGGCTCACGACCCGAAGTGCACCAACTTACTTTTGTGGGGGACCTGGTACAGCCACATCATCCGGGGTCGCCGGAGTTTCCTTTGCGAAGTGCCGACGGAGCCCACCTTTCCGTTCCTGCCGATGGATCCTCCAAGAAGAGTCTTTGCCGTGGAGATGCCGAATTGGACCCCGATGGGACGGCTCGAGCCTTCGACGACTGGCATCCCGAACTATCCGAACACGACCATAGACATTCTGGGACGCCGTATTTGCCAGGGCGATGCCCAACCATGGGGGCAGATCTATAAAATAGGGCTCACCCCTCGACACCGCACAGGCTACCTCCTTTGGGCTCGCTACATCCTTTCCGCCCATCACGCGCGACTGCAGAGAGTTGGGCTTTACTAGGCGATATATGCGTCCCTCTTCCATTACCAATCTCCTCACGTGTGGTGGGTTAAGGCTTTCCTGAACCAGTGGAATCTCTCCACTGACACTTTTCTCCTAGGGGACCGCGAAGTTTCGATCTCCTTGGAAGAATTTTACGAGATCTCGGGGCTGCCAATCAGGGGGACACTTTATGAAGAGTTGCTGCCTCCCGACGAGTACGTCTTTGAGACCGAGCCCGCAATGCTCGACGGCTTGTCTACCGAGAATGCCGTCCGCCACAAGCGTTCGAGTTTGATCAAGGCGCTGGGCATCTTTGACAAACTGTTCACAGAATCTGAGGAGCAGGGCGTCACTTTCAAGAGCTTTATCACTTGCTTCCTTCGTGAGGATGTCCTGTCGAAGACGGCTCCGAAGTTTGCAAACATCAGTGACCCCTTTGGGTTTGGTTTGAACAGGCAGTCGACTAAGGAATCGGATTTACGGCAGTATTATATTCCTATCATGTCGGCGGTGTCTTTTGAATCGATTGCAGCTCCCGGCATGGACGAGGAGACATTCTTTATGGGTTTTATCAGCGTCTGGCTCAGCTGGTTCGTCATCCCCATGCATCGCCGCTTCATGAGAGTCTCGGTGATCTATCCGGCTCATCGTATCGCTGAGGGGACACGGCTAGCCGTAGGCATCCCTGCGCTAGCGCATCTCTATCATGGGTTGGGTGCCGCGGCTAATACTTCGACTCCCGGCGTGGACGTAGTAAAATTTTCTCTCCATTAGTTCACGTCTTGGCTCGAAATGCACGTGTTGGGGGCCTTTGCTGCGCACCAGCGACCCGCATTTTACGACGCCTATACTTTCCCGCGACTCATGCGGTTAGTGGATGCTTCTGCCCCTGACCCGACTCAATTTGGGGCCATTCGCGTGTTGATTTCTCCTTACGCCACCGCGGGTGGATTGGTATTCATTGATCGGGTTCTATCTGCTCCTTCAGGTCCAGTTCAGCAACTCTGCGACCTGTCAAAAGATAATGTGCCTTCTTTGAAGCCTCGGGAGGCCACGCACCTGTACACAATCAGACCAGGTTATCTGGTATTCCGACAGAACAGTGTGGCCCTATTTATGCGGTATAATCCGCATCGCTTCGCCCGGCAGCTTGGATATGATCAGAGCGTTCCTTTCGAGGCTTTTACAGTCGCGCTGGTCCCTTCACCTGAAGCTGTTTGTGATGCTGCTCATCACTTCATGAGGCTGAACACTGGTTCCTGCTTCATGATCCCTGAAGCTGACCATATTCCCCGATGCGTGGGGTCCTTTACGGGCTGGTACCTTCATCAGGTCAGCCCAATCATTGCTGAGGAGAAGAGGGTGCTTCTTGGCTATGGTGCTCCTGCTCAGGTTCAGGCCATGGGAGCTCCGCTGCGACTGCACACACCGGTCCGCTTTCCCCTGAAGGATACCGGTGTTGCGCTTATTCCGGGGGAGTCGGGGGTGGACCTCACCCCCACAGTTGGTATGCCATTAGGTACCCGGTCGCGGGCTAATCGGGCTTCGGTAGCAGTACCACCACCCGTGGCGTCGACAATGGCCGTGTTATCCTCGGTCGTAGCGCCAAACGAGGGTGATGGGAACGAGGGTGTTGAAGGTGAGGTGGGTCGGCATCGTGCCAAGGCTCCACGGGGGAGGAAACGTTCGTCCTCGGCGGTCGGTTCTGGATCTAAACGACGGAGGAGGACGGCTACCAATTTGCTCGACTCCTTGGTAGAGTCTGAGCCCATTCTTCAGGATGAACCGTTGGCCATGCAAGAGTCGGATGCTGGCCTACTTTTTCCAAGTTCAACTGCCGAGGAAGCCGCACAATTGGATGAGGCTATAAGACATTCTCAAGACGAGTCGGAGAACGTAAGAATTCCGAAGAAGCCTTATCCCGCCGTCATCTTTTATGAAGACCCTCCGTGGATCCGGCGACGATTCATTGGCCCCCTGGAGGAATGGGGTGAACGGGCCCTTAAACAGGCCGCTTCGGAGGATGCCGCGGACGCGCTTTCATTGTGGACCGGCGGCCACGAGTCCACCCTCAGACCTCGGCGAGCACACCTCCTTGAGAAGGAGCGTCGGCTTGAGCAAGCTATATTGCAAGCTTCCTTGCGCATTGGTATGTTCCCGTATTTCCTTGTGATACTTCATATTGTCTGCACGCACATATATATGTATTCTTATCCTTGTGTAAACTGTGTAGAGAATTCGGCGATGGCGATGGCGAAGGCTTCAGGCCGTATTCTGGCTGTAGAGCCTGCTGATACCCCCAGTGAAATTGCTCGGTGTGGAGGGGGTTGATGAAACTGCCCCTCTCGCGATAGAGCCTCCTGCGGTGGTTCCTGCACCCGAAGCTCTTGCTCCCTCAGGAGAGGCACCTTTGGTGGTTGCCGTTCCAATGGGTCTACCTGAGGGCGGCCCAGAGGCTAGAATGGAGGTAATCGAGGCTACCCTCCTTCCGTTGGAGCCCACAGCGGCAGCCGCTGCTCCTTCCTCAGAGGCCGTTACACCAGCCCGCGTCCCTGATATTATGCCCGAGGTGGCGGCGGAGGTCGTTGAAGCTGCTGTCCCTCCAGCTCAGAATGGGAGGAGCGTTGAAGGTAACCTTCTACATTTTAAATCAGTAATCTTTCCGTTGAATTGCACGGGTTAGCGGCTTCGATTGCCGACTTGTCTCCCAGGCAGTTTTTTCAGCGCCTGTTGGAGATGGCTGCTCCACAAGCAATGTCTCCTCAGCACATCGTCCTCTCTTCTGGGCAAGGTTAGTGTTGTCCGCCTTCTTTTCACAGCATTATCACTATTTCATAAAATGACATTGATGTCTTTTACAGATCTGGAGGCCGACGACGAGGTTGAGGTTCTTGAAGGGCCAGGGGAGTCTTCAGCTCCTTCTTGCATGACTGTGGGTAAGTAAAGTCCCAACATTGTTCCTTTTGTTCTTGATTTACAAGTTTCGCTGACTGTTTATAAATCTGAACAGCCCTGCCAGTTCTCACCGCGCTGGAGTCGCGCATCACTATGCCACCCGGCCCCTATGCTCCGCGAGCCTCGGAACGTTTGGCCAAGTTAAACCTCGCATCTCTGTCATCTTTGATCGAGGAGCTTCGTGCTGGCAGCGTAATTACGGCCGAAGCATTTGCTGCCGAAGCTAACGGCTCCCTTCCCTTTCTTGCTACCTATCATAGCGAAGCGGTGGTGTAAGTCTGGGTTGAGTTCTGCCGGCAGGTGGAGGCTTGCTTGCATGTGCTCGAGTGTACCCGCCTTTCTTCGGAGGCTGTGGCTGCGAAGACGAGCTTGCGGGGTCTGATAGAGCGGTGCGCGGCGAACATGGTATCGTTCGAGAAGAGGCTCGGCCGCAAATTCTCGGAGAGGGAGCTGGATTCTAAGGCGTTGAACGAGCTCCAAGCCAACCTTACAGCCAAAGCCAACAAAGTGTATGAACTCTGGCGAGTACTTCAAGAGGCCATCAAGGAGGTGGTGGCCATCGACAAAACCACGGTGTTCACTCGCGAAAGGGTTGAGGCTCACAAGGCTACTGAGCAAGAGCTTGAAGGCCGGCCTGCCTCATATCAGGCCCAGCAAGCTCAGGCGGAGGCCCGTCTTTTGGCGATACTGAATCACGAAGGTGAGGCCCAGCGAAAGAGGGATGAGCTGACCAATCTGCTAAATCGCCCGCCGACTTGAAGACTTGTAGATATACATTTTTTTTATCCTTGTACATACTCCTGAATAAGAGTGTATATATATATATATATTTTGCTTCTTTCGCGAATTGTACTTTGTATTCATTTTGGTTCATGAATAAAAGACATATTTTCCTTCTCAATGATGTGTCCCCACTTATTGAATGTATTTCTGTGAATAGTCTATCTCGATCTCTTTGCAGGACAACGATGGCTTAGGATTCAGGGTTAAGATCTGCCTCCTAAGACTTTTCAACTTTATGAGCCGTGAGGGTCTCATAAAGAATTTTCTCCCTACCGGTCGAGAAGATCCCGTAGGTGTAATTTCTCCTTAAGAATCGTGAGGATTCCTAAGTGTGTTTTCTCTTGAAAGTCGTAAGGATCTCACAAGAGAATTTGCTCCTTTACGAGTCCTGAGGACCCGCAAGTGATGGATGAAGTTGCCCTTATCCGCATTTCACAGAGTCAGGGGTTGCTCTGGATTCTTCCCACGGGTTCACTGCCGTGTTTTGCGAGGACCAGGCTCCGCTCTGGACGTTTTCCATGGGGTCAGAGTTGACATTATCCGCGTTCCACGTAACCAGAAATTTTGCTCTAAATGCTTCCTACGGGTTCACTGCCGTGTTCGGCGAGGACTGGGCTCCACTCTGGATGCTTCGCACGGGGTCATTGCCGTGCTCTGCGAGGACCAGGATCCGCTCTGGACGTTTCCCACAGGGTTAGAGTTGACATTATCCGCATTCCACGTGACCAGGAATTTTGCTCTAGATGCTTCCCACGGGTTCACTGCCATGTTCGGCGAGGACTAGGCTCCGCTCTGGATGCTTCGCACGGGGTCATTGCCATGCTCTGCGAGGACCAGTATCCGCTCTGGACCACGGGGTCAGGATTGACATAAGTCGCGTTCCACGTAGCTAGAAATTTTGCTCTGGATGCTTCCTACGGGTTCACTGCCGTGTTCGGCGAGGACCAGGCTCCGCTCTGGATGCTTCACATAGGGTCATTGCCGTGCTCTGTGAGGACCAGGATCTGCTCTGGACGTTTCCCACGGGGTCAGGATTGACATAAGCCGCGTTCTACGTAGCCAGGAATTTTGCTCTGGATTCTTCCCACGGGTTCACTGCCGTGTTCGGCGAGGACCAGGCTTCGCTCTGGATGCTTCACACGGGGTCATTGCCATGCTCTGCGAGGACCAGGATCCGCTCTGGACGTTTCCCACGGGTCAAGATTGACATAAGCCGCGTTCCAAGTAGCCAGGAATTTTGCTCTAGATGCTTCCCACGGGTTCACTGCCGTGTTCGGCGAGGACTAGGCTCCGCTCTGGATGCTTCGCACGGGGTCATTGCCTTGCTCTGCGAGGACCAGGATCCGCTCTGGACGTTTCCCACGGGGTCAGAGTTGACATTATCCGCGTTCCACGTGACCAGGAATCTTGCTCTAGATGCTTCCCATGGGTTCACTGCCGTGTTCGGCGAGGACTAGGCTCTGCTCTGGACGTTTCCCACGCGGTCAGGATTGACATAAGCCGCGTTCCACGTAGCCAGGAATTTTGCTCTGGATGCTTCCCACGGGTTCACTACCGTGTTCGGCGAGGACCGGGCTCCGCTCTGGATGCTTCACACGGGTTCACTGTCGTACTCTGCGAGGACCAAGATTCGCTCTGGACGTTTCCCACGGGGTCAGGATTGACATAAGCCGTGTTCCATGTAACCAGGAATTTGGTCTAGATGCTTCCCACGGGTTCACTACCGTGTTCGGCGAGGACCAGGCTCCGCTCTGGATGCTTCACACGGGGTCATTGCCGTGCTTTGCGAGGACCAGGATCTTCTCTGGACGTTTCCCACGGGGTCAGGATTGACATAAGTCACGTTCCACGTAGCCAGGAATTTTTCTCTGGATGCTTCCCACGGGTTCACTGTCGTGTTCGGCGAGGACCAGGCTCCGCTCTGGATGCTTCACACGGGGTCATTGCCGTGCTCTGCGAGGACCAGGATCCGCTCTGGACGTTTCCCACGGAGTCAGGATTGACATAAGCCGCGTTCCACGTAACCAGGAATTTGCTCTGGATGCTTCCCACGGGTTCACTGCCATGTTCGGCGAGGACCAGGCTCCGCTTTGGATGCTTCACACGGGGTCATTACCGTGCTCTGCGAGAACCAGGATCCGCTCTGGACGTTTCCCACGGGGTCAGGATTGACATAAGCCGCGTTCCACGTAACCAGGAATTTTGCTTTTTGTTGTGTCTGTTGTGATGAGACGAATATCGAGATGATCTCTGGGCTATCTGTTAACCGTTGAGATTTGGTCTCTTCTTCTGATGAAACCTGGTGAGGAAAGGTGTGATTCCCTCTTTGTTTGCGGCCCTGGATTGTATACAGGGATTGATGTGATATTACTTGTAGGGCATAAATTTCATTTATATATGTTTTTTTATTTCTTTCCGCGATGCTCTATCATTTAAGCTTTTATATCGCGAAGGTCGCGATTGCCCAATCATTTCGGCTATTTTTTGCGGTGCCCAATCATTTCGGCTATTTTGCATGCATACATTTTTACTTGCTGATTTTGTTTGCAAGTTGCCCCATCATTTCGGCTATTTTTTTTATTTTTACTCGCTGCTTTTTATTGCGAGTTGCCCAATCATTTCGGCTATTTTGCATGCATACATTTTTACTTGCTGATTTTGTTGTAAGTTTCCCCATCATTTCGGCTATTTCGTATGCACGTGTGGTTTGCCAGCTTTTTGCTTGCAAGCTTGGAATTAGACACCGATTTCGGCATCAGCACCGCTACAACTGGGATATTTCCAGGAGCGAATCATCATTTTCCTTCATCGATGTCGAGCAAAGGTGGCTTAGTAGATAGGGTTAGGATCCTGTGGACTAAGGCTTTTGACTTCATGAGCCGTAAGGGTCTCATAAAGGTATTTCTCCCTGCGAGTCGTGAGGATCTCGTAGGTGTGTTTTCTCCTTAGGAGTCATGAGGATTCCTAAGTGTATGGTCTCCTGTAAATCGTAAGGATCTTACAAGAGGGTTTTCTCCTTATAAGTCGAGAGGACTTACAAGGGTTGTTCACCATATGGATATATCCCTAGTCACGGATGGGACTTCGTTAGGGAAATGTTTATTCGGGCCCATGGATTGTATACAAGGGTCATTATTGAGCCGCTTGTAGGGCAGTATTGAATGTTGTGGGGGCTGCTTAAGAACATGTTCAGATCCCTGTAGCTTAAGACTTTCAAATCTTATGAGCCGTGAGGGTCCCATAAGAGGGTTCTCCTTACGAGTCGTGAGGATCTCGCAAGTGTAATTTCTCCTTAGGAATCATGGGGATCCCTAAGTGTGTTGCTCTCTTGTTAGTCGTAAGGATCTCACGCAGGTGGTTTCTCCTTACAAAGTCGGGAGGATCTTGCAAGTGTCTTTTAACGAGATTGCGCCCTTTCGGGTTTTCACAAAACTCGCCGGTAGCCCTGCTGTTTTTACTCACGGAGCCCTTTCGGGTTTTCATCCGTGCCTATTTTGCTTATGGACATACCGTTTCCTTTTTCTTTTCTCCTTTTTTTTTTATTTTAACGAGGCTGCGCCCTTTCGGGTTTTCACAAAACTCGCCGGTAGCCCTGCTGTTTTTACTCACGGAGCCCTTGCGGGTTTTCATCCGTGCCTTTTTTTTTGCTTATGGACATACCGTTTTCTTTTTTTTTTATTCTTTTTTTTTGTATCAGCTTTGGGACGCTGCAATCCATCGTAGTTTATCGACGTCTCGGTTAACGGCTAGTTTTAAGACACAGTGGTCCGTTGTTAGTTTAAGGACGTTTCGGTCCGTTGTTAGTTTAAGGACGTTTCGGTCCGTTGTTAGTTTAAGGACGTTTCGGTCCGTTAGCCGGCTATTACTTATAGAGTTTGGGCTTAGGAAGATAGTGAGCGGACATAGGCGTTGTCATCTATCATTGACCTAGGCTGTGACTCGTCAAGCGTAGTACTTCTTCAGGAAGCGACCGTTTATTGGCCTAAAGGGCCTTTCACCATGTATGTCCATGAGTAGATAGGCTCCACCCTGGTAGACCTTGTCTATGATATATGGCCTTCATAATTCGGCTCGAATTTCCCCCGCTTGGCACGATTGGGGATCATAGGTCTTTTGACCACTAGCACGAGTTTGCCTTGACGGGATGTCCTGGGTCTGGTCAATCTTTCATATGAGCGCGTCATCTTTGCTTTATAAGCTTCCAGATTTTATTGCGCTATGAGACGGGTTTCATCAAGGGCATCGAGCTCCTCAAGCCGAAGGTGAGCATTCTCTTCGTCCGTTAGCTCGTAATGAACTGCTACTCGTAAAGAGGGTAGCTCTATCTCGAGGGGAAGTACTGCTTCTGTACCGAATACCAATGCGTATGGAGTTGTGTTTGTGGCTGTTTTGAACGTAGTTCGATACGCCAGAGAGCTTCATGCAGTCTCTCGTGCCAGTCCTTCTTATTTCGGGACACCGTCTTTTTCACGATCTTCGTCAAGGTTTTGTTGAAAGCCTCAGCTAGACCGTTAGCTCGGGGATTATAGATTGAAGAGTATCTCCAGTCTATGTTATGCTGTTGTGCGAAGCGGCTGATCTTGTGGCTTCTATAGGCTGGCCCATTATCGAAGATAATCCGTCTTGGAGTTCCAAACCGATAAATGACGTGTGTCTTGAAGAAATGGAGGATATTCTCCTTCTTCACCTTCCTCAGCGGTACTGCTTCTGCCCATTTGGAGAAGTAATCAGTTGTCGCCAAAATGAATCGATGTCCTCTGGACGATGCTGGCTCAATTGGGCCGATTATGTTAGTTCCCCACATTTCGAACGGCCAGCTAGCCACCGTTGGGTGTAATGGATTTGGATGCTGGTGGATGAAGTCGCCATGGATCTGGCACGAGTGGCATTTCTTCGTGTACTCGAGGCAGTCCTGGATAATCGTGGGCCAATAATAACCCATCCGTTTGATCTTCAGCTTCATCTTCGGCCCGGCTTGGTGAGAACCGCAAAGTCCGTCATGAGTTTCTTGGATGACTCTCTTTGCTTCCTCAGGTCCAAGGCATCTTAGCCACAGAGAATCAAATGACCTCTTATACAGAGTATCATTGACGAAGGCGAAAGATAGGGCTCGCTTCATGAGTTGATGTTTCAAGGACGCATCTTCGGGCGTTCTACGTGATTTGAAGTAGTCTATAAAGACTTCTCTCCAATCCTCAACCTTTTCTTGGTCTTTTACTTGTAGAGCCATTTGCTCGGTCGCTCCCTTTTCTTCGGACGATTTCGGAGATATTTCTGCCGGTGCAAGAACCTGACGGTTTTGTACAACGATCCTCACGTCATCGAGGTTTTCGTCAGCCAGTTCCTTAGCGAGCTTGTTAAATGCATCCGCCTTGCTATTTTCCGCACGCGGTATGCTTTCCAAGGTGTAGGAAGGAATTTGAGTCAGCAGCTGCTGTACTTTCTCGCCGTACTTTACCAACTCTGGCTTGCATGTTTGATAGTCGCCGTTTACTTGACTAAGGACCAGTTGGGAGTCTCCGTATATAAAGTGGTTTTCAATTCCCATGTCGATGGTGATCTCAAGACCTGCTATTAAAGCTTCATACTCGGCTTCATTGTTTGTCTTCGGCTCTGTTAAGGAGAAGGCAAAGCGCATTATCCCTCCTTGTGGAGTTACGAAGATGAGGCCTACCCCTGATTTGATTATGGGGGTGTTTTGTTTGCGCTTCTTCATGGAGGATGCTCCATCGAAGTAAAGTTCCCACCGGGTATCACTTCCGTCGATCATGTCAAACGCATGTTCGTCTGGCAGTTCGCAATTCAAGGGAGAATCGGCAGGTATTGGATGCTCAGCGAGGAAGTCGGCGATGGCCTGGCCTTTCACTGCCTTAAGAGGCTGATAAGTTATTGAGAACTCCATCAAGAGCAGGGCCAATTTAGCGAGTCGCCCCGTCAATATAGCCTTTGATATCAAATACTTGAAAGGATCCACCTTCGATATGAGACGGACTTCATGCGCCAACGCATAGTGCCTGAGCTTCGTTATCCTGAAGATTAATGCTAGGCAGTGTTTTTCGATGGGAGAATAATTGCTTTCTGCCCCCAGCAGAACTCGACTCAAATAGTAGAGAGCTCTCTCCTTCCCTTGGTCATTCTCTTGTGCCCATAATGCAACTAGAGAACCTTCGAGGGCTGTTGTATAAAGAATGAAAGGTTTTCCCTTGACCGGGGCGGCCAGTACTGGCGGATTCTGTAGGTACTGCTTGATTTCATCCAGCGCGCTTTGGCATTTGCGATCCCAGACGAAAGGGGTCCCCTTCTTCATCAGGTGGCTGTAAGGATGGTACTTGCCCGAAAGATTGGCTATAAATCGCCGGATATATGCGAGCTTCCCTTGGAGAGACCGCAATTGCTTGAGAGTTCTTGGCGGGGGCATCTCCATGATCGCCTTAATTTTTAACGGATCTATCTCGATGCCTCGGTGTCGGACGATGAATCCTAGGAATTTGCCCGAGGAAACACCGAACGCGCATTTAAGAGGGTTCATTTTCAAGTTGTATTGCCGAAGGCGTTGAAACACGATTCTCAGATGCTCTAAATGTTCCTCGTATGATTTGCTTTTCACCATGAGGTCGTCAATATAGCATTCGACGATTTCATGTATGAGGTCATCGAAGATCTTTGTCATGGCCTTCTGATAACTGTCACTGGCGTTCTTTAGACCGAAGGGCATCACTTTGTAGCAGAATATGCCCAAAGGGGTCCGGAAAGCGGTGTGCTTCTGATCCACGGGATGCATCTTTATCTGATTGTATCCTGATGATCCGTCCATGAAGGAAAAGACTTCGTGAGTGGACGTATTATCTATCATCAGCTCAGTGACTGGTACTAGAAAGTCGTCCTTTGGGCAAGCTTTGTTGAGATCCCGAAAGTCCACACATATGCACACCGTCCCATTTTTCTTCATCACCGGGACGATGTTGGCGATCCAGTCAGGATACTGAACCTCTTGGATGAAGCCAGAGTCGATTAGCTTCTTGACCTCGGCGTTTATGCTCATCTCAAGTTCGAGCCTCATTCTCCTCGGTGCTTGTTTGATTGGCTTGGTGTCCGGAGATATTGCCAATTTATGGACAGCAATCTCTAGATCTAATCCTGGCATCTCGGAATAGTTCCATGCGAAGCAATCTTTATGCTGTATGAGCATGTCCTTTAGCGTAGCCACCCTTTCTTCAGACAACAGCTTACTAACGAACGTCGACCGCGGGTCACTTGCCGTCCCCAAATTGATTTTCTTGAGATCATCTGCAGTAGTATGTATTCCATCTTCCAGCTCTTTCGACGCCGGTGGAAACTCTGAGATCACCTCGTCATCATTGTTTTCGAAACACCAGGGGAAGTCATCCATATTCTCGGGCTCTTCTTTTGACTGCGTTATCGTGCGACAGGTACGAGATCATTTCCAAGATCGATGTTGATCTGGTCCTACTCCTGCCATACGCGTCGCTTTCGATTTATGCTTCTGTGGCGGGCTTATCTTCCAACTGCTGGATAGAGCGAACCTGCCCTGTTGATATTGGTCTTCGACCCAGTTCTTGAAGGTGAAGCAGTCCTCGAGAGGATGTCCTACTGCTCGGTGATAGGAGCAATAGTCTGGGTGGGAGATCTCGTTCGCTTGCTAGGGGTGCTTGGACTCCGGCAGTGTAATCATTTGATGTTTTACGGCAAGAGCAAGTATCTTCCGCATTTTGTTCTGGGGAAAAGAGTATGCTTGACCCATCTTCTTTATAAGAGACGAATCCGGATTGCTCGATTCCCGACCGCGTGGCTTTTTAGTCCCGCTTTATCGCTCTTGAACGCTTTTCCCGCTCTTTGATTTATTTTTGCCTTTGCGTCGGGCCTTTTGTATGACGGGTCGATAAGGAAGAACATTGCCATTCTCCGCGGCCTGTTGAAGGAGACGCTGTGTCCTGGATTTTTCGTAAATGGCCATCTCGCGGTTGTGGTCATCCCGGATCTTTTGACTCGCTTCCCTTACTAGCTTGTCCATTCGTTCTTCAAACGACGGACTCGGCGCTTTGATGACAGGACCTTGTTTTGGTTCAGGATCAGCGTCTTTTAACAGAATGTCTCCTTCTTCATCGAAGTTATGGATGACGTAGCTGCCATGGACTCGTTCTCGCTTTTTGGATTGAACATATCCAATCCCGATCGTTTCCATTCTCCCGTTGGGCAACTTGTGCCGAGTTCCGGGGACATCCCAAATCCTGTTGTAGAATCGAGCTTGTCGAGTAGTCTGTCTGAAGGGTACCCCTTGGTGCTTCAATAGCCTTTTCAAGCCTTCCGTGTAATATCTAGGTAGACGGATGTGCTGGAGCCTGTCGAGCGTAGAATTGGCGCCATGCCAAACTTTTTTTCCCACTTTGGTTTCCCCGGATCGGTAGAATAGGATCGCTTTTTCACCTTTTCGCCTGGGAGGGACGTAGAATGTCTGCAGTTCTTGCACACTATAAGTTTCAAGTCCATCGAGATCTTTGTAATGCTCTTGTGGAATCATGGTAATTTGTAGACTCTGATTATCGCCAGCGAAGGCTTGTATTGATGGCCGAGCGGAAAATATAGCGTTAACCTCGTCTTCCGAGTCGCTGCCGAAGATCAACATAGGGGCGGACGGTCCCGGGTTGTTGTGTTGTGGCGGCCTTGAATAAACTATCTCTTCCTCCTCCTCGGTATCACTCCCGAAGACTGGAATAGTGATGATAGCTTTGTTCTTCGGTCCGTGACATCTTTTCGTGTCCTCGAAATCTGGTAAGAAGTATTTTGCATCTTCGTATTTTCGAACTTCGTTCATGGAGAATGGGTTTAGCTCTCCTGTTATGGTATACTCGAGACCATCTTTGAAGTATTTCATACACTGATGTTGTGTAGAAGGGATGATGTTGTACTCGTGTAACCAAGGTCGGCCGAGCAAAGTGTTATAGCAGGTCTTGGTGTCGATGACATGAAATTTAATATCCGTGACAAGTAGCCCGAAGCGTAACGTCAGTATCACAGACCCGAGGGTCCGTGATGACCGGGAGTCGAAGCCGGAGATGGTGATTTTATCCCGAGCGAGGTACTGAACGCTCATGCAGATTTCCTTCAACACTCGTACGTTGAGGAGATTGACGGAAGACCCATTGTCGACCAGTATTTTGCCTATCTTGATATCGTGACAGTATCCTGAGAAATAAAGGGGACGGTTGTGCTCGCACGTCCTGAGGAGGAGATCTTCATCGCCGAAGGTGATATCGGCTGTGTGCACTTCTTCCAGCTCGTCCTTCATCTTTTCTTCAGCGAGAAAAGCTTGGAATTGCTCTGGCTCTTGTAGCGCGTTGATCAAAGAATCTCTTACTTCTTTTGATAGTAAAAGGGCGTCGAGAATGCTGAGCTGCGAGGGTAGCTTCCTCAAGTGCGCCAGAACGTTGTAGTCCACCTTACTTTTTTTCGGCGGGTCCTTGGCTGTCAGCTCTTCGACGGCTTGGTCATCTAGGGCGATATCCTCAGAGACTTTTTCTTTTCCCTTATCTTTTTTGTTCGTGGGTCCGAGATTCTTTTCGGACAATGTACGATTGCGCAGCTGGATATGTTCACAGGTCTTCGGCTCTTCCTCTTTTCCTGACATGGATTCTTTAAAGAGAGGGCCAAGCGTCATCTCTTCGTCAGAGTCGCTTCCAAAGGTGAGAACTTGCGATTCCCTGGAGTTGACCATGCGACAGTTGCCGGTAGTTCCTCTAAACTCCTCTGTCGTACTTCTTCGCTCCCGACGAGTTTTGCGTTTCATCCGCTTAAAATGTTGCCGGTGAGCAACATATCCCTGCCACCATCTTTTAAAGGCGTTGCACTCTTCGGTAGGGTGTGCAATCTTTCGATGATATGAGCAGTAGCTAGGATGTGTTTCCACTTCACCAAGAACGTTTCCTTCGGAGGGTGGCAGCTTCATTCCCATTGATATGGCTTTGGCGAACCTTTTCCTCGTCTTGAACTTGTTTTTATTCACGACGGATGTCCCTTGATTCGGCGGAAGTGTCTCGACTCTTTCGTCCAGTCGCCGGTGTTTGGCTTTTTCAAATATGGCCATCTCACGCTCCCGATCGGCTTTACTTTTCAGATGAATTTCATTAAGGAAGGCGTCGATCATTTCGTCTGACGGCCATAGAAGTTCCGGCTCGGGACCTGCCCTCAGTCTCTTGGTGCAAAGGGCTTCTTCATCGTCCATCGATGAGTGAGAGATCACATGGCAAATTGCTACATAATCTTCAGATTCGTCCGACGATTCTTGTCCATCACCTCCGTCTTCAAGTACGTGGGCGAGAAATTCTTGGAGCGTGATTGGAGTCCGTGCCTTCTGGTTATACTCTTCCAGCGCGTCGATGTGTTTCTGCAGGTCCGTGCGCTTGTCGCCAGACTTCACGGGCTTTTTGGATTTCTTCTTCTTTTTCGAAGATTTCGACGGCTGGGTGTGGACACTTTGGCTATCACCACCAATCTTTGGAGTTGGGCACGACTTCAGCATCCCTTCGATGACCTGGAATTCCAGCGGATTCTTCCACTTGATCGCCGGGCATGTCTGGAGTTCATTCAGCATTCTTTTGGTTTTGGCTGAAAGAGCCACCTCCCATGGAGCTTCTTCAACAAAAGAGCACGTTGCCCCCGGTGTGTCCGTCTTCTTAGGAGTGTGCGGTTGTGGTGGGTTTACTTTCTACTTCTCAGACAGCGCAAACTTGCCTTGTAGGTACTGAACCTCGATCCATCCCTTAAAGACGAAGCAATCTTCGATTGGATGGCTTACCGTTTGGTGGTAAGGGTAGTAATTGGGATTATTCACTTCGCTGGGTTGTACTGGCCGCTTTGGATTCGGTGTAAGTCCACGGTAGCGCCCCGGCCGTCTAACAGACGCCAAATGCAGAACAAAAACTTTTACAACTGGCGCTATCGCGTACTATAACCCGGATCTGCCATTAAAGCTAAACTAACAAACTACAAAGTGGGTAGAATATGTTATACCGAACGATCCGAGTCCTTCGGTCTTCAACCATCATCCCATGCTTTCTTCCGGCTGCTCCGATCTCCTGAATCTCCAGTCTTCTCGTCCAGGTGGCACCACGTCGACGGATCTTTAAATGGGCTCCCGCCTCTGAACCGAGGCAACTCGATCATCAAGTTTGCTAAAAGAGATGACCAAGATTAATGTAGAGAATGAGTAGAACACTTTGTCTCGTTACGTCCAAAGCTATGGACGAACGGTTAATGAAGTTACCTTTTGGATCGGGTGAAAATGAGAAATGAGTATCTATCAAATTTCCATGAGTCTAAAACTTTTATAATCTTTTTACAAGCCACCTCTCTCATTTCCCATGAAGAGCCGGCCATGATATAGAGAGGAAGGGGGTGAGTGTAGGAACAAGGGAGGGTGACCATAAGCTATCATACTTATCACTTCATTAAAGAAAGAATAACTCACAAATGACATCTTGTATAAACACATTTAATGCAAGAATGAATCATCAACCTAGTCACCAAAACCATTAATGCAATAATCAATGCACTAATGACTCACTACCCTAGTCACCATCTAGAATCTTCTAAAACCTTCCACACACATGAAGAAAAGATAAATCCGTATTAAACCGAATGTTTAATACGGCTGATAGAAAACTGGAAACTGGCAACTTCCAAAAGCGATCCTGAAACGAATTTCAGGATAACCCCGTATCAGTATAAACATACCCGCATTTGTATTACGACCGAATACAAATGCAACTGAGACAAAGATATTACATCTACACAGTATAATACTCGAACCCGGCTTAAACCAAAGCCTACCGGTATTATCTGCCCGAAAAATGACACGTGCGTAAACGCACGTGCATTTTCTGAACCCTGCCATAAAACCATATGGCCTCTACAACGTTTCGCCCGAACTTAGGAAATGGTCTGTAGGGGACTCTAATGACTCATCAACACACTGGCACTGGGTATAACCTTTAGCACGTCAGATATACTAGCTGTACGTAACGGTTCCCTATGTATTGATTGGAAGGGAAGCTGACGAGCAAACTCATCCATAAATCCTACTGAGCCTAACAGTGACAATATCCGTACAGTTCGGTCCGTTTGTCTAAAGAGTATCGTATATCGAGTCTAGGGAGGTGGATAAAGTCAGACCCCTAATAACGCGATAAATCATGTCGGTATGAAGCCCATCACCACCTGAGAAACTACTGATCCAAATCAGTAATTCTCTACTACCTCGGCCGAGGATTTCTAGTGATGGCCACCCGTGCACTGTGCGACATCAACCCCCAATACCGGGAGAGACGAATCCCCGACGATCCGCTCACTGCCTTCATGTGGCTCGGGACTGTACCCAAAAAATACCTGTTTGCACGACTCCTTTGAGCTGTGGTAGGGTAGAAATCAAAGCACAGTGGGAACTCACATGAGACAAATGACGATCTCAGGTCGACAAACTAACCTGTACACATATCACCAGGGAACTGCTATCTGACGATATGTATAATACCAACTAGCATGTTCCCGGCGAGTCCTGTCCGGTGTACTCATAACCCAATGAGCACCTGTATACATCTTAGGTGATCCAACTGACACCAGTGGCTTGTGAGACCGGCCACTGCCCCTCGTCGGGGTCTCGACTGTATACACTAGTCTACTCTGGAGTATCGATGCCCAGTCTCGAAACTCTCATGACTAGGGACACTTTAAGGATGTGCTTACAGACTCCAGCTCCCACATATATGATCGCCATCTACTGCTGGCAGTCAAGCAAGAATCCTATGGGCTCTATCATCATGCAATATTGAACTAAAGCATATATACGACGATAAAGACAAACCAGATAGCATACTATCATCTCGAGCAAGACTGTCATATCGGTATAGGTCCTGCCTCAATCATTGCAATCACGTACCTGCGATCCAATAATTGACTTTGAGGGCACTATATCCAACAATCTCCCACTTGTACTTAAGGCTATTATTGCGATGTCGCATACTCACAGCCCGTGTGATACCGAACATCCAACTCCTCTACTAATCAGTTTCACAAAACCCGTTTGTAAAACTATTGTGTTCGAGAAATAGCCTCAGTGAGTGGATCCGTCCTGATGTTTCTTTCTATATCTCTCTAAATCTCAAATTCGCAGAGAAAGCCATCTCCCGAATCGAGTAATATCTGTCTTAGAATATGTCTGGATATATGATGGGACCAAGTTCATAAATGAACTCCAAATCCAAACTTCTTAGACGGTATTGATAACTGAACCTAATCAGTATCTAGCACCATACCTCCCACAGTATCCTCTTGGACCACCTGTCCATAATACTGTCCCTCGTTAGAGAGAAAACTATAACTCTGACAATCACTCTGTCATCCATGTCACCTTTGAAGCCTGGAATGATAACCGTCTCCCGAAGGAGGCTGCCGTCATCAAATCCGTAGAACATGTACTTATGTTCTAAAACTGCTTCCTTATGTTTCTCCAGGATTGGATTAATATAAACTTATAGCATCTAGTGCAAAAACAACATCTGGTGTGGTACTTGACATCTCACGATTGACTCAATTGCCTAAGCAAGTGATCTGTCAATCATGCACATCCCTCTCCCCTTTAGTCTGTAGACACCTTTAGAGAGGGTGACTCCATCAGCTGCAGGTACACCACCATGCCAGGAGTCATCTATTCTAAAATACTATTAGAATACTGTCAAAGTACCTACATTGGGAAGCTACCCAAATCTAGATCTAAAACCATAGATCTAGTAAACAGAATGTCTGATATTATATCTATATCCTTTGTGGAGAAATAACTGTGTGACGACCAAAGTACAACCGATCATAGTATAGGAATTTTACTTCCTACTCTGTGTATGTCATCCAAATACCAGGACATCACACCCTACTACCTTCTTAACAGATCCATCTCCTATTCTGATGAAGTCAAAGCCATGACTGTCACATCAAAATTAGATGATCTTATCTCCGCTATATCTGCTCAAGCCTATAAATAGACATAAGCTTCTTGCCCACTATGCTTCCGTTGCTCCCACTGACTATGACAACCCTCTGGCAGAATAATATATACGTCCACTTCTAAAGCTAGTTTAGAACGACGCTATACTTAACCTCTTGCCGGGTCTCATAGCCTGGAACAACAGTAGTGTCAAGTCTGGGTAAACAAGAACCTCCCTGTCACCATCCTTGAGGCTACCGGAGTACCTCTCGGGTGTCTGAGGTTACCCACCATATCTGCGGAGTGGCTAATGGAATGTCAAACTTGATTGAATATATAGGTTCTATTAAATTTTCCGTAATCATTTGCGGTTCTGGAATCACTTCCAGTTCTACCATACTCCCACTGCTGTTTTCTGAAAAAATCCATTTTACTAAAACTGTGGCGAGTCAAGAACAATATCACTATTGATCTTCCAGATGGTAGAAAGTTAACCCTCGTCAAAGCCAGGGTCAACCCACAAACTGCTATTATAGAAACGTGCCTTGATCTATCCAGTGTCTGGTTTTAAGCATATCTGGACAACTCCCCGTAACTTAACATCGTTAAGATATGAACCATTCTATATACAATATAGAAATAGAGGCACTAATTTAATTGGAACTAGATTCAAATCATGCAGCTGTCTCCAGTGCATATCAACTTAATGGAAAGTGGCTACTTAGCATTACTCAACTTAGGAATCCATCCAATTATGAGTAACCTGAAAGAGAAACGAGTTTCTCAAAACCATTACTATCAATTGAATACCAATCACAAGAATCTACATCTTCGATCTCTTTGAAGAATCCCGATACTTGCGACACCTGGTTCTCTACTTTATTCTTATACCCACAACTTCTTAAAACTTAGACATTGTATTTCAACGAAACACTTGTCTAAAAACTAGAGAAATTACAAGTAAACAGAACAGAGTACGAGGACCAACCCCTTTGTCCTGATGGACACTGGACAACATACAATACTCTGTATAAGTCCGCTGAGTTGAATAACTCAAAACCTGTGCGTCGTAGGTTGAAAACTGTACTTATGGTTAAGAACTACTCCGTTGTTCAATGCTCCTTACCCAATCGTATATGATATAGGTAAATGTCATGTACATAATCTCAAAAAGTTATATCTCACTTTATAAAAATAAACGTACAGATATATCATTTTGAAATTGGTGCACAACAACGGATATTCAAAACCAAATACATGCCGTCTGGCAAAAACTCAGGTGACTTCCTCAAATATCACTAATTACAACGAATTCCGATATAATGAGGATGATCACCTTATTCCCAATAACCTACTCACAGTCATCATCTGTAAAACCATACAGATATGAGAATAAAACCTGGTAAATACATACCCTGGAGTAAGTATCTAATCGGGAAATCTGTTTTCCTTTAACAATGCACTGAAACATGAATATGTTTCGTAGGGGTATCCTGGTATTCCTAGTAATGCCTCTTCCATATTCCAATTCATGACTATAGCCGTATATTTCTTTGCCTTCTCTCCAAATCCCTTTATTTGTCTTTAGTCATTACCTTCTGTACACCATTGTTAGGCTAAATGGTTTTCTTCCTTCCCTACCGTTCAGCATCAGCCTATGGTTTGAAAGAAGACTATCCAGTAAACTCTCCTAAGCCAAGGAGTACTCGCAACTTGAGAGAAGGTGATGATAAAAGACAACTGAATAATACCTTATTCTTTTTCTCCCAAACTGGGGAAAAAGCAAAGGTGAAATAGGAGTGGCGATGAAGTACGCGGTTTGGTCGTGAATGATAACAGTCGCAATTTACTTTGACCTCTTTCTAATCCCTTTATTTTGTTTTTAGTTATTACCTTCTGTACACCCTACTTAGGTTAATTGGTTTTCTTCATTCCCTACCTTTCGGCACCTGCCTATAGTTTGGAATAAGACTATCCAATAAGCGTAATAGGTGTACCCTCCTAAACCAAGGAGCCCTCGCAACCTGAGAGAAGGTGATAATAAAAGACAACTGAATAATAACTTATTCTATTTCACATGAACCTGGATCCATCCTCGAAGAAGTCCTTCGGGTTCGTATATAACCATACGATGGATCTATCCAATGGAAGTGGATTTCCGTAGTAATACGGGGTGTTATGAGAAATGCAAAGGGTAAAAGAAGGAGCGTCAATGACTTATGCAACTTGGACAATCCAAAAGCCAGTATTTTAAGAAGGTTCGGTCAACTTGGTCACTGAGTCATAGTCTAGGGTCGGTCAAAAGTCGCTGCCAAAGAGAGAGAGAGAAAAGAAACACTCTGCGTGCACTCTAACCTAGATCAGAATGGTTATCATTTTATCTAATCAGGAAACCTCCCACTGTAATCTCAAATTCTCCTTCAAACCTGAAAGAAGAATTAGTCGGGATCACCCGAAGAGTAAACCAACTCATCAGTGAGAATCGGGATCCAACTATCATCGCATGATAACTTGATGGAAGCCACTCAAGTTATCACACTCCAGAAGGTATGCACATGCCTGGCAAGTTTGCTGTTTGTTTGAAACTCCCGATGTAATTTTTACCTCATGCTCTTATGACCTTGACTAAGGGCCAACAAATCATAAGTCACATGTCAAGTTCTTCCCGTCATTGTCCAGGTTGATTTGAACCCACCCGTACATACTCTTGACTAAAGGCCAACAAAGTAATACGACTGTCCCAAACCAACGCATCTATCTATGCAACAAATGAATACCCAGCAGCTACCAAACACTATGCCTTGACTAAGGGCCAACAAACATAGCTTGAATACTACTGACTATCCATAAGAAATGACGGAGGGCTACGGCTGGTTTTTGGCGAAAAACCTTTAACGTAATGAACTTGATCTCGTTGAAGGAATCTGATAGCTTTTTATAAAAATATAGCGGCGAAAACCTTTTGCTAAAGAGGTCACTCCCGGTGAAGGGATCTCGGCTCTTTCCTCGTGGAATAAGGTGCAGGATATTCTAACTGAATACCGCGATGCAAAGCAACTTGCAATCGATTATAGTAAAGTTACTACCCTGACGTAAACTTCTGCCCAAGGGGTCACTCCCGGTGAAGGGATCACGGCCCTTACCTCGTCGAATGAGGTGCAGGATATTCTAACTGAATATCACTATGCAAAACAAAAGGAAACGTCTTTGTAATAATACTTTTTAAATTGGTTCCAACAACATCAAATATAGGTTTGTTTTATCCTTGCATTGATAAGAATCAATGCAGTCCCATCAATCAATCACACCAGAAAAGAACGAAAATAAAATGTACGTATATGCCATCCGCATTCGTCACTGGGTCCCGTCATCACCCGTTAGGTTACTTAACTAACGACAGAGCGGGGGCTGGACTAGCGCGGGTGTAAAACATATACAATATCTAATAGTATATATACCAATATACAATAATCGCTCCAGGCGTGATAATATGCAACATTACAGAAAAGTAATAAGCATCACAGAACAATACAGATAAGCTGGGATCCCCGGGTTTCACAGAGCCGCTACTGAAACCTGACGTTCCCTTGGTCGTGTGGATAGCCTGTGCAATGAAACCTAGACCCTTACGGGTGCGGCAAGTTACCCGCCAAAACCTGAAGCGAGGCAGCCCCCTACAGCAAAATGAATGGACCACCCGGCACTTCACGGAATCCGGTAACTTGAGCACCCCTCCTTGGGTCAACCTGTACCCCGTACGAGTGCGGTGAATAGTCTGCCAATTCTAGAGTGAGGCCCCTCTGCCTTTCAAAGCTATGAGATACGGACCCGTTGCCCTCCAGAACCCGGCTATCCGTGCACTCCGTCGCGGGGTAAACTTAGTACAGAAATAAAAATATGTACAACGGGTACATCGACCTCAACCCGGTCGTGCCCCAAAAGAATATTATACAACAGGCAGTGACGGCAGTCCACATGTTGGACGCTCGCCCGCAATATCAAATGTACAAATAAATCCAAACTGCACTATCATTGCACCCTGCTATCCACCACGACAAATCCGCAACATCACAGCACAACACAGAACATCAACGCGAATGCCACGTTCGCAAACCTGTCTAAAAGAACTATAGCAATTAGATGCGGTTTACCGCTCAAATGACATTCCCGGTCGGAGATATAATGTAAATACTGCATACTAACAAGTTTAAAATTTCGATCGACTAAATTTCCCGAAGTGGGCCCCACGTACATCTGCTGTACAGTAACAAAATCTGGGCCCAAAAGAACAGTACCATAAACCACAATTTACCAAGAAGAACTTACTGGAAAATTTTGGAACACTGTTGCCACATACTGGCCGCGGTTCCGCGGTCAAACCCTAGGTTTGACCGCGGATCCGCGGCGATACTGTGGTAACACGTGTCCAAATTTCTCCACAATTCTTCAAAAACCCTGCTCATATTTCTGTGATATGCAAAATAATTTTTAGATCATGTTTAAAATCGACAGAAACTATTGTACAGAAAAATTGCGATTTTTGAAATTCGGTTCGATCGATATTTTAAACGTGTTAGCACAAGTTAGTATAGCTTAATGGTGAGGCTCTGATACCACTGTAAGTCCACGGTAGCGCCCCGGCCGTCTAACAGACGCCAAATGCGGAACAAAAACTTTTACAACTGGCGCTATCGCGTACTATAACCCGGATCTGCCATTAAAGCTAAACTAACAAACTACAAAGTGGGTAGACTATGTTATACCGAACGATCCGAGTCCTTCGGTCTTCAACCGTCATCCCATGCTTTGTTGCGGCTGCTCCGATCTCCTGAATCTCCAGTCTTCTCGTCCAGGTGGCACCACGTCGACGGATCTTTAAACGGGCTCCCGCCTTTGAACCGAGGCAACTCGATCATCAAGTTTGCTAAAAGAGATGACCAAGATTGATGTAGAGAATGAGTAGAACACTTTGTCTCATTACGTCCAAAGTTATGGACGAACGGTTAATGAAGTTGCCTTTTGGATCGGGTGAAAATGAGAAATGAGTATCTATCAAATTTCCATGAGTATAAAACTTTTATAATCTTTTTACAAGCCACCTCTTTCATTTCCCATGAAGAGCCGGCCATGATATAGAGAGGAAGGGGGTGAGTGTAGGAACAAGGGAGGGTGACCATAAGCTATCATACTTATCACTTCATTAAAGAAAGAATGACTCACAAATGACACCTTGTATAAACACATTTAATGCAAGAATGAATCATCAACCTAGTCACCAAAACCATTAATGCAATAATCAATGCACTATTGACTCACTACCCTAGTCACCATCTAGAATCTTCTAGAACCTTCCACACACAACAAGAAAAGATAAATCCGTATTAAACCGAATGTTTAATACGGTTGATAGAAAACTGGAAACTGGTAACTTCCAAAAGCGATCCTGAAACGAATTTCAGGATAACCCCGTATCAGTATAAACATACTCGCATTTGTATTACGACCGAATACAAATGCAACTGAGAGAAAGATATTACATCTACACAGTATAATACTCGGATCCGGCTTAAACCAAAGCCTACCAGTATTATCTGCCCGAAAAATGACACGTGCGTAAACGCACGTGCATTTTCTGAACCCTGCCATTTAACCATACGGCCTCTACAACATTTCGCCCGAACTTGGGAAACGGTCTATGGAGGACTCTAATGACTCATCAACACACTGGCACTGGGTATAACCTCTAGCACGTCAGAGGTACTAGCTGTACGTAACGGTTGCCTATGTATTGATTAGAAGGAAAGCTGACGAGCAAACTCATCCATAAACCCTACTGAGCCCAACAGTGACAATATCCGTACAGTCCGGTCCGTTCGTCTAAAGAGTATCGCATATCGAGTCTAGGGGGATGGATAAAGTCAGACCCCTAATAACGCGATAAATCGTGTCGGTATGAAGCCCATCACCACCTGAGAAACTACTGATCCAAATCAGTAATTCTCTACTAGCTCGGCCGGGGATTTCTAGTGATGGCCACCCGTGCACTGTGCGACATCAACCCTCAATACCGGGAGAGACGAATCCCCGACGATCCGCTCACTGCCTCCATGTGGCTCGGGACTGTACCAAAAAATACCTGTTTGCACGACTCTTTTGAGCCGTGGTAGGGTAGAAATCAAAGCATAGTGGGAACTCACACGAGACAAATGACGATCTCAGGTCGACAAACTAATCTGTACACATGTCACCAGGGGACTGCTATCTGACGATATGTATAATACCAACTAGCATGTTCCCGGTGAGTCCTGTCCGGTGTACTCATAACCCAATGAGCACCTGTATACATCTTAGGTGATCCAACTGACACCAGTGGCTTGTGAGACCGGCCACCGCTCCTCGTCGGGGTCTCGACTGTATACACTAGTCTACTCTGGAGTATCGATGCCTAGTCTCGAAACTCCCACGACTAGGGACACTTTAAGGATGTGCTTCCAGACTCCAGCTCCCACGTATATGATCGCCATCATACTGCTGGCAGTCAAGTAAGAATCCTATGGGCTCTATCATCATGCAATAGTGAACTAAAGCATATATACGACGATAAAGACAAACCGGATAGCATACTATCATCTCGAGCAAGACTGTCATATCGGTATAGGTCCTGCCTCATCATTACAATCACGTACCTGCGATCCAATAATTGAGTTTGAGGGCACTATATCCAACATTCGGCAGATTGATAAACCGGTTGCGCATCGCCAGCTCAAAGAGTCTCTTCGTTTTATCCCGTGGGAATGAATAAGGGCGCTTCATTTTCTCATTATAATAGCGCCGTCTCTCTGCCAATTGATCCGTTAGTCTCGAAGCACTGGGCTGCTGTTGGGTATTCGCAATGAAGGTCGCCTTCCCTTTACCTTTTTCGTTCCGCGGCTCCGGCTTCGGAGGAGACGGTCTATGACCCATCTGGTCCATCTGGGCTAGCTTGTCGATTGAAGCCTGGAATTTGGTTGGCTTGAAGAACATCATGAACTGTGAAATAGTTGCATGAGGGTCTAGGGTGCCCACGAACATGCCCACCGCTGGTGCTTCTTCGATGCGCTGTTCACACTTCGACCACAGATTCGCCATCGGATTGCGTACTGAACCCACGTCTCGCCCGGCTTCACCCTGGCATTGATCAACGCCGTTATCGGGGTGCGTTCACTAGCACTTGCGAATCGCTGGGTGAACAACAACCCTATTTCCGCGAAGGTTTTGACGGAGTCGTTTGGAAGTTCGGAGTACCACTCAAATGTCGTCTCCGATAAGATGCCAACGAATTGGCGGAGCAAAAGCTTATCATCGCTACCGGTGTTGCCACAAAGAGCCCTGAACTGAGCGACATGTTGATGAGGATTGCCTGTCCCCTTGTACACACGGAACTTGGGGATCGTGTAGCCCGGCGGGTACTTTATCTGATCATACCAGCCTGGATACGGTCGCCCAGTTTTAACAATTTGCCTAGCTGCTTCATTTTCCTGGTGAACCCGTATCTGCTGAGCGATGTAATCATCTAGGGCAGATTTGGAGATTGTCTCTTCCTTGGCTGTTGACAGAGCCGGCAGAGGATTCTATGTTTCTCCTCTGTCATCTTCAATTATCACTGGAGGATCTTCAGCTGGAGGTTCTGGCTGGATCATCATGCCCACCATGTCCTGGAATAGGAGGGCCATTTTCTTTATATTGGCCGCTTGTTCCGCAGCCTCTTTGTCCTTCTTCTCAAGTATTCTCCGAAGGAACTCAGCGTCAGTTTCCTGCTCATGGCGCTGCTCCGCGGATGTTTCCGGGCTTTCTTTTGGCCCGGTGAGTGCAGCCATTGTAGGGCTCCTAGGCACACTAATGAGGTCTCACAAGGGATCAAACATGCCCAATTCAAAAATTTCATGTGCCTACAAACCCTAATACGGATCGTTAACTAGATTTATAGACGATACAATGCAAATAAACAACTTTATCTAAAAGGAAAGAGGCTACAACCTTTGTAGATCCGGTCCTCCACCTCCTAGGCTCCGTGATGACGTCCCCTCGCTGTCCAAATGGAATCCATGACTCTAGCATTGGCTTCATCGAAGAAATGGGCAGGCTAGGTCGTCGACTTCGATGCTGAAGATGATCTACGTTGAGGCAACTCAAGATCAAACTCCAACTTCACCAAATCATGAAACTTGTGAAGAAAACACCCTATACTACTTGGCAAGAGGTAGAGGATGAAGAAATAGGAAGTGGGTTCACTTTAGATTTGGATTTCTCACTTGGAATCAACACTTGATAAATTTCAAGAAAGCTTTTCTTTCTTCATCAAGAAGAAGAAGAAGAAGAGAAAATAGAAAATGAATTAATTCTAATTGAATAATCAAGTGATGGTTATCATAATGTAACCATGGTAAAGTGTAGAGAATAAACTAGGGTTAGGTGAATGGTTAGGTTTAGTGGTAAAAACAAAATGGAAGACTTTTCAAAGATGCTTTGAAGCTTCAAGAAGCTTTTAGCAAAGAACAAATAAATCCACCATTTTATTTTGCCAAAAATGATTAAATAAATAAACAAATAAATAAAATCAAAACCCTAACCATTACACAACCATGGTTTAATCATACACTTAACCAAGTTAGCATGTATCATCAAACATGATACAAACAAGTGCACAAAAGTATATCACATATACAACTTGTGTACATCAAGTGAGAAAATCCTTTTAAATGAACCAATACTAGTTAATGCAAAGTAATATATCAAATATATAATTATGCATTAAATCATTAAATCAATACTTGATTTAACGATCCGGTCATATCGCATATAACCGACTAATATCCAATGTATCGGCTTATCGAATCAATCCTTGATTCGATAACTAGGTTATATCGCATACAACCATTCGATACATTCATCGCGAGAATAGAATACGGTATCACATACACGCATTATTCTCGGTCCCGCACATATCTCATATGCGCTCCTATTTCGTTTCGCTTGAGCCAGGAAACCTCTGTGTAGGACTCTAAAGACTCGTCAATACGCCGGCAGCAGATGATGATCATATCAAGCACCCACAAGCCGCAAGCGGTCTGCTAAACGTAATGGCCACCCGGGTATTGAGCAATCAGAAGATCGACGAGCAAGCCCGCTCATACTCCTGTGAATCCAACCAGTAACACTTACCGTACAGTCCGGTCATGTTCGTCTGATATGTCGCATATCTTACCTAGGGGTGGTAAACGTCAGACCCCAATAGCTCGATAAGTCATGCCGACGTGAGGTCCATAACAATCGTGAAACTACTGATAACTCTTACCAGTATATCACTGCAACCCTGGCCAGGGATTTCCTGTTATGGCCAGTTGTGCATAGCGCAACATCAACCCCCAATACCGGGAGAGACGAATCCCCTCCTATCGCTCATTGCCTCCATGTGAATCGGGACTGTACCCAAAAACCACCTGTTTGCACGACTCAGTAGAGCCGTGGTAGGGTGGAAATCAAAGCACAGTGGGAGACACACAAGACTCTATGATGATCTCGGGTCAACAGACTAAGCTGTACCAGTGTCACCAGAGAACTGCCATCTGATGTGAGGTATCATACCATCTGGGAGTTCTCGGCTAGTCCGTTCAGTGTACCCAGTCTCCACTGAGCACCCGCATACCATCTCTGATGTCAAACACCAATGGATATGGGATCATCCATCGCCCATCACATGGGTCGAGAAGATATACGCTAGTCTACTCTGGAATATCGATGCCCCGTCTCGATATTCCCACGACTAGGAACATTGAAGGATGTACTCATTGACTACCCAGACCCCACTAGTATGATCTGCATCATAGTCCTGAAAGTCGAGTACACATCCTAAGGGCTTTATCAACATGTAATCAGAGAGACAGAAAGTATACATGTTAAGATAAAGAGCAACCAGATAGCGTACTATCATGTCGAGCAAGAAAGTCCTACCTATATATGTCCCAGCATCCACTACAATATACATCCAATGTACAGTAATTGCCTCTAGGGCATACATATAACTAACAATCTCCCACTTGCACTAGGGCCATCTGTAGCAGTGGTTGCAGTATCACATACTCAACCATCCCCTAAAAGTCTCTTTTTGGGAAAAGGCCTTCGTGAGTGGATCCGCCGTGTTGTCCTCTGAGTCTACTCTCCTAACCTCGATCACCCTGGAGATCAACTATCTCCATGATCAGGTGATGCTGCCTCAGAATATGTCTGGGTCACTGATGGGATCGGGGTTCCTTGGCCAAAGCCACACTTCCATTGTCATACAATGGTAGGAACCTAGTTCATCTTATGAACCAATATACACCCAAACTGCCTCTTTGGTAGTATCTTTAATAGCGATGTTACCCGCCTTTATCATCTAGTTTTCCACGGTATCTAGCTTGGAACTCTTCCAACATACCGTCCCTTTACCGAGGGTGAAGACAATGCCTGTGACTGACATTCAGTCGTCTTTATCACCCTGGAACCCTTCCAGTGATTCTCCCCAGGATCGATTGATACCATCTCACTACATCTAGTGAGAATCCTAGCATCCAATTTCATCTATCTCATAGATGAAAGCTCAGGATTTAGGAGGTATCACTTTGATCCTATTGGAGAATCCTTGTGATATGCGGAGATTGATCGAGCGTAGCATAGGAAACTCCTTCCCTATCAAGAGTATGTCATCCACGTACTCTACGAGGATCACTACCATACTCCCTACTCACCTTTTGTTTATACATGGTTCATCTACCATTTTGATGATGTCAAACTCTTTGACTAACACATCAAAACAGACGTTCCAACTCCGCGATGCCTGCTTTATCGCATAAAGCAACTTGCACATGTTTCCGCTGCTCCCACTGTTTACGAAGCCCTCTGGCTGTGTTCTTATAGACGTTCTCTTCTAAATCACTATTTAGAAAAGTAGTCATGGCACCCAACCACCAGATATCGTAGTCATGGTATGTAGCAATGGCAAGTAGGATCTGGATGGACTTAAGCATAGTCCCTGGAAAAGATTTCATCATTATCCACGCCTGGTCGATGACGAAAATCTTTAACAAGTCTAGCTTTGAAAGTCTCAATTTTTCCATCTACACCAAGTAATCTTCTCTAGATGTACTTGCTCCTGATGGGGATTTAACCCTTCAGATATAGCAATCAAAGTCCATACTTTGTTGGTGTACATGGATTCCATCTCAGATTGCTAAGCATCCAGCCATTCTTACAGAGTCCCTACTCTCGATGGCCTGCTCGAAACTAGTTGGGTCATCATCTCATGATGCATTCCTCGCTCCCACTATCATCGAGAGACCGAAGTATCTCTCAAGCAGGTAAGGAACCCTACTAGATCGGCGGAGAGGCTGAGGTTCGTCAGGAACTATTGAATCCTTTGGTTCTGTCAAATCATCAGCTGCAGTTTTGTATAGCTGGAACCTTTCCAGTTCTACAGAACTGTCCTTGCCTCGATCTTGTCCGGATTTTGCTTTTGACATAGGCCGGACAATCCCAAATCTTAACTTACTTAAGAGATGGGCTCTTCCCATACCATATCTCATATGGAGTGGTAGGCACTGATTTGATTCGAACCCTATTCAATAGGTATGCAACTTCATAAGTGCATAGCTCCCTAAAAAGGAAATAGGAAACTCAGTAGTACTCATCATAGAGCGCACCATATCATATAGGGTGTGATTGCTCCGCCCCGATATACCATCGTGCTATGGTGTATTCGGAGGAGTAATGCTGAGAGAGAATCTCATTCTCCTTTAGAATAGTCCAGGAATTCTATGCACAAGTATTCTCCTCCCTGATCTCATCACAGGACATAATACTTTATACCCGTATTGGTTCTCTACTTCTAGCTTATATTCTGTGAATATCTCAAAAGGTTCGGACTTGTGTTTCAACAGGAACATATGTCTGAATCTTGAGAGATTATCAGAGAACGTAATGAAGTATAAAGAACCAGTCCTGGCATGTGTAGACAGGAGACCTTACATACATCAACATGTATCAGTCCTAAGAGTTCATTAACTCTTTCTCTGTTTCCAATAAACAGAGCTATGGTCATCTTATCTCTGTGACATGACTGACAAGTTTCACAAGATGTAAATTCAAACTGATTTAAATATGCATCTAAAATGTAACTTCAGCCAGTCGGGTCGCGTTGATATGACCTAGTCTACAATGCCTCAAGAATGATTCGTTCATTTCTGAACTCTTCCTCTTGTGTGTGTTCTGTATATTAGGAACTGTAGTTTGATTTAGAACATTAATGCTTTTAGATAACGTGCCTGAACCGATCAACTTTTGATATAGGAAATGTTCAAAACATTATCCATTTATACAAAATTGTATCCTTCTTTACTAATTAAGAAACTGATATGATTTTGTATATCAGGTTTGGTATCTAATAGCATTTGTTCAGAATCAATGTACTGGTAATACAGGGTGAAAGTGACCAACAGACTTGGCTGCAACACTTGCCCCGTTTTCTGTCTCATGAAACTTATCACCCGTTCTCAGTTTTCTACCTTTTTGTAGCCCTATGTAACAGATTACATATCTGGGATCCTGATCCAGTATCAAATACCTAGGATGTAGAGGATACTGAGAAACAGTTCTTTGTAATAAACACACCCGAAGGAGATGCATCATATGCACTTTCTTCGTTTGGGCGGCATAGGAATTCTGATATTCCCCTATTTCCTGCTCTGTCTTATAACAATTATAGGTTGGAGCGGGACCAACGTTCCCCAGCTCAGTATAACAAGCGGGTTCGGTCAATACATCTATATTATTATCTTGATTAAGGCGTGATATGGTCGCTACCTGGAGAGAGAGAGAAGAAAACACTCTGCGTGCGCTCCTGCAAGATCAGATTGGTTATATTTTTTTAATCTAATCAGGATGGCTCCCACTGTTTTTATCAAATCTTCCTTCAAACCTTAAAAGGAAAGACTAGCCGGGATTAATTACACTCTACAAGTTCGCCAATCTTTCAGCCAGGCCAGTGTCGGTACTTTGAGGGAGGTTCCCCGTGCTTTCACACGGACCTAATTACAGTAAACCTCGTTTTCCCAGAGGCGTAACCCCGTTGACACCTTTCTAGACACCTACTTGATCGGCTAATTGCAAAGTGCAAAACTCTCCCAGGAGTAACAATTACTCGCAGTGGGTATCGGGATCCAACTATCACATAGAAGGTATGCAATCTCATTGCAAATTTCAACACTTGAAACTCCCGATAAAGATTTTTACCCCTAGCACTTATGACCTTAACTATGGTCAACAAATCATAAGCACTAGTCAAGTTCTACCCTTCATTTCGTGATTAATTAGACCCACCCACATGACCCTTAACTAAGGTCAACAAAGTCACGCGACTGTCCTAATTAATCGCATCATATGCGGTGTAGGAAGACATCACTTTGCTACCGTACACTGTGCCTTAACTAAGGTCAACAAACACAGCACGAATACTAAGTACTCTACTTCCTAAAATGACGGAGGGTTGCGAATGGTTTTTATGAAAACCTTTAACGCTTTGAACTTGATCTCGTTGTGGAATCAAATGGTTTTTAAATGGAATGCTTTTGAGGCTTTTCTAGTTTTGCTAAAGGGGTCACTCCCGGTGAAGGGATCGTCGGCCCTTTCCTCGTCGTATGAGGTGCGGGATATATCATATATATCACTGTGCAAAGCAGAAACTATAGAAGCAATCAAATGACAAACCGAGGGTTGTAGCATCTGCCAGTTATTGCTAAAGGAGTCACTCCCGGTAAAGGGATTTCGGTCCTTTCCTCATCGAATAAGGTGCATGATGTTCTACAATGAACACCGCGATGCAAAGCAAGAACTGTAGCTACCTATTTTATTTTGAAATTCGATTCCACAACATCAATTAGGTTTATTTTCTTTCATTAATCTCATTAATGAATATCCCATCATTTAAGTCCACCTAAACATCACAGATAAATATAACGTACGCTTATGCCATCCGCATTCGCCTCGATGTCCCGTCTGCACCGTTAGGTTAGGTAACTAACGCCAGAGCGAGGCAGGGCTAGCGCGGGTGTAAAACATAAGCAACGTCTATATAATATATCATATATACTATATATAATATCCATCTGAACAAATCACATGATCACATCACAGATAACGCAGCAGAAAAATATCATATGAAATATTGGATACACTAGGACGTCCGTGTTTTCAATACGAGCCAGTATAAAACACGGATTCCACGGTCGTGATGAATAGCCAATCCCACACCCCTAGACCCCTACGAGAGCGGCAAGTAACCCTACCAATTCTAGAGTTAGGAGACCCGGACTCGACTCCTCGAGTTGGTCTCCCACTGGACCCTAAAACCCGGTTACTTGTGCCCTCCTCCTTGGGTCTATCCTAGTGCAGAAAAGTAAATAATATACAAATGGTGACATCATCCGCAACCTGGAAGTGCCCCAATAAAAGAATATTACATACAAGTTTTTACATGAATGAAAATGAAAAACACTCATCTCACATAAAAACCCCCCCGGCTATTCGAACACGACGATCCAATATAACATATCCAGCAACACATAACATCACATGTCATCAACGTAAGTAAACATGCGTATCCCAATTGTCGTTGACATATAGCAACGAAACCGGCGATATCACATATTACACTTACGGTCACAGAAAAGAAAGTGTAAAACTACAACAGTTGGAATCCGCAATCCCTTTAGACATCGCATGCCTAGCCAAATGAATTCCTTAGACATCGCATGCCTAACAATTATAAACCCCGCATTTTAGTCTCAAAATCGAAAACACTTTTCAATATTAAGTCGGGGAATTCAACAGGATTCCCGACATTCTGATCGAATGCTCGTCGCAAACTTTAGTAGGCGGCCGCACCCTTGACGCCATCGACGAAGTGCACCAAGGTGGAACACCGCTGCCGCGAGCACCCGAAAGGATGCTTTCGGCGACGGGGTTCTCCTACAGTCACTTGGTCGGGGCTATGGGGTGAGGCTGTCTATTAAGTTTACCCGTCGAGTATCCGCGTACGCTACGTGATTGCGACGGACTTTTGATCACATCAAAATTCCGTGGCAACCGATCAAGTGAGACTAAACTGCTATGTTTATAACATTCATTTAGTTATCTCAAAACAACTTGTGAATTCCAAGTATTGTATCACATTCCGGATAAATAGAAAATGTTAAACTTTCCGATTGAACAATCGAACACCCAAGTTTTCCCGATACAGCTCAACACATGAAATAAGTCTAAAAACATTCAGTTCATGCCTCAGTACCAACGGTCCAGCCGTAGAAGGGTCAAGCCAACGCCTCACATGTGGCACGCCGTACTGCCCCAAACCCTAAGGTTCAAAGGGCAGTTCAAGACGGTCAAATAATTGAGTTAAGGTTTGTTGTCTTCTAGAGGGTCCATCACGTTACTTGCACTACTTAGAACGTCTTTAAACCACGGAAAAATCCAACACTTGGAAATTTTCCGGCAGGGGAAAAAGTGGGTATCTATATTCGGTCGAACTTTTTAACATATTCTAAAATTATCCGGAAAAACACACAGACAAAATTAGACAATCCGATCGAAACACCGAGTCCCCAATACAACCCAGAAAATTCAACTCTTGAATAAATATTAAAAATTCCCAGGGAAACCAGCACTGCAAAGTAAGAATTACTGTGTAAAATTCTTTGTACAATGAGGCCGTACGGCCGCGGAACCGCCGCACGATCTATGCTCGTGCCGCGGAACCGCGGCGGTTTAATGGAATTGGGAGATCGAATTTCACAGTAACTCTTAGAAACTCCTGCTGATTTTTCTGCATATTTTTAATCTGGAAAAACCCAGTGTTTGGAAAAAGTCCAGAGAGCATATTTGTGTTAGGGTTTCGGTTCGATCGGACTTCTAACTCCGTCTACGCATCGCCTAAGGCTCTAGCTTGGCTCTGATACCACTGTAGGGCTCCTAGGCACACTAATGAGGTCTCACAAGGGATCAAACATGCCCAATTCAAAAATTTCATGTGCCTACAAACCCTAATACGGATCGTTAACTAGATTTATAGACGATACAATGCAAATAAACAACTTTATCTAAAAGGAAAGAGGCTACAACCTTTGTAGATCCGGTCCTCCACCTCCTAGGCTCCGTGATGACGTCCCCTCACTGTCCAAATGGAATCCATGACTCTAGCATCGGCTTCATCGAAGAAATGGGCAGGCTAGGTCGTCGACTTCGATGCCGAAGATGATCTACATCGAGGCAACTCAAGATCAAACTCCAACTTCACCAAATCATGAAACTTGTGAAGAAAACACCCTATACTACTTGGCAAGAGGTAAAGGATGAAGAAATAGGAAGTGGGTTCACTTTAGATTTGGATTTCTCACTTGGAATCAACACTTGATAAATTTCAAGAAAGCTTTTCTTTCTTCATCAAGAAGAAGAAGAAGAAGAAGAGAAAATAGAAAATGAATTAATTCTAATTGAATAATCAAGTGATGGTTATCATAATGTAACCATGGTAAAGTGTAGAGAATAAACTAGGGTTAGGTGAATGGTTAGGTTTAGTGGTAAAAACAAAATGGAAGACTTTTCAAAGATACTTTGAAGCTTCAAGAAGCTTTTAGCAAAGAATAAATAAATCCACCATTTTATTTTGCCAAAAATGATTAAATAAATAAACAAATAAATAAAATCAAAACCCTAACCATTACACAACCATGGTTTAATCATACACTTAACCAAGTTAGCATGTATCATCAAACATGATACAAACAAGTGCACAAAAGTATATCACATATACAACTTGTGTACATCAAGTGAGAAAATCCTTTTAAATGAACCAATACTAGTTAATGCAAAGTAATATATCAAATATATAATTATGCATTAAATCATTAAATCAATACTTGATTTAACGATCCGGTCATATCGCATATAACCGACTAATATCCAATGAATTGGCTTATCGAATCAATCCTTGATTCGATAACTAGGTTATATCGCATACAACCATTCGATACATTCATCGCGATAATAGAATACGGTATCACATACACGCATTATTCTCGGTCCCGCACATATCTCATATGCGCTCCTATTTCGTTTCGCTTGAGCCAGGAAACCTCTGTGTAGGACTCTAAAGACTCGTCAATACGCCGGCAACAGATGATGATCATATCAAGCACCCACAAGCCGCAAGCGGTCTGCTAAACGTAACGGCCACCCGGGTATTGAGCGATCAGAAGATCGACGAGCAATCCCGCTCACACTCCTGTGAATCCAACCAGTAACACTTACCGTACAGTCCGGTCATGTTCGTCTGATATGTCGCATATCTTGCCTAGGGGTGGTAAACGTCAGACCCCAATAGCTCGATAAGTCATGCCGACGTGAGGTCCATAACAATCGTGAAACTACTGATAACTCTTACCAGTATATCACTGCAACCCTGGCCAGGGATTTCCTGTTATGGCCAGTCGTGCATAGCGCAACATCAACCCCCAATACCGGGAGAGACGAATCCCCTCCTATCGCTCATTGCCTCCATGTGAATCGGGACTGTACCCAAAAACCACCTATTTGCACGACTCAGTAGAGCCGTGGTAGGGTGGAAATCAAAGCACAGTGGGAGACACACAAGACTCTATGACGATCTCGGGTCAACAGACTAAGCTGTACCAGTGTCACCAGAGAACTGCCATCTGACGTGAGGTATCATACCATCTGGGAGTTCTCGGCGAGTCCGTTCAGTATACCCAGTCTCCACTGAGCACCCGCATACCATCTCCGATGTCAAACACCAATGGATATGGGATCATCCATCGCCCATCACATGGGTCGAGAAGATATACGCTAGTCTACTCTGGAATATCGATGCCCCGTCTCGATATTCCCACGACTAGGAACATTGAAGGATGTACTCATTGACTACCCAGACCCCACTAGTATGATCTGCATCATAGTCCTGGAAGTCGAGTACACATCCTAAGGGCTTTATCAACATGTAATCAGAGAGACAGAAAGTATACATGTTAAGATAAAGAGCAACCAGATAGCGTACTATCATGTCGAGCAAGAAAGTCCTACCTATATATGTCCCAGCATCCACTACAATATACATCCAATGTACAGTAATGGCCTCTAGGGCATACATATAACTAACAACCATCACTGTCATCATCTCTTGAAGCTTCTGCTGCTGCTCTTGAGCTTTCGTCACAGATCGCGTAAGCGGTCGATGACCTGTGGAGATACGGCTATCCTTTTTTCCGGATGCCATATAAACGGTATGCACCACCATGCCCCTAGACTTAGGACGTTTGGGCTCAGTGCCTTTGACATTTATCGCAAGCATGGAGATTTTCCCCGGCCTTCTCCTCTTATGGACGGTCGAAGTTGAGGGGGCCGTTGCAGTGGGCACCTAAGTAGCCGTCACCTTTTATGGCTTAACAGGACGGTTTTCTTCCCGTCGGACCTTCAGCTTCTTCTACTGGTGGGGATCTTCTTGATCAACCACCGACTCTCGGACTTGTCGCTAGATTTTGTAAACTTTAGAAGACAGCCGTTGAGGGGACTGCTCCGGCTTTATTTCTATGACAGTCTCCACCGGTGGAGGAGATCTCTTCAACACGGCGGTAGGCGAGTTCCTGCGCACTTTATTCAGTAGCTCAAAGCTGGTCCTGGTTAGAACAGCAACATTAACTTCCACCGTTGGAGCTGGTAGAGTTAGCCCAGAGGGGGAGTTGCCCCCGGCCTTCCTTACTCGGCGTCAATGGCGACGTCGAGCGTGTCGAGCTGTTGGGGTTGGTTCGGCGAAGGGAATGGTTTTGTCCTGCCCCCTATCCAGATGAGGGGCTGTTGCTGGCGTCAGCCTCTTAAAGACTGATGTCCATTGAGAAGCCTTATCCAACCGGTCAAAAACAGACTTCTGAGCGGGAGCGGGAGTGGGAGCAGACAGTCTTGTAAAGACCGACCCTTTGGCAGGAGAAGCCGCCTTAACGACTTCAGGAGCAGGGATGGCTATCTTCTTTGGGATGGCCACTTCAGGTATCATGGGCTTCTTGGCAGGCCCATCAGAGTTCAGGCTCAATCTGGCGAAGACCGAGGAGTTGGAGCTGGACGACCCGCTGAGAGAGGCCGTGGTAGCAGCAAGCCGATCGAAGACCGACTTCTTGGGAGCTTCCGGTGCTGGCATAGGAGCGCTGAAGCTCGTTGGCGGGAGCATGGTCCCAAAAAACAATCCCGTGGTTGCCTGGGTGACCTGTTCCACTGGCATCGTGAACAGGGAAGCCGCTTGAGGCCCGTATGCTATGCCTCCAGATGAGGCAGAACGTGGGTTGCAGTTGCAGCTGACACATTTCGTGCAGGTGAATGCTATTGATCTTTTGCTTTCTACACCAAGCAAAACGCCAAATCTTAATATCTCGAAACCCAAGGGCAACCATTAGCAAACCGCGATTCGTTCGCAAACACAACACACGAAGTGTGGAGTGGAAAGAGGAAAAGGTCCCACCGGGCGTGCCAGAATCTGTTCCCCTTTGAAAGACGCGGCGAAGACGCGGTGAACGTCTTGCCTGAAATTCGGGGCAGATGCTAGTTGGTGCTATCCGTCCACCTCTCCGAAGATGCCAAGTTGATTTATGGCACCATATATCGAAGGTTTAAACGGATGCGGCCGATATAGCAGACTTCGTCAGATTCCCCCTCGTTTGAGGGGTTTTTGATTGTGGGGATGCTCTTCCCTGCAGGCGCAAGCCCCTGCAGTTAATTACGCTACTGCATCGCGGTAACAACTTTCTTCTTTTCCATATGGTCACTTTGTGTCGTAGGTGTTTGTTTTGTGTTTGGTTGCCCGTGGATTGTATACGGAGACTAAGTTATGTTGTCGCCCGTAGGGCGTGGACTAGTCCAAATCCGTATCTTTTTTAGATTTGGGTTTGGGGGTTTGGGTTTAAGGATACTTTAGCCTCATTTGAGACTAAGATCAAATTAAACGTTAGTTAAGGATACGTTAGTCTCATATTAGACTAAGATCAACTTAACGGGATCGTTTAGATCTAACAAGAGAGTAATTTGGGCTCTATTGTTTAGTTTAGTGACATTGCGGTCGATAATTAGTTTAAGGACATTACGGTACATTGTTAGTTTAAGGACATCTCGGTCCAATATTAGTTTTAAGACATTACGGTCGAGGTTAAGGACATCATAGTCCGTGGATTTAAGGACCCCACAGTCTGATGTTATTTTTAAGACATCACGGTCAAGGTTAAGGACATCATAGTCCATGAGCTTAAGGACCCGACAGTCCAGTGTTAGTTTTAAGACATCACGGTCGAGGTTAAGGACATCATAATCCATAAAGATTAGTTTAAGGACATTACGGTCCAATGTTAGTTTTAAGACATCGCGGTCGAGGTTAAGGATATCATAGTCCATGAGCTTAAGGACCCCACAGTCCAATGTTAGTTTTAAGACATCACGGTTGAGGTTAAGGACATCATAGTCCATAAAGATTATTTTAAGGACATTACGGTCCAATGTTAGTTTTAAGACTTCGCGGTCGAGATTAAGGACATCATAGTCAGTGAGCTTAAGGACCCACAGTCCAATGTTAGTTTTAAGACATCACGGTCGAGGTTAAGGACATCATAGTCCATAAAGATTAGTTTAAGGACATTACGGTCCAATGTTAGTTTTAAGACATCACGGTTGAGGTTAAGGACATCATAGTCCATGGATTTAAGGACCCCACAGTCCACAGTCCGTGAAATGTGTGGTTGTCGGGACCCGTCACCTTTTTGAAGACGTTGAGGAATTACAATGATAAATATTAAAGGAGTGAAGAGATGTACCCTTGAACCAGGATGGATTAAATGATCTGTAATCCAATTTGGAATTGAGATCAATTAATTATATTATGAGCACATTGGCTCAATTAGGTCTGAATTGAGGACTTATGGCCAACTTGGGCTAAGTCCGATTAAGTTTGAAATATTGGCCCTTTTGTTGGACCATTAAACACTTGTTTGGGTTCAAGCCCACATTATTTATTAAAACTAAACAAGAGTTTGAGGGCTGAGCATCAATCATCATAGCTTTGAATTTTTCTCAGTTTTGAGATTTATTTGAAGGGGAGACTTTTGCCTCTGGAAAATTAGCCAATTTGGCTAAAAGTAGAGAAAACAGTGTTAAACACTGGAAATATAGTTCTCAATTTAGTGTTGAACACTAGAAATCACTCAGTGTTAAACACTGAAAATAAAACTCTTGAATTAGTGTTAAACACTAGAAAATGACAGTGTTAAACATTGGAAATAAGTCCTTTAGATTAGTGTTTAAACACTAAATGGAAATGGGTCACGTGGGCCCACGTGAGGGCACCCAAAAGTGGGACCAGATCTCTTTTACCTTGCTTGGCAAATAAGTGTTAAACACTTGTTTATATTTTTTATTTTGAGCATCACGTGTTGACACGTGATAGGGATTTATGCGCTGACCGTTAAAGCGTTTGCTAAGGGGTCACGCGGTAATACGTGAGAGCGCCCAAAGCCTTCATTTCCTCCGCTTTTTCTTTCTGTGTTTTGTAAGTCATATGGGAACACGTGAGGCATTGTCTCAAAGCTTCCTGCTTCTCATTTTTAGGGATCTGTTCAGGGGTCACGTGGGGACACGTGACCTTAGTTCTTTTGCATGCATGAAGATCTTTTAAATCCCTTTATCTTTAAGAATTAAATTCTTTGTAGGGTTAAACCCTAATTACGATTCTGGAGGAATTAAATTCCCATTATGAAAGAATTAAATTCTTATGTAGGGTTAAACCCTAATTTCATTTTAGGAGGAATTAAATTCCTGTTAATCTGAGAGAATTAAATTCTCAATTAGGGTTAAACCTTAGTTTTGTCCATCTTGAAGGAATTAAATTCCTATAATTTTAGGAGAATTAAATTCTCAGATAGGGTTCAAACCCTAATTTCATCTTGAAGGAATTAAATTCCTGTAAATTGGGAGAATTAAATTCTCTGAACTTAATCCTCCCTCTTTGTCTTAGATCTGCATGGCAAAATCTCAACCCGATGAGAATTAAATTCTCAACCTATGGGGAGATTTGCTTCTGCAGATCTTCAACTAGAGGAAGAACTAAGTTCTTTTGCAAAAGAGTTGAACTCTTAGATTTTTGAGAATTAAATTCTCTTTTTTTTTGAAGTTTTGATCCCCTTTCTTTTTTCTCACCTAGGGTTTTCTTTGTTGAGAATTAAATTCTCCTTTCTTTTCTCTCTGAATTTTCAAGATGCCAAAATTCTATATCTTTCTTCTCCTCTTGGCTCCTATTTATAGGAGAAGGAAAAGAATCAATTTGTTTAATAAATCTTTCATTGAAAGATTTTGTCTGTTTTCATAATTAATATGATCTTTTAGATCATTCAGTGAATTTTATTCACCGTTGGATTTTCAATCCAAAGATATTCTGTTTGTTATTTCGTTGAGATTTGGAGAGATCTTTCCTTGTTTGGGATTTTTCCATAAATTGGTGATTTTTAATCACCCTTGGATTTTTAATCCAATGGTTCCCTCTAATCTTTTCCATTTAGAAAGATTTTGAAACTTTTAGAATTTAATTCTATTAAACTGTAAGGCTTTTAAAGCCAGTCACGTGCTGACACGTGACCCTTGGTCACGTGTGAGCACGTGACCCCCAATTGAGTCCTTTTCTCAGTGCTTATTTACGCTTCAGTTTTAACCATCACGTGTCAATACGTGACCATTGGTCATGTGTGAGCACGTGATGCCTTACTGAGTTATTTCTTGACCATTGGTCACGGGTTTTCATCCGTGCTCAAAATGAGACTAACTCCATGTCAACAGGGTATGTCACTTGCTTCTACAACGCCCTCCTAGAGGTTCCCGAGCATCACAATGAAACAGTTATTACCGTGCTGAGGTCGGGTCTTTGGCACAAAGAGTGGCTCCGCTCTTTTGCATTAGCACAACCTAAGACCATGGCCGAAGTGAAAGCCTGGACCGAGCGAGAGATCCAACTCGAGTCGGAGGTGAACTCAAATCTTCCCCGAGCTGACCAAACGGACCGAAAGAAAAGGGGCAGGGTGGAGAAAAAGAAAGTCGACCGTCCGAAACCTTACTTCCCGAGATTCCAGGAGTACACTCCTCTAAACATTTCCCAGACCGAGTTGCTGGAGGATTCTAAGGGCGAGAGATTCTTTAAGCTCCCTCCAGTTACCCAAAGAGCGGGCAAGCATTTCCGCGGCCCGTACTGTGCCTTCTACAGGTCGTAGGGTCACCCGACTGAGAACTGCAAACAACTCCATGACTACATCGAGGAGTTGATCCGCTCCGGCCACTTGACGAAATACTTACGGGATAAGCGGCAGACGGAGCGGGAGCAAAAAGACTAAACTCTTCCCGGGGAATTAACGATCGGACAAATCATGGTCGTTATCTCGGATCCAGCTAGGGAAAATGGGGGGAACCACCGCCTCCTTCTAGTCGAGGGTGAAAACAATACGCCCCACAAGAGGTGCAGGAGGGACGAACCGATCATCTTCACCGATGAAGACTTCCACGGCATATCGCTTCCTCACAATCACCCTTTCGTGATAACGGCCCGAGTCCACCGTTACGAGGTCCAGAGAATTTTGGTCGATTCAGAGAGCTCGACGGATATCCTGTTCCTCGACTGTTTCCAGCGTATGGGGCTAGGACCATTCGACCTTCGGCCGACCTGTCATGTCCTCTCTGGGTTCATAAACCACTCCGTCCCGGCCGAGGGGCTGGTCACCCTCCTCCTCAACATTGGGGAAGCGGGCAATACGCGAACCATGCCGGTGAACTTCCTCGTCGCTAAGGTCCCTTCATCTTATAACATTCTCCTGGGACGCCCTACCTTGAATGCCCTCTGGGATCAAATTTCGACTTATCACCTTACGATCAAATTCCCTTTGGATCAAAGGGAGATAGGCCGGGCCTACGGGAACCAGTAAACTGCCAAGATTTACCTTGCCTCGACGTCCATCTCCGGAGAGTAGGGTGACGATTTTGAGGACGAGCATGATTTCCAGGGATCCTTAGATACACGTGATGACCAAAGGGAAATCCGAGGCGCCCCGGTGGAAGTATTGACGGAAGTCCCCCTCGTAGAAGGAGTCGATGGCCGGACAGTCCAGACCGGCTCTCTCTTGACCGGGACCACCGTGAAGACTTGATCTGTTTCCTCCGGGGAAACTCAGACGCATTCGCTTGGATGCCAGCTGACATGCCCGGGATCGACCCCAAAGTGATCTCCCACAAGCTCGGGGTCGACCCGCAAACCTGACCCGTCCGACAAAAGATGAGAAGTTTTGCGCCGGTTAAACAAAAAGCGATAAAAGACGAGGTAGATCGATTGCTCGCAGCCAACTTCATCAGGAACCTGGACTACTCAGATTGGCTGGCGAATGTGGTCATGGTCAAGAAGGAAAACGGGAAATGGCGCATGTGCGTCGATTTCATGGACTTGAACAAAACTTACCCTAAAGACAACTATTCACTTCCTCGGATAGACCAGTTAGTGGACAGTTCGGCCGTCCATGAACTATTGATCTTTATGGATGCTTTCTTCGGTTACAATCAGATCCGGATGAACCCGGCCGACGAAGAACTTACCACCTTCACCACGGATCGGGGGGTATACTGCTATAAAGTGATGCCCTTCGGACTCAAGAACGCTGGGGCCACGTATCAACGCTTGGTCAACAAACTGTTCAAACCACAGATTGGGAGAAACATGGAAGTCTACGTCGACGACATGAGTATAAAATCCGTTTCCTTAGCCAGGCATACTATAAACCTCGGTGAGACATTCGACGTCCTGCGCAAGTACAAAATGAAGCTGAATCTAGCTAAGTGCTCGTTCGGAGTCACCAGTGGGAAGTTCCTCGGGCTCATGGTTACCCATCGAAGAATCGAAGCAAAACCAGAAAAGATTAGCGCCATCCTCAACATGGCAACGCCCAAGAGCAATGTCGATATCATGCGCCTCACGGGGAGGGTGGCTGCCCTGAGTCGCTTTATGTCCAGATCCGGAGAGAAGTGCTTCCCATTCATTAAGGCCCTAAGGAAAATTCCTAAGTTCGAATGGTCTGAGGAATGCCAGAACGCTTTTGAACAACTCAAGGCACACCTAGCAACTCCCCCGCTACTCACCCGACCGGTCGAGGGCGACGAGCTATTATTATATCTAGCCGTCTCCGACCAAACTGCATGCTCGGAGCTTTTCAGAGAATGCGAAGGCATACAGAGGCCGGTCTACTATGTGAGCCATGTTTTCAAGGATGCAGAAATAAGATACCCTGCCAAAGAGAAAATAGTCCTGGCACTTGTCGTCGCCTCCAGAAAACTTCGACACTATTTCCCAGCGCACACAATCCTCATCCTCACCGAGCTACCTTTAGGGTCTATTCTCGCATCTCCCGAGTCGTCAGGACGTCTGGAGAAATGGAGGTGGGAATTGTCCCAATTCGATATCAAATACCTCCCAGACAAGCCATCAAAGCACATGTCTTAGCAGATTTCGTTGTCAAATGCACTATTCCTGCTAAAGAAGGAATGGCAGAGCAGGGTCCCGAACTACGTCCTTCGGTCGAAGAGGTACCCGATCCCACCTCGGACTGGGTGCTCTACACGGATGGATCCTTTACTGAGGAGGGGAGTGGGGCTGGCCTGATCATCCGCGGCCCGGACGACGCAAAAATGTAATAATCTTTAAAGCTCGGGTTTAGAGCGTCGAACAACGCCGCGGAATACGAGGCTTTGTTGGCAGGACTGCGAATCGCCTCCGGGGTAGAGCTGAAGACCATCAGAGTTCACAGCGACTCCGCACTGGTCGTCGGACAAGTAACCGAGCGTTTCGAAGCCCGGGAGCCACTCATGATAAAATACCTGGCCGAAGTAAAAAAGCTTCGAAAAAATTTCGACGAAGTCCAAGTAGAGCAGATTCTCAGGAATTTGAACACCCAAGCCGACGCCTTGAACAAGCTCGCTTATTCCTATTCGACCAACCATAGAAGAAATATCCTCTTCGAAGTCTTGCCATGGCCCAGCGTGGAAGATGGAGAGGTAACACTCCATATCTATACAACTCAGGAAGAAGGCCAGGATTGGAGAAAGCCCCTCGTGGAGATCCTAAAGGACGGTGTACTTCCCGAAAACCGAGGAGAAGCTCGCCGGCTTTGGGACAAAGTACGCCATTTTGTCTGGAGCAACGGAAATGTAACAACTCTAATTTCAATGTACAGAAAATTTATTTAAAAGTTAAGTACAAATGAAGTATTTGCAATCCTGTGTACACTATAAGTATATGATTTGCTTTTGAACAACAAGAAAGCACTTGTAGCTTATTGGTAAAACCTTGCACTGCTGTGACGTAGCCCCTGTGATCGAATCCCACAACCACATTATCTTTTTATTAATTTTTCTTTTAATTTTTTAGAAGCCTAAGGGTTTACACGTGCACTATATGTAAAATGAAGAGTCACAGAGTAATCAAACACGTGCACTGGGGTATATGAGACGACGGGGACACGCGGCTAAATCCGGCACCACCGGGCCGTTCGTAGGGAAGGGTCCCCATTTTTTCACCCTAGCACCTCTTCGCCTATCCAATTAACCCCATATTATTTGTTTACTCTGCATTTATCCAGAAAATATTAAATCACCCTTTAATCCAATTTTTAATGCATTCTTTAACCCTCAAAACCTTAATTTTCCCTATAAATACCACACTCCATTTCACCCCTCCTAACTCAGAATTTCATTACAAAAACTCTCAAAAATTTCCAACTCCCAAGTTGTGCAAGTGGAGTTAGCAATGGGTAAGATTCCGACGATGTTTCGAGGAGATTCCGGCGACGAAACGATGTCCTGACGCTTTACTAAGCTTCCCCTTCTCCCTTCTATCTTAATAGCTTGTAAGTCCCCTCTCCCCCTCTCTTTTTCTATGCTAAAACTTTTTTTTTCAAAACCCGTCGGAAGCGGAGTTAATCCGACTTCCGATTCGTTTTTCCTTAAAAACTCCATTTTTCTTAAACAATAAATCACCATATCTTCGCATAATGTTTAATAAACATAAATAAATACATTAGAACAAGTTTCATATCAAAAGAATCTTTTATTCAACTTTTATCGCATTTATACGGTAAAATACCATATATTTTACATTTTGACATAATTCAACATATTTCCTTATATTATCTTTAGAAAACTCACGAGGTAAGGACCTACCTCATCACAACACACATATTGGACATAGCATGATGAACTTTGGAATTCTAGATTATGGGAAAATGCGCTTTTACGAATAAATACCTTAAAGTATTAAAAACCGTTTTCTTTAAAAACAGTGTTGATTAAATTCCTTGCAAATACGCCTTTACAACCCATTTTGGGTAACCCCGATTGGGATGGTGTGGATTATCGCACATCTTCGGGCCTAGTAGAGCGAGATGCAGACCTCCGCAAGGAGCATTCGACGTCGATAGAATTTTTAATGCAATTTTTAAGAAAATGAGATTTCTACAAAATAAATAAAATTTATTTTTATTATATATATAAATATTATCAAAGTATCTATTTTAGATATATTATACAATTATTCCATGTTTTCTAAATCAAAGGAATCACCATTTCATGAAACTACCTTTACAATTCAATACCATTCCAAGTTTACATTAAAATACCATATACAATGAAATCCAGATTATATCCACTAGAATATTTCACTTTATAAAATATACATCTAGGAAAACCTTAAGGACGATAATTTAATACTTAAGGTGTATTTTGAAAATATATCAAAACTATTTTTACATGAAACCCCCTCAAGTTATACTAATTTACAATAAAGACCCTAGTAAACATAGGTTAAAGCAGGACCAGTTCTCTTGAGCCTCAGGGAGCCGGAGAAAGTGGGTGGTTGCCTATCTAAGGTAGACAATTTAACAACGGTGTTATCAATACGGTAATTGTTTTGGAAAATGACACAAATCCTGCCGTCCATGTGCAGCAGTTACCGATAACATCAAAACTAATTCAGGACTTCAATTTCTTTTCAAAGTGTCTGACTCAGACAGAGTCTCAATCTAATCAATCTGACTTGAATATTATTTAAGTATAATCTACAATTCAACATGAATCCATCTATTCAATCTATATCAATCTATATTGACTGCACCGAACCATGGATATACTCCGTTTACATGACTATCCATTTATATCCATTCCGTTTACTGATATCATGGTTTCGGCAAGTCATCCATCTATATAACAAAACAATACAATCAATACAAAAGACATTACGGGGTTTTAAAGGGGTAGATTGGTACGGAATGTGTTAGAAGTGGCACGAGACTGTAACCATAAAACACCTAACCTGAATATCAATTGCCGTTGTACCGTGGCTGAACGGTTCCTTGTGTTCCGTATACCTTAGTCTCCGGAATAGTGTGACTCCTCTCGTATACACTGGCATATTCTGTACCAAGCTACAAACAACTGCGTTAACATTATAATCCAACATTACTAGTTATATTCTCTTTCTGTCTAATCTATCTCTACTCATCTTTGGGACTTACTGAGCGATTGTTCGCTGACGACATTCCTTTTCTTCTTTCTTTGGAATGTTGTCAGGTGGTTCAGACTCACTGGAGATTGAGCCCAGTACTGAAGATTTGGAGCAATTAGCATTTGACTCGGAGCTTTAGATACTTGTACATACTTTTTATTTCAGTTATGCCATTGTTTAGGCATTGCTTTCTATTCATGTATTTACATTTCCAGTTGTACTTATAAATAATTGTTAATAAATAAAAGCTGCTGTTCAATTGCATCTATTGTGATATTTCTTGTGTACATTTACTTTATATTGCTTAGATATGCTTAGCGTAATTACTTATGAGTAAATACGTAGCGGGCCTCGCCGCTCCCCTCCCTGTACACCGGGAAGCGGGGCGTGACATGTTTTTGTTGGCGGTCCATGCAGATCCGTTCTGCATGGACATGCGGGTCAATTCTGTATGAAGTCCTAAGCAATATAACATAAGAATCAGCAATTAAAAACATTCTTTACAATTCATATTCCTTGAATCCTATAATTTCAGATATTTTGAATCTATCCTAACCCAAATTTTCCTTTCAAGGTTATAGATTCTCCAAACAACACTAGCACCAACTTCAACACACACCACCACCTCTACCGCTTACGCCTACTATTGCTACTCCAATCAATGAGCATAAGGTACTGCTTGAGGCAATCCGCAGTCTCCTGGAAGGACAGCAGTATCAGACTGCTATTTTAATGAACCATCCAGAAGCGGAAGCGCCGGGAGTAAAGCAATTCCGGGCATTGTACCCAAAACAATTTGTGGGAAAAGAGAGCCCTCTGGAAGCTAAGGAATGGGCTCAAAGTATTGAGGATGATTTGGCAGCAGCACAAGTGCCAGAGATCGCTTGGGTTCGAGTTCCGAAGCTACAACTCACTGACAATGCCAGAGTTTGGTGGAAGGCGGAAGAAAGCCGTCTTGACTAGCTTATCGAATGGAGGACTTTTCGTGACATGTTTGACACGAAATACTTCCCAGAGATTGCCCGATTTGACATGGAGCAGCAGTTCATCCACCTACAACAGGGTTCTATGTGGACCAAGTCTGTGGATGAGCATGATGCTGAGTTTACCATGCTCAGTAGGTTCGCGACACATTTAATACCAACTGCTGAGATCAGATCCAGACGGTTTCAGCAAGGGTTAGATTTGGAAATCCAAGCTGCTTTAGCTACAGGAGATTTCCCAACCCATGAGTTGGCTCTGAAAGCTGCCCGCCGATATAAGGCAGTGGTAAAGATGAAGGGCATACCTCAATCTGCCAGGATGAAGCGCCCTGCCACTCAGATGGCAGGAGGAGCCTCTTCAAGGCCACAATTTGTACCCAGGAGACCGGGAGTACCGAACAACCGGCCTAACCCAGCCTTTTGTACTTACTGCAGGAGAGATGGACATTTGGCGAAAGACTGCCGACGTGCAAACCGCCTTTGCTTAGTCTGCAGCTCAGCTACTCATGACATTGGGTCTTGTCCTTATAGACACAACCCAAATGCTGCACCCAGACCAGCAATTGTTAGTGTATATGCCCTAGGGGCCATTATTGTAACATACTAGCTTGTATATTACTTAATGAAAGCTTGGGATATTCACAGTTATATTAACAGTCTTGCTAAACATGGTAGTATGCTACTTGGTTTATATCTATCTTAATATGTGTATATGTTAGCATATCGCGAATACATATTGATAGAGCCTTTAGGATCTTGCTTGACTACCAGCGTTGTGATGGCAGTCACATTAGTGGGGGCTGGGTAGTCTACAAGCACATCCTTTTTCAGGTCCCTAGTCGTAGGATTATCGAGACAGGGCATCGATACTCCGGAGTAGACTAGTGTGTACGCTTCTTATCCCAGTTGGGGAGATGGTCTGTCCCACAGCCATCAGTACGTTGTACTGGAGATAGTATACAGGTGCTCGTTGGGTTACGGGTACACCGGACAAGACTCGCAGGGAACTGTTGGTTGGTATTATACCCGTCGTCAGTTAACAGTTCCCAGGTGACATGAGTACAGCATAGTCCGCAGACTTGACACTGCTGCTTCATCTTGAGTGTGTTCCCACTGTTCTTAGATTGCTACCCTACCACGGCTCAAAGGAGTCATGCAAACAGGTAGCAGTTGGGTGCAGTCCCGAAGCACTTGGAGGCAGTGGCGGTTAGACAGGATCCGTCTCTCTCGGTATTGGGAGTTGATATCGCGCTGTGTTTGGAGAGCCATTACGCAAAGTCCCTGGCCAGGGAAAACGAGATTTACAGGTAGGATTTCCAATAGCTTCTCAAGGTGTAATGGACTTCACTCCGACACGACTTATACCACTTTTAGGGGACTGACGCTTGCCGCCCCCTAGGCCCGATATGCAATAGTCCTAGACGAACAGACCGGACTGTACGGAGATTGTCACATCAGGCTCAGTAGGAGTTTGGATGGGTTTTCTCATCGGCCTTCTTATCGACATCTACCTGGGGACCATTACGTACAGCTAGTACCGCTTGCGGTCTGTAGTTAAACCCACTGCCAGCGTAGTGTCGAGTCTTTAGAGTCCTACACAGAGAGTTTCCCTGCTTCAGGCGAAACGATATAGAGGTCGTATGGTTTTACGACAGGGTTCGGACACATACGTGTTTTTATGCACGTACGATGTTCGGACAGTTTTTACTAGCGGGCTTTGGTTTAAGCCAGATTCTACTATTGGATTATTGGATTTATACAGTCTCAGTATTTCCGTGTTTTCACGGATGGGAGGGGCATTCTCGTAATTAGTCGAGAAGCTTCTAGAAGATTGATGAGTTGGAGAGCTTAGGTGTTATTTGCATTAAATGGATTAGTGACTCATGGCCTGATTCATCCAAATGAGTTAATGAAGCATTTATTGCTTAATGACTCATGAGATGATTCACCCAAAGAGAGTTAATGAAGCATGGTTGATATTATTATTATGTTATTCATTTTAATAATTATCATGCTTCATATATTCAAAAATGAGTTATAATTCATTATCATTCTCACTCACACCTTCTCTCTCCTCAAGCTCTCTTTCTTCAAGAACTAACCCTAATCCTCTCATGTGTTGAGATCGTAGGGTTAGCAAGACTAATAGATCCCTAATCCTCTTCTATATCCTCTAGGTTACTTTGATTAGCACTCATAGCCACCTAGTTACCTCAAGTGAGAGGTGAAAGCTTGGAGAAGTAGCTCTCGGGTGGATCTTCTATCAAATCGAGGAGGCCGACGAGGAGGTGAACTACAAGGACAAGAAGGACTTGAATTTTTAGGTATAATCATCTATCATAGTAGCTAATCACTTCTATATAGTTGTTAGTTAGGGTTTAGCAAAGATCCGTAAAGTTAGTCGATGTTAGTTTAAACAAAATGATTGTTTTACCTATTCCACCTCCCCGCATCATGTGGGGTGTTTAACGTCGACTTACAGCAATTACTTATCAGCAACGCCCAGTCATCCAGGCACCTGCTCCATGACTCGCTCTACCTGCTCCACCTCCTCGTGGACCAACTGCACCTCCTCCTCGTCAGTTCCATCAAGCTCAAAGGTGTTAGTTGTATGTATGCCCTAGAGGCCACTATTGTACATGATTGTATATTATAATGGATGCTTGTACATATATAGAAAGGACTTTCTTGCTCGACATGATAGTATGCTATATGGTTGCTCTTTATCTTAACATGCAGACTATTATTGTGATACTGTCTTTCTCTCACATGTTGGTAAAACCCTTAGGATGTGTACTTGACTACCAGGATTATGATGCGGATCATATTAGTGGGGCCAGAGTATTCCACAAGTTCATCCTTTAATTGTTCATAAACGTGGGTGTATCGAGACGGGGCATCGATATTCCAGAGTAGACTAGCGTATATGTTTCTTAACCCATTTGATGGGTGATGGATGATCCCATATCCATTGGTGTTTGACATCAAAGATTATATATGGGTGCTCAGTGGAGACTGGGTACACTGAACATGACTCGCCGAGAACTCCTAGATGGTACTATACCTAACGTTAGATAGCAGTTCTTTGGTGAAATTGGTACATGTTAGTCTGTACACCCAAGATCGTCATAGAGTCTTGTGATTCCCACCGTGCTTTGATTTCCACCCTACCACGTTCAAGAGAGCGTGCAAACAGGTGGTTATTGGGTACAGTCCCGAGTCACATGGAGGCAATGAGCGATTGGAGGGGTTTCGTCTCTCCCGGTATTGGGGGTTGATGTTGCGCTATGCTCGATTGGCCATAACAGGAAGTCCCTGGCCAGGGCTGATACTGAGATTTTCTGGTAAGCGTTATCAGTAGTTTCTCGACCCATTATGAGCCTCGTATCGACATGACTTATCAAGTTATTGGGGTCTGACGTTTACCCCCCAGACTCGACATGCGACATATCAGACGAAGAGACAAAACTGTACGGTAGTGTTACTTTCTGGATTCACGAGAATATGAACAAGCTTGCTTGTTGATCTTCTGATCGCTCAATACCTAGGTAGCCGTTACGTCCACCTAGTACCGCTGACGGCTTATGGGTGACTGATATGATCATCACCTACTGCTGGCGTATTGACGAGCCCTTAGAGTCCTACACAGAGGTTTCCTAGCTCATGCGAAACGAAGTAGGGCACATATGTGATATGTGCAGAACCGAGACTGATACTTGTATGTGATACAGTATTCTAATCTCGCGATATAGGTTATATGTGATATAGCCGGATTATTAAATCAAGTGTTGATTCAATAATTTGTTATATGATATTAGTCGGTTGTATGTGATATAGCCGGATTATTAAATCAAGTATTGATTTAATAATTTAATATATATAATTATATATTTGATATATATATATATATATATTAACTAATATTAGCTCACTTAAGAATTTCTTTTCTACTTATACATTTAATATATATGCGATATGTGTTAATGTATTTATTTTGTGTCATGCTTGATGATACATTGCACATAGGTGTATGAGACTCATACCATACTTAAGATAATTAGGGTGATTATTTATTTAGGGAATAAACAAAATTAGGTGGAAAATGGCTTGGTTTGGATGCTTGTAGAAGCATGTGGAAACCTTGACTTAGTCCACTAATTTTGTTTTACTCTAGATATTTATTAACTTAACCATTATCTTTAGCCATGGTTAAGTCTCTACAAGAGTTTATATGAGATATTTTCTCACCCATGGTTGCTATTATTCACTACTTCTTCTTCTTCTTCTTCATCTCATTTGAGCTCACTAGGTTTTCTAGAGTGAAGAAAAGAAAGAGAGAAAAATAATTCTAAAGTGAGCAAAATTCCCACTTCACCAATCTATACCAAACTAGCCATTTAGTATAGGTTGTTTCATTCACTAATTCTCAATTAGTGAAGAGGTAGCTTGAGTTAGAGATTCTTCGACGTAGACCATCTTCGGCCTTGAAGATCTTTGAGCAAGCGTGTTCCTTTCGCCTAGTGGAGCTTAAGGAGAGTCCGGGACATCACTACTTGGAGCAAAGGGACTACTACACGGAGGTTTAGAAGTGAAGGACCGGTCTACAAAGGTTGTATTCCTATTTCACTTAGTGTAAAGTTGTTTACATGCTATAAAAACCCTAATTCTCTAGTTAGATCCTTGGTTTGGGCTCCCTCGGCACCCTAATTTTTAAAAGTTGCATACTTGATGCTTGCCGAAACCGTGTCGGGGTGCTAAGCGAACCCTTTAATGGTATCAGAGCCAAGCTAGAGCATTAGAAGTTGTCTAGGCGAAGTTAAAGTGTTCGATCGACTATTCAAAACCCAGAAAACCCACTCTCTGGAAATTTTTTCAAAAGTTAGAATTTTTCTAATTAAAAATATTCAGAAAATTATGCAGGGTTTGCTATGGACCCACAAGAAAAATGACGGCCCAACTCGACCAAACGACCGCGGAAGCGCGGCCAAAGCATGTCTTTGGCGGTGGTTCCGCGGCGCTGTTGGTGAGGCAGGGAGCGCGCCTTCTTGTGTAGGTCCGTAGGTGCTTGGTATTAGTTATATGTATACCATAGAGGCCATTACTGTACATGCGATGTATATTGTAGTGGATACTTGGACATATATAGGAAGGACTTTCTTGCTCGACATGATAGTGTGCTATCTAGTTGCTCTTTATCTTAATATGTACACTTATTGTCTCTCTATTACATGTTGATAAAGCCCTTAGGATGAGTACTTGACTACCAGGATTATGATGCATATCATACTAGTGGGAACAGGGTAGTCGATAAGTACATCATTCAAATGTTCCTAGTCATGGGAGTATCGAGATAGGGCATCGATACTCTAGAGTAGACTAGCGTATACGCTTCTCGACCCATATGATGGGTGATGGATGATCCCATATCCATTAGTGTTTAACATCAGAGAAGGTGTATGGGTGCTCAGTGGAGACTGGGTACACTGGACGGACTCACCGAGAACTCCTAGATGGTATTATACCTATCGTCGGATAGCAGTTCTCTGGTGACACTGGTACAAATTAGTCTGTAGACTCGAGATCATTATAGAGTCTTGTGTGATTCTGTCACGCCCCGCTTCCCAAAATACGGAATACAAGGGGTTGACAAGGCCAGCCATGCTCCTGCGGTCAAGGAAATATCCTGCCGTAGTCACACTTCGGCTTCTAGCTTTACGTGGTAATCAGTAAACAATGCAAAGGTAATGAGAAATGCAGTAACTAAATCAAAATAACTAACCAGGTGGAGATCAATGAAGTATAGATCTGAGTCGCTAATCAAGATGTCCGCGATATCCTCGAGGTACTTCAGGTCCTGGTCCAAGCTAGATCCACTTCTCACTCTGAGCATGCATACTCAGGTCGTCAGAGCGACACGATAGCAATATATATATCGATACAATGGTAACCCGGGTAATAATAATGAATATATAACAGTATCAAAAGAGTAAAGACGTGAACATGAAGTAGCCAATGCAGGTATCTAATAGAGCAGGCAAACAGTAAAGCAGTAAACAGTATGGCAGGTATGTTGAATCAGTAAGCAATACATGTCAATGTCACTAACCCTACAGTCTCTAAGTCTCACTGTACAGGTCGCTAAGCCTATTGTTCCCTTCCGAACGGCGGCCAAGACATGGACGTCTTGCCTGAGATTCAGGGCAGATGCTAATTGGTTTTATCCGTCCACCTCTCCGAAGATGCCAAGTTGATTTATGGCACCGTGTATCGAAGGTTTAGAAGGATGCGGCCGATGTAGTAGACTTCGTCAGATTCCCCCTCGTTCAAGGGTTTTTTGATTGTGGGGACGTTCTTCCCTGCAGACGCAAGCCCCTGCAGTTAATTACGCTACCGCATTGCGGTAACAACTTTCTCCTTCTCCAGCTGGTCACTTCGTGTCGTGGGTGTTTGTTTTATTTGTGGTTGCCCGTGGATTGTATACGGAGACTAATTTATGTTATCGCCCGTAGGGCGCGGAATAGTCCAAATCCGTATTTTCTTAGATTTGGGTTTGGGGTTTTGGTTTGAGGATACGTTAGCCATATTTGAGGCTAAGATCAACTCAAACGTTTGTTAAGGATACGTTAGTCCAATTTGAGACTAAGATCGACTTAACTGGATTGTTTAGATCCGACAAAAGAGCATTTAGGGGCTCTATTGTTCCAGCTTAGGGACATAGTGGTCCATTGCATGTATGGCCATCGGGACTCATCACCTCTCTGACGACGTTGAAGGATTACAACGACAGATGTCAGAGGAGTTCAGAGATGTACCCTTGAACCAAAGTTGATTGGGGGATTTATAGTCCAATTTGGGACTAAAGTCTGTTTGAAGGTTTAAGAATATGTTAGCCATATTTGAGGCTAAGATCAACTTAAACGGTTGTTAAGGATACGTTAGTCCAGTTTGGGACTAAGATCTACTTAACGGGATCGTTTAGATCCGACAAAAGAGCATCTGGGAGCTCTATTGTTCTAGTTTAGGGACATAATGGTCCATTGCCAGTTTAGGGACATGGTGGACCATTGCCAGTTTAGGGACATGGTGGTCCAAGTTCCAGTTTAGGGACGTGGTGGTCCAATGAAATGTATGGCTGTCGGGACCCATCACCTCTCTGAAGACGTTGAAGGATTACAACGACAAATATCAGAGGAGCTCAGAGATGTACCCTTGAACCAATGTGGATTAAGTAATCTGTAGCCCAATTTGGAAACTAAGATCAATTAATTAGGTTATGAGCACATTGGCTCAGTTGAGTCTGAATTGAGGACTTATGGCCAATTTGGGCTAAGTCCAATTAAGTTAGAAATATTGGCTCTTGTTGGACCATTAAACATTTTTCTGGGTTCAAACCCACATTATTTAGCAATGCTAAACATTTTCATCTTTGATTTTCTCAGTTTTGAGATTCATTTGGAGGAGGGACTTTTGCCTCTAGAAAATTAGCCAATTTGGCTAAAAGTAGTGTTAAATACTAAAGAACAACCGTGTTAAACACTGGAGGTAAAACTCTCAAATTAGTGTTAAACACTAAAAGACAATCAGTGTTAAACACTGGAAATATAATCTTCAATTTAGTGTTAAACACTAGAAACAATCAGTGTTAAACACTGGACATATAATCCCCAAATTAGTGTTAAACACTAAAGAAAGAGGGGTCACGTGTGGACACGTGAGAGCGCCCAAAAGTGGGACCAGATCCCTTTTCTTCATTCTGCAATTAAGTGTTAAACATTTTTTTATTTTTATTTTAGAGCATCACGTGTTGGCACGTAATGGGGATTTATGCATCGGTAATTACAGCACTTGCTGAGGGGTCATGTGGGGACACGTGAGAGCGCCCAGAGCCTATATTTCCTTTGCTTTTTTTTTTCTGCGTTTTGGGAGTCACGTGGGAGCACGTGAGGCATTGCCTCAAAGCTTCTTTTCCTCAGGGATCTTTTCAAGGGTCACGTGGGGGCACGTGAACCTAGTTGTTTTCATCAACAGAGATCTTTTAAGTCTCCATATTTTAAGAATTGAATTCTCTGTAGGGTTAAACCCTAATTACGATTTTGGAGGAATTAAATTCCTATTGTGAAAGAATTAAATTCTTATTTAGGATAAAACCCTGATTTCTTTTTAAAGGAATTAAATTCCCAGATATGTAAAAGAATTAAATTCTTGATTAGGGTTAAACCCTAGTTTTGTTTTAGGAGAATTAAATTCTCAAAACTCAATTCCCCTTTTAAGTTTAGGATCTGCATGGCAGGATCTCGACCCGATGAGAATTAAATTCTCAACTTATGGGGAGATGTGCTCTGTGCAGATCTTCAACCAGAAGAAGAACTAAGTTCTTTTTTGTATAAGAGTTAAACTCTTGGATTTTGAGAATTAAATTCTCCGTTTGAAGTTTTGATTCCCTTTCTTTTCTCACCTAGGGTTTTCTTTGTTGAGAATTAAATTCTCCCTTTCTTTTTTTCCTTTGAGAATTAAATTCTCCTCTCTCTGTTTTCTCTCCAAAAAGGTCCCTCCTCTTCTTTTCTTGGCTCCTATTTATAGGAGAAGGAAAAGAATCAATTTGTTTAGCAAATCTTTCATTGAAAGATTTGATTTGTTTTCATAATTAATATGATCCTTTAGATCACACAGTGAATTTTATTCACTGTTGGATTTTAAATCCAAAGATATTATGTTTGTTATTTCTGGTGAGATTTTAGCTAAATCTTTCCTTCTATCAAATCTTTCCATAAATTGGTGATCTTTAATCACCATTGAATTTTTAATCCAACGGTCCCCATAATCTTTTTCCATTTGGAAAGATTTAGAGAAATTTAGAATTTTAATTCTATTTCGAAAGATTTTAGAGAACTTTAGAATTTTAATTCTATTAAACTGTAAGGCTTTCAAAGCCTGTCATGTGTTGGCACGTGACCCTTGGTCACGTGTGAGCACGTGACCCCCAAATTGGTTCCTTTAACAGCCGCTTGTTTATGTTGTTGTTTTAACCATCACGTGTCAACACGTGACCATTGGTCACGTGTAAGCACGTGGTACCTCGTTGAGGTATTTTCTGACTCTTAGAATTAAATTCTTTTAAACTGTGAGGCTTTCAAAGCTAGTCACGTGCTGGCACGTGACCCTTGGTCACGTGTGGGCACGTGACCCCAAATTGGGTCATCTTTCAGCCGTTTGTTATTTCTATTCTAGCTATCACGTGATCATTGATCACGTGTGAGCACGTGATACCCCATTGAGGTAATTCCTGATTTTTAATCAGGGAACAGTGCATAGCGTATTTGCCCATAACTTTTGCTCCCGGATGAATTATGAAGACCATAATATATCAAATCGAAGGGTTTTTCGAGATGCTTCCAATACCATCAGAATTTAATAGTTTCTCCTTCGGGAGTTTATCAAAATACAGGCCGGAAGATACTGGTTCGTATTTCCATAAGCGTATCACTGCTATTTGATACCTTGGACTTTTTTGCGCAGAAATTTTTGGCGGGAACAAATGTGTCACGTCCTCAAAGTACGGAACATAACCGGCACTTAGGCTACGAACGTCCCAAGGTGTACGTGCTCTAAGTAAGCCGAGCCAAGAAATCCAAACCAAGAAAAGAAGTAGAGTGTAGGAAAACCATTATGAGTCAACCAACTAGCAACATAATATACAACGCCTAAAGGCGAGGATCACAACAGAAAGGAAACTCCAACAACAAGAAATCCACAGAAATATAACGTGCGACTCTAAGGTCGAAAGAATAAACATCACTGGTCTCTGTCTCAAATAAGTACATGTTTGGTTGATGGAACTTCTAAATACAACTGAATATAATATACAATGTATAATGATGGGTACGATACAAACAACCCACCTACTAGCAAGTCACCCGAAAGAAACTGTGTCCGCAAAGCCGTAATGCAACCCGTACGGCAACACCTGCAAGAAACTGGGGCACAACGGGGGTGAGTTGCCAACTCGTGAGTAGAAAAAGATCTACGAACAGAAAATCGCATGTATGACGCAATCCTAGGTCATACGATCAAAATATATAATCCTCAAATATATATAACCGGCAATCTATAACAAGACTAGGGTAAATACCTAACCCAAGTGTAAACCCATGTGCCTGTGTCAGTGCATCAGGTGGCAATATATCATATGAATGATGTATGAATGCATGAAACAGAATGCATGTACTGAAGAAAACTGCTTTCATAAATTTGTGAGATTTCTGTATTTTTAAAATGAGGTATCATAATGAAATCAGCATAAAACAGTACCTAGCATCGGCACAAAACATAAATCTCAATATCTCGATATCTCTGTATCACAATCTCTGTACCTCAATATCTCAGAATCTCAATGTCTCAATCACAATATCTAGGGCGCCGTCAGTCCAGACCGGCCCCTACCATCCATCTCATGACCACGACGATATCCTCCAGATATCCGACGCGTCGGGTAATATCACCGGTCGGTCGTGCTCCCCTGCCAGGCTCAACGCCATCTCCTGCGATCTTCTTGCCCCGGGGTACAGCACCGGGCCCACCATGTACTCGAAACGGTTCATCCGCCTTCTCGAATCGGGTCTCGAAATCCATCAGCAAAAGTCATGGTGGATGACTCATACATCATGGGAAAACCGCATTTTTATTAAAAAGAAAAAGCAGTTTATATATATGTTTTGCGGTTTTCCTCCAAATCCAGAAAATCTCATGGAAACCCGAATCCAAATCATCAATAGCATGTGAAATCATGAATATAAGCATGAGAATCCATGAATGCAGCATATAATGAATAACAGTATGCATGAAGTGACAAGTAATAACTACAATGTCGAGCTGGCATATAAGGCAAGCATACTAATATCATGTCACTACTAGCTAACAAGCTAAATCAAGCAATAATATTTTCTAAGTGTTCATGACATGGCAATTACCGATGAAGATGTGTGTGAGCCGGCAATAAGTGTACGTGATACATACGCATCATTGGTAATGGTGCTGGTGTCCTAACAGCAGGATTTCAATAATAGAATATGAATCATAACAGTATGCAATGCGGGGCAGCAATAATAATATGCGGGAGCTGAATACTAAACACCATGATAGCTGAACTGCACCTAATGTCATAAGAGTCATATAGCTACACCACTATAAGGCTGAGCTAAAGCTAACAGTAGGTAAGGGAAACCGCCTAACCTCTGAGTCGATACACACACACACATATATATATATATATATATATATATATATATAGTCGGTGATCCCGCCTCGATAATATCACATCCGATCACATATCTCTATAATCAGTTATTCCCAAATCAAGAGTGCGGATCAAACATCAATTTATAGCTCGTACGTAAATCCGTCGTACGGCATCCTAAATCTGGGTACGGGTCAATATCACATTTGTCATATCATTTATATGGTATTCTCTTTGTCAAATATCATAATCTGGGTACTGACCTATGTCTAGTACAATGCTAACTATAATCAAGATCTGACTACTGATCGACAGTCTAGTATAAATCGATATTATCATCACACATCGTCAATATAATCATAATCCGGCTTCCGATTGACAGCTTCTAGCAAAAACGATATCATCAGTACATATCATCTCAAGGAGTAAACAACGCCCAAGGCGGCCTATCATGAATATCTTGTCATATCATATCATATTATATCCTATCTCGTATCATAATCACATGTCGATCATTTACATATATATGTCACTATTCCTATGGCATCATCATCCCAAAATCCGTTAAAGCATCAAGACGTATCCCAAATACGAATTTTACCATATCACCGATATCATAATCTTGGATCAAATATCATCGACTCATCTCAATCCCATGTCTCATCCTCAAGTTTGTATGTGAACACAGTCCCATACCTATGTGAACACATATCTATATAGAATCCCATAACCACATATGAAATAAGGATGTCTGCAAGTATGTATGTGTGGGAATGTGTATGTGTAGTGCACCCACTATTCTAGGTTCTCGCGACACTAAATCATCCAAGTCCACCAATTATCCATCCTAAACATCAATAATTTCCCAAATAACATATAATGATTATAAGTGTGTATACGTATCCGTATATATCACCACGGACTGCGGGGGTGCTATACGCCATCCACCCGACTTCTCCCCGTAGATATAAATCTACTCACCTTTCTTTGTGCGTGCCGGTGCCGATTTCGCCATTGCATCTCCAACGCCTCGACGCCACGTGGGGTACCTACAAGGATATCACACGCTAAAACACATGAAAACCATGCCGGAAACCAAAATGGTGCACGCTACGCCCATAGGTAAAAACCTGTGGCCTCGCGTGCAAACACAGCCAATATCTACTGCCGTTGACGTCCAAACGCCACCCGACAGAAACGAATCATCGAATACCAAAAACCCATACGAAAACAAGTCGTAAATCATACGCCAACTCATGAAAATCAACCCAGATTCTACCCTAACTGGAATCAGTCAAAACTAGACATACCAGGGGTCAAGTTTACAGGTAAAAGAGCCGTGCACGCAAAACGAGGGGGTTCCCTACTGCTCTGGCCGCAAATTGCGGCCAGAGGGATTAAATCTGCGGCCGGGGTAAGGTGGTTGGGGCTAGGGTTTTGGGTATTGGTTCCTATCTGCCTGCACATCCTACTGTTAAGTCAAAATTATTTTAGGAGGTCCGGGTTGATAGCAGTTTCCAGAAAGGTCAAAAAGTCGACAAAATCGCTAAATTTCACCGATTCTAATCTATCTGGGATTTTGGTAAAACCTGGGACAAATCTTGTTTCAACTGGTCTTAACATCACCTAATAAGGTTATACTAATAATCAAAACCAACTCTTGGCCAAATCTCACTCAAAATCACTAAACTAACACTAAACTACATAGCTAACACTAAATTTTCAGCTAAACAACTGTGACTTAGCAAGATAGGAGTTTGGGTTGCAAGATTATACCTCAAGGGATCTTATATGAAGGAGAAGGGAAGGAGGAAGGGCCGTTGCTGAGGCTGCTGTGTTGCGGGGGGGTTGATGTTGTGGTATGGTGCTGGGGTTGTTTTTGGTGTTGGGGTAATGTTTGGGTTGCTGTTGCAGATGCTACTGCAGTTGTATATGTTATGGGAATGGTTGTTGTGTTTGTGGTGAAGTGTTGTTGATGGGGTTGCTGCTGATGCAGCAGAGGTTTGGGGCTGCTAAAGGTGGCTGAAATGTGTTGATAAAGGGGCTGATGTGGTGTATCAGCTGATGTGATAAAAATTGGGCTGATGTTGTGATATTGGGGGCTGAAGCTGTTACATCAGCTGCTGTTGCAGCAGTTGATGTGGCTGTTGCTTTTGTTTGGCTGAGGTTGCTGCTGTGGCTGATGTATGGTGTGTAGATGTTGGGCTATGGTGTTTGGAGCAGGTGTAGGGTTGGCTGAAGTATTGTTTCAGCTGCTGATGTTGGCTGATGTAGAAGCTGATGTGTTGCTATGGGGGCTGAATTTGGAGAATTTGGGGCTGGTGTGTGAGAGGGGGTAAAGAACACAAGGGATTATGAAGTGGGATGGATCATGGCACACCCTAACCACGTCTCTCTCTCTCCAAAACAATGCTCACAAGACACAAAGCCATCATAGCTCACTTTCTCCCTACATAAGGTCAACTCTAACTCTAATCACCTTTAACCAAAACCAAAACCCTAATTAACCCAATTATCCTAATCAAATGGTTCAAGCCACCATGGTCATCTAAGCATGGTTCAACCCTAAGCTACCATGTGTCCAAAACATGAAACAAGTGTGACAAGTGTGGAAAGTGTTATATGCACATTTTTGCACAAAAAGCCAAAAATCCAATTAGCGATTTTTAATCGCGGTTAACACAAAAATAGCATTTACGTAACCATAAAAGCTTAAAAATGATATATTTCCACAAAACAACCTATTTTAGAATTTCCATAATTTTCTCCAGAATTTTCACCATTTATCGGTATTTAATTATACCGACTATTAAAATATTCATTAAAAATTAATATTAAATTATGAAAATTCCCAAAAATAATATTTTATTTTTTTGAAATGTTACAAAATGCCCTCCACTATTTTGCCCATGTAAGTATATACGTGGGTGAAGTAGTGCAAAGTTATGAGTAGCCGTGGAATTGAGGGCTTAGGAGACAAGTTTAGGGTCCTTGTAGCCTAAGACTTTTCAATTTTATGAGCCGTGAGGGTCTCACAAAGACTTTTCTCCCTACGGATCGAGAGGATCTCGTAGGTGTATTTTCTCCTTAGGGGTCGTGAGGACTCCTAAGTGTGTTTTCTCTTATAAGTCGTAAGGATCTTATAAGAGAATTTTTCCCTCTTACGAGTCGAGAGGACCCGTAAGCGGTTGTTTCCCTCTTTGTCGAGATTCGACTTTGGAGAGTGTGACCCATAGATAGTATGCAAGAGACCGTTTTGGATCGACTTGCAGGGTCCCAGTGCTTAGAAAACAGGTTTTTTAATCCCCGCTACCTAAGGCTTTTCCTCACGAGTCGAGACGAATCGAGCAGTTCTCGCAAAGACATCAATTTCCTCACGAGTCGAGACGAATCGAGCATTTCTCACAAGAATATCCTAACGTCACAGTTAACCTCTGCTCTTTACGACAGAAGTCCGTTAGGGTCTGTGGTACTTAGGGTTTTGGCCGTCGTACCGTCGCATCAGCTGATATATTCCTCGATAGGCAATCGTGCTGTTCGAGTAGCCCTGCGACTGCCGTGTCTCTGATCCCTTCGGGGGCTGGACAAGACGTCTTCAAGCAATCCTCCTTGGCAGTTTGACCGTCAGAAGAGCAAGCGTTAGGAATTTGCCATGCTGCTTTTTACTTGAGGTTAGGCTCATTTTGGAGATCCCCGATGAGTCATAACTACTCCGCGCTGGTGTGGGATGATCTCCGATAGTCTTTCAGGCTTTATATGACTTGCCGTTAAGACCCTGAAGCTAGGAGTTTGGCCTTTGCTTCGTTTGCTGGTATCGCGTCTGCTGTATCGAGACGAATGTCGCAGTTGTCTCTAGGTTGCTGGTGAACCGTCGAGGTTTGGAACCAGGGATTTTGCCGTGACTCCTTTTGGTGATGTTGCGTCTGCTGTGTCGAGACAAACGTCGAGGTGGTGACCACTCCGCACTGGTGCGAGATAATCTCCGATTGTCTTCCAGGCTTTATATGACTTGCCGTTAAGACCCTGAAGCTAGGAATTTGGCCTTCTCTTCATTTGCTGGCATCGTGTCTGCTGTATCTAGACGAATGTCGCGGTGGTGATCACTCCGCGCTGGTGCGAGATAATCTCCGATTGTCTTTCAGGTTTTATATGACTTGCCGTCAAGACCCTGAAGCTAGGAATTTGGCCTTCGCTTCGTTTGCTGGCATCGTGTCTGCTGTATCGAGACGAATGTCGCAGTGGTGATCACTCCATGCTGGTGCGAGATGATCTCCGATTATCTTTCAGGCTTTATATGACTTGCCGTCAAGACCGTGAAGCTAGGAATTTGGCCTTTTGCTTCATTTGCTTTGGCGCGTTCGAATCCTACTGGGGAAGAACACTGGGGCGACATTTCATCTGCTGTATCGAGATGATCGTCGAGGTGGTGACCACTCCGCGCTGGTGCGAGATGATCTCCGATTGTCTTTCAGGCTTTATATGACTTGCCATCAAGACCCTGAAGCTAGGAATTTGGCCTTTTGCTTCATTTGCTTTGGCGCGTCCGAATCCTGCTGGGGGAAGAACACTGGGGTGACATTTCATCTGCTGTATCGAGACGATCGTCGAGGTGATGACCACTCCGTGCTGGTGCGAGATGATCTCCGATTGTCTTTCAGGCTTTATATGACTTGCCGTCAAGACCTTGAAGTTAGGAATTTGGCCTTTTGCTTCGTTTGCTTTGGCGCATCCGAATCCTGCTGGGGGAAGAATGCTGGGGTGATATTTCATCTGCTGTATCGAGACGATCGTCGAGGTGGTGACCACTCCGCGCTGGTGCGAGATGATCTCCGATTGTCTTTCAGGCTTTATATGACTTGCCGTCAAGACCTTGAAGCTAGGAATTTGGCCTTCGCTTCGTTTGCTGGCATCGCGTCTGCTGTATTGAGACGAATGTCGCGGTGGTGATCACTCCACGCTGGTGCGAGATGATCTCCGATTGTCTTTCAGGCTTTATATGACTTGCCGTCACGACCCTGAAGCTAGGAATTTGGCCTTTTGCTTCATTTGCTTTGGCGCGTCCGAATCCTGCCGGGGAAGAACGCTGGGGCGACATTTCATCTGCTGTATCGAGACGATCATCGAGGTGGTGACCACTCCGCGCTGGTGCGAGATGATCTCCGATTGTCTTTCAGGCTTTATATGACTTGCCGTCAAGACCCTGAAGCTAAGAATTTGGCCTTTTGCTTCATTTGATTTGGCGCGTCCGAATCCTGCTGGGGGAAGAACGCTGTAGTGACATCTCTCCTACTGTATCGAGACGAATGCCGAGGTAGAGCTGGGATTTTGCCGTTACTCCGCTTGTTTGACCATGGGGTCTTTCGTTGACGTTACATCTACATCCTGCTGGACTGCGAAGGAACGCCGTTGTTGACATTGCGTCTGCTATATTGAGACGAATGCTGAGGTGGAGCTGGGGTTTTGCCATCACTCCGCTTTACTGACCATGGGGTCTTTTGTTGACGTTGCATCTACATCCTGCTGGACTGCGAAGGAACGCCGTTGTTGACATTGCATCTGCTGTAACAAGACGAATGCTGAGGTGGAGTTGGGATTTTGTCGTCACTCCGCATTGTTTCGACCATTGGGTCTCTTGTTGACGTTGCATCTGCATCCTGCTGGACTGCGAAGGAACGCTGTTGTTGACATTGCGTCTACTGTATCGAGACGAATGCTGAGATGGTCTCTAGGCTGTCTGTGAACCGTCGAGATTTGGAACTAAGGACTATGCCGTGGCTCCGTTTGATGGTGTAGCATCTATGTCCTGCTGGAATGAGGAGGCACACCGTTGTTGGTCTCCAGGCTGTAGAAGTGGCCATTGAGATTTGGAACCAGGGACTTTGCCATGGCTCCGTTTCGTTGCGACCCTGAGGTCGGTTGTTGACGTCACGTCTGCATTTGGTTGGAGTGAGGAGAAACGCCGTTGGTGATCTCTAAGTTGTCGATATCGACGTCGAGATCCTGAAGCTAGGGATCTTCTTTTGCTTCGTTTGTTGACATTGTGTCTGCAATATTGCGACAGATGTCGAGGTTGTCTCTAGGTTGTCTATGAACCGTCGAGATTTGGCTTTGCTTTCTGATGGAGCCTGTTGGGAAGGTATGGTTCCCTCTTTGTTCATGCCCCTGGATTGTATACAGGGATCGATGTGATCTCACCTGTAGGACAAAAAGTTTCATCTTTCATTATTTTTTTATTCTTTTCGCGATGCTCTATCATTTCAGCATTTTACATCGCGAAAATCGCGATCGCCCAATCATTTCGGCTATTTTTCTTTTTACTCGCTGCTTTTTATTGCGAGTTGCCCAATCATTTCGGCTGTTTTTGTATGCATACATTTTTACTTGATGATTTCATTGCAAGTTGCCCCATCATTTCGGCTATTTCGTATGCATGTGTGGCTCGTTGGATTTTCGCTGCAAGCTTGGAATTAGACACCGATTTTGGCATCAGTATCGCTACAACTGGGATATTGCCAGGAGCGAATCATCATTTGCCTCTGTCGATATCGAACAAAGGTGGCTTAGTAGATAAGGTTAAGATCCTGTCGACTAAGGCTTTTGACTTCATGAGCCGTAAGGGTCTCATAAAGGTATTTCTCCCTATAAGTCGTGAGGATCTCATAGGTGCGTTTTCTCCTTAGGAGTCGTGAGGATTCCTGAGTGCATGGTCTCTTATATGTCGTAAGGATCTTACAAGAGTGCTTTCTCCTTATAAGTCGAGAGGACTTACAAGGGCTGTTCACCGTGTAAACATATCCCTAGTCACGGATGGGACTTTGTTAGGGAAATGTTTATTCGCGCCCGTGGATTGTATACAAGGATCAGTATTGAGCCGCTTGTAGGGCAATATCGAAGGTTGTGGGAGTTGCTTAAGAACAGGTTCGGGTCTCTATAACTTAAGACTTTCAAATCTTATGAGCCGTGAGGGTCCCATAAGAGAGTTCTCCTTACGAGTCGTGAGGATCTCGCAAGTGTAATTTCTCCTTAGGAATCGTGAGGATCCCTAAGTGTGTTGCTCCCTTGTGAGTCTTAAGGATCTCACGCGGGTGGTTTCTTCTTACAAGGTCGAGAGGACCCTATAAGTGTCTTTTAACGAGGTTGCGCCCTTTCAGGTTTTCACAAACACTCGCCGGTAGCCCTGCTGTTTTTACTCACGGAGCCCTTTCGGGTTTTCATCCGTGCCCACTTTGCTTATGGACATACCGTTCTTTTTATTTGTTTTTTTTAAAATTTTTTTGTATTCTCTCTTTTTTAACGAGGTCGCGCCCTTTCGGGTTTTCACGAACACTCGCCGGTAGACCTGCTGTTTTTACTCACGGAGCCCTTTCGGGTTTTCATCCGTGCCCATTTTGCTTGTGGACGTACCGTTTTTTTTTCGTCAGCCTAAAGATGCTGCGGGTTGGGAGTAGTTTAACGGCGTTTCGGTCATTTGCAAGTTTTAGGACATTGCGGTCTGCCGTTAGTTTAAGGACGTTTCGGTCCATATCCAATTTTAGGACGTAGTGGTCCGTTGTTAGTTTAACGACGTTTCGGTCAATTATCCAGTTTTAGGACATAGTGGTCCGTTGTTAGTTTAACGACGTTTCGGTCTATTATCCAGTTTTAGGACGTAGTGGTCTGTTGGGCTTTCTCTATGAATGAGCATGATGCCCCCGGCGTGTCCATCTTTTTCGAAGCATGTGGTTGTGGCGGGCTCACCTTCCAGTTTTCGGACAGCGCAAACTTGCCCTGTTGGTACTGGTCTTCAACCCAGTTTTTGAAGACGTAGCAGTTATCGATCGGATGGCCCAATACTTGGTGGTAAGAGCAGTAATTAGAATTGTTGGCATTATTCAGTTGCAGCTGGTGTTTCGGCTCCGGTAAAGTGATAAGCCTATTACGCACTGCTAGTTCGAACAGCCTCCTTGTTTCATCCCGGGGAAATGAGTAAGGACGTTTCAACTTTTCATAGAGGGGTTGCCGCTTGTTGCTTTGGCGAACAACCGGTCTAGGGCCACTCGATTGTTGTTGAGCGTTGGCGACGAAGGCCGTTTTTTCCTTCCCTTTATCCTTTTTGCTCGATCCCTTGTTTGCGGGTTCGAGATTCTTTCCGGGTAGTGTGCGATTGCACGGCTGAATGTTCTCGCAACTCCCCAACTCTTTCGTTTTAGAGATGGACTCCTTGAAAAGAGGGCCGAGGGCTACTTTTTCGTCGGAATTGCTCCCGAATGTGAGAACTCGCGGTCCCTCGGGATCAACCCTATGACAATTGCCGGCAATTCTTTTACGCTCATCTATCGCATTTTTCTGCTGTCTACGAGCTTCACGCTTTGTCCTGTTGAAGTGTTTCCTGTGAGCGACATACCCTTGCCACCAATGCTTAAAGGAGTTGCAGTTCTCAGTAGGATGTGCGATCTTCTGATGATATAAGCAGAAATTAGGATGTACTTCCGCTTCATCAAGATGTATGCCACCAGGAGACTTTTCTCTAAAAGAGGGCGGCCTCATCCCCATTGATATGGCTTTGGCGAATCGTTTCCTTGTCTTGATCCTTCTCTCATTTGCGGTGGATGTACTTTGATATGGTGGGAGTGTTTCGACCCTTTTGTCCAGTCGCCGGCGTTTGGCCTTTTCAAATATGGACATCTCGCGCTCCCGACCAGCTTTACTTTTTAGACAAATCTCATCTAGAAAAGCGTCGATCATTTCGTCTGACGGCCACACGAATTCCGGCTCAGGCTCTGCCCCCAGTTTCTCAGTGCAAGGAGTTTTTTCATCGTCCGTAAATGAGTGGGAGATCACGTGACAAGTTGCCCCCGGTGCGTCCGTCTTCTTTGGAGTGTGCGGCTGTGGTGGGTTTACTTTCCACTTTTCAGACAGCGTGAACTTTTCTTGTAGGTACTGATCCTCGATCCACCCCTTAAAGATGAAATAATCCTCGATCGGGTGACTTATCGTTTGGTGGTAAGGGCAATAATTGGGATCGTTGACATCGCCTGGTTGCAACGGACGTTTTGGACTTGGCAGATTGATGAGTCTGTTGCACACTGCCAGTTCGAACAGTTTCCTCGTTTTATTCTGAGGAAACGAGTAAGGACGTCCCAGTCTCTCCTCGAGGGATGGGCGTGGTCGCACATTGTTCTGGCGAACAACCGGCTTTAAGTGGCTCGGCTGTTGTTGAGTATTGGCGACGACAGTTGCTTTCCCTTTGTCCTTTTCATTCCAAGGCTCTGTCTTTGAAGGAGATGGTCTATGACCCATCTGGTCTATTTGGGCCAGCTTGTCAATCAAGGCCTGAAAAGTGGTCGGCTTGAAGAACATCATGAATTGGGATATGGTCGCTTGAGGGTCGAGAGTACCTACGAACATGCCCACGGCAGGAGCTTCTTCGATGCGCTGCTCGCACTTTGACCATAGATTACGCCACCGTATCGCATACTGGACCCAAGTTTCGCCTGGCCTTACCCTGGCGTTGATCAATGCCGTGATCGGGGTGCGTCCGCTAGCACTCGCGAATCTTTGTGTAAACAGTTGCTCCATCTCCGTAAATGTTTTGACAGAGTCGTTAGGTAGCTCCGAATACCATTCAAAGGCTGTTTCTGCTAAGCTGCCGACGAATTGGCGAAGCATCAGTTTGTCACCGCCTCCAGTGTTGCCGCATAAGGCCCTGAATTGAGCGACATGCTGGTGGGGATTGCCTGTCCCCTTGTACACATGGAATTTGGGGATCGTATATCCCGGCGGGTAACTTATTTGGTCATACCAGCCTGGATATGGTCGCCCAGTTTTAACAACTTGGCCGGCCGTTTCGTTCGCTCGGTGAGCTCGTATTTTCTGAGCAATATAATCATCAAGCGTAGCTTTTGAGATGGTCTCCTCTTTGGCTGCTGAACAAGCCGGATGGGGATTTGACGTCTCCGTTCGGTCATCTTCAATAATGATCGGAGGGTCTTCGGCTGGAGGATCCGGCTGTAATATCATCCCGACCATGTCTTGGAAGAGAATCGCCATTCGTTTTATGTTGGCAGCTTGTTCTGCTGCTTCTCTGTCCCTCTTTTCGAGGACTCTGCGGAGGAAGTCAGCATCGGTTTCTTGTTCATGACGCTGCTCTGATGACGCCTCCGGGCTTTCTTTTGGTCCGGTGAGCACAGCCATTGCAGTCAGCATCTCCTGAAGTTTCTGCTGTTGTTGTTCTGGAGCCCTTGTTATTGATCAGGTGAGCGGTCGATGACCTGTGGAGATACGGCTGTCCTCTTTTCCGGACGCCATATAGACGGTGTGCACCACCATGCCCCCAGACTTGGGGCGTTTAGGTTCAGTGGTCTTGCGATTTGCCAAAGACACAGGGATCTTCTTCGGCCTCTTTCTTCTGTGAGCGGTCGAAGCTGAGGGGACCGTTGCTTTGGGCACCCAAGTGGATGTCGTCTTTTATGATTTGACAGGACGGTTCTTTCCTTCCTGGACTTTCACCTTCTTTTGCCGGTGAGAGTGATCTTGAATGATTACCGAGTCCTGAACCCGTCGCCAGACCTTGTAAATTTTGGAGGACAGCCGTTGAGGAGGCTGCTCCGGCTTCGCTTCTGTAACACTCTCCGCAGGTGGAGGAGATCTTTTTAACGTGGCAGTCGGAGAGTTCATGCGTACCCTCCTTAGCGGTTCAAAGCTGTTCCCAGTTGGAACAGCAGCATTAACTTCCACCATTGGAGCCGGTAGAGTTAGTCCTGAGGGGGAGTTGCCCCCGGCCTTCCTTACTCGGCGCCAGTGGCGACATCGAGCGTGTCGAGCCGTTGGAGCTGGTCCGGTGATGGGGATGGTTTCGTTTTGCCCCCGGCTCAGGTGAGGAGCCGTTGCCGATGTCAGCCTGTTAAAGACTGATATCCTTTGAGTAGCCGGAGCGGGAGTTGGAGTTGGGACGGTCAGTCTTGTAAAGCCCGACCCCTTGGCAGGAGAAACCGCCTTGATGATTTTGGGAGCAGGGATGGATATCCGCTTTGGGATAAAGCCTTCTGGTATTGCAGGCTTCTTCATGGGCCCGTTGGAGCTCTGGCCTAGTCTGTTAAAAACCGAGGTAGTAGAGTTGGGCGACCAATTGAGAAGGGCCGCAGTAGTAGCAAGCCGGTCGAATACCGACTTCTCTGGAGCTTCTTGTGACGGTACAGGGGCGTTGAAGCTCATGGGTAGGAGTATGGTCCCGAAGAATAGTCCAGCGGTGGCTTGAGTTACCTGCTCCACTGGCATCTTGAAAAGAGAGGCCGCTTGAGGCCCGTAGGTCACTCCTCTGGTAGGGACGGAGCGAGAGTTGCAGTTGCAGGTAGTGCAGTTTGAAGCCATTGATCTTCTGTTTTCTGAACGGAGCAAGACACCAAATCTTAGTACCTCGAATCCACATCAACCACAGCAAACCGCGATTTGTTCGCGAACACGACACACGAAGTGTGGAGTGGAAAGAGGAAAATGTCCCACCGGGCGTGCTAGAATCTGTTCCCCTCCGAAAGACGGCGCGACATGACGTCTTGCCTGAGATTCGGGGCAGATGCTAATTGGTGCTATCCGTCCACCTCTTCGAAGATGCCAAGTTGATTTATGGCACCGTGTATCGAAGGTTTAAACGGATGCGACCGATGTAGCAGACTTCGTCAGATTCCCCCTCGTTTGAGAGGTTTTTGATTGTGGGGATGCTCTTCCCTGCAGGCGCAAGCCCCTGCAGTTAATTACGCTACCGCATTGCGGTAACAACTTTCTCCTTCTCTAGATGGTCACTTCGTGTCATGTGTGTTTGTTTTGTATTTGGTTGCCCGTGGATCGTATACGGAGACTGAGTTATGTCGTCGCCTGTAGGGCGTGGACTAGTCCAAATCCGTATTTTCTTAGATTTGGGTTTGGGGTTTTGGTTTGAGGATACGTTAGCCATATTTGAGGCTAAGATTAACTCAAACGTTTGTTAAGGATACGTTAGTCCAATTTGAGACTATGATTGACTTAACTGGATCGTTGAGATCTGACAAAAGAGCATTTGGGGGCTCTATTGTTCCAGCTTAGGGACATAGTGGTCCATTGCATGTATGGCCGTCGGGACCCATCACCTCTCTGACGACGTTGAAGGATTACAACGACAGATGTCAGAGGAGTTCAGAGATGTACCCTTGAACCAAAGTTGATTGGGGGATTTATAGTCCAATTTGGGACTAAAGTCTGTTTGAAGGTTTAAGGATACGTTAGCCATATTTGAGGCTAAGATCAACTTAAACGGTTGTTAAGGATACGTTAGTCCAGTTTGGGACTAAGATCTACTTAACGGGATCGTTTAGATCCGACAAAAGAGCATCTGGGAGCTCTATTGTTCCAGTTTAGGGACATGGTGGTCCATTGCCAGTTTAGGGACATGGTGGTCCAAGTTCCAGTTTAGGGACGTGGTGGTCCAATGAAATGTATGGCTGTCGGGACCCATCACCTCTCTGAAGACGTTGAAGGATTACAAAGACAAATATCAGAGGAGCTCAGAGATGTACCCTTGAACCAATGTGGATTAAGTAATCTGTAGCCCAATTTGGAAATTAAGATCAATTAATTAGGTTATGAGCACATTGGCTCAGTTGAGTCTGAATTGAGGACTTATGGCCAATTTGGGCTAAGTCCAATTAAGTTAGAAATATTGGCTCTTGTTGGACCATTAAACATTTGTCTGGGTTCAAACCCACATTATTTAGCAATGCTAAACATTTTCATCTTTGATTTTCTCAGTTTTGAGATTCATTTGGAGGAGGGACTTTTGCCTCTAGAAAATTAGCCAATTTGGCTAAAAGTAGTGTTAAATACTAAAGAACAACCGTGTTAAACACTGGAGGTAAAACTCTCAAATTAGTGTTAAACACTAAAAGACAATCAGTGTTAAACACTGGAAATATAATCTTCAATTTAGTGTTAAACACTAGAAACAATCAGTGTTAAACACTGGACATATAATCCCCAAATTAATGTTAAACACTAAAGAAAGAGGGGTCACGTGTGGACACGTGAGAGCGCCCAAAAGTGGGACCAGATCCCTTTTCTTCGTTCTGCAATTAAGTGTTAAACACTTTTTTATTTTTATTTTAGAGCATCACGTGTTGGCACGTGATGGGGATTTATGCATCGGTAATTACAGCACTTGCTGAGGGGTCATGTGGGGACACGTGAGAGCGCCCAGAGCCTATATTTCCTTTGCTTTTTCTTTCTGCGTTTTGGGAGTCACGTGGGAGCACGTGAGGCATTGCCTCAAAGCTTCTTTTCTTCAGGGATCTTTTCAAGGGTCACGTGGGGGCACGTGACCCTAGTTCTTTTCATCAACAGAGATCTTTTAAGTCTCCATATTTTAAGAATTGAATTCTCTGTAGGGTTAAACCCTAATTACGATTTTGGAGGAATTAAATTCCTATTGTGAAAGAATTAAATTCTTATTTAGGATAAAACCCTGATTTATTTTTAAAGGAATTAAATTCCCAGATATGTAAAAGAATTAAATTCTTGATTAGGGTTAAACCCTAGTTTTGTTTTAGGAGAATTAAATTCTTAAAACTCAATTCCCCTTCTAAGTTTAGGATCTGCATGGCAGGATCTCGACCCGATGAGAATTAAATTCTCAACTTATGGGGAGATGTGCTCTGTGCAGATCTTCAACCAGAAGAAGAACTAAGTTCTTTTTTGTATAAGAGTTAAACTCTTGGATTTTGAGAATTAAATTCTCCGTTTGAAGGTTTGATTCCCTTTCTTTTCTCACCTAGGGTTTTCTTTGTTGAGAATTAAATTCTCCCTTTCTTTTTTTCCTTTGAGAATTAAATTCTCCTCTCTCTGTTTTCTCTCCAAAAACGTCCCTCCTCTTCTTTTCTTGGCTCCTATTTATAGGAGAAGGAAAAGAATCAATTTGTTTAGCAAATCTCTCATTGAAAGATTTGATTTGTTTTCATAATTAATATGATCCTTTAGATCACACAGTGAATTTTATTCACCGTTGGATTTTAAATCCAAAGATATTATGTTTGTTATTTCTGGTGAGATTTTAGCTAAATCTTTCCTTCTATCAAATCTTTCCATAAATTGGTGATCTTTAATCACCATTGGATTTTTAATCCAACGGTCCCCATAATCTTTTTCCATTTGGAAAGATTTAGAAAAATTTAGAATTTTAATTCTATTTCGAAAGATTTTAGAGAACTTTAGAATTTTAATTCTATTAAACTGTAAGGCTTTCAAAGCCTGTCACGTGCTGGCACGTAACCCTTGGTCACGTGTGAGCACGTGACCCCCAAATTGGTTCCTTTAACAGCCGCTTGTTTATGTTGTTGTTTTAACCATCACGTGTCAACACGCGGCCATTGGTCACGTGTAAGCACGTTGTACCTCGTTGAGGTATTTTCTGACTCTTAGAATTAAATTCTTTTAAACTATGAGGCTTTCAAAGCTAGTCACGTGCTGGCACGTGACCCTTGGTCACGTGTGGGCACGTGACCCCAAATTGGGTCAACTTTCAGCCGTTTGTTATTTCTATTCTAGCTATCACGTGTCAACACGTGATCATTGATCACGTGTGAGCACGTGATACCTCATTGAGGTAATTCCTGATTTTTAATCAGGGAACAGTGCATAGCGTATTCGCCCATAACTTTTGCTCCCGGATGAATTATGAAGCCCATAATATATCAAATCGAAGGGTTTTTCGAGATGCTTCCAATACCATCAGAATTTAATAGTTCCTCCTTCGGGAGTTTATCAAAATACAGACTGGAAGAAACTGGTTCGCATTTCCATAAGCGTATCACTGCCATTTGATACCTTGGACTCTTCTGCGCAGAAATTTTTGGCGGGAACACCTATCGTCAGTCCAAGTGTGAGAGTCAACCACGCAGGAGTATCCCCTACCCAAGGGTAGGACCCAAGGGTAAGGGAACACGGGCCCGAAACACGCACGATAATAATCAGTAATATCCCTATATATCTCCATATATCTCCATATGTGCTGGCATGGGACTACCGAGATTCTGTTGAACTCACCCTCAAACTACCCCACACCCCGTGGTCTACATCAAACGCCAACTATAAACTCAAATACCGGTCGTTCCATGACAAGTCTACGCGAGAACTGGAGACAGGATCCCCATCAAGCATGTCCTGACTGATACCCAAGATAAATGGACAGTGTTTGGTGCCTTACCTGTGACACTGATACAAGTGCTTCCATAATTATCCCATACCAATTATTGTCACACTTATACACGTCCCACCGACGTCGACAATGCAATAAATCAATAGGGTCCACTGATTGTGTACAAGTACGTGTCACTTTCACTTATCCATCCATTCTTAAACAGTAACGTACTAGCCACAATCAAACACTAAAACGTAACACTGGGTAATGCACATGATCACAAGGTTACCAATGCAATGACATCCATATAATGTGATGAGAATACAGTAATTAAGGCATGAATAAGATATCATCAATCGGTGTCCTACCACTTGCATAATTTATCATAAATCACACATGCACAATTTAGCGAAACAATGAGAAGGGGGTAAGCAGTATGTTTAATTATCTATCCATCAAAATTAGTTTCACATTAATCAGGTTTCAGGATCCCTAGATATGGCCATTTCATTTCAAGCGTTCGCTGTAGAAATTTCAGTTTCTGAACTGAACGTCCGTTTCGCGACACAATTATCACCCTGTTGGGATCATAATTTAGCGATGCTACAGTTGGATGAAATTTAGGTTTTTCAATAGAGTTTTCAATGCACTAGACGTATTCTCAATCACGTCTCTACGTCAGAAGTTATACACTGTTCAATACTAGGGTATCAGTTCTGTTTCTGTTTGGGACTGCTATACGTCCTGTTCTTTTAAATTGGCAATTATCACCCTGTTGGGATCATAATTTAGCGATGCTACAGTTGGATGAAATTTAGGTTTTTCAATAGAGTTTTCAATGCACTAGACGTATTCTCAATCACGTCTCTACGTCAGAAGTTATACACTGTTCAATACTAGGGTATCAGTTCTGTTTCTGTTTGGGACTGCTATACGTCCTGTTCTTTTAAATTGCAGTTTTAATAGTAAACGACGATAAAAGGGGTGAAATCACTTGCGTTATTTAGCTAACAGTTTCATCTTCAATAAAGTATAGGGTTCCGCAACAAACAATTTCAGGCAGCAAAGTAGTAAGCATTACGAGATAGAAATCAACAGCCGGAGCTGCTCTGGACTGCAGTCCAGAGCCGTTCTCCGAATCGGTTCTTGTCATATTTTCAGTACAGAAACTATTAAAAACTTGTATAAGGTTCCAGGTCGTCGAGTCAGCTTCGATTTGAGCCCTCGAACGCATCATTTCAATGTGTACACAATTAATTATGATTTTAACAAGTTTCAGACGCGGGAAATATTCAGTTTTAACGGGTGTAATTGGGGGTGATCGTTTAAGCCAGTAACGATTAAATTTTCCAGTCAAATTTCACCACAATATTCATTGCCACACGGTCCAGCATATATAGTCAAGTTCCGCCAGTTTAATGGAAGGTTCTCATTCGGGTCTTGCATCAAACACTTATGTCTTATAAGTTTTCATGAGTTTTAAACACGGAATTAGTAGGTTTTAGAAATGTAACAGTAATAACTAGCATGTAGCAAGTAGGGTACTTGCCTGGAGACGCTTTGGTGATGCACGGCAGCGGCAGCGGCATGAACACGCAACGAATGGTACGGTTAGGATTCGCGGCATCGGCTCGAGCTTGGGCTCTTGGACTTGACGACTCGGTGGGTGCTACGGACGTACGCTGGTGTTGCGACGGCTGCTGTGGCGATGACGACAATGATTAGACCGACCGAAGACACGGCTTAATCGGCGATGACGGCAACTGGGAACAACGTGTTTGCGACCACCATAGATGTTCGATGAAATGACGGGCCTCGATTTGGCTACGATGATGGCGTGTTACGATGGGCAGTGCGATGAGGCAGTGAGGGTGGTCGAGAGAGGAGGAGATGGCGAAGTGCACGGGGGGTTGATGGGCTAGGTGCTAGGGTGCTCGGGGTGCAGGGAAATGGGTGAGCTCGGGGCTGTTGAGGTGGGTTCATCGGAGATGAGTGCAGCGGCGATAGGGTGCGCCGGCGAGCGTTTCAGGCGGCGAGGGCTCTGGCAATGGAAGCTCGGGTGCGGTTGATGGAGGTGGCCGGCGCGGTGCTCGGGTGAGTGACGGGAGTTGCGGCCGTTGGGTTCTCGTCGGTGTGCAGGGAAGGGAGTCGGGGAGGTAGGTGGAGGAAGAGAGGAGGAGAAGGGAGGGAAGGGGGCTCGACGATGGTGGGTATCGCGCAGGGACTTGGCCACGACGGAGGGGTCGCCGCGATGCCAGCAAGGGGAGGCCGGCAGTGAGCTCGGTGGTGTCGGGAAAAGGGAGGAAACAGTGGTGGTGCTCGGGTTTTGGAAGGAGGACGATGAGGAGATTTGGGTGGTCGTCGTCGTCGGGGTGCAGTGGGTTTTGTGGAGTGCGGCTGGGAGTTGGGAGAGATGGAGAGGAGTGAGAACGATAGATCGAGAGTGAGGAGGGAGAGCAGGTTAGAGGGACGAGGAGAGAGGGGCTTCGCGAGCGCGCGCGAGAGTCGAGGGGACGTGAGGCGCGAGGGAGGCGGCCGCGAGACGTGGGCGAGGGGCGTATGGGGAAAAACGAGCGGGAAGGCGAGAGAGGGAGAGGGGACGTGGGGAAGGAGGCGATACGGGTCGGGTCGGGTCGAGTTGGCGAGGGGACGAGCCGGGCTCGGGTTTGGAAATTAAAGAGAATTAAATGAAATTGGAGAATTGGGCCGGGGAAAAATTAGAGCTTGGGCTGAGGAATTGTTGGGCTGGGGGATTATATATATTATGTGTTTATTTTGTTTTGGTTTTGTTTTGGGCTTGGTTTTAGGGGAAAAGGGAAATAGAAAAATAACAGAGAGAGTGGGCTGAGACACAAAAATAAAAGAGATTGGGATTAGGGTTTGGGGTTTAAAAGAAATAAAATAGTTATAAATAAAATAAATAAATTTTGTAAATAATATATTATGTAGAATACGGATAGTGGTGTACAAAAAGAACTGGGTATTACATCATATCACCCTTACAAAATTTTCGTCCTCGAAATTTAAAACAAGCGATAAACTATATAAAATAACATGCGAAAAGCTATGAACTCGAACATTCACATATAATGGTTTACTTAAAGCAGTTAGGTAAAAATTGAAGGTCTATAAATGTATAAAAACTAACGTAACTAAAGGGCAGGTCTAAGTAAGTACAAGACAGACCCAACTATAAGGGCAAACTATATGTACAAGAGAATAAAAATAGTAATAACAAACAATAATATTCGAGGCATGCTAGATAAAATTGAAACCCTAATTATATGCATACATACGTATATCAACATAGCGCAGCTAAAAATACTGGCATCAGACATAACCGTTTATAATAGCAAACTATAAGCACAATACCCGGGAAAATAAAGTAACAGTAATAAAATAGTGAAGGATTTGTCGATAGGCCAAAGTATTTAGAATAACTGTATCGGTCAAACGATTTTAAAATAACTTAGAAATCCACGTGGTGATACTAAGAGACATAGAGCAAAGTAAAACTGCGCGATATATGATTGCGCTATTGAAAATATGAGGAATAGTAGAGCTTCTAAAATGGGTAAAACGGAAATAGTCAATAACACACAATTTATCGATAAATACGAAATAATGAAAATTAAATTTTTCGAATGATGATGTCCCTAAATGTAATAAAAAGAAGGGCTAGTCAGGGTAGGGGTTACAATAGAGTAAGGCCCATTCAAAAGATCGGGGTGCGGCACTTTTTACTCTAAACGAGGGTCAAAACAACATAAGGTGCAGGGGTGAAGGACAGTAATGAGTCTCAGGGGGAAAAGAAATGTATAGGGGAAACAGTCAACGCCGCATGTGAACCAACAATCAAAAGATTAGCGAACTCAGAAATTTTATTTCATTCCAGAAAATTCCAAACAAGGCATCCTCGACAAATAAAAAATGGCCCTAAAATATACATAGATTTATTGGGTCAGAGGAGACAAAAGCTAAATCGTGTCAGTCGTGGTTGTGGAGGTTCAGCAGGTTACGGTAGGCTCGCGCGCTCAGATAGGGGCGTCCATTTCCATAGCGCCTCGCAGGGACCGCCACTGGGGGTTCTTCTGCCGCAGGGTCTTATTCTTCCGGTCCTTCTTCCTCGGCTGGAGCTTCTTCATTGAGGTCTGCTTCCATGTGATTCTCTTCTTCTGGATCCTCTTCCATAGGATTTTCTTCCACTGGATTCTCCCCAATGTTTTCCTCTCCTGGATTTTCTTCTATCGGGTCCTCCTCGGAATCTTCCTCTATTGGGTCTTCTTCGAGGTCTCCTTCCTCCTCGTTGGAATCACCGATCATGTCAACTTCTGGGGCTGCGGCTCCCTCGTTCTCGGAATCACTATTTCCGAAAATAACCTGGGGACTGTTGATCTTGTCATTTGAACTCACCAGCATGCAGTCCAAGGAAACGCACGACCGTGTGTTCTCATCTCGAGGTGGCGCTACTCCAGGGTGGGCCATGGCCTGAAGGAAAGAGTCATGATTAGGCAGTGGAACACATTAAGAAGATAACCAAGGATACGGTAGCACACGGATGACATGTTGTAGGTAAGGAATCAAGATTTAGAATACCGATGCAACGAATATTATAAGTAAAGTGAGTGGGAAGGGGACGATACATACATCACAACTCAGAATTTTAGTACATTCAACTAAAAGTTCAACGGATACAAGATCTCAAACAAAAAGAAAAAAATATTTACAAAGACTGACAACGTTTTTTATTGAAAGCGGAAAGGCGATAATTCTTCTTTGATTTCCAGGCTGCTGCATTCTCGTCACGCGAGTTGAATCCTGCGTTGGGCCGGCACTATCCTCGAAGCTCGAACTACGAAATAACCATCACTTGTAGTTCCTTCCTTTTAGGGCAACCATTGATAAGATGTTCGCTGGATCCGCAAATCAGGCACTGCCCTTTGGCGCTGCGACAATTTCTCTGAAGGTGTCCTGGCTTCTTGCAGTATCCACAACGTTGAGTCTTCCGCTGCTTTCGTTGCTGGGGAACAAGTGGGCGCTTCATCTTCACCTCTTTTCCTTGTCTAACAGGGATCCCTTTACGATTGGAGGCTTCCGCTGGTGCCGGAGTCATCTGCCTTCTTAATCCTTCAGCCAACAGGTCGTTTGTTCGCTCCTGGGCTTTCTTTCAGACCTTGCAGTACACTCAGAATCTTTACGGTGTGATTCTGGGAAGTGGGGATCGAAGAAGAGTCGTTGGAAGACATGGTCCTGAAACAACAATTTTTAGGACGGCATAAGGTACAAGGAGTAAAAATCAAAACAAGATACAGAATAGACAATGAAACAAGAATATCGGGTGGGATGAAACTCAATCGAGCGGAAATCAAATGTAGAACTCCAAGTTACCCAATAGAGTACAGTATTGTAACTATGCTGCAGTTCATGATTACAACCACGTAACTCTATTAAGTCATCCAAAACTCTAGCGAATGGATCAATATGTATAGCAGCATACACTCTGTGAACCAATATCAAGAATAACAAGTTTACAATCTAGACCGAAAGATGTCTTAGATTGTCAAGCACTACACGGAAACTGCAATCCCAATTGAAGCAAAACCTGGCTCTGATACCAACAAAACCATGTCACGCCCCGCTTCCCAAAATAAGAAATACAAGGGGTTGACAAGGCCAACCATGCTCCGACGGTCAAGGAAATATCCTGCCGTAGTCACACTTCGGCTTCTAGCTTTACGTGGTAATCAGTAAACAATGCAAAGGTAATGAGAAATGCAGTAACTAAATCAAAAGAACTAACCAGGTGGAGATCAATGAAGTATAGCTCTGAGTCGCTAATCAAGATGTCCGTGATATCCTCGAGGTACGTCAGGTCCTGGTCCAAGCTAGATCCACTTCTCACTCTGAGCATGCATACTCAGGTCATCAGAGCGACACGATAGCAATATATATATCGATACAATGGTAACCCGGGTAATAATAATGAATATGTAACAGTATCAAAAGAGTAAAGACGTGAACATGAAGTAGCCAATGCAGGTATCTAATAGAGCAGGCAAACAGTAAAGCAGTAAACGGTATGGCAGGTATGTTGAATCAGTAAGCAATACATGTCAATATCACTAACCCTATCAGTCTCTAAGTCTCACTGTACAGGTCGCTAAGCCTATCATCAGTCCAAGTGTGAGAGCCAATCACGCAGGAGTATCCCCCACCCAAGGGTAGGACCCAAGGGCAAGGGAACACGGGCCCGAAACACGCACGATAATAATCAGTAATATCCCTATATATCTCCATATATCTCCATTTATGCCGGCATGGGACTCCCGAGATTCTGTTGAACTCACCCTCAAACTACCCCACACCCCATGGTCTATATCAAACGCCAACCATAAACTCAAATACCGGTCGTTCCATGACAAGTCTGCGCGAGAACTGGAGACAGAATCCCCATCAAACATGTCCCGACTGATACCCAAGATAAATGGACAGTGTTTGGTGCCTTACCTGTGACACCCATACAAGTGCTTCCATAATTGTCCCATACCAATTATAGTCACACTTATACACGTCCCACAGACGTCGACAATGCAATAAATCAATAGGGTCCACTGATTGTGTACAAGTACGTGTCACTTTCACTTATCCATTCATGCTTAAACACTAACGTACTTGCCACAATCAAACACTAAAACGTAACACTGGGTAATGCACATGATCACAAGGTTACCAATGCAATGACATCCATATAATGTGATGAGAATACAGTAATTAAGGCATGGATAAGATATCATCAATCGGTGTCCTACCACTTGTATAGTTTATCATAAATCACACATGCACAATTTAGCGAAACAATGAAAAGGGGGTAAGTAGTATGTTTAATTATCTATCCATAAAAATTGGTTTCACATTAATCGGGTTTCAGGATCCCTAGATATGGCCATTTCATTTCAAGCGTTCGCTGCAGAAATTTCAGTTTCTGAACTGAACGTCCGTTTTACGACACAATTATCACCCTGTTGTGATCAGAATATAGCGACGCTACAGTTGGATGAAATTTAGCGTTTTCAATAAGGTTTTCAATGAACCAGACAGATTCTCAATCACATCTCTACATCAGAAGTTATACACTGTTCAACACTAGGGTATCAGTTCTGTTTCTGTTTGGGATTGCTATACGTCCTGTTCTTTTAAATTGCAGTTTAAATAGTAAACGACGATAAAAGGGGTGAAATCACTTGAGTTATTTAGATAACAGTTTCATCTTCAATAAAGTACAGGGTTCCGCAACAAAAAAGTTCAGGCATCAAAGTAGTAAGCATTACGAGATAGAAATCAACAGCCGGAGCTGCTCTGGACTGCAGTCCAGAGCCACTCTCCGAATCATTTCTTGTCATATTTTAAGTATAGAAACTATTAAAAACTTGTATAGGGTTCCAGGTCGTCGAGTCTTCTTTGATTTGAGTCCTCGAACGCATCATTTCAATATGTACACAATTAATTATGATTTTAACAAGTTTCAGACGCGGGAAATATTCAGTTTTAACGGGTGTAATTGGGGGTGATCGTTCAAGCCAGTAACGATTAAATTTTCCAGTCAAATTTCACCACAATTTTCATTGCCACACGGGCCAGCATATATAATCAAGTTACGCCAGTTTAATGGAAGGTTTTCATTCAGGTCTTGCATCAAACACTTATGTCTTATAAGTTTTCACGAGTTTTAAACACGGAATTAGTAGGTTTTAGAAATGTAACAGTAATAACTAGCATGTAGCAAGTAGGGTACTTGACTGGAGATACTTTGGCGATGCACGGCAGCGGCAGCGGCACGAACGTGCAACGAACGGTACGGTTAGGATTCGCGGCATCGGCTCGAGCTTGGGCTCTTGGACTTGACGACTCAGTGGGTGCTACCGACGTACGCTGGTGTTGCGATGGCTGCTGCGTCGATGACGACAATGATTAGACTGACCGAAGACACGGCTTAACCGATGATGACGGCAACTGGGAACAATGTGTTTGCGACCACCATAGATGTTCGATGAAATGACGGGCCTCGATTTGGCTACGATGATGGCGTGTTACGATAGGCAGTGCGATGAGGCAGTGAGGGTGGTCGAGAGAGGAGGAGATGGCGAGGTGCACGGCGGGTTGATGGGCTAGGTGCTAGGGTGCTCGGGGTGTAGGGAAATGGGTGAGCTCGGGGCTGTTGAGGTGGGTTCGTCGGAGATGAGTGCAGCGGCGATAGGGTGCTCCGGCGAGGGTTTCAGGCGGTGAGGGCTCCGGCAATGGAAGCTCGGGGTGCGGTCGATAGAGGTGGCCAGCGCGGTGCTCGGGTGAGTGACGGGAGTTGCGGCCGTTGGGTTCTCGTCGGTGTGCAGGGAAGGGAGTCGGGGAGGTAGGTGGAGGAAGAGAGGAGGAGAATGGAGGGAACGGGGCTCGACGGTGGTGGGTGTCGCGCAGGGTCTTGGCCACGACGGAGGGGTCGCCACAATGCCAGCAAGGGGAGGCCGGCAGTGAGCTCGGTGGTGTCGGGAAAAGGGAGGATACAGTGGTGGTGCTCGGGTTTTGGAGGATGGACGACGAGGAGATTTGGGTGGTCGTCGTCGTCGTCGTCGGGGTGCAGTGGGTTGTGTGGAGTGCGGCTGGGAGTTGGGAGAGATGGAGAGGAGTGAGAACGAGAGATCGAGAGTGAGGAGGGGGAGCAGGTTAGAGGGACGAGGAGAGAGGGGCTTCGCGAGCGCGCGCGAGTGTCGAGGGGACGTAGGGCGCGAGGGAGGCGGCCGCGAGACGTGGGCGATGGGCGTATGGGAAAAAACGAGCGGGAAGGCGAGAGAGGGAGAGGGGACGTGGGGAAGGAGGCGATACGGGTCGGGTCGGGTCGAGTTGGCGAGGGGACGGGCCGGGCTCCGGTTTGGAAATTAAAGAGAATTAAATGAAATTGGAGAATTGGGCCGGGGAAAAATTAGAGCTTGGGCTGAGGAATTGTAGGGCTGGGGGATTATATATATTATGTGTTTATTTTGTTTTGGTTTTGTTTTGGGCTTGGTTTTAGGGGAAAAGGGAAATAGAAAAATAACAGAGAGAGTGGGCTGAGACACAAAAATAAAAGGGATTGGGATTAGGGTTTGGGTTTAAAAGAAATAAAATAGTTATAAATAAAATAAATAAATTTTGTAAATAATATATTATGAAGAATACGGATAGTGGTGTACAAAAAGAACTGGGTATTACAGATTCCCACTGTGCTTTGATTTCCACCATACCACGGTCAAGAGATCGTGCAAAAAGGTGGTTTTTGGGTACAGTCCCGAGTCACATGGAGGCAATGAGCGATAGGAGGGGTTTCGTCTCTCCCGGTATTGGGAGTTGATGTTGCGCTATGCTCGATTGGCCATAACAGAAAATCCCTGTCCAGGGTTGCTGAGGTTTACCGGTAAGTGTTATCAGTAGTTTCTTGAACCATTATGGACCTTGCATCGGCATGACTTATCAGGCTATTGGGGTCTGACGTTATACCACCCCCAGGCTATGATATGCGACATATCAGACGAAGAGACCGGATTGTACGGTAGTGTTATTGATTGGATTCGCAGGAGTACGAGCAGGCTTGCTTGTTGATCTTTTGATCGCTCAATACCCAGGTGGCCGTTACGTTTAGCAGACCGCTTGCGGCTTGTGGATGTTTGATATGATCATCACCTACTGCCGGCGTATTGACGAGTCTTTAGAGTCCTATACAGAGTTTTCGTGGCTCAAGCGAACGGGAGTAGGAGCACATATGTGATATGTGCGGGATTTTGATTAATGCGTGTATATGATACCGCATTGCATTCTCGCGATATGTGTTATCGGTCGGTTATATATGATATAGCCGGGTTATCGGATCAAGAGTTGATTCGATAAGTTGATTCATTTGATATTAGTCGGTTATACACACTATAGCCGGATTATTAAATCAAGTGTTGATTTAATAATTTAATGTAGAATTATATATTTGATATATTAAATTACATTAACTAATATTATCTCACTTAAGCTTTTCTTTTTCTCACATTTGATACACTTAACATATATGTGATATATATTAATTGTTTTCTTTGCACACAAAATATATATGTGATATATATTGTTGTGTCATGTTAGGTTACACATGCAACATGCTAGTATGAGACTCACACCATGCTAGCTTAAAGTCAGGGTTTTATTTATTTTCAGTAATTCAAACATTTGGATAATGAGTCATGGTTCAAAACTTGCAAAAGCTTGTAGGTTTCATTGACTAAGTCCACTTGTTTGTCTAGTTTAAGATATTTGTTAACCCAACCCTTAACCCATAGCCATGGTTTAGTTTCTACAATGGTTAGTGCATGACATGCACTCACCATGGTTGCATTTCTAACCTCACTTGATTATTCTTTCATCACTTGCTTCATCTTTTTCTTCCAAATAGAAAAGAGTTTTCTACGGTTTGAAAAAGTGATGAAAAATTGTGAGAAAATTAAATCTAAAATGAGAAAAATTCCTACTTCATCATTCTCTACTACTTGCCATTTAATATAGGGTGTTTGCCTCACTAATTCTACAATTAGTGAAGAGATAGCTTGGGTTAGTGTCTCCTCGACGTAGATCATATTCGGCCTCGAAGACTTCGATGCAAGCTTGTTCGTTTCTTCATGGGAGCCTCTCTAGAGTCCGGAAGTTCGTGATCGCAGCGAAGGGACTACTACACAGATCTATTGAAGTAAAGGACCGGTCTACAAAGGTTGTATTCCTTGTTCACTTTAGATGTAAAGTGTTTACATTATGTTTCGTCGGGTTTTCAAGTAGCGATTCTAGGGTTAGGGTTTACTAGAACGACAAAATTTTAAAATTAGCATGGACGATGCCTCTCGAAAACTTGCTGCTATGCTGGGCAACCCAACAGTGGTATCAGAGCCATGCTAGAAAATTAGACGATATTTGTTAGGATTACGAAACCGAAACTACCCCGAAACACCCGATACGAAAACTTGGTTTCTGTCGAATTTAAAAAGTCTTCAAATTTTTTTTAAACTGCAGAATGTTGTATGAGATATGATATGAACACTGAGAAAATTTGAGGGGTTTTTATGCAAATATGGCCAGCCACATAGGGATAAAATCCGGCCTCCTCGGTCCATTTGTGAGTTTTTGCTTTAAATTTTCACTGTGTTCCAGTCTCTGGGTTTTAGGGTTTCAGGTGTTGTTTGTTTTTGCTAAATTTTCATGTGATATTAAGTTTCTGTAAAGGCAACTCAGAGTGTTTCGTAATTGTAATCCTAACATGTATTCGGGTTATTTAGACGATGTTAAAAAGTTCGTACGGATATTAATAACCCAATTTTTCCCCGCTGGAAATTTTTCAAGAGTTGGATTTTTTCCGAGTTTAAAAATTTCAGAAAAGCATGCAAGCGATTCTGTGGACTCTCTAGAAGAACGAAATCCTAACTTGATTATGTGACTGTCAGAACCGCCATCAAACCCTAGGGTTTGTGGTAGTTCAGCGGTGCCACATGCGAGGCATTGGTTGACCCTTTTACGGCTGGTTCATAAGAGCTCTGGCATGTTCTGGGTATTTTTTGAACTCCGCTCAAGTGTTGAGCTCATTGGGAAAGTTTGGGTGTTTGATTATTCGATCGAAAAGTTTAACTTCGTCTAGCTATCTGTGATTATGATACAATATTTGGAATCCACATAATCAGTTATGAAATAACTAGTTTGAATTTTATAAATCTAGCAGTTTAGTCTCATTTGATCGGTTGCCACGGGATTTTGATGTTGATCAAAAGTCCGTCGCAATTACGTAGTGTATGCGGATACTCGCCGGGTAACCTTATTAGATAGGCACGCCCTATATCCCCGACCAAGTGACTGTAGGAGAACCCTGTCGCCAAAAGCATCCGTTCGGGTGCTCGCGGCAGCAGTGTTCCGCCTTAGTGCACTTCGTCGACGGCATCGGGGGGTGCGACCGTCTACTAAAGTTTCCGACGAGTATTCGATCAGGTTATCAGGAATCTTGTTGAATTACCCGACAGGTTATTGGAAAGTGTTTTCAATATCGAGACTAAAATGCAGGGATTATAATTGTTAGGCATGCGATGTCTAAGGAATTTATTTGGTTAGGCATGAAATCCAATGTATGTGATACATTGGGTTTATGATGTCTAATGTAGTTGCGGATTCCAACTGTTGTAGTTTTTCACTTTCTTTTCTGCGACCGTAAGTGTAATATATGGTGTATCGCCGATTTCGGTGCTATATGTCAACGACAATTGGGATACGTATATTTACTTACGTTGATGACATGTGATGTTATGTGTTGCCGTGATATGTTATATTGGATCGCCGTGTTTTGAATAGCCGGGGGTATTTATGTGAGATGAGAGTTTTTCATTTTCATTCATGTAAAAGCTTGTATGTAATATTTTTTTATTGGGGCACTTCTGGGTTGAGGATGATGTCACCATTGATGTATATTATTTACTTTTCCGCAATAGGATAGACCCAAGGCGGGGAGCACAAGTAACCGGGTTCTAGGGTCCAGTAGGAGACCATCTCGAGGAGTCGAGACCGGGTCTCCTAACTCTAGAATTGGTAGGGTTGCTTGCCGCTCTCGTAGGGGTCTAGGGATGTGGGTTTGGCTATTCATCACGACCGTGGAATCCGCGTTTTTACTGGCTTAAATATAACACGAATTTCCTAGTATATCCAATATTTCATATGTGATTCTTCTGCTGCTGATATTCTGTGATGTTATCACTTGATATTCTCTGAGACAAATGCCTATATTATATATATGAGATATAATAAATATTGTTGCTTTCGTTTCTTATGTGATGCTTGGAAAGCATAAAATTGATAGGACTTCATTAATGAGATTAATGAAAGAAATAAAAGAAACCTAAAGATATTGTAGAAACTTGTTTCGAAAACTGGTAGCTCTAGTTCTTGCTTTGCATAGCGGTATTCCTTGTAGAATATCCAGCACCTTATTCGATAAGGAAAAAGCCGAGATCCATTCACCGGGAGTGACCTCTTTAGCGAAACTAGCAGATGCTACAACCCACTCGGTTTGTCTTTTGATTACTTTTATAGTTTTTGCTTCGCATAGTGGTATTTGTGAAATATCCTGCACAAAGAGCCGAGATCCCTTCACCGGGAGTGACCTCTTTAGCAGAACTAGTAAAAGCCTTAAAAACACTCATTTTCAAAATCACTCGATTCTACAATGAGATCAAGTTCATTACGCAAATGGTTTTCTTAAAAACCTGTCGTAGCCCTCCGTTATTTCAGATAAGTACCACTTAGTATTCGTGCTACGTTTGTTGGGTTTCGTCAAGACGTAGTGTGCGGTAGCTAATTAGTGCTTATCTACTAAAGCATGAGATGCGATTGGATTAGGGTAGTCGTGCGACTTTGTTGGCCTTCTTCAAGGGTCGTGCGGGTGGATTTAATTCAATCATGAAATGTACGGGTTGAACTTGACTAGCGGCCTATGGTTTATTGGTCTTCGTCAAGGTCATAGGAAGCTAGGGGCAAAATATTATCGGGAATTTTAAGTGTTGAAATTTGCAATGAGATTGCATACCTTCTATGAGATAGTTGGATCCCGATACCCACTGCGAGTAAGAGTTACTCCTGGGAGAGATTTACACATTACAATTAGCCGATCAAGTAGGTGTCTAGAAAGGTGTTAACGGGGTTACGCCCCTGAGAAAACGAGGTTTATTTTAATTAGGTCCGTGCGAAAGCACGGGAAACCTCCCTCAAAGTATTGACACCCGCCTGGCCAAAAGATTGGCGAACTTATAGGGTGTAATTAATCCCGACAAGTCTTACCTTTTAGGGTTTAAAGGACGATTTGACTAAAACAGTGGGAGCCATCCTGATTAGATAAAATAATAACCAATCTAATTTTGCAAGAGTGCACGCAGAGTGTTTTCTTCTCCCTCTCTCTCCTTGTAACAACCTAGTTCATTTATACCAATTCCAGTTCCTGTATTTACTTATCTGTAGTATTTTCTTGATTTATCGTGTTTTAGGTGCGAATGGTATTTTACATTTTACTTTGCATTCGACTCGACCCGCTTGCTTGAACCTGTTTGATTCATATTTATAAATTACCCTGACTTGTTACATAGACACGTGCGTCTCATGATTAGTACATACTGGCATTTCATACAGCATCGCATATTTTACCATATAACATTTTAAGTCACAGAAAATAATTTAAAATTGCATTTCGTAGCCTGCATGATACCCCTAACCCCGTGGTAGCATCCGCGCATCTTGTTCTCGTCCTGTTCAGTGAAACGGACGTGTTTGGATGGCTACGCGCACGTACGTGCATCCGTTGTTGGGGATATGCATTTTCGTTACCTGAGCCTTTGTTTTGAATTTTGAAAGTCGCATATATTTTTCGTATTTTAAATCTGAATTTTTAGACCCGACTCGGGCGCGTTTTGGAATACTTTTGTATCCCGCCAAAATTCTAATTATTTAAAATTTTTAAAGTTTCGTTTAAAATTTATTTTAACAGTTCACAAGATTTTATTTAACAAACAAAAATCTTTTTAAATTTTTAAATCTTATTCCCAGCTCACCCAGCTCTCTCTTTGGCTAGCCGTGGCCCCCACCTTTCTCTCTCTCCCTCTCCCAGCTTCTCTCTTTCTTTCTCTCCCCGCTAGCGACAGCTTTCTTTCTCCTTACTGTTCACTGTCTCTCTCTTTCCTCTCGCTATCTCTATCTCTCTCCTCCCGAATCTCTCTCTCTCATCTCGCTATCCCTGTAGCGATAAGGATCTCGTCACCTTCCTTTCGCTTAGGATTAGCTCCCTCTTAGATTTCTTTCCTTCTCACTTTTTAATCCCGAGCCCTCCATCTCCTTAACCCATCGACGATCCTCAAACCCTAACCCTAGCTTCATCATCTCTCTTCCCTCGACCTCTCCTTCATCTCCATCATCTCCTTCCTCCTTCTTTCTTCCTTCTCCCGAGACCCTGCACACCCACAGCACCCACAGAACCCATCGCCACCACCTTTCCTTCGCCGCCGATCATCCCTCGCCATCATCATCTTCTTCCTCTTCTTTCCTCTCTCCTCTCTCCTCTGTCTTCTCCCCTTCACAGATCCCTGCACACCCTATATCAAGAAAAACCCAGCAAACCCAAACCTTAACCGAAACCTTAACTCCAAACCACCTCGCCGGAGCTCCGTTCATCACTGTCGACATCTCCACCCCTCTCTGTAAACCCAGTGAGCATCCTTCTTCTTCCCATTCTTCTTCTTCCCCTTTCTTTTCTTCTCTTCTCTTCTCTTCTTTCTTTCTTTCTTTCTTTTCTTTTCTTTCTCTTTAATGAAAAATAGTTCTCTGTCTTTTGTAGTTCGCCGGAGCCGGGCGTGACGTCGACGATCCCGACGATCCAAACGTCGTACCTGACTTGTGTGATCACCTTTGTACGTTGTTTGGGACCGTTCCGTGTACCGTGCGCGCGTTGCGACATTTCGCCGACGTGAGACGTTCTGTACACACCTGTTTCTTGATCCGTCTAGGCAAGTTAATCTTGCTATATGCTATATAATTCATTTTATACCTATTTAAATATATATCATACCTGTAGTTTAAATCTAGTACCCCATGTTTCATTTTATAACGTTTCGATGTTCCGTTTGCATCCGTTTACATCATTTTAGATCTAGATCATGAAAACTTATCTTGTTGCATACTAGATTACATTATACTGCATCCATATCAATATTTATATCACATATTGCTTAGTTGTACATCCCACATTACCATTTTATAGTTTTATAATGTTTCGGATACCCGTTTGCATCCATCTCATTTAGAATATAGATAATTGCATCCATAGATCATATTAAGACATAATACTATGATATTAACATTCCATGTTTAATAAAGTGCATCCTAATTAATATTGGAACTATAAACATAACCCTAATCGATAATTGTGCATCCATATGTTTGAATCTATACCTATTTGCATACCACATCACATTATTCCATTTTATTGTTATATTGGTATCCTATACTTGTTTTTGTATACCCATGCTTATTATAGTTTGATTATGAGCACCCACGTGATACTTGTGCACCCCTGACATGACTTGATATACTACTACGTGACACGACTTGATATTGTGCACTACTTGACATGATTAGATACATATACACTACTTGACTTGACTGATGTACCACAGCTTGACCTGTTACCTGATCTTGTTACTAATGCCAACAATCTTGACCTGTTGTCCCTACGGACATTTCCTGTTGTCTCTTCAGACAAACCTGTACTTGCTTGATCCTGTGTTGGCATTAGCTCCAGATTTATTAATACCTGACTTGAACACATAACTTGGGGGTATGGGGAAATCAATGATGAAACCTGACTTGTAACTCGACAGTTCGATGCCTTTACTGATCAGTCTTACGGGCTAGGCCAGCCCCGGGATGATGCTGCTGACATCATTCATCGTTACATACTACCTTTTACTGCCTTGCGGCACGTCTCGGATTCAGCCCGAGAATCTTGACCGTGGTCCCGGGCATGCACGGGATACTATTGAGTTACACCGATGATTCATCAAATTGATTTCAAAGACTTGAGAGTAGTTAACCCAATAGACCAGTTTAGATTACTCACTACACATTACCCTTCACTGTCCTTATTTATATTACTGTTATACCCGTTTTACCATTCATACTCATACCTGCATGTCTTGCTACCCCTGTTTATATTATTGCTTGATATTATGACGCACTGACGTCTGGGTTTTGCATGGCCCAGATTCTTTACCTTTGCCGCAGGCCGAGCCGGAGCATTTCAGTGAACAGGCCGAGTAGTGAGGACCTGTTATTAGTTTATTTCACTTTCTTTTATGCATTTTCATTCCTGATGTGAGCCCGCATTATGGGACGTACATTCCAGTTTATTCTTGTATTAGATCTTTTTTCTTCCGCATTATTTTATTCTTGACTTGTTATTTTGGCTCATAGACATGTTTTAGATAGTTATTATTATTGTTCTTGATATCTCTACAGCCGTAATGTGACTGTGGAAGGATATTTCCTATCCACAGGTAGCATGGTTGGCTCTGTCACGTGCCTATCTTACCGTATTCTGGGAAGCGGGGCGTGACCCTCCTGGTAGCGATCATGTCACGCCTTAATCAAGATAATAATATGGATGCATTGACCGAACCTGCTTATTATACTGAGCTAGGGAATGTTGGTTCCGCTCTATCTTATAATTGTTATAAGCCCGAGCAGGAAATAGGGGAATATCCGGATTCCCATGCCACCCAATTGAAGAAAAAGCATGTTGATGCATATTCTTCGGGTGTGTTCGTTACCAAGAACTGTTTCTTAGTATCCTCTATGTCCTGGGTATGTGATACCAGATCAGGATCCCACATATGTAATATATTACATGGGCTACAGAAAGGTAAAGAACTGAGAATGGGTGATATGTCTCTGAGTGTTAGAGAATGGTGCAATTGTTGCAGCCAAGTCAGTTGGCAGATATCACCTTGTATAAATACATTGATTCTGAACAAATGTTATTAGATACCGAACCTGATATACAACATTACATCAGATTCTTTATTAAGTTAAAGAAGGATATAATTATGTATTGGAAGGATAATGTTGTGAACATTTTCCTGAATCAAGAGTTGATTCGTTCAGGCACGTTATATAAAACCATATACATTCTAAATCAAACCACAGTTCAAAGTATATAGAACACACACAAGAGGAGTAGTTTAGAAATGAACGAATCCTTCTTGTGGCATTGTAGACTAGGTCATATTAATGCGACACGACCAGCTAAGTTACATAAGGATGAATATAAGAATCTGTTCAAATTTTCATCTTATGCTACTTGTCAGTCTTTTCTCAAAAATAAAATGACCAATACTCCGTTTACTGGAAACAGAGAAAGAGTTAGTGAACTCTTGGGATAGATACATGATGATGTATATGGTCTTATGTCTAATACCAAGGCTGGTTCTTTGTACTTCATTACATTCATCGACTATCTCTCAAGATTCCGACATGTGTTCCTGTTGAAACACGAGTCTGAAATTTTTGAGAAATTCAAGGAATATAAGCTTGAAGTTAAGAACCAGATGGGTAGAAGTATTAAGTCCTTCGATGTGATCGAAGAGGTGAATACTTGGGCATGGAGTTCCTGGAGTTTCTAAAAGGAGAATGTGATTCTCTCTCAGCTTACTCTTTCGTATACACCACAGCACATCGGTTGTATCGGGACGGAGGTATCGCACCCTATGAGATATGGCGCGCTCTATGATGAGTATTGCTGAGTTACCTGTTTCCTTTTGGAGTTATGCACTTGAGAAGTTGCATACCTATTGAATAGGGTTTCATCCAAATCAGGGCCTACCACTACATATGAGATATGAAATGGGAAGAGATCATGTCTTAAACAAGTTAAGATATGGGGTTGTCCGGCCTATGTTGAAAGGCAAAATCCGGACAAGCTCGAGGCAAGGTCAGTACTGTATAAGTTTGTTAGAATATCCCAAACATTCGTGAGGGTATATTTTCTACCTAACTGAGGAGCAAAAGGTGTTTTGTTTCTCAGCATGCCACCTTTTTAGAAAGGGAATTTCTTGTGAAGAAATTAGTGGTCATGAGGTAGAACTGGAAGGAGTTCCAGCTAGACAAACTAACAGCTGATGATTTGGTGAAACCAAAAGATTCAATAGTCTCCAACGAACCTCAGCCTCTCCGCGAATCTGGTAGGGTTCCTCATCCACTTGAGAGATCTACAGTCTTCTCGGTGACAGTGGCAGCGAGGATTGCATCATGAGATGATGGCCTAACTAGGTTCAGGCAGGCCATCACGAGTGGCGACTCTGTAAAAAGGCTGGATGCTATGCGATCAAAGATGGAATCTATGTACACCAACAAAGTATGACTTTGAATATGACACCTGAAGGGGTAAAACCCATTGGGAGCAAATTGGATCTTGAGAAGATTCTTGGTGTAGATGCAAAAGTTGAGAATTTCAAAGCTATGCTTAAGTCCTTCAGGATCAATGCGCGCATCGCGGAGTTGGAACATCTATTTTGATGTGGCAGTCAAAGAGTTTGACTTCATCAAAAAGGTAGATGAACCTTGTATATACAAGAAGATTGTAGAGATGAAGGTTGTCTTACACGTATTGTACGTAGGTGACATACTTTTGATAGGAAATAGTTTCCTATGCTACACTCGGTCAAGCTCCTCTTGTCACGAGGATTCTCAAAGGAAGATCTGGATGATACCTACTATATCTTCTGGATTATGATCTATGAGATAGATCTAAGTGGATGTTGGGAGTGTCCCAAATCCAGGTACATAAGCACCATACTAAAGGGGGTTTAGTATGGACGATTTTAAGCGTGGTGGTTCCCCCACTTACTCATGGATCACTCTCTCCAAAACGATATCTCTCGAGACTGATTTGGAGAGAGCTCGCGTGCAAGGGATACCCTATGCTTCGGCAGTAGGTTCTATTAGAGTATGCGATATTATGTACCAGACCAGATGTAGCTGACTCACTAGGTGTAGTGATAAGGAATCAATCGGATCTTGGGAGAATCACTGGACAGCTGGGGAGGACATTCTTAAGTACTTGAGAAGCACTAAATGAATGTTCTTGGTTCCAGCTTCCAGAGTGATAAGGTTGACTGAGAGTCAGTCACAGGCATTGTCTTTACCCTCAGTACAGGGATGGTATGTTGGAAGAGTTCCAAGTTAGATACCGTTGTTTCCTGATAAAATATCAGGAAAACCCCCAATGGGGTATCACGTGCTCACACGTGACCAAGGGTCACGTGTTGACACGTGATAGGTTCCTGTGATCCCTGCTTTATAGAATTAAATTCTAGTCAAACAAAAATATAACAAAACAGCAAAGAAAAATCCCAATGGGGTATCACGTGCTCACACGTGACCAAGGGTCACGTGCTGACACGTGATAGGTTCCTGTGATATCTACTTTATAGAATTAAATTCTAATCAAACAAAAATGTAACAAAACAGCAAGGAAAAACCTCAATGAGGCGTCACGTGCTGGCACGTGACCAAGGGTCACGTGCTGGCACGTGACCAAGGGTCACGTGCTGACACGTGATGATTCCTCAGCTCCCTAAAAATAGAATTAAATTCTGGTCACATGTCAATAAGTGATGGGCTCCTAAGCTCTTTAATCAATAGAATTAAATTCTATTTAATAATCAAATAATGGGATCATGTGCCAACACGTGATGAACTTTTAAAAGCCTTCTGAGCTAATAGAATTAAATTCTAATTAAGAGAAATCAAAGGCCCTAATTGGGAAAATATTTCTTTAAATCTTTCTAAACAAAAAAGATGGTGCTCTGTAAAATAGATCACCATTGGATTAAAAATATAATGGTGATTAAAAATCACCAATTTATGGAAAGATTTTATACAAGGAAAGATTTCCCTGAAATTCACCAAGAATAAGAAACAGAATATCTTATGGATTAAAAATCCAATGGTGAATAAAATTCTCTGAGTGATCTAAAAGATCATGTTAGTTACAAAAACAACCAAAATTTTTCAATGAAAAATTCACTAAACAAATTGATTCTTTTCTTTCTCCTATAAATAGGAGCCAAGAAGAGAAGAGAAGGGATCTTTGGAATCTTGGATTTTTGGAGAAAAAAACAACAACAGAGAGAAAAAAGAGAGGAGAATTTAATTCTCAAGAAAAAAAAACCCTAGGTGAGAAAGGGGAAAGAAATCTAAACTCCATAAAACAAAAGAGAATTTAATTCTCAATTTAAGAGTTTAACTCTTCTGAAAAAGAACTTAGATCTTCCTTCGGTTGAAGATCTGCAGAAGCAAATCTTCCCACAAGTTGAGAATTTAATTCTCATCGGGGAGATTCTGCCATGCAGATCCAAAACTTAGAGGGAGAATCGAGTTTAGAGAATTTAATTCTCCCAAATTCATAGGAATTTAATTCCTCCAAATGAAATTAGGGTTTAACCCTGCTTAAGAATTTAATTCTTCCAAATTCACAGGAATTTAATTCTTCCAAATGAAACCAGGGTTTAACCCTATATGAGAATTTAATTCTCCCAAATTCATAGGAATTCAATTCCCCCAAATGAAATTAGGGGTTAACCCTACATAAGAATTTAATTCTTCCATATACATAGGAATTTAATTCCTCTAAACAAAAATGAGGGTTTAACCCTACCAGAGAATTTAATTCTTAAAACAAGAGACTTGAAACTCTTCATGCACGTAAAGAACTTGGTCACGTGGTAACACATGACCCTTCTCCTCAATGAGTAAAAAAGAATGAACAAGATTAGGTCACATGCCCCCACGTGACCCCCTAAAACAGATTCCTTAAAATGAGAAAGAAAAACTTGGAGGCAATGCCTCACGTGCTCCCACGTGATCTTCAAAATAAAGGGAACAAAGCCAAAGGCAGAATCAATTTTGGGCGCCCTCACGTGTCCCCACGTGACCCCTTAATAAACACTTTAATAATCAATAAATACATGGATACCCATCATGTGCCAACACGTGATGGCTTGAAGACTAAAAGTGTTTAACACTTATTTGAATATTCTGAGAACAAAATAAAGGAGGTTTGGCCCAATTCTCAGGCGCCCCACGTGACCTCACGTGACCACCCTACTTTTAGTGTTTAACATTATTTTGAGCATTTTGTCCCCAGTGTTTAACACTGTTTTAAAGCGCATCACGTGGGAACACGTGATCGCTAAATATATGTTAGTGTTTAACACTATTCTCAAACCGGTCTTAGCCCAAATTGGCTAAGTCTTTCTGAGTCAAGACTCCCCTTTGATTAAACCCTGATTACATTCTTTCAAACTTGATCATTTCATATGACATTTAAAGAAAACTCTAGAACCATGATGAATGGTCAATGCCCAATAAAAGACAAAATGTTGTCAGAGCCCCCAAACCCCTGTTTAGCAATGCTAAATAATGGGGGGGTGAACCCAGACAAATGTTCAATAGTCCAACAAAGGGCCAATAGTTCAAACTTAATTGGACTTAGCCTAAATTGGCCATAAGTCCTCAATTCAGATTTAACTGAGCCAATGTGCTCATAATCTAATTAATTGATCTTAGTTCCAAATTAGACTACAGATCTCCCAATCAACTTTGGTTCAAGGGTATATCTCTGAACTCCTCTGATATTTGTCGTTGTAATCCTTCAACATCTTCAGAGAGGTGACGAGTCCCGACAACTATATATTTCATAGACTATGACGTCTTTAAACTGAACTGTGGGGTCCCTTTAAACCCATGGACTATGATGTCCTTAACCTCGGACTATGGAGTCCCTTTAAACCCATGGACTATGATGTCCTTAACCTTGGATCGAGATGTCCTTAAACTAACATTGGACCGAGATGTCCTTAAAATAACAATGGACCGTAATGTCCTTAAACTAATTACCGATCACAATGTCTCTAAACTAAACAATAGGGTCTAAATGCTCTTTTGTTGGATCTAAACGATTCCGTTAAGTTGATCTTAGCCTAAAAATTAGACTAACGGATCCTTAACAAGCGTTTAAGTTGATCTTAGTTTCAAATGAGACTAATGTATCTTTAAACCCAACCCCCAAACCCAAATCTAAGAAAATACGGATTTGGACTAATCCACGCCCTACGGGCGACGACATAAATTAGTCTCCGTATACAATCCACGGGCAACCAAACACAAAACAAACATACACACGACACGAAGTGACCATCTGGAGAAGGAGAAAGTGGTTACTGCGACGCGGTAGCGTAATTAACTGCAGGGGCTTGCGCCTACAGGGAAGAGCGTCCCCACAATCAAAACCCCCTCAAATGAGGAGGAATCTGACGAAGTCTGCTACATCGGCCGCATTCGTTTAAACCTTCGATACATGGTGTTATAAATCAACTTGGCATCTTTGGAGAGGTGGACGGATAGCACCAATTAGCATCTGCCCCGAAATTCAGGCAAGACGGACCTGCGCAGTCGCGTCTCCACATTTCAGAGGGGAACCGATTCTGGCACGCCTGGTGGGACCTCTTCCTCTTTCCACTCCACACTTCGTGTGTCGTGTTCGCGAACGAATCGCGGTTTGATATGGTTGCCCTTGGGTTCGAGGTACTAAGATTTGGTTTTGCTCTTGTGCAGAAAAAAGAAATGGCTTCCAATTGTTCCAACTGTTGCTGCAACTCCCGTTCCGCCTCATCCGGATGTGTAACCTACGGCCCCAAGCGGCCTCACTGTTCAAGATGCCGGTGGAGCAAATTACTCAGGCTACCACTGGACTATTCTTCGGGACCATGCTCCTACCCATGAACTTCAATGCCCCGCTGCCGTTGCAGGAGGCCCCAAAGAAGTCGGTCTTTGATCGACTTACCACTATTGCGGCCCCTCTCAACGGGTCGTCCAGCTCCCACGCCTCAGTTTTTGACAGATTGGGCCAAAGCTCATTTGGGCCCATGAAGAAGCCTACGATACCGGAAAGAGTTATCCCTAAGCGGATAGCCATTCCTGCTCATGAAGTTGTCAAGGTAGCTTCTCCTGCCAAAGGGTCGGTCTTCACAAGGCTGGCTGCTCCGTCTCCCACTCCAGGCGAAGTCCTCAAAGCTGCTTCCCTTGTCCAAAGGTTTGTCTTTGACAGATTGAAATCGCTTCTCAACGGGCATCGGTCCTTAAGAAGCTGACGCCGGTGACAACCCTTCGCCAACACAGGAGGCATGAGGAAGTCACCCATACAGCTGAGATAATCCCATCGGCTCGACACACTTGACGTCGCCACTGGCACCGAGTGAGGAAGGCTGGGGGCAATTCCCCTTCCGGACTAACTCCGCCAGCTCCCATGGTGGAAATCAATGCTGCTGTTCCAACTGGGAACAACTTTGAACCGCTTAGGAGGGTTCGCAAGAACTCTCCGACTGCCGTGCTGAAGAGGTCTCCTCTACCTATGGAGATTACTACAGAAAAGAAGCCGGAGCAGCCCCCTCAGCGGCTTTCTTCCAAAATTTACAAAGTCTGGCGACAGGTCCAGGAATCAGTGATTAACCAGGACTACCCTCGCCGGCCAAAGAAGCTTAAAGCTTAGTAAGAAAAGAGCCATCCTGTGGTACCACAGAAGATATCATCCGTCTGGGTGCCCGCTGCAACAACTCCCTCAACTGCAACCGCTCACAAGAGAAGGAGGCCGGAGAAAGCCCCTGTGACTACGGCAAACCGTAGGGATGCTGAATCTAAACGTCCCAAGTCTGGGGGCATATTAATTCATACCGTTTATATGGCTTCCGGAAAAGAGGAAAGCCGTGCTTCCACGGGTTATCGACCGCTTACCCGATCGATAACGAAGGCTCAGGTGTTAGTTATATGTATGCCCTAGAGGCCATTACTGTACATTGGATGTATATTGTAGTGGATGCTGGGACATATATAGGGAGGACTTTCTTGCTCGACATGATAGTATGCTATCTGGTTACTCTTTACCTTAACGTGTACACTGATTGTCTCTCTGTTACATGTTGGTAAAGCCCTTAGGATGTGTACTTGACTACCTGGACTATGATGCAGATCATACTAGTGGGGACATGGTAGTCCATAAGTACATCCTTCAAAGTCCCTAGTCGAGGGTGTATCGAGACGGGGCATCGATATACCAGAGTAGACTAGCGTATACCTTCTCGACCCATACAGATGGGCGATGGATGATCCCATGTCCATCGGTGTTTGACATCAGAGATGATATACGGGTGCTCAGTAGAGACTGGGTACACTAGACGGACTCGCCGAGAACTCCCAGATGGTATTATACCTCACGTCAGATGGCAGTTCTCTGGTGACACTGGTACAGAGTAGTCTGTTGATCCGAGATCGTCATAGAGTCTTGTGTGGTTCCTACTGTGCTTTGATTTCCATCTTACCACGTCCAAGAGGGCGTGCAAAACGGTGGTTTTTGGGTACAGTCCCGAGTCACATGGAGGCAATGAGCGATAGGAGGGGATTCGTCTCTCCCGGTATAGGGAGTTGATGTTGCGCTGTGTTCGATTGGCTATAACAGGAAATCCCTGGCCAGGGTTGCTGAGATTTACTGGTAAGTGTTACCAGTAGTTTCTCGAACAGTTATAGACCTCATATCGACACGACTTATCGAGATATTGGGGTCTGACGTTTACCACCCCTAGGCGAGATATGCGACATATCAGACGATCAGACCGGACTGTACGGTAGTGTTACTGGTTGGATTCACTGGAGTGTGAGCGGGCTTGCTCGTCGATCTTCAGATCGCTCAATACCCGGGTGGCCGTTACGTTTAGCAGACCGCTTGCGGCTTGTGGGTGTTTGATATGATCATCGCCTGCTGCCGGCGTATTGACGAGTCTTTAGAGTCCTACACAGAGGTTTCCTGGCTCAAGCGAAACGAAATAGGAGCGCATATGAGATATGTGCGGGACCGAGAATAATGCGTGTATGTGATACCGTATTCTATTCTTGCGATGAATGTATCGAATGGTTGTATGCGATATAACCTAGTTATCGAATCAAGGATTGATTCGATAAATCGATTCATTGAATACTAGTCGGTTGTGTGTGACATGACCGGATCATTGAATCAAGTGTTGATTTAATGATTTAATGCATAATTATATATTAGATATATTACTTTGCACTAACTAGTATTGGTTCACTTTATATGGATTTTCTCACTTGGATTGCACAAGTTGTATATGTGATATACTTTTGTGCACTTGATTGTATCATATTTGATGATACATGTTTACTTGGTTAAGTGTATAGAATTAAATCATGGTTAAACTTATGATTAGGGTTTTATTTCCTTTTCTCATTTATTTATCTATTTATTCATTTTGGAAATAAATAAAAAGGCATAAAGAGAAAAATGGTGGCTAATTTTGTTTCATATTGAAGCTTCTTGAAGATTTGACCAAGTGACCATTTTTGTCTCATGCTTAACCCTAACCATTCCTTTCAACCATGATTAAATCTCTACACTTGACCATGGTTCAATATATGATAAGTATTGCTTTTCTTTTCAAAACAATTAACTTATCATAACAATTAGCTTCTTCTTCTTCATCTTCTTCAAGGAAGAAAAGCTTGCTTCATCAATGGTGATTGATGAAAACAAGTGAGAAATCCAATTCTAAAGTCAACCCACTTCCTATTTCTTCATCCTCTACCTCTTGCCAAGTAGTAGAGTGTGTTTTCTTCACAAGTTTCATCACTTGGTGAAGTTGGAGCTTGATCTAGCGATGTCTCGACGTAGATCATCTTCGGCATGGACATCGACGACCTAGCTCGCCATTTCTCCGACGAAGCCGACGCTAGAGCCCGGGAATTCATTTGGACAGCGAAGGGACTTCGTTGCGGAGCTATGGAGGTGGAGCACCGGATCTACAAAGGTTGTATTTCCGTATTCTTTTAGTAAAGTAGTTTACTAGCTTCTTTTTCGCCTAGATTTCTAGCCAACGATCCGTATTAGGGTTTCTCGGCACCTAGATTTTTTTGAAATTGGCATGGTTGATGCCTTTTGAGACCTCCTTAGGGTGCCTAGGAACCCTACAGTGGTATCAGAGCCTAGCTAGAGCCTTAGGCGAAGTCTAGACGCAATTTGAAGTCCGATCGAACCGAAAAACTAACCCGGAAATTGCTCTCTGTACTTTTTCTAAAATCGGGGATTTTTCCACATTAAAAATATGCAGAGAAACAAGCAGGATAATCTAAGAGTTACTGTGAATTTCGATGGACTAATTCCATCAATGAGCCGCGGATCCGCGGCACGAGCATGGCTCGTGCGGTGGTTCCGCGGCCGTTTTGTCGTTTTGTGTATTTTGTTTTTCACAGTAATTCTCAGATTTCTGTGCTGGTTTTCCTGGGAATTTTTAATTTTTATTCAAGAGTTGAATTTTCAGGGGTTGTTTTGGGATTTCATGGATTCGATCGGATTATCAAATTTTGTCTGTGTCGCTTTTCGGATAAATTTTAGAATATGTTAAAAAGTTCGACCGGATATAAATACCCAATTTTTCCCCTGTCGGGAAATTTCCAAGTGTTGGATTTTTCCGTAGTTTAACGACGTTCTAAGTAGTGCAAGTAACGCGATGGACTCTCTAGAAGACAACAAACCTTAACTCGATTATGTGACCGTCTTGAACTGCCCTTTGAACCTTAGGGTTTGGGGCAGTACGACGTGCCACATGTGAGGCGTTGGCTTGACCCTTCTACGGCTGGACCGTTGGTACTGAGGCACGAACGGAATGTTGTTAGACTTATTTCATGTGTTGAGCTGTATCGGGAAAACTTGGGTGTTTGACTGTTCGATCGGAAAGTTTAACATTTTCTATTTATCCGGAATGTGATACAATAATTGGAATTCACAAGAAGTTATGAGATAACTGAATGAATGTTATAAACATAGCAGTTTAGTCTCACTTGATCGGTTGCCACGGAATTTTGATGTGATCAAAAGTCCGTTGCAATCACGTAGCATACGCGGATACTCGCCGGGTAAACTTAATAGACAGCTTCACTCCATAGCCCCGACCAAGTGACTGTAGGAGAACCCCGTCGCCGAAAGCATCCGTTCGGGTGCTTGCGGTAGCGGTGTTCCGCCTTGGTGCACTTCGTCGACGGTATCGGGGGTGCAGCCGCCTACTGAAGTTTGCGACGAGCATTCGATCAGGATGTCGGGAATCCTGTTGAATTGCCCGACTTGATATTGAAAAGAGTTTTCGATTTTGAGACTAAAATGCGGGGTTTATAATTGTTAGGCATGCGATGTCTAAGTAATTCATTTGGTCAGGCATGCGATGTCTGAGGTGGTTGCGGATTCCAACTGTTGTAGTTTTACACTTTCTTTTCTGTGACCGTAAGTGTAATATATGATATCGCCGGTTTCGTTGCTATATGTCAACGACAATTGGGATGGACATATTTACTTACGTTGATAACATGTGATGTTATGTGTTGCTGGATATGTTATATTGGATCGTCGTGTTTGAATATCCGGGGGTTTTTATGTGAGATGAGTGTTTTTCATTTTCATTCATGTAAAAACTTGTATGTAATATTCTTTTATTTGGGGCACTTCCAGGTTGCGGAAGTTGTCACCCTTTGTATATTATTTACTTTTCCGCACTAGGATAGACCCAAGGAGGGGAGCACAAGTAACCGGGTTCTAGGGTCCAGTGGGAGACCAACTCGAGGAGTCGAGTCCGGGTCTCCTAACCCTAGAATTGGTAGGGTTGCTTACCGCTCTCGTAGGGGTCTAGAGGTGTGGGTATGGCTATTCATCGCGACCGTAGAATCCGTGTTTTATACTGGCTCGTATTGAAAACACGGACGTCCTAGTATATCCAATATTTCATATGTTTCTTCTGCTGCGATATCTGTGATGTGATCATGTGATGTTCTGTGATAGATACAGTATATAGTATATATGATATATTATATAGGCGTTACTTATGTTTTACACCCGCGCTAGCCCTGCCCCGCTCTGCCGTTAGTTACCTAACCTAACGGTGCACGAGGGGACATCGAGACGAATGCGGATGGCATAAGTGTACGTCGTATTTATCTGTGATGTTTAGGTACTTAAATGATGGGACTTCATTAATGTGATTAATGAAATAAAAGAAACCTAAGATGTTGTAGAATCGAATTTCAAAATAAAACAGGTAGCTACAGTTCTTGCTTTGCACAGCGGTATATGTGATATATCCTGCACCTTATTCGATAAGGAAAGGACCGAGATCCCTTCACCGGGAGTGACTCCTTTAGCAATAACTGGCAGATGCTACACACTCGGTTTGTCTTTTGATTGCTTTTAAGAGTTTTTGCTTTGCACAGTGATATATATGATATATCCCGCACCTCATTCGACAAGGAAAGGACCGACGATCCCTTCACCGGGAGTGACTCCTTTAGCAAAACTAGAAAAGCCTCAAAAACACTCCATTTCAAAATCATTTGATTCTACAACGATATCAAGTTCATTACGCAATAGGTTTTCAGAAAAACCTGTCGTAGCCCTCCGTCATTTCAGATAAGTACTAGTTAGTATTCGTGCTGCGGTTGTTTGGCATGCGTCAAGGCGTAGTGTACGGTAGCTAACTAGTGCTTATCTGCTAGCATACGATGCGATTGGATTAGGGTATTCGTACGGCGTTGTTTGGCATGCGTCAAGGGTCGTGCGGGTGGGTTTAATTCAATCAAGAAATGTACGGGTTGAACTTGACTAGCAGACTATGGGTTGTTTGGCATGCGTCAAGGTCATAGTGAGCTAGGGGCAAAATATTATCGGGAATTTCAAGTGTTGAAATTTGCAATGAGATTGCATACCTTCTATGAGATAGTTGGATCCCGATACCCGCTGCGAGTAAGAGTTACTCCTGGGAGAGTTTTATACATTACAATTAGCCGATCAAGTAGGTGTCTAGAAAGGTGTCAACGGGGTTACACCTCTGGGAAAACGAGGTTTACATTAATTAGGTTCGTGCGAAAGCACGGGGGACCTCCCTCAAAGTACCGACACTGGCCTGGCTGAAAGATTGGCGAACCTGTAGCGTGTAATTAATCCCGGCTAGTCTTTCCTTTTAGGGTTTGAAGGAAGATTTGATAAAAAGCAGTGGGAGCCATCCTGATTAGATAAAATATAACCAATCTATTCTTGCAAGAGCGCACGCTGAGTGTTTTCTTCTCTCTCTCTCCTGGTAGCGACCATATCACGCCTTAATCAAGATAATAATACGGAATATTGACCGAACCCGCTTGTTATACTGAGCTGGGAAACGTTGGTCCCGCTCCAACTTATAATTGTTATAAGACAGAGCAGGAAATTGGGGATTACCAGAATTCCCGTGCAGCCCAAACGAAGAGAGTGCATGCTGATGCATCATCTTCGGGTATGTTCATTACAGAGAACTGTTTCTCAGTATCCTTTACGTCCTGGGTATGTGATACCAGATCAGGATCCCAGATATGTAATATGTTACATAGGGCTACAGAAAGGTAGAGAACTGAGAACGGGTGATAAGTTTCATGAGGCAGAAAACGGGGCAAGTGTTGCAGCCAAGTCTGTTGGTCACTGTCACCCTGTATTACCAATACATTGATTCTGAACGAATGTTGTTAGATGCCGAACCTGATATACAAAATCATATCAGTCTCTTTATTAGTAAAGAAATGGTAAAATTTTGTATTGTTGGATAATGTTTTGAACATTTCCTATATCAAAAGTTGATCGGTTCAGGCACGTTATCTAAAAGCATTAATGTTCTAAATCAAACTACAGTTCTTAGTATACGGAACACACAAAAGAGGAAGAGTTCAGAAACGAACGAATCCTTCTTGAGGTATTGTAGACTAGGTCAGATCAATGCGACCCGACTGGCTAGAGTTACATAAAGATGCATATTTAAATTAGTTTGAACTTACATCTTGTGAAACTCGCCAGTCATGTCACAAAGATAAGATGACCATAGCTCCGTTTACTAGAAACAGAGAAAGAGTTAGTGAACTCTTGGGATTGATACATGTTGATGTATGTAAGGTCCCCTGTCTACACATGCCAGGACTGGTTCTTTATACTTCATTACGTTCTCTGATGATCTCTTTAGATTCAGACATATGTTCTTGTTGAAACAAAAGTCCGAACCTTTTGAGATATTCACAGAATATAAGTTAGAAGTAGAGAACCAGAATACAGGTATAAGTATTATGTCCTATGATGAGATCAAGGAGGAGAATACTTGAGCACGGAAATACTGGACTATTTTAAAGGAGAATGAGATTCTCTCTCAGCATTACTCCTCTGTATACACCATAGCACGATGGTATATCAGGGCGGAGCAATCACACCCTATATGATAAGGTGTGCTCTATGATGAGTACTACTGAGTTACCTATTTCCTTTTGGGAGTTATGCACTTGAGAAGCTGCATACCTATTGAATTAGGTTTGAATCAAATCAGTGCCTACCACTTCATATGTGATATGGAAAGGGAAGAGCCCATGTATTAAGCTAGTTAAGATTTGGGGTTGTCCGGCCTATGTCTAAAAGCAAAATCCGGACAAGCTCGAGGCAAGGTCAGTCATGTAGAACTGGAAATGTTCCAGCTATACAAAACTGCAGCTGAAGATTTGACAGAACCAAAGGATTCAATAATTACCAATGAACCTCAGCCTCTCCGCCGATCTAGTAGGGTTCCTCACCCACCTGAGAGATACTTCGGTTTCTCTATGACAGTGGGAGCGAGGATTGCATCATGAGATGATGACCCAACTAGTTTCGAGCTGGCCATCAGGAGTAAGACTCTATAAGAATGGCTGGATGCTTAGTGATCTGAGATGGAATCCTTATACACCAACAAAGTATGGACTTTGGTTGCTATATCTGAAGGGTTAAATCCCCATCAGGAGCAAGTATATCTTGAGAAGATTACTTGGTGTACATGGAAAGGTTGAGACTTTCAAATCTAGACTTGTTAAAGGTTTGCATCATTGACCAGGTGTGGATCATGATGAAACTTTTTCTAAGGATCTATGCTTAAGTCCATCCAGATCCTACTTGCCACGACTACATACCATGACTACGATATCTGGTGGTTGGGTGTCATGACTGCTTTTCTAAATGATGTTTTAGAAGAGAACGTCTATAAGTACACAGCCAGAGGGCTTCGTAGACAGTGGGAGCAGTGGAAACGTGTGCAAGATGCTTTATAGGATAAAGCAGGCATCGCGGAGTTGGAACATCTGTTTTGATGAAGCGGTCAAAGAGTTTGACATCATCAAAATGGTAGATGAACCTTGTATATACAAAAAGGTAGTAGGGAGTATGGTGACGATCCTCGTAGAGTACGTGGATGACATACTCTTGATAGAGAAGGAGTTTCCTATGCTACGCTCGATCAATCTCTGCTTATCACCATGATTCTCCATATAGGATCAAAGTGATACCTCCTAAATCCTGGGTTTTGGATCTATGAGATAGATCTAAATAGATGTTAGGATACTCACTAGTTGTAGTGAGATGGTATCAGTCGATCCTGGGGAGAATCACTGGAAGTGTTCCAGGGTGATAAAGACGACTGAGTGTCAGTCACAGGCATTGTCTTTACCCTCAGTAAAGGGACGGTATGTTGGAAGAGTTCCAAACTAGATACTGTGACATACTAGACGATAAAGGCTGGATACATCGCTATTTGAGATGCTACCAAAGAGGCAGTCTGGATGTATATTTGTTCATGAGATGAACTTTGTTCCTCCCATTGTGTGACAATGGAGTTGTGGCTTATGCCAAGGAACGTCCGTCCCATCAGTGATCCAGACATATTCTAAGGCAATATCACCTGATCATGGAGATGGTTGATCTCCAAGGGATCGAGGTTAGGAGAGTAGACTCAGAGGAAAAACACAGCGGATCCACTCACGAAAGGCCTTTTCCCAGAGAGAGACTTTTATGGGATGGTTGAGTATGAGATACTGGAACCACTGCTACAGATGGCCCTAGTGCAAGTGGGAGATTGTTAGTTATATGTATGCCCTAAAGGCCATTACTGTACATTGGATGTATATTGTAGTGGATGCTGGGACATATATAGGGAGGACTTTCTTGCTCGACATGATAGTATGCTATCTGGTTACTCTTTACCTTAACGTGTACACTGATTGTCTCTCTGTTACATGTTGGTAAAGCCCTTAGGATGTGTACTTGACTACCTGGACTATGATGCAGATCATACTAGTGGGGACATGGTAGTCCATAAGTACATCCTTCAAAGTCCCTAGTCGAGGGTGTATCGAGACGGGGCATCGATATACCAGAGTAGACTAGCGTATACCTTCTCGACCCATACAGATGGGCAATGGATGATCCCATGTCCATCGGTGTTTGACATCAGAGATGATATACGGGTGCTCAGTAGAGACTGGGTACACTGGACAGACTCGCCGAGAACTCCCAGATGGTATTATACCTCACGTCAGATGGCAGTTCTCTGGTGACACTGGTACAGAGTAGTCTGTTGATCCGAGATCGTCATAGAGTCTTGTGTGGTTCCCACTGTGCTTTGATTTCCATCTTACCACGTCCAAGAGGGCGTGCAAAACGGTGGTTTTTGGGTACAGTCCCGAGTCACATGGAGGCAATGAGCGATAGGAGGGGATTCGTCTCTCCCGGTATAGGGAGTTGATGTTGCGCTGTGTTCGATTGGCTATAACAGGAAATCCCTGGCCAGGGTTGCTGAGATTTACTGGTAAGTGTTACCAGTAGTTTCTCGAACAGTTATAGACCTCATATCGACACGACTTATCGAGCTATTGGGGTCTGACGTTTACCACCCCTAGGCGAGATATGCGACATATCAGACGATCAGACCGGACTGTACGGTAGTGTTACTGGTTGGATTCACTGGAGTGTGAGCGGGCTTGCTCGTCGATCTTCAGATCGCTCAATACCCGGGTGGCCGTTACGTTTAGCAGACCGCTTGCGGCTTGTGGGTGTTTGATATGATCATCGCCTGCTGCCGGCGTATTGACGAGTCTTTAGAGTCCTACACAGAGGTTTCCTGGCTCAAGCGAAACGAAATAGGAGCGCATATGAGATATGTGCGGGACCGAGAATAATGCGTGTATGTGATACCGTATTCTATTCTTGCGATGAATGTATCGAATGGTTGTATGCGATATAACCTAGTTATCGAATCAAGGATTGATTCGATAAATCGATTCATTGAATACTAGTCGGTTGTGTGTGACATGACCGGATCATTGAATCAAGTGTTGATTTAATGATTTAATGCATAATTATATATTAGATATATTACTTTGCACTAACTAGTATTGGTTCACTTTATATGGATTTTCTCACTTGGATTGCACAAGTTGTATATGTGATATACTTTTGTGCACTTGATTGTATCATATTTGATGATACATGTTTACTTGGTTAAGTGTATAGAATTAAATCATGGTTAAACTTATGATTAGGGTTTTATTTCCTTTTCTCATTTATTTATCTATTTATTCATTTTGGAAATAAATAAAAAGGCATAAAGAGAAAAATGGTGGCTAATTTTGTTTCATATTGAAGCTTCTTGAAGATTTGACCAAGTGACCATTTTTGTCTCATGCTTAACCCTAACCATTCCTTTCAACCATGATTAAATCTCTACACTTGACCATGGTTCAATATATGATAAGTATTGCTTTTCTTTTCAAAACAATTAACTTATCATAACAATTAGCTTCTTCTTCTTCATCTTCTTCAAGGAAGAAAAGCTTGCTTCATCAATGGTGATTGATGAAAACAAGTGAGAAATCCAATTCTAAAGTCAACCCACTTCCTATTTCTTCATTCTCTACCTCTTGCCAAGTAGTAGAGTGTGTTTTCTTCACAAGTTTCATCACTTGGTGAAGTTGGAGCTTGATCTAGCGATGTCTCGACGTAGATCATCTTCGGCATGGACATCGACGACCTAGCTCGCCATTTCTCCGACGAAGCCGACGCTAGAGCCCGGGAATTCATTTGGACAGCGAAGGGACTTCGTTGCGGAGCTATGGAGGTGGAGCACCGGATCTACAAAGGTTGTATTTCCGTATTCTTTTAGTAAAGTAGTTTACTAGCTTCTTTTTCGCCTAGATTTCTAGCCAACGATCCGTATTAGGGTTTCTCGGCACCTAGATTTTTTTTGAAATTGGCATGGTTGATGCCTTGTGAGACCTCTTTAGGGTGCCTAGGAACCCTACATCAGGAACAACAGCAGTGGAAACTCCAGGAGATGCTGACTGGAATGGCCGCACTCACTGGGCCGAAAGACAATCCGGAGACCTCAGAGCAGCGTCAGGAACAAGAAACTGATGCTGATTTCCTCTGAAGAATGCTCGAGAGGAAAGAAAAAGAGGCCGCGGAGCAGGCAGCCAATATAAAACAAATGGCTCTTTTGTTCCAAGACATGGCCGGGATGATGTTAAAGCCGGAACCTCCAGCTGAAGACCCCCCGATCATCATTGAAGACGACAGAGGGGAGACATCGAACCCCCCTCCGGCTCTTTCAACAGCCAAGGAGGAAACCATCTCCAAGGCCGCTCTGGATGATTACATTGCTCAGCAATACGAGCTCACCAGGAGAATGAAGCGGCCGGCCAAATTGTTAAAACTGGACGACCATATCCGGTATGACCAAATAAGGTACCCGCCGGGATATATGATCCCTAAATTCCATGTATATAAGGGGACGGGAAATCCGCATCAGCATGTCGCCTAGTTTAGGGCTCTATGTGGCAACACTGGAGGTGATGATAAACTTCTGCTCCGCTAATTTGTCGGCAGCTTGTCGTAGACGGCGTTCGAGTGGTATTCTGAACTTCCAAACGATTCTGTCAAAACCTTTACAGAGATGGAGCTACTATTCACCTAGCGTTTCGCGAGTTCTAGTGAACGCACCCCAATAACGACATTGATCAATGCCAGGGTGAAGCCACGTGAAACGTGGGTGCAGTACGCAATACGATGGCGGAATTTGTAGTCGAAATATGAGCAGCGCATCGAAGAAGCGCCGGCAGTGGGCATGTTCGTGGGTACCCTTAACCCTCAAGCGACCATTTCCCAATTCGTGATGTTCTTTAAGCCGACCACGTTCCATGCCTTGATTGACAAACTGGCCCAAATGGACCAGATGGGTCATAGACCATTTCCTTCGAAGCCGGAGCCACGGAACGAAAAGGGCAAAGGGAAAGCGACCTTCGTTGCAAATGCTCAACAGCAGCCCGGCGGCCCAAAACTAACTGATCGCATGGACGAGAGACGGCAATTCTATAATGAGAAAATAAAGCGCCCCTACTCGTCTCCCTGGGACAAAACGAAGAGATTGTTCGAGCTGGCAATACGCAACAGGCTCATCAATTTGACGAATCCAAAACGCCCATTGCAACCCGGTGAGGCTAATAATCCCAATTATTGCCCCTATCACCAAGCAATAGGCCATCCAATTGAAGATTGCTTCGTCTTTAATGGCTGGATTGAAGACCAGTATCAACAGGGCAAATTCGCATTGTCTGAGAAGTGGAAAGTAAGCCCGCCTCAACCGCATGCTCTTAAAAGGGGGGACACACCGGGGGCATCGTACTCTTTTGTTGAAGAAGCTCCATGGGAGGTCATTCTTTCAGCCAAGACTAAAAGAATGCTGAAGGATCTCCAAATATGTCCAGCGATCAGGTGGAAAAATCCACTGGAACCCGAGATCATCGAGGGAATGCTGAAACCGCGCCCAACTCCAAAGATTGGTGGTGATAGCCAAAACGCTCACACCTAGCCGTCAAAGTCTTCGAAGAAGAAGAAGAAGACCAAAAAGCCCATGAAGCCTGGTGACAAGCGCACGGACCTGCAAAAACAGATTGACGCGTTGGAAGAATATAATCAAAAAGCGCGGACTCCAGCCACTCTCCAAGAATTTCTCAGCCACGTCCTTGAGGACGGAGATGATGACAATGGAGAAGACTTGTCGGATGAGCCTGAAGATTATGTGGCAAGCTGCCATGTGATCTCTCACTCATCGATTGACGATGAAGAAGCTCCTTACACAGAGAAACTGGGGGCAGATCCTGAGCCGGAACTTCTAGGGCCATCAGACGAAATGATTGATGCATTCCTGGACGAAGCTCTTCTTAAAAGAAAAGCTGCTCAAGAGCGTGTGATGGCCATATTTGAAAAAGCCAAACGCCGACGACTGGATGAAAGGGTTGAAACACTCCCACCAGATCAAAGTACATCCGTCGCAAATAAAAGCAGGTTCAAGACAAGGAAGAGGTTCGCCAAAGCCATATCGATGGGAATGAAGCTGCCACCCTCCGAAGGAAACACTCCTGAAAAAGCGGAAATACATCCTAGCTACTGCTTATATCATCGAAAGATTGCGCACCCCACCGAAGAGTGCAACGCTTTTAAAATATGGTGGCAGGGATATGTTGCTCACCGGCAACATTTCAAGCAGATAAAACGCAAAACTCGTCGGGAGCAAAGAAATACGACCGAGGAGCGTAAAAGAACTACTGGCAACTGTCACATGGTCGACGCTGGGGGATTGTAAGTTCTCACCTTCAGGAGCGACTCTGACGAATAAATGACTCTTGGCCTTCTCTTTAAAGAATCCACCTCAGGAAAAGAGGAAGAACCGAAGAGCTGTGAGAACATTCAGCTGCGCAATCGTACGCTTCCCGAAAAGAATCTCGGGCCTACGAACAGTGGATCGAATAGAAAAGATAAAGGGAAAGAATAAGTTCCTGAGAATATCGCCCTAGATGACCAAGTCGTTAAAGAGCTGACAGCCAAGGACTCGCCAAAGAAAAGTAAGGTGGATTACAACGTTCTTGCACATCTGAGGAAGATACCCTCGCAACTCAGCATTCTCGACGTCCTTCTGCTATCCAAAGAGGCGAGAGATTCTCTGATCAGGGCATTACAAGTGCCCAACCAATTTCAAGCTTTCCGTGCCGAAGAAAAGATTAAAGACGAGCTGGAAGAAGTGCACACAGCCGATATCACCTTTGGCAATGAAGATCTCCTCCTCGAGACTTGCGAGCATAACCGTCCCCTCTATGTCTCCGGATACTGTCATCACATCAAGATAGGAAAAATCCTGGTTGACAATGGGTCCTCCGTCAACCTCCTCAATGTGAGAGTGTTGAAGGAAATCTGCATGAGTGTTCAGCATCTCGCTCGTGATAAAATCACCATCTCCGGGTTTGACTCCCAGTCATCACGGACGCTTGGGTCTGTAATATTGATACTACGCTTTGGGCTGCTTGTCATGGACATTAAGTTTCATGTCATTGATGCCAAGACATGCTGCAATGCTTTGCTCGGCAGGCCTTGGTTACATGAGTATAACATTATCCCTTCTACACAATATCAGTGTATAAAGTATTTCAAGGATGGTCTCGAGTATACCGTAACAGGGGAGCTGAACCCATTCTCCGTGAATGAAGTCCGAAAGTACGAAGATGCAAAATACTTCTTACCAGATTTCGAAGACACGGAAAGATGCCATAAACCGAAGAACAAAGCTATCATCACTATTCCGGTCTTCGGGAGTGATACCGAGGAGGAAGAAGAAATAGTTTATTCAGGACCGCCCCAATGCAACAAGCCGGGACCGTCCATCCCTATGTTGATCTTTGGCAGCGACTCGAAAGATGAAGTCAATGCCGTATTTTCTGTACGACCATCAATACAAGCCTTCGCTGGCAATGATCGGGGTTTGCAAATTGCCATGGTTCCGCAAGAGCATTACAAGGAGCTCGACGCACTTGATACCTATAATGTGCAGGAGCTGCAGACATTCTACGTCCCTCCCAGGTGAAGAGATGAAAAGGCGATCCTCTTTTATCGATCCACGGAAACCATAGTGGAGAGAGAAATTTGGCATGGTGTCGATTCTACACTTGACAGGCTCCAGCCTATCCGTCTGCCTAGATATTACAAACAAGGCTTAAAAAGGCTGTTGAGACGCCAAGGCGTACCCTTCGAACAGACTGCTCGACAAGCTCAGTTCTACAACAGGATCTGGGACGTCCCCGAAACTCAGCAAAAGTTGCCCAACGACAGAATGGAAACGATCGGGCTTGGATATGTTCAATCCAAGAAGCGGGAGCGAGTCCATGGCAGTTACGTCATACATGACTTCGATGAAGAAGGAGACGTTCTGTTAAAAGACGCTTACCCTGAACCAAAACAAGGTCCTGCCATCAAAATGCCGAGTCCATCGTTTGAAGAACGGATGGACAAGCTAATAAGGGAAGCGGGTCAAAAGGTCCGAGATGACCATAACCGCGAAATGGCCATTTACGAGAAAGCCAGGACACAGCGCCTCTTTAAACAGGCCGCTGAGAATGACAATGCTCCTCGTCGCCAACCCGTCATGCAAAAGACCCGGCGCAGAGGTAAAAATAAACCAAAGAATGGAAAAAACGTTCGACAACAGCATAGCAGGTCTGAGAAGCCACGCGATCAAGAATCGAGCAGCCGGAATTCATCTCTTATAAAGAAGAAGGGTCGAGAATATTCTTTTCCTCAAGATAAGACGAAGAAGATATTCGATCTTGTCATGAAACATCGGATGATGACACTCCCGGAGTCCAAGCATCCCGAGCAAGTAAACGAGGTCTCTCATCCAGACTATTGCTCTTATCACCAAGCAATAGGACATCCTCTCGAAGACTGCTTCACCTTCAAGAACTGGGTTGAAGACCAGTATCAACTCGGCAGGTTCGCTCTATCCAGCAGTTGGAGGGTAATCCCTCCGCAGAGACATGAACCGAAAGCCACGTATGCAGTGAGAATGGAACCAGATCAATATCGGTCTTGGAAGCGATCTCGTACCTGCTATGTGATAACGCTGTCAGAAGAAGAGCCCGAGAATATGGATGACCTCCCCTGGTGCTTCGAAAACGACGATGGTGAGGTGCAGATTTTCCACCAGCGCCAAAAGAGTTGGAAGATGGAATACATACTACTGCAGATAATCTCAAGAAAATTGATTTGGGGACAGCAAGTGACCCGTGGCCGACATTCGTCAGTGAGCTATTGTTTGATGAAAGGGTGGCTACGCTAAAGGACGTGCTCATGCAGCATAAAGATTTCTTTGCATGGAACTATTCCGAGATGCTATGACTAGATCCAGATATTGCTGTACACAAATTGGCAATATCCCCGGACATCAAGCCGATCAAACAAGCACCGAGAAGAATGTGGCTCGAGCTTAAGATGAGCAACAACGCCGAGATCAAGAAGCTAATCGACTCCGGCTTCATCTAAGAAGTTCAGTATCCTGACTGGATAGCCAACATCGTCCCAGTGATGAAGAAAAATGGGACGGTGCGCATATGTGTGGACTTTCGGGATCTCAATAAAGCCTGCCCGAAGGAAGACTTCCCAGTGCCAGTTACCGAGCTGATGATAGACAATACGTCCACTCATGAAGTTTTCTCCTTCATGGACGGCTCATCGGGATACAAACAGATAAAGATGCATCCCGAGGATCAGAAGCATACTGCTTTCCGGACCCCTTTGAGCATATTCTGCTACAAGGTGATGTCTTTCGGTCCAAAGAATGCCGGTGCCACTTATCAGAGGGCCATGACGAAGATTTTCGATGACCTCATACATGAAGTCGTCGAATGCTATATCGATGACCTCGTAGTTAAAAGCAAATCATACGAGGAACGTTTAGGGCATCTGAAGATCGTGTTTCAGCACCTTCGGAAATACAACTTGAAGATGAACTGTCTCAAATGCGCGTTCGGAGTTTCCTCAGGCAAATTCCTAGGATTCGTCGTCCGACACCGAGGCAACGAAATAGACCCGTCGAAGATCAAGGAGATCATGGAAATGCCTCCGCCAAGAACTCTCAAGCAGCTGCGGTCTCTCCAAGGAAAGCTCACTTATATCCGGCGATTCATAGCCAATCTCTCTGGCAAGTGCCGTACTTACAGTCACCTAATGAAGAAAAGGACTCCAATCGTCTGGGATCGCAAATGCCAAGGCGCACTAGACGAAATCAAGCAATACCTATAGAATCCTCTGATGCTAGCCGCTCCGGTCAAGGGAAAGCCTCTCATTCTGTATACAACCGCCCTTGAAGGTTCTTTAGGCGCGCTATGGGCACAGGAGAACGATCAGGGAAAAGAGAGAGACCTCTACTATTTAAGTCGAGTTCTCCTAGGGGCAGAAAATAATTACTCCCCCATTGAAAAACACTGCCTGGCGTTGATCTTCGCGATAACGAAGCTCAGACACTACGTGTTGGCACATGAGGTCCATCTCATATCGAAGGTGGATCCTTTCAAATATTTAATGTCAAAGGCTATATTAACGGGATGACTAGCTATATGGGCTCTGCTCTTGATGGAGTTCTCGATAACTTATCAACCTCTCAAGGCAGTGAAAGGCCAGGCCATCACCGACTTCCTCGCTGAGCATCCGATACCTGCCGAATCTCCCTTGAACTGCGAATTGCCAGACGAGCACGCGTTTGACACAATCGACGAGGAGAGAAGAGAGAATGATACCCGGTAGGAACTCTATTTTGATGGGGTATCTTCCATGAAGAAGCGCAAACAAAGCACCCCAATAATCAAATCAGGGGTAGGCCTCATCTTCGTGACTCCACAAGGTGGGATAATGCGCTTTGCCTTCTCCTTAACAGAGCCGAGGATGAGCAATGAAGCCGAATATGAAGGTTTGATAGCAGGTCTTGAGATCGCCGTCGACATGGGAATTGAGAACCTCCTCATATACGGAGACTCCCAACTGATCGTTAGTTAAGTAAATGGCGACTATCAGACGTGCAAGCCTGAGTTAGTAAAGTACGTCGAGAGAGTGCAACAACTGCTGACTCAAATCCCTTCCTACATACTGGAAAGAATACCCCGCGCGGAAAATAGCCAAGCAGATGCATTAGCCAAGCTCGCTAAAGAATTGGCCGACGAGAACCTCGATGACGTAAGAATCGTGGCACAAAGCCGTCGGGTTCTTGCACCGGCAGAAATATCTCCAGAGTCGTCCGAGGAGAAGGGAGCGACCGAGCAAACGACTCTACAAATAAAAGACCAGGAAAAGGCTATGGATTGGAGATAAGTCTTTATAGACTACTTCAAATCCCGTCGAACACCTGAAGATGCATCCTCAAGATATCAGCTCATGAAACGAGCTCTATCCTTCGCCTTTGTTAACGATACTCAGTATAAGAGATCATTTGATTCTCTATGGCTAAGATGCCTGGGACCCGAAGAGGCAAAGAGAGTCATCCAAGAAACTCACGACGGACTCTGCGGTTCTCTCCAAGCCGGCCCGAAGATGAAGCTGAAGATCAAAAGGATGGGCTACTATTGGCCCACGATGATCCAGGACTGCCTTGAATACGCGAAGCAGTGCCACTCGTGCCAGGTTCACGGGGACTTTATCCACCAGCATCCAAATCCACTACATCCAACGGTGGCTAGCTGGCCGTTCGAAATGTTGGGAACCGACATAATCGGGCCCATCGAACCAACATTGTCCCGAGGACATCGATTCATTTTGGCGACAACTGATTATTTCTCCAAATGGGTAGAAGCAGTACCGCTAAGGGAAGTGAAGACGGAGAATATTCTCCATTTCTTCAAGACACACGTCATTTATCGGTTTGGCACTCCGCGACGGATTATCTCCGATAACGGGCCAGCCTATAGAAGCCACAAGATCAGCCGCTTCGCACAACAGCATAACATAGACTGAAGATATTCATCGGTCTATAATCCTCGAGCTAACGGTCTAGCTGAGGCTTTTAACAAGACCTTGACGAAGATCATGAAAAAGACGGTGTCTCGAAATAAGAGGGACTGGCACGAGAGATTGCATGAAACTCTTTGGGCGTATCGAACTACGTTTAAAACAACCACAAACACAACGCCGTATGCGTTGGTATTTGGCACAGAAGCGGTACTCCCCCTCGAGATAGAGTTACCCTCTCTATGAGTGGTGGTTCACTACGAGCTAACAGACGAAGAAAATGCTCACCTTCGGCTTGAGGAGCTCGATACCCTTGATGAAACCAGGCTCATGGCGCATCAAAATCTGGAGACCTATAAAGCAAAGATGACGCGCTCATATGAGAGATTGACTAGGCCAAGAACATTCCGCCAAGGCGAACTCATGCTAGTGGTCAAAAGACCTATGATCCCCAATCGTGCCAAGCGGGGAAAATTTGAGCCGAACTATGAAGGCCCGTATATCATAGATAAAGTTTACCAGGGTGGTGCCTACCTACTCATGGACATGTATGGTGAAAAACCTTTCAGGCTAATAAACGGTCGCTTCCTGAAAAAATACTACGCCTGACGAGTCACGGCCTTGGTCAATGATAGATGACGACGTCTATATCCGCTCGCTATCTTTCTAAGCCTAAACTCTGTAAGTAGTAGCCGGCTTCCTTTTCTCGGACCTAAACATCCTTAAACTAAGGCGTCGGACTGAAACATCCTTAAGCTAACGATGGACCACTATGTCCTAAAACTTGTTGTTGACCGAGACGTCGATAAACTACTACGGACCGCAGCATCCCAAGGCCGACACAAAGAAAAAATATATAAAAATAAAAGAAATAAAAAAAAGAAAACGGTATGTCCATAAGCAAATGGGCACGAATGAAAACCCGAAAGGGCTCTGTAAGTAAAAACAGCAGGGCTACCGGCGAGTTTTTGTGAAAACCCGAAAGGGCGCAATCTCGTTAAAAGACACTTGTAAGGTCCTCTCGACCCTGTAAGGAGAAACCATCTGCGTGAGATCCTTACGACTCACAAAGGAGCAACACACTTAGGGATCCCCACGATACCTAAGGAGAAATTACACTTGCGAGATCCTCACGACTCGTAAGGAGAACCCTCTTATGAGACCCTCACGGCTCATAAGATTCAAAAGTCTTAAGCTACAGAGATCTGAACCTGTTCTTAAGCCATCACAACCTCCAATTCTGCCCTACAAGCGGTTCAATGCTGACCCTTGTATACAATCCACGGACGCGAATAAACATTTCCCTAACAAAGTCCCACCAGAGACTAGGGATATGCTCATATGGCGAGCAACCCTTGTAAGTCCTCTCGACTTATAAGGAGAAAATACTCTTGTAAGATCCTTACGACTTATAAGAGACCATACACTTAGGAATCCTCACGATTCTTAAAGGAGAAAACGCACTTACGAGATCCTCACGATTCGTAGGGAGAAATACCTTTATGAGACCCTTACGGCTCATGAAGTCAAAAGCCTTAGTCGACAGGATCTTAACCCTGTTTGCTAAGCCACCTTTGTTCGACATCGACAGAGGCAAATGATGATTCTTTCCTGGCAATATCCCAGTTGTAGCGATACTGATGCCTAAATCGGTATCAACTCCCAAACTCACAGTGAGGCAAATGCATACGAAATAGCCGAAATGATGGGGCAACTTGCAACAAAATCAGCAAGTAAAAATGTATGCATACAAAATAGCCGAAATGATTGGGCAACTCGCAATTAAAAGCAGCGAGTAAAAATAAAACAAATAGCTGAAATGATTGGGCACCGCGAAAAATAGCCGAAATGATTGGGCAATCGCGACTTTCGCGATATAAAAACTGAAATGATAGAGCATCGCGGAAAGAAAAATATATAAAATGAAAATTTTGCCCTACAGGTGAGATCACATCGATCCCTGTATACAATCCAGGGGCACAAACAAAGAGGGAACCGCACCTTCCCACCAGGCTCCATCCGAAAGAGAGCCAAGTCTCAATGGTTCACAAAGCAGCCTGAAGATCATCTCAACATTCGTCTCATTTCAACAGACACAACATCAACAAATCGGAGCTGCGGCGAAGTTCACAATTCCATGATTCGATGATACACAGACAACCGAGAGTCAACCCCCGACTCCGTAAAATGCGGATAAAGTCAACCAATTCTGGTCACCTGGAACACGAATTATGTCAATCCTGACCCCGTGGGAAACGTCCAGAGCGGATTCTGGTCCTCGCAGAACATGGCTATGTCAATCCTGACCGCGTGGGAAGCATCGAGAGCAAATCCTGGTCATGTGGAACACGGCCTATGTCAATCCTGACCCCGTGGGAAACGTCCAGAGCGGATCTTGGTCCTCGCAGAACACGGATATGTCAATTCTGACCCCGTGGGAAGCATCCAGAGAAAATTCCTGGTCACGTAGAATACAACCTATGTCAATCCTGACCCCGTGAGAAGCATCCAGAGCAAATCCTGGTCATGTGGAACACGGATTATGTCAATCCTGACCCCGTGGGAAACGTCCAGAGCGGATCCTGGTCCTCCCAGAACACGACTATGTCAATCTTGACCCCGTGGGAAGCATTCAGAGCAAATCCTGGTCACGTGGAACACGGTCTATGTCAATCCTGACCCCATGGGAAACGTCCAAAGCGGATCTTGGTCCTCGTAGAACACGGATATGTCAATTCTGACCCAGTGGGAAGCATCCAGAGCAAATCCTGGTTACGTGGAACGCGGCCTATGTCAATTCTGACCCCGTGGGAAACGTCCAGAGCGGATCCTGGTCCTCGCAGAACGCGACTATGTCAATCAGACCCCGTGGGAAGCATCCAGAGTAAATTCCTGGTCATGTAGAATACGACCTATGTCAATCCTGACCCGTGGGAAACATCCAGAGCGGATCCCGGTCCTCGCAGAACGCGGCTATGTCAATCAGACCCCGTGGGAAGCATCCAGAGCAAATTCCTGGTTACATGGAACGCGACCTATGTCAATCCTGACCTCGTGGGAAACGTCCAGAGCGGAGCCTGGCCCTCGCAGAACACGGCTATGTCAATCAGACCCCGTGGGAAGCATCCAGAGCAAAATTCATGGTCACGTAAAACACGACCTATGTCAATCCTGACCCCATGGAAAACGTCCAGAGCGGATCCTGGTCCTCGCAGAACGCGGCTATGTTAATCAGACCCCATGGGAAGCATCCAGAGCAAAATCCTGGTTACGTGGAACGCGGCCTATGTCAATCCTGACCCCGTGGGAAACGTCCAGAGCGGAGCCTGGTCCTCGCAGAACACGGCTATGTCAATTAGACCATGTGGGAAGCGCATCCAGAGAAAAATCCTGGTTACGTGGAACGCGGCTTATGTCAATCCTGACCCCGTGAGAAATGTCCAGAGCGGAGCCTGGTTCTCGCAGAACACGTCTATGTCAATCAGACCCCGTGGGAAGTATCCAGAGCAAAATCCTGGTTACGCGGAACACGGCTTATGTCAATCAGACCCCGTGGGAAGCATCCAGAGCAAATTCCTGGTTATGTGGAACACGGCTTATGTCAATCCTGACCCCGTGAGAAACGTCCAGAGCGAAGCCTGGTCCTCGCAGAACACGGCTATGTCAATCAGACCCCGTGGGAAGCATCCAGAGCAAAATCTTGGTTAGGTGGAACGCGGCTTATGTCAATCTTGATCCCGTGAGAAACGTCCAGAGCGGAGCCTGGTCCTCGTAGAACATGGCTATGTTAATCAGACCCTATAGGAAGCATCCAGATCAAAATCCTGGTTACGTGGAACGCGGCTTATGTTAATCCTGATCCGTGAGAAACGTCCAGAGCGGAGCCTGGTCTTCGCAGAACACGGCTATGTCAATCAGACCCCGTAGGAAGCATCCAGAGCAAAATATTGGTTACGTGGAATGCGGCTTATGTCAATCCTGACCCCATGAGAAATGTCCAGAGCGGAGCCTGGTCCTCGCAAAACACGGTTATGTCAATCAGACCCCGTGGGAAGTATCCAGAGCAAATTCCTGGTCACGTGGAACATGGCCTATGTCAATCCTGACCCCGTGTGAAACATCCAGAGCGCAGCCTGGTCCTCGCAGAACACGGCCTATGTCAATCCTGACCCCGTGGGAAGCATCCACAGCAAACACCTGGTCACGTGGAACATGGCCTATGTCAATCCTGACCCCGTAGGAAATGTCCAGAGAGGATCCTGGTCCTCGCAAAACACGGCTATGTCAATCCTGACTCCGTGGGAAGCATCCAGAGCAAATTCCTAGTCACGTAGAACATGGCCGATGTCAATCCTGACCCCGTGGGAAACGTCCAGAGCGGAGCTTGGTCCTCGCAGAACACGGCTATGTCAAACCGACCCCGTGGGAAGCATCCAGAGCAATTCCTGACTCCGTGAAATGCGGATAATGGTAACCTCACCCATCACTTACGGGTCCTCACGACTCATAAGGGAGAAAACTCTTTTGTGAGATCCTTACGACTCCCAGAAGAAAATGCACTTAGAAATCCTCTATGATTCCTAAGGAGAAATTACACCTACGGGATCCTCTCGACCTATAGAGAGAAAATTCTTTATGAGACCCACCACGGCTCATAAAGTTGAAAAGTCTTAGGAGGCGGATCTTAACACTGAATCCTAAGCCATCGCTGTCTTACAAAGAAATCAAAATAGACTATCCACAGAATACACTTACTAAAAGGGACACACCATCATGAAGCAAAATATGTCTTTTATTCATGAATCAAAATGAATACAAAGTACAATTTATGAAAGAATGAAAAAATATACTCTCATTCAGGAGTATGTACAAAAGAAGAACGAAAAAATATATATACAATTCTTCAAGCCGGCGGATGATTTAGTAGATTTGCCAGTTCATCCCTTTTCCGCTGGTCCTCGGTTTCATGATTCATTATCGTCAAAAGACGGCCTCCGCTTGAACCTGTTGGGCCTGGTATGAGGCAAGCCGGCTTCAAGCTCTTTTTCAGCCCAACCTTATGGCTTTGACCATCTCACGAGTAAAAATGAAGGCCTTATCAATGGCTACCACCTCCTTGATAGCCTCTTGAAGCACCCGCCAAAGTTCATATGCCCGAGTGGTCTTGGCTGTAAGATTGGCTTGAAGCTCCCTCAGTGCTTTGGAAGCCAGCTCCCTCTCTGAAAACTTGCGGCTGAGCCTCTTCTCGCATGATATCATGTTCGCAGCACACCGCTCAATCAGCCCTCGTAAGCTCGTCTTCGTGGCCACAACCTCTGAAGGAAGATGTGTACATTCAAGAATATGCAAGCAAGCCTCCACCTGCCGGAAAAACTCAAGCCAGACTTGCACCAATGTTTCGCTATGGTAGGTGGCAAGAAAGGGAAGAGAACCGTTGGCCTCAGCGGCAAACGCTTCGGCCGTGATCAGACTGCCGGCATGAAGGTCTTCAATTAGGGCTGACAGGGAGTGGAGGCTTAGCTTTGCCATCCGTTCCGAGGCACGTAGAGCATAGGGGGCATGACGATGCGAGATTCCAGCGTGGTAAGAACTGGCAAACCTATTAAGATTTATAAACAATCAGGGAGCTTGTAAGCAAAGAGCAAATGGAACAACGTTGAGACTTTACTTACCCACAGTCATGCAAGAAGGGTCTGAAAGCTCCCAGGCCCATCAAGAATCTCAACCTCGTCATCGGCTTTCAGAACTGTAGAAGACATCAATGTCATTATATAGAATAACAATAATGCCGTAAGGAGAGGGCAAACGACACTAACCTTGCCCGGAAGAAAGGATGATGCATTGAGGAGATATCGCCTGCGGAGCGGCCATCTCCAACAGTCGCTGAAAGGACTTCCTGGAGACAGATCAGCAATAGACGCCGCCGATCCGCGCAATTCTGAAAAGACAGAAGGGTTTAGATAATGGAGAGATTATTAATATAAAACATAGAAAGGCTACCTTCGATACTTCTCCCATTCTGGGCTGGAGGGATAGCAGCTTAGGCGGCCTCCTCCATGCCCCCAGGCACATCATCGGGGACGTAAGCTGGTATATCAACTTCCGATCAAGGAGCAGTGTCCGCTAATGCAGGCTCCAGCTGAAGGACGGTAGCCTCGACTACCTGTCCATAGGCTCCGGGCTGCCCCCAGAAAGATCCATTGAATTGGCGACCAACGAAGATGCCTCTTCCGGGAGCAAGCACTTAGGGAGCGAGAATCACCGAGGGAAGCTCCATCGCGGGAGCAACGGTTGATCGACCCCCTCCACACTGATTAGTGTTTCATTAGGGATATTGGCGGAGTCTACAGTCAAAGTGTGACTCGAACTCATATCCTCCGCCATCGCCGAAGTCCCTGTAAAGTTTGTACGAGGATAAGGAGATATATATATATATATATATATATGTATATGAGCAATACAAAATATTACAAAGAGATACATGAACATACCGATGCGCAAAGGAGCCTATAGTATGGCTTTTTCGAGCCGACGCTCCTTCCTGAGGAGGTATGCTTGCCGAGGTTCGAGAGTAGACTCGTGGCCACCGGTCCACAATGAAAGTGCATCTTCGCGTCGTCTGAGACAGCTTGCTTAAGGGCCCTCTCACCCCATTCTTCCAAAGGGCCTATGAATAGCCGCCGTATCGATGGAGGGTCTTCGTAAAAAATGACGGCAGGATAAGGCCTCTTCAGGATCCTTACATTCTCGGATTCATCTTGTGAGTGTCTTATAGCCTCAGCCAATTGTACGGCTTCCTCGGCAGATGAACCCGGGAAAAGTAGACCACCATCGATTCCTGCATGGCTAGTGGTTCGTCTTTGGAGGATAGGCTTTGATTCCACTAAAGAGTCGAGCAGATCGGTGACCGTCTTCCTCCGCCTCTTGGGCCAGAACTAACCACCGAAGACGATCGCTTCCTTCCCCTTGGTACTTTGGTACGGCGTTGACCTACTTCGCCTTCAATGTCCTCGCTCGGCGGTGCTACCGATGACGACATGGCATTGCTGATGCTGCAGCTGATGACACTGCTACTGGCATCATATTGGCCCTTGATTGAGCTCTAGTACGCAGTGGCATACCAGCTGTGGGAGTTAAATCCACTTCCGCCGCCTCCAGAATAAGCAACGATGCTAGTATCTCTCAAGGGAGGGCGAACCGCTGCACGCGGTTGCGGCGGAACTCCCGTGGCTTGGATCGGAGTGGGAGCCTTATATCCGAGGAGCACCCTCCTCTCCTCGGCAATAATTGGAATGACTCGATGGAGGTACCGGCCCGTGAAAGACCCCACACATCGAGGAATATGATCAGCTTCAGGAATTACAAAGCGAGAGCCGGTGTTCAGCCGCATGAAGTGATGAGCGGCGTCACGAACTACCTCTGACGACGGGCTAGGCTCCAATATAAATGCCTCAAAGGGGACACCCTGGTCATATCCGAGTTGTTGGGCAAAGCGGTGTGGGTTGTACCGCATAAAAAGGGCCGCACCATTCTGACGAAATACCAGATAACTTGGTCTGATCGAATATAGGTGCATGGCTTCCCTGGGCTTCAGAGAAGGTACTCCTTCTTTTGACGAGTCGCAGAGCTGTTGAATCGGTCCTGAGGGAGCAGAGATGACTCGATTGTTGAATACCATCCCGCCTGTATTGGCATAGGGATTAATCAGCACGCGAATTGCCCAGACCGAGTCAGGTCAGGAGCAGAAGCGTCCACCAGCCGCATGAGTCGCGGAAAAGCGTAAGCGTCATAAAAGCTGGATCTTTGGTGCGCAGCAAATGCTCCCAGCACATGCATCTCAATCCAAGACGTAAAGTAATGAAGAGAGAAATTTACCACGTCTATGCCTGGGGTTGAGGTATTAGCCGCAGCGCTTAGTCCATGATACAGGTGCGCCGGCCCCGCAATACCCACAGCTAGTCGCATCCCCTCGGCAATGCGATGAGCGGGGTAAATAACCGAGGCTCTCATGAAACGACGGTGCATGGGAATGGCAAACTAACTGAGCCAAACACTGATGGAGCCCATGAAGAAAGTCTCCTCATCCATACCAGGAATTGCGATCGACTCGAAAGACACGGCCGACATGATGGGAATGTAGAACTGAGCAAGTCCCTCTTCTTTAGCAGGCCGCTTATTTAAACCGAACCCAAAGGGGTTGTTGATATTCGCGAACTTCGGAGCCGTCTTTGATAGGACATCCTCGCGAAGGAAGCAGGCGATAAAGCTTTTAAAAGTGACGCCCTGCTCTTCTGACTATGTGAATAGCTTCTCAAAAATGCTCAGAGTCTTCATCAAACTTGGGCGCTTGTAGCGGACGGCATTCTCGATCGACAGGCCGTCAAGCATGGCAGGCTCGGTTTCGAAGACATACTCATCGGGAAGGCAGTAGTTCTTCATAGAGTGTCCCCCTGACCGGCAACCCTGAGATTTCGCGAAACTCTTCTAGAGAAATTGAAACTTTGCGGTCCCCTAGAAAGAAGGTGTTGGTGGGAAAATTCCATTGGTTTTAAGAAGGCCTTAATCCACCAGACATGGCGAGTCTGATAGTGGAAAAGAGACGCATATACCGCCTGATAGAGTCCGACTCTTTGCAGTCGCGCACGATGGGCGGACAGGATATAACGGGTCCAGAGAAGATAGCCCGTGGGATGTCGAGGGGTAAGCCCTATCTTGTAAATCTGTCCCCATGGCTGGGCTTCGCCTTGGAAAATGCAGCACCCTAAAATGTCTATAGCCGACACAGGATGGTTCGGAATACCAGTTGTTGATGGCTCAAGCCGTCCCATAGGGGTCCAATTCAGCATCTCCACAGCAAAGGCGGTTTGTGGATGATCTATCGGCAGAAATGGATAGGTAAGCTCTGTCGGTATCTCGGAAGGAAAATTGCGGCGAACGCGAATTATATGACCGTACCAGGTCCCCTATAAAAGTAGGTTGGTGCAATTAGGGTCGTGAACTCTAATCATCGCCATCACCTCTTCATCAGATGGTGACTGAGGAAAGGCAGCCTTCGAGCGGGTGAAAGGGAAGTACGGTAGAGAAGCCATTGTTCCTGAAACAACGGAAAAGAAGCTGTTAATGAAGCCCGCACATGTGTGTTTGTGTGTGTGTGTGTGTATGTGTGTGTGTGTGTGTGTAAGACAGTGGAAGAAAACGACAAAGGACTTATTTTATGGGACCATTGATTACAAAACACAAGGGCCCCACAAAGTCAAGATGACGGCTCACTAATAATGAGGCAGAGTAATCATTATGAGAGCAAAAGGAAGATTCTCAATAAATGAACAGTGGATTTCAAATGACTCTACACATTCCTCCAAAGAGAAACCCATCTTGGACTCTGCAAAAATCAAGCAGAACAGGGGAATTAAATTCCCAGAAAACATTACTGAATTTTTTTTGCAAAGAACAACTCAGGAAGAAAAATCCCAAGAAATCTTCTTTTAAAGAACTAAGTTCTTTAGAGGAGTTAAAACTCCTTTTGAACAGGAGAATTGAATTCCCAGAAGACTTTTTTTAGAAGCCAAGATTCTTTAGAATGGAATTAAATTCCAGATAAAGGTTAAGTATTGCCATCGATCTCTGAGATCAAAAAAGCCCTAACAAAAGGGATTTATTATTTAAAGATTGAGCAGTTTTCTTTTTAAAAGAAGTTTAAAAAAATAGGTTATTGTTAAAGGGAAAAACCCTTGGTGTGGATTTAAAATCCAAATTTCTACAGGGAGTTCCTCAGCCGTTCAAGATTCTCACCTTAAAAAAGGAAATCTTTGTTGACAGAGTTAAACTCTGAAAATTTTTTGAGTCAGAGAACTAAGTTCTGGGGATGAGAATTAAATTCTTAGAGGAAAAAAACAAGCAAGGAAGAAGATGGAAAAAGTGGAGCTGCTTCTGAAGGGACTCCTGCATTTATAGGATATGATGGGGGACGGTTCATCTCCCCTATTCCCTAGACAGATCCAACGGTCACAAAGGTGACAGCGTTGCACTCACGTGCAAACACGTGAGAACAACGCTGTGGGGGCATTTGTTCCCTGATAAAATATCAGGAAATACCCCAATGGGGTATCACGTGCTCACACGTGACCAAGGGTCACGTGCTGACACGTGATAGGTTCCTGTGATCCCTGCTTTATAGAATTAAATTCTAGTCAAACAAAAATATAACAAAACAACAAAGAAAAACCCCCAATGGGGTATCACGTGCTCACACGTGACCAAGGGTCAAGTGCTGACACATGATAGGTTCCTGTGATCTCTATTTTATAGAATTAAATTCTAGTCAAACAAAAATGTAACAAAACAGCAAGGAAAAACCTCAATGAGGCTTCACGTGCTCACACGTGACCAAGGGTCACGTGCTGACACGTGATGATTCCTCAGCTCCCAAAAAACAGAATTAAATTCTGGTCACATGTCAACACATGATAGGCTCCTAAGCTCTTTAATCAACAGAATTAAATTCTATTTAATAATCAAATAATGGGATCACGTGCCAACACGTGATGAACTTTTAAAAGCCTTCTGAGCTAATAGAATTAAATTCTAATTAAGGGAAATTAAAGACCCTAATTGGGAAAATATTTCTTTAAATCTTTCCAAACAAAAAAGATGGTGCTCTATAAAATAGAGCACCGTTGGATTAAAAATCCAATGGTGATTAAAAATCACCAATTTATGGAAAGATTTTATACAAGAAAAGATTTCCCTGAAATTCACCAAGAATAACAAACAAAATATCTTCTGGATTAAAAATCTAATGGTGAATAAAATTCACTGAGTGATCTAAAAGATCATGTTAGTTACAAAAACAACAAAAATATTTCAATGAAAGATTTACTAAACAAATTGATTCTTTTCTTTCTCCTATAAATAGGAGCCAAGAAGAGAAGGGATCTTTAGAATCTTGGATTTTTGGAGAAAAAACAACAACAGAGAGAAAAAAAGAGGAGAATTTAATTCTCAAGAAAAGAAATCCTAGGTAAGAAAGGGAAAAGAGATCTAAGCTCCATAAAAAAAAGAGAATTTAATTCTCAATTTAAGAGTTTAACTCTTCTGAAAAAGAACTTAGTTCTTCCTTCGGTTGAAGATCTGCAGAAGCAAATCTTCCCACAAGTTGAGAATTTAATTCTCATTGGGGAGATTCTGCCATGCAGATCCAAAACTTAGAGGGAGAATCGAGTTTAGAGAATTTAATTCTCCCAAATTCATAGGAATTTAATTCCTCCAAATGAAATTAGGGTTTAACCCTGCATAAGAATTTAATTCTTCCAAATTCACAGGAATATAATTCCTCCAAATGAAACCAGGGTTTAACCCTATATGAGAATTTAATTCTCCCAAATTCATAGGAATTCAATTCCCCCAAATGAAATTAGGGTTTAACCCTACATAAGAATTTAATTCTTCCATATACATAGGAATTTAATTCCTCTAAACAAAAATTAGGGTTTAACCATACCAGAGAATTTAATTCTTAAAGCAAGAGACTTGAAACTCTCCATGCACGTAAAGAACTTGGTCATATGGTAACACGTGACCCTTCTCCTCAATGAGTAAAAAAGAAAGAACAAGGCTAGGTCACGTGCCCCCACGTGACCTCCTAAAACAGATTCCTCAAAATGAGAAAGAAAAACTTGGAGGCAATGCCTCACGCGCTCCGACGTGATCCTCAAAATAAAGGGAACAAAGCCAAAGGCAGAATCAATTTTGGGCACCCTCATGTGTCCCCACGTGACCCCTTAATTAACACTTTAATAATCAATACATGGATACCCATTACGTGCCAACACGTGATGGCTTGAAAACTAAAAGTGTTTAACACTTATTTGAATATTCTGAGAACAAAATAAAGGAGCTTTGGCCCAATTCTCAGGCGCCTCACGTGACCTCACGTGACCACCCCACTTTTAGTGTTTAACACTATTTTGAGCATTTTGTCCCTAGTGTTTAACACTGTTTTAAAGCGCATCACGTGGGAAGACATGATCGCTAAATATATGTCAGTGTTTAACACTATTCTCAAACCAGTCTTAGCCCAAATTGGCTAAGTCTTTCTGAGTCAAAACTCCCCTTTGATTAAACCCCGACTACATTCTTTCAAACTTGATCATTTCATATGACATTCAAAGAAAACTCTAGAGCCATGATGAATGGTCAATGCCCAATAAAAGACAAAATGTTGTCAGAGCCCCCAAACCCCTGTTTAGCATTACTAAATAATGGGGGGACTGAACCTAGACAAATGTTCAATAGTCTAACAAAGGGCCAACATTTCAAACTTAATTGGACTTAGCCCAAATTGGCCATAAGTTCTCAATTCAGATTTAACTGAGCCAATGTTCTCATAAACTAATTAATTGATCTTAGTTCCAAATTGGACTACAGATCTCCCAATCAAGTTTGGTTCAAGGGTACATCTCTGAACTCCTCTGATATTTGTCGTTGTAATCCTTCAACGTCTTCAGAGAGATGACGGGTCCCGACAACTATACATTTCATAGACTACGACGTCTTTAAACTGGACTGTGGGGTCCTTTTAAACCCACGGACTATGATGTCCTTAACCTCGGACTGTGGGTCCTTTTAAACCCATGGACTATGATGTCCTTAAACTAACATTGGACCGAGATGTCCTTAAACTAACAATGGACCGTAATGTCCTTAAACTAATTACCGACCGCAATGTCCCTAAACTAAACAATAGGGCCTAAATGCTCTTTTGTTGGATCTAAACGATTCTGTTAAGTTGATCTTAGCCTAAAAATTAGACTAACGTATCCTTAACAAGCGTTTAAGTTGATCTTAGTTTCAAATGAGACTAACGTATTCTTAAACCCAACCCCCAAACCCAAATCTAAGAAAATACGGATTTGGACTAATCCACGCCCTATGGGCGACGACATAAATTAGTCTCCGTATACAATCCACGGGCAACCAAACACAAAACAAATATACACACGACACGAAGTGACCATCTGGAGAAAGAGAAAGTGGTTACCGCGATACAGTACCGTAATTAACTGCAGGGGCTTGTGCCTGCAGGGAAGAGCGTCCCCACAATCAAAACCCCCTCAAATGAGGGGGAATCTGACGAAGTCTGATACATCGGCCGCATCCGTTTAAACCTTCGATACATGGTGTCATAAATCAACTTGGCATCTTCGGAGAGGTGGAGGGATAGCACCAATTAGCATCTACTCCGAAATTCAGGCAAGACGGACCTGCGCGGTCGCGTCTCCGCGTTTCGGAAGGGAACAACCGTGACATACTAGACGATAAAGGCTAAATACATTGCTACCAACGATGCTGCCAAAGTGGTTGTCTGGGCATTTCTTGTTCATGAGATGAACATGGTTCCTACCATTGAGCGTCCAATAAGTGTTATTGTGACAACAATGGAGTTATGTCTTTAGCCTAGGAACACCGTTCCCATCATCGTTCCAGACATATTCTGAGGCAAGTATCACCTGATCAGGGAGATGGTTGATCTCCAAGGGATTGAGGTAAGGAGAGTAGACACGAAGGATAACACAGCGGATCCACTCACAAAGGCCTTACCACTAGAGAGACTTCTATGGGATGGTTGAGTATGGGATACTACAACCACTGCTATATTGTTGGGTATTGGATACAACAACAGATGGCCTTAGTGCAAGTAGGAGATTGTTAGTTATATGTATGCTCTTGTATGCTCTAGAGGCCATTACTGTACATGCGATGTATATTGTAGTGGATGCTTGGACATATATAGGGAGGAATTTCTTGCTCGACATGATAGTGTGCTATCTGGTTACTCTTTATCTTAACATGTACACTTATTGTCTCTCTATTACATGTTGATAAAGCCCTTAGGATGAGTACTTGACTACCAAGATTATGATGCAGATCATACTAGTGGGGACATGGTAGTCAATAAGTACATTCTTCAAATGTTCCTAGTCGTGGGAGTATCGAGACAGGGCATTGATACTCCAGAGTAGACTAGCGTATATGATTCTCGACCCATTTTATGGGTGATGGATGATCCCATATCCATTGGTGTTTGACATCAGAGATGGTGTACGGGTGCTCAGTGGAGACTGGGTACACTAGAAGGACTCGCCGAGAACTCCTAGATGGTATTATACCTATCGTCGGATAGCATTTCTCTGGTGACACTGGTACAGGTTAGTCTGTAGACCCGAGATCGTCATAGAGTCTTGTGTGATCCCCACTGTTCTTTGATTTACACCATACCGTGGTCAAGAGATCGTGCAAAAAGATGGTTTTTGGGTACAGTCCCAAGTCACAAGGAGGCAATGAGCGATAGGAGGGGTTTCGTCTCTCCCGGTATTGGGAGTTGATGTTGCGCTATGCTCGATTGGCCATAACAGGAAATCCCTGGCCAGGGTTGCTGAGGTTTACTGGTAAGTGTTATCAGTAGTTTCTCGAACCGTTATGGACCTTGCATCGGCATGACTTATCAGGCTATTGGGGTCTGACATTATACCACCCCCAGGCTGTGATATGCGACATATCAGACGAAGAGACCGGACTGTACGGTAGTGTTTTTGATTGGATTCGCAGGAGTACGAGAAGGCTAGCTTGTTGATCTTCTGATCGCTCAATACCCGGATGGCCGTTACGTTTAGCAGACCACTTGCAGCTTGTGGGTGTTTGATATGATCATCACTTACTGCCGGCGTATTGACGAGTCTTTAGAGTCCTACACAGAGGTTTCGTGGCTCAAGAGAAATGGAGTAGGAGCACATATGTGATATGCACGGGACCGAGATTAATGCGTGTATGTGATACCACATTCCATTCTCGCGATATGTGATATCGGTCGGTTATATATGATATAGCCGGGTTATCGGATCAAGAGTTGATTCGATAAGTTGATTCATTTGATATTAGTCGGTTATATACACTATAGCCGGATTATTAAATCAAGTGTTGATTTAATAATTTAATGTAGAATTATATATTTGATATATTAAATTACATTAACTAATATTAGCTCACTTAAGCTTTTCTTTTTCTCACATTTGATACACTTAACATATATGTGATATATGTTAATTGTTTTCTTTGCACACAAAATATATATGTGATATATATTGTTGTGTCATGCTAGGTTACACATGCAACATGTTATTATGAGACTCACACCATGCTAGGTTTAAAGTTAAGGTTTTATTTGTTTTAAGTAATTCAAACATTTGGATAATGAGTCATGATTCAAAGCTTGTAGAAGCTTGCAGGTTTCATTGATTAAGTCCACTTGTTTGTCTAGCTTAAGATATTTGTTAACCCAACCCTTAACCCATAGCTATGGTTTAGTCTCTACAATGGTTAGTGCATGACATACACTCACCATGGTTGCATTTCTAACCTCACTTGATTATTCTTTCATCACTTGCTTCATTTTCTTCTTCCAAAAAGAAAAGAGTTTTCTAGGGTTTGAAAAAGTGATGAAAAATTGTGAGAAAATTAAATCTAAAGTGAGTAAAATTCCTACTTCATCATCCTCTACTACTTACCATTTAGTATAGGGTGTTTGCTTCACTAATTCTACAATTAGTGAAGAGATAGCTTGGGTTAGTGTCTCCTCGACGTAGATCATCTTCGGCCTCGAAGACTTCGATGCAAGCTTGTTCGTTTCTTCATGGGAGCCTCTCTAGAGTCCGAGAGTTCGTGATCGCAGCGAAGGGACTACTGTATGGAGCTATTGAAGTGAAGGACCGGTCTACAAAGGTTGTAATCCTTGTTCACTTTAGATGTAAAGTGTTTACATTATGTTTCGTCGGGTTTTCTATTAGCGATTCTAGGGTTAGGGTTTACTAGAATGGTAAAATTTTAAAACTGGCATGGACGATGCCTCCCAAAAACTTGCTGCCGTGCTAGACAACCCAACACTTGGGGCACTGTCTGGGTATTTTTAACTGTGACGCAAGTGTTGAGGTCTCTGGGAATTTTGGGTGTTTGATAAATCGATCAAAATGTTTAACATCGTCTAGATATATGTGATTTTTGATACAATATTTGGAATCCACAATAATTAGTTTTACGAAAACTAATTAGTATTTTGTAAATTTTGCAATTTAGTTTCTTTTGATCGGTTGCCACGGGGTTTTGATTCGGATCAAAACTCCGTCGCAATCTCGTATTGTACGCGAACGCTCACCGGGTAACACTACTAGATAGCCATGCCCTATAACCCCGACCAAGTGACTGTAGAAGAACCCTGTAGCCAAAAGCATCTGTTTAGGTGCTCGCGGCCGCGGTGTTTCGCCTAAGTGCACTTTGTCGATGGTATCGGGGGTGCGGCCGTCTACTAATGTTTCCGACGAGCATCCGATCAACGGTCGAGAATCTTGTTGAATTTCCCATATTGAAAAATGTTTTCAATTTGAGACTAAAATGCCAGGTTTATAACGTTAGGCATGAAATTCGGAATATGTGATATTCCGGGTTTATGATGTCTAAGGAATTTATATGGTTAGACATAAAATCCGAAGTATGTGATATTTCGGGTTTATGATGTTTAAGGTGGTTGTGGATTCCAATTATTGTAGTTTTCACTTTCTTTTCTGCGACCGTAAGTGTAATATGTGGTGTATCGCCGGTTTCGTTGATATAGGTCAACGACAATTGGGATGCGCATATTTACTTATGTTGATGACATGTGATGTTATGAGTTGCTGGGATATGTTATATTGGATCGTCTTGTTTGAATAGCCGGGGTTTTTTGCGTGAGATGAGAGTTTTTCATTTTCATTCATGTAAAAACTTGTATGTAATATTCTTTTATTGGGACACTTCCGGGTTGAGGATGATGTCATCATTGATGTATATTATTTACTTTTCCGCATTAGGATAGACCTAAGGCGGGGAGTACAAGTAACCGGGTTCTAGAGTCCAGAGGGAGACCATCTTGAGGAGTCGAGTCCGGGTCTCCTAACTCTAGAATTGGTAGGGTTGCTTGCCGCTCTCGTAGGGGTTTAGGGATGTGGGTTTGGCTATTCATCACGACCGTGGAATCCACGTTTTTATCGGCTTAATTTAAAACACGGACCTCCTAGTATATCCAATTCATATGTTGACTTCTGCTGCAATGTTCTGTGATGAGATCATATAACTGCGTGAGACAAATGCTTTATATTATATATATGATATATAATAAATGTTGCTTATGTTTTTCATCCGCGCTAGTCCTGCACCCGCTCTGCCATTAGTTAGCTAACTTAACGGTGCATGAAGGGACCCCATGGCGAATGCGGATGGCATAAGCGTACGTTGTATTTTCGTTTCTTTATTTGTGATGCTTAGGAAGCATAAATGATGGAACTTCATTAATGAGATTAATAAAAAGGAAAGAGGCCCAATGATGTTGTGGAATCAAAATTTCAAAACTGGTAGCTCTAGTTCTTGCTTTGCATAGTGGTATTCCTTGATGAATATCCAGCACCTCATTCGATGAGGAAAGAGCCTAGATCCCTTTATCGGGAGTGACCTCTTTAGCAAAATCTAGCAGATGCTACACCCACTCAGTTTATGATGGAGCTCCTTTTCGGGCCTCCGTCAGATGTTGTCTTCCGTTGATCTCGAGGTGAACTGGGTTGATTGTCCTTCGTTGCGTGTGGGTCTCAATGGGTTTTGAGAGGACAAAGTGGGATGAGCAGGCAGCCGCCGTGTACCTGCAAAGAAGTCCCGGAGTGGTTTGGTACCACCGAGAACCCTCCGACGCTCAAGTCAGTGACAAGATCCGAGCAGAGTAACGGCGTATGTGTAAAAAAATGGCTTACTTGACCCCTCTGTGATGGGGGTTTATATAGCGGTGTGGCATGCAGCAACAGGCGCGAGAATCTCGCCGGCAGTTACGCTCCCGACGCCACGCCCGCGTAAAGAGCGGATCGCCCATTAATGGGGATTGTAATGGCGTGGAATGTGGGATGTTGTTGGCGGAGAATCTGCGCATGACGAGATTTGCGGAGCGGCGGTTACGCCTGTGAGTGGTGGAGTTGGTCGGTCGGAGGGACCGAGGAAGATGGTCTCGACGGGAGAGCTCGGGAACGAGCGAGAGGGCCGAGGTATCTTGGTCCTGCGGTAGCTCGGAGGCGAGCTGAGAAGCCGAGGAGGCCAATTTGCAGGGGGCCCAGAGGTGAGCCAGCTTTGTGCTTGTAGGTCGGTGTAACATTTCAAAAAAAAATATTATTTTGGGAAAATTCTGGACAAAAATTCTGGAAATTCTAAAATATGTTATTTAGTGGTAATTGTGTTTAATGTAGGGTTTTTGGTAAAAAGTTTACGAAAATGACTTTTAAAATTTTTATCTGGTTTTATGAATATCTTATTGGAATTTTATCTGGGCTGCACACACTTGTGCATGTTAATTTGGGTTAAGCATAGGGTTGAACCATGTTTAGATGAGCATGGTGGGTGGACCATGTTTAGCCAACCATGATGGGTTAACCCTTTGGTTAAGCTAATTGGGTTTAATTAAGGGTTCTAGTTTTTAAATTGGATTAGAGTTGGGGTTGACCTTGTGTAGGAGAGAGGGAGAGCCATGATGGTTGTGCATTAACTTAGAGAGAGAGGGAGGTGGCTAGGGTGTGCAATGATCCACCTCATTTCATAGTCCCTTGTGTTCTTTCACTCACCCCTCTCACTCATATCACTCCCTCTCATATCAACTCTTTTGGCTCTCATCTCTCACATCACTCTCTCTCACACTCACACACACACATCAGCCCACCATCAAGCACAACCTTAGCCCAAACAAAAGCAACAACTACATCAACTGCTGCAACAGCACACATCAGCCCCCAATATCAACACTTCAGCCCGCAATACCAACACTACAGCCCCAAATTTCTATCAACACCACATACTACAACATCACTCTCCCACTTTACCAAAGCAACAACAGCTGCAGCTGCTGTAACAACAGCCACACCCCAACAGAAAACAACCACAGCAGCAACAAAAGCTTCTGCTGCAACAAAACGGCATCAGCTCACAGCAGCAGCAGCAGCCTGAGCAACATCAGCAGCAACTCCATTTAAAACAACTCCACACCCTCATCAAACCTCAACTCAGCAGCCTTAGCAACACAAAACAACATCACCACACCACCACAACCATTGCCACAACACTACACAAAAATAAAACAACAGAAGCAGTTTCAACCCAGAAAACAGCATCAGCATCAGCTACTGCAGCATCTTCTGGAGCAAAAGGAGCAGCTCAGCATGCAGCACAGTTCTTCCTTCTTCCCTTCTCCTACATCCTAGGATTTCTTTGAGGTATAATCTTGCAATCTAACTCCTTTCTTGCAAAGTTATAGTTGTTTAGCTGAAATTTGGGTGTTATTAAGTAGATTAGTGCTAGTTGAGGATAATTTGAGTGAGATTTGGTCAAGTGTTGGTTGTAATGGTTAGTATAACCTTATTAGGTGTGTTTGAGACCAGTTAACCCCAGAATACCCCAGATTTCCAGTAAGTTACCTGAAAGTTTAGACTTGGCGTATTTTAGCAATTTTGTCGACTTATTGATCTTTCTGAGATCTGCTTTCACCCCGGGAACCCTAAAATAAAATTGACTTCGCAGTAAGCTGTGCAGGCACCCTGGAACCATCCCACAAAACCCTATCCCCCACCTCAATTTCCTAGCCGCAGATATATTCCCTCTGGCCGCAATTTGCCGCCAGAGCTGTAGGAAACCCCCTCGTTTTGCGTACACGGCTCTTTTACCTGTAAACTTGACCCTGGGTATGTCTAGTTTTGTCTGGTTCTAACAAGGGTAGATTCTTGGTTGATTTTCGTGAGTTGGTGTATGATTTACGACATGTTTTCGTATGGATTTTGGTATTCGATGATTCGTTTCTGTCGGGTGGCGTTTGAACGCCAACGGCAGAGGGATATTGGCCGTGTTTGCACGCAAGGCTATAGGTTTTTACTTATGGGCGTAGCGTGCACCATTTTGGTTTCCGATGTGATTTTCATGTGTTTTAGCGTGTGATGTCCTTGTAGGTACCCCACGTGGCGTCGAAGCGTTGGAGATACAAATGGCGACATCGGCACTGGCACGCATATAACAAGGTGAGTAGATCTATATCTACGGGGAGAAGTCGGGTGGATGGCGTATAGCACCCCCGCAGTTCTTGGTGATGTATACGGATGCGTATACACACCTACAATTATTATATGTTATTTGGGATTAATGATGATGCTTAGAATGGATATTGGTGTGTTGGATTGTTTAAGTGTCACGAAACCCTAGAGTAGTAGGTGCAATACACATACATACACACACATACATACTTGCATACATCCTTATTTCATATGTGGTTATGAGATTCTATATAGATATGTGGTCACATGGGTATGGGACTATGTGTTCACATACGGATTTGAGGATGATACATGGGATTGAGATGAGTCGATGAGTTTGACCTGAGGTTATGATATCGGTGATATGATAAAATTCATAATCAAGATACGTCTTGAGGCTTTAGAGGATTTTGAGGATGATGATGCCATAGGAATGGTGACATATATATTAAATAGTCGACATGTGATTACGTTATGAGATACGACATGATACGACATGACAAGATTAGTATGTTAGGCCGCATTCGGCGATGTATACTCCTTGAGATGATATGTGATGATGATATCGATTTATATGAGACTGTCGATCAGTAGTCAGATCATAATTATAGTGATGATGTTAGCTTGTACTAGACGTAGGTCAGTACCCAGATTATGATATTTGATATAGAGAATACCAGATGAATGATATGACGAATGTGATATTGACCCGTACCCAGATTTGGGGATGCCGTACGACGGATTTACATACGAACTATAATTTGATGTTTGATCCGCACTCCTGACTTGGGAATAACCGATTATAGAGATATGGTATCGGATTTGATATTATCGAGGCGGGATCACCGACTATATATATATATATATTTATGTATCGACTCAGAGGTTAGGCGGTTTTCCCTACCTACTGTTAGCTTTAGCTCAGCCTTATAGTTGGTGTAGCTATATGACTCTTATGACATTAGAGGCAGTTTAGTGATCTTTGTGTTTAGTATTCATCTCCCGCACTTTATTATTGTTGTTCTGCACCGCATACTGTTGTGATTCATATTCCATTATTGATATCCTGCTGTTAGGACACCAGCACTATTACCGATGATGCGTATGTACCACGTACACTTATTTGCCGGCTCACACACATCTTCATCTGTAATTGTCATGTCACGAACATTTAGAAAATATTATTGCTTGATTTAGCTTGTTAGGTAGTAGTGACAGGATATTAGCATGCTTGCCTCATATGCCAGCTTGACATTGTAGTTATCACTTGTCACTTCATGCATACTGTTATTCATTATATGCTGCATTCATGGATTCTCATGCTTATATTCATGATTTCACATGCTATTGACGATTTGGATTCGGGTTTCCATGAGATTTTCTGGATTTGGGGGAAAACCGCAAAACATATATATAAACTGATTTCTCTTTTTAAATAAAAATGCGGTTTTCCCATGATGTATGAGTCGTCCACCATGAGTTTTGCTGATGGATTTCGAGACCCGATTCGAGGAGGCGGATGAACCGTTTCGGGTACATGGTGGGCTCGGTGCGGTATCCCGGGGCAAGAAGATCGCAGGAGATGGCGTTGAGCCTGGCAGGGGAGCACGACCGACCGGTGATATTACCCGACGCGTCGGATATCCGGAGGATACCGTCGTGGTCTTGAGATGGATGGCAGGGGCCGATCTGGACTGACGGCGCCCTAGATATTGTGATTGAGACATTGAAATTCTGAGATATTGAGGTACAGAGATTGTGATACAGAGATAACGAGACATTGAGATTTATGTTTTGTGCCGATGCTAGGCACTGTTTTATGCTGATTTCATTATTATACCTCATTTTAAAAATACAGAAATCTCACAAATTTATGAAAGCAGTTTTCTTCAGTACATGCATTCTGTTTCATGCATTCATGCATCATCCATATGATACATAGCTACTTGAGGCACTGACAGAGCATATGGGATTACATTTGGGTTAGATAGTTACCCTAGCCATTGTTATAGAATACTGGTTATATATTTGAGGATTATACATTATGATCGTATGACCTAGGATTGCGTCATACATGCGATTTCTGTTCGTAGATCTTTTTCTACTCACGAGTTGGCAACTCACCCCGTTGTGCCCCAGTTTCTTGCAGGTGTTGCCGTACGGGTCTCATTACGGCTTTGCGGGCACAGCTTCTTTCAGGTGACTTGCTAGTAGGTGGGTTATTTGTATCGTACCCATCATTATACATTGTATATTATATTTCAGTTGTATCTAGAAGTTCCTGTTGGATATAGTGCCCTCAGAGTCAATTATTGGATCGCAGGTACGTGATTGCAATGATTGCGGAGGATCTATACTGGTAGGACAGTCTTACTCGAGATGATAGTGTGCTATCTGGTTTGCCTTTATCAGTCGTATACAGGTTCAGGTGACTGATCACTGTTACACTTTGATAGAGCCCTTAGGATCTTGCTTTACTACCAACAGTATGATGGCGATCATATACGTGAGAGTTGGGTGGTTTATATGCATATCCTTAATTGTGGTCCCTAGTCGTGGGAGTTTCGAGACAGGGCATCGATACTCCGGAGTAGACTATTGTATACAGTCGAGATCCCGACGAGGGGCGGTGGCCGGTCTCACAAGCCACTGGTGTCAGTTGGATCACCTAAGATGTATACAGGTGCTCATTGGGTTATGAGTACACCGGACAGGACTCGCCGGGAACCTGCTAGTTGGTATTATACATATCGTCAGATAGCTGTTCCCTGGTGACATGTGTACAGGTTAGTTCATCGACCTGAGGTCGTCATTTGTCTCGTGTGAGTTCCCACTGTGCTTTGATTTCTACCCTACCACGGCTCAAAGGAGTCGTGCAAACAGGTAGTTTTTGGGTACAGTCCCGAGCCACATGGAGGCACGTGAGCGGATCGGCAGGGGATTCGTCTCTCTCGTTATTGGGGGTGAGATCGCGCTGTGCCTAGGAGAGCCATTACACAAAGCTTACGGCCGTGGCAGGAGATTTACTGGTAGGTACTCCAGTAGTATCTCAGGGTGTTTTTGGGCTACACTCCGACAAGACTTATACTGCTATTGGGGGTCTGACGTTACTAGCCCCCTAGGCAGATATGCGATACTCATAGACGAACGGACCGGACTGTATATATATTGTCACTGTTAGGCTCAGTAGGGTTTCCGGATGAGTTCGCTCATCGGCCTCCCTTGAGGTCAGTCCATGGGCAGCCGTTACGCACAGCTAGTGCCACTGACGGCTTGTGGTTAAACCCACTGCCAGGGTACTGACGAGTCATTAGAGTCCCCCACAGAAAGTTTCCCAAGTTTGGGCGAAACGTTGTAGAGGCCGTATGGTTTTATGACAGGGTTCGGAAAATGCACGTGCGTTTACGCACATGTCATATTTCGGGCAAATGATACTGGTCGTCTTTGGTTTAAGCCGGATCCGAGTATTATACTGTGTAGATATAATATCTTTGTCTCAGTTGTATTTATATTCGGTCGTAATACAAATGCGGGTATGTTTATACTGTTACGGGGTTATCCTAAAATTCGTTTCGGGATCGCTTTTGGAAGTTGCCGGTTTCCAGTTTCCAGTTTTCTATCAGCCGTATTTAACATTCGGTTAAATACGGATTTATCTTTTCTTGAGATGAGTGTGAAAGTTTCTAGAAGCTTCTAGAAGCATCTAGAAGATGGTGACAAGGATTAGTGACTCATGGCTGCAATTAATGATTCAATTAATGCAAGGTGACTAAGGGCAGTGATTTATTGGTTTGCTTTAATGTGTTCATACTAGGTGTCTTAGTGAGTCATTGTTATGATAAGCTTTCTCTTGTTGTCACCTCCCCCTCTCCTACACTCACCCCCACTCCTATATAGTGGCCGGCCCCTCCCCTCTCTCTACTTGACTTGATGAATATAGTTGTTGGAAAAAAGATAGAGTTTTGGATGCATGGAAATTAACATATTCATATCTCACTTTCATATCGATCCAAAAGGCAACTTCATTAACCGATCGTCCACGTCTTTGGACGAAGTGAGACAAAGTGCTCTACTCATTCTCTACATCAATCTTGGTCGTCTCTTTTAGCAAACTTGACGAACGAGTTGCCTCGAGTCAGAGGCGGGAGCCCGTTTAAAGAATCGTTGACGTGGTGCCACCTAGACGAGCAGATCGGAGATCGACGAGATCGGAGCAGCCATAACGAAGCGTGGGATGATGGTTAAAGAACGAAGGACTCGGATCGTTCGGTATAACCCTTCTACGCTCTTTAAAGTTTGATAGTTTAGCAATAATGGCAGATCCGGGTTATAGTATATGATAGCGCCAGTTAAAAGTTTTTGTTCCGCATTTGGCGTCTGTTAGACGGCCGGGGCGCTATCGTAGACTTACAGTGGTATCAGAGCCTCACCATTATGCTATTCTAACTTGTACTAACGTGTTTAAAACATCGATTGAACCGGATATCGAAAACCGCAAAATTCAAGTTCACAGTTTCTGTTGATTTTTAAAGGGTTCCAAAAATTATTTTGCATATCACAGAAAGTTGTGCAGGGTTTTCTAAGCACACCGTACAAATTTGGTCACGTGACCTTACAAGACAGCCGCGGAATCGCGGTCAAACCTAGGGTTTGACCGCGCATCCGTGGCCATTCTGTGTAATCATTGGCCCAAATTTGCATGGTGGATTCTTCTCTGGAAATTGGAGTTTTTGGTATATATCTTTTGGGCCCAGATTTTGTTACGGTACAGCAGATGTTCGTGGGGCCCACTTCGTGATATTTAGTCGATCGAAATTTAAACATGTTAGTTTACAGTACTTACATTATATCTCCGACCGGGAATGTCATTTGATCGATAAACCGCGTCTGATTGCTATAGTTCATTTAGACGGGTTTGCGAACATGACATTCGCGTTGATGTTCTGTGTTGTGCTGTGATGTTGCGGATTTGTCGTGGTGGATAGCAGTGTGCAATGGTAGTGCAGTTTGGATTTATTTGTACATTTGATATTGCGGGGAGAGCGTCCAACATGTGGACTGCCGTCGCTGCCTGTTGTATAATATTCTTTTGGGGCACGACCAGGTTGAGGTCGATATACCTGTTGTACTATTTTTATTTCTGTACTAGATTTATCCCGCGACGGGGTGCACGGATAGCCGGGTTCTGGAGGGTAACGGGTCCGCATCTCATGGCTTTGAGAGGCAGAGGGGCCTCACTCTAGAATTGGCAGACTATTCGCCGCACTCGTAGGGGGTACAGGTTGACCCAAGGAGGGGTGCTCAAGCTACCGGATTCTGTGAAGTGCTGGGTGGTCCATTCACTTTGATGTAGGGGGCTGCCTTGCTTCAGGTTTTGGCGGGTAACTTGCCGCACCCTTAGGGGTCTAGGTTTCATTGCACAGGCTATCCACACGACCAGGGGAACGTCGGGTTTCAGCAACGGCTCTATGAAACCCGGGGATCCCAGATTATCTGTATTGTTCTGTGATACTTATTACTTTTCTGTAATGTTGCATATTATCACACCTGGAGCGATTATTGTATATTGGTATATATACTATTAGATGTTGTATATGTTTTGCAGCTGCGCTAGTCCAGTCCCCGCTCTGTCGTTAGTTAAGTAACCTAACGGATGATGACGGGACCCAGTGACGAATGCGGATGGCATATACGTACATTTTATTTTCATTCTTTTCTGGTGTGATTGATTGATGGGACTGCGTTGATTCTGATCAATGCAAAGGAAAACAAACCTATTTGGAGTTGTTGGAATAATTTTAAAAAGTGTTATTACAAAGACGTTTCTTTTTGTTTTGCATAGCGGTATTCGGTTGGAATATCCTGCACCTCATTCGACGAGGCAAGGGCCGATATCCCTTCACCGGGAATGACCCCTTGGGCAAAAGTTTGCGTCAGGGTGATAACTTTACTATAGTCGATTATAAGTTGCTTTGCATAGCGGTATTCAGTGGAATATCCTGCACCTCATTCCACGAGGAAAGAGCCGAGATCCTTTCACCGGGAGTGACCTCTTTAGCAAAAGGTTTTTCGCCACTATATTTTTATAAAAAGCTATCAGGTTCCTTCAGTGATATCAAGTTCACTACGTTAAAGGTTTTTCGCCAAAAACCAGCCGTAGCTCTCCGTCATTTCTTTTGGGTATTCAGTAGTATTCAAGCTATTTATTTTGACCTAACGCCAAGGCATAGTGTTTGGTAGCTGCTGGGTATTCATTTGTTACATAGATAGATGAGTTGGTTTGGGACAGCCGTTCTGCCATTTTGACCTAACGCCAAGGGCATGTGCGGGTGGGTTCAAATTAACAAGATAATGATGGGTTGAACTTGGCATGTGACTTATGACATTTTGACCTAACGCCAAGGTCATAAGAGCATGGGGTAAAAATCATATCGGGAGTTTCTAAAGAAACTGAAACTTGCCAAGTATGCGCATACCTTCTGGAGTGTGAGTAACGTGAGTGGATTCCATCACGTTATCATGCGATGAGAGTTGGATCCTGATTCCCACTGATGAGTTGGTTTACTCTTCGGGTGTTCCCGATTGATTCTTCTTTCAGGTTTGGAGGAGAATTTGACAGGACAGTGGGAGGTTTCCGGATTAGATAAAGTGATAGCCATTCTGATCTAGGTTAGAGTGCACGCAGAGTGTTTCTTTTCTCTCTCTCTTTGGCAGCGACCTTTGACCGACCCTAGACTATGACTCAGTGACCAAGTTGATCGAACCTTCTTAAAATACTGGCTTTTGGATTGTCCGAGTTGCATAAGTCATTGCCGCTCCTTCTTTTACCCTTTGAATTTCTCAGAACACCCCGTATTACTACGGACATCCACTTCCATTGGATAGATCCATCGTATGGTTATATACGAACTCGAAGGGACTTCTTCGAGGATGGATCAAGGTTCAGGAGAAATAGAATTGGTTTATTCAGTTGTCTTTTATTATCACCTTCTCTCAGGTTGTGAGGGCTCCTTGGTTTAGGAGAGTACACCTATTACGCTTATTGGATAGTCTTATTCCAAACCATAGGCAGGTGCCGAAAGGTAGGGAATGAAGAAAACCAATTAGCCTAAGTAGGGTGTGCAGAAGATAATATGTAAAGACAAAATAAAGGGATTAGAAAGAGGGCAAAGTAAATTGCGAATGTTATCATTCACGACCAGACCGCGTACTTCATCGCCACTCCTATTTCACCTTTGCTTTTTTTCCCAGTTCGGGAGAAATAGAATAAGGTATTATTCAGTTGTCTTTTATCATCACCTTCTCTCAAGTTGCGAGTACTCCTTGGTTTAGGAGGGTACACCTATTATGCTTACTGGATAGTCTTCTTCCAAACCATAGGCTGGTGCCGAACGGTAGGGAAGGAAGAAAACCATTTAGCCTAACAATGGTGTACAGAAGGTAACGACTAAAGACAAATAAAGGGATTTGGAGAGATGGCAATAAAATATACGGTTGTAGTCATGAATTGGATTATGGAAGAGGTATTACTAGGAATACCAGGATACCCCTACGAAACATTTTCATGTTTCAGTGTATTGTTAAAGGAAAAACCGTTTTCCCGATTAGATACTTACTCCAAGGGTATGTATTTACCAGGTTTCATTCTCATATCTGTATGGTTTTACAGATGGTGAGTGGGAGTAAGTTATTGGGAATTAGGTAATTATCCTCATTATATCGGAATTCGTTGTAATTGGTGATGTTTGAGGAAATTTCCTGGGTACAGTTTTCAACCTACGACGCACAGGTTTTGAGTTATTCAACTCAGCGGACTTATACAGAGTATTGTATGCTGTCCAGTGTCCATCAGGACAAAGTGGTAGGTCCTCGTGCTATGTTCTATTTACTTATGACTTCTCTAGTTTTTAGACAAGTGTTTTGTAGAAATACAAGGTCTAAGTTTTGAGAAGTTGTGGGTATAAGAATAAAGTAGAGAACCAGATGTCACAAGTATCGGGATTCTTCAAAGAGATCGAAGATGTAGATTCTTGTGATTGGTATTCAGTTGATAGTAATGGTTTTGAGAAACTTGTTTCTCTTTCAGGTTACTCATAATTGGATGGATTCCTAAGTTGAGTAATGCTGATTAGTCTCTTTCCATTAAGTTGATATGCACTGGAGACAGCTGCATGATTGAATATGGTTCCAATTAAATAAGTGCCAAAGTTTCTATATTGGATATAGAATGGTTCATATCTTAACGATGTTAAGGTACGGGGAGTTGTCTGGTTTATGCTTAAAACCAGACTCTGGATAACTCATGGCACGTTTCTGCAATGGCAGTTTGTGGGTTGACTCGGGTTATGACGAGGGTTGATTTTCTACCATCTGGAAGATCAATAGTGATATTGTTCTTGACTCGCCACAATTTAGTAAAATGGATTTTTTCAGAAAACAGTAGTGGGAGTATAGTAGAACTGGAAGTGATTCCAGAACCGCAAACAATTACGGAAAATTTAATAGGACCTATATATTCAATCAGGTTTGACATTCCATTAGCCACTCCGCAGATATGGTGGGTAACCTCTGACACCCGAGAGGTACTCCGGTGGCCTCAAGGACGGTGACAGGGAGGTTCTTGCTTACCTAAACTTGACACTACTGTTGTTCCAGACTATGAGACCCGGCAGGAGGTTAAGTATAGCGTCGTTCTAAACTAGCTTTAGAAGTGCACGTGTATATTATTCTTCCAGAGGGTTGTTGTGGTCAGTGGGAGCAGCGGAAGCATAGTGGGCAAGTAGCTTATGTCTATTTATAGACTAGAGCAGTTATAGCGGAGATAAATCATCTAATTTTGATGTGACAGTCATGGGTTTGACTTCATCAGAATAGGGGATGGATCTGTTAAGAAGGTAGTAGGGTGTGATGTCCTGGTATTTAGATGACATACACAGAGTAGGAAGTAAAATTCCTATACTACGATCGGTTGTACTATTGTCGTCACACAGTTGTTTCTCCAGACAGGATATGGATATAATATCAGACATTCTGGTTTCTAGATCTTTGGTTTTAGATCTGGATTTGGGTAGTTTCCCAATGTGGGTACTTTGACAGTATTCTGATAGTTTTTAGAATAGATGACTCCTGGCATGGTGGTGTACCTGCAAGTGATGGAGTCATCCTCTCTAAAGATGTCTTACAGACTAAAGGGGAGAGGGATGTGCATGATTGGCAGATCACTTGCTTAGGCATTTGAGTCAATCGTGAGATGTCAAGTACCACACCAGATGTTGTTTTTGCACTAGATGCGATAAGTTTATATTAATCCAATCCTGGAGAAACATAAGGAAGCAGTTTTAGAACATAAGTGCATGTTCTACGGATTTGATGACGGCAGCCTCCTTCGGGAGACGGTTATCATTCCAGACTTCAAAGGTGACATGGATGACAGAGTGATTGTTAGAGTTATATTTTTCCCTCTGATGAGGGACAGTATTATGGACAGGTGGTCCAAAAGGATACTGTGGGAGGCATGGTGCCGGATACTGATTAGGTTCAGTGATTGGTACAGTCTAAGAAGTTTGGATTTGGAGCTTATTTATGAATTAGGTCCCATCAGATATCCAGACATATTCTAAGACAGGTATTACTCAATTCGGGAGATGGCTTTCTCCGCGAACTTGAGATTAAGAGAGATATAGAAAGAAACTTCTGGGCGGATCCACTCACTGAGGCTATTTCTCGAACACAATAGTTTTACAAACGGGCTTTGTGAAACTGATTAGTAGAGGAGTTGGATGTTCGGTTTCACACGGGCTGTGAGTAGTCGACATCGCAATAATTAGCCTTAACTGCAAGTGGGAGATTGTTGGATATAGTGCCCTCAGAGTCAATTATTGGATCGCAGGTACGTGATTGCAATGATTGCGGAGGACTTATACCGGTAGGACAGTCTTACTCGAGATGATAGTATGCTATCTGGTTTGCCTTTATCAGTCGTGTACAGGTTCAGGTGACTGATCACTGTTACACTTTGATAGAGCCCTTAGGATCTTGCTTTACAGCCAACAGTATGATGGCGATCATATACGTGAGAGTTGGGTGGTTTATATGCATATCCTTAATTGTGGTCCCTAGTCATGGGAGTTTCGAGACAGGGCATCGATACTCCGGAGTAGACTAGTGTATACAGTCGAGACCCCGACGAGGGGCGGTGGCCGGTCTCATAAGCCACTGGTGTCAGTTGGATCACCTAAGATGTATACAGGTGCTCATTGGGTTATGAGTACACCGGACAGGACTCGCCGGGAACCTGCTAGTTGGTATTATACATATCGTCAGATAGCAGTTCCCTGGTGACATGTGTACAGGTTAGTTCATCGACCTGAGGTCTTCATTTGTCTCGTGAGTTCCCACTGTGCTTTGATTTCTACCCTACCACGGCTCAAAGGAGTCGTGCAAACAGGTAGTTTTTAGGTACAGTCCCGAGCCACATGGAGGCACGTGAGCGGATCGGCAGGGGATTCGTCTCTCCCGGTATTGGGGGTGAGATCACGCTGTGCCTAGGAGAGCCATTACACAAAGCCCACGGCCGTGGCAGGAGATTTACTGGTAGGTACTCCAGTAGTATCTCAGGGTGTTTTTGGGCTATACTCCGACACGACTTATACTGCTATTGGGGGTCTGACGTTACTAGCCCCTTAGGCAGATATGCGATACTCATAGACGAACGGACTGGACTGTATATACATTGTCACTGTTAGTCTCAGTAGGGTTTCCGGATGAGTTCGCTCATCGGCCTCCCTTGAGGTCAGTCCATGGGCAGCCGTTACGCACAGCTAGTGCCACTGATGGCTTATGGTTAAACCCACTGCCAGGGTACTGACGAGTCATTAGAGTCCCCCACAGAAAGTTTCCCAAGTTCGGACGAAACGTTGTAGAGGCCGTATGGTTTTATGGCAGGGTTCGGAAAATGCACGTGCGTTTACGCACGTGTCATATTTCGGGCAGATGATACTGGTCGGCTTTGGTTTAAGCCGGATCCGAGTATTATACTATGTAGATATAATATCTTTGTCTCAGTTGCATTTGTATTCGGTCGTAATACAAATGCGGGTATGTTTATACTGTTACGAGGTTATCCTGAAATTCGTTTCGGGATCGCTTTTGGAAGTTGCCAGTTTCCAGTTTCCAGTTTTCTATCAGCCGTATTTAACATTCGGTTAAATACGGATTTATCTTTTCTTGAGATGAGTGTGGAAGTTTCTAGAAGCTTCTAGAAGCATCTAGAAGGTGGTGACAAGGATTAGTGACTCATGGTTGCAATTAATGATTCAATTAATGCAAGGTGACTAAGGGTAGCGATTCATTGGTTTGCTTTAATGTGTTCATACTAGGTGTCTTAGTGAGTCATTGTTATGATAAGCTTTCTCTTGTTGTCACCTCCCCCTCTCCTACACTCACCCCCACTCCTATATAGTGTCCGGCCCCTCCCCTCTCTCTACTTGACTTGATGAATATGGTTGTTGGAAAAAAGATAGAGTTTTGGATGCATGGAAATTAACATATTCATATCTCACTTTCATATCGATCCAAAAGGCAACTTCATTAACCGATCGTCCACGGCTTTGGACGAAGTGAGACAAAATGTTCTACTCATTCTCTACATCAATCTTGGACGTCTCTTTTAGCAAACTTGACGACCGAGTTGCCTCGAGTCAGAAGCGGGAGCCCGTTTAAAGAATCGTTGACGTAGTGCCACCTAGACGAGCAGATCGGAGATCGACGAGATCGGAGCAGCCGTAACGGAGCGTGGGATGATGGTTAAAGAATGAAGGACTCGGATCGTTCTGTATAACCCTTCTACCCTCTTTACAGTTTGTTAGTTTAGCAATAATGGCAGATCCGGGTTATAGTATACGATAGCGCCAGTTAAAAGTTTTTGTTCCGCATTTGGCGTCTGTTAGACGGCCGGGGCGCTACCGTAGACTTACAGTTTCATCAACCAAACATGTACTTATTTGAGATAGAGACCACTGGTGTTTATTCTTTCGACCTTAGAGTCGCACGTTATATTTCTCTGGGTTGCATGCTGTTGAGTTCCCTTTTCTGTTGTGATCCTCGCCTTTAGGCGTTGTATATTATGTTGCAAACTGGTTGATTTACATATGGTTTTTCCTACACTCTACTACTTTTCTTGGTTTGGATTTCTGGGCTCGGCTTACTTAGAGCACGTACGCCTTGAGACGTTCGTAGCCTAAGTGCCGGTCATGTTCCGTACTTTCGAGACGTGACAAAGTTGGTATCAGAGCCAGGTTTTACCTTCGGAGCATAGGATGACCCTTGGTTGATGGAATAGGTGACTAAAGTAGAGTGACGTACCGTGAGTATGTTCCGTGGCATATTTGCGACACACCACTCCACTTAAGGAGCCTTAGGATGTACATTTCCTTGTTCAGTATCATATTCCTTCCTATGATCTAGCCTCATCAGTACCAGTTATGGTTTTGCTGCCACGATTATGGGCAGGGAGAGCTACGGCTAGAGTTGCGGTCAGCACGAGCTCGTCACGAACGAGGACTGACCAGGGCGTAATTCCGGCGACACACGATTGTAGAGATGTGTCTTTTTATGAGGTTTTAGCGCCACGAGCGTGGATGGATCGCTGTATGAGATTACTCGGACGTGCGGATTGGCACCAGAGGATTGAGCTAATGATAGAGGCCAGCCAGATGTTGATGATCGTTGATGTATGGCTTATTCATGATGACTGAGGTGCAGACGAGTGAGCCAGTTATTGCTGCGAACGACGAGATATCGCCCCAGATGTTGGAGCTATTGCGGTACGAGTGTACTAAGAGATGATAGAAGGTCGCTAGTCACCAAGGATGAATGACTAGGACGTGTGGATCGTTCGCTTAACGATGCGAGGTCATCAGGTCGATTGATTCCAGCTAGAGACGACTTCACGCGGAGATGTTGAGAGTCGACAGAGACGATCGAATGTCAGTAACCTATTATTCCAAGTTTAAAGTATTCGGGAAGACATGCAGGCAATTCTATGGTCCCTCTAGAAGAATGAAACCCAAACTCGACTTAATGACCGTGTGAAAGCCCTTAAACCTTAGGGTTTGCGGCAGTTCTGCGGCGCCATTAGTGAGGCTTGGGTTTGCCCTTCTACGGCTGGACCACCGATGCTGTGGTATATACTCGATACTATTATACTGTACCTAAGATGTTGAGCCCTTGGGGATTATGAGGTCTTGACAATTGATCGGATGGCTCGACTTAATTCGGATGCTAGATGGTGAGGTGCCCTTCTTGGGAGACTCCAGATATGAGGATAGCCGTTGGAGCTCAGTCCATGCAGCCACGTCGAGACGAATCCGAAGCAGTCGACATTAGAGAAAAGTGGAGTAAGGGGTTCGTACAAGATCTGGATATGATGACATTCCACTCCGCTGACATCAGAGATACGATGCGCATGCCGAGACATAGTACTGGATATACCTTCCAGAAGGAGTCGCGATGAGTATGCAGCCGTTCCGGAACAAGAAGCAGGTATGGTAAAAGACGATGACTTCCGGACAGTTGGCAGAGATGAGACTTGGAAGAGACCGTGAGCAGGATTCCTTCCAGGACACTGCTGCAATGATATTTGCACCCAGGATCAGTTGCGTCACGTGCATTCAGAGAGCTAGAGACCGACGCCAGTGACATACTGCCTTACGAGTGGCCGCGATGATGGACCGAGAGATGACTAGAGAAGTACCAGAACGGAATTGTCCCCGTTAGCACACCTGACATGGCCGATGAGCCGATGGATCGTGAGATTGGTAGTCTACAGAGAAGATAAGGACCTTTCCGAATAAATTACAAGAAGACCTGGACCCAGGAGTGGTCATTGTTACGCACACCAGTAGGCTAGAGTTCAGAATCGTCGACGAGACATGTTATGAGTAACCACGACAGTTGGCCAGAGATTCTTAGAGGATGCGCTTGAGCGGGACTATTCCGCCATACTTAATTTCGGTATTTTGGGCGATTTATTCGCATGATTTGATTTTGATGATTGAGTATTTACGATTGTTGCACAATTGTTGCACTTGATATCGTTTTCGTGCCTTAGTTTCACATGTTGTGATTTTATGGGTTTTAGACATTTGAGTTGATTTTGTGCGTACGCACGCACACGATTTGGTTTCTGCACTCGGTATAGTTCACATATGTTTGCAGTGCAGTGATTCGTATTTTGTGCACTTGGATGCACTGGACTTCGATTTCGATGGTGATGCTCGGTATTTGTTTTGTGCACTTTATGCACCTGATTGGGTTTTGCACGTGTTCGGCGCTTGATATTGGATTTCATGATTTCGTACATGACGGATGCACCGGATTTGGATTTTTAGCGCATGTTGGGCGCATGTTATGAGATGCGATTTTGGTGCACACCAGATGCACTAAATCGAGATTCTTCGTGCATGTCAGATACACCTGATTTTGCTGTTAGGCACACACGTTGCCTTTGACAGATGCTTCGTGCACACTGTTGCACCTTGATGTTGTTTCTGTGCATATGTATGGCACGTTCATGGATTTTGATTTCCGTGCGCACCAGACGCACGTAGTATTCATATGCATATTTTGGGATTTATTCCTTATGGGGCAGTACGTTTTGTGAGGTTTTATCATTGTTTTCGCACTGAGCAGGACTAGTCAGAGGACAGTACCTGAATATATTTTGCATGCATTGATAGTTATTGAAGGGAATTCCAAAAGCGAGCTATAGTCTCATTATTTACATATGTGTCCGATATGACACGAAATGTTTAAAACAGGGAACCCTTCTAAATTGATTCAAAACGGCGGATCGTGCATACTAAACAAAAGATATATACGTATATGGCTATTTTCTTATAGAGATGTCCGCCACTGTGCAGTGTTATGCGCATTGCACATCGACTTTAAAGAATTTGGCATACATTTCCTTCAGATATTTACATGTACAGATTTGATATTTACATGTATAGTTCCGATTTATAGCATATCGGTTTTGCTTTGGATTTGGCATTCGTGTTTTCGCCTTGACTCCGATGATTGCGGGATGCTTGACGGGGTTTTGATTTCGAGTTATCTACTCGTTACTCATGCGCATGTGTTGCACCACGATGCGTTTTATGTATTGATGATTTCGGAGCCCCGTTGACTTGGATATTTTATTGAAATTTTTTAGAATTTGGGGGTTTAAATTTAAATTCGGGGTCCGAATTTCTTAAGGGGGGAAGACTGTAACATTTCAAAAAAATAAAATAAAATATTATTTTGGGAAAATTCTGGACAAAAATTATGGAAATTCTAAAATATGTTATTTAGTGGTAATTGTGTTTAATGTAGGGTTTTTGGTAAAAAGTTTACCAAAACGGCTTTTAAAATTTTTATCTGGTTTTATGAATATTTTATTGGAATTTTATCTGGGTTGCACACACTTGTGCATGTTAACTTGGGTTAAGCCTAGGGTTGAACCATGTTTAGATGAGCATGGTGGGTGAACCGTGTTTAGCCAACTATGATGGGTTAACCCTTTGGTTAAGCTAATTGGGTTTAATTAAGGGTTCTAGTTTTTAAATTGGATTAGAGTTGGGGTTGACCTTGTGTAGGAGAGAGGGAGAGCCATGATGGTTGTGCATTAACTTGGAGAGAGAGGGAGGTGGCTAGGGTGTGCCATGATCCACCTCATTTCATAGTCCCTTGTGTTCTTTCACTCACCCCTCTCACTCATATCACTCCCTCTCATATCAACTCTTTTGGCTCTCATCTCTCACATCACTCTCTCTCACACTCACACACACACATCAGCCCACCATCAAGCACAACCTTAGCCCAAACAAAAGCAACAGCCACATCAACTGCTGCAACAGCACACATCAGCCCCCAATATCAACACTTCAGCCCCCAATACCAACACTTCAGCCCTAAATTTCTATCAACATCACATACTACAACATCACTCTCCCACTTCACCAAAGCAACAACAGCTGCAGCTGCTGTAACAACAGCCACACCCCAACAGAAAACAACCACAGCAGCAACAAAAGCTTCTGCTGCAACAAAACGGCATCAGCTCACAGCAGCAGCAGCAGCCTGAGCAACATCAGCAGCAACTCCATTTAAAAAAACTCCACACCTTCATCAAACCTCAACTCAGCAGCCTCAGCAACACAAAACAACACCACCACACCACCACAACCATTGCCACAACACTACACAAAAATAAAACAACAGAAGCAGTTTCAGCCCAGAAAACAGCATCAGCATCAGCTACTGCAGCATCTTCTGGAGCAAAAGGAGCAGCTCAGCATGCAGCACAGTTCTTCCTTCTTCCCTTCTCCTACATCCTAGGATTTCTTTAAGGTACAATCTTGCAATCTAACTCCTTTCTTGCAAAGTTATAGTTGTTTAGCTGAAATTTGGGTGTTATTAAGTAGATTAGTGCTAGTTTAAGATAATTTGAGTGAGATTTGGTCAAGTGTTGGTTGTAATGGTTAGTATAACCTTATTAGGTGTGTTTGAGACCAGTTAACCCCAGAATACCCCAGATTTCTAGTAAATTACCTGAAAGTTTCAACTTGGCGTATTTTAGCAATTTTGTCAACTTATTGACCTTTCTGAGATCTGCTTTCACCCCGGGAACCCTAAAATAAAATTGACTTGGTAGTAAGCTGTGCAGGCACCCTGGAACCATCCCACAAAACCCTAGCCCCCACCTCAATTTCCTGGCCGCAGATATATTCCCTCTGGCCGCAATTTGCGGCCAGTGCTGTAGGAAACCCCCTCGTTTTGCGTGCACGGCTCTTTTACCTGTAAACTTGACCCTGGGTATGTCTAGTTTTGTCTGGTTCCAACCAGGGTAGATTCTGGGTTGATTTTCTTGAGTTGGCGCATGATTTACGACCTGTTTTCGTATGGATTTTGGTATTCGATGATTCGTTTCTGTCGGGTGGCGTTTGAACGCCAACGGCAGAGGGATATTGGCCGTGTTTGCACGAAAGGCTATAGGTTTTTACCTATGAGCGTAGCGTGCACCATTTTGGTTTCCGATGTGATTTTCATGTGTTTTAGCGTGTGATGTCCTTGTAGGTACCCCACGCGGCGTCGAAGCGTTGGAGATACAAATGGCGACATCGGCACCGGCACGCATATAACAAGGTGAGTAGATCTATATCTACGGGGAGAAGTCGGGTGGATGGCGTATAACACCCCCGCAGTTCGTGGTGATGTATACGGATGCGTATACACACCTACAATTATTATATGTTATTTGGGATTAATGATGATGCTTAGAATGGATATTGGTGTGTTGGATTGTTTAAGTGTCACGAAACCCTAGAGTAGTGGGTGCACTACACATACACACACACATACATACTTGCATACATCCTTATTTCATATGTGGTTATGGGATTCTATATAGCTATGCGGTCACACGGGTATGGGACTATATGCTCACATACGGATTTGAGGATGATACATGGGATTGAGATGAGTCGATGAGTTTGATCTGAGATTATGATATCGGTGATATGATAAAATTCATAATTGAGATACGTCTTGAGGCTTTAGAGGATTTTGGGGATGATGATGCCATAGGAATGGTGACATATATATTAAATGGTCGACATGTGATTACGTTACGAGATACGACATGATATGATATGACAAGATTAGTATGTTAGGCCGCATTCGGCGATGTATACTCCTTGAGATGATATTTGATGATGATATCGATTTATACGAGACTGTTGATCAGTAGTCAGATCATAATTATAGTGATGATGTTAGCTTGTACTAGATGTAGGTCAGTACCCAGATTATGATATTTGATATAGAGAATACCAGATGAATGATATGACGAATGTGATATTGACCCGTACCCAGATTTGGGGATGTCGTACGACGGATTTACGTACGAGCTATAATTTGATGTTTGATCTGCACTCCTGACTTGGGAATAACCGATTATAGAGATATGGTATCGGATGTGATATTATCGAGGCGGGATCACCGACTATATATATATATTTATGTATCGACTCAGAGGTTAGGCGGTTTCCCTTACCTACTGTTAGCTTTAGCTCAGCCTTATAGTTGGTGTAGCTATATGACTCTTATGACATTAGAGGCAGTTTAGCGATCTTTGTGTTTAGTATTCAGCTCCCGCACTTTATTATTGTTTCTCTGCACCGCATACTGTTGTGATTCATATTCCATTATTGATATCCTGCTGTTAGGATACCAGCACTATTACCGATGATGCGTATGTACCACGTACACTTATTTGCCGGCTCACACACATCTTCATCGGTAATTGCCATGTCATGAACACTTAGAAAATATTATAGCTTGATTTAGCTTGTTAGCTAGTAGTGACATGATATTAGTATGCTTGCCTTATATGCCAGCTTGACATTGTAGTTATCACTTGTCACTTCATGCATACTGTTATTCATTATATGCTGCATTCATGGATTCTCATGCTTATATTCATGATTTCACATGCTATTGACGATTTGGATTCGGGTTTCCATGAGATTTTCTGGATTTGGGGGAAAACCGCAAAACATATATATAAACTGATTTCTCTTTTTAAATAAAAATGCGGTTTTCCCATGATGTATGAGTCGTCCACCATGAGTTTTGCTGATGGATTTCAAGACCCGATTCGAGGAGGCGGATGAACCGTTTCGGGTACATGGTGGGCCCGGTGCGGTATCCCGGGACAAGAAGATCGCAGGAGATGGCGTTGAGCCTGGCAGGGGAGCACGACCGACCGGTGATATTACCCGACGCGTCGGATATCCGGAGGATACCGTCGTGGTCTTGAGATGGATGGCAGGGGCCGATCTGGACTGACGGCGCCCTAGATATTGTGATTGAGACATTGAGATTATGAGATATTGAGGTACAGAGATTGTGATACAGAGATATCGAGACATTGAGATTTATGTTTTGTGCCGATGCTAGGCACTGTTTTATGCTGATTTCATTATGATACCTCATTTTAAAAATACAGAAATCTCACAAATTTATGAAAGCAGTTTTCTTCAGTACATGCATTCTGTTTCATGCATTCATGCATGATCCATATGATATATAGCTACTTGAGGCACTGACAGGGCATATAGGATTACATTTGGGTTAGATAGTTACCCTAGCCATTGTTATAGAATACTGGTTATATATTTGAGGATTGTACATTATGATCGTATGACCTAGGATTGCGTCATACATGCGATTTCTGTTCGTAGATCTTTTTCTACTCACGAGTTGGAAACTCACCGCCGTTGTGCCCCAGTTTCTTGCAGGTGTTGCCATACGGGTCTCATTACGGCTTTGCGGGCACAGCTTCTTTCAGTTGACTTGCTAGTAGGTGGGTTATTTGTATCGTACCCATCATTATACATTGTATATTATATTTCAGTTGTATCTAGAAGTTCCAACAACCAAACATGTACTTATTTGAGATAGAGACCACAGGTGTTTATTCTTTCGACCTTAGAGTCGCACGTTATATTTCTCTAGGTTGCATGCTGTTGAGTTCCCTTTTCTGTTGTGATCCTCGCCTTTAGGCGTTGTATATTATGTTGCAAACTGGTTGTTTTAAATATGGTTTTTCCTACACTCTACTACTTTTCTTGGTTTGGATTTCTGGGATCAGCTTACTTAGAGCACGTACGCCTTGAGACGTTCGTAGCCTAAGTGCCGGTCATGTTCCGTACTACTTTCGGGACGTGACAGTCGGGTACAGGGGTGGCCTGATCGGCCCTTGTGGGCCCTCTCTTCTGAGTTCTGGGACACGTCATCTGCCACGTGTGCTGATCCGGAAGGTCGCCAATATAGAGCATCATCAGTTTGTTTTGAAAAACTCGATTTTAAAAGCAGAGCTTAAACCACTCCTTTCAAATCACTCGATTCTACAACGATATCAAGTTCATTACGCAAAAGGTTTTCTTAAAAACCTGTCGTAGCCCACCATCATTTCAGATAAGTACTATTTAGTATTCGTGCTACGTTTGTTGGCCTGCGTCAAGGCGTAGTGTGCGGTAGCTAATTAGTGCTTATCTGCTGCATATGATGCGATTGGATTAGGGTAGTCGTGCGACTTTGTTGGCCTGCGTCAAGGGTCGTGCGGGTGGGTTTAATTCAATCACGAAATGTACGGGTTGAACTTGACTAGCGGACTATGGTTTGTTGGCCTGCGTCAAGATCATAGGACACTAGGGGAAAAATATTATTGGGAATTTCAAGTGTTGAAATTTGCAATGAGATTGCATACCTTCTATGAGATAGTTGGATCCCGATACCTACTGCGAGTAAGAGTTACTCCTGAGAGAGTTTTGCATTTTACAATTAGCCAATCAAGTAGGTGCCTAGAAAGGTGTCAATGGGGTTATGCCTATAGGAAAACAAGGTTTATTTTAATTAGGTCCGTGCAAAAGCACGGGGAGCCTCCCTCAAAGTACCGACACTGGCCTGGCTGAACGATTGGCGAACTTGTAGGGTGTAATTAATCCCGGCTAGTCTTATCTTTTAGGGTTTGAAGGAAGATTTGATAACAACAGTGGGAGCTATCCTGATTAGATAAGATAAAAACCAATCTAATCTTGCAAGAGCATACGCTAAGTGTTTTCTTCTCTCTCTCTCCAGGTAGCGACCATGTCACGCCTTAATCAAGATAATAATATTGATGTATTGACCAAACCTGCTTGTTATACTGAGCTGGGGAACATTGGTTCCTCTCTTCCTTATACTGAGCTGGGGAATTGTTATATGTCTGAGCAGGAAATAGGGGAATATCCGGATTCCTATGCAACCCGAACGAGGAGCATGTTGATGCATCTTCTTCGGGTGTGTTTTTACCGAGAACTGTTTCTCAGTACACTCTGCGTCATGGGTATTAGATACCGGATCGGGATCCCATATATGTAATATGTTACATAGGCTAAAGAAAGGTATAGAACTGGGAAAAGGTGATCATTCTCTAAAAGCAGGGAATGGTGCAAGTGTTGCAGCCAAAGCAGTTGGCGAATACCGCCTTATATTACTAACTGGTAATACATTGATTCTGAACGAATGTTATTACATACCGAACCTGATATACAATATTATATCAGTTTCTTTATTAAGTAAAGAAGGATATAATCTTGTATTGCAGGATAATGTTATGTACATTTTCCTGAATCAAAAGTTGATTGGATCAGACACATTATATAATGGCATATACGTTATAAATCAAAACACAGTTCTTAACGTACAGAACACACACAAGAGGAAAAGTTCAGAAATGAATGAATCCTTCTTGTGGCATTTTAGACTAGGTTATATCAATGCGACACGACTAGCTAAGTTGCATAAAGATGGATATTTAAATCAGTTTGAATTTACATCATATGAAACTTACCAGTCATGTCTCAAAGGTAAAATGACCAAAACTCCATTTACTGGATACGGAGAAAGAGCTACTGAACTCTTGGGACTGATACATAGTGGTGTATGCGGTCCCATGTCTACACATGCCAGGAATGGTTCCTCGTACTTCATTACATTCACTGATAATCTTTTAAGATACGGACATATGTTCCTGTTGAAACATAAGTCTGAACCTTTTGAGAAATTCAAGGAATATAAGTGCGAAGTAGAAAACCAAACGGGTAGAAGTATTAAAATCCTTCGATCTGATCGAGAAGGAGAATACATGAGTACGGAGTTCCTAGATTATTTAAAAGAGAATGAGATTCTCTCTCAGCTTACTCCTCCGTATACACCATAGCACAACGGTGTATTGGAGCGGAGTAATCGCACCCTATTAGATATGGTGCATTCTATGATGAGTATTGCTGAGTTACCTGTTTCCTTTTGGGGTTATGCGCTTGAGAAGCCGCATACCTATTTGAATAGAGTTCCATCCAAATCAGTGCCCACCACTCTATATGAGATATGAAATGGGAAGAGACCATCTCTTAAACGAGTTAAGATATAGGATTGTCCGACCTATGTCAAAAAGCAAAATCCGGCAAGCTCGAGGCAATGTCAGTTCTGTGCAAGTTTGTAGGATATCCCAAGCATTCGCGAGGGTATATCTTTTACCACACTAAGTGTAACGCCTTAGATTTCGGTTAGTGTTCATTTAGACGTTAATGCGGGTTTACTCAAAAAGTTTACCAATTCGGGTTCCTCACATTTTATAACATTTAATTAATAATTTATTGTTATTTGTTATAACCATGCATGCACGTGTGCACGTAAATGTGAGTTTTGTTTGTGCTAAACTAGTTTTAGCAACCATGACACTTAACCTTAATCTTATCCCTTTGCTAAATCCTTAATTATTTCTTTTGTGAGAGAAAGATATTTGTTTTGTGATGAGTTGTATGAAAGCATTAATGAGAAGGCATGGTTTGCAATTAACGCATGGATACACTCACCTCTCATTCTCATCCTACACTCACCTCCCTCTCTCTTTTCCTCTATCTCATTTGTTCCTTCTTCTTTTCTCTCATCAAACTGAACACTTAGCTTCTCTTCACCTTTTCTTGGATTTTGCCTCATGGATGCCTTGGATTATGCAAAGCTAGGATCTTTGTGTTCTTTTGATTAGGTAATGATTCCTTTCTGTTGCTTAAGTTAATTTTGTGCAGCTTAGCTTGTTAGTGTTAGTTTTTATCGCATATCGTATCGTTTCGGATAAATATCGTATTTTTAGTGTCGTTTTGGGGTCTCGGATGATCTGCTGTTAAACTAAGTATTTGTTGCAAAAATTGACTTGACAGTAACCTAGTATAGAGACCTAGAACCTACCCTTAAAATACGAGTCAGTTCCTCCTTGTTCAGGCCGCAGATTTATTAGTTCTGGCCGCAATTTGCGGCCAGAGTAGGGAGTTAGGGTTTGGGTTTTTGGGTAGGGGTCTCTGGGGTGATTGGTAGTCTCATGGTACTTGCAATTTTTACAAATTGTTAGTACAGAAAAATCTGGGATCATTTTGCATATTTCTAGTGTTTCGTTTCGTGCGATACGTTATCCAATACGATGCGTGTTACATGTTACTGTTGCGCTGAGTTGGTTTCGTAGTGTCGCTATATGCGTTAGCTACAATACGAACCCTTTAGAGTACGTAGGTGTGTCGTGTTGGTCCGTGTAGATTGTAAGTATTTTAGGTCTATTATTAATATATATTTGCGTTGTTGTTTTAATATTGCAGGTTCGCAGGCGGGGACTACGGACACTGCTACAAAGGGAAAACAGGTGGTAGGATTCACCTAGCTTGGAGCGTTGGTAAGTAGATTTAACATCTACAGGGGAATCGCCCGCATGGCGTTATGCGTCTGGGCTAGAGATGTTAATACTTGTCGAATATTCTATGTAATATTTAGAATTGCGCATTTACCCTATAGCTTAGATATTGTTGTGCTTGGACTAGTAGCCTTAGGACACTGCACATATTATTGACGATTCATGTTGCACGAGCACTGATTGTATGCTACACACACCGTCAATAATTGCCATGTCACGCACAACCCACTTATAGATATGATATTTCTTGGTTAGGGACATTGATTCATATTTCTTATCGCATATGATATATAGCATACTTGTATACCCACATGCTTACACATATGCCTTCACATACTTATATGCTAGATACCTGTATACCTATAGAGTATTGTACCATTAGTGATAGGTATATACACACTTTACGACATAGCTACAGGTATACTTGCACACATATTTTACTTATACCAGGGGGTATTCTACATCATTTACTTATAGGTAGATACATATACCTTGCTATACCTTTGTGTTTACACATACAACAGTTATAGCTACATATTTACCTTTACTTGATGTTATTTAGAATTGGATAAAATAGGAACCGCATGATATTTTATATTAACTTGTTGCGGTTAATTAGCGGCTTTTCCTTTATATGCTTACATTTCAGTTTATGTTGCATATATCATGTTCATGGATTTTCACATTGTTATATGGATTTTTCATGATATTTTCTGGATTTGGGGACCGTGGGAGTTCATGAAATTATGTATTGTTTGAAAAACCCAATTTCCCTTGATATGATATTTCAGCATCTACCATGAGTTTTATCGGTTCTGATATATATATATATACCCCTATGAGGAGGCGTCGATGCCGTATGAGGGTACATGGTGGGGCCCGGAGGTACCCCGGGGCAAGAAAGGGATGTCGATGTACCACGCCGATGAGCCCGGCAGGGGAACCATACCATCCGGTGACATTACTTATGACTCGGCGGTTATCATGGGGATACCGACGGGAGTCATGTGCGTATGGATATATCGAAAGGCGAGGGTCAGAGGTAGGCACTCGTGCTTTCGGTATAGCGTATGTAGGGTTCCTAGACACTCTCAAGAGGTCTCACAAGGCATCAACCATGCCAATTTCAAATTTTACGGGTGCCTACAAACCCTAATACGGATCGTTAACTAGATAATGAGGCGACAAATGAAACTAGTTAACAACTTAACTACAAGAACGGAAATACAACCTTTGTAGATCCGGTCCTCCACCTCCATAGCTCCGCAATGAAGTCTCCTCGCTGTCCAAATGGAAACCCGGGCTCTAGCGTCGGCTTCATCGGAGAAATGGGCGGGCAAGGTCGTCGGCTTCGTGCCGAAGATGATCTACGTCAAGGCATCACTAGATCAAGCTCCCACTTCACCAAGTCATGAAACTTGTGAAGAAAACACCCTATACTACTTGGCAAGAGGTAGAGGATGAAGAAATAGGAAGTGGGTTCACTTTAGAATTGGATTTTCACTTGATTTCATCACTTCACCATTGATGGTGCAAGCTTTTCTTCTTTATAAAAATGAAGAAGAAGAAGAAGATGAATATGATAAGTTAATTAGAATAGAAAAGAAAAAGAATACTTATCATAACATTAACTATAGTTAGGTGTAGAGAATTGACTAAGGTTAAAAGAATGGTTAGGGTTAAGCTTGAAGACAAAATGGTCATATGGTCAAAGCTTCATGAAGTTTCATCAAGCTTCATGAAAGAAAGAAAAAAAGAATGAAACCATTTTGTTTTCTTTTGTCATTTCATTTTAATCCAAAATAAAAAGATAAATGAATGGACAAATAAATAGAAACCTTAACCATTTATTTAACCTAGGTTTAATTCTTTACACAAACCAATTTTGCATGCATCATCAAACATGATACAATCAAGTGCACAAAAATATATCGCATATACAATGCGCACATCCGAGTGAGAAAATCCATTTAAAATGAACCGATACTAGTTAATGCAAAGTAATATATTAAATATATAATTATGCATTAAATCATTAAATTAACACTTGATTTAACGATCCGGTCATATCGCATATAACCGACTAATATCAAATGTATCGGCTTATCGAATCAATCCTTGATTCGATAACTAGGTTATATCGCATACAACCATTCGATACATTCATCGCGAGAATAGAATACGGTATCACATACACGCATTATTCTCGGTCCCGCACATATCTCATATGCGCTCCTATTTCATTTCGCTTGAGCCAGGAAACCTCTGTGTAGGACTCTAAAGACTCGTCAATACGCCGGCAGCAGATGATGATCATATCAAACACCCACAAGCCGCAAGCGGTCTGCTAAACGTAACGGCCACCCGGGTATTGAGCGATCAGAAGATCAACGAGCAAGCCCGCTCACACTCCTGTGAATCCAACCAGTAACACTTACCGTACAGTCCGGTCTCGTCGTCTGATATGTCGCATATCTTGCCTAGGGGTGGTAAACGTCAGACCCCAGTAGCTCGATAAGTCGTGTCGATATGAGGTCTATAACAGTTCGAGAAACTACAGGTAACACTTACCAGTAAATCTCAGCAACCCTGGCCAGGGATTTCCGGTTATAGCCAATCGAACACAGCGCAACATCAACTCCCTATACCGGGAGAGACGAATCCCCTCCTATCGCTCATTGCCTCCATGTGATTCGGGACTGTACCCAAAAACCACCGTTTTGCACGCCCTCTTGGACGTGGTAAGGTGGAAATCAAAGCACAGTGGGAATCACACAAGACTCTATGACGATCTCGGGTCAACAGACTACTCTGTACCAGTGTCACCAGAGAACTGCCATCTGACGTAAGGTATAATACCATCTAGGAGTTCTCGGCGAGTCCGTCCAGTGTACCCAGTCTCCACTGAGCACCCGTATATCATCTCTGATGTCAAACACCAATGGATATGGGATCATCCATCGCCCATCTGTATGGGTCGAGAAGGTATACGCTAATCTACTCTGGTATATCGATGCCCCGTCTCGATATACCCACGACTAGGGACTTTGAAGGATGTACTTATGGACTACCATGTCCCCACTAGTATGATCCGCATCATAGTCCAGGTAGTCAAGTACACATCCTAAGGGCTTTACCAACATGTAACAGAGAGACAATCAGTGTACACGTCAAGGTAAAGTGTAACCAGATAGCATACTATCATGTCGAGCAAGAAAGTCCTCCATATATATGTCCCAGCATCCACTACAATATACATCCTATGTATAGTAATGGCCTCTAGGGCATACATATAACTAACAATCTCCCACTTGCACTAGGGCTATCTGATAGCAGTGGTTGTAGTATCTCATACTCAACCATTCCATAAAAGTCTCTCTCTGGGAAAAGGCCTTTGTGAGTGGATCCGCCGTGCTGTCCTCTGAGTCAACTCTCCTAACCTCGATCACCCTGGAGATCAACTATCTCCATGATCAGGTGATACTGCCTTAGAATATGTCTGGATCACTGATGGGACGGGTGTTCCTTGGCATAAGCCACAACTCCATTGTCACATAATGGGAGGAACGTAGTTCATCTCATGAACCAATATACACCCAAACAGTCTCTTTGGTAGCATCTTAAGTAGCGATGTATCCTGCCTTTATCGTCTAGTATGCCACGGTATCTATCTTGGAACTCTTCCAACATACCGTCCCTTTACTGAGGGTAAAGACAATGCCTGCGACTGACATTCAGTCGTCTTTATCACCCTGGAACCCTTCCAGTGATTCTCCCCAGGATCGATTGATACCATCTCACTACTACTAGTGAGATTCCTAGCATCCAATTACATCTATCTCATAGATGATAACTCAGGATTTAGGAGGTATCACTTTGATCCTATATGGAGAATCCTTGTGATAATCGGAGATTGACCGAGCGTAGCATAGGAAACTCCTTCCCTATCAAGAGTATGTTATCCACGTACTCTACGAGGATCATTATCATACTCCCTACTACCTTCTTGTATATACAAGGTTCATCTACCATTTTGATGAAGTCAAACTCTTTGACTACCACATCAAAACAGATGTTCCAACCCCGCGATGCCTGCTTTATCCTATAAAGCATCTTGCACACGTTTCCGCTGCTCCCACTGTCTACGAAGCCCTCTGGCTGTGTACTTATAGACGCTCTCTTCCAAAACATCATTTAGAAAAGCAGTCATGACACCCAACCACCAGATATCGTAGTCATGGTATGTAGCCGTGGTAAGTAGGATCTGGATGGACTTAAGCATAGATCCTTAGAAAAAGTTTCATCATGATCCACACCTGGTCAATGATGCAAACCTTTAACAAGTTTAGTTTTGAAAGTCTCAACTTTTCCACGTACACCTAGTAATCTTCTCAAGATATACTTGCTCCTGATGGGGATTTAACCCTAGGTATTGCAACCAAAGTCCATACTTTGTTGGTGTACATGGATTCCATCTCAGATCGCTAAGCATCCAGCCATTCTTACAGAGTCCCACTCCTGATGGCCAGCTCGAAACTAGTTAGGTCATCATCTCATGATGCAATCCTCGCTCCCACTGTTCATAGAGTAACCGTAGTATCTCTCAGGTGGGTGAGGAACCCTACTAGATCGGCGGAGAGGCTGAGGTTCGTTGGTAACTATTGAATCCTTTGGTTCTTTCAAATCATCAGCTGCAGTTTGTATAGCTGGAACCTTTCCAGTTCTACATTACAGACCTTGCCTCGAGCTTGTCCGGATTTTGCTTTTAGACATAGGCCGGACAACCCCAAATCTTAACTAACTTAAGAGATGGGCTCTTCCCTTATCATATCAAATATGAAGTGGTAGGCAACTGATTTGATTTGAACCCAATTCAATTGGTATGCAGCTTCTTAAGTGCATAACTCCCATAAAGGAAATAGGTAACTCAGTAGTACTCATTATAGAGCACACCTTATCACATAGGGTGTTATTGCTCCGCCCCGATATACCATCTGGCTATGGTGTATACGGAGGAGTAATGCTGAGAGAGAATTTCATTCTCTTTTAGAATAGTCTAGGAATTCCGTGCTCAAGTATTCTCCTTCTTGATCTCATCATAGGACATAATACTTATATCCGTGTTTTGGTTTTCTACTTCTAAATCATATTCTGTGAATATCTCAAAAGGTTCAGACTTGTGTTTCAATAGGAACATATGTCTGAATCTTGAGAGATTATCAGAGAATGTAACGAAGTACAAAGAACCAGTCCTGGCATATGTAGACAGGGGACCTTACATACATCAACATGTATTATCCCAAGAGTTCACTAACTCTTTCTCTGTTTCCAATAAACAGAGCTATAGTCATTTTATCTCTGTGACATGACTGGCATGTTTCATAAGATGTAAATTCAAACTAATTTAAATATGCATCTTTATGTAACTCTAGCTAGTCGGGTCACATTGATCTGACCTAGTCTACAATACCTCAAGAAGGAATCGTTCAATTCTGAACTCTTCCTCTTGTGTGTGATCTGTATACTAAGAACTGTAGTTTGATTTAGAACATCAATGCTTTTAGACAACGTGCCTGAACCGATCAACTTTTGATATAGGAAATGTTCAAAACATTATCCAACTATACAAAATTTTATCATTTCTTTATTAATAAAAAGACTGATATGATTTTGTATATCAGGTTCGGTATCTAATAACATTCGTTCAGAATCAATGTATTGGTAATACAGGGTGACAGTGACCAACAGACTTGGCTGCAACACTTGCCCCGTTTTCTGCCTCATGAAACTTATCACCCGATCTCAGTTCTCTACCTATCTGTAGCCCTATGTAACATATTACATATCTGGGATCCTGATCCGGTATCATATACCCAGGATGCGGAGGATACTGAGAAACAGTTCTTTGTAATGAACACACCCGAAGATGATGCATCAGCATGCACTCTCTTCGTTTGGGCGGCACGGGAAATCTTGTATTCCCTAATTTCCTGCTCTGTCTTATAACAATTATAAGTTGGAGCGGGACCAACGTTCCCCAGCTCAGTATAACAAGCGGGTTCGGTCAATAATCCGTATTATTATCTTGATTAAGGCGTGATATGGTCGCTACCTGGAGAGAGAGAGAAGAAAACACTCAGCGTGCGCTCTTGCAAGAATAGATTGGTTATTATTTTATCTAATCAGGATGGCTCCCACTGCTTTTTATCAAATCTTCCTTCAAACCCTAAAAGGAAAGACTAGCCGGGATTAATTACACGCTACAAGTTCGCCAATCTTTCAGCCAGGCCGGTGTCGGTACTTTGAGGGAGGTCCCCCGTGCTTTCGCACGAACCTAATTAATGTAAACCTCGTTTTCCCAGAGGCGTAACCCCGTTGACACCTTTCTAGACACCTACTTGATCGGCTAATTGTAATGTGTAAAACTCTCCCAGGAGTAACTCTTACTCCCAGTGGGTATCGGGATCCAACTATCTCATAGAAGGTATGCAATCTCATTGCAAATTTCAACACTTGAAATTCCCGATAATATTTTGCCCCTAGAACCCTATGACCTTGACGGAGGTCAACAAACCATAGGCTACTAGTCAAGTTCAACCCGTCATTTCTTGATCGAATTAAACCCACCCGCACGACCCTTGACGGAGGTCAACAAGGCCGCACGACTATCCTAATCCAATCTGCATCATATGCATAAGCAGATAAATACTAGTTAGCTACCGCACACTACGCCTTGACGGAGGTCAACAAACGTAGCACGAATACTAAATAGGACTTATCTGAAATGACGGAGGGCTACGACAGGTTTTTCTGAAAACCTATTGCGTAATGAACTTGATATCGTTGTAGAATCAAATGATTTTAAAATGGAGTGTCTTTGAGGCTTTTCTAGTTTTGCTAAAGGAGTTACTCCCGGTGAAGGGATCGTCGGTCCTTTCCTTATCGAATAAGGTGCGGGATATATCATATATATCACTGTGCAAAGCTAAAACTCTTAAAAGCAATCAAAAGACAAACCGAGTGTGTAGCATCTGCCAGTTATTGCTAAAGGAGTCACTTCCGGTGAAGGGATCTCGGTCCTTTCCTTATCGAATAAGGTGCAGGATATATCACATATACCGCTGTGCAAAGCAAGAACTGTAGCTACCTGTTTTATTTTTGAAATTCGATTCTACAACATCTTAGGTTTCTTTTATTTCATTAATCATATTAATGAAGTCCCATCATTTAAGTACCTAAACATCACAGATAAATACGACATACACTTATGCCATCCGCATTCGCCTCGATGTCCCCTCGTGCACCGGTAGGTTAGGTAACTAACGGCAGAGCGGGGCAGTGCTAGCGCGGGTGTAAAACATAAGTAACGTCTATATAATATATCATATAAACTATATACTGTATCTATCACAGAACATCACATGATCACATCACAGATATGGTAGCAGAAGAAACATATGAAATATTGGATATACTAGGACGTCCGTGTTTTCAATACGAGCCAGTATAAAACACGGATTCCACGGTCGTGATGAATAGCCAAACCCACACCCCTAGACCCCTACGAGTGCGGCAAGCAACCCTACCAATTCTAGGGTTAGGAGACCCGGACTCGACTCCTCGAGTTGGTCTCCCACTGGACCCTAGAACCCGGTCACTTGTGCCCTCCTCCTTGGGTCTATCCTAGTGCGGAAAAGTAAATAATATACAAAGGGTGACATCTTCCGCAACCTGGAAGTGCCCCAATAAAAGAATATTACATACACGTTTTTACATGAATGAAAATGAAAACACTCATCTCACATAAAAACCCCCGGCTATTCAAACACGACGATCCAATATAACATATCCAGCAACACATAACATCACATGTCATCAACGTAAGTAAATATGCGCATCCCAATTGTCGTTGACATATAGCAACGAAACCAGCGATATCACATATTACACTTACGGTCACAGAAAAGAAAGTGTAAAACTACAACAGTTGGAATCCGCAATCTGCATAGACATCGCATGCCTAATCAAATGAATTCCTTAGACATCACATGTTTAACTATTATAAACCCCGCATTTTAGTCTCATTATCGAAAACACTTTTCAATATCAAGTCGGGCAATTCAACAAGATTCCCGACATCCTGATCGAATGCTCGTCGCAAACTTCAGTAGACGGCTGCACCCTCGATACCGTCGACGAAGTGCACCAAGGCGGAACACCGCTGCCGCGAGCACCCGAACGGATGCTTTCGGCGACGGGGTTCTCCTACAGTCACTTGGTCGGGGCTATGGAGCGAGGCTGTCTATTAAGTTTACCCGGCGAGTATCCGCGTACGCTACGTGATTGCGACGGACTTTTGATCATATCAAAATTCCGTGGCAACCGATCAAGTGAGACTAAAGTTCTATGTTTATAACATTCATTCAGTTATCTCATAACTACTTGTGAATTCCAATTATTGTATCCCATTCCAGATAAATAGAAAATGTTAAACTTTCCGATCGAACATCCAAACACCCAAGTTTTCCCGATACAGCTCAACACATGAAACAAGTCTAAAAACATTCAGTTCGTGCCTCAGTACCAACGGTCCAGCCGTAGAAGGGTCAAGCCAACGCCTCACATGTGGCACGCCGTACTGCCCCAAACCCTAAGGTTCAAAGGGCAGTTCAAGACGGTCACATAATCGAGTTAAGGTTTGTTGTCTTCTAGAGGGTCCATCGCGTTACTTGCACTACTTAGAACGTCTTTAAACCACGGAAAAATCCAGCACTTTGAAATTTCCCGACAGGGGAAAAATTGGGTATTTTTATCCGGTCGAACTTTTTTAACATATTCAAAAATTATCCGGAATCACACAAAGACAAAATTAGACAATCCGATCGAATCTACGAATTCCCTAAGCAACCCCAGAAAACTCAACTGTAGAGTAAATATTAAAATATTCCAGAAAATACAGCACTGGAAATTAGGAATTACTGTGCAAATGAAATAGGCTGATGTGACTACTTGGCCGCGGAACCGCCGCACAAGCCAGCTTGTGCCGCGGTTCCACCGCACTTTAGAAGAATCATGAGCACGTGCTCCACAGTAATTCATCAAATTCCCTGCTGATTTTTCTGCATATTTTTAATTTCGAAAAAGACCAGATTTCAGAAAATGTACAGAGAGCATTTTGAGATTAGGGTTTCGGTTCGATCGGACTTCTAACTCCGTCTACGCGTCGCCTAAGGCTCTAGCTAGGCTCTGATACCACTGTAGAGTTCCTAGACACTCTCAAGAGGTCTCACAAGGCATTAACCATGCCAATTTCAAATTTTACGGGTGCCTACAAACCCTAATACGGATCGTTAACTAGATAATGAGGCGACAAATGAAACTAGTTAACAACTTAACTACAAGAACGGAAATAAAACCTTTGTAGATCCGGTCCTCCACCTCCATAGCTCCGCAATGAAGTCTCCTCACTGTCCAAATGGAAACCCGGGCTCTAGCGTCGGCTTCATCGGAGAAATGGGCGGGCAAGGTCGTCGGCTTCGTGCCGAAGATGATCTACGTCGAGGCATCACTAGATCAAGCTCCCACTTCACCAAGTCATGAAACTTGTGAAGAAAACACCCTATACTACTTGGCAAGAGGTAGAGGATGAAGAAATAGGAAGTGGGTTCACTTTAGAATTGGATTTTCACTTGATTTCATCACTTCACCATTGATGGTGCAAGCTTTTCTTCTTTATAAAAATGAAGAAGAAGAAGATGAATATGATAAGTTAATTAGAATAGAAAAGAAAAAGAATACTTATCATAACATTAACTATAGTTAGGTGTAGAGAATTGACTAAGGTTAAAAGAATGGTTAGGGTTAAGCTTGAAGACAAAATGGTCATATGGTCAAAGCTTCATGAAGTTTCATCAAGCTTCATGAAAGAAAGAAAGAAAGAATGAAACCATTTTGTTTTCTTTTGTCATTTCATTTTAATCCAAAATAAAAAGATAAATGAATGGACAAATAAATAGAAACCTTAACCATTTACTTAACCTAGGTTTAATTCTTTACACAAACCAATTTTGCATGCATCATCAAACATGATACAATCAAGTGCACAAAAATATATCGCATATACAATGCGCACATCCGAGTGAGAAAATCCATTTAAAGTGAACCGATACTAGTTAATGCAAAGTAATATATTAAATATATAATTATGCATTAAATCATTAAATCAACACTTGATTTAACGATCCGGTCATATCGCATATAACCGACTAATATCAAATGTATCGGCTTATCGAATCAATCCTTGATTCGATAACTAGGTTATATCGCATACAACCATTCGATACATTCATCGCGAGAATAGAATACGGTATCACATACACGCATTATTCTCGGTCCTGTACATATCTCATATGCGCTCCTATTTCGTTTCGCTTGAGCCAGGAAACCTCTGTGTAGGACTCTAAAGACTCGTCAATACGCCGGCAGCAGATGATGATCATATCAAACACCCACAAGCCGCAAGCGGTCTGCTAAACATAACGGCCACCCAGGTGTTGAGCGATCAGAAGATCGATGAGCAAGCCCGCTCACACTCCTGTGAATCCAACCAGTAACACTTACCGTACAGTCCGGTCTCGTCGTCTGATATGTCGCATATCTTGCCTAGGGGTGGTAAACGTCAGACCCCAGTAGCTCGATAAGTCGTGTCGATATGAGGTCTATAACAGTTCGAGAAACTACAGGTAACACTTACCAGTAAATCTCAGCAACCCTGGCCAGGGATTTCCGGTTATAGCCAATCGAACACAGCGCAACATCAACTCCCTATACCGGGAGAGACGAATCCCCTCCTATGGCTTATTGACTCCATGTGATTCGGGACTGTACCCAAAAACCACTGTTTTGCACGCCCTCTTGGACGTGGTAAGGTGGAAATCAAAGCACAGTGGGAATCACACAAGACTCTATGACGATCTCGGGTCAACAGACTACTCTGTACCAGTGTCACCAGAGAACTGCCATCTGACATAAGGTATAATACCATCTGGGAGTTCTCGGCGAGTCCGTCCAGTGTACCCAGTCTCCACTGAGCACCCGTATATCATCTCTGATGTCAAACACCAATGGATATGGGATCATCCATCGCCCATCTGTATGGGTTGAGAAGGTATACGCTAGTCTACTCTGGTATATCGATGCCCCGTCTCGATATACCTACGACTAGGGACTTTGAAGGATGTACTTATGGACTACCATGTCCCCACTAGTATGATCCGCATCATAGTCCAGGTAGTCAAGTACACATCCTAAGGGCTTTACCAACATGTAACAGAGAGACAATCAGTGTACACGTCAAGGTAAAGTGTAACCAGATAGCATACTATCATGTCGAGCAAGAAAGTCCTCCCTATATATGTCCCAGCATCCACTACAATATACATCCTATGTATAGTAATGGCCTCTAGGGCATACATATAACTAACAGCGTATGATACGTACCTATCAGGGTGCCAGTGTTGGTGACAGCACATGATAGATCAGCATTTCTGTGTCGATACTTGACACATTGGTTTCATGATATTTCTTTTTACTCCTTTGTATATATAACAGGGGATTAGGCCGCTGTTATATATGCCCTTACACCAATATTAGTGGAATGAGACGCTAATATATGTGTATTGACATTAATTTACATACATCATCATATTAATTCATGCAAATATATTTAGAGTGTTAGACTTTTACTTGAGATTAGATTTGGGATATAGGTGATTTATTTGAGATTTGATACAGGATATATATAAGATTGCTGATTTGTACATTCAGGATATAAGAGGTTTATTCGAAAGTGTACATTCAGGATTTGTGAGACTTATATGATATGAGAGCGAATTTGGGGGCTGATTTGAGGAATTGGAATTTGGATTGTCTTGATAGATTTTGATCCTACCACGATTTCAGGATTCCGTGGAAATGACATATTTCATTCCATACTCCACCTTTATTTATATACACATTTTCATATCATTATTGCATGATTATTGCATACTGATTGTCATATTATTATTACTTCATGTATTAGTTGTACCTGCTAGTGTACTTTTCATGATTATTGCATTCATATGATCTGTTATTGCTATTAATTGCCTATGTTAGATTCACGCTGTACGTGCATACTTGCGATTACCTGCATATGTTATTTACTATTCACGAGTTGGCAACTCACCCCCGTTGTGCCATAGTTGTTTTGCAGGGTGTTCCCCAGAGTAGTCGAGGCTGGCTATTCATCTATCTGATCATCTTTTGCTACGGATACCGCTTCAGCTCATAGTGTGCAGTTTTGCTTAGGTGAGTTTTATGGTTATCCATATTGTTTTATTGTATATTCGTTGTATCCTTGTACTCTCCATCTACTATTATTTTGTTGACTTAGAGACTTGGTAAGGACGATATTGTATATTATTTATGACTTGTTTGTCTTTTATACAGCTTTCTTTCTATCGTCTTTTATTTCTTCGCTACGGCGTCGTATATTTGTTGTGGTGTTTGTTTTCCGCCTTTGGGCGTGTATTTGCTCCCGTTTGGGGATGCTTCATTTATATTTATGTTGTACCCATTTTTGGGGCTAGTTTTTACAAAGGGGGTGCTGCCAAAATTTTAAAGAAAGAAAGTTGGACTTTTAAAGAATTTAGGTTATGATTTCAAAGACTCTTAAAAATGTTTCTTATCTTATCTTGTCTTTTATTGGTTTAGATTTCTAGGTTTTGTCTTTCTTTTACTGCGTTACGCCTGTAGACGTTGCGTAGTATTAGGGCCGTCACGTGCCAATTTTCGGGTCGTGACACTAAGAAGAAAAAGGTGTTTATTTTTCGGAATGCCACCTTTTTAGAAAAGGAATTTCTTGTGAAAGAAATTAGTGGTCATGAGGTAGAACTGGAAGAAGTTCCAACTAGACAAACTAACAGATGATGATTTGGTAGAACCAGAGGATTCAATAGTCCCTGACGAACCTCAGCCTCTCCGCAGATCTAGTACGGTTCCTCATCCACCTGAGAGATACTACGATTTTCTCATAGACGGTGGGAACGAGGATTGCATCATGAAAGATGATGACCCAACTAGTTTCGAGCAGGCCATCATGAGTGGGGACTCTGTGAAATGGTTGGATGCAATGCGATCTGAGATAGAATCCATGTAAATCAACAAAGTATGGACTTTGGAAGTTGCTTTTGAAGAGGTAAAACCCATTGGGAGAAAGTGGATCTTTGAGAAATAAACATGGTGTAGATGGAAAAGTTGAGACTTTCAAAGCTAGATTTGTAGCAAAAGGTTTTCGTCAACGACCAGGTGTGGATTATGATGAAATCTTTTCTCCAGTGGCTATGCTTAAGTCCATCCGGATCCTACTTGCTATTGATGCATACCATGACTATGAAATCTGGCAGATGGACATTAAGACCGCTTTTCTAAATGGTGATTTAGAAGAGAGCGTGTATATGATACTGCCAGAAGGCTTCGTAGACAGTGGGAACAGCGGAAAGGTGTGCAAGCTGCTTAAATCGATCTACGGGTTAAAGCAGACATCACGGAGTTGGAACATCTATTTTGATGTGGCAGTCAAAGAGTTTGACTTCATCAAAAAGGTAGATGAACCTAGTATATACAAGAAGGTAGTAGAGAGTAAGGCTGTCTTCCTCGTATTATACGTGGATGGCATACTCTTGATAGGAAATGATATTCCTATGCTACACTCGGTCAAGCTCTACTTATCATAGGTTCTCCATGAAGGATCTGGGTGATTCCTCTTTCATCCTGGGGAGAATCACTGGACAGCTGTGAAGAACATTCTTAAGTACTTGAGTAGGACTAAAGAAATGTTCTTGGTTTATGGTAACGGTGAACTCCATGTGGAGTCCTTTACCGATTCTAGCTTCCAGAGTGATAAGGACGACTGTAAGACAGTCTCGGGTTTTGTCTTTACCCTCAGTGGAGGGACGGTATGTTGGAAGAGTTCCAAGTTAGATACCGTAGCAGACTCGATGATAAAGGCTGAATACATCGCTACCAACGATACTGCCAAAGAGGCTATCTGGATGGAGATTGTGATGAGATGAACTTGGTGAGGTTCCTACAATTGTGATGACAATGGAGCTGTGGCTTTGGCCTAGAAACCCCAGTCCCATCAGTGATCCAGACATATTCTTAGGCAGTATCACCTGATCAGGAAGATGGTTGATCTTCGGGAGATCGAGGTCAGGAGAGTTGATAGGTAGAATTACACGGCGGATCCACTCACTAAGGCTATACCCCAGATACAATTTGAGAGTTTTTAGGATATTGGGTATGAGATGCTACAACAATTGGCCTTAGTGCAAGTGGGAGATTGTTAGTTGTATGTATGCCCTAGAGGCCATTATTGTACATGATTGTATATAATAATGGATACTTGGACATATATAGAGAGGACTTTATTGCTCGACATGATAGTATGCTATCTGGTTGCTCTTTATCTTAACATGTAGACTAGTATTGTGATACTGTCTTTCTCTCACATGTTGGTAAAGCCTTTAGGATGTGTACTTGACTACCGGAATTATGATGCAGATCATACTAGTGGGGCCAGGGTAGTCCAAAAGTTCATCCTTTAATTGTTCCTAGTCGTGGGTGTATTGAGACGGGGCATCGATATTCCAGAGTAAACTAGCGTATACGTTTCTTGACCCATTTGATGGGCGATAGATGATCCCATATCTATTGGTGTTTGACATCAAAGATTGTATATGGGTGCTCAGTTGAGACTGGGTATATTGAACATGACTCACCGAGAACTCCTAGATGGTATTATACCTAACGTCAGATAGCAGTTCTCTGGTGACACTAGTACAGATTAGTTTGTAGACCCGAGATCGTCATAGAGTCTTGAGTGATTCCTACTGTGCTTTGATTTCCACCCTACCATATTCAAGAGAGCGTGCAAACAGGTGGTTTTTGGGTATATTCCCGAGTCATATGGAGGCAATGAGCGATAAGAGGGGTTTCGTCTCTCCCGGTATTAGGGGTTGATGTTGCGTTATGCTCGATTGGCCATAACAGGAAATCCCTGGCCAGGGCTGATACTGAGATTTACCGGTAAGTGTTATCAGTAGTTTCTCGACCCGTTATGAGCCTCGTATCGGCATGACTTATCAAGTTATTGGGGTTTGACGTTTACCACCCTCAGACTCGATATGCGACATATCAGACGAAGAGACCAGAATGTACGGTAGTGTTACTTACTGGATTCACGGGAGTATGAACAACCTTGCTTGTTGATCTTCTGATCGCTCAATACCTGGGTAGCTGTTATTGTTGGAGATAGTGCCCTCAGAGTCAATTATTGGATCACAGGTGCGTGATTGCAATGATTGAGGGAGGACCTATCCCGGTAGGACAGTCTTACTCGAGATGATAGTATGCTATCTGGTTTATCTTTATCATCGTGTACTGCTTTAGGTGACCTGACACGTCGCTATTACACGTTGATAGAGCCTCTAGGAATCTTGCTTGACTGCCAGCAGTATGAGGGCGATCATATACGTGAGAGCTGGAGTCTATAAGCACATCCTTAAAAGGTCCCTAGTCGTGGGAGTTTCGAGACTGGGCATCGATACTCCATTAGTAGACTAGTGTATACAGTCGAGACCCCGACGAAGGGCGGTGGCTGGTCTCACAAGCCACTGGTGTCAGTTGGTTCACCTAAGATGTATACATGTGCTCATTGGGTTATGAGTACACCGGACAGGACTCGCCGGGAACCTGCTAGTTGGGATTATACCAGATGTCAGATAGCAGTTCCCTGGTGACATGTGTACAGGTTAGTTCATCGACCTGAGATCATCATTTGTCTCGTGTGAGTTCCCACTGTGCTTTGATTACTACCCTACCACGGCTCAAAGGAGTCGTGCAAACAGGTTTTAGTTGGGTACAGTCCCGAGCCACATGGAGGCAGTGAGCGGATCTGCAGGGGTTCGTCTCTCCCGGTATTTGGGGTGAGGTCGCGCTGTGTCTAGGAGAGCCATTACACAAAGCCCTCGGCCGAGGCAGGAGATTTACTGGTAGGTATTCCAGTAGGATCTCAGGGTGTTCTGGGCTACACTCCGACACGACTTGTACCGCTTTTGGGGGTCTGACTTTTACCAACCCCCTAGGCCCGCCATGCGATACTCATAGACGAACGGACCGGACTGTACGGATATTTTCACTGACAGGCTCAGTAGGGTGTCAGGATGAGTTCGCTCATCGACGTCCCTTTTGGTCAATAGCTGGTGGCCCGTCACGTATGGCTAATACCTCTGACGTGCTAGTGGTTAAATCCACAGCCATAGTATTGACGAGTCTTTAGAGTCCACCACACACTCTGTTACTCAAGTTTCGGGCGAAACGCTGTAGAGGCCGTATGGAGATATGGCAGGGTTCGATCAGATACGTGTGGTATTGCACGGATCGTGATCGGACGGATTTTGCTAGCCGGCTTTGGTTTAAGCCGGATCCTAGTATTAGATAGTGTAGATTTTGTCTCTTTGCATTTGTATTCAGTGGGAATACAAATGCGGGCATGTATATGCAGTAGCGGGGTTTTCCTGTAATTTATTACGGGATCAGTTTTCTGAAGTTGCCAGTTTGCATTCCGTTCCGGCTGATTTTTCTTTGTTCCTTCACGGCCGGACTTTCTGATGGAGGGGGTTATTTGCAAGTTTGCAAATAACATTTGTGGAGGGGGTTTCTTGCATATGGTTTGATTATGATGGCATCTTTTCTTTTCATACATCATTACATGCTTTAATGAGATTGGAGTTGATCTTGATTTGGATGTGAGGTTTGCTTTGGATGTGGTCACCCCTTCATGTTTCCTACACTCACCTCCCTTTTTGGATTATTCTTTTTTTCCTCCTCCATTCTTTAAGGGGCCGGCCACACATAGGAGGGAGAGAGAGAGAGGTTCATTTGGTGGTGTGGCAAAAAATGTTCATTTCATATCATTCTTGCTACACCAAAATTCTAAGCTCATTTCCATTCTTCACCTCCATCATCAATGGCAACTTCCCTACCCCCAAAGAGACAAGCCTCTACACTACAACCTACAGTACCCTTGGACGCGTCGGCTAGCCAACTTCGCGCCCGAGTTGCCTCGGTATAGAGGTGGGAGCCCGTAAAAGAAGCCGGCAACGTGGTGCCCTTCCAGCGATGAGGTGGAGACCGGACATTCCGCGGGAGATCGGGACAACGGCGAGAAGACCGGAGGACTCGGATCACTCGGTATATCTCTCACCCCATCTCTAGTTTGCTAGTACAGGTTAATGGTTACGATCCGGGTTTATTGTCCGCGGTAGCGCCGGTTTAAAGTTAAGAAAATTTTGATTCCGCATTTTGGCCTCGAGTAGACGGCCGTGGCGCTGCCGTGGCGCAACATGGTATCAGAGCCACGCCATTAATCTAGTCTAGCTTGGTTTAGTATGTTTAAAGCTTCGATCGATCAAATATCCGAAAACCCGATATTGTATACATCAGTTTTCTGTCGAATTATTTTTGGCTCGAAATTTTTTTCAGTAAGTTGCGGAATGATGTGTAGGGAATTTTAAGAATTCTGGGAAAATTTGGTCATGTGATTCCACCATATCACCGCGGAACCGCGGCCAAAACCACGCATTGGCCGCGGTTCCGCCGCCGTCTAGACTCTTCACTGTACCAAAATTTTCCAGAGGGCTTTTAAGTTCAAAATGGGGTTTTTGGAATGTTATTTTTGGGCCCAGATTTCCTTGAGTGCTACAGTAGTGCTTGGGGCCCACTTGGTAATTTTTGTTCGATCGGATATTTTAAACATGCTAGTTCACAGTATTTACATTATATCTGCGACCGTGAATGTCACTCGATCGGTAAATCCTGTCTAACTGCAATAGCCCGGTGAGACGGATTTGCGAACGTGACATTCACGTTGATGTTCTGTGTTTATGCTGTGATGTTGCGGATCGGTCGTGGGGGATAGCCTGGATGCAATGGTAGTACAGTTTTGTTTTATATGTACATTTGATATTTCGGGGCGAGCGTCCGACATGTGGACTGCCGTCACTGCCTGTTTGTATTATTCTTTTGGGGTACGACTAGGTTGCGGTCGATGTACCCGTTGTATGTATATTTTACTTTCTGTACTAGGTTTGCCCCGCGGAGGGGTGCACGGATAGCCGGGTTCTGGAGGGCAACAAGCCCGCATCTCATGGCATTGAGACGGAGGGGGCTTTACTCTAGAATTGGCGGGCTATTCGCCGCACTCGTAGGGGGTACAGGTTGACCCAGGAGGGGTGCCCAAGTTACCGGATTCCGTGAAGTGCTGGGTGGTCCATTCACGTTGCTGAAGGGGGTTGCCTCGCTTCAGGTTTTGGCGGGTAACTTGCCGCGCCAGTAGGGGTCTAGGTTTTCATTGCACAGGCTATCCACACGACCAGGGGAACGTCGGGTTTCAGTAGCGGCTCTATGAAACCCGGGGATCCCAGATATCTGTATTATTCTGTGATGCTGGTTATCTTTCTGTGATGTTGCATTTTATCACGCCTTGAGCGAAAATTATATATTATATATATACTAGTAGATGTTGTATATGTTTTGCATCCGCGCTAGTCCAGTCCCCGCTCTGTCGTTAGTTAAGTAACCTAACGGGTGATGACGGGACCCAGTGGCGAATGCGGATGGCATATACGTACATCATTATTTTCGTTCTTTTGTGGTGTGATCAATTGATGGGACTGCGTTGATTCGGATCAATGCAAGCTAAACAAACCTATTCTGATGTTGTTGGAACATTTTTCAAAAAGCTGTTATTGCAAGGACGTTCACTTTTATTTTGCATCATGGTATTCGGTTGGAATATCCTGCTCCTCAGTCGACGAGGCAAGGGCCGAGATCCCTTCACCGGGAGTGACCCCTTGGACAAAAGTTTGCGTCAGGGCAATAACTTCACTATAGCCGATTACTTTTGCTTTGCATCGTGGTATTCAGTTGGAATATCCTGCACCTCATTCTACGGGGAAAGAGCCGAGATCCCTTCACCGGGAGTGACCTCTTTAGCAAAGGTTTTCGTTACTATATTTTTATAAAAAGCTATGCAGTTCCTTCAACGATATCAAGTTCATTACGTTAAAGGTTTTTCGCCAAAAACCAGCCGTAGCCCTCCGTCATTTCAGATTAGTATTGCTTAGTATTCGTGCTACGTATGTCGTGCATTGCCGAGGCGTAGTGTTCGGTAGCTCTGTAATGCTTTTCTGTCGCATGGATAAGTGGATTGGTTAGGACAGTCGTACGGTTATGTTGGCATTGTCAAGGACTCGTACGGGTGGGTTTAACGCAATTAAGATAATGACGGGTTGAACTTGACTAGGACTCTTTGATATGTTGGCATTGTCAAGGTCACTTGGGTCCTAGGGGTAAAAACATACATCGGGAGTTTCTAAAGAAACTGAAACTTGCCAGGCATGCGCATACCTTCTGGAGTGTGGTGACGTGAGTGGATTCCATCACGTTATCATGCGATGATAGTTGGATCCCGATTCCCACTGATGAGTTGGTTTACTCCTCGGGTGATCCCGACTAATTCTTCTTTTAGGTTTGGAGAAGAATTTGAGGTTACAGTGGGAGGTTTCCAGATTAGATAAAGTGATAACCATTCTGATCTAGGTTAGAGTGCACGCTGAGTGTTTCTTTTCTCTCTCTCTTTGGCAGCGACCATTGACCCGACCGTAGACTATGACTCAGTGACCAAGTTGACCGAACCTTCTTATAAGACTGGTTTTTGGACTGTCAGAGTTGCAAACCTCATTGCCATTCCTACTTTTACACTTTTCTCCAGAACACCCCGTATTACTACGAACGTCTACTTCCATTGGACAAAACCATCGTATGGTTATATACGAACTCGAAGGAATTCGAGGGTGGTTTCCAGTTCTGGAGAAAACGAATAGGACTATTCAGTTGTCTTTTCCTTTTACCTTCTCTCAGGTTGCGAGTACTCCTTGGTTTAGGAGATAGTAGACCTATTACGCAAATTGGATAGTCTTCTTCCAAACCATAGGCAGGTGCCGACCGGTTGGGAATGAAGAAAACCAATTAGCCTAAACGGTGTACATAAGGTATTAAGTTAAGACAAAGAAAGGGATTAGTAAGAGGGCAAAGTAAATTGCGATTGCTATTCACAACCAAACCAAGTATTTCTTCGCCAATCCTAAATCACCTTTGTATTTCTCCAGGACACTCCGTATCACTATGAAGATCCCAAGTTTATTGGATAATCCATCGTATGGTTATATACGAACTCGAAAGGAACTTGTTCCAGTTCGAGGATGGATCCTGGTTCAGGAGAAATAGGAATAAGGTTCATTTGGTTGTCTTTTATCGTCACCTTCTCTCGCATTGCGAGTCCTCCTAGGATTAGGACAGTACACCCATTATGCTTTTGGATAGTCTTCTTCCAAACCATAGGCTGGTGCCGAACGGTAGGGAAGGAAGAAAACCATTTGGCCTAAAGGGGTGTGCAGAAGGTAATGACTAAAGACATATAAAGGGATTTGGAGAGATGGCAAAGAATTATACGGTTACAGTTGTGAATCTGGATAATGGAAGAGGCATTACTAGGAATACCGGGATACCCCATCGAAACATTTCAATGTTTCAGTTTCACCGTGTACTGTTAAAAGAAAACTGATTTCCCAATTAGACACTTGCTCCAGGGTATGTATTTACCAGGTTTGATTCTCACATCTGTATGGTTTTATAGATGATGAGTGGGAGTAAGTTATTGGGAATTAGGTGATCATCCTCATTATATCGGAATTCGTTGTAATTGGTGATATTTGAGGAAGTCACCTGGGTTGTTTGCCGGACGACAAATATTTGGTTTTGAATATCCGTTGTTATGCACCAATTTCAAATTGATATATCTGTACATCTATTTTTATAGAGTGAGATATACCTTTTTGAAATTATGTCTATGACATTTACCTATATCAGTGGATGGTTAGGTAAGGAGCATTGAACAGCGGTGTAATTCTTCATAACCATAGTACAGTTTTCAACCTACGACACACAGTGAATGAGTTGTTAGACTCAGGGACTTATACAGAGTATTGTATATTGTCCAGTGTCTATTAGGACAGAGGGGTTGGTCCTCGTACTATATTCTGTTTACTTTTAACTTCTCTAGTTCTTAGACATGTGTTTCGTAGAAGCACAGGGTCTAAGTTTTTGAGGAGTTATTGGTATAAGAATAGAGTAGAGAACCAGGTATTGCAAGTATCGGGATTCTTCAAGGTGATCGAAGATGTAGATACTTGTGTATGGTATTCAGTTGATAGTAATGAGAACTTGCTTCTCTTTCAGGTTACTCGTAATTGGAAGCATTCCTAAATTGAGTAACGCTGATCGGCCTCCTTCCATTTAGTTGACATGCACTGGAGACAGCTGCATAATTTGAATCTGGTTCAATTAAATCAGTGCCTCTGTTTCTATATTGGATATTGAACAGTTCATATCTTGACATTGTTAAGGTACGGGGAGTTGTCCGGCTTATGCTTAAAACCAGACTCCGGATAACTCAAGGCACGTTTCTGTAATGGCTGTTTGTGGGTTGACCCAGGTTATGACGAGGGTTGATTTTCTACCATCTGGAAGATCAATAGTGATATTGTTCTTGACTCGCCACATTTTAAAAGAAATGGATTTTTTCAGAAAACAGAAGTGGGAGTATGGTAAAACTGGAAGTGATTCCAGAACCGCAAACGATTACTGAAGATTTGATAAGAACCTAAAGATTCAACCTGGTTTGACATTCCATTAGCCACTCCGCAGATATGGTGGGTAACCTCAGGCACCCGAGAGGTACTTCGGTATGCTCAAGGACGGTGGCAGGGAGGTTCTTGTTTACCCAGACTTGCCATTGCTGTTGTTCCACACTGTGAGACCCGGCAGGAGGATGAGTATAGCATCATTCTAAACTGGCTTTAGAAGTGTACGTCTATATGATTCAGCCAGCGGGTTATCGTAGTCAGTGGGAGCAACGGAAGCACAGTGGGCAAGTGGCTTATGTCTATTTATAGACTAAAGCAGATATAGCAGAGATAGATCATCTATTTCTGATGTACAGTCATAGGTTTGACTTCATCAGAATAGGGGATGGATCTGTTTAGAAGGTAGTAGGGTATGATGTCCTGGCATTAGGATAACATACACAGAGTAGGAAGTGATATTCCTATACTACGATCGGTTATACTTTGGTTGTCACACAGTAGTTTCTCCACACAGGACTTGGATATTATACATTCTGGTTACTGGATCTATGGTTTTAGATCTAGATTTGGGTGGTTTCCCAATCTGGGTACTTTGACAGCATTCTATGAGTATTTAGAATGGACGACTCCTGGCACGGTAGTATACCTGCAGGTGATGGAGTCACCCTCTCTAAAGGTGTCTTACAGACTAAAAGGGAGAGGGATACGCATGATTGGCAGCTCACTTGCTTAGGCAATTGAGTCAATCATGAGATGTCAAGTACCACACCAGATGTTGTTCTTGCAATAGATGCAATAAGTTGATATTAATCCAATCCTGGAGAAACAATCGGAGGCAGCTTTAGAACATAAGTGAATGTTCTAGGGATTTGATAACGGCAGCCTCCTTTAGGAGACGGTTATCATTCCAGGCTTCCAAGGTGACCTGGATGGCAGAGTGGCTGTCAGAGTTATAGTCTTCCCTCTGACGAGGGTCAGTTTTTTTTTTGGACAGGTGGTCCAAGGGGATACTGAGGGAGGCATGGCGCAGGATACTGATTAAGTTCAGTTGACGATACAGTCTAAGAAGTTTGGATTTGGAGTTCATTTATGAGCTAGGTCCCATCAGACATCCAGACACATTCTAAGACAGGTATTGCTCATTTCGGGAGATGGTTTTCTCCGCGAACTTGAGATATAGAGAGACATAGAAAGAAACATCAATGCGGATCCACTCACTGAGGCTATTCCTCGAACGCAATAGTTTCGCAAACGAGCTTTGTGAGACTGACTAATAGAGGAGTTGGGTGTTCGGTATCACACGGGCTGTGAGTATGCGACATCGCAATAATTAGCCTTGAGTGCAAGTGGGAGATTGTTGGAGATAGTGCCCTCAGAGTCAATTATTGGATCACAGGTGCGTGATTGCAATGATTGAGGGAGGACCTATCCCGGTAGGACAATCTTACTCGAGATGATAGTATGCTATCTGGTTTATCTTTATCATCGTGTACTGCTTTAGGTGACCTGACACGTCGCTATTACACGTTGATAGAGCCCCTAGGATTCTTGCTTGACTGCCAGCAGTATGAGGGCGATCATATACGTGAGAGCTAGAGTCTATAATCACATCCTTAAAAGGTCCCTAGTCGTGGGAGTTTTGAGACTGGGCATCGATACTCCATTAGTAGACTAGTGTATACAGTCGAGACCCCGACGAGGGGCGGTGGCCGGTCTCACAAGCTACTGGTGTCAGTTGGTTCACCTAAGATGTATACAGGTGCTCATTGGGTTATGAGTACACCGGACAGGACTCGCCGGGAACCTGCTAGTTGGGATTATACCAGACGTCAGATAGCAGTTCCCTGGTGACATGTGTACAGGTTAGTTCATCGACCTGAGATCGTCATTTGTCTCGTGTGAGTTCCCACTGTGCTTTGATTACTACCCTACCACGGCTCAAAGGAGTCGTGCAAACAGGTTTTAGTTGGGTACAGTCCCGAGCCACATGGAGGCAGTGAGCGGATCTGCAGGGGTTCGTCTCTCCCGGTATTGGGGGTGAGGTCGCGCTGTGTCTAGGAGAGCCATTACACAAAGCCCTCGGCCGAGGCAGGAGATTTACTGGTAGGTATTCCAGTAGGATCTCAGGGTGTTCTGGGCTACACTCCGACACGACTTGTACCGCTTTTGGGGGTCTGACTTTTACCAACCCCCTAGGCCCGCCATGCGATACTCATAGACGAACGGACCGGACTGTACGGATATTGTCACTGACAGGCTCAGTAGGGTTTCAGGATGAGTTCGCTCATCGACGTCCCTTTTGGTCAATAGCTGGTGGCCCGTCACGTATGGCTAATACCTCTGACGTGCTAGTGGTTAAATCCACAGCCATAGTATTGACGAGTCTTTAGAGTCCACCACACACTCTGTTACTCATGTTTCGGGCGAAACGCTGTAGAGGCCGTATGGAGATATGGAAGGGTTCGATCAGATACGTGCGGTATTGCACGGATCGTGATCGGACGGATTTTGCTAGCCGGCTTTGGTTTAAGCCGGATCCTAGTATTAGACAGTGTAGATTTTGTCTCTTTGCATTTGTATTCAGTGGGAATACAAATGCGGGCATGTATATGCAGTAGCGGGGTTTTCCTGTAATTTATTACGGGATCAGTTTTCTGAAGTTGCCAGTTTGCATTCCGTTCCGGCTGATTTTTCTTTGTTCCTTCACGGCCGGACTTTCTGATGGAGGGGGTTATTTGCAAGTTTGCAAATAACATTTGTGGAGGGGGTTTCTTGCATATGGTTTGATTATGATGGCATCTTTTCTTTTCATACATCATTACATGCTTTAATGAGATTGGAGTTGATCTTGATTTGGATGTGAGGTTTGCTTTGGATGTGGTCACCCCTTCATGTTTCCTACACTCACCTCCCTTTTTGGATTATTCTTTTTTTCCTCCTCCATTCTTTAAGGGGCCGGCCACACATAGGAGGGAGAGAGAGAGAGGTTCATTTGGTGGTGTGGCAAAAAATGTTCATTTCATATCATTCTTGCTACACCAAAATTCTAAGCTCATTTCCATTCTTCACCTCCATCATCAATGGCAACTTCCCTACCCCCAAAGAGACAAGCCTCTACACTACAACCTACAGTACCCTTGGACGCGTCGGCTAGCCAACTTCGCGCCCGAGTTGCCTCGGTATAGAGGTGGGAGCCCGTAAAAGAAGCCGGCAACGTGGTGCCCTTCCAGCGATGAGGTGGAGACCGGACATTCCGCGGGAGATCGGGACAACGGCGAGAAGACCGGAGGACTCGGATCACTCGGTATATCTCTCACCCCATCTCTAGTTTGCTAGTACAGGTTAATGGTTACGATCCGGGTTTATTGTCCGCGGTAGCGCCGGTTTAAAGTTAAGAAAATTTTGATTCCGCATTTTGGCCTCGAGTAGACGGCCGGGGCGCTGCCGTGGCGCAACAGTTATGTCCAGCTAGTACCGATGACGGCTTGTGGGTGACTGATATGATCATCACGTACTGCTGGTGTATTGACGAGTCTTTAGAGTCCTACACAGAGGTTTCCTAGCTCATGCGAAACGAATTAGAGCACATATGTGATATGTGCGGGACCGAGACTGATACTTGTATGTGATACAGTATTCTAATCTTGCGATATAGGTTATATGTGATATAACCGGATTATTGAATCAAGTGTTGATTCAATAATTTGTTATATGATATTAGTCGTTTGTATGTGATATAACCGGATTATTAAATCAAGTGTTGATTTAATAATTTAATATATATAATTATATATTTGATATATTAATATATATATTAACTAATATTAGCTCACTTAAGAATTTCTTTTCTACTTAAACATTTAATATATATGTGATATATGTTAATGTATTTATTTTGTGTCATGCTTGATGATACATTGCACATGGGTGTATGAGACTTATACCATACTTAAGATAATTAGGGTGGTTATTTATTTAGGGAATAAATAGAATTAGGTGGAAAATGCCTTGGTTTGGATGCTTGTAGAAGCATGTGGAAATCTTGACTTAGTCCACTAATTTTGTTTTACTCTAAATATTTATTAAGCTAACCATTATCTTTAGCCATGGTTAAGTCTCTACAAGAGTTTATATGAGATATTTTTTCATCTATGGTTGCTATTATTCACTACTTCTTTTTCTTCATCTCATTTGAGCTCACTAGGTTTTCTTGAGTGAAGAAAAGAAAGAGAGAAAAATAATTCTAAAGCGAGCAAAATTCCCACTTCACCAATCTTTACCAAACTAGCCATTTAGTATAGGTTGTTTCATTCACTAATTCTCAATTAGTGAAGAGTTAGCTTGAGTTAGATATTTTCAACGTAGATCATCTTCGGCCTTGAAGATCTTTGAGCAAGCTCGTTCCTTTCGCCTAGTGGAACCTAAAGAGAGTCCGAGACACCACTACTTGGAGCAAAGGGACTACTACACGGAGTTTTAGAAGTGAAGGACCGGTCTACAAAGGTTGTATTCCTATTTCACTTAGTGTAAAGTTATTTACATGCTATAAAAACCCTAATTCTCTAGTTAGATCCTTGGTTCGGGCTCGCTCGGCACCCTAATTTTTAAAAGTTGCATACTTGATGCTTGCCGAAATCGTGTCGGGGTGCTAAGTGAACCCTTCAAAAGGAACATACCTCAACTACAAAGGAATGGGCAGAAGAATGCTCTTCCAGTAAGGAGGAATGTACCGAGATGACCGGCTTTTACAATGACCGTGGAAGAAGCTAAACCTACCGGCCAAGTCATCACTGGTAATAATTTCATTTTGAACTTTCTTTCAGTCTATATACATACCTATATATCTTTTCCTTATACCTAAAACCTATCCCTCATAACTTAGGTACAATCTTAGTAGCCTCACTTCCTGCACTAGCACTCTTCGATACTGGAGCATCTCTTTGCTTTATGTCACAACGGTTCGTCCGAACTCATACGATTCTAGTCAAACCTCTCGTATCCAGCTGGAATGTCAGTTCAGGGAACGACGTTCTAAAAGCAATAATGGGATATGACCTGTGTTCAGTGGTCGTCTGCAGCAGAGAGTTCTATGCCGACTTCAAGGTGCTGGACATACCGAATTTCAATGTCGTTTTGGATATGGATTGGCTTGGAACTTTTTACGCTACCATCAACTGTCGTCAAAGGAGAGTAGTGTTCGAGATCCCAGACCATCTGGTCTTTTATTTAAAAAGTGGTGACCATACCCTGGAGCCAAGCACATACAAGGCAAAACTGAAGAAGTCAGTGATTGCAGCACTTTAAGTGGAGGAAGGATCGAAACCAGAGATAGTTCGAGAGTTCGATGATGTATTTCCTGAAGACACATCAGGTTTGCCTCCCGATCAAGCTCTTGAATTCAGCATTGATTTAGTACCTGGAGCACAACCAGTGATTAAAGCACCGTATCGGTTAAGCCCTAAAGGTTTGAAGGAAGTCCGTACTCAGCTGGATGAATTATTGACGAAAGGATGGATTCGTCCCAGCACTTCAAGTTGGGGATCACCAGTTCTACTTGTGAAGAAGAAGGAAGGTTCATATCGAATGTGCATTGATTATAGAGCTCTGAATGATGTAACTATAAAGAACAAGTATTCACTCCCACGCATCGACGATCTGTTCGATCAGCTTAGTGGATCTTGCGTTATCTCCAAGTTAGATCTTCGTTCGGGTTATCATCAAGTGAAGGTCAAAGAATCTGATATCCATAAAACGACATTCAGAACTCGCTATGGATATTACGAATTTCTTGTGATGCCATTTGGAGTGACCAACGCACCAGCTATATTCATGTACCTAATGAATCGAGTTTTCCGAGGGTACCTAGACAGGTTTGTTGTCATCTTCATCGACGACATCCTGGCGATGGAATCTCTATAGATCCAGCTAAAGTATTAGCAGTAAGCAAATGGCCGACACTGAAGTCAGTGAAGGACATTCGAAGTTTCTTGGGTTTAGCAGGATATTACAGAAGGTTCATTGAAGGATTTTCGAAGATTGCAACACCCCTGACCAATCTCACACGTAAAGATGAAGAATTCGTGTGGTCAGAAGTATGCGAACAAGTTTTCGTAGAACTCAAGTCAAGATTGACATCAGCACCTATTTTCATAATACCAGATCAATCTGGAGGTTTTGAAGTGCATTGCGATGTATCCGGTAAGGGATTAGGATGTATTCTACATCAGCATGGTAAAGTTGTAGCTTATGCTTCAAGACAGCTGAAGATTCATGAGCGCAATTATCCGACGCATGATTTGGAGTTGGCGGCCGTTATCTTCACACTCAAGATTTGGCACCATTATCTTCTTGGTGAACGAGTGGACATATACACAGATCACAAGAGTCTGAAATATGTATTTACTCAGAAGGAGTTGAATATGCGGCAGAGAAGATGGTTAGAACTCATGGCAGACTTTGACATCAACCTACAATATCATCCAGGGAAGGTGAATGTAGTTCCTGATGCCCTTAGTCGTCAACCATTAGAATTGAATCTCACCGCACAGTGGAAACTTCAAAAAGATTTGCATCAGATGGAGATTGAAATGGTCATGCCAGGTAACGCTTCAAGTTTGATGAACTTACAAGTTCAATCTACCATTGTCAATCAGATCAAAGCAGCTCAAGCAAATGATGCTAAGTTGCAAAAGATCAGAGAACAAGTGGAAAGTGGACTTCGAACAAACTTCATCATCCATGAAAACAGATCTTTGAGATACGGCAGTAGATTGTGTGTACCAAAAGGTTCTGTGCGAGAAGAGTTGATGAAAGAAGCTCACAGCTCTCCTTATTCAGTACACCCTGGAGGTACAAAGATGTACAAAGATTTACGTCAAAATTACTGGTGGCATGGAATGAAGCGTGAAGTAGCCAGAAGCGTCGCTAAATGCTTGGTGTGTCAGCAAGTAAAGAACGAACATCACAGGACAGCTGGTTTACTTCAACCGTTACTTATCCCAGAATGTAAGTGGCAACACATCATAATGGATTTCGTGACTGCACTTCTTCGCAGCACGAAAGGTAACGATGCGGTATGGGTTATTCTGGATCGACTCATAAAGTCGGCTCATTTCATCCCATTTCGAGTTGGTCAATCTACTGAGACACTAGCAAAGAAGTGCATGAAAGTAAGTATGAATCTAAGTAATATTTAACTCTTCAATATGTACTATCTCTGATACCCATGAACTCATGCAGGAAATCGTGAGATTACATGGAGTACTGGTTTGCATTGTCTCCGATCATGACACTAGATTTCGATCGCAATTTTGGCAAAGTCTGCAAGCTAGCTTGGGAACAAGTCTGAACTTCAGCACAACTTATCATCCACAAACAGATGGTCAGTCTGAGCGAACTATTCAGATCTTAGAAGATATGCTAAGAGCGTGTATGCTAGACTTCGGAGAATCGTGGAAAGATCACTTACATCTTGTGGAGTTTTCATACAACAACAGCTACCAAGTAAGTATAGGAATGGCACCATTTGCAGCTCTATATGGAAGGAAGTGTCGATCGCCATTAAGTTGGGACGATATCGGAGATAGAGAACTTCTTGGACCTGAGATGATAGTAGCAACAGTCGATGTAGTTCGCACTATCATGGAAAGAATGCGCATAACCCAAGATCGATAGAAACACTGGGCTGATGCAAAACGCCGTCACTTGGAGTTACAACCGGAAGAACATGTATTTTTGAAGATATCTCCGAACCGTAGAGTGATTCGCTTTAGAAGACGGGATAATCTTAGTCCGAGATATATTGGACCATTCTACATACTCGAACGAGTCGGTGAAGTGGCATATCGCTTGGCACTTCTACTTTCATTGGAAGGAGTGCACAATTTGTTCCACATATCCCAACTCAGAAGGTATGTGAGTGATCCCAGCCATATTCTTGATCACTCCGAGCTCACTGTACAGCCAGATTTATCCTGTGAGCAACAACCTGTTGAAATCCTGGATAGAAAGGTGAAGTCACTTCGGAACAAGGAAGTCAACTTGGTTCGAGTGATGTGGAGAATCAACATGGGAACGTGAGGACGACATGCGTGCAAGATACCCTCATTTATTTGTAAACTAGTCCTTAAAATAATTGTAAATTTCGAGGACGAAATTTTTGTAAGGAGGGTAAAATGTAACAACTCCAATTTCAATGTACAGAAAATTTATTTAAAAGTTAATGTACAAATAAAGTATTTGCAATACCGTGTACACTATATGTATTTAATTTGCTTTTGAACAGCAAGAAAGCACTTGTAGCTCATTGGTAAAGCCTTACATTGCTGTGACGTAGCCCCTGTGATCGAATCCTCCCAGCCACATTATCTTTTTATTAATTTTTCTTTTAATCTTTTAGCAGCTCAAGGGTTTACACGTGCACTACATGTAAAATGAAGAGTCACAGAGTAATCAAACACGTGCACTGGGGTATATGAGACGACGGGGACACGTGGCTAAATCCCAAGCACTCATCGCCGGGAGATGGCCGGCGAGATTTGTATTGGGGCCGGCACCGCTGGGCCGTTCGTAGGGAACGGTCCCTATTTTTTCACCCTAGCACCTCTTCGCCTACCCCACTAACCCCATATTATTTGTTTACTCTGCATTCATCCAGAGAATATTAAATCACCCTTTAATCCAATTTTTGATGCATTCTTTAACCCTCAAAACCTTAATTTTCCCTATAAATACCACACTCCATTTCACCCTTCCTCACTCAGAATTTCATTACAAAAACTCTAAAAAATTTCCAAGTCCCAAATTGTGCAAGTGGAGTTAGCAAAGGGCAAGATTCCGACGACATTTCGAGGAGATTCCAACGACGAAACGATGCCCCGACGCTTTCCTAAGCTTCCCCCTTCTCCCTTCTATCTTAATAGCTTGTAAGTCCGTCTCCCCCTCTCCTTTTCTATTCTAAAACTTTTTTTCAAAACCCGTCGAAGCGGAGTTAATCCGACTTCCTATTCGTTTTTCTTTAAAAACTCTATTTTTCTTAAACAATAAATCATCATATCTTCTCATAATGTTTAATAAACATAATAAACACATTAGAATAAGTTTCATCTCAAAATAATCTTTTATGTAACTTTTATCGCATTTATACGGTAAAATACCATATACTTTACATTTCGACATAATTCAACATATTTCCTTATATTACCTTTAGAAAATTCATGAGATAAGGACCTACTGCATCACAACACACATATTGGACATAGCACGATGAACTTTGGAATTCTAGATTATGAAAAAATACGCTTTTACGAATAAATACCGTAAAGAATTAAAAACCGTTTTCTTTAAAAAGAGTGTTAATTAAATTCCTTGCAAATACGCCTCTACAACCCATTTTGGGGAACCCCGATTGGGATGATGCTGGTTATCGCACATCCTCGGGCCTAATAGAGCTAGATGCAGAGCTCCGTAAGGAGCATTCGATCTCGATGGAATTTTTAATGCAATTTTTAAGAAATTGAGATTTCTACAAAATAAATAAAATTTATTTTTATTATATATATATATATATTATCAAAAGATCTATTTTAGATATATTATACAATTATTCCATGTTTTCTAAATCAAAGGAATCACCATTTCATGAAACTACCTTTACAATTCAATACCATTCCAAGTTTACATTAAAATACCATATACAATAAAATCCAGGTTATATCCACTAGAATATTTAAATTTATAAAATATACATCTATGAAAACCCTAAAGACGATAATTTAATACTTGAGGTGTATTTTGAAAATATATCAAAACTATTTTTACATGAAACCCCCTCAAGTTATACTAATTTACAATAAGGACTTTAGTAAACATAGGTTAAAGCGGGACCGGTTCTCTTGAGCCTCAGGGAGCCGGAGAAAGTGGGTGCTTGCCTATCTAAGGTAGACAATCTAATAACGGTGTTATCAATACGTCAATTGTCTTGGAAAAAGACACAAATCCTGCCGTCCATGTGCAGCAGTTACCGATAACATCAAAACTAATTTAGGACTTCAATTTCTTTTCAAAGTGTCTGACTCAGACAGAGTCTCAATCTAATCAATCTGACTTGAATATGATTCAAGTATAATCTACAATTCAACACGAATCCATCTATTCAATCTATATTGACTGAACCGAACCATGGATATACTCCGTTTACATGACTATCCATTTATATCCATTCCGTTTACTGATATCATGGTTTCGGCAAGTCATCCATCTATATAACAAAACAATACAATCAATACAAAAGACATTACAGGGTTTTAAAGGGGCAGATTGGTACGGAATGTGTTAGAAGTGGTACGAGACTGTAACCATAATACACCTAACCTTAATATCCATTGCCGTTGTACCGTGGCTGAACGGTTCCTTGTGCTCCGTATACCTTAGTCTCCGGAATAGTAGGACTCCTCTCGTTTATACTGTCATATTCTGTACCAAGCTACAAACAACTGCGTTAACATTATAATCCAACATTACTAGTTATATTCTCTTTCTGTCTAATCTATCTCTACTCATCTTTGGGACTTACCGAGCGATTGTTCGCTGACGACATTTCTTTTCTTCTTTTTTTGGAATGTTGTCAGGTGGTTCGGACTCACTGGAGATCGAGTCCAGTACTGAAGATTTGGAGCAGTTAGCCTTTGACCCGGAGCTTTAGATACTTGTACATACTTTTCATTTTAGTTATGCCATTGTTTAGGCATTGCTTTCTATTCATGTATTTACATTTCCAGTTGTACTTGTAAAGAATTGTTAATAAATAAAAGTTGCTGTTCAATTATATCTATTGTCATATTTCTTGTGTACATTTACTTTATATTGCTTAGATACGCTTAGCGTGTTTACTTCTGAGTAAATACGTAGCGGGCCTCGCCGCGTCCCCTCCCCGTACACCGAGAAGCGGGGCGTGACAGGAAACCTGTACAAGAAATCATACACTCGGCCTTTGCTTTGGTGCATCGACCCCCACAATGCTGACTACGTTCTGCGAGAGATACATGAAGGGGTCGAGGGAGCACATCAAGAGGCCCGAACCCTGGTCCAAAAGGCACTACTGCAAGGGTGCTATTGGCCGAGAATACACTAGGATGCCGAGAAGCTGGTCAGAAGATGCAAGAACTACCAACTCATCGGCAACATACCTCGTCTCCCCGCCACTGAACTAACTCTACTCAGTTCCCCTTGGCCGTTTGCACAATGGGGGATGGATATAGTGGGCCGACTCCCCACCGGCACGGACGGGCACAGATACATCCTTGTCGCTGTGGACTACTTCACGAATTGGATAGAGGCCATGCCCATTAGGAAACCGGACGCCACCTCTACGATAAAGTTCCTGCAGAACAACATAATTTCTCGATTTGGGATCCCGAGGTGCATAGTTACCGACCATGGGACCAACTTCGAAAACGATAAAGTCAAAGAGTTTTGCAGCGACTACCACATATTGATAAAGTTTATTGCGGTCGTACATCCTAAATGCAATGGGCAGGCCGAGGTAGCGAACCGAGGCTTCATCCGCGGTCTCAGAGCCTGCTTGGAAGGAAGGCAAGGCTGCTGGGTCAAAGAACTACCACGGGTGCTATGGGCATTGCGGACATCGAAGAAAACACCAACGGGAGAAACCCCATTCAGCCTCTGCTACGGTACCGAGGCGATAGTCCCCACGGAGATTGGACTGCCTAGTTATAGATTCGAACACTTCGAAGATGAGGCTAACACCTCGGCGCTCCGATGCAACTTGGACGTCTTATTGTAAAACCGGGATCGAGCGCAATTCAGAACGGCCGCTTATCAGCAGCAAACCGCTCGCTACTACAATGCCCGAGTTAAATATCGGGCTTTCAAGATGGGAGATCTGGTCTTATGAAGAATCGAGTTCGTAGACCAAGGGAGACTATATAAGTTCTCCCCGAAGTGGGATAGACCATTCCTCGTAACAAAAGCTTTGCATGGTGGAGCGTACCGCCTGCAGGACGCCGGGGGCATAATTTTCTTTGGCCTTATAACGCCGAGAAACTTAAGTTTTATAAATAAACATGTAACCTCTTTTGAAATAATGTAATTCCTATTAGCATTTAATTAAGCCTCCTGAGCTAGGTCCTCTCATAGAAGAGACCTTTTACACCGCCATGGGGCTCCAGCCCTTTGTTTCTTTTCTTGGTTCCGAGACTCCAAGGTTTTTTTTAAAGAATAAGTATAAAATGTACCGAGAGGATAAAAAGAGAAAATGTACCTCAAAAAAGGATAAATTTATTTATTAAGAGGTATTATGGGCTCTCCAGCTTTACAACAATTACAACAAAGGAGGACGAGAATTAAGGAAACATTGTCGGTGATACACCGAAGAAAGCTCCTCCAGCCGAGCCCAAGCAGCCTCGACCCGCTCCCTCCGACGGTACTCACGGACGCTAGAAGCCACGGACTCCCCGGGATCCCCGTCCACCGAGCAAGATGCGATGACCAACCTTTGCTGGAAACTCTCAATAAGGAGGTCCACCGAGCGATCCCGCCTACTCTTTAAGATCAGACCAAGCCCGTGGACAGTATGCATTTTGTCGAACGCTTCGTCCATCAATTGCGGAGATAGGGTATTGTACAGACCCGGGGAAGTCCTCCATATCGCATAAATTAGCACCTGAAGGAGAGGAGATCGCCGGGGAAGCAGGCGCCCACATTGGCCCTCTAGGCGGCCTATCACCGCCTCGTACGTTGTTTACACCAGAATATTGCATTTAATACCATCCATTCTTCTGCTCGTTTATTTATAGGCAGGTGCTTTTAATCCAGGTTTGCTACATATTTATAGGTTACAGGTTTCTAGTCCAAAATAACGTAAATCATACAAAATCTCTACAGTTATGCCAAAATCCAGAACATCTGTCACAAACAGATAAAATTCGGGTTCCGGTCATCAGCATCCGTCCAGTGCCGTTTACCAGTTCAAGAGATAAGACGAAAAACAGTGGTCATTCGTGTCTCGGACAAGCACAGAGCACGAGAGGGGCAGCATAAGATTCAATAGGTGCGCGGAGCTCGAGAGAGATAAAGTTCAAATGAATTAAAAATGAAGCCAATTTGGATTGTTGAAAATCCGAAGAAATATTGGAAGCATTTTGCAATTTAGGACCTGTACAACAGAAGAATAAAGTAACATGGAGAAGCCCTAGAAAAATCACCCCACAATTCCCCCAAAGAGCCGCGGAACTGCGGCCAATGTGGCCATTATGCGGCGGTTCCGCGACCGGATTGACTCGACGTCTGACGATATTTTTGGGGTATTTTGGTAATTGCATTGGGGCTCAGAATTTGGCCCTAGGGTTTCAGATCTCTGCCTATAAATACTCCACTTTTGAGCCATTGTAGGATGCTTCTTTTTAGTTAGATTTTAGTGTAGTTTAGCTTGTTGTTTCTTTTTCTTCTTCATCTTTCCCCCATTAAAGTTTAGTGAGAGCACTTGAGTGGATGTTAATGAAGATATGACTTTTTTCTTATCTTGTATTTTTATTTCCATGCATTGTATTTTTAATTATTAGTGTAGCTTTATTAATTGTTGTTAAGTAGTTGTTGGTTTTCTTTTCTTTTCTTTTTTTGTTTTCCTTCTCTTCTTATCCGTATTTTCAAATCATAATACGTGATGGAGTTTCTTGTTTAGGTGAGGACCCAAGCAGTTAGCTTCCATCTTTGTAAAACCGTATTTTTCCTTTCTTTCTTTGCTTCTTTCTTGTTTTATTTTTATTTTCATTTAAATGTATGAATAATTTCCACACTTGTTAGGGGCTAAGGAAGGTTAGTATGAGGGACAGAAAAATCCCTTATGCTTCTCTTTGCCAAACATCTTGAAACGAGCCTACATTAAACAAACGCAAGCCCTTCACTTAGGTGCGCTATACGTGACATATAGCCACGACCTAAGTCGAGAAGTCCTTTGGGCGCACTATAACGTGACATATAGGTGTGACTTAATTGGATACATGGTTGCGGGTGTTTGGCCTAGGGTTGGAAATAAGCGCACGTAGCGGAAGGACAAGGGGCACTAAGAATGGATTTAGCGTTGGAAAGGTTGCTTAAACTCGCAAATCACATTTTTATGTTCTCCTAATCCCCGCTACTTTCTATTATCCCAACTTCATTTTAAGAATGCAAAAGAAAAACACAAGACTAATCTTAACTCTACTAACCAACCTTAACCCCAACAAGCTTACTTGAAAAAATACGATCACTTAGGATAGATTTGAACATACACATATACATTCTTGAATTGACCCGTCTAAAACAAAAACGGACATACAACCATCTCCCTGTGGATCGACCCGTGCTCAACCAGCTAGCTGCAAAGTGACACCGTCTTGATTGTGGTAAGTAGAGAACAGAGTAGAACGCATATCATAAAACATATTGCGTTTCTGCTTCAATCAAATGGCGTCGTTGCCGGGGAAGTCCGCCATATCGCATAAATTCTCAACCTTAATTAACAACTAGAGCACGACAACATCATAAGAATAGGATAGGAGATAAATTCTTAAATAAAGTGCTCGCACGTTCACATTTAACAGCCGCGTTCTTTCCATTACAAAACTTTTTAAGGTTGGGTATCCATTGTTGGTGAATTCAATACGAGTCTAAGTCTCATTCCTCTCGATACATTAAGAATCTTGGTTTCCGCAAGACTCTAAGTAAAATAATCAGTTAAATTTAGTTAACTAGTTATAAAAATAAGAGACACTATAAATTTTTCTTTGTATTGTTGTATATTCTTATATCTTAATTGCAGGAATCTATTTGTTTTCCTTTTGCAATTTTTTTGTTCGAATAAATCTAAAAGAGTTCTATTATCACAATGAATTATTATTGCTGTAATTGGTTTTGATACATAAAGAATTTCAAATATTAAATTCTTTAACCATTCTTCTTCTAAGTAAGTAGTATCCAAAGCAATCATTTCAGAATCCATGGCATTTCTACCAATTAGTGTTTATTTACACGATCTCCAATTAATTGATCCACCACCAAATACAAAAATAAAACCTGTGGTAGATTTTACATCTAGAGTATCAGTTACCCAATTAGTGTTACCGTACCTTTTAATTTGATTTGAGAAATGGAGTAAATAAGATAATAATTTATAGTACCCCTTAAATACTTGAACACCCATTCCAAGGTATTCCAATGTAGTTGATTAGGCTTACTTGTAAATCTACTAAGTCTTGAAACCGTATATGAAATATCCAGTCTTGTTCAAGTAGCTATGTAGTTCAGTGACCCTATCAACTGTGCATATCTATTCTTTAATATAGGTTCTCCTTCATATTTAATGAGATGAACATTTGGATCAAAATGAGTTGAGATAAGTTTTACATTGAAGTAATTATTATTCTTTAATAACTTCTCTATGGCATGAGATAATGAATTTGAATATCCATTTTCTAATCTTTTGATTTTCATGCCCAGAATATAATCAGCCTCACCTAGATCTTTCGTATCAAAGTTTATAGATATATGACTTTACATTATTTATGATATTAATAGAATAACCAAATATTAGAATATCATCAACACAAATACAAAGAACTACAAAATCATTTCTAAAAGATTTGTAATATATACATGTATCAAAATTATTAATTATAAAACCATAGCTAAGAATTACTTCATTGAACTTAGTATGTCATTGTTCAGGGGCTTGTTTTAATCCATATAGGGATTTAACAAGTTTGGAGACTTTATTTTCATTCCCCTTTTCTATAAAACCTACTGGTTGTTCCATATAAATTTCCTCATCAAGAACACCATTTAAAAAGGCGGACTTTACATCCATTTGATGTATTAATAAATTATGAATAGCAGCCAAGGCAGTTTATGTTCTCATGGTTGTAATTCTTGGTACAGGCGCAAAAGTGTCATTGTATTCTATATCTTTCCGTTGAAAAAACCCTTTAGCTACTAATCTGACTCTATATTTATCAATATTACCATCAGCCTTTAGCTTCATTTTAAAGATCCACTTACATCATATAGCTTTAGTACCAGGAGGTAAGTTTATTAGAATTCATGTATTATTATTTCGGATTGAGTCAATCTCAATTTAAATAGTTTCTTTCCAATACTTAGTATCAGAAGACGCCATTGCTTCTTCATAGAAAGAAAGATCTTCTTCTATTAGGTAATAGTAGTAAGTATTATCAGTGAATACTTTTCTTCTTTTAGTTCTATCACTTCTTCTTAATTCCGGTTTGGATGTTGGAACCAAGGAAAATGCATTTTGAATTAACTCATTATCATTAGAAGTACTAGCTATGTCAAGGTTAGAAACATAAATATCTACTTGTTTAGAGATTTGAGTTATGTAAGGAAATCTATCTTCAAAGAAATTAGTATATTTAGATTCTATTAAGATATTAACTTTAATATCAGTAATATCAGATTTTAAGACAATAAATTTATAAGTGTTACTGTCAAAAGAATATCCTACAAACAATGCATCAACTATTTTTGGACCTATTTTGTTTCTTTTTTTAGAAGGAATACATACTAGTGCTAAATAGCCCCAAATACGAAGGTAGTCTAATTTAGGTGTTCTTGCAAACCATAATTCAAATGGAGATTTATTTGCAGTTTTATGAGGTATTCTATTTAGTACGTAACATGCCATAGTATTGCTTCACCCCATAAAATTTCAGGAGCACCAGAGCTAAGTAACATGGAATTAACCATATTCAATGAAGTTCTATTTTTACGTTCTACTATACCATTAGATCCAGGAGTTTAAGGAGGAGAATATTTATATTTAATTCCATGTTCTTGACAGAACATATTTAATATATTAGAAGTATACTCCCCTCCACGGTCTGATCTAAAGACTTTGATTTTTCATTCATTGTGGTTTTCTACTTCGGCTTTATATATTTTGAATCTATTAAACACCTCATCCTTGGTTGGAAGTAAATATACACAACAATATCTTATATTGTCATCAATGAATGTAACATAATATTTATTTCTACCTCTAGTTGGTTGTTTGCAGGAATCATATACATCAGAATGTACCAAACCTAATGTTTGAGTACAGTGAGCAACAAATTTAAATGTACCTCTAGTAAGGTTAGCTTTGACACAAATATCACATTTAGATTTTAAGTCAATAGAACCTTTAGAAATCATATTTAAACGTATCATTCTATTTAAAGTTTGATAATTAACATGTTCTAATTTACCATGCCACATATCACAAAAAGACAAGGTTAAAACACCGGGACTAGTTTTATTTATTTCATTATTATTAAAAACAACATTCAATTTAAATAGTCCATCACACACATTATCTTTACCAATAAACATACTTCTTTTGGAGATTACAATTTGGTTATTTTCTAATAAAATTTTATAACCTTTCTTAGAAAGTAAAGAAACACTTATTAAATTCTTTCTTACACTAGGATCATACAAAACATCATTTAGTGGTAAATATTTTTCAGAGGTCATAGAGGGCCTAATGGATCCCTTTTCCTTCACTGGTGATGTTATATCATTTTCAAGTATTACACTTCCCCCACATTCATCCTGAAAGGAAGTAAACTATTTATTGTTAGAACATACGTGCAAATTTGCACCACTATCTAACCACCAATTATTAGATGATGTGATAAGATTTACAGTATGGGAAATATACCTGAAAGAAGAACATTTACCCATTTCCACCACATTTACATTTGCATTGTAAGTACTTGTAGATTTCCAAATTGGTTTGGTTTTCCTGAAGAAGCATCTGGTAGAGATAAGGTTGATCCTCCCATATACGAAACATAAATTTTCTTTATTCGTTAGTTTGTGACTTTTGTTCTGATTTAGACCATTATTAAAATGTTTCTTTTTGAACTTATTGTTTTTAGGTCCAAATTGGTTTCCTTTAGGGACATTTTTATTAGAACCTTCAGTAAGGTTGACTTTATTATAATCTTTAGTAAGGATTAAGGGAAACCCTTCTTTGTTCCTCAATCTAATGGAATTCATGATATCAAGGAGTGTAAGTGAATTTTGGTTCATCCGAAATTGGTTAGCAAAGACTTCCCAAGATAGCAGAAGAACATCAATCAAAGCAGTCACTTTAAATTGATCCGAAAGTATAGTTCCAGAATTAATCACTTTCGTGACTAACTCATGAAAGTCATGAAGGTGTTTATTTATCGGCTCATTATCCTTAAGGGTGAAACTCCTAAAAGATGATATGCTAAAACTCTCTACCCTAGCATTATCATTATTATATCTTTGTTTAAATGCGAACCAAAGTTCCTTAGCGGTTTTAAAATGAAGGAATGCACGATAAAGTAGACCTTCCAAGGCACTAAATATTCGGAACTTACAATGGTAATCTATCTTCTCGGGAGAGGAGTACTTAGATTTGGTTTTGTCCGTGGAAGAAGTGGGTACAACAGTACTCCCTTCTCATCGGTTGGACTTTTCTGAGGGACAAATTTAGCAGATATAGAAGGGATATTATTTTTTTAATTATGTAATACCCTTGCACGAACGTACGATATTTAGTGATGTAAATTAGTACTTTGAGTTTCTTTTAATTATTATTGTTTAAGTTGTTGTTCAGTTGAAAATATTGCACATTTGATGAAACATTTTCTTTACTTTTGTTATGTGCTTAAAGGTGATTATTGTAAATATAGAACATATGTGGATTTATCTGTAAAATATTTATTAACATATGTTTCTACATTATATTTAATATTATGAAGGAAAATATATGCATATAATATTTATATAATATTTTGGTAATTAAAATATGCATATCATATCAAATATTCTAATCAATATTCTTAACATATAATATCATATAATGGTTAGGATAATATCTCAAAAATAACAATTACTACTAATAATTTGAGTTGAGATATTGTGCAGATCAGGACTAGAATTCATAAGATCGAGATTCAGAATCAAATCTGTCGACACATTGATGAAAATCACAAGATTTAGCAATGGCAGAGATTCAGGACACTCATTTCAGAATATAGACATCTAGAGAATCTACAAACATTAATATAAAATATCAAAAAAATCTCAAACCATGAAGCCATCAAAGAACCGCAGATGAGCGGCCAAATCCCATTGTTTGCGGTGGATCCGCCGCAATATTTAGGACTTCGGAGTTTGGATTTTTATGGGTAGGATCATATCAACAAACCCTAACACAGGGGATCTAGGGTTTCTGCTTCTAGGGCTATTTAAAGGACCTAAAGCTTCACTTGGAAAAGCATCAAACCGAAGAGATTACGAGGTCAAAGACGATCCACGCAACCAGGTTTATCATCAACTGTTCATCTACCTCCTTTAAGAGAGATCAAGAAGCAAACTAGAGTTGTGTATTCTACTTTCTAAAGGAACAAAAAGTGTAATTGATCTAGTTGATTAATAAAGGTAGTTTCTTTATTCTTATCGCATTTTACTTTCTGCATTTTATAATATGATCTCCTTCTCTATCCATTCTTCTTCTTCTAAAAACATGCGTGAGTAATTCTCCGCTTGTTAGGGTTCATAGGATTATGGTAGATTAATGGATGATGAAAATTCTTAACTCCTTTTACGTCTTATAAAGTTTATAAACTTTACCAAAAGAATTGTTAACATCTTTATCGGGCGCGCTACCAAATTATTGATAGTATCGACCACGATTTGAGATTAGATTAACAATTATTTTGGTAAAAACTAGGCATGAATAGAGGTCCATGAAAAGATAAGGGTTAAGAGTGGGAACCCTATTCTCTCCAAAAACCTTAATCTTCATTCATCGCTATCGATCTAGTTTTAAATCTATTAAAAGATAAAAAGAGTTATCTTTTATATTCATCCATGACTACTAAATCCGATGAACCCTACAAGCCTTTTCCCTTATAAATTCTACATCCGTATTTAACATAGATCTAGAATCTATTCTCCTTTCTTCTTTTATTTTATTCAACTCGTCTAAAGCAAGATTAGAAATTCCACGCATCCTTATGGATGACCCGTTCTCACCACAACTAGCTACACGCGACGCCGTGTTGATTGCGGTTACTACAAACACTATTTTTGACAACCAATCAAATGGCGCCGTTGCCGGGGATACGTGCATAATTTTTTTTTCTATTCGTGTTGAATTCTTATTCGATCCATATCATAATAATAAAACAAAATCACAACTTGCATATTTAACGATTAGTGTGCGATTTTTGCAAGGGTATCTGGAGTTACTGAAATGAGAAATTTATGATTCAGAGACTTTCAGAGAGGACCAGAGGAGCAAAGGAGGCCACTGTAAAAAAATTGTCAAAAGATCCCTCAATTTCGTGGCAGAACCGCGACAGAAAGGTGATTTTGGCGGCGGAACCGCGACGGCGTGGGAGAATTGGAGTGCCAAACTCCTCTGGTATCTTTCTCATATCTTTCTCTCTCCTCTAGAAATCCAATAATTTGATTTTCTGTAGGATTCTTTGCAAAATATTGCCGCTTAAAAATCTTTTGCATGTTTTGTAATTGGTTTGATTTTGCATATTTTTAACCGGACTTTATGGGGCAAGACCAAAATTCAGATTAGATGGGGATTTCATCACCCTTCTTAGGCCCCACAAATCACAAAACGAGCATCCGCATCACCCTACATTAATTAAAAAATATCCAGACTAAGACTCTAAGGACCGTCATGCTCAAGTAGGACAGAGGAAGGTCGTGGGTAATCTATTGCTTATCCGCATTTCTTTTGTGGTGTCTAGGCAAGTGTGACTAAGGCAAGTGATTACTTAATTAGGCCTACTATTTTCGGTGATTCGTATAGCAGATACCTCCCACTTACCTGGCACATACCTGGCCACAAGAGTAATAAAGAGGTGGCAGATGATTGGTCCTGCGACTTTTCCTTCAGAAGCCTAGGAGCGGTGTAGTGACTTGACCTAGGTGACCTTAGTTCTAGGGTTGATTGTGCATTTTTGTGTGATTTTTCTCACGTCCGACACTTTTCAAAACAAACATTTTTAAATAGTTCTCACACACGCTGCCACTTGCGCTAAACCTGCTTAGTGCATGCTCGGCTGGACATGGGATTCTAGTGCCCGTCTTATCCGCGTTTCTGCTATCGACTCCGAAGTCGGTACTTCTTCATCTTCTTTTTCCCTTCCACCCACCACATCGACCGAGATATACGGTTCTCCATCAGATTTTACCAACACACCCCTGCCATTACCCGTAGGTGCGCAGAATCCACCACGCATCTCTCTCCAAGAGAGATGCTACCCGATACGCGGTCCCCTTCCTACTTGTCTATCCCTTCCACTAGTCAATGGGGATAATTTTGAAATTAAACTCTACTTCATCAACCTTTTGCCCAAATTTCACGAGCTTGAGTCTGAAGACGCATACGTTTTTGTCACTAAATTCGAAAACGTATGTGCAATGATGGGCACTTCACAACTTTCAGTGGATGCTATGAGATTATGACTTTTCCCTTTTACCTTGTGCGATCTAGCAGAAAAATGGCTTTATAACACTGCCGCACACTGTATTTCCAATTGGGATGAATTCGTTATAGCATTCCTTAAAAAGTTTTATCCCAATCATAAGACCGCCCGTGTTCGGAGCGAGATCAACCAGTTTACCCAGCTTCCCAACGAACCATTCTGGAAATGCTTTGAACGGTTTAAAGATCTGCTTGTCCAATGTCCTCATCATGGAATCAATAGATGGGATCTGTGCCGAATTATATATGAGGGTGTCACTCTAGCAACAAAGCAGATGCTTGAAACCATTTGTCAATGCCATTTCATGTCTAAAGACGATGGGGAAGCTTGACAATTCCTGGAAGATCTCGCTGAACAAAATTTGCAGTGGGAAAGCTTTAGACCATCATCGTCTAGGGGAGGTATCCATTAGCTCGATGTTTCCATCGCAGTAAAAACCGAAATGGCAGCGATGCAAAAGAAACTTGACGCTATAGAGAACAAATTCTCATCAGCCTCCCTAAACCAAGTTACGCCCCCCAAAACTGTGTCTGGTTGCTGTTCTGACCCATCACATCTGACAGAAGAATGTCCTTTGAATCCTCCGTTTCAAGGTCAAGAACACACTAATGCTGTTTTCAGCAGCGACCTAGAAACGATTCTTATTTTTCCACATACAATCAGGGATGGAGGAATCATCCTAATTTTGCTTGGAACTAAAACCAAACTCAAACTTAAACTCAAAATACGTTTCCAAGCCAAAATAACTATCAAATACATCCCCCACAGCAACAGAAACCACCACCATAGAGTCAGCACCCCTTTCAATCGCAACCTTTTCAAAATCCGGCCAACAATTCTACACCTTATATAATTCTTTCCAAACGGCCGGTACCGAAAACTCCTCTGCACTCGAACGAAGCTTGGATACGTTTATTAAACATTCCACGCAAACGACGGCTGATTTAAAGTCTTATATCCAAACGTTAATGCAGAGCACAGCCTCCCACGGTGAAAATATAAAATCGATAGAAGCACAACTTGCACAGTTAAATACCGCGATGAGTGTGAGAGAGAAAGGGAAACTTCCATCTCAACCCCTACCGAATCCTGGCCACTCACAAAGCCATAATGTGAGTGCCGTTACCACGTTGAGATCAGGAAGAGTGTTGAACAATCAAGTCGGTGAACAGGTTGATGATGAGGAATCAATTGAAACCCCGGCTTCCACTTCTAACCCTATTTCCTCTAGTCCACCTTCTTCCGAGCCTATTCTCCATTTTCCACCAGGCTCGAACTCCCCGCCCACTTCCTTGAGTCAACCTAAAACGTTCCCAACTCAAATTCTGGGATCGATTCCATCCCCACAAACTTCTCCACCAATGTTGGACCCAACACTTATTGATAAAGCTCTTTTTCCAAACAGGTTGAGGGCCAACAAACCTAATACACAAATTGAGAAGATTGTGGAAATGTTTAAGCAAGTTAACATATATATATTCCTCTCGTACATGCTATTCAACAAGTTCCGTTTTATGCGAAAGTCCTTAAGGACTTGTGCACTAGGAAGAGGAAAACTCAAGTGCCAAAAAGGGTGTTCTTAACGAGTAACGTGAGCACAGATTTTACCCAACAATTCCCTAAGAAGCGTAAGGACCTCGGTTGTCCTACAATATCTATAACTATCGGGGGTAAAAGCATAAATCGTGCTCTACTTGACCTAGGCGCTAGTGTTAACTTGCTCCCGTATTCTTTTTATGAGCAGCTAGGTATTAGAGAGTTGAAACCTGCACACTGCACTCTCCAAATGGCCGATCGATCTATCACCCAACCTAGGGGTGAGCTAGATGACATGTTAATCAAAGTCGGGGAATTTATATTCCCTGTGGAATTTATTGTTTTAGATACACAGCCTGTGGCGAACCCACGAAACAAAATCCCGGTGATACTAGGTCGACCTTTTCTAGCAACTTCCAATGCTGTAATTAATTGTCGTAACAGTTTTATGAACTTATCCTTCGGAAAGATGACAATTGAGCTTAATATTTATAAGCTAGGAAGTCAACCATCTGAACCTTCTGCTCATTTAATAGATATTTGTCTATCAACGAGATACCTTCCGACAGCTGCGAAGTTGAGGAACTTTGCTATAATGATATCGACGACACTAGTGCGACATTGTTTGATCTAGCAAATTATTATAGTGAGGACACCTTCGATGAGTCCACCCCCGAGTTCGAATCCTTTGACTCGTCGCAAAAGTCAGTAGCGCTTTCCGAGTCAATATGCTATGCAAATTATGAACCTCTTAGGGAGTCCAGTATCATTCCCTTACCCCACCTTCTATCGTCTCTCCGTCGACACTAGATCTCAAACCGCTACCTTCTCATCTTAAATATGCATATTTAGGTGAGAATGAGTCTTTGCCCGTGATCATATCTGCTTCTCTAGCTTTAGAGCAAGAGAACGCTCTTTTGACATTCTTGAGATCAAATCGGCAAGCATTTGGTTGGACAATCAAAAGGATTAGTCCCTTGATTGTTGAACATCATATACATTTGATGGATGAAGCCAAACCAGCCTGAGACCCACAAATAAGGTTAAATCCCATAATGAAGGAGGCGGTAAAGAAAGAAATCGTTAAGTGCCTAGATAGTGGTATAATTTACCCAATATCTGACAGATGGGTAAGTCCTATTCATATGGTCCCTAAAAAGTCTGGCATCACGGTCATAACTAATGAGGCTAATGAGTTGATCCAAACACGCATCCAAACTGGATGGCGCATATGTATTGATTATAGGAAACTCAATACCGCAATGAGGAAAGATCACTTCCCTCTACCTTTCATTGACCAGATGTTGGAACAATTAGCTGGACATGAATACTATTGTTTCTTAGACGGATACTCTGGCTATAACCAGGTCCCCATCACCAAAAAGGATCAAGATAAAACGACATTTACTTGTCCTTTCGGTACATTTTCTTATAGACGCATGCCCTTTGAGTTATGCAACGCTCCCGCTACATTTCAGTGGTGTATGATGGGGATATTCTCAGACATGGTCGAGAATTTTCTGAAGATATTTATGGATGATTTCTCTATATTTGGGGGCTCCTTTGAGGATTGCCTATATCATCTTGACGTGGTTCATACCCGCTGTAAGAATAAGAACTTAACTCTAAATTAGGAAAAATGCCATTTCATGGTCTAAGAAGCTATTGTCCTTAGACATATCATTTTACGAAAAGGAATTGAGGTAGACAGAGCTAAAATAGATGATATTCATAACCTTCCTCCTCCCAAATGCGTCAAAGATATACGATCTTTCCTTGGTCATTTAAAATTTTATAGAAGATTCATTAAGGACTTTAGCAAAATTGCTAGACCTTTAACCCTTCTCTTGGCTAAGGATACAACATTTCATTTCGATTCGGATTACGAGTCTGCTTTTAAATCACTTAAAAGTTCCCTCACTACAGCCTCCATTCTATCATCTTCGGATTGAAATCACCCGTTCGAGCTTATGTGTGATGCATCAGATTTTGCTATTGGTGCAGTCTTAGGACAATACATTGATAAGATGCCACATATAATTTACTATGCAAGTAGGACTTTGAACGATACTTAAATTAATTATACAACTACCGAGAAAGAACTCTTTGCAGTTGTATTTGCATTAGAAAAATTTAGGCTCTACTTGATTGGCTCGCCAATAGTTGTTTACACCGATCACTCCGCCCTAAGACATCTTTTATCGAAGAAGGATGCTAAAGCCAGGCTAATACGTTGGATCCTGTTATTACAAGAGTTTGATCTTGTCATAAGAGACAAGAGTGGATGTGAAAACGTCGTAGCCGACCATTTTTCATGCATCAATTCTTCACCGACGTTGACCTTGCCAATAAACGACTCCTTCCTTGACGAACAGCTCTTGACCGTATCCTGCGAACCTTGGTTCGTGGATATTGTGAATTATCTAGCGATGGGACTTATTCCCAGCGATTGGTCGAAACAAAAAATCATAGATTTCTATCCCAAGTAAAACACTTTTACTGGGATGAACCTTATTTGTTTAAGTATTGTCCTGATCAAATTATTCGCAGATGTGTCCCTAATGATGAATTCAAGAGTGTATTGTCTTTTTGTCATGACCAGGTATGTGGCGGTTACTTTGGTCCACGTAAAACGGTGGAAAAAGTTTTGCAATGTGGATTTTATTGGCCAACATTATTTAAAGATGTATATGATCATTGCAAAACTTGCCCATCGTGCCAACACATGGGTCGGATTTCACGAAGAAATGAGATGCTGCTCCAACCTATCTTGGTTGTGGAGATATTCGATATTTGGGGTATTGATTTTATGGGCCCTTTTTCCATCTCTTTTGGGAATTTATATATCTTGTTAGCGGTTGATTATGTCTCAAAATGGGTGGAAGCAATACTGTGTCGCACTAATAACAACAAGGTTGTTATTAAGTTCCTTAAAGAAAATATTTTTTCGCGATTCGGACACCCTCGCGCTATAATTAGCGACAACATGACGCATTTCTGTAATCGGTCTTTCGAGACTTTAATGCAGAAATATTCAATCAACCACAAACTTTCTACACTCTATCACCCCCAAACGAGCGGGCAAATTGAGATTTCCAATAGACAGCCCAAACAAATTTTGGAGAAGACGGTTTCTAAAAACCTTAAAGATTGGTCAACTAAATTGACAGATGCTCTTTGGGAATTTCGTACCGCTTATAAGAACGATCTTGGTATGTTTCCATACCGCCTTGTGTTTGGGAAGGCATGCCACCTTCCTGTCGAGATCGAATATAAAGTAATGTGGGATACTAAAGATCTTAACTTCGATTTTGATCAAGCCAGCAGCTATCGGAAGCTGTAATTAAATAAGCTAAGTGAACTCCGCGATGAAGCTTACGATAATACGGTTATAGTAAAGAACCGGACTAAAGTGTTCCACGATAAAAACCTTTTTAGAAAAACCTTCACACCGGGAAAACAAGTCCTTCTTTACGATTCTCATCTCCAACTTCATCCGGGTAAGATAAAATCTCGTTGGAAAGGACCTTTTGTGGTGCAGTATGTGTATCCGTATGGGGCAGTAGAAGTTGAAAATATTAAAAACGGTTCTATTTTTAAAGTAAATGGGCATAAATTAAAACCGTATTTTTCCGCTGACCCAGCGGAGGAGCTCCTCTTTTTACAGGAGCAGCTTTATCATAACTAAATTTCCTCTGCCCCACCTCCATGTTTCGGTAACATTGTCTCATCTTAAGAATGGAGGTGAGTGAAAAAGGACTTAACTGAATATCCGTGCGTGACAAAGTACAAGTTTAGGGGTAGTTTTCATTTAACTATTATTTTACCCCTTTTATTTTCTCTCCCCAAGTCTACAGGTCTATGCACTCAAAGAACAATATCAGTGAGGACACTGCTGAAAACAGGTTTGGGGGGAGGTTTGTATACACTAGGCACTAGATAATTTTTTTCTTCTTTTGGATAAATGAATAAAAATTTCTTGGAAGTAAAAGTTAGAAAGTGAAAAATTACATACGATAAGATTGGAAGAGTTTGAGAAAAGCAAGAAAATTAGATGTTTTCTTAAACGAAACTAGTAATAACTAGTTATGAGCTGTTGTCTTAAGGGTTAGTAAGATGAAGGAAATTACTAATCTGAGGATGAAAATAAGTCTGAAAAATAGTCCCTATTCTTGAGTCCAAACTTTTGAACGTTGATACCCTACTATACGCACTTGCACACATCTTGAAACTTGGGATAGTAGAGGATTCCTTGAAATGCTCTTGTCTAAAAGCCTTAGTATGAAGAAAAAATATATCAACAAAATATAAATGATGCATAAAATGAAAATGGTGAAGAAAAATGAACACTGATTTTGTAATTACTTAAGGCAGTCTAAAAAAAATATATATTGAGGGAGCTTTATCACCCAGTGCCTTAGACCAACTGGTTTGGGAGCCACTGTTAAGCCTTGGGTGTTGCAAGACTAGAATATTGCTAATTACGCCTAATAAGTAAGCATATTTAGTAATCGGTCGGTTAGTATCTCAAGAAGTATTAACGGTCGCATGAAGAATATATGAGCAATTCCATCTATAATATTCACCGACTAAAAAGTACTAAGGCAGATGGACAAGAGTATAATAGCTTGAATTGAATTCTCTAAGTGTAGGGATGTGTTTTACACACACGTATAGGTATATGATCGATGTTTGGATAAAAGATAGGGAAGAAGACTAAAGGCGATATTTTATTGAGGGATGATGTAATTTCGGACATCTTTTCATGACCATTAAGATAGGGCTCATGGCAGCTGAAAAACTAGTGTAACTGGAAACTCTTATTTTTCAAGTTCTTTCTTTTATAGTTCTTATCTTTGTATATAACTTTCATCATTTTTCTTTTATTATGAGATTTTGTGGGTGTAATCCGTTGAAAACTCTCAGGAGACAACACTCCTCCTACTAGGGATACCTAGATGTTTAAAGGCTTGTTGCATGTGCTTAGTGCAATCGTGATTTCCTACAAAAGTGTGCTAGGTTTTTCTTTTTTCTTTTTTCTCCCCCTATTGAATAACTAGTTTCCTCGGGACGATCAAAGTTAAGTTTGGGGTATTTATTCAGTTGAAAATATTGCACATTTGATGAAACATTTTCCTTACTTTTGTTAAGTGCTTAAAGGTGATTATTGTAAATATAGAACATATGTAGATTTATCTGTAAAATATTTATTAACATATGTTTCTACATTATATTTAACATTATGAAGGAAAATATATGCTTATAATATATATATATATATATATATAATATTTTGGTAATTAAAATATGCATATCATATCAATTCTAATCAATATTTTTAACATATAATATCATATAATGGTTAGGATAATATCTCAAAAATACCAATTACTACTACTACTTTGAGTTGAGATATTGTGCAGATCAGGACTGGAATCCATAAGATCGAGATTCAGAATCAAATCTATCGACACATTGATGCAAATCACAAGATTTAGTAATGGCGGAGATTCAGGACACTAATTTCATAATATAGACATCTAGAGGATCTATAAATATTAATATAAAATATCAAAAAAAATCTCAAACCATGAAGCCATCAAAGAACCGCGGATGAGCTGCCAAATCCCATTGTTTGCGGTGGATCCGCCGCAATATTTGGGACTTAGGAGTTTGGATTTTTATGGGCAGGATCATATCAACAAACCCTAATACAGAGGATCTAGGGTTTCTGCTTCTAGGGCTAGTTAAAGGACCGATAGCTTCACTTGGAAAAGCATCAAACCGAAAAGATCACGAGGTCAATGACGATCCATGCAACCAGGTTAATCATCAGCTGTTCATCTACCTCCTTCAAGAGAGATCGAGAAGCAAACTAGAGTTGTGTATTCTACTTTCTAAAAGAACAAAAAGTGTAATTGATCTAGTTGATTAATAAAGGTAGTTTCTTTATTCTTATCGCATTTTACTTTCTGCATTTTACAATATGATCTCCTTCTCTATCCATTCTTCTTCTTCTCAAAAAATGCACGAGTAATTCTCCGCTTGTTAGGGTTCATAGATGGTAGATTAATGGATGATGAAAATTCTTAACTCCTTTTACATTTTATAAAGTTTATAAACTTTATTAAAAGAATTGTTAACATCCTTATCGGGCGCGCTACCAAATTATTGATAGTATCGACCGCGATTTGAGATTAGATTAACAATTGTTTTAGTAAAGGCTAGACATGAATAGAGGTCAATGAAAAGATAAGGGTTAAGAGTGGGAACCCTATTCCCTCCAAAAACCTTAATCTTTATGCATCGCTATTGATCTAGTTTTAAATCTATTAAAAGATAAAAGGAGTAATCTCTTATATTCATCCATGACTACTAAATCCGATGAACCCTACAAGCCTTTTTCCCTATAAATTCTACATCCGTATTTAACATAGATCTAGAATCTATTCTCCTTTCTTCTTTTATTTTATTCAACTTGTCTAAAACAAGATTAGAAATTCCATGCATCCTTGTGGATGACCCGTTCTCACCACAGTTAGCTACACGCGACGCCGTGTTGATTGCGGTTACTACAAACACTATTTTTCACAACCAATCAGTCATGTTTAGTATTTGGATAGTATGTGTGATTATTGGACCCGACCCGCTTGCGTGAAATCTATTATGGGTTGATATTTAGATAGAGTATATTTTATTGATATTTATCCATAGACTAAATCTATATGAATCTAAAATAATAAATATACAATATATATATATATATATATATATATATATATATATATAGTAGCCATACATTATGGGAATTTTTACAGTATGCTTTTATCCTATTTAAATATCCCATAATATTTTATGGACGGTTATCTACTACATTTAAATCCTAAACATCCTAAAATACTATGTATAATATATTAGATTAGAATATTTTTCTAATCATTATTATTATGATTTAAATGGGCTACGTATATGTAGATAGCTTCTAATATATTTTTGAGTTTTAGTAGAGACGGATCGAGGATTATAACAACTTTATAAGATATTATTTAGTTATATACAAATACACACAAATACCTAATATAAAATAATATACATATATTCTTTTTTTTTAGAAAGCAAAAAAACTCTCTCTGCCTCATTTCCCCCTCCCCCTCGTCTCTCTCTTCCTCATCTCATTTTTCTCTCATCCCCTACCTTCGACCACTTCGTCGCCACCCTCGCCCATCGCTGGAAATCGTCACTTCCTTCTTCTTCGTTTCCCTCGACCACGTTCTTGCATCCATCTCCAAAACCCAAGCCACCAACACCAACTCCATTACCGGCGCATCACCTTCGCAGCCTCCTACCACTGCGGCCATTGACATCTTCTTCTTCTTCTTCTTCGAGCAATCACCATCCCCTTCGCCTTCACCTTCATCAACCGCCTCCATCAACACCCGAGATCACCTGACCCTCTATGTCCTCCGAGCACTCCTCACCATTGTCACATCATCATCATCGTGGCCACCTCCTCTGCAACACTAACCCAAGGTCAAGACCACGGCACCCACCAGCATAGACTGCTTCTTCCATCATCGCCTTCAGCTCTTTCTTCGAACCCAACATCAACCGAGACCATGACCTCCTCCAACCATCGTTGATTATGTCTTTGTCCCCCAAGTCTCAAAACTCTCCTTGTGATCACCGTCGCCACCACCTATCTCCCCGTGTCCTCGGCAGAAACCCATCTCGTCGTCGTCGCTTCAACCTATTCGCTGGCGACAAAACCATCAACATCCGAGCAATCTTAGACTTCACCGTCGCCCCGACGACATCACCTCCTTCCTCTTTCTGTCTCAACTACAGCTAGCAAACGTCACCGAGTGCCAACTCCATCGCCATCTCCTCACCAAGAAACCCCAAGCTTCTCGTTACTGCCGTCGTCGACTTTATCACCAACCCAGGCTACTTCTTCTGCTTTTTCTTCTTCTCCTAACACCGAGAACCCATAAACCGCAACATCATCTCCATCATTTTTTTTCATGATCTTATGGTTGTACCATAGTCGAGCTCAGTCGCAGTTGATTGGCCGAACGCCCAAGTCGAGATCGTGGCCGCATCTCTTAGCCGGGCCAAGATCCAAGTGGAGATCTTGCGTGTGTCGTGTTTGTTAGATATGTATGCCCTAGAGACCATTATTGTATATGTATACAAGTGGATGCTTGGACATATGTATGTACAGGATAATCTTCCTCGATATGATAGTATGCAATTGTTGGATATGTATGCCTTAGAGGCCTATATTGTATAGGATGCTAGGGATATGTATGTACATGACAATCTTGATCAGTTATATATAGTACATTATTTGAGTTGTCGTTATCTTGATATGTGTATTTCTTTTTAGTGTGCTTTATATTTCTTGCACATATTGATAAAGACTCGATACAGTAGTATACTATTATGGTTTGACTTTATGTTAACATGTGCAAATGTTATACTCGATGTAACATATGGCGGTTGCATGTTGATAAAACCCGTAGGATTTTGCTTGACTACCAGCGTTATGACGGCGATCATACTTGTGGGAGCTGGGTAGTCCATAAGCACATCCTTAAAGGTCCCAAGTTGCAGGAGTATCGAGATCGGGCATCGATGCTTCAGAGTAGACTTGTGTATACGTTTCTAGACCCCGACGATGGGCGGTGGATGGTCCCACAACCATTGGTGTGATCATCTAAGATTGTATACATGTGCTCACTGGGGGTGAGTACACTGGACGGACTCGCCGAGAACATCTAGATGGTATTATACCTATCGTCAGATAGGGGTTCCCAGGTGACATGAGTACAGGTTAGTCTTAGGACCCGAGGTCATCATTTGTCTCGTGTGAGTTCCCACTGTGTTTTGATCACTACCCTACCGCGGCTCTACTAAGTCGTGCGTACAGGTTTTATTTGGGTGCAGTCCCGAGCCACATGGAGGCAGTGAGTGATTGTCAGGGATTCGTCTCTCCCGGTATTAGGAGTCGATATCGCACTTTGTCCGGTTGGCTAGAACTATAAGACCTTAGCCAAGGCAGTTGAGAACTACTGATGGTTAGATCAATAGTTTCTCAGATTGGTCCTGAGCCAAATCGACACGACTTATCGGGTCAGTAGGGGTCTGAAGTTTACCACCCCTAGACCCGGTATGCGACACTCTTAGACGAAGAGACCGGACTGTACGGAGATTGTCACGGATAGGGTCAGTAGGGGTCCGGATGAGCTTGCTCGTTGGCCTTCTTTTCGACAGGTATTTGGGTAGCCGTTACGTACAACTAGTGTCACAGACGTGCTTATGGTTAAACCCACTGCCAGCGTATTGTCGAGTCTTTAGAGTTCCACACAGAAGGTTTCTATGATTCAGGTGAAACGATGTGGTGGCCGTATGTTTATACGTGCAGGGTTTCGATCGAATGATAATACTAGCCGACTTAGGATTAAGTAAGCCTGATTATTAAATCAAGTATTGATTTAATAATTTATGTGTACATATTTTGATATGTATATTCTAGTGTTATCCATATTTTTGATCGGACGGTTGATAATACTGGCGGGCTTAGGATTAAGCCGGTTCATTAAATCGGATATTGATTTAATGCTAGTATTATTTTAGTGGTATTATTCTATCTTTTGGGTATTCATAATTTGATACGAATACGGGTATGTATATATAGTAGAATATATTCCGTATTTATACGGAAAGACATTCTAGAAGGAGGACACCTCATCATGTACTTTCCATTTTATTTGCAAAATGAAAATGAGGTATAAAATAGGAAATGAGGTGTAAAGGAGAGAATGGTGTGAACCATGCTTGAATAGTGTTGACAAATAAATTGTAAATTCATTTATGCAAACTATTCAAATATGGTTGTATTATTTTTATTGAAAAATGGTTTTTACAAAACCGTGCTTCATGTTTTTCTACACATAAGTTTTTTCATTCTCATAACAAGGTTCTCTCTCTTCACTTGCTTAGCACTCTTGAGTTCTTCCTCCTTCTTCATTTTCATCTTCCTCCCTACCATCTCATGAGTTGAGAATTAAGGGAGGAAGAGAGATAGAAATATACTAGATAAAACACTACATCTTCTTAGTAACCTAGACCAGCAAACTAGGTCACTAAGTTGTTTCACTTGTGAAGCCAAGCTTGAATAAAGAACTCTCGGGTGGATCATCTAGGATCAAGAAAGTGATCTAGCAAGGTTGATCAAGGATCTCGAGGAGCTCTAGAAGAGGAGTGAAGACCCGAAGGACATGAACCTTTAGGTATAACTTCTCATCACGGTAGATAGATCTCTTTAGATAGCTAGTTTCGGTTTATGGTTAGATTCTAGGATGTGTTTTCTAGTGCTGGATCTTTAAAAAGTTAAAGTTTTCTAGTTTCGGTATGCCAATTACACGCCTTAGTGTAAGTGGGAGATTGTTGGATATGTATGCCCTAAAGGCCTGTATTGTATAGGATGTGATTGATCGTGTGCATAGAAGTGTTTTGTAAATAACCGTAATCAAAACGGTGTCGCTAATAGCTAACCGAGATGAGTACGGGTCATCCGCAGGGTAACGTGAATTCTTTTCTTGCTTTAAACTAGTTGATAAAAGAGATGGGTGATTTGTTTGTCGTTATATTTTAAAACGGATATAAAATTTATAATAAAAAGGCTTGTAGGGTTCATAGGACTTAGTAGTAATAGATGAATAATTAAAAATGACTATTTTATCTTTTAATAGTTTAAAACTAGATCGATAGTGATGAATGTAGATTAGGGTTCTCGGAGGAAACTAGGGTTTCCCCACTACTAACCCTTGTCCTTTCATTGATCTCTATTCATATCTAGCCCTTAACAAAACAAGTATTAAACCAATCTCAAATCGTGGTCGTGACTATCAATAAATTGGTAGCGCGCCTGATAAGAAGGTTAACATTTATTTTGCTAAAGTTTATAAATTTAAAAACGTATAAAAGAAGTTAGAGGATTTTTCTCATCCATTATTCTACCCTAGCCTACAAACCCTAGCAAATTAGGAATTACTCGCTCATGGCTAGTTCAGAAGAAAGCTTGAAGAAGAATGAAAACATAATTAAGATACAGAAAAGTAATGCGTAAAAATAAGTGCAGAAATTAAATGTGGAAAATAAATGTAAAAAGAATTAAAATAAAAACTACTTTTATTAATCAACTACTTCATTTACAATTCTCCTCAGAAAGTAGATTACAAGAACCCTAGTTTACTTTAAATCTCTCTCTTGTTGCAGGTAGATGAATAGATGATGATCACTCGGATACGTGGATCTCTTGGATCTCTTCGATGATGATTTTTAATGTACATCTCTCGGTCCTTTATATAGTATTTGAAACCAGAAACCCTAAATTCCATATGTGATGATATACAGTTAGGATCATATCCACAAATTTCTACATCGAACGGCTCTGATTGCGCCGCGGTTCCGCCGCATATTGCATCCTTTGGCCACGGATCCGCCACAACCTAGTAGAATCAGGTTTTAATATTTCTTATGGTATTTTGTGTTGATATTTAGAGATCCTTATGATATGTAGATTTTGAAAATAATGCTCTTAGTCTCTGTCGTTGCTAGATTCCTCGATTTGTTTATAAAAGTTGGCAGATTCGGCTCCAATATCCCGATTTGACTTGAATCTCCTACTTAGATTTTAGACCTGAGATAATACCTGCATAATATCTCAAATCAAAGTGTTAGTAGAATTTGGAATTTTTGAGATATTATTCAAACCATTTATATGATATTAAATTTTAAGAATATTGATTAGGAATATTTGATATGATATGCATATATTAATTACTAATAGTTCATTTAAATATTATATGTATATATTTTCCCTAATTATATTAATTAAAATGAAGAAACATATGATAATAATCTTTTTACAAATAAACCCACATATATTCTATATTTACAATAAACACCTTTTTGTACTTAACAATAGTAGGTAAAATGTTCATACAAATGTGCAATATTTTAGACTAATCAAATACCTCCAAACTTATCTTTGATCATCCCGAGCAAACTAGTTATTAAAGAGAAAAAGAAGAAAAAGAAAACAAAAACCTAGCACACTTTCGTAAGCAACACGATTGCACTTAGCACGTGCAACGAGCCTTTAAATCTCTAGGTATCCCTAGTAGGAGGAGTGTTGTCTCCTGAGGGTTTTCAGCGGATTACACCCACAAAATCTCATAATAAAATAAAGAAGCTGAAAGTTACATACAAAGATAAGGAACATATTGTTAGTTGTATGTATGCCCTAGAGGCCAGTATTGTACAGATGATGTATATTATATTGGATGCTTGGACATATATAGAGATGACTTTCTTGCTCGATATGATAGTATGCTATCTGGTTGCTCTTTATCTTAACATGTACACTAGTCTCTTTAAACTGTCTTATAGTTACATGTTGGTAAAGCCCTTAGGATGTGTACTTGACTACCTGGACTATGATGCAGATCATACTAGTGGGGACATGGTAGTCCATAGGTACATCCTTCAAAGTCCCTAGTCGTGGGTGTATCGAGACAGGGCATCGATATACCAGTGTAGACTAGCGTATACACTTCTCGACCCATGAGATGGGCGATGGATGATCCCATATCCATTGGTGTTTGACATCAGAGATGATATACGGGTGCTCAGTGAAGACTGGGTACACTGGACGGACTCGCCGAGAACTCCCAGATGGTATTATACCTCACGTCAGATGGCAGTTCTCAGGTGACACTTGTGCAGGTTAGTCTGTAGACCCGAGATCGTCATAGAGTCTTGTACGATTCCCACTGTGCTTTGATCTCCACCTTACCACGTCCATGAGGGCGTGCAAAACGGTGGTTTTTGGGTACAGTCCCGAGTCATATGGAGGCAATGAGCGATAGGAGGGGTTTTGTCTCTCCCGGTATTGGGGGTTGATGTTGCGCTGTGCTCGATTGGCCGTAACAGGGAAGTCCCTGGCCAGGACTGATCAGAGATTTGCTGGTAAGTGTTACCAGTAGTTTCTTGACCCGTTATGAGCCTCACATCGGCGCGACTTATCGGTTACTGGGGTCTGACGTTTACTACCCCTAGACTTGATATGCGACATATCAGACGAACAGACCGGACTGTACGGTAAGTGTTACTGGTTGGATTCACAGGAGTGTGAGCGGGCTTGCTCGTCGATCTTCTGATCGCTCAATACCCGGGTGGCCGTTACGTTTAGCAGACCGCTTACGGCTTGTGGGTGCTTGATATGATCATCATCTGCTACCGGCATATTGATGAGTCTTTAGAGTCCTACACAGAGGTTTCCTGGCTCAAGCGAAGCGAAATAGGAGAGCGTATGAGATATGTGCGGGACCGAGAATAATGCATGTATGTGATACTGTATTTCATTCTCGTGATGAATGTTTCGATTGGTTGTATGCGATATAACCTGGTTATCGAATCGAAGATTGATTCGATAAGTCGATACATTGTATACTAGCCGGTTATGTGCGACATGACCGGATCATTGAATCAAGTGTTGATTTAATGATTTAATGTATAATTATATATTTGATATATTACTTTGCATTAACTAGTAGTGGTTCACTTTAAAAGGATTTTCTCACTTGTTGTGCACATTGTATATGTGATATATTTTTGTGTGCACTTGATTGTATCATGTTTGATGATACATGCTAACTTGAGTTTGTGTAAAGATTAAACCATGGTTATATGAATGGTTAGGGTTTTGTTTACTTATTCATTTATTTATATTGATTATTTATTTTGGAAAAGAAAAGGGAAATGGTTGCTTTCCTTGGTTCTTTCATGAAGCTTCATGAAGAGTTGAAAAGGTTGACCATTTTGTTTTCTTCTCTTAACCTAACCATTTACCTAACCCTAGTTTGCTCTCTACACTTGACCATAGTTAAGATATGATAAGTATTCATATTGTTATTCTTTTTAAATGAGAACTCATCATATTCTATCTTCATCTTCTTCCTCTTGAACAAGAAGAAAAGCTTACTAGCTTTAATGGCATCTTGAGTAAAAGAGTGAGAAATCCAATTCTAAAGTGAACCCATCTCCTATTTCTTCACCCTCTACCTCTTGCCAAGTAGTATAGGGTGTTTTCTTCACAAGTTTCACGACTTGGTGAAGTTAGAGCTTGATCTTGTGCTGCCTCGACGTAGATCATCTTCGGCATCGTAGCCGACGACTAGTCCGCTCATTTCTCCGATGAAGCCGATGCTAGAGTCCGAGATCCGATATGGACAGCGAGAGGACATCTACGTGGAGCTAAGGAAGTGGAGAACCGGATCTACAAAGGTTGTAGTCTCTTTCTTTTAGTTAAAATGTTAACTAGTTTCACTTTTCGCCTAAACTCTAGTCAACGAATCCGTATTAGGGTTTCTCGGCACTTGTAAATTTTAAAATTGGCATGGTTGATGCCTTGTGTGACCTCATTAGCATGCCTAGGACCCTACAGTGGTATCAGAGCCAAGCTAGAGCCTTAGGCGAAGTCTAGACGACGTTTGAAATCCGAACGAACATCGAAACCCTAATTTTTCATGCTCTCTGGACTTTTTTCAAAAACTGGGTTTTTTCCAGATTAAAAATGCTTAAAAAATTCAGCAGAGAATTCTAAGAATTACGGTGTAAAAATTATCTCATGATATGTTTAAAGCGTGGAGGAACCGCGGCAGAAGCCTGGCTTCTGCGGCGGTTCCGCGGCCAAATGATGGGATCTGCTTCCAAAGTTTGCACAGTAATTCATGTTTTCAGGTGCTGAGTTTTCTGGGAATTTTTAATATGCACTCAACAGTTGAGTATTCTAGGGTTGTATTGGGAATCGTAGTTTCGATCGGATTATCAAGCTTTGTCTATGTGTTTTTCCGGATAATTTTAGAATATGTTGAAAAGTTCGACCGGATGTAAATTCCCAATCTTTTCCCTGCCGGGAAATTTCCAATTGTTGGACTTTTCCGTAGTTTAATGACGTTCTAAGTAGTGCAAGTAACGCGATGGTCCCTCTAGAAAACAACAAACCTTAACTCGATTATGTGACCGTCTTGAACTGCCCTTTGAACCTTAGGGTTTGGGGCAGTACGGCGTGCCACATGTGAGGCGTTGGCTTGACCCTTCTACGGCTGGACCGTTGGTACTGAGGCATGAAGTTAATGTCTTTGAACCTATTTCATGTGTTGAACGGTTTCGGGAAAACTTGGGTGTTCGAATGTTCGATCTGAAAGTTTAATATTTTCTATTTATCCGGAATGGGAAACAATAATTGGAATTCACAAACAGTTATGAGATAACTGAATGAATGTTATAAATCTAGCGGTTTAGTTTCACTTGATATTGAAAAAAGTTTTCGATAATGAGACTAAAATGCGGGGTTTATAATTGTTAGGCATGTGATGTCTAAGTATTTCATTTGATTAGGCATGCGATATCTAAAGAGGTTGTGGATTCCAACTGTTGTAGTTTTACACTTTCTTTTCTGTGACCGTAAGTGTAATATGTGATATCGCCGGTTTCGTTGCTATATGTCAACGACAATTGCGCATATTTACTTACGTTGATGACATGTGATGTTATGTGTTGCTGGATATGTTATATTGGATCGTCGTGTTTGAGTAGCCGGGGGTTTTTATGTGAGATGAGTGTTTTTCATTTTCATTCATGTAAAAACTTGTATGTAATATTCTTTTATTGGGGCACTTCCAGGTTGCGGAAGATGTCACCGTTGATGTATATTATTTACTTTTCCGCATTAGGATAGACCCAAGGAGGGGAGCACAAGTAACCGGGTTCTAGGGTCCAGTGGGAGACCATCTCGAGGAGTCGAGTCCGGGTCTCCTAACCCTAGAATTGGTAGGGTTGCTTGCCGCTCTCGTAGGGGTCTAGGGGTGTGGGATTGGCTATTCATCACGACCGTGGAATCCGTGTTTTATACTGGCTCGTATTAAAAACACGGACGTCCTAGTATATCCAATATTTCATATGATATTTTCTGCTGCGATATCTGTGATGTGATCATTTGATATGTTCTGATGGATACACTATATAGTATATATATGATATATTATATAGACGTTACTTATGTTTTGCACCCGCACTAGCCCTGCCCTGCTCTGTCGTTAGTTACCTAACCTAACGGTGCACGAGGGGACATCGAGGCGAATGCGGATGGCATAAGTGTACGTCGTATTTATCTGTGATGTTTAGGTGACTTAAATGATGGGACTTCATTAATGTGATTAATGAAAGAAAAGAAACCTAAAAGATGTTGTAGAATCAAATTTTAAATAAAAGGGGTAGCTACAGTTTTGCTTTGCATAGCGGTATATATGATATACCCTGCACCTTATTCGATGAGGAAAGGGCCGAGATCCCTTCACCGGGAGTGACCCCTTTAGCAATAACTGGCAGATGCTACACACTCGGTTTGCTTTTGATTGTTTTTTTGGAGTTTTGCTTTGCACAGCGATATATATGATATATCCAGCACCTCATTTGACGAGGAAAGGGCCGACGATCCCTTCACCGGGAGTGACCCCTTTAGCAAAACTAGAAAAGCCTCAAAATCACTCCATTTCAAAAACTTCATTCGATTCTACAACGATATCAAGTTCATTACGCAATAGGTTTTCAGAAAAACCTGTCGTAGCCCTCCGCCATTTCAGATAAGTCCTGTTTAGTATTCGTGCTGCGTTTGTTGACCTTGTCAAGGCGCAGTGTGCGGTAGCTGACCAGTATTTATCTGTTTATGCATATGATGCAGATTGGATTAGGGTAGTCGTACGGCCTTGTTGACCTTGTCAAGGGTCGTGCGGGTGGGTTTGATTCAATCAAGAAATGACGGGTTGAACTTGACTTACGGTCTATGGTTTGTTGACCTTGTCAAGGTCATAGATCGTTTGGGGCAAAAACATTATTGGGAATTTCAAGTGTTGAAATTTGCAATGAGATTGCATACCTTCTATGAGATAGTTGGATCCCGATACCCACTGCGAGTAAGAGTTACTCCTGGGAGAGTTTTACACATTACAATTAGCCGATCAAGTAGGTGTCTAGAAATGTGTCAACGGGGTTACGCCTCTGGGAAAATGAGGTTTACTTTAATTAGGTCCGTGCGAAAGCACGGGGAACCTCCCTCAAAGTACCGACACTGGCCTGGCTGAAAGATTGGCGAACTTGTAGGGTGTAATTAATCCCGGCTAGTCTTTCCTTTTAGGGTTTGAAGGAAGATTTGATAAAAACCAGTGGGAGCCATCCTGATTAGATAAGATAATAACCAATCTGATCTTGCAAGAGCATACGCTAAAGTGCTTTCTTCTCTCTCTCTCCAGGTAGTGACCATTTCATGCCTTAATCAAGATAATAATATGGATGTATTGACCGAACCCGCATGTTATACTGTGCTGGGGAACGTTGGTTCCGTTCTTTCTTATAAGAGTTATAGGAATGAACAGGACATAGGGGAATACCAGGATTCCCAAGCCACCCGAATGAAGAAAGTACATGATGATGCATTTTCTTCGGGTGTGTTTGTTACAGAGAACTGTTTCTCCATTTGCTCTACGTCCAGGGTATTAGATACCGGGTCAGGATCCCATATATGTAATCAGTTACATGGGCTCAGGAAAGGTAGAGAACTTGGAGAAGGTGATAAAGACATTAGAGTTGGAAATGGTGCAATTGTTGCAGCTAAGACTGTCGGGGAATATCACCTTGCATTACCAACTGGTAATACATTGGTTCTGAACGAATGCTATTACATGCCGAACCTGATATGCAACATTATATCGGTTTCTTTGTTGAGTAAAGAGGGATATAATTTTGTATTACAGGATAATGTTATGAACATTTTCCGTAACCAAAAGTTGGTTGGATCAGGCATGTTGTGCAATGGCATTTATGTTCTAAATCAATCAACAGTTCTGAGCATAACAAACACACACAAGAGGAAGAGTTCTGAACTGAACGAATCCTTCTTATGGCATTGTAGACTGGGTCACATCAATGCGACACGACTGGCTAAGTTACATAAGGATGGATATTTGAAACCGTTCAAATTTTCATCTTATGACACTTGCCAGTCATGTCTCAAAGGCAAGATGACCAAAACACCGTTTACGGGACACGGAGAAAGAGTTACCGAACTCTTGGGACTGATACATAGTGATGTATGCGGTCCCATGTCTACACATGCCAGGGATGGTTCTTCGTACTTCATTACATTCACTGACGATCTCTCTAGATTCGGATATGTGTTCCTGATGAAACACAAATCAGAAGCTTTTGATAAATTTAGAGAATATAAACAAGAAGTTGAAAACCAAACCGGAAAAAGTATTAAAATCCTTCGATCTGATCGAGGAGGTGAATACTTGAGCAATGAATTCCTGGACTTCCTAAAAGAGAATGGGATTCTCTCTCAGCTGACTCCTCCATATACACCACAGCACAACGGTGTATCAGAACGGAGGAATCACACCCTATTAGATATGGTGCGCTCTATGATGAGCACAGCTGAGTTACCTATTTCCTTATGGGGATATGCGCTGGAGACAGCAGCATACCTATTGAATCAAGTTCCAACTAAATCTGTACCTACCACACCATATGAGATATGGAGTGGGAAGAGGCCATATCTTAAACGAGTTAAGATATGGGGTTGTCCAGCCTATGTCAAAAGACAAAATCCGGACAAGCTCGAGGCACGGTCAGTTCTTTGCAAGTTTGTGGGATATCCAAAGAACTCATATGGGTATTTTTTCTACCACAGTGAGGAACAAAAAGTGTTTGTTGCTCAACATGCCACCTTTTTAGAAAAGGAATTCCTTGAAAAAGAAATTAGTGGCAAAGTGGTAGAGCTGGAAGAGGTTCCAGATACACAAACCGTAACTGAAGATTTAGTGGAACCAGAAGATTCAGTAGCTCCAAATGAACCTCAGCCTCTCCGCCGATCTAGTAGGGTTCCTCGCCCATCTGAGAGATACTACGGTTTTCTCATGGATGGTGGGAGCGAGGATTGCATCATGGAGGATGATGACCCAACTAGCTTCGAGCAGGCCATCACGAGTAGTGACTCAGTGAAATGGCTGGATGCTATGCGGTCCGAGATGGAATCCATGTACACCAACAAAGTATGGACTTTGGAAGTTGCTCCTGAAGGGGTAAAACCCATCGGGAGCAAGTGGATCTTCAAGAAAAAACTTGGTGTAGATGGGAAAGTGGAGACTTTCAAAGCTAGACTTGTTGCGAAAGGTTTTCGTCAAAGACCAGGTGTGGACTATGACGAAACCTTTTCTCCAGTAGCTATGGATGTTAAGACCGCCTTTCTAAATGGTGATTTAGAAGAGTGCGTATACATGACTCAGCCAGAGGGCTTCGTAGACAGTGGGAGCAGCGGGAAGGTGTGCAAGCTGCTTAAATCCATTTATGGATTAAAGCAAGTATCGCGGAGTTGGAACATCTGCTTTGACGTCGTTATCAAAGAGTTTGATTTCGTCAAAAACCCAGATGAACCTTGTATCTACAAGAAGGTGGCAGAGAGTAAGGTTGTCTTCCTCGTATTGTACGTGGACGACATACTCTTGATAGGAAATGATATTCCTATGCTGCAATTGGTCAAGCTCTTCTTATCACAAAAATTCTCAATGAAAGATCTTGGTGATGCCTCCTGCATATTGGGAATTAGGATCTATAGGGATAGATCCAAACGGATATTGGGATTGTCCCAATCCAGGTACATTGACACCATACTAAAGAGGTTTAGTATGGAAGAATCCAAGCATGGGAACTTGCCCACGATCTCTGGAGTCACTCTCTCCAAAGAGATGTCTCCCAAGACTGATTTGGAGAGAGCTTGCATGCAAGGGATACCCTATGCTTCGGCTGTAGGCTCTATCATGTACGCGATGCTATGTACCAGACCTGATGTAGCATACTCACTAAGTGTAGTGAGCAGGTATCAAGCTGATCCTGGAGAGAGTCACTGGATAGCTGTGAAGAGCATTCTCAATTACTTGCGAAGGACTAAAGAGATGCTCTTGGTGTATGGTAACGGAGAACTCCAAGTGGAGTCCTTTACCGATTCGAGCTTCCAGAGTGATAAGGATGACTCTAAGTCACAGTCGGGATTTGTCTTTACCCTTTACGGAGGGGCGGTTAGCTAGAAGAGTTCCAAGCAGGAAACCGTGGCAGACTCGACGATGGAGGCTGAATACATCGCTGCCAACGATGCTGCTAAAGAGGCTGTCTGGATCAAGAAGTTCATTACTGAACTTGGTGTGGTTCCATCCATTGAGCATCCAATACCTTTGTATTGCGATAACAATGGAGCGGTGGCTTTGGCCAAGGAACCCAGGTCCCATCAGCGATCCAGGCATATTCTGAGGCGGTATCACCTGATCCGGGAGATAGTTGATCGCCGGGAGATCGAGGTCAGGAGGGTTGACACGAAGAACAACACGGCGGATCAACTCATGAAGGCCATTCCCCAGATACAGTTTGAGAGACTCTTCGGGATGCTCGGTATGCGATACTACAGCAGCTGGCCCTAGTGCAAGTGGGAGATTGTTAGTTGTATGTATGCCCTAGAGGCCAGTATTGTACAGATGATGTATATTGTATTGGATGCTTGGACATATATAGAGATGACTTTCTTGCTCGATATGATAGTATGCTATCTGGTTGCTCTTTATCTTAACATGTACACTAGTCTCTTTAAACTGTCTTATAGTTACATGTTGGTAAAGCCCTTAGGATATGTACTTGACTACCTGGACTATGATGCAGATCATACTAGTGGGGACATGGTAGTCCATAGGTACATCCTTCAAAGTCCCTAGTCGTGGGTGTATCGAGACAGGGCATCGATATACCAGTGTAGACTAGCGTATACACTTCTCGACCCATGAGATGGGCGATGGATGATCCCATATCCATTGGTGTTTGACATCAGAGATGGTATACGGGTGCTCAGTGGAGACTGGGTACACTGGACGGACTCGCCGAGAACTCCCAGATGGTATTATACCTCACGTCAGATGGCAGTTCTCAGGTGACACTTGTGCAGGTTAGTCTGTAGACCCGAGATCGTCATAGAGTCTTGTGTGATTCCCACTGTGATTTGATCTCCACCTTACCACGTCCATGAGGGCGTGCAAAACGGTGGTTTTTGGGTACAGTCCCGAGTCATATGGAGGCAATGAGCGATAGGAGGGGTTTCGTCTCTCCCGGTATTGGGGGTTGATGTTGCGCTGTGCTCGATTGGCCGTAACAGGGAAGTCCCTGGCCAGGGCTGATCAGAGATTTGCTGGTAAGTGTTACCAGTAGTTTCTCGACCCGTTATGAGCCTCACATCGGCACGACTTATCGGTTACTGGGGTCTGACGTTTACCACCCCTAGACTTGATATGCGACATATCAGACGAACAGACCGGACTGTACGGTAAGTGTTACTGGTTGGATTCACTGGAGTGTGAGCGGGCTTGCTCGTCGATCTTCTGATCGCTCAATACCCGGGTGGCCGTTACGTTTAGCAGACCGCTTGCGGCTTGTGGGTGCTTGATATGATTATCATCTGCTACCGGCGTATTGACGAGTCTTTAGAGTCCTACACAGAGGTTTCCTGGCTCAAGCGAAACGAAATAGGAGAGCGTATGAGATATGTGCGGGACCGAGAATAATGCATGTATGTGATACTGTATTTCATTCTCGCGATGAATGTTTCGATTGGTTGTATGCGATATAACCTGGTTATCGAATCGAAGATTGATTCGATAAGTCGATACATTGTATACTAGCCGGTTATGTGCGACATGACCGGATCATTGAATCAAGTGTTGATTTAATGATTTAATGTATAATTATATATTTGATATATTACTTTGCATTAACTAGTAGTGGTTCACTTTAAAAGGATTTTCTCACTTGTTGTGCACATTGTATATGTGATATATTTTTGTGTGCACTTGATTGTATCATGTTTGATGATACATGCTAACTTGAGTTTGTGTAAAGATTAAACCATGGTTATATGAATGGTTAGGGTTTTGTTTACTTATTCATTTATTTATATTGATTATTTATTTTGGAAAAGAAAAGGGAAATGGTTGCTTTCCTTGGTTCTTTCATGAAGCTTCATGAAGAGTTGAAAAGGTTGACCATTTTGTTTTCTTCTCTTAACCTAACCATTCACCTAACCCTTGTTTTCTCTCTACACTTGACCATAGTTAAGATATGATAAGTATTCATATTGTTATTCTTTTTAAATGAGAACTCATCATATTCTATCTTCATCTTCTTCCTCTTGAACAAGAAGAAAAGCTTACCAGCTTTAATGGCATCTTGAGTAAAAGAGTGAGAAATCCAATTCTAAAGTGAACCCATCTCCTATTTCTTCACCCTCTACCTCTTGCCAAGTAGTATAGGGTGTTTTCTTCACAAGTTTCACGACTTGGTGAAGTTAGAGCTTGATCTTGTGCTGCCTCGACGTAGATCATCTTCGGCATCGTAGCCGACGACTAGTCCGCTCATTTCTCCGATGAAGCCGATGCTAGAGTCCGAGATCCGATATGGACAGCGAGATGACATCTACGTGGAGCTAAGGAAGTGGAGAACCGGATCTACAAAGGTTGTAGCCTCTTTCTTTTAGTTAAAATGTTAACTAGTTTCACTTTTCCCCTAAACTCTAGTCAACGAATCCGTATTAGGGTTTCTCGGCACTTGTAAATTTTGAAATTGGCATGGTTGATGCCTTGTGAGACCTCAATAGCATTCCTAGGAACCCTACACATATAACAGAAAGAACTTGAAAATAAGTGTTTCAAACTACAATAGCTTTTTAGTTGTCATAAGCCCTATCTTAATAGTCATGAAAATATGTCTGAAATCCCATCACCTCTCAATAAAACATCTACTTTAGTCTTCCTCCCTAACTTTCTTCCAAACATCAATCTTATACCCCTACGTGTCTGTAAAATACGTCCCTACACTTAGAGAATTCAATTCAACCTATCATACCTTTGTCCATCTTCCTTAGTAATTTTTAGTTGGTGAATGTTTTTAAATGGAATTGCTCACACATTCTTCATGCGACCGTTAATACTTCTTGAGATACTAACCAACCGATTACCAAATGTGCTCACTCATTAAGGCGTAATTAGCAGTATCCTAGTCTTGCAATACCTAAGGCTTAGCAGTGGCTCCCAAACAAGTTGGTTTAAGGCACTAGGTGATAAAACACCATCGCTATATTTTTTTTATGCTGCCTTAAGTAATTACAAAACCAACGTTCATTTTTCTTCACCATTTATTTTTTTTTATGTGTCATTTATATTTTGTTGATTTATATATTTTTTCCTTCATACTAAGGCTTTTCGACAAGAGCATTTCAAGGTATTCTCTACTATTCCAAGTTTCAAGATGTGTGCAAGTGCATATAGTAGGGTATCAACGTTCAGATGTTTGGACTCTAGAATATGGACTATTTTTCAGACTTATTTCTATTCGCAGATTAGTGATTCTTTTCATCAACTAACCCTTGGGACAATAACTCATGACTACCTATTACTAGTTTCGTTTTAATACATCTAATTTTCTTGCTTTTCTTAAATTTCTTCCTATCTTTCATATGTATTTTTCACTTTCTAACTTTTATTATCAAAAAAAAATTAGTGCTTTTATTTAGTATAATGCAAAATGATGCGTGAATAAGCACAAACCTCCCCCAAACCTATTTGCAGCAGTGTCCTCACTGATATCATCTTTTAATCAAAAAACCTGTAGACTTGGGAGGAAAAGTTCTCAATGATTAGTGAAAGGGGACAAAAGTTAACGACAGTGAAATCCTCCCCCAAACTTATTTTTGACTCACAATCGTGTAAAAATTTTCTTTTCGTTCTAAAGCCAAAATATTTTTCTCCTCCCCCCCAAACTTGAGTAAAACAGTTTTTTCATTACTAAGCATTTAAAATCATAAGGGGGGGTTAAAATTATTGGTCTATGCAAAACTTTACAAAAACCAAAAGTTAACACCAATCATTCGAATATTTTATCAATGTAACACCATGGTTGGTAGAAGATCATGTTACAGAAGAAGTGGTAGAAGATCGGGTTTGCGTCTAAGTTGGTAGAGACGAAATAATGATGGTGGATGAAAACGCGAATGTGAAAGATAATGAGTAGGAGGAATATTCATATTCTCATACTTAATAAGATGAAGGGGTGGCGGTTCAATTTCTTTGGGTGGAGGTTGATTCATCACAACATTCATATCTTTTAGGAATGCGAGTTCTTCGGCGAATATGTCTTCAAAACTTCCATCTATATTCCGAATGATAATCTCATCGGAAAGAAAGGTATGATACTCGGATAGCTCGACTAAATGATTCGACAAGTCAAAGGTTTCGGACTTGGGTGTGGACTTGTCGACATATGGGTCCTCACGTGTATAATAAATAGTAGGATCAAACAACAATTCACTAGTGGCATCGAGATCGTTATCGTGAAGCAATAACTCCTCAAGTTTGCAACTGTCGGTAGCTATCTTGTCAACAGAACATACAACAATTATATGAGCATAAGGTTCGGAGGGTTGATGTAACACCCGAGTTCATTTATACCAATTCCAGTTTCCGTATTTACTTATCCATGGTCTATTCTTGATTTATCGTGTTTGGGTACGAATACTAGTTGCATTTTACATTGCATTCGACCCGACCCGCTTGCTTGGACCTGTTTGACTCTTATTTATAAATTATCTTGACTTGTCGCATGGACTAGTACATCTCATGATTTAGTATATATTGGTGTTTTATCTAGTATCGCATTTTTTGCATATAACAATTTAAATCACGTAAAATATTTTAATAATACATGACATGGTTGGCTTGATACCCCTAACCCTGTGGTAGTATCCCTGCATCATGTTCTCGTCCCGTTCAGTGAAACGGACGTGTTTGGATGGCTACGCGCACGTACGTGCGTCCGTTCTTGGGGGTATGCATTTCTATCATATAATCTTTCATTTTAAATTTTGAAACTGGCTAATAATTTTCATATTTCAAATACAAAATTTCGGGCCCGACCCGGGCGCATTTCTGATATATTTTGTAGTCCGCCAAAATGCAGATTAATTATTTTATTTCATTTGTTTTTAGATCTTCTGTTGAAGATTGGGGAACTGGATAAATCTTTTAGTTTAAAATCTTTTGTAAAAATTTATATCTTTCCACCACCGAATCTCTCTTCTATCTTTTCTTTTATTTTTTTTTCCAACCAATCAAAAACTTCACTTCAATTCCCTGGGCCCCGCGAGAGCTCTCTCTCTATCTCTCTCTCTGTTTCTCCTCTTTCCCATTCTCCCTCTCTCTCCTCCCCCACGAGATCTTTCTTTCTCTCTCCCCACAAAACTCTAACTTTCTTTCTCCTCTCTCTCTATCTCTCTCCTCTCGCGATCTCTCCCTCTCTCCTCTCGCGGTGAGCCGAGTCGCGTCACCTCCCTCCATTCCCTATTGACACCTCCCTTCTTCTACTCCTTCGTTTCTCTCTTTCTTTATAAACCCCTCGCCACGAGAACGACGAACCCTCAGAACCCTAATCCAAAACCTAGCCGCCTCAACCCCGATGCCCTCATCGTCGTCTCCACCCTCTTATCCTCCTCATTTCCATCTTCTTCCTCCTTCTTTCTCCTTCTTCCTCCATGTCCCGAGCACCCTGCACACCCACCTCGACCTACAGAACCTTCACCCATCGCCTCCTCACCGTCGCCTCTTCACGCCGACGACCTCCCTCACTATTTTCTCATCTCCTCCGCTCATCCTCTCCACCTTCTTCTTCTTCCTTCGCCTTCCCGAGCCCCTCTCCTTCAATCTCACGAGCACCCACTGCAACCCATGGAACCCGTCGCCGTCCCCTCACCTCCGGCGACCCCAGCTTCACACAACCATTGTCATCATCTCCTTTCTCCTCACTCTCCTTCCTCCTTCACCCTACACTGACCCATACCTGCACACCCAGACCCCACAGCCAAGAACACCTGCACACTGCTACCCTTCGTCGGGAAACCCAAACGCCGGCAACCCTCGTCGTCGTCGCCGTTGCCGACTCCCCAGAAGTCCCAGAACCCGTAGCCACAGTGAGACCTTCTTCTTCACATTTCCTTGTGCATTCCTCTTGATGTATTCACTGTTGTTTCTCGTTTGCCGGGATCCGACGTGCCGACGATGATCCCGACGACCCAGCGAGGATACCTGACCCGTGTGATTCCATCATGCATTGTTTGGACCCATTCCGTGTACCGTGCGCGCGTCGCGACTTTTCCGATGACGCGTAACTTTCCGTTTACCGTATCGTGATCCGATCAAGGCAAGTTAATCTTGCTACATGCTATATGTAACATTTCAAAAAAATAAAATATTATTTTTGGCAATTTTCATAATTTAATATTAAATTTTAATGAATATTTTAATAGTCGGTATAATTAAATACCGATAAATGGTGAAAATTCCGGAGAAAATTTTGGAAAATTCTAAAATAGGGTATTTTGTGGAAATATGTCATTTTTAAGCTTTTATGGTTACGTAAATGCTATTTTGGTGTTAACCGCGATTAAAAATCGCTAATTGGGATTTTTGGCTTTTTGTGCAAAAATGTGCACACAACATCTTCCACACTTGTTTCATGTTATGGACTCATGATGGCTTAGGGTTCAACCATGTTGAGATGACTATGGTGGGTTGAACCATTTGATTAGGTTAATTGGGTCAATTAGTGTTTTGGTTTTGGTTAAGGGTGATTAGGATTAGGTTGACTTGTGGCTAGAGAGAGAGAGAGGAGGCATGATGGATGTGCCATGACATTTAAGGTTGAGTGAGGGTGATAGGAGTTAACCTCATTACACTTCAAAACTTTTTGTGGCCTTTCCAACACTCATTGCAATTCTTTCTCACCTCACATCTCTCCCCCTCACTTTCACACATCACACCTTTGCAAACACCAGCAGCAGCTGCATCAGCACCCTATACCCACACACCAGCCACCCTAGCTGCTGCTACAAGCTGCAACATCAGCTACATCAGCCCCCCCATCAGCACATTTCAGCCCCTGACCAACATCAGTTCAGCCTTTTCATCAGCATTAGCAGCTGCAACAACTGCTGTGAAAACAGCCACAACAGCAACAACTTCTTTCAAAACAACACCACACCATTATACATCAGCTAAAGCAGCATCAGCAGCTGCTACACCATTCAATACAACATCCCCAACACACAACTTCAGCCCCCATTTGCATCAGCTGCTACTACAGCCACAGCAACAACCTCAGCCCCAATTTCATCACATCAGCAGTAGCATCATCAGCACCTATCAGCCTAGACCTCTGCTGCCTCAGCAGCAACCCCATCAACAACACCAACCCAACATCATATACTACAACCCACACCCCAACATTAGATACTTCAACTTCACCATAAATACCACCCCCCTTCACTGCTGCAGCTGCTACTGCAACACAAGAAAAAGAAAAAAGAAAGAAAAGCAGAAGAGAAATGGCAAGCAGCAGCAGCCTAAACTAAACCCTACAACATCACCCTCCTACTTCACCAAAGCAACAACAGCAGCCTCAACCCAAACCAACAGCAACAAACTGCTGTTAAAAACAACAACAGCATCAGTTGCAAAAGCCACACCAGCAGCTGTAGGAGCAACTCAGCAGTCCACCAACAGCCCTTCTTCATCCTCCTTCCCTTCTCCTACATCCTAGGACCCTCTTGAGGTATAATCTTGCAACCCAACTCCTATCTTGTCAAGTTATAGTTGTTAAAACTGAAATTTAGCGTCTATATTGTGGTCTAGTGCTAGTTTTAGGTGATTTGAGTGAGAGTTGGCCAAGGGATGGTTTTGAATGTTAGTATAGCCTTACTAGGGGCTGTTAAGACCAGTTGAAACAAGATTTGTCCCAGGTTTCACCAAAATAACAGATAGTTTAGATTCGGTGTAAATTAGCAACTTTGTCAATTTTGTGACCCTTCTGGAAACTGCTACAACCCGAGGAACCCTAAAATGAAATTGACTTGGCAGTAAGCTGTGCAGGAACCCTGGAACCATCCCACAAAACCTTAGCCCCCACCTCAATTTCTTGGCCGCAGATATATTCCCTATGGCCGCAATTTGCGGCCAGAGCAGTAGGGAACCCCCTCGTTTTGCGTGCACGGCTCTTTTACCTGTAAACTTGACCCCTGGTATGTCTAGTTTTGACTAATTCCAGTTAGGATAGAATCTGGGTTGATTTTCTTGAGTTGGCGCATGATTTACGACTTGTTTTTGTATGAATTTTGGTATTCGATGATTCGTTTCTGTCGGGTGGCGTTTGGACGTCAACGACAAATGGATATTGGCTGTGTTTGCACGCGAGACTATAGGTTTTTACTTATAGACGTAGCGTGCACCGTTTTTGGTTTCCGACATGGTTTTCATGTGTTTTAGCGTTTGTGATATCCTTGTAGGTACCCCACGTGGCGTCGAAGCGTTGGAGATGCAAATGGCGACATCGACACCGGCACGCATAAAACAAGGTGAGTAGATTTATATCTACGGGGAGAAGTCAGGTGGATGGCGTATAGCACCCCCGCAATTCGTCGTGATGTATAGGGATGCATATACACACATATAGTTATCTTATGTTGTTTTGGAGATTATTGATGATTAAAGATGGATATTGGTGTGTTGGATTGGTGAAAGGTTACGAAACCCTAGAGTAGTGGGTGCACTACACATACATATACACACATACATACTTGCATACATCCTTATTTCATATGTGGTTATGGGATTCTATATAGATATGTGTTCACATGGGTATGGGACTATGTGTTCACATACGGATTTAAGGATGATACATGGGATTGAGATGAGTCGATGAGTTCGATCTGAGGTTATGATATCGGTGATATGATAAAATTCATAATTGAGATACGTCTTGATGCTTTAGAGGATTTTAGGGATAATGATGCCATAGGAATGGTGACATATATATTAAATGGTCGACTTGGGATTACGTTACGAGATATGACATGATATGATATGACAAGATTAGTATGATAGGCCGCATTCGGCGATGTATACTCCTTGAGATGATATGTGATGATGATATCGATTTATACGAGACTGTCGATCAGTAGTCAGATCATAATTATAGTGATGATATTAGCATTGTACTAGACGTAGGTCAGTACCCGGATTATGATATTGATTAAAGAGAATACTAGATGAATGATATGACGAATGTGATATTGATCCGTACCCAGATTTTGGGATGCCGTACGACGGATTTGCGTACGAGCTATATTTGATGTTTGATCCGCCCTCTTGACTTGGGAATAACCGATTATAGAGATATTATATCGGATGTGATATGATTGAGGAGGGATAACCGACTGTATATATATATATATATATATATATATATATATATATGTATCGACTCAGAGATTAGGCGGTTTCCCTTACCTACTGTTAGCTTTAGCTCAGCCTTATAGTGGGGTAGCTATATGACTCTTATGACATTAGATGCAGTTCAGCCATCATTGTATTGGTATTCAGCTCCCGCACTTTATTATTGTTACTCTGCACCGCATACTGTTGTGATTCATAATCCATTATTGATATCCTGCTGTTAGGACACCAGCACCATTACCGATGATGCGTATGTACCACGTACACTTATTTGCCGGCCCACACACATCTTCATCGGTAATTGCCATGTCACAAACACTTAGAAAATAGTATTGCTTGATTTAGCTTGTTAGCTAGTAGTGACATGATATTAGTATGCTTTCCTTATATGCCAGCTTGACATTGTAGTTATTACTTGTCACTTCATGCATACTGTTATTCATTATATGCTGCATTCATGGATTCTCATGCTTATACTCGTGATTTCACATGCTGTTGACGATTTGGATTCGGGTTTCCATGATATTTTCTAGATTTGGGGGAAAACCGCAAAACATATATATAAACTGCTTTCTCTTTTTAATAAAAATGCAGTTTTCCCATGATGTATGAGTCGTCCACCATGAGTTTTGCTGATGGATTTCGAGACCCGATTCGAGGAGGCGGATGAACCGTTTCGGGTACATGGTGGGCCCGGTGCGGTACCCCGGGGCAAGAAAATCGCAGGAGATGGCGTTGAGCCTATGCAGGGGAGCACGACCGACCGGTGATTTTACCCGACGCGTCGGATATCCGGAGGATACCGTCGTGGTCTTGAGATGGATGGTTGGGGCCGATCTGGACGGACGGCGCCCTAGATATTGTGATTGAGACATTGAGATTCTGAGATATTGAGGTACAGAGATTGTGATACAGAGATATCGAGATATTGGGATTTGTGTTTTGTGCCGATGCTAGGCACTGTTTATGCTGATTTCATTTATGATACCCCATTTAAAAAATACAGAAATCTCACAAATTTATGAAAGCAGTTTTCTTCAGTACATGCATTCTGTTTTATGCATTCATACATCATCCATATGATACATTGCTACCTGATGCACTGACACGGGCACATAGGATTTTGCTTGGTTTAGATATTTACCCTAGTCATTGTTATAGACTGCTGGTTTTATATTTGCGGATTATATATTATGATCGTATGACCTAGGATTGCGTCATACATGCGATTTTCTGTTCGTAGATCTTTTTCTACTCACGAGTTGGCAACTCACCCCCGTTGTGCCCCAGTTTCTTGCAGGTCTGCCGTACAGGTTTTATTACGGCTTTGCGGGCACTGTTTCTTTCGGGTGACTTGCTAGTAGGTGGGTTTATTGTATCGTACCCATCATTATACATTGTATATTATATTTCAGTTGTATCTAGAAGTTCCATCAGCCAAACTTGTATTTATTTGAGATAGATACCAGTGGTGTTTATTCTTTCGACCTTAGAGTCGCACGTTATATTTCTCTGGGTTTCATGCTGTTGAGTTCCTTTTCTGTTGTGATCCTCGCCTTTAGGCGTTGTATATTATGTTTTAACTGGACAATTTAAAATGGTTTTTTCTACACTCTACTACTTTTCTTGGTTTAGATTTCTGGGCTCGGCTTACTTAGAGCACGTACGCCTTAAGACATTCGTAGCCTAAGTGCCGGTCATGTTCCGTAATTTCGGGTCGTGACAAAGTTGGTATCAGAGCGTTAGGTTTTATCTTCGGAGCGTAGGATGGCCCTTGGTTGATGGAATAGGTGACTAAAGTAGAGTGACGTACCATGGGTATGTTCCGCGGCATATTTACGATACGCCACTCCACTTAAGAAGCCTTAGAATGTACATTTCCTTGTTCAGTATTATATTCATTCCTGATCTAGCCTCATCGGTACCAGTTATGGTTTTGCTGCCACGATTACGGGCAGGGAGAGCTACGGCTAGAGTTGCGGTCAGCATGAGCTCGTCACGAACGAGGACTAACCAGGGCGTGATTCTGGCGACACACGATTGTAGAGATGTGTCTTTTGATTGTGTTTGCGCCACGAGCGTTGGATGGATCGCTGTATGAGATTACTCGGACGTGCAGATCAGCACCAGAGGATTGAGCCACTGACAGAGGCCAGCCAGATTTTGATGACCGTTGGTGTATTGCTCGTTCATAACGATGGAGGCGCTATTCAGCGTGCAGATGAGTGAGCCAGTTATCGCTGCGAACGACGAGATATCGCCCCAGTTGTTAGAGCTTTTATGGTACGAGTTATACTAAGAGATGATGAAAGGTCGCTAGTCACCAAGGATGAATCACTAGGACATGTGGTTCGTTCGCTACCCCGATGCGAGGACATCAGATAGATTGATTCCAGCTAGAGACGACTTCACGCGGAGACGTTGGGAGTTGACAAAGACGATCGAATGTCAGAAACCTATTATTCTAAGTTTAAAGTATTCGGAAAGACATGCAGGCAATTCTATGGTCCCTCTAGAAGAATGAAACCCTAACTCGACATAATGACCGTGTGAAAGCCTTTGAACCTTAGGGTTTGCGGCGGTTCTGCGGCGCCATTAGTGAGGCTTGGGTTTGCCCTTCTACGGCTGGACCACCGATACTGTGGTATGTACTCGATACTATTATACTGTACCCAAGATGTTGAGCTCTTGGGGGATTATGAGGTCTTGACAAATTGATCGGATGGCTCGACTAAATTCGGATGCTAGATGGTGAGATGCACTTCTTGGGAGACTCCAGATACGAGGATAGCCGTTGGAGCTCAGTCCATGCAGCCACGACGAGACAAGTCCGAAGCAGTCGACATTAGAGAAAAATGGAGTAAGAGCTTCGTACAAGATCTGGATATGATGACGTTCCGCTCCGCCGACACCAGAGATGCGATATGAATGCCGAGGCATTGTACTTGGATATACCTTCCAGAAGGAGTCGCGGTGAGTATGCAGCCGTTCCGGAACAAGCAACAGGCGTAGTAAAGGACGATGACTTCCGGACAGTTAGGCAGAGATGAGACTTAGAAGAGACCTTGAGTGGGATTCCTTCCAGGGCGCTGCTGCAATGATATTTGCACCCAAGATCAGATGGGTCGCGTGCATTCAGAGAGCCAGAGGCCGACACCAGTGACATGTTGCTTCACGAGTGGTCGCGATGATTGACCGAGAGATGACCAGAGAAGTGCCAAGACGGAATCGTCCCCGTTAGCACGTCTGACAGGGCCGATGAGCCGATGGATCATGAGATTGGTAATCCACAGAGAAGACTTGGACCCAGGAGTGGTCATATTACGCACACCAGTAGGCCAGAATTCATGATCGTCGACGAGACCTCCTATGAGTGACCGCGACAGTTGGCCAGAGATTCTTGGGGGATGCGCTTGAGCGGAACTATTCCGCCATACTTGTTTCCGATGTTTTGGGCGATCTATTCGCATGACTGATTTGATGATTGGGTTTCATGATATTTGTTTTCATGCACCATGATTGCACCTAGTGAGTATTTACGATTTTCGCACAGTGTTGCACTTGATATTGTTTTCGTGCCTTGGTTTCACATGTTTATGATTTCATGGGTTTCATACATTTGAGATGATTTCGTGTGTATGCACGCACACGATTTGGATTTTGCACTCTGTATAGTTTACATATGCTTGCAGTGCAGTGACATGTATTTTGTGCACTTGGATGCACTGGACTTCGATTTCGATGGTGATGTTCGATATTGGTTTTGTGCACTTTATGCACCTGATTGGATTTGCGCGTGTTCGACGCTTGATATTGGATTTCATGATTTCGTGCATGATGGATGCACTGGATTTGGATTTTTAGCGCATGTTGGGCGCATGTTATGAGATGAGATTTGGTGCACACCAGATGCACTAAATCGGGATTTTTCGTGCATGTCAGATGCACCTGTTTTTGCTGTCAGGCACACACGTTGCCCTTGACAGATGCTTCGTGCACACCCGTTGCACCTTGATGTTGTTTCTGTGCATATGTATGGCACATTCATGGATTTTGATTTCCGTGCGCACCAGACGCACGTAGTATTCATATGCATATTTTGGGATTGATTTCTTATGGAGCAGTACGTTTTTGTGAGGTTTCATCATTGTTTTCGTACTGAGCGGGACTAGTCAGATGACAGTGCCTGGATATATTTTGCATGCACTGATAGATTTCAAAGGGATTTCCAAAAGCGAGCTATGGTCTCATTATTTACATACGTGTCCGATATGACACAAAACGTTTAATACAGGGAACCCTTCTAAATTGTTCAAAACGGCAGATCGTGCATACTAAACAAAAGATATATACGTATATGGTTATTTCCTCATAGAGACGTCCGCCACTGTGCAGTGTTATGCGCATTGCACATCGACTTTAAAGAATTTTGGCATGCATTTCCTTCATATATTTACATGTATAGTTCCGATTTCGAGCATATCGGTTTTGCCTTGGATTTGGCATTCGTGTTTTCACCTCGACTCCGATGATTGCGAGATGCTTGACGGAGTTTTGTTTTCGAGTTATCTGCTCGTTACGCATGCGCATGTAATGCGCTACGATGTGTTCTATGGATTGATGATTTCGGAGCCCCGTTGACTTGGACATTTTATTAAAATATTTTAGAATTTAGGGGTTTAAATTTAAATTCGGGGACCGAATTTCTTTAAGGGGGGAAGACTGTAACATTTCAAAAAAATAAAATATTACTTTCGGGAATTTTCATAATTTAATATTAAATTTTAATGAATATTTTAATAGTCGGTATAATTAAATACCGATAAATAGTGAAAATTCCGGAGAAAATTTTGGAAAATTCTAAAATAGGGTATTTTATGGAAATATGTCATTTTTAAGCTTTTATGGTTACGTAAATGCTATTTTGGTGTTAACCGCGATTAAAAATCGCTAATTGGGATTTTTGGCTTTTTGTGCAAAAATGTGCACACAACATCTTCCACACCTGTTTCATGTTATGGAATCATGATGGCTTAGGGTTGTGTTAGTTATATGTATGCCCTAGAGGCCATTACTATACATAGGATGTATATTGTAGTGGATGCTTGGACATATATAGGGAGGACTTTCTCGCTCGACATGATAGTATGCTATCTGGTTGCTCTTTACCTTAACGTGTACATTGATCGTCTCTCTTTTACATGTTGGTAAAGCCCTTAGGATGTGTACGTGACTACCTGGATTATGATGCGGATCATACTAGTGGGGACATGGTAGTCCATAAGTACATCCTTCAAGGTCCCCAGTCGTGGGTGTATCGAGACAGGGCATCGATATACTAGTGTAGACTAGCGTATACCTTCTCGACCCATACAGATGGGCGATGGATGATCCCATATCCATTGGTGTTTGACATCAGAGATGATATATGGGTGCTCAGTGGAGACTGGGTACACTGGACGGACTCGCCGAGAACTCCCAGATGGTATTATACCTTATGTCAGATGGCAGGTCTATGGTGACACTGGTACAGAGTAGTCTGTTGACCCGAGATCGTCATAGAATCTTGTGTGATTCCCACTGTGCTTTGATTTCCACCTTACCACGTCCAAGAGGGCGTGCAAAAAGGTGGTTTTTGGGTACAGTCCCGAATCACATGGAGGCAATGAGCGATAGGAGGGGATTCGTCTCTCCCGGTATAGGGAGTTGATGTTGCGCTGTGTTTTGATTGGCTATAACCGGAAATCCCTGGCCAGGGTTGCTGAGATTTACTGGTAAGTGTTACCAGTAGTTTCTTGAACTGTTATAGACCTCATATCGACACGACTTATCGAGCTACTGGGGTCTGACGTTTACCACCCCTAGGCAAGATATGCGACATATCAGACGATCAGACCGGACTATACGGTAAGTGTTACTGGATGGATTCACAGGAGTGTGAGCGGGCTTGCTCGTCGATCTTCTGATCGCTCATTACCCGGGTGGCCGTTACGTTTAGCAGACCGCTTGCGGCTTGTGGGTCTTTAATATAATCATCACCTGTTGCCGGCGTATTGACGAGTTTTTAGAGTCCTACACAGAGGTTTCCTGGCTCAAGCGAAACGAAATAGGAGCACATATGAGATATGTACGGGACCGAGAATAATACCAGTATGTGATACTGTATTCTATTCTCGCGATATGTATCATGGGACGGTTATATGTGATATAGCCGGGCTACCGAATCAAATGTTGATTCGATGCATTGATACACTTCATATTAGTCGGTTATATGCAGTATGACCGGATCATTAAATCAAGTGTTGATTTAATGATTTAATGCATAATTATATATTTGATATATTACTTTGCATTAACTAGTATTGGTTCACTTAAAATGGATTTTCTCACTTGATGTGCACATTGTATATATGATATAGTTTTGTGCACTAGTTTGTATCATGTTTGATGATACATGCAAACTTGGATGTGTGTATGCTTTTAACTATGATTAGGTTAATGGTTAGGGTTTGATTTATTTACTTATTCATTTATTTATTTATTTTTGGCAAAATGAAATGGTGGCTAATTTTGTATCTTTGCTTTAGCTTCATGAAGCTTCTTTAGATTATCTACCATTTTGTCTTTTGCCTAACCTAACCATTCACCTAACCCCAGTTTATTCTCTACACTTAACCAAGGTTGCATTATGATAACTTCACTTGATTTATCATTTGATTTGATTAATCTCTCATTATATTCTTTCTTTTTCTTCTTCTTCTTCAAGAAGAAGAAACTTTGCTACCATTAATGGTGTCTTGAGAAAAAGAGTGAAAAATCCAAATCCAAAGTGAACCCACTTCCTATTTCTTCATCCTCTACCACTTGCCAAGTAGTATAGGGTGTTTTCTTCACAAGTTTCATGACTTGGTGAAGTTGGAGCTTGATCTTGAGTTGCCTCGACGTAGATCATCTTCGGCATCGAAGCCGACGACCTAGCCCGATCTTTTCTCCGATGAAACCACCGCGAGAGTCTAGGATTCTGATGGGTACAGCGGGGGGACGTCATCACGGAGCCAAGGAAGTGGAGGACCGGATCTACAAAGGTTGTATTTCCGTTCACTTTAGAGTAAAATTATTTATTCGCATTTGTTTTCGCCTAAACTCTAGTTAACGATCGCATTAGGGTTTCTCGGCACCGGATAAATTAGAATTTGGCATGGTTGATGCCTTATGGAACCTCTTGAGTGTGCCTAGGAACCCTACAGTGGTATCAGAGCCTAGCTAGAGCTTTAGGTGAAGTGTAGACGATATTAGAAGTCCGATCGTACCCGAAACCCTAATCCATATACCTTCTCTGTACAATTTTTCAAAACTGGGATTTTTGTGAATTAAAAATATGCAGAAAAATCAGCAGGGTTTTATAAGGGTTAATATGAAAAACGAGCGTCTGATTCCACTAAAGCACGGCGGAACCACGGCAAGAGCATGGCTCATGCGGCGGTTCCGCGGCCAAACAGTCCCATCATTTAATGATTTTTGCACAGTAATGTCTATCTGAAAGTGCTGTATTTTCTGGGAATTTTTAATATTTACTCAAGAGTTGAGTATTCTGGGTTGTATTGGGAGTTCGTAGATTTGATCGGATTATCAAACTTTGTCTATGTGCTTTTCCGGGTATTTTTAGAACATGTTAAAAAGTTCGACCGGATATAAATACCCACTTTTTCCCCTGCCGGGAAATTTCCAATTGTTGGATTTTTCCGTAGTTTAATGACGTTCTAAGTAGTGCAAGTAACGCGATGGTCCCTCTAGAAGACAACAAACCTTAACTCGATTATGTGACCGTCTTGAACTGCCCTTTGAACCTTAGGGTTTGGGGCAGTACGGCGTGCCACATGTGAGGCGTTGGCTTGACCCTTCTACGGCTGGACCGTTGGTACTGAGGTATGAAGTGAATGTTTTTAAACTTGTTTCATGTGTTGAGCTGTTTGGGGAAAACTTGGGTGTTCGATTGTTCGATCGGAAAGTTTGACATTTTCTATTTATCCGGAATGTGATACAATAATTAGAATTTACAAGTAGTTATGAGATAACTGAATGAATGTTATAAATCTAGCGGTTTAGTCTCACTTGATCGGTTGCCATGGAATTTTGATGCGATCAAAAGTCCGTCACAATCACGTAGCGTACGCGGATACTCGCCGGGTAAACTTAATAGACAGCCTCACTCCATAGCCCCGACCAAGTGACTATAGGAGAACCCCGTCGCCGAAAGCATCCATTCCGGTGCTCGCGGCAGCGGTGTTCCGCCTTGGTGCACTTCGTCGGCGGCATCGGGGGTGCAGCCGTCTACTGAAGTTTGCGACGAGCATTCGATCAGGATGTCGGGAATCTTGTTGAATTGCCCGACTTGATATTGAAAAGAGTTTTCGATAATGAGACTAAAATGCGGGGTTTATAATTGTTAGGCATGCGATGTCTAAGGAATTCATTTGGTTAGGCATGCGATGTCTAAAGAGTTTGCGGATTCCAACTGTTGTAGTTTTACACTTTCTTTTCTGTGACCGTAAGTGTAATATGTGATATCGCCGGTTTCGTTGCTATATGTTAACGACAATTGGGATACGCATGTTTACTTACGTTGATGACATGTGATGTTATGTGTTGCTGGATATGTTATATTGGATCGTCGTGTTTGAATAGCCGGGTTTTTTTTATGTGAGATGAGTGTTTTTCATTTTCATTCATGTAAAAACTTGTATGTAATATTCTTTTATTGGGGCACTTCCAGGTTGCGGAAGATGTCACCTATTGTATATTATTTACTTTTCCGCACTAGGATAGACCCAAGGAGGAGGGCACAAGTAACCGGGTTCTGAAGTCCAGTGGGAAACCAACTCGAGGAGTCGAGTCCGGGTCTCCTAACTCTAGAATTTGTAGGGTTGCTTGCCGCTCTCGTAGGGGTCTAGGGGTGTGGGTTTGGCTATTCATCGCGACCGTGGAATCCGTATTTTATACTAGCTCGTATTGAAAACACGGACGTCCTAGTATATCCAATGTTTCATATGATTCTTCTGCTGCGATATCTGTGATGTGATCATTTGATATGTTGTGATAGATACAGTATATGATATATATGATATATTATATAGATGTTACTTATGTTTTGCACTCGTGCTAGCCCTGTCCCGCTCTGTCATTAGTTACCTAACCTAACGGTGCACGAGGGGACATCGAGACGAATGCGGATGGCATAAGTGTACGTCGTATTTATCTGTGATGTTTAGGTGACTTAAATGATGGGACATTCATTAATGTGATTAATGAAAGAAAATAAACCTAAGATGTTGTGGAATCGAATTTCAAAAATAAAACAGGTAGCTACAGTTCTTGCTTTGCACAGCGGTATATATGATATATCCTGCACCTCATTCGACGAGGAAAGGGCCGACGATCCCTTCATCGGGAGTGACCCCTTTAGCAATAACTGGCAGATGCTACACCCCTCGGTTTGTCTTTTGGTTGCTTCTATAGTTTCTGCTTTGCACAGCGATATATATGATATATCCCGCACCTCATTCGACGAGGAAAGGGCCGACGATCCCTTCACCGGGAGTGACCCCTTTAGCAAAACTAGAAAAGCCTCAAAAACACTCCATTTTAAAATCATTTGATTCTACAACGATATCAAGTTCATTATGCAATAAGTTTTCAGAAAAACCTGTCATAGCCCTCCGTCATTTCAGATAAGTTGTATATAGTATTCGTGCTGCATTTGTTGGCTTTCGTCAAGGTGTAGTGTGCGGTAGCTATATGCTGCTTATCTGCTGCATACGATGCGATTGGATTAGGGTAGTCATGCGGCTTTGTTGGCTTTCGTCAAGGGTCGTGCGGGTGGGTTTAATTCAATCAAGAAATGTACGGGTTGAACTTGACTAGCGGGCTATGGTTTGTTGGCTTTCGTCAAGGTCATAGCACGTTAGGGGCAAAATTATCGGGAATTTCAAGTGTTGAAATTTGCAATGAGATTGCATACCTTCTATGAGATAGTTGGATCCCGATACCCACTGCGAGTAATTGTTACTCCTGGAAGAGTTTTACACATTACAATTAGCCGATCAAGTAGGTGTCTAGAAAGGTGTCAACGGGGTTACGCCTCTGGGAAAACGAGGTTTACATTAATTAGGTCCGCGCGAAAGCACGGGGAACCTCCCTCAAAGTACCGACACTGGCCTGGCTGAAAGATTGGCGAACTTGTAGTGTGTAATTAATCCCGGCTAGTCTTTCCTTTTAGGGTTTGAAGGAAGATTTGATAAAAACAGTGGGAGCCATCCTGATTAGATAAAATAATAACCAATCTATTCTTGCAAGAGCGCACGCTGAGTGTTTTCTTCTCTCTCTCTCCAGGTAGCGACCATATCACGCCTCAATCAAGATAATAATACGGATATATTGACCGAACCCGCTTGTTATACTGAGCTGGGGAACGTTGGTCCCGCTCCAACTTATAATTGTTATAAGACAGAGCAGGAAATAGGGGAATACCAAGATTCCCATGCCGTCCAAACGAAGAAAGTGCATATGATGCATCTCCTTCGGGTGTGTTCATTATAAAGAACTGTTTCTCGGTATCCTTTACGTCCTGGGTATTAGATACCGAATCAGGATCCCGCATATGTAATCTGTTACATGGGCTACAGAAAGGTAGAGAACTGAGAACGGGTGAAAAGTTTCATGAGACAGAAAACGGTGCAAGTGTTGCAGCCAGGTCTGTTGGTCACTGTCACCCTGTATTACCAATACATTGATTCTGAACGAATGTTATTAGATACCGAACCTGATATACAAAATCATATCAGTCTCTTTATTAGTAAAGAAGGATATAATTTTGTATTGCTGGATAATGTTTTGAACATTTCCTATTTCAAAAGTTGATCGGTTCAGGCATGTTATCTAAAAGCATTGACGTTCTAAATCAAACTACAGTTCTTAGTATACAGAACACACACAAGAGGAAGAGTTCAGAAATGAACGGATCCTTCTTGAGGTATTGTAGACTAGGTCATATCAATGCGACCCGACTAGCTGAAGTTACATTTAGATGCATATTTAAATCTGTTTGAATTTACATCTTATGAAACTTGCCAGTCCCACAAAGATTAGATGACCATAGCTCCGTTTATTGGAAACAGAGAAAGAGTTAGTGAACTCTTGGGATTGATACATATTGATGTATGAAGGTCCCCTGTCTATACATACCAAGACCGGTTCTTTATACTTCATTACATTCTCTGATGATCTCTTTAGATTCAGACATATGTTCCTGTTGAAACACAAGTCCGAACCTTTTGAGATATTCACAGAATATAAGTTAGAAGTAGAGAACCAAAACGGGTATAAGTATTATGTCCTTTGATGTGATCAAGGAGGAGAATACTTGAGCACGGAATTCTTGGACTTTTCTAAAGGAGAATGAGATTCTTTCTCAGCATTACTCCTCCGTATACACCATAGCACGATGGTATATCGGGGCGGAGCAATCACACCCTATATGATAAGGTGTGCTCTATGATGAGTACTACTGAGTTACCTATTTCCTTTTGGGAGTTATGCACTTGAGAAGCTGCATACCTATTGAATAGGGTTCAAATCAAATCAGTTGCCTACTACTTCATATGTGATATGGAAAGGGAAGAGCCCATATCTTAAGTTAGTTAAGATTTGGGGTTGTTCGGCCTATGTCTAAAAGCAAAAATCCGGACAAGATCGAGGCAAGGTCTGTTATGTAGAACTGGAAAGGTTCCAGCTATACAAACTGCAGCTGATGATTTGATAAAACCAAAGGATTCAATAGTTACCAACGAACCTCTGCCTCTCCGCCGATCTAGTAGGGTTCCTCACCCACCTGAGAGATACTTCGGTTTCTCTATGACAGTGGGAGCGAGGATTGCATCATGAGATGATAACCCAACTAGTTTCGAGCAGGCCATCGAGAGTAGGGACTCTGTAAGAATGGCTGGATGCTTAGCGATCTGAGATGGAATCCATATACACCAACAAAGTATGGACTTTGGTTGCTATATCTGAAGGGTTAAATCCCCATCAGGAGCAAGTATATCTTGAGAAGATTACTTGGTGTATATGGAAAAGTTGAGACTTTCAAAACTAGACTTGTTAAAGGTTTTCGTCATCGACTAGGCGTGGATAATGATGAAACCTTTTCCAGTGGCTATGCTTAAGTCCATCCGAATCCTACTTGCCACGGCTACATACCATGACTATAATATCTGGCGGTTGGGTGTCATGACTGCTCTTCTAAATGATATTTTAGAAGAGAGAGTCTATAAGTACACAGTCAGAGGGCTTCGTAGACAGTGGGAGCAGCGGAAACGTATACAAGATGCTTTATAGGATAAAGCAGGCATCGCGGAGTTGGAACATCTGTTTTGATGTAGTAGTCAAATAGTTTGACTTCATCAAAATGGTAGATGAACCTTGTATATACAAAAAGGTAGTAGGGAGTATGGTGGTGATCCTCGTAGAGTACGTGAATGACATACTCTTGGTAAGAAAGGAGTTTCCTATGCTATGCTCGGTCAATCTCCGCTTATCACAATGATTCTCCATATAGGATCAAAGTGATACCTCCTAAATCCTGGGTTTTGGATCTATGAGATAGATCTAATTGGATGTTAGGATACTCACTAGTTGCAGTGAGATGGTATCAATTGATCCTGGGGAGAATCACTGGAAGTGTTCCAGGATGATAAGGACGACTGAATGTCAGTCACAGGCATTGTCTTTACCCTCTTTGGAGGGATGGTATGTTGGAAGAGTTCCAAGCTAGATACCGTGGCATACTAGACGATAAAGGCTGGATACATCGCTACTTAAGATGCTACCAAAGATGTAGTCTGGATGTATATTAGTTCATGAGATGAACTTCGTTCCTCCCATTGTGAGACAATGGAGTTGTGGCTTATGCCTAGGAACGCCTGTCCCATCAGTGATCCAGACATATTCTAAGGCAGTATCACCTGATCATGGAGATGGTTGATCTCCAGGGTGATCGAGGTTAGGAGAACAGACTCAGAGGACAACACAGCGGATCCACTGACAAAGGCCTTTTTCCCAGAGAGAGACTTTTATGGGATGGTTGAGTATGAGATACTACAACCACTGCTATCAGATGGCCCTAGTACAAGTGGGAGATTGTTAGTTATATGTATGCCCTAGAGGCCATTACTATACATAGGATGTATATTGTAGTGGATGCTTGGACATATATAGGGAGGACTTTCTCGCTCGACATGATAGTATGCTATCTGGTTGCTCTTTACCTTAACGTGTACATTGATTGTCTCTCTGTTACATGTTAGTAAAGCCCTTAGGATGTGTACTTGACTACCTGGACTATGATGCGGATCATACTAGTGGGGACATGGTAGTCCATAAGTACATCCTTCAAGGTCCCTAGTCGTGGGTGTATCAAGACAGGGTATCGATATACCAGTGTGGACTAGCGTATACCTTCTCGACCCATACAGATGGGCGATGGATGATCCCATATCCATTGGTGTTTGACATCAGAGATGATATATGGGTGCTCAGTGGAGACTGGGTACACTGGACGGACTCGCCGAGAACTCCCAGATAGTATTATACCTTACGTCAGATGGCAGTTCTATGGTGACACTGGTACAGAGTAGTCTGTTGACCCGAGATCGTCATAGAGTCTTGTGTGATGCCCACTGTGCTTTGATTTCCACCTTACCACGTCCAAGAGGGCATGCAAAACGGTGGTTTTTGGGTACAGTCCCGAATCACATGGAGGCAATGAGCGATAGGAGGGGATTCGTCTCTCCCGGTATAGGGAGTTGATGGTGCGCAGTGTTCAATTGGCTATAACCGGAAATCGCTGGCCAGGGTTGCTGAGATTTACTGGTAAGTGTTACCAGTAGTTTCTCGAACTGTTATAGACCTCATATCGACACGACTTATCGAGCTACTGGGGTCTGACGTTTACCACCCCTAGGCAAGATATGCGACATGTCAGACGATCAGACCGGACTGTACGATAAGTGTTACTGGATGGATTCACAGGAGTGTGAGCAGGCTTGCTCGTCGATCTTCTGATCGCTCAATACCCGGGTGGCCGTTACGTTTAGCAGACCGCTTGCGGCTTGTGGGTGTTTAATATGATCATCACCTGCTGCCGGCGTATTGATGAGTTTTTAGAGTCCTACACAGAGCTTTCCTGGCTCAAGCGAAACGAAATAGGAGCACATATGAGATATGTATGGGACCGAGAATAATACCAGTATGTGATACTATATTCTATTCTCGCGATATGTATCATGGGACGGTTATATGTGATATAGCCGGGCTACCGAATCAAATGTTGATTCGATGCATTGATACACTTGATATTAGTCGGTTATATGCAGTATGACCGGATCATTAAATCAAGTGTTGATTTAATGATTTAATGCATAATTATATATTTGATATATTACTTTGCATTAACTAGTATTGGTTCACTTAAGATGGATTTTCTCACTTGATGTGCACATTGTATATATGATATAGTTTTGTGCACTAGTTTGTATCATGTTTGATGATACATGCAAACTTGGGTGTGTGTATGCTTTTAACTATGATTAGGTTAATGGTTAGGGTTTGATTTATTTACTTATTCATTTATTTATTTATTTTTGGCAAAATGAAATGGTGGCTAATTTTGTATCTTTGCTTTAGCTTCATGAAGCTTCTTTAGATTATCTACCATTTTGTCTTTTGCCTAAACCTAACCATTCACCTAACCCTAGTTTATTCTCTACACTTAACCAAGGTTGCATTATGATAACTTCACTTGATTTATCATTTGATTTGATTAATCTCTCATTATATTCTTTCTTCTTCTTCTTCTTCAAGAAGAAGAAACTTTGCTACCATTAATGGTATCTTGAGAAAAAGAGTGAGAAATACAAATCCAAAGTGAACCCACTTCCTATTTCTTCATCCTCTACCACTTGCCAAGTAGTATAGGGTGTTTCTTTACAAGTTTCATGACTTGGTGAAGTTGGAGCTTGATCTTGAGTTGCTTCGACGTAGATCATCTTCGGCATCGAAGTCGACGACCTAGCCCGATCTTTTCTCCGATGAAACCACCGCGAGAGTCTAGGATTCCGATGGGTACAGTGGAGGGACGTCATCACGGAGCCAAGGAAGTGGAGGACCGGATCTACAAAGGTTGTATTTCCGTTCTCTTTAGAGTAAAGTTGTTTATTCGCATTTGTTTTCGCCTAAACTCTAGTTAACGATCGCATTAGGGTTTCTCGGCACCGGAAAAATAAGAATTTGGCATGGTTGATGCCTTGTGGAACCTCTTGAGTGTGCCTAGGAACCCTACAGGTTGAACCATGTTGAGATGACTATGGTGGGTTGAACCATTTGATTAGGTTAATTGGGTTAATTAGTGTTTTGGTTTTGGTTAAGGGTGATTTGGATTAGGTTGACTTGTGGATAGAGAGAGAGAGGAGGCATGATGGATGTGCCATGACATTTAAGGTTGAGTGAGGGTGATGGGAGTTAACCTCATTACACTTCAAAACTTTTTGTGGCCTCTCCAACACTCATTGCAATTATTTCTCACCTCACATCTCTCCCCCTCACTCTCACACATCACACCTTTGCAAACACCAGCAGCAGCTGCATCAGCACCCTACACCCACACACCAGCCACCCTAGCTGCTGCTATAAGCTGCAACATCAGCTACATCAGCCCCCCCATCAGCACATTTCAGCCCCTGACCAACATCAGTTCAGCCTTTTCATCAGCATTAGCAGCTGCAACAACTGCTGTGAAAACAGCCACAACAGCAGCAACTTCTTTCAAAACAACACCACACCATTATACATCAGCTAAGGCAGCATCAACAGCTGCTACACCATTCAATACAACAGCCCCAACACACAACTTCAGCCTCCATTTGCATCAGCTGCTACTACAGCCACGGCAACAACCTAAGCCCCAATTTCATCACATCAGCAGTAGCATCATCAGCACCTATCAGCCTAGACCTCTGCTGCCTCAGCAACAACCCCATCAACAACACCAACCCAACATCATATACTACAACCCACACCCCAACATCAGATACTTCAACTTCACCACAAATACCACCCCCCTTCACTGCTGCAGCTGCTACTGCAATACAAGAAAAAGAAAAAGAAAGAAAAGCAGAAGAGAAATGGCAAGCAGCAGCAGCCCAAACTAAACCCTACAACATCACCCTCCCACTTCACCAAAGCAACAACAGCAGCCTCAACCCAAACCAACAGCAACAAACTGCTGTTAAAAACAGCAGTTAAAAACAGCAACAGCATCAAAGCAACAACAGCAGCCTCAACCCAAACCAACAGCAACAAACTGCTGTTAAAAACAGCAACAGCATCAATTGCAAAAGCCACACCAGCAGCTGTAGGAGCAATTCAACAGTCCACCAACAGCCCTTCTTCATCCTCCTTCCCTTCTCCTACATCCTAGGACCCTCTTGAGGTATAATCTTGCAACCCAACTCCTATCTTGTTAAGTTATAGTTGTTAAAACTGAAATTTAGCGTCTATATTGTGGTCTAGTGCTAGTTTTAGGTGATTTGAGTGAGAGTTGGCCAAGGGATGGTTTTGAATGTTAGTATAGCCTTACTAGGGGCTGTTAAGACCAGTTGAAACAAGATTTGTCCCAGGTTTCACCAAAATAACAGATAGTTTAGATTCGGTGTAAATTAGCAACTTTGTCGATTTTGTGACCCTTCTGGAAACTGCTACAACCCGAGGAACCCTAAAATGAAATTGACTTGGCAGTAAGCTGTGCAGGAACCCTGGAACCATCCCACAAAACCCTAGCCCCCACCTCAATTTCTTGGCCGCAGATATATTCCCTCTGGCCTCAATTTGCGACTAGAGCAGTAGAGAACCCCTTCGTTTTGCGTGCACGGCTCTTTTACCTGTAAACTTGACCCCTGATATGTCTAGTTTTGACTGATTCCAGTTAGGATAGAATCTGGGTTGATTTTCTTGAGTTGGCGCATGATTTACGACTTGTTTTCGTATGGATTATGGTATTTGATGATTCGTTTCTGTCGGGTGGCGTTTGGACGTCAACGACAAATGGATATTGGCTGTGTTTGCATGTGAGACTATAGGTTTTTACTTATAGACGTAGTGTGCACCGTTTTTGGTTTCCGACTTGATTTTCATGTGTTTTAGCGTTTGTGATATCCTTGTAGGTGCCCCATGTGGCGTCGAAGCGTTGGAGATGCAAATGGCGACATCAACACCGGCACACATAAAACAAGGTGAGTAGATTTATATCTACGGGAAGAAGTCGGGTGGATGGCATATAGTACCCCCGCAATTCGTCGTGATGTATACGGATGCGTATACACACATATAGTTCTCTTATGTTGTTTTGGAGATTATTGATGATTAAAGATGGATATTGGTGTGTTGGATTGGTGAAAGGTTACGAAACCCTAGAGTAGTGGGTGCACTACACATACATATACACACATACATACTTGCATACATCCTTATTTCATATGTGGTTATGGGATTCTATATAGATATGTGTTCACATGGGTATGGGACTATGTGTTCACATACGGATTTAAGGATGATACATGGGATTGAGATGGGTCGATGAGTTCGATCTTAGGTTATGATATCGGTGATATGATAAAATTCATATTTGAGATACGTCTTGATGCTTTAGAGGATTTTAGGGATAATGATGCCATAGGAATGGTGACATATATATTAAATGGTCGACTTGTGATTACGCTACGAGATATGACATGATATGATATGACAAGATTAGTATGATAGGCCACATTCGGCGATGTATACTCCTTGAGATGATATGTGATGATGATATCGATTTATACGAGACTGTCGATCAGTAGTCAGATCATAATTATAGTGATGATATTAGCATTGTACTAGACGTAGGTCAGTACCCGGATTATGATATTGATTAAAGAGAATACCAGATGAATGATATGACGAATGTGATATTGACCCGTACCCAGATTTTGGGATGCTGTACGACGGATTTGCGTACGAGCTATATTTGATGTTTGATCCGCCCTCTTGACTTGGGAATAACCGATTATAGAGATATTATATCGGATGTGATATGATTGAGGCGGGATCACCGGCTATATATATATATATATATATATATATATATATATATATATATATGTATGTATGTATGTATGTATCGACTCAGAGGTTAGGCGGTTTCCCTTACCTACTGTTAGCTTTAGCTCAGCCTTATAGTGGGGTAGCTATATGACTCTTATGACATTAGATGCAGTTCAGCCATTATTGTGTTGGTATTCAGCTCCCGCACTTTATTATTGTTGCTCTGCACCGCATACTGTTGTGATTCATAATCCATTACTGATATCCTGCTGTTAGGACACCAGCACCATTACCGATGATGCGTATGTACCACGTACACTTATTTGCCGGTTCACACATATCTTCATCGGTAATTGCCATGTCACAAACACTTAGAAAATATTATTGCTTGATTTAGGTTGTTAGCTAGTAGTGACATGATATTAGTATGCTTTCCTTATATGCCAGCTTGACATTGTAGTTATTACTTGTCACTTCATGCATACTGTTATTCATTATATACTGCATTCATGGATTCTCATGCTTATACTCATGATTTCACACGCTGTTAACGATTTGGATTCAGGTTTCCATGAGATTTTCTGAATTTGGGGGAAAACCGCAAAACATATATATAAACTGCTTTCTCTTTTTAATAAAAATGCGGTTTTCCCATGATGTATGAGTCGTCCACCATGAGTTTTGCTGATGGATTTCGAGACCCGATTCGAGGAGGCGGATGAACCGTTTCGGGTACATGGTAGGCCCGGTGCGGTACCCCGGGGCAAGAAGATCGCAGGAGATGGCGTTGAGCCTGTGCAGGGGAGCACGACCGACCGGTGATTTTACCCGACGCGTCGGATATCCGGAGGATACCGTCGTGGTCTTGAGATGGATGGTAGGGGCCGATTTGGACTGACGGCGCCCTAGATATTGTGATTGAGATATTGAGATTCTGAGATATTGAGGTACAGAGATTGTGATACAGAGATATCGAGATATTGGGATTTGTGTTTTGTGCCGATGCTAGGCACTGTTTATGGTGATTTCATTTATGATACCCCATTTAAAAAATATAGAAATCTCATAAATTTATGAAAGCAGTTTTCTTCAGTACATGCATTCTGTTTTATGCATTCATACATCATCCATATGATACACTGCTACCTGATGCACTGACATAGGCACATGGGATTATGCTTGGTTTAGATATTTACCCTAATCATTGTTATAGACTGCTGGTTTTATATTTGAGGATTATATATTATGATCGTATGACCTAGGATTGCGTCATACATGCGATTTTCTGTTCGTAGATCTTTTTCTACTCACGAGTTGGCAACTCACCCCCGTTGTGCCCCAGTTTTTTGCAGGTCTGTGGGTTTATTGTATCGTACCCATCATTATACATTGTATATTATATTCAGTTGTATCTAGAAGTTCCATCAGCCAAACTTGTATTTATTTGAGATAGAAACCAGTGGTGTTTATTCTTTCGACCTTAGAGTCGCACGTTATATTTTTCTGGGTTTCATGCTGTTGAGTTCCTTTTCTGTTGTGATCCTCGCCTTTAGGCGTTGTATATTATGTTGTAACTGGAAAATTTAAAATGGTTTTTCCTACACTCTGCCACTTTTCTTGGTTTGGATTTCTGGGCTCGGCTTACTTAGAGCACGTATGCCTTGAGACGTTCGTAGCCTAAGTGCCGGTCATGTTCCGTACTTTCGGGTCGTGACACTATATTATTTCCTTCTATGTATGTTTAAATTATAATACCCCATAATGATTATTTATGCAACCCGCATTATCATTTTTTCATGTTTATCATTCTTCGGATGTCCCATTACATCCGTATCATGTATTTCACGTCTAGTGCATGCAAGTGAAACTTGCTACATGCTATTCATAATATTCCTATATTTATTTATTGAATTTCATATTAAATCTATAGATAGAATCTGAAGTCATGAGTTCCAAGTTAACAGTGCGATGTTCCGTTTACATATTGTAGATTCAGAACTTGAAACCTAACTGTTGCATTAGTTTACTAAACCTAGTAACTATATTTATATTTTAAATCACATAGTAACTATTTACATAGCCTATGGTACCCTTTCTATAGTTTTAATCTACTGGACACCCGTGTGCATCTTTAACCTGTTTTAGTTATAATTGCATCCATTGAACATATTATACAATTCATTGCATCTCTTAGTACATATTAACTTGATTTTTAACATCCATATTTATTATGCTGCATTCATGTAATGTTGAAACTATCCCTTAAACCCAAACTGATAACTGTGCATCTCCATACCTTAATCTGTACCTGATTGCATTTCACGTTACAAGCTCCACCTTGTTGATTATATTAGCACACATGCTTGTTCTATATACCATGTTTATGCTAGCTTGATTATGAGCACCCACACAATATCTTGTACATCCTGACATGACTTGCTACACCTATTACTTGACACGACATGGTACCGTGCAACCCTTGACATGACATGACATCTATATACATTACTTGACCTGACCTGATGTACCATACTTTACCTGTTACCTGATCTTGTGTCTAATGCCAACAAACCTGACCTGTTGTCCTTACGGACCGTTCCTGTTGTCTATCCAGACAAACCTGTACCTACCTGATCCTACATTGGCATTAACTTTAGATCACTTAATACCTGACTTGAACATATATAATTTGGGGGTATAGGGAAATCAGTATTGTAACCGAACGTAACTTAAAGGACCATCCTATTGTTTGCCGTTTTTCCGAGCATTACGGAATACCCATTGTTTGCCGTTTTTCCGGGCCTTACGGAATACCCATTGTTTGCCGTTTTTCCGGGTGTTACGGAATACCCATTGTTTGCCGTTTTTCCGGGAGTTACGGAATACCTATTGTTTGTCGTCTTTCCGGGTGTTACGGAATAATCATCGACGGGTTACGATGAGGATTACATTACTTGGTTTCGAAGACTTTAGAATAGATAACTCCATAGCACAGTTTAGATATCTATGCACGTCACTTACACTGACACATTCACCGTTATATATTCTCATTATATTCTTGCTCATACCCATACTTGCATGTCCTGTTACCCTGTTTATATTTTATTGCTTGATGACATGACGCGCCGACGTCTGGGTTTTGCATGGCTCAGATCCTTCTACCTGTGTTGCAGACTGATCAGGAGTATTGTCGCTGTTAGACCGAGCGGTAAAGATCCTGTTGGTATGTAGTTTTACTTTCCATATGTTTCATTTATTGTATCCTTTGCTTCCGCATATTATCATTTCTTGACTCATTTATTCTGGCTCATGGACATGTACTAGGTAGTTTAGTTTACTTTCCTGTTTTTGATATCTCTACAGCCGTAATGTGACTATGGAAGGATTTTTCCTATCCACAGGTAGCATGGTTGGCTATGTCACATGCCTATTTTAGCGTACTCTGGGAAGCGGGGCGTGACATGGTTCTTTTGGTATCAGATCCATAGTATATAGGTTAATCGAGTTTGATTCTTTTGTAGTTGGGTATTGGACCCAATACACGAATCATAATACTCGTGATTAGGAGCATGTCCTGCCACCTTGTAATCATGATTCTTGAATCATATATTTCTCTTGATCCTTGTCTTGACGATATGCAAACGACTTTGCATCTCGGCTTGAAACCGTATTGGTTCTTTATTGTTTCTCCCCGTTCCTTGATTTTGATACTAGGATTTGGGCGACTTGAGTGGAGTTATGTAATTGTACCCATGAACTGCAGCATGGTTACAATGCGGTACTCTATTTGAGTAACTTGGAGTCCTGGTCTAGATTCACTTCCTTATTTCATGGTCGTTATATTACCTTGTTTTTCTCGATTTCATTACTTACCAGTTATTGTTTTATCGCCAGCTTGAATCATGTTTCCCGTGCTTAATCCTCTTCGGTATCTTGACTTCGGATGAAGTCATCTCGGTATCTTACTTGTTCATGCTTTACCGCATTAGAATTATTCAATTCTGGTGCATTCCTTGTTTGTTGTTGCCTTGGGAATGGATTTTCGCGGCACTTTCCACGCTCATATTGATTGTAAGGAAAGGAAAGTGATTCTTCAGATTTCCATACATCCGGAGCTTGTTTTGCTGGAGGAAGCAGTTCTGTCGGGCCAGTCGAGTTTAAGGGCTAGGCCGACAAATAGTGTTCTTTCGTCGATGGAAGTTATTAAAGAAGAAGCGCCAGCTGTTGTTCGAGATTTCATGGACGTGTTTAAAGACATATCAGGTTTACCGCCGAAGCGAGACGTGGAGTTAGCAATTGATCTTGTTCCTGGTACAACGCCAACCTCAAAGGCGTACTATCCGATGGCACCAGTGGAGTTGGATGAAAGTCAAGAAGCAGGTTACCGAATTTCTAGAGAAGGAGTGGATTCGCAGTAGCAACTCACTTTGGAGAGCTCCAGTTCTTCTAGTAAAGAAGAAAGATGGCACAAGGAGGATGTGCATTGATTATCGAGAATTAAATCGGGTGACTATTAAGAACAAGTACCCGATCCCTCGCATTGGCGAATTATTTCCTTCTATGTATGTTTAAATTATAATACCCCATAATGATTATTTATGCAACCCGCATTATCATTTTTTCATGTTTATCATTCTTCGGATGTCCTATTACATCCGTATCATGTATTTCACGTCTAGTGCATGCAAGTGAAACTTGATACATGCTATTCATAATATTCCTATATTTATTTATTGAATTTCATATTAGATCTATAGATAGAATCTGAAGTCATGAGTTCCAAGTTAACAGTGCGATGTTCCGTTTACATATTGTAGATTCAGAACTTGAAACCTAACTGTTGCATTAGTTTACTAAACCTAGTAACTACATTTATATTTTAAATCACATAGTAACTATTTACATAGCCTATGGTACCCTTTCTATAGTTTTAATCTACTGGACACCCGTGTGCATCTTTAACCTGTTTTAGTTATAATTGCATTCATTGAACATATTATACAAATCATTGCATCTCTTAGTACATATTAACTTGATTTTTAACATCCATATTTATTATGCTGCATTCATGTAATGTTGAAACTATCCCTTAAACCCAAACTGATAACTGTGCATCTCCATACCTTAATCTGTACCTGATTGCATTTCACGTTACAAGCTCCACCTTGTTGATTATATTAGCACACATGCTTGTTCTGTATACCATATTTATGCTAGCTTGATTATGAGTACCCACACAATATCTTGTACATCCTGACATGACTTGCTACACCTATTACTTGACACGATATGGTACCGTGCAACCCTTGACATGACATGACACCTATATACATTACTTGACTTGACCTGATGTACCATACTTTACCTGTTACCTGATCTTGTGTCAAATGCCAACAAACCTGACCTGTTGTCCTTACAGACCGTTCCTGTTGTCTATCCAGACAAACCTGTACCTACCTGATCCTGCGTTGGCATTAACTTTAGATCACTTAATACCTGACTTGAACATATATAACTTGGGGGTATGGGGAAATCAGTATTGTAACCGAACGTAACTCAAAAGACCATCCTATTGTTTGCCGTTTTTCCGGGCATTACGGAATACCCATTGTTTGCCGTTTTTCCGGGGGTTACGGAATACCCATTGTTTGCCGTTTTTCCGGGCGTTACGGAATACCCATTGTTTGCCGTTTTTCCGGGCGTTACGGAATACCTATTGTTTGCCGTTTTTCCGGGCGTTACGTTATAATCACCGACGGGTTACGATGAGGATTACATTACTTGGTTTCAAAGACTTTAGAATAGATAACCCCGTAGCACAGTTTAGATATCTCTGCACGTCACTTACACTGACACATTCACCGTTATATATTCTCATTATATTCTTGCTCATACCCATACTTGCATGTCCTGTTACCCTGTTTATATTTTATTGCTTGATGACATGACGCGCTGACGTCTGGGTTTTGCAAGGCCCAGATCCTTCTACCTGTGTTGCAGACTGATCAGGAGTATTGCCGCTGTTAGACCGAGCGGTAAAGATCCTGTTGGTATGCAGTTTTACTTTCCATATGTTTCATTTATTGTATCCTTTGCTTCCGCATATTATCATTTCTTGACTCATTTATTCTGGCTCATGGACATGTACTAGGTAGTTTAGTTTACTTTCCTGTTTTTGATATCTCTACAGCCGTAATGTGACCGTGGAAGGATTTTTCCTATCCACAGGTAGCACGGTTGGCTATGTCACGTGCCTATTTTAGCGTACTCTGGGAAGCGGGGCGTGACAGTTGACTTCCTAACTTGTAGATGTTAAGCTCAATTGTCATCTTCCTAAAGGACAGGTTCATAGAACCGTTACGACAATTGATTATCCGTTGGAAGTTGCTGGAAAACGTCGAACGAGAATTACCTGAATTTGGTTCCGTGGGTTTGCCACAGGCTGTGTATCTATAACTATAAAGTCCACAGGGATTATAAATTCCCCGACTTCGATAACACGTCCTCTAGCTCACCCCTAGGTTGGGTGATAGATCGATCGGCTATCTGGAGAGTGCAGTGCGCAGGTTTTAACTCTCCTATGCCTAATTGCTCATAAATAGAATACGGAAGCAAGTTAACAGTAGCACCTAAATCGAGTAGAGCACGATTGATATTTTTACCCCCAATTGTTATAGATATTGTAGGACAACCGGGGTCCTTACGTTTCGTGGGCACTAATTGGGTAAGAGAATTGCTCATATTACTCGCTAAGAAAACTTTTTTAGGCACTTGAATTTTCCTTTTCCTAGTGCACAAGTCCTTTAGAATTTTCGCATAGGATGGAACTTGTTGGATAGCATATAGGAGAAGAATATTTGTGTTAACTTGTTTAAAAATTTCCGCAATCTTCTCCATTTTGGGACTTGGTCTGTTGGCCTTTAACCGGTTTGGAAAAAGGAGCTTTATCAATAAGGGTTGGGTCTAACATTTGAAGAGAAGTTTGTGGGGATGGAATAGATCCCAATATTGGATTTAGGATGATCTTAGATGGTAGTTTATTCAAGGAGGTGGGTTGAGGGTTCGAGCCTAGTGGAAAACGGAGAATAGGCTCGGAAGAAGATGTTGGATCAGACGAAGTAAGAGTAGTAGTAGTAGTCAGGGTATCATTTGTATCATCAATTTCAACTTGTTCACCCACTTGGTTATTCAGATCTCAACGTAGTTACGACACTCACATTATGATTTTGAAGGATGAGATTTGTGCTTTGTGAGTGGACGGGATTTGGTATAGGTTGAGATGGAAATTTTCTTTTTTCTCTCTCACTCATAGCGGCATTTAACTGTGGCTTCTATCGATTTTATGCTTTCACCGTGGAAAGCCATGTGTTGCACTAACATTTGGATAGAAGACATTAAATTAGCCATCGTTTGGGTGGATTGTTTAATAAACGTTTCTAAGTTTCGTTCGAGTGCAGAGATTTTTTTGGTACCGACCGTTGGAATATTAGTCTGGGTTTGGAAAGAATTATTATAAGGAGCAAAGTTGTTGGCTGGATTTTGAAAAGCTTACGATTGAAAGGGCTGCTGAATTTGTTGTCGTGGCAGTTGTTGCTGTGGAGGAAGCCTTTGATAGTTATTTTGGATTGGGATCTGATTTTGAGATTGGTTTTGGTTCCAAGCAAAATTAAGATGAATCCTCCATCCCTGATTATATGCGGATGAATAAGGGTCATTTCTAGGTTGTTGCTGAAAAGCAGCATTGGTTTGCTCATGACCTTGAGACTGAGGATTCAAAGGACATTCTTCCGTTAAATGTGATGGGTCAAAACAACAACCACATACGGTTTTGGGAAGCGTAACTTGGTTTAGGGAGGCCGAAAAGAATTTGCTTTCTATATGTAATACCCAGCCCCTTTTATACCAAAATCTGTATTTTGTTACTTTATAATTCTATTTATTTTATTTATAATTTTATTCTAAACCCCATTTTTTCTTTTATCAATTAAACCCAAACCCTTCAATTTATTCATTCAAATCCCTGCCCAATTTCCCCCAGCAGCCCACACTCTTTTTCCCACCATTTTCCTCTTCATTTCCCTCAGCCCAGTCCAGCCCATTCTTTTTAACTTAAACTTAATTTCTTTTACTCTAAATCCGGCCCAGCATAAATCCCCTCAGATTTTTCATAAACTTAATATCTTTTAAAAAAAACCCCGGCCCGCTTATTTTTTCACATTGGAATTATTTTCTATCCACCAGCCCGGCCCTCTCTCAATATTTAATCCTTTTTCCTTATTTTTCCCGAGCCCACTGAGCCGGCCCACTCCCTTAAATTCTCTATTTAATTTTCTCTTTTTTCTTCTGGCCCGGCCCACTTTTTCCTCAGCAGCCGCTCCCGCGTCCCCAGCCTATGCCCACACCCGCTTCACCGACCCGACCCGCTTCTACACCCCCCTTCTTCCCAACGGCTATTTCCCACGATTCCTGCTCGCGATCCATTTCCTCCACCGTGACCCACGCCGTCGCCAACGCCAGCGCTCGTGTGCCGTTACCCCGACTCGCGCAACCCTCGTCTCCCCTAACTCCTTCGAACTCACCATCGCTCTCCCTCGTTCTCCTTCTTCCTCCTCTTCCCGCTACCACTCCCAACCCACGCACACAAAACACCGACGGCGCGCTCGCCTCGCCACCGTCACCGGCATCGCTTCTCTCTCTTTTCGCTCTTCCCTCGTCTCTCCAGAAACCCCGAGCTTCCTCTCTCCCACTCCACTGCACCCACCAAGCAAACTTCCCTGCACACCCGAGCACGAGCCCCTGCGCCCTCTCGCCGGCGAGCCCCCACTATGTCTCGTCGACTCCCCCGCACCATCATCGACCGCAGCATCATCATCATTATCGTCATCGTCTTCGTCATCTCTCTCACTATCTCTCTCTCACCCTCTCTCTATTCTCTCTCTCTAACTCTGCCTCTCTCTGTTCTCTCTCTCTCCCGCTCTGCTTCTCTCTCTCTCAGTTCACTCTTTCTCACTGTTTCTCTCTTCCTCACCCTCTCTCTCTCAATCTCTCTCTTTTCTCTCTCTAACTCTCTCAATCTCTGTCTCTCTCTCTCTGATCTCTCGCACTCCCTCTCTCTGTGTGTTCTCTCTCTCTCTCTATTGATCTTCCCTCCCTCTCTCTGCCCCCTCTCAATCTCTCTCTCTACAACTCCAATTCTTTCTCTCTCACTCTCCTATCAACCGGCCAACACCACAAACACCAGTGCCAAAACCGAGCCTGTGCCACCCAGTTCAAGCCGAGGCCAAATCTTGATGTTGTTGCTCGTGCGTGTGTCGTTGCCGTGCCGCGCGTGTGTCGTTGTCACTGCCGTGTGCCCCAAAACGTCTCCAGGCAAGTTTTCCACTTGCTACATGCTAAGCTATGCTTGTTACAAACTAACATCGTATAGATTCTATAATTATTTTCTGAATAAAATCATATTACGTACCTGTTCGATGCATGTTCTCAAAGATAATACTTTTCTAAATCGACGGAACTGGATTGTTTATGTTGGCACTTGTTGTGATTGTTAGTTATATGTATGCCCTAGAGGCCATTACTATACATAGGATGTATATTGTAGTGGATGCTTGGACATATATAGGGAGGACTTTCTTGCTCGACATGATAGTATGCTATCTGGTTGATCTTTACCTTAACTTGTACACTGATTGTCTCTCTGTTACATGTTGGTAAAGCCCTTAGGATGTGTACTTGACTACCTGGACTATGATGCGGATCATACAAGTGGGGACATGGTAGTCTATAAGTACATCCTTCAAGGTCCCTAGTCGTGGGTGTATCGAGACAGGGCATCGATATACTAGAGTAGACTAGCGTATACCTTCTCGACCCATACAGATGGGCGATAGATGATCCCATATCCATTGGTGTTTGACATCAGAGATGATATACGGGTGCTCAGTAGAGACTGGGTACACTGGACGGACTCGCCGAGAACTCCCAGATGGTATTATACCTTACGTCAGATGGCAGTTCTCTGGTGACACTGGTACATGTTAGTCTGTAAACCCGAGATCGTCATAGAGTCTTGTGTGATTCCCACTGTGCTTTGATTTCCACCTTACCACGTCCAAGAGGGCATGCAAAACGGTGGTTTTTGGGTACAGTCCCGAATCACATGGAGGCAATGAGCGATAGGAGGGGATTCGTCTCTCCCGGTATAGGGAGTTGATGTTGCGCTGTGTGCGATTGGCTATAACCGGAAATCTCTGGCCAGGGTTGCTGAGATTTACTGGTAAGTGTTACCAGTAGTTTCTCGAACTGTTATAGACCTCATATCGACACGAATTATCGAGCTATTGGGGTCTGACGTTTACCACCCCTAGGCGAGATATGCGACATATCAGACGACGAGACCGGACTGTACGGTAAGTGTTACTGGTTGGATTCACAGGAGTTTGAGCGGGCTTGCTCGTCGATCTTCTGATCGCTCAATACCCGGGTGGCCGTTACGTTTAGCAGACCGCTTGCGGCTTGTGGGTGTTTGATATGATCATCATCTGCTGCCGGCGTATTGACGAGTCTTTAGAGTCCTACACAGAGGTTTCCTGGCTCAAGCGAAACGAAATAGGAGCGCATATGAGATATGTGCGGGACCGAGAATAATGCGTGTATGTGATACCGTATTCTATTCTCGCGATGAATGTATCGAATGGTTGTATGCGATATAACCTAGTTATCGAATCAAGGGTTGATTCGATAAGCCGAGACGTTGGATATTAGTCGGTTATATGCGATATGACCGGATCGTTAAATCAAGTGTTGATTTAATGATTTAATGCATAATTATATATTTGATATATTATTTTGCATCAACTAGTATTGGTTCACTTTAAATGGATTTTCTCACTTGATTTACACAAGTTGTATATGTGATATACTTTTGTGCACTTGTTTGTATCATGTTTGATGATACATGATAGTTTCTGTGTTTGGTTTAAACCACGGTTGGTCAATGGTTAGGGTTTCATTTGCTTTATTTGTTTATTTCATTTATTTATTTTTGGCAAGAAACTAAAACAAAATGGTGGTGGCATTCTCTTTTTGACTTGAAGCTTCATGAAGCTTCATACCTTTATCTACCATTTTGTTTTTTCCTTTGACCCTAACCATTCACCTAACTATAGTTTATTCTCTACACTAAACTATGGTTAGATATATGATACTTATCATATTATTTTCTATTTAAAAATACTTATGATATTCTTTTCTTCTTCTTCTTCTTCTTGAACAAAAGAAGAAAGCTTGCTAGCTTCAATGGCAACTTGAGAAAAAGAGTGAGAAATCCAATTCTAAAGTGAACCCACTTCCTATTTCTTCATCCTCTACCACTCGCCAAGTAGTATAGGGTGTTTTCTTCACAAGTTTCATGGCTTGGTGAAGTTGGAGCTTGATCTTGTGTTGCCTCGACGTAGATCATCTTCGGCATCGAAATCGACGACCTAGCACGCCCATTTCTCCGATGAAGCCGACGCTAGAGCCCGGGATCCGATGATCGCAGCGAGGGGACTTCATCACGAAGCTATGGAGGTGGAGGACCGGATCTACAAAGGTTGTATTTTCGTTCATTTAGCAGTAAAGTTGTTTACTAGCTTGTAGTTTCGTCTAATCTCTAGTTAACGATCCGTATTAGGGTTTGTAGGCACCGGAAATTTTTGAAATTGGCATGGTTGATACCTTGTGAGACCTCATTAGTGTGCTTAGGAACCCTACAGTGGTATCAGAGCCTAACTAGAGCCTTAGACGAAGTGTAGACGAAGTTAGAAGTCCGTTCGAACCCGAAACCCTAATACAATAGCCTTCTCTGTACATTTTTCCAAAACTGGGAATTTTCCATATTAAAAATTCTTTAAAAATTCAGCAGGAGATTCTAAGAATTACGGTGCAAAATTGACCAAGAGATTCGATTAAAGAGCAGCGGAACCGCGGCATTAGCATGGCTAATGCGGCGGTTCCACGGCCACTTAGTGTCTTCAGCCAGTCGTTTTCGCACAGTAACTTCTTTCATTCATTGCTGAGTTTTCTGGGAATTTTTAAAGTTTACTCAAGAGTTGAGTATTTTGGGTTGTATTGGGAGTTCGTTTGTTCGATCGGATTGTCAAACTTTGTCTACGTGTTTTTCCGGATAATTTTAGAACATGTTAAAAAGTTTGACCGGATAGAAATACCCACTTTTTCCCCTGCCGGGAAATTTCCAAGTGTTGGATTTTTCCGTGGTTTAAAGACGTTTTAAGTAGTGCAAGTAACTCGATGGACCCTCTAGAAGACAACAAACCTTAACTCGATTATGTGACCGTCTTGAACTGCCCTTTGAACCTTCGGGTTTGGGGCAGTACGGCGTGCCACGTGTGAGGCGTTGGCTTGACCCTTCTACGGCTGGACCGTTGGTACTGAGGCACGAAGTGAATGTTTTTAAACTTATTTCATGTGTTGAGCTGTTTCGGGAAAACTTGGGTGTTCGATTGTTCGATCGGAAAGTTTAACATTTTCTATCTTATCCGGAATGTGATACAATAATTGGAATTCACAAATAGTTATGAGATAACTAATATGAATGTTATAAACATAGCACTTTAGTCTCACTTGATCGTTTGCCACGGAATTTTGATGCGATCAAAAGTCCGTCGCAATCACATAGCGTACGCGGATACTCGCCGGTAAACTTAATAGACAGCCACGCCCCATAGCCCCGACCAAGTGACTGTTGGAGAACCCCATCGCCGAAAGCATCCGTTCGGGTGCTCCCGGCAGCGGTGTTCCGCCTTAGTACACTTCGTCGACGGTATCGGGGGTGCGGCCGCCTACTAAAGTTTGCGACGAGCATTCGATCAGGATGTCGGGAATCTTTTTGAATTGCCCGACTTGATATTGAAAAGTGTTTTCGATAATGAGACTAAAATGCGGGGTTTATAATAGTTGGGCATGTGATGTCTAAGTAATTCATTTGATTAGGCATACGATGTCTATGGAGGTTGCGGATTCCAACTGTTGTAGTTTTACACTTTCTTTTCTGTGACCGTAAGTGTAATATGTGATATCACCGGTTTCTTTTCTATATGTCAACGACAATTGGGATGCGCATATTTACTTACGTTGATGACATGTGATGTTATGTGTTGCTGGATATGTTATATTGGATCGTCGTGTTTGAATAGCCGGGGGTTTTTATGTGAGATGAGTGTTTTTCATTTTCATTCATGTAAAATCTTGTATGTAATATTCTTTTATTGGGGCACTTCCAGGTTGCGGAAGATGTCACCGTTTGTATATTATTTACTTTTCCGCATTAGGATAGACCCAAGGAGGAGGGCACAAGTAACCGGGTTCTAGAGTCCAGTGGGAGACCAACTCGAGGAGTCGAGTCCGGGTCTCCTAACTCTAGAATTGGTAGGGTTGCTTGCCGCTCTCGTAGGGGTCTAGGGGTGTGGGTTTGGCTATTCTTCGCGACCGTGGAATCCGTGTTTTATACTGGCTCGTATTAAAAACACGGATGTCCTAGTATATTCAATGTTTCATATGTTTCTTCTGCTGCGATATCTGTGATGTGATCATGTGATATGTTCTGTGATGGATACTGTATATAGTATATATGATATATTATATAGACGTTACTTATGTTTTACACCCGCGCTAGCCCTGCCCCGCTCTGCCGTTAGTTACCTAACCTAACGGTGCACGAGGGGACATCGAGGCGAATGCGGATGGCATAAGTGTACGTCGTATTTATCTGTGATGTTTAGGTACTTAAATGATGGGACTTCATTAATATGATTAATGAAAGAAAAAGAAACCTAAAGATGTTGTGGAATCGAATTTCTAAATAAAACAGGTAGCTACAGTTCTTGCTTTGCACAGCGGTATATATGATATATCCCGCACCTTATTCGATGAGAAAAGGACCGAGATCCCTTCACCGGGAGTGACTCCTTTAGCAATAACTGGCAGATGCTACACACTCGGTTTGTCTTATGATAACTTCTATAGTTTCTGCTTTGCACAGTGATATATATGATATATCCCGCACCTCATTCGACGAGGAAAGGGCCGGCGATCCCTTCACCGGGAGTGACCCCTTTAGCAAAACTAGAAAAGCCTCAAAAACACTCCATTTCAAAATTCATTCGATCCTACAACGATATCAAGTTCATTACGCAATAGGTTTTCAGAAAAACCTGTCGTAGCCCTCCGTCATTTCAGAGAAGTAGTAGTCAGTATTCGTGCTGCGGTTGTTGGCCTTTGTCAAGGCGCAGTGTGCGGTAGCTGACTGGTGCTTATCTGCTTATGCATATGATGTAGATTGGGTTAGGGTAGTCGTGCGACCTTGTTGGCCTTTGTCAAGGGTCGTGCGGGTGGGTTTAATTCAATCAAGAAATGACGGGTTGAACTTGACTAGCAGCCTATGGTTTGTTGGCCTTTGTCAAGGTCATAGGAGGCTGGGGGGAAAATTATCGGGAATTTCAAGTGTTGAAATTTGCAGTGAGATTGCATACCTTCTATGAGATAGTTGGATCCCGATACCCGCTGCGAGTAAAAGTTACTCCTGGGAGAGTTTTACACATTACAATTAGCCGATCAAGTAGGTGTCTAGAAAGGTGTCAATGGGGTTACGCCTCTGGAAAAACGAGGTTTACATTAATTAGGTTCGTGCGAATACACGGGGAACCTCCCTCAAAGTACCGACACTGGCCTGGCTGAAAGATTGGCGAACTTGTAGCGTGTAATTAATCCCGGCTAGTCTTTCCTTTTAGGGTTTGAAGGAAGATTTGATAAAAAACAGTAGGAGCCATCCTGATTAGATAAAATAAATAACCAATCTGATCTTGCAAGAGCGCACGCTGAGTGTTTTCTTCTCTCTCTCTCCAGGTAGCGACCATATCACGCCTTAATCAAGATAATAATACGGAATATTGACCGAACCCGCTTATTATACTGAGCTGGGGAACGTTGGTCCCGCTCCAACTTATAATTGTTATAAGATAGAGCAGGAAATTGGGGAATACCAGATTTCCCGTGCCGCCCAAACGAAGAAAGTGCATATGATGCATCTCCTTCGGGTGTGTTCATTACAAAAGACTGTTTCTCTATATCCTCCACGTCCTGGGTATTTGATACCGGATCAGGATCCCAGATATGTAATCTGTTACATAGGGCTACAGAAAGGTAGAGAACTGAGAACGGGTGATAAGTTTCATGAGACAGAAAACGGGGCAAGTGTTGCAGCCAAGTCTGTTGGTCACTATCACCCTGTATTACCAAAATACATTGATTCTGAACGAATGTTATTAGATACCGAACCTGATATACAAAATCATATCACTCTCCTTATTAGTAAAGAAATGATAAAATTTTGTATTGTTGGATAATGTTTTGAACATTTCCTATATCAAAAGTTGATCGGTTCAGGCACGTTATCTAAAAGCATTGATGTTCTAAATAAAACTACAGTTTTTAGTATATAGAACACACACAAGAGGAAGAGTTCAGAAATGAATGACTTCTTCTTGAGGCATTGTAGACTAGGTCATATCAATGCGACCCGACTAGCTAAAGTTACATGTAGATGCATATTCAAATCAGTTTGAATTTACATCTTGTGAAACTTGCCAGTCATGTCACAAAGATAAGATGACCATAGCTCCGTTTACTGGAAATAGAGAAAGAGTTAGTGAACTCTTGGGATGATACATGTTGATGTATAAAGGTCCCCAGTCTACACATGCCAAGACCGGTTCTTTGTACTTCATTACATTCTCTGATGATCTCTCAAGATTCAGACATATATTCCTGTTGAAACACAAGTCCGAACCTTTTTAGATATTCACGGAATATAAGTTAGAAGTAGAGAACCAAAATGAGGGTATAAGTATTATGTCCTTTGATGCGATCAGGGAGGAGAATACTTGTGCATGGAATTCCTGAACTATTCTAAAGGAGAATGAGATTCTCTCTCAGCATTACTCCTCCGAATACACCACAGCACAACGTTGTATCGGAGCGGAGCAATCGCACCCCATTCTATATGGTGCGCTCTATGATGAGTAATACTGAGTTACCTGTTTCCTTTTGAGAGTTATGCGCTTGAGAAGCTGCATACCTATTGAATAGGGTTTGAATCAGATCACAGCCTACCACTCCATATGAGATATGGTATGGGAAGAGCCCATGTCTTAAGCTAGTTAAGATTTGGGGTTGTCCGGCCTATGTCTAAAAGCAAAATCTGGACAAGCTCGAGGCAAGGTTAGTTATGTAGAACTGGGGTTCCAGCTATGCAAACTACAGCAGATGATTTGGTACAACTAAAGGATTCAGTAGATACCAACGAACCTCAGCCTCTCCGCCGATCTAGTAGGGTTTCTCACCCACCTGAGAGATACTTCAGTTTCTCTATGACAGTGGGAGTGAGGATTGCATCATGAGATGATGACCCAACTAGTTTCGAGCTGGCCATCAGGAGTGAGACTCTGTAATAATGGCTGGATGCTTAGTGATCTGAGATAGAATCCTTATACACGAACAAAGTATAGACTTTGGTTGCTATATCTAAAGGGTTAAATCCCCATCAGGAGCAAGTATATCTTGAGAAGATTACTTGGTGTAGATGGAAAAGTTGAGACTTTCAAAGCTAGACTTGTTAAAGGTTTTCGTCATCGACCAGGCGTGGATAATGATGAAACCTTTTTCCAGTGGCTATGCTTAAGTCCATCCGGATCCTACTTGCCACGGTTACATACCATGACTACGATATCTGGTGGTTAGGTGTCATGACTGCTTTTCTAAATGATGTTTTAGAAGAGAACATCTGTAAGTACACAGCCAGAGGGCTTCGTAGACAGCGGGAGCAGCGGAAACGTATGCATGTTGCTTTATAGGAAAAAGCAGACATCGCGGAGTTGGAACGTCTGTTTTGATGTAGTTGTCAAAGAGTTTGACATCATCAAAATAGTAGATGAACCTTGTATAAACAAAAAGGCAGTAGGGAGTGTGGTGACGATCCTCGTAGAGTACGTGGATGACATACTCTTGATAGGGAAGGAGTTTCCTATGCTACGCTCGGTCAATCTCCGCTTATCACAAGGATTCTCCATATAGGATCAAAGTGATACCTACTAAATCCTAAGTTTTGGATCTATGAGATAGATCTAACTGGATGTTAGGATTCTCACTTGTTGAAGTGAGATGGTATCAATTGATCCTGGGGAGAATCACTGGAAGTGTTCCAGGGTGATAAGGACGACTGAATGTCAGTCACATGCATTGTCTTTACCCTTAGTAAAGGGACGGTATGTTGGAAGAGTTCCAAGCTAGATACCGTGGCATACTAGACGATAAAGGCAAGATACATCGCTACTTAAGATGCTACCAAAGAGGTAGTCTGGATGTATATTTGTTCATGAGATGAACTTAGTTCCTCCCATTGTGTGACAATGGAGTTGTGGCTTATGCCAAGGAACATCCGTCCCATCAGTGATCCAGACATATTCTGAGGCAGCATCACCTGATCATGGAGATGGTTGATCTCCAAGGAGATCGAGGTTAGGAGAGTAGACTCAGAGGAAAACACGGCGGATCCACTCACAAAGGCCTTTTCCCAGAGAGAGACTTTTATGGGATTGTTGAGTATGAGATACTACAACCACTGCTATCAGATGGCCCTAGTGCAAGTGGGAGATTGTTAGTTATATGTATGCCCTAGAGGCCATTACTATACATAGGATGTATATTGTAGTGGATGCTTGGACATATATAGGGAGGACTTTCTTGCTCGACATGATAGTATGGTATCTGGTTGATCTTTACCTTAACTTGTACACTGATTGTCTCTCTGTTACATGTTGGTAAAGCCCTTAGGACGTGTACTTGACTACCTGGATTATGATACGGATCATACTAGTGGGGACATGGTAGTCCATAAGTACATCCTTCAAGGTACCTAGTCGTGGGTGTATCGAGATGGGGCATCGATATACCAGTGTAGACTAGCGTATACCTTTTCGACCCATACAGATGGGCGATGGATGATCCCATATCCATTGGTGTTTGACATCAGAGATGATATACGGGTGCTCAGTAGAGACTGGGTACACTTGACGGACTCGCCGAGAACTCCCAGATGGTATTATACCTTACGTCAGATGGCAGTTCTCTGGTGACACTGGTACAGGTTAGTCTGTAGACCCGAGATCGTCATAGAGTCTTGTGTGATTCCCACTGTGCTTTGATTTCCACCTTACCACGTCCAAGAGGGCGTGCAAAACGGTGGTTTTTGGGTACAGTCCCGAATCACATGGAGGCAATGAGCGATAGGAGGGGATTCATCTCTCCCGGTATAGGGATTTGATGTTGCGCCATGTGCGATTGGCTATAACCGGAAATCCCTAGCCAGGGTTGCTGAGATTTACTCGTAAGTGTTACCAGTAGTTTCTCGAACTGTTATAGACCTCATATCGACACGACTTATCGAGCTATTGGGGTCTGACGTTTACCACCCCTAGGCGAGATATGCGACATATCAGACGACGAGACCGGACTGTACGGTAAGCGTTACTTGTTGGATTCACAGGAGTGTGAGCGGGCTTGCTCGTCGATCTTCTGATCGCTCAATACCCGGGTGGCCGTTACGTTTAGCAGACCGCTTGCGGCTTGTGGGTATTTGATATGATCATCATCTGCTGCCGGCGTATTGACGAGTCTTTAGAGTCATACACAGAGGTTTCCTGGCTCAAGCGAAACGAAATAGGAGCGCATATGAGATATGTGCGGGACTGAGAATAATGCGTGTATGTGATACCGTATTCTATTCTCGCGATGAATGTATCGAATGGTTGTATGCGATATAACCTAGTTATCGAATCAAGGGTTGATTCGATAAGCCGATACATTGGATATTAGTCGGTTATATGCGATATGACCGGATCGTTAAATCAAGTGTTGATTTAATGATTTAATGCATAATTATATATTTGATATATTACTTTTCATCAACTAGTATTGGTTCACTTTAAATGGATTTTCTCACTTAATTTACACAAGTTGTATATGTGATATACTTTTGTGCACTTGTTTGTATCATGTTTGATGATACATGATAGTTTGTGTGTTTGGTTTAAACCATGGTTGGTCAATGGTTAGGGTTTCATTTTCTTCATTTGTTTATTTCATTTATTTATTTTTGGCAAGAAACTAAAACAAAATGGTGGTGGCATTCTCTTTTTGACTTGAAGCTTCATGAAGCTTCATACCTTTATCTACCATTTTGTTTTTTCCTTTGACCCTAACCATTCACCTAACTATAGTTTATTCTCTACACTAAACTATGGTTAGATATATGATACTTATCATATTATTTTCTATTTTAAAATACTTATGATATTCTTTTCTTCTTCTTCTTCTTGAACAAAAGAAGAAAGCTTGCTAGCTTCAATGGCAACTTGAGAAAAAGAGTGAGAAATCCAATTCTAAAGTGAACCCACTTTCTATTTCTTCATCCTCTACCACTTGCCAAGTAGTATAGGGTGTTTTCTTCACAAGTTTCATGGCTTGGTGAAGTTGGAGCTTGATCTTGTTTTGTCTCGACGTAGATCATCTTCGGCATCAAAATCGACGTCCTAGCCCGCCCATTTCTCCGATGAAGCCGACGCTAGAGCCCGGGATCCGATGATCTCAGCGAGGGGACTTCATCACGGAGCTATGGAGGTGGAGGACCGGATCTACAAAGGTTGTATTTTCGTTCACTTAGCAGTAAAGTTGTTTACTAGCTTGTAGTTTCGTCTAATCTCTAGTTAACGATCCGTATTAGGGTTTGTAGGCACCGGAAATTTTTGAAATTGGCATGGTTGATGCCTTGTGAGACCTCATTAGTGTGCCTAGGAACCCTACAGTGATGAATACCATGTACAAATTGCACTGTAAAATATGACCGTTAACAACTAAAACGACTACCCCCAAGTTTAACCGTAAAACTGGAATTTTCTTGTACCTGAAAATCGTTAAAATCACCATAAATTATATACATACCGGAATGATGCGCTCGAGGGCTCAAATCGAAGACGACTCAACTAGATTTAACCCTATGCAAGTTTATATTAGTTTCTGTACTTAAATGATGACAAGATTTGGATCGGAGTGCGACTCTGGACTGCAGTCCAGAGCGACTCCAGTTGTTGTTTACTGTCCCGTAATGAAAACCACCCTGTTTCCTTAACTCGTAGATTGCGGAACTCCACTGTTTATTTTAGGAGAATGTGTTATCTAGACAACACAAGTGGTTTCATCCTGTTTCGTTATCGTTTGTTATTTAATCTGTAATTTAATAGATGTGGACGTATAACAGTCCAGAACAGATTCTGAGATGACATATTAATGTTAAACAGTGTATAACTCCTGACTTGAAGATGCGATTGAAGATCCGTATGTTGTGTTGAAAACCTTACTGAAAACTCTAGAATTCATCCAACTGTAGCGTCGCTAAAATCTGATCCCAACTGGGATTAAAATGCGTTGCGAAACGGATTTCTGATTCTGAAACAGGATTTCCAGCCGTGAACGCTTAAAATGAAATGGCTATAATTAATGACCCTGGAACCCGATTGGCATGAAATCAAATTCGCTGGATAGATAACTGAACATACTATTTATTTCCCCGTTCATAGTTTCACTAAACTGTGACCGTATGATTTATGATACATTATTCAAGTGGTAGATTACAAATTCATGACATCCTAAACATACTTTATATAATGTTTACGCATCATATCATACATATGTCACTGCATTGATAACCTAGAGATAACGTACATTACCCAGTGTTAGGTATTAGTGATGATTGTGGTAAGTATGTTAGTGTTCGTGTATCAGTGAATAAGTGATAGTGATATGTACTTGTACACAATCAGTGAACCTTATTATTCTATTGCATTGTCGACGTCTGTGAGACGCGTATACGTGTGACTATAAGTGGTATGGGACACTTATGGAAGCTCTTGCACGGGTGTCACAGATAAAGCACCAGACACTTCCATTTATCTTAGGTATTAGTCGGGACGTGCTTGATGGAGGTCCTGCCTCCAGCTCTCGCGCAGACTTGTCACAGACCGATTAGTATTTAGGGTTATGGTTAGCGTTTGATGTAGACCACGGGGTGTGGGGTAGTTTAAGTGTGAGTTCAACAGAATCTCGGGAGTCCCATGCCGGCTTATATATTTAGGGAGATATATGGAGATTTACAGGGTACGTGATTATTACCGTGATATACATGTTGGGCCCGTGGTCCCTTGCTCTTGGGTTCTACCCTTGGATGGAGGACACTCGCGAGTGGTTGATTCTCACACTTGGACTGACGATAGGTTTAGTGACCTGTACAGTGAGACTTAGAGACTGATAGGGATGATAGCATCGATATACATATTTACTGTGTTAACATACGTGGCATTTCATTCCACTGCTTTTACTGTTCCGCTGCATTGATTACTACATGTTCATACCCATACTGCCATTGATCTACTGTTATATATAACTATTATCACTGCTAGAATTGTCACATGATTTTATATATTATATTGCTATTGTGTCGCTCTGACGACCTGAGTATGCATGCTCAGTGTGAGGAGAAGATTTAGCCTGGGCCAGGACTTGACGTATATCACAGACACCTCGACTTGCGATCCAGAGTTATAATCGTTTGTTTCCTCTCAGGTCAGTTCTTTACATTGTTTCATTCAGTTACTGCATTTCTCATTACCTGCGCAACATTTACTGTTTACCATGAAAAACTAGAAGCCGAAGTGTGACTACCGCAGGACATTTCCTTGACCGTAGGAGCATGGCTGGCCTTGTCGACCCCTCGCATTCCGTATTTTGGGAAGCGGGGCGTGACATGGTTTAGTTGGTATCAGAGCCAGATTTTGCTTCGATTGGGATTGCAGTTTTCCGTGTAGAGCTTGGCAATCTAAGACTTTCCTTGGTCTAGGTTGTAAACTTGTTATTCTTGATCCATATTCACATCGTGTGTTCAGCTATCCATTCGCTAGGGTTGCGGGCGACTTGGCAAGGTTACGTGGTTGCAATTGCACTACCGTACTCTGTTTAAGTGACTTAGAGTCATACCGTTGATTTTTCCACTTGTAATGAATTTCATCACATCTGATACTCTTGAATCTTTGTCCAATCCATATTATATTTTGATTCGTATAGCTTGTGCCTTATATCATCCTCAAAAATTATTGTTTTAGGATCATGTATTCCAACGACTCTTCCTCTATCTCCATTCCCCAGAATCAGACTGTTGAGATCCTGAGTGTACTGCAAGGTTTAAAGGTAGCCCAGGAGTGAACAAACGACTTATTAGCTGAAGGACTGAAAAGGCAGGTGAGTCAGGCACCAGCGGGAGTCTCCAATCATAAAGGGATCCCCGTTAGATGAGGAAAAGAGAAGAAGATGAAGCGCCAATTTGTTTCCCCGCGACAGAAGCAGCAGAAGACCAAATGTTGCGGGTACTGTAAGAGGCCAGGTCATCTTCAGAGGGATTGTCGCCGCGCCCACGGGAAATGTCTGATTTGAGGATCCAGCGAACATCTCATCAACGGTTTTCCAAAAAGGAAAGAGCTACAAGGAGGAGACTCATCCACGCTCTCCACCTCTGCCAAGTGATGATTATTGCATAGTTCAAACATCGAGGATAAGGCGGACCCAGCGCAGGATTCAACTCGCGTGACGAGAATGCAGCGGTCTAGCAATCAAAGAAGAATTTTCATGTTTTCTAATTTCAGTATTATGTTGTCATCCTTTTATAAATATTTCTTTCCGTTTGGAATCTCGTATCCGTAGAACTTTTAGTTGAATGAAATAAAAACTTTGAATCGTAATATATGTATCATTCTCTTGTCTTTTCCCCCTTATTCATACTATTCAATATCACATCATTATTATTCTGATTTTCGGCTCCTGCCACCGCATGTCTTTCTATACTTTGTACACTTAGCTATTTTCTTGAGCTATCCCACTGTCTAATCACGACTCTTTCCTTTCAGGCCATGGCCCACCCTGGAGCGGCGCCGCATCTAGATGAGGATGCACAGTCATGCGTTTCCTTAGACCGCATGCTGGCGAGTTCTGATAATGAGATCAACGGCCCCCAGATCATTTTCGGAAACAGCGATTCCGAAAATGAAGGAGCAGCCGCCCCAGAGTTTGACATGATAGGCGATTCCGACGAAGAGGAAGGAGACCCTGAAGAGAACCCGATAGAAGAAGATCCCGAGGAAGACCCGATAGAAGAAAATCCAGTAGAGGAAAACCCCATTGAAGAGAATCCAGGAGAAGAGAATCACATAGAATGGGACCTCGATGAAGAAGCTCCATCCGAGGAAGAAGGACCAGAAGATCAAGACCCTGCTGTGGAAGAACTCCCAATGACGATCCCTGCGAGGCGATATGGAAACGGACGTCCCTACCTGAGTGCTCGAGCCTACCGCAACCTGCTGAATCTCCACAACCGCGACTGACGGGATTTCTTTTAGATGTTGTCTTCTCTGGCCAAATAAATCTGTGTATAGTTTAGGGCCACCTTTCGTTTTTGAGAATGTTTTGTTCAGAATCTTCTGGAATGGAATAAATTGCTGAATTCGCTAATCTTTCAATCTTCTTAGTTCACTTACAACTTGATTATTTCTTCTATACAATTATTTTCCTACTGAGATCTGTCCATCCCTACTCCTTACATTGCCTTAGCCCTCACTCAGATTAACCAGTACCACACCCGATCTTTAGAGGTCCACCTTCATCCTTCGTCTTTGCCCCATTTGAGATCCTTCTGGGAGGAGGACATTCCTTGTGAAATTTCCGAGTTCGCTAACCATTCAAATTTTTGATTCATATGATGTACCGACCGTTGTTCTCCCCATACTTTTTTTTCCTTGTAGTCCTTGCTGCTCACCCTTACCCTAATCTCTCTGACCGTTAGCCTAAAGCCGCCACACTCCGACCTTTGTATGAGCCACACTTCCTTGAAATCCTTACCCTAACTATATTTGGGGACAGCGCTATTCAAAAATTTAGTTTTCATTATTTTTGTGCGTGTTATTGATTACTCCGTTTTATGAATTTTAAGTACACTATTATTATTCTCATTTTCAGTAGCGCAATCTTACACCGCGCATATTTTGTTCCATATTTCTTATTTTCACTATATGAGTTTCCTAATTTATTTTAAAACTATTTGATCGATACCTCGTCCTAAAATGTTATAACCTACCGACTAAATTTCCACTACTTTATTGTCGTCACTTTATTTTCGGGTTTTGTGCCTATGGTTACTATTATAAATGGTGGTGTCTTATACTTATTATTTCTACCTCGCTACTTTTGATATACTTATATGAGCACACATTTAGGTTTTGATTTTATTGAACACGCCTTGGTTATTTTTGTTCGTTATTGTTATTTATATTCTCATATACTAGTAGTTCGTCCTTATATTTATTCCTGCTGTATACTTATTTAAATCCATCCTTTTGTATGTTGTTCATGCATATATATATCTTCAAAAAATTTCATCCACCCGTTCTAAGTAAACCATTATGAGTTAGTTTGTGATATGATAGCTTGCGCTTTTGATTTTACAACTTATCGTTTAGTTTTAAATTTCGAGGACGAAATTTTATAAGGGTGGTATGATATAATACCCAGCCCCTTTTATACCAAAATCTGTATTTTGTTACTTTATAATTCTATTTATTTTATTTATAATTTTATTCTAAACCCCATTTTTTTCTTTTATCAATTAAACCCAAACCCTTCAATTTATTCATTCAAATCCCAGCCCAATTTCCCCCAGCAGCCCACACTCTTTTTCCCACCATTTTCCTCTTCATTTCCCTCAGCCCAGTCCAGCCCATTCTTTTTAACTTAAACTTAATTTCTTTTACTCTAAATCCGGCCCAGCATAAATCCCCTCAGATTTTTCAAAAACTTAATCTCTTTTAAAAAAAACCCCGGCCCGCTTATTTTTTCACATTGGAATTATTTTATATCCACCAGCCCGGCCCTCTCTCAATATTTAATCCTTTTTCCTTATTTTTCCCGAGCCCACTGAGCCGGCCCACTCCCTTAAATTCTCTATTTAATTTTCTCTTTTTTCTTCTGGCCCGGCCCACTTTTTCCTCAGCAGCCACTCCCGCGTCCCCAGCCCATGCCTACACCCGCTTCACCGACCCGACCCGCTTCTACACCCCCTTCTTCCCAACGGCTATTTCCCACGATTCCTGCTCGCGATCCATTTCCTCCACCGTGACCCACGCCGTCGCCAACGCCAGCGCTCGTGTGCCGTTACCCCGACTCACGCAACCCTCGTCTCCCCTAACTCCTTCGAACTCCCCATCGCTCTCCCTCGTTCTCCTTCTTCCTCCTCTTCCCGCTACCACTCCCAACCCACGCACACAAAACACCGACGGCACGCTCGCCTCGCCACTGTCACCGGCATCGCTTCTCTCTCTTTTCGCTCCTCCCCCGTCTCTCCAGAAACCCCGAGCTTCCTCTCTCCCACTCCACTGCACCCACCAAGCAAACTTCCCTGCACACCCGAGCACGAGCCCCTGTGCCCTCTCGCCGGCGAGCCCCCACTATGTCTCGTCGACTCCCCCGCACCATCATCGACCGCAGCATCATCATCATCATCCTCGTCGTCGTCGTCATCTCTCTCACTATCTCTCTCTCACCCTCGCTCTATTCTCTCTCTCTAACTCTGCCTCTCTCTATTCTCTCTCTTTCCCGCTCTGCTTCTCTCTCTCTCAGTTCACTCTTTCTCACTGTTTCTCTCTTCCTCACCCTCTCTCTCTCAATCTCTCTCTTTTCTCTCTCTAACTCTCTCAATCTCTGTCTCTCTCTCTCTGATCTCTCGCACTCCCTCTTTCTGTGTGCTCTCTCTCTCTCTCTCTCTCTTGATCTTCCCTTCCCTCTCTCTGCCCCCTCTCAATCTCTCTCTCTACAACTCCAATTCTTTCTCTCTCACTCTCCTATCAACCGGCCAACACCACAAACACCAGTGCCAAAACCGAGCCTGTGCCACCCAGTTCAAGCCGAAGCCAAATCTTGACGTTGTTGCTCGCGCGTGTGTCGTTGCCGTGCCGCGCGTGTGTCGTTGTCGCAGCCGTGTGCCCCAAAACGTCTCCAGGCAAGTTTTCTACTTGCTACATGCTAAGCTATGCTTGTTACAAACTAACATCGTATAGATTCTATAATTATTTTCTGAATAAAATCATATTACGTACCTGTTCGATGCATATTCTCAAAGATAATACTTTTCTAAATCGACGGAACTGGATTGTTTATGTTGGCACTTGTTGTGATTGTTAGTTATATGTATGCCCTAGAGGCCATTACTATACATAGGATGTATATTGTAGTAGATGCTTGGACATATATAGGGAGGACTTTCTTGCTCGACATGATAGTATGCTATCTGGTTGATCTTTACCTTAACTTGTACACTGATTGTCTCTCTGTTACATGTTGGTAAAGCCCTTAGGATGTGTACTTGACTACCTGGACTATGATGCGGATCATACAAGTGGGGACATGGTAGTCTATAAGTACATCCTTCAAGGTCCCTAGTCGTGGGTGTATCGAGACGGGGCATCGATATACTAGAGTAGACTAGCGTATACCTTCTCGACCCATACAGATGGGCGATGGATGATCCCATATCCATTGGTGTTTGACATCAGAGATGATATACGCATGCTCAGTAGAGACTGGGTACACTGGACGGACTCGCCGAGAACTCCCATATGGTATTATACCTTACGTCAGATGGCAGTTCTCTGGTGACACTGGTACAGGTTAGTCTGTAAACCCGAGATCGTCATAGAGTCTTGTGTGATTCCCACTTTGCTTTGAATTCCACCTTACCACGTCCAAGAGGGCGTGCAAAACGGTGGTTTTTGGGTACAGTCCCGAATCACATGGAGGCAATGAGCGATAGGAGGGGATTCGTCTCTCCCGGTATAGGGAGTTGATGTTGCGCTGTGTGCGATTGGCTATAACCGGAAATCTCTGGCCAGGTTGCTGAGATTTACTGGTAAGTGTTACCAGTAGTTTCTCGAACTGTTATAGACCTCATATCGACACGAATTATCGAGCTATTGGGGTCTGACGTTTACCACCCCTAGGCGAGATATGCGACATATCAGACGACGAGACCGGACTGTACGGTAAGTGTTACTGGTTGGATTCACATGAGTTTGAGCGGGCTTGCTCGTCGATCTTCTGATCGCTCAATACCCGGGTGGCCGTTACGTTTAGCAGACCGCTTGCGGCTTGTGGGTGTTTGATATGATCATCATCTGCTGCCGGCGTATTGACGAGTCTTTAGAGTCCTACACAAAGGTTTCCTGGCTCAAGCGAAACGAAATAGGAGCGCATATGAGATATGTGCGGGACCGAGAATAATGCGTGTATGTGATACCGTATTCTATTCTCGCGATGAATGTATCGAATGGTTGTATGCGATATAACATAGTTATCGAATCAAGGGTTGATTCGATAAGCCGATACATTGGATATTAGTCGGTTATATGCGATATGACCGGATCGTTAAATCAAGTGTTGATTTAATGATTTAATACATAATTATATATTTGATATATTACTATGCATCAACTAGTTTTGGTTCACTTTAAATGGATTTTCTCACTTAATTTACACAAGTTGTATATGTGATATACTTTTATGCACTTGTTTGTATCATGTTTGATGATACATGATAGTTTGTGTGTTTGGTTTAAACCATGGTTGGTCAATGGTTAGGGTTTCATTTGCTTTATTTGTTTATTTCATTTATTTATTTTTGGCAAGAACCTAAAACAAAATGGTGGTGGCATTCTCTTTTTGACTTGAAGCTTCATGAAGCTTCATACCTTTATCTACCATTTTGTTTTTTCCTTTGACCCTAACCATTCACCTAACAATAGTTTATTCTCTACACTAAACTATGGTTAGATATATGATACTTATCATATTATTTTCTATTTTAAAATACTTATGATATTCTTTTCTTCTTCTTCTTCTTCTTGAACAAAAGAAGAAAGCTTGCTAGCTTCAATGGCAACTTGAGAAAAAGAGTGAGAAATCCAATTCTAAAGTGAACCCACTTCCTATTTCTTCATCCTCTACCACTCGCCAAGTAGTATAGGGTGTTTTCTTCACAAGTTTCATGGCTTGGTGAAGTTGGAGCTTGATCTTGTGTTACCTCGATGTAGATCATCTTCGGCATCGAAATCGACGACCTAGCACGCCCATTTCTCCGATGAAGCCGACGCTAGAGCCCGGGATCCGATGATCGCAGCGAGGGGACTTCATCACGAAGCTATGGAGGTGGAGGACCGGATCTGCAAAGGTTGTATTTTCGTTCACTTAGCAGTAAAGTTGTTTACTAGCTTGTAGTTTCATCTAATCTCTAGTTAACGATCCGTATTAGGGTTTGTAGGCACCGGAAATTTTTGAAATTGGCATGGTTGATGCCTTATGAGACCTCATTAGTGTGCCTAGGTACCCTACAGTGGTATCAGAGCCTAACTAGAGCCTTAGGCGAAGTGTAGACGAAGTTAGAAGTCCGTTCGAACCCGAAACCCTAATCCAATAGCCTTCTCTGTACATTTTTCCAAAACTGGGAATTTTCCTTATTAAAAATTCTTAAAAAATTCAGCAGGAGATTCTAAGAATTACGGTGCAAAATTGACCAAGAGATTCGATTAAAGAGCGGCAGAACCGCGGCATTAGCATGGCTAATGCGGCGGTTCCACGGCCACTTAGTGTCTTCAGCCAGTCGTTTTCGCACAGTAACTTCTTTCATTCATTGCTGAGTTTTCTGGGAATTTTTAAAGTTTACTCAAGAGTTGAGTATTTTGGGTTGTATTGGGAGTTCGTTTGTTCGATCAGATTGTCAAACTTTGTCTATGTGTTTTTCCGGATAATTTTAGAACATGTTAAAAAGTTTGACCGGATAGAAATACCCACTTTTTCCCCTGCCGGGAAATTTCCAAGTGTTGGATTTTTCCGTGGTTTAAAGACGTTCTAAGTAGTGCAAGTAACTCGATGGACCCTCTAGAAGACAACAAACCTTAACTCGATTATGTGACCGTCTTGAACTGCCCTTTGAACCTTCGGGTTTGGGGCAGTACGGCGTGCCACGTGTGAGGCGTTGGCTTGACCCTTCTACGGCTGGACCGTTGGTACTGAGGCACGAAGTGAATGTTTTTAAACTTATTTCATGTGTTGAGCTGTTTCGGGAAAACTTGGGTGTTCGATTGTTCGATCGGAAAGTTTAACATTTTCTATCTTATCCGGAATGTGATACAATAATTGGAATTCATAAATAGTTATGAGATAACTAATATGAATGTTATAAACATAGCACTTTAGTCTCACTTGATCGGTTGCCACGGAATTTTGATGCGATCAAAAGTCCGTCGCAATCACGTAGCGTACGCGGATACTCGCCGGTAAACTTAATAGACAGCCACGCCCCATAGCCCCGACCAAGTGACTGTTGGAGAACCCCATCGTCGAAAGCATCCGTTCGGGTGCTCCCGGCAGCGGTGTTCTGCCTTAGTACACTTCGTCGACGGTATCGGGGGTGCGGCCGCCTACTAAACTTTGCGACGAGCATTCGATCAGGATGTCGGGAATCTTGTTGAATTGCCCGACTTGATATTGAAAAGTGTTTTCGATAATGAGACTAAAATGCGGGGTTTATAATAGTTGGGCATGTGATGTCTAAGTAATTCATTTGATTAGGCATGCGATGTCTATGGAGGTTGCGGATTCCAACTGTTGTAGTTTTACACTTTCTTTTCTGTGACCGTAAGTGTAATATGTGATATCACCGGTTTCGTTGCTATATGTCAACGACAATTGGGATGCGCATATTTACTTACGTTGATGACATGTGATGTTATGTGTTGCTGGATATGTTATATTGGATCGTCGTGTTTGAATAGCCGGGGGTTTTTATGTGAGATGAGTGTTTTTCATTTTCATTCATGTAAAATCTTGTATGTAATATTCTTTTATTGGCGCACTTCCAGGTTGCGGAAGATGTCACCGTTTGTATATTATTTACTTTTCCGCATTAGGATAGACCCAAGGAGGAGGGCACAAGTAACCGGGTTCTAGAGTCCAGTGGGAGACCAACTCGAGGAGTCGAGTCCGGGTCTCCTAACTCTAGAATTGGTAGGGTTGCTTGCCGCTCTCGTAGGGGTCTAGGGGTGTGGGTTTGGCTATTCTTCGCGACCGTGGAATCCGTGTTTTATACTGGCTCGTATTGAAAACACGGATGTCCTAGTATATTCAATGTTTCATATGTTTCTTCTGCTGCGATATCTGTGATGTGATCATGTGATATGTTCTGTGATGGATACTGTATATAGTATATATGATATATTATATAGACGTTACTTATGTTTTACACCCGCGCTAGCCCTGCCCCGCTCTGCCGTTAGTTACCTAACCTAACGGTGCACGAGGGGACATCGAGGCGAATGCGGATGGCATAAGTGTACGTCGTATTTATCTGTGATGTTTAGGTACTTAAATGATGGGACTTCATTAATATGATTAATGAAAGAAAAAGAAACCTAAAGATGTTGTGGAATCGAATTTCTAAATAAAACAGGTAGCTACAGTTCTTGCTTTGCACAGCGGTATATATGATATATCCTGCACCTTATTCTATGAGAAAAGGACCGAGATCCCTTCACCTGGAGTGACTCCTTTAGCAATAACTGGCAGATGCTACACACTCGGTTTGTCTTATGATAACTTCTATAGTTTCTTCTTTGCACAGTGATATATATGATATATCCCGCACCTCATTCGACGAGGAAAGGGCCGGCGATCCCTTCACCGGGAGTGACCCCTTTAGCAAAACTAGAAAAGACTCAAAAACACTCCATTTCAAAATTCATTCGATCCTACAACGATATCAAGTTCATTACGCAATAGGTTTTCAGAAAAACCTATCGTAGCCCTCCGCCATTTCAGAGAAGTAGTAGTCAGTATTCGTGCTGCGGTTGTTGGCCTTTGTCAAGGCGCAGTGTGCGGTAGCTGACTGGTGCTTATCTGCTTATGCATATGATGCAGATTGGGTTAGGGTAGTCGTGCGACCTTGTTGGCCTTTGTCAAGGGTCGTGCGGGTGGGTTTAATTCAATCAAGAAATGACGGGTTGAACTTGACTAGCAGCCTATGGTTTGTTGGCCTTTGTCAAGGTCATAGGAGGCTAGGGGGAAAATTATCGGGAATTTCAAGTGTTGAAATTTGCAGTGAGATTGCATACCTTCTATGAGATAGTTGGATCCCGATACCCGCTGCGAATAAGAGTTACTCCTGGGAGAGTTTTACACATTACAATTAGCCGATCAAGTAGGTGTCTAGAAAGGTGTCAACGGGGTTACGCCTCTGGGAAAACGAGGTTTACATTAATTAGGTTCGTGCGAATGCACGGGGGACCTCCCTCAAAGTACCGACACTGGCCTGGCTGAAAGATTGGCGAACTTGTAGCGTGCAATTAATCCCGGCTAGTCTTTCCTTTTCGGGTTTGAAGGAAGATTTGATAAAAAACAATGGGAGCCATCCTGATTAGATAAAATAAATAACCAATCTGATCCTGCAAGAGCGCACGCTGAGTGTTTTCTTCTCTCTCTCCAGGTAGCGACCATATCACGCCTTAATCAAGATAATAATACGGAATATTGACCGAACCCGCTTGTTATACTGAGCTGGGGAACGTTGGTCCCGCTCCAACTTATAATTGTTATAAGACAGAGCAGGAAATTGGGGAATACCAGATTTCCCGTGCCACCCAAACGAAGAAAGTGCATATGATGCATCTCCTTCGGGTGTGTTCATTACAAAAGACTGTTTCTCTATATCCTCCACGTCCTGGGTATTTGATACCGGATCAGGATCCCAGATATGTAATCTGTTACATAGGGCTACAGAAAGGTAGAGAACTGAGAACGGTTGATAAGTTTCATGAGACAGAAAACGGGGCAAGTGTTGCAGCCAAGTCTGTTGGTCACTGTCACCCTGTATTACCAAAATACATTGATTCTGAACGAATGTTATTAGATACCGAACCTGATATACAAAATCATATCACTCTCCTTATTAGTAAAGAAATGATAAAATTTTGTATTGTTGGATAATGTTTTGAACATTTCCTATATCAAAAGTTGATCGGTTCAGGCACGTTATCTAAAAGCATTGATGTTCTAAATAAAACTACAGTTTTTAGTATATAGAACACACACAAGAGGAAGAGTTCAGAAATGAACGACTTCTTCTTGAGGCATTGTAGACTAGGTCATATCAATGCGACCCGACTAGCTAAAGTTACATGTAGATGCATATTCAAATCAGTTTGAATTTACATCTTGTGAAACTTGCCAGTCATGTCACAAAGATAAGATGACCATAGCTCCGTTTACTGGAAACAGAGAAAGAGTTAGTGAACTCTTGGGATGATACATGTTGATGTATAAAGGTCCCCAGTCTATACATGCCAAGACCGGTTCTTTGTATTTCATTACATTCTCTGATGATCTCTCAAGATTCAGACATATGTTCCTGTTGAAACACAAGTCCGAACCTTTTGAGATATTCACGGAATATAAGTTAGAAGTAGAGAACCAAAATGAGAGTATAAGTATTATGTCCTTTGATGCGATCAGGGAGGAGAATACTTGTGCATGGAATTCCTGAACTATTCTAAAGGAGAATGAGATTCTCTCTCAGCATTACTCCTCCGAATACACCACAGCACAACGTTGTATCGGGGCGGAGCAATCGCACCCCATTCGATATGGTGCGCTCTATGATGAGTAATACTGAGTTACCTGTTTCCTTTTGGGAGTTATGCGCTTGAGAAGCTGCATACCTATTGAATAGGGTTTGAATCAGATCACAGCCTACCACTCCATATGAGATATGGTATGGGAAGAGCCCATGTCTTAAGCTAGTTAAGATTTGGGGTTGTCCGACCTATGTCTAAAAGCAAAATCCGGACAAGCTCGAGGCAAGGTTAGTTATGTAGAACTGGAAAGGTTCCAGCTATGCAAACTACAGCAGATGATTTGGTACAACCAAAGGATTCAGTAGATACCAACGAACCTCAGCCTCTCCGCCGATCTAGTAGGGTTTCTCACCCACCTGAGAGATACTTCAGTTTCTCTATGACAGTGGGAGTGAGTATTGCATCATGAGATGATGACCCAACTAGTTTCGAGCTGGCCATCAGGAGTGAGACTCTGTAAGAATGGCTGGATGCTTAGTGATCTGAGATAGAATCCTTATACACGAACAAAGTATGGACTTTGGTTGCTATATCTAAAGGGTTAAATCCCCATCAGGAGCAAGTATATCTTGAGAAGATTACTTGGTGTAGATGGAAAAGTTGAGACTTTCAAAGCTAGACTTGTTAAAGGTTTTCGTCATCGACCAGGCGTGGATAATGATGAAACCTTTTCCAGTGGCTATGCTTAAGTCCATCCGGATCCTACTTGCCACGGCTACATACCATGACTACGATATCTGGTGGTTAGGTGTCATGACTGCTTTTCTAAATGATGTTTTAGAAGAGAACATCTGTAAGTACACAGCCAGAGGGCTTCGTAGACAGTGGGAGCAGCGGAAACGTGTGCAAGTTGCTTTATAGGAAAAAGCAGACATCGCGGAGTTGGAACGTCTGTTTTGATGTAGTTGTCAAAGAGTTTGACATCATCAAAATAGTAGATGAACCTTGTATAAACAAAAAGGCAGTAGGGAGTATGGTGACGATCCTCGTAGAGTACGTGGATGACATACTCTTGATAGGGAAGGAGTTTCCTATGCTACGCTCGGTCAATCTCCGCTTATCAAAAGGATTCTCCATATAGGATCAAAGTGATACCTACTAAATCCTAAGTTTTGGATCTATGAGATAGATCTAAATGGATGTTAGGATTCTCACTTGTTAAAGTGAGATGGTATCAATTGATCCTGGGGAGAATCACTGGAAGTGTTCCAGGGTGATAAGAACGACTGAATGTCAGTCACAGGCATTGTCTTTACCCTTAGTAAAGGGACGGTATGTTGGAAGAGTTCCAAGCTAGATACCGTGGCCTACTAGACGATAAAGGCAAGATACATCGCTACTTAAGATGCTACCAAAGAGGTAGTCTGGATGTATATTTGTTCATGAGATGAACTTAGTTCCTCCTATTGTGTGACAATGGAGTTGTGGCTTATGCCAAGGAACGTCCGTCCCATCAGTGATCTAGACATATTCTGAGGCAGCATCACCTGATCATGGAGATGGTTGATCTCCAAGGAGATCGAGGTTAGGAGAGTAGACTCAGAGGACAACACGGCGGATCCACTCACAAAGGCCTTTTCCCAGAGAGAGACTTTTATGGGATGGTTGAGTATGAGATACTACAACCACTGCTATCAGATGGCCCTAGTGCAAGTGGGAGATTGTTAGTTATATGTATGCCCTAGAGGCCATTACTATACATAGGATGTATATTGTAGTGGATGCTTGGATATATATAGGGAGGACTTTCTTGCTTGACATGATAGTATGGTATCTGGTTGATCTTTACCTTAACTTGTACACTGATTGTCTCTCTGTTACATGTTGGTAAAGCCCTTAGGATGTGTACTTGACTACCTGGATTATGATACGGATCATACTAGTGGGGACATGGTAGTCCATAAGTACATCCTCCAGGGTACCTAGTCGTGGGTGTATCGAGACGGGGCATCGATATACCAGAGTAGACTAGCGTATACCTTCTCGACCCATATAGATGGGCGATGGATGATCCCATATCCATTGGTGTTTGACATCAGAGATGATATACGGGTGCTCAGTAGAGACTGGGTACACTGGACGGACTCGCCGAGAACTCCCAGATGGTATTATACCTTACGTCAGATGGCAGTTCTCTGGTGATACTGGTACAGGTTAGTCTGTAGACCCGAGATCGTCATAGAGTCTTGTGTGATTCCCACTGTGCTTTGATTTCCACCTTACCACGTCCAAGAGGGCGTGCAAAACGGTGGTTTTTGGGTACAGTCCCGAATCACATGGAGGCAATGAGCGATAGGAGGGGATTCGTCTCTCCCGGTATAGGGAGTTGATGTTGCGCTGTGTGCGATTGGCTATAACCGGAAATCCCTGGCCAGGGTTGCTGAGATTTACTGGTAAGTGTTACCAGTAGTTTCTCGAACTGTTATAGACCTCATATCGACACGACTTATCGAGCTATTGGGGTCTGACGTTTACCACCCCTAGGCGAGATATGCGACATATCAGACGACGAGACCGGACTGTACGGTAAGTATTACAGGTTGGATTCACAGGAGTGTGAGCGGGCTTGCTCGTCGATCTTCTGATCGCTCAATACCCGAGTGGCCGTTACGTTTAGCAGACCGCTTGCGGCTTGTGGGTATTTGATATGATCATCATCTGCTGCCGGCGTATTGACGAGTCTTTAGAGTCATACACAGAGGTTTCCTGGCTCAAGCGAAACGAAATAGGAGCGCATATGAGATATGTGCGGGACCGAGAATAATGCGTGTATGTGATACCGTATTCTATTCTCGCGATGAATGTATCGAATGGCTGTATGCGATATAACCTAGTTATCGAATCAAGGGTTGATTCGATAAGCCGATACATTGGATATTAGTCGGTTATATGCGATATGACCGGATCGTTAAATCAAGTGTTGATTTAATGATTTAATGCATAATTATATATTTGATATATTACATTGCATCAACTAGTATTGGTTCACTTTAAATGGATTTTCTCACTTGATTTACACAAGTTGTATATGTGATATACTTTTGTGCACTTGTTTGTATCATATTTGATGATACATGATAGTTTGTGTGTTTGGTTTAAACCATGGTTGGTCAATGGTTAGGGTTTCATTTGCTTCATTTGTTTATTTCATTTATTTATTTTTGGCAAGAAACTAAAACAAAATGGTGGTGGCATTCTCTTTTTGACTTGAAGCTTCATGAAGCTTCATACCTTTATCTACCATTTTGTTTTTTCCTTTGACCCTAACCATTCACCTAACTATAGTTTATTCTCTACACTAAACTATGGTTAGATATATGATACTTATCATATTATTTTCTATTTTAAAATACTTATGATATTCTTTTCTTCTTCTTCTTCTTCTTGAACAAAAGAAGAAAGCTTGCTAGCTTCAATGGCAACTTGAGAAAAAGAGTGAGAAATCCAATTCTAAAGTGAACCCACTTCCTATTTCTTCATGCTCTACTACTTGCCAAGTAATATAGGGTGTTTTCTTCACAAGTTTCATGGCTTGGTGAAGTTGGAGCTTGATCTTGTGTTGCCTCGACGTAGATCATCTTCGGCATCGAAATCGACGACCTAGCCCGCCCATTTCTCCGATGAAGCCGACGCTAGAGCCCGGGATCCGATGATCGCAGCGAGGGGACTTCATCACGGAGCTATGGAGGTGGAGGACCGGATCTACAAAGGTTGTATTTTCGTTCACTTAGCAGTAAAGTTGTTTACTAGCTTGTAGTTTCGTCTAATCTCTAGTTAACGATCCGTATTAGGGTTTGTAGGCATCGGAAATTTTTGAAATTGGCATGGTTGATGCCTTGTGAGACCTCATTAGTGTGCCTAGGAACCCTACAGTGATGAATACCATGTACAAATTGCACTGTAAAATATGACCGTTAACAACTAAAACGACTACCCCCAAGTATAACCGTAAAACTGGAATTTTCTTGTACCTGAAAATCGTTAAAATCACCATAAATTATATACATACCGGAATGATGCGCTCGAGGGCTCAAATCGAAGAAAACTCAACTAAATTTAACCCTATGCAAGTTTCTATTAGTTTCTGTACATAAATGATGACAAGATTTGGATCGGAGTGCGACTCTGGACTGCAGTCCAGAGCGACTCCAGTTGTTGTTTACTGTCCCGTAATGAAAACCACCCTGTTTCCTTAACTCTTAGATTGCGGAACTCCACTGTTTATTTTAGGAGAATGTGTTATCTAGACAACACAAGTGGTTTCATCCTGTTTCGTTATCGTTTGTTATTTAATCTGTAATTTAATAGATGTGGACGTATAACAGTTCAGAACAGATTCTGAGATGACATATTAATGTTAAACAGTGTATAACTCCTGACGTACAAATGCGATTGAAGATCCGTCTGTTGCGTTGAAAACTTTACTGAAAACCCTAGAATTTATCCAACTGTAGCATCGCTAAAATCTGATCCCAACTGGGATTAAAATGCGTTGCGAAACGGATTTCTGATTCTGAAACAGGATTTCCAGCCGTGAACGCTTAAAATGAAATGGCTATAATTAATGACCCTGGAACCCGATTGGCATGAAATCAAATTCGCTGGATAGATAACTGAACATACTATTTATTTCCCCGTTCATAGTTTCACTAAACTGTGACCGTATGATTTATGATACATTATTCAAGTGGTAGATTACAAATTCATGACATCCTAAACATACTTTATATAATGTTTACGCATCATATCATACATATGTCACTGCATTGATAACCTAGTGATAACGTATATTACCCAGTGTTAGGTATTAGTGATGATTGTGGTAAGTACGTTAGTGTTCGTGTATCGGTGAATAAGTGATAGTGATATGTACTTGTACACAATCAGTGAACCTTATTATTCTATTGCATTGTCGACGTCTGTGAGACGCGTATACGTGTGACTATAAGTGGTATGGGACACTTATGGAAGCTCTTGCACGGGTGTCATAGATAAAGCACCAGACACTGCCATTTATCTTAGGTATTAGTCGGGACGTGCTTGATGGAGGTCCTGCCTCCAGCTCTCGCGCAGACTTGTCACAGACCGATTGGTATTTAGGGTTATGGTTAGCGTTTGATGTAGACCACGGGATGTGGGGTAGTTTAAGTGTGAGTTCAACAGAATCTCGGGAGTCCCATGCCGGCTTATATATTTAGGGAGATATATGGAGATTACAGGGTACGTGATTATTACCATGATATACATGTTGGGCCCGTGGTTTCTTGCTCTTGGGTTCTACCCTTGGGTGGAGGACACTCGCGAGTGGTTGATTCTCATACTTAGACTGACGATAGGTTTAGTGACCTGTACAGTGAGACTTAGAGACTGATAGGGATGATAGCATCGATATACATATTTACTGTGTTGACATACGTGGCATTTCATTCCACTGCTTTTACTGTTCCGCTGCATTGGTTACTACATGTTCATACCCATACTGCCATTGATCTACTGTTATATATAACTATTATCACTGCTAGAATTGTCACATGATTTTATATATTATATTGCTAATGTGTCGCTCTGACGACCTGAGTATGCATGCTCAGTGTGAGGAGAAGATTTAGCCTGGGCCAGGACTTGACGTATATCACAGACACCTCGACTTGCGATCCAGAGTTATAATCGTTTGTTTCCTCTCAGGTCAGTTCTTTACATTGTTTCATTCAGTTACTGAATTTCTCATTACCTGCGCAACATTTACTGTTTACCATGAAAAACTAGAAGCCGAAGTGTGACTACCGCAGGACATTTCCTTGACCGTAGGAGCATGGCTGGCCTTGTCGACCCCTCGCATTCCGTATTTTGGGAAGCGGGGCGTGACATGGTTTAGTTGGTATCAGAGCCAGGTTTTGCTTCGATTGGGATTGCAGTTTTCCGTGTAGAGCTTGGCAATCTAAGACTTTCCTTGGTCTAGGTTGTAAACTTGTTATTCTTGATCCATATTCACATCGTGTGTTCAGCTATCCATTCGCTAGGGTTGCGGGCGACTTGGCAAGGTTACGTGGTTGCAATTGCACTACCGTACTCTGTTTAAGTGACTTAGAGTCATACCGTTGATTTTTCCACTTGTAATGAATTTCATCACATCTGATACTCTTGAATCTTTGTCCAATCCACATTATATTTTGATTCGTATAGCTTGTGCCTTATATCATCCTAAAAAATTATTGTTTCAGGATCATGTATTCCAACGACTCTTCCTCTATCTCCATTCCCCAGAATCAGACTGTTGAGATCCTGAGTGTACTGCAAGGTTTAAAGGTAGCCCAGGAGTGAACAAACGACTTATTAGCTGAAGGACTGAGAAGGCAGGTGAGTCAGGCACCAGCGGGAGTCTCCAATCATAAAGGGATCCCCGTTAGATGAGGAAAAGAGAAGAAGATGAAGCGCCAATTTGTTTCCCCGCGACAGAAGCAGCAGAAGACCAAATGTTACGAGTACTGTAAGAGGCCAGGACATCTTCAGAGAGATTGTCGCCTCGCCCACGGGAAATGTCTAATTTGCGAATCCAGCGAACATCTCATCAACGGTTTCCCAAAAAGGAAAGAGCTACAAGGAGGAGACTCATCCACGCTCTCCACCTCTGCCAAATGATGATTATTGCATAGTTCAAACATCGAGGATAAGGCGGACCCAGTGCAGGATTCAACTCGCGTGACGAGAATGCAGCGGTCTAGCAATCAAAGAAGAATTTTCATGTTTTCTAATTTCAGTATTATGTTGTCATCCTTTTATAAATATTTCTTTCCGTTTGGAATCTCGTATCCGTAGAACTTTTAGTTGAATGAAATAAAAACTTTGAATCGTAATATATGTATCATTCTCTTGTCTTTTCCCCCTTATTCATACTATTCAATATCACAGCATTATTATTCTGATTTTCGGCTCCTGCCACCGCATGTCTTTCTATACTTTGTACACTTAGCTATTTTCTTGAGCTATCCCACTGTCTAATCACGACTCTTTCCTTTCAGGCCATGGCCCACCCTGGAGCGGCGCCGCATCTAGATGAGGATGCACAGTCATGCGTTTCCTTAGACCGCATGCTGGCGAGTTCTGATAATGAGATCAACGGCCCCCAGATCATTTTCGGAAACAGCGATTCCGAAAACGAAGGAGCAGCCGCCCCAGAGTTTGACATGATAGGCGATTCCGACGAAGAGGAAGGAGACCCTGAAGAGAACCCGATAGAAGAAGATCCCGAGGAAGACCCGATAGAAGAAAATCCAGTAGAGGAAAACCCCATTGAAGAGAATCCAGGAGAAGAGAATCACATAGAATGGGACCTCGATGAAGAAGCTCCATCCGAGGAAGAAGGACCAGAAGATCAAGACCCTGCTGTGGAAGAACTCCCAATGACGATCCCTGCGAGGCGATATGGAAACGGACGTCCCTACCTGAGTGCTCGAGCCTACCGCAACCTGCTGAATCTCCACAACCGCGACTGACGGGATTTCTTTTAGATGTTTTCTTCTCTGGCCAAATAAATCTGTGTATAGTTTAGGGCCACCTTTCGTTTTTGAGAATGTTTTGTTCAGAATCTTCTGGAATAGAATAAATTGCTGAATTCGCTAATCTTTCAATCTTCTTAGTTCACTTACAACTTGATTATTTCTTCTATACAATTATTTTCCTACTGAGATCTGTCCACCCCAACTCCTTACATTGCCTTAGCCCTCACTCAGATTAACCAGTACCACACCCGATCTTTAGAGGTCCACCTTCATCCTTCGTCTTTGCCCCGTTTGAGATCCTTCTGGGAGGAGGACATTCCTTGTGAAATTTCCGAGTTCGCTAACTATTCAAATTTTTGATTCATATGATGTACCGACCGTTGTTCTCCCCATACTTTTTTTTCCTTGTAGTCCTTGCTGCTCACCCTTACCCCAATCTCTCTGACCGTTAGCCTAAAGCCGCCACACTCCGACCTTTGTATGAGCCACACTTCCTTGAAATCCTTACCCTAACTATATTTGGGGACAGCGCTATTCAAAAATTTAGTTTTCATTATTTTTGTGCGTGTTATTGATTACTCCGTTTTATGAATTTTAAGTACACTATTATTATTCTCATTTTCAGTAGCGCAACCTTACACCGCGCATATTTTGTTCCATATTTCTTATTTTCACTATATGAGTTTCCTAATTTATTTTAAAACTATTTGATCGATACCTCGTCCTAAAATGTTTTAACCTACCGACTAAATTTCCGCTACTTTATTGTCGTCACTTTATTTTCGGGTTTTGTGCCTATGGTTACTATTATAAATGGTGGTGTCTTATACTTATTATTTCTACCTCGCTACTTTTGATATACTTATATGAGCACACATTTGGGTTTCGATTTTATTGAACACGCCTTGGTTATTTTTGTTCGTTATTGTTATCTATATTCTCGTATACTAGTAGTTCGTCCTTATAGTTATTCCTGCTGTATACTTATTTAAATCCATCCTTTTGTATGTTGTTCATGCATATATATATCTTCAAAAAATTTCATCAACCCGTTCTAAGTAAACCATTATGAGTTAGTTTGTGATATGATAGCTTGCGCTTTTGATTTTACAACTTATCGTTTAGTTTTAAATTTCGAGGACGAAATTTTATAAGGGTGGTATGATATAATACCCAGCCCCTTTTATACCAAAATCTGTATTTTGTTACTTTATAATTCTATTTATTTTATTTATAATTTTATTCTAAACCCCATTTTTTCTTTTATCAATTAAACCCAAACCCTTCAATTTATTCATTCAAATCCCAGCCCAATTTCCCCCAGCAGCCCACACTCTTTTTCCCACCATTTTCCTCTTCATTTCCCTCAGCCCAGTCCAGCCCATTCTTTTTAACTTAAAATTAATTTTTTTTACTCTAAATCCGGCCCAGCATAAATCCCCTCAGATTTTTCATAAACTTAATCTCTTTTAAAAAAAACCCGGCCCGCTTATTTTTTCACATTGGAATTATTTTCTATCCACCAGCCCGGCCCTCTCTCAATATTTAATCCTTTTTCCTTATTTTTCCTGAGCCCACTGAGCCGGCCCACTCCCTTAAATTCTCTATTTAATTTTCTCTTTATTCTTCTGGCCCGGCCCACTTTTTCCTCAGCAGCCGCTCCCGCGTCCCCAGCCCACGCCCGCACCCGCTTCACTGACCCGACCCGCTTCTACACCCCCTTCTTCCCAACGGCTATTTCCCACGATTCCCGCTCGCGATCCGTTTCCTCCACCGTGACCCACGCCGTCGCCCACACCAGCGCTTGTGTGCCGTTACCCCGACTCGCGCACCCCTCGTCTTCCCTAACTCCCTCGAACTCACCATCGCTCTCCCTCGTTCTCCTTTTTCCTCCTCTTCCCGCTACCACTCCCGACCCACGCACACTTCACACCGACGCCGCGCTCGCCTCGCCACCGTCACCGGCATCGCTTCTCTCTCTCTTTTCGCTCCTCCCTCGTCTCTCCAGAAACCCCGAGCTTCCTCTCTCCCACTCCACTGCACCCACCAAGCAAACTTCCCTGCACACCCGAGCACGAGCCCCTGCGCCCTCTCGCCGGCGAGCCCCCACTATGTCTCGTCGACTCCCCCGCACCATCATCGACCCCAGCATCATCATCATCGTCGTCGTCGTCGTCATCTCTCTCTCTATCTCTCTCTCACCCTTTCTCTGTTCTCTCTCTCTAACTCTGCCTCTCTCTGTTCTCTCTCTCTCCCTCTCTGCTTCTCTCTCTCTCAGTTCACTCTTTCTCACTGTTTCTCTCTTCCTCACCCTCTCTCTCTCAATCTCTCTCTGTTCTCTCTCTAACTCTATCTCTCTCTCTCTCTCTCTCTGATCTCTCTCACTCCCTCTCTCTCTGTGTTCTCTCTCTCTCTCTCTTGATCTTCCCTTCCCTCTCTCTGCCCCCTCTCAATCTCTCTCTCTACAACTCCAATTCTTTCTCTCTCACTCTCCTATCAACCGGACAACACCACAAACACCAGTGCCAAAACCGAGCCTGTGCCACCCAGTTCAAGCCAAGGCCAAATCTTGACACCGTGCCGCGCGTGTGTCATTGCCGTGCCGCGCGTGTGTCGTTGCCGCTGCCGTGTGCCCCAAAACGTCTCCAGGCAAGTTTTCTACTTGCTACATGCTAAGCTATGCTTGTTACAAACTAACATCGTATAGATTCTATAATTATTTTCTGAATAAAATCATATTACGTACCTGTTCGATGCATGTTCTCAAAGATAATAATTTTCTAAATCGACGGAACTGGATTGTTTATGTTGGCACTTGTTGTGATGAATACCTTGTACAAATTGCACTGGAAAATATGACCGTTAACAACTAAAACGACTACCCCCAAGTTTAACCGTAAAACTGGAATTTTCTTGTACCTGAAAATCGTTAAAATCACCATAAATTATATACATACTGGAATGATGCGCTCGAGGGCTCAAATCGAAGACGACTCGACGAACTTTAACCCTATGCAAGTTTATATTAGTTTCTGTACTTAAATGATGACAATATTTGGATCGGAGTGCGACTCTGGACTGCAGTCCAGAGCGACTCCAGTTGTTGTTTACTGTCCCGTAATGAAAACCACCCTGTTTCCTTAACTCGTAGATTGCGGAACTCTACTGTTTATTATAGGAGAATGTGTTAGCTAGACAACACAAGTGGTTTCATCCTGTTTCGTTATCGTTTGTCATTTAATCTGTAATTTAATAGATATGGACGTATAACAGTCCAGAACAGATTCTGAGATGACATATTAATGTTAAACAGTGTATAACTCCTGACGTGCAGATGCGATTGAAGATCTGTCTATTGCGTTGAAAACCTTACTGAAAACCCTAGAATTCATCCAACTGTAGCGTTGCTAAAATCTGATCCCAACTGGGATTAAAATGCGTTGCGAAACGGATTTCTGATTCTGAAACAGGATTTCCAGCCGTGAACGCTTAAAATGAAATGGCTATAATTAATGACCCTGGAACCCGATTGGCATGAAATCAAATTCGCTGGATAGATAACTGAACATACTATTTATTTCTCCGTTCATAGTTTCACTAAACTGTGACCGTATGATTTATGATACATTATTCAAGTGGTAGATTACAAATTCATGACATCCTAAACATGCTTTATATAATGTTTACGCATCATATCATACATATGTCACTGCATTGATAACCTAGTGAAAACGTGCATTACCCAGTGTTAGGTATTAGTGATGATTGTGGCAAGTACGTTAGTGTTCGTGTATCAGTGAATAAGTGATAGTGATATGTACTTGTACACAATCAGTGAACCTTATTATGCTATTGCATTGTCGACGTCTGTGAGACGCGTGTACGTGTGACTATAAGTGGTATGGAACACTTATGGAAGCTCTTGCACGGGTGTTACAGATAAGGCACCAGACACTGCCATTTATCTTAGGTATTAGTCGGGACGTGCTTGATGGAGGTCCTGCCTCCAGCTCTCGCGCAGACTTTTCACAGACCGATTGGTATTTAGGGTTATGGTTAGCGTTTGATGTAGACCACGGGGTGTGGGGTAGTTTAAGTGTGAGTTCAACAGAATCTCGGGAGTCCCATGCCGGCTTATATATTTAGGGAGATATATGGAGATTTACAGGGTACGTGATTATTACCGTGATATACATGTTGGGCCCGTGGTCCCTTGCCCTTAGGTTCTACCCTTGGGTGGAGGACACTCGCGAGTGGTTGATTCTCACACTTGGACTGACGATATGTTTAGTGACCTGTACAGTGAGACTTAGAGACTGATAGGGATGATAGCATCGATATACATACTTACTGTGTTGACATACGTGGCATTTCATTCCACTGCTTTTACTGTTCCGCTGCATTGATTACTGCATGTTCATACCCATACTGCCATTGATCTACTGTTATATATAACTATTATCACTGCTAGAATTGTCACATGATTTTATATATTATATTGCTATTGTGTCGCTCTGACGACCAGAGTATGCATGCTCAGTGTGAGGAGAAGATTTAGCCTGGACCAGGACTTGACGTATATCACAGACACCTTGACTTGCGATCCAGAGTTATAATCGTTTGTTTCCCCTCAGGTCAGTTCTTTACATTGTTTCATTCAGTTACTGCATTTCTCATTACCTGCGCAACATTTACTGTTTACCATGAAAAACTAGAAGCCGAAGTGTGACTACGGCAGGACATTTCCTTGACCGTAGGAGCATGGCTGGCCTTGTCGACCCCTCGCATTCCGTATTTTGGGAAGCGGGGCGTGACACTATAGCTTCCAGTTTTCTTTGCATTGCAGCCATTTCGGCTTTCACTACGATGGGAACGTCGAGCTAATGGATACCTGCCCTAGATGAAGACGATATTGGTCTAGTGCTCTCCCATTGTAACGTTTGTTCGGCGAGATCTTCCAGAAATTGCCATGCTTCGCTATCGTCTTTTGACATGAAATGACATTAACAAATGGTTTCAAGCATTTGTTTCGTGGCTGGATTAACACCCTCATATATAATTCGGCAAAGTTGACATCTATCGATTCCCGTGATGAGGGCATTGGACCAGAAGATCTTTATACCGTTCAAAGCATTTCCAAAAGGGTTCGTTGGGAAGTTGGGCAAACTGGTTAATCTCGCTTCGAATATAGGCAGTCTTATAATGAGGATAGAATTTCTTAAGGAACGCTATAACGAATTCATCTCATTTAGCGATAGAATGTGCGGAAGTGATATAAAGCCACTTTTCTGCTAGATCGCACAAGGTAAAAGGGCGAAGACGTAGTCGCAGAGCATCCCCTGAAAGTTGGGTTGTGCTCATCATCGCACATACGTTTTCGAATTTGGTTATAAAAAGTATGTGTCTTCGGATTTAAGCCCGTGAAATTTGGGCAACAAGTTGATGAAGTGGGGTTTAATTTCGAAATTATCCCCATTGGCTGGTGGAAGAGACAGACAACTAGGAAGGGGTCCACATACGAGGTAGTATCTTTCTTGGAGAGAGATGCGCAGTGGATTCTGCGCACCTATGGATGGTGCCAGGGTGGTATCGTTAATCCCAATGGAGATCCATCCATCTCAGGAGATGTGGTGAGTGGAGGATGAATAGAAGATGAAGAAGCACCGACTTTGAAGTCGATAGCAAAAACGCGGGCAAGACGGGCACTAGAATCCCGTGTCCAGCCGATCATGTACTAAGCGGGTTTAGTGCACGTGGCAGCCTGCGATATGTGTGAGAACACTTTTTAAAGAAGGTTTGTTTTGAAAAACGTCAGATTTGAGGCTTGACTAGGGTCACCTAGGTCAAGCCACTAGACCGCTCTTAAACTTCCTAAGGACAAGTCGTAAGATCAATCCTCTACTACCTCCTTATCAATCTTATGGGTAGATAAGTGCCAGATAAGTGGGAGGTATCTGTTATACGAATCACCAAAATAGCAGGCCTAATTAAGTATCCACTTTCTTTAGTCACACTTTTTTAGACACCACAAGAGAAATGCGGATAAGCAATAGATTACCCATGACCTTCCTCTGTCCTAATTGAGCGCGACAGTCCTTAGAGGCTTGGTATAGATAATTTTTATTAATATAGGGTGATAGTATGCTGGTTTTGTGATTTGTGGGGCCTAGGAAGGGTGATGAAATCTCCACCTAATCTGGATTTGGGTTTATTGCCCCTTAAAGTCCGGTTTAAATATGCAAAAACAAACCGAAATCAAAACACGCAAAAAGATTTTTTAGCGGCGCTGTTTGCAAAGAATCTTGCAGGTAAAATTATATTATTGGAGCTTTAGAGGACAGAGAAAGATAATAGGAGAGTACCTGAGGATTTTGGGGGCCCAATTCCACCAAGAAGCCGCGGTTCCGCCGCCAACAGTACTAAAGTGTCACGACCCGAATGTGGCATATGACCAGCACTTAAATCACGTGACATCTAAAGACATCGGCGCGGGCCAAGTAAGCCGAAAGCCGGAATCTAAACCCTTTTTTGAAAATATTGGAGGTGAGGTTTAAAATAGTCATCAGATGGAATTAGTTTAAAATAAACATTTATGTTTAACTACATATGTTTGAAAAAGCATATATGACGTTTTGAAATTCGACAGCACCTCCTTTGTAATATTTGAATAAAATATGATACAAGCACAATTATATAAAGCATCCCAACGGTAGCTAGCTTCCACGCCCAAAAGATGGAGCAACCAAGCAAACAATATACGACGCACAATGGCGAAGAAAAGAAAAGCAAAACAAAATCAACAATATAAAAAGGTCGACTCCAATGAGTGCGACGCCCATAAACACACAATTCTAAGTCTCGCTTCTAAGTCCATAATATACAAGTTCTAAGTCGATGGAGTTTCACTGGATACAAGAATATATAAAAATACAAGTGTGGGTGCGAACAACAGTAGCCCACCTACCAGAGCAATCACCGAGAAGAAGGGTGTGCTGCAATTCGCCGATAATCTGAGCGGTAAAATCTGCAAGAAACTATGGCACAACGGGGGTGAGTTGCCAACTCAGTGAATAAAAGTATATCACAATGTAGAAATCGAAATGCACAACGATACCTAGGTCTTAAGTATAGTACTATCATATCCTGTATTAATATAACATATGATATGCATATGTATCGTAAATGTAACTCTATCCATCACATGAATTATAAAATAGAATACATCATGCAAATGACATGTATCTAGGTATAAGCCCATAAGTAGCCGAAAATATATATGTAGAACCTCTTCTTTAAAATAGCCGCGGAATACATATATCACGATATAAAAGCAGACGTGATAGTATGAAATATAATAGGTATCTTATTTAAGATATACGTCTTGCTGTTTTACTAAAGAGTGTTAAGAGCTTTACAATTTAAAAGATCCCAGTGTCATATCAGACACGTCAAATAATGAGGCTATAGCTCGATTTTGAAATCCTTTTTATATGTAACAATCGGTAAAAAGGTTATTCAGGTACTGTCCTCCGGATCAGTCCTGGTCGGCTACAATAACTCATAACTGTAAGTCTACGATAGTGCCCCGGCCGTCAATCCGAGGTCAAACGCGGAATAAAAACTTTTATGAATTGGCGCTAACGCAGACTTTCACCCGGATCATGCCATTAACATAAACTAGCAAACTACAAAAAGGTTAGAATGGCTATACCGATCGATCCGTGTCCTTCGGTCTTTTAGCCATCATCACACGCTCGTCGCGGCATCTCCGATCTCGCTCGATCTGATCGTTGAAGTGGCACCACGTCAACGAACCTTTATACGAGCTCCCGCTTCAAACCGAAGCAACTCGAACATGAAGTATGCTAACCGACATGTCCAAGATGAAGTAGAGAATGAGTGTGAATACTTTGTCTCAATACACCCTAGGATTCTCATCACATGAGTTGGTTAGGGTGGAGGTTGAAGAAGATGCAAAGAGATGAAGAGTGTGAGCTCATGAAAATATCAAGAGAGCAAAAACCAAGCCCAAAAATATCATGGCTGCCCTCTCTCACTTGGTATGGTGATATATTGAGTTTTGTGTTAAAAAACAAAGAAAAGATCTTACCAAAATATCTCCCACAAAACCCTAAAATATCACACCCAAAACAAAAGTCATTAAGTCTATCATGACTCACTACATAACTCATTACCATGAGTCATTAGTGAACATGCTAGAATAATGACTCACCAAATGAGTCACACTTTCCAAATCCAATAAACATTTAAACCAAAATCTTTAACCAAAAAGAAATGCATCTTCTAAAGTAATCTTGTGACGGATCACAAGAATACCCCTCACCTGTATATACATACCTGCATCCGCATTCCGACTGAATATGAATACAATGAGACTAAAATATTCCGACTCAATATAATACTAGGATCCGTCTTAAACCAAAGCCCACTAGTATTATCTGTCCAAAACATGAAACGTGCACAAGTGCACGTGTATGTTCGAACCCTTCCATAAAACCATACGGTCTCTACAACGTTTTGCCCGAACTTAGGAAACTATCTATGGGGGACTCTAAAGAATCATCAATACCCTGGCAGTGGGTTTAACCACGAGCACGATAGTGGCACTAGCTGTGCGTAACGGCTACCTATGTATTGAGAGAAAGGGAAGCTGATGAGTGAACTCATCCTAGAACCCTACTGAGCCTATCAGTGACAATATCCGTACAGTCCAGTCCGTTCGTCTATGAGCATCGCATATCGGGCCTAGGGGGCTGGTAACGTCAGACCCCCAAAAGCAGTATAAGTCGTGTCGGAGTGTAGCCCAGAACACCCTGAGATACTACTGGAGTACCTACCAGTAAATCTTCTACCTTGGCCAAGGATTTTGTGTAATGGCTCTCCTAGATATAGCGTGATCTCACCCCCAATACTGGGAGAGACCCCTGCCGATCCGCTCACTGCCTCCATGTGGCTCGGGACTGTACCCAACTAAAACATGTTTGCACGACTCCTTTGAGCCGTGGTAGGGTAGTAATTAAAGCACAGTGGAAACTCACACGAGACAAATGACGATCTCAGGTCGATGAACTAATCTGTACACATGTGACCAGGGAACTGCTATCTGACGCTAGGTACAATACCAACTAGTAGGTTCCCGACGAGTCCTGTCCGGTGTACTCATAACGCAATAAGCACCTGTATACATTTTAGGTGAACCTACTGACATCAATGGCTTGTGAGACCGTCCACCGCCCCTCGTCGGGGTCTCGACTGTATACATTCACAGCTCGTGTGATACCGAACACCCAACTCCTCTACTGATCAGTCTCACAAGGCTTGTTTGTGAAACTATTGCATTCGAGAAATAGCCTCAGTGAGTGGATCCGCCAAGATGTTTCTTTCTATGTCTCTCTTAATCTCAAGTTCGCGGAGAAATCCATCTCCCGAATTGAGTAATACTTGTCTTAGAATATGTCTGGATATCTGATGGGACCTAGCTCATAAATGAAATCTAAATCCAAACTTCTTAGACTGTATCGTCAACTGAACTTAATCAGTATCCTGTGCCATGCCTTCCTCAGTATCTGCTTGGACCACCTGTCCAAACTACTGCCCCTCGTTAGAGGAAAAACTATAACTCTGACAGTCACCCTGTCATCCAGGTCACCTTGGATGCCTGGAATGATAACTGTCTCCCGTCTCGTTATCAAATCCCTAGAACATTCACTTATGTTCTAAAATTGTTTCCGAATGTTTCTCCAGGATTGGATTAATATATCAACTTATTGCATCTAGTGCAAAAACAACATCTGGTGTGGTACTTGACATCTCATGATTGACTCAATTGCCAAAGCAAGTGATATACCAATCATGCACATCCCTCTCCCCTTTAGTCTATAAGACACCTTTAGAGGGGGTGACTCCATCACCTGCAGGTACACCACCATGCCAGGAGTCGTCCATTCTAAAATACCTTTTAGAATACTGTCTAAGTACCCAGATTGGGACACTTCCCAAATCTAGATCTAAAACCATAGATCTAGTAACCAGAATATATGATATAATATCCATATCCTATGTGGAGAAACTACTGTGTGACAGCCATAGTATAACCGATCGTAGTATAGGAATTTCACTTCCTACTCTTTGTATGTCATCCAAATACCAGGACATCACACCCTACTACCTTCTTAACAGATCCATCCCCTATTCTGATGAAGTCAAATCCCATGACTATCACATAAAAAATAGATGATCTATCTCCGCTATATCTGCTTTAGTCTATAAATAGACACAAGCTACTTGTCCACTATCCTTCCGCTGCTCCCACTAACTACAACAACCCTCTGGCAGAATCATATACACGTGCACTTCTAAAGCTAGTTTAGAATGACGCTATACTTATCCTTCTGCCGGGTCTCATAGTCTGGAACAGCAGTAATGACAAGTCTGGGTAAACAAGAACCTCTCTGTCACCGTCCTTGAGGATACCGGAGTACCTCTCGGGTGCCTGAGGTTACCCACCATATCTGTGGAGTGGCCAAATGGAATATCAAACCTGATTGAATCTTTAGGTCCTATTAAATTTTCAGTAATCGTTTGCGGTTCTGGAATCACTTCCAGTTCTACCATACTCCCACTACTGTTTTCTGAAAAAGTCCATTTTACTAAAACTGTGGCGAGTCAAGAACAATATTACTATTGATCTTCCAGATGGTAGAAAATCAACTCTCGTCATAGCCCGGGTTAACCCACAAACAACCATTACAGAAACATGCCTTGAGTTATCCAGAGTCTGGATTTAAGCATAAGCCGGACAACTCCCCGTACCTTAACATCATTAAGATATGAACCGTTATATATCCAATATAGAAACAGAGGGACTGATTTAATTGGAACCAGATTCAAATCATGCAGCTGTCTCCAGTGCATGCCAACTAAATGGAGAGAGGACGATCAGCATTACTCAATTTAGGAGTGCATCCAATTATGAGTAACCCGAAAGAAAAGCTAGTTCTCAGCATCTTTACTATCCAATGTATACCAAACACAAGTATCTACATCTTCGATCACCTTGAAGAATCCCGATACTTGCATCACATGGTTCTTTACTTTATTCTTGTACCTATAACTTCTCAAAACTTAAACCTTATATTTCTACGAAATACGTGTCTAAAAACTAGAGAAGTCATAAGTAAACAGAATATAGTACGAGGACCATCCCCTTTGTCCTAATGGACACTGAACAACATACAATACTTTGTATAAGTCTCTTGAGTTGAATAACTCAAACACTGTGCATCGTAGGTTGAAAACTGTACCCAGGCGATTTTCTCAAATATCACCAATTACAACGAATTCCGATATAATGAGGATGATCACCTAATTCCCAATAACTTACTCCCACTCATCATCTGTAAAACCATACAGATGTGAGAATCATACCTGGTAAATACATACCCTGGAGTAAGTATCTAATTGGGAAATCAGTTTTCTATTAAAAATGCATAGTGAAACCGAGACATAAAAATGTTTCGAAGGGTATCCGGGTATTCCTAGTAATGACTCTTCCATTATCAGATTCAGGGCTGTAACCGTATATTTCTTTTCCATCTCTCCAAATCGTTTTATTTGTCTTTACTCATTACCTTCTATACACCCCTTAGGCTAAATGGTTTTCTTCCTTCCATACCGTTCGGCACTAGCCTATGCTTTGGAAGAAGACTATCTAGTAAGCATAATAGGTGTACTCTCTTAATCTTAGGAGTACTCACAACCTGAGAGAAGGTGATGATAAAGGACAACTGAATAAACCTTATTCTATTTCTCCTGAACTGGAGAAAAGCAAAGGTGAAATAGGAGTGGCGATGATATACTCGGTTTGATCGTGAATGATAGCAGCCGCAATTTACTTTGCTCTCTTTCTAATCCCTTTATTTGTCTTTACTTATTACCTTCTGTACACCATACTTAGGCTAATTGGTTTTCTTCATTTCCCTACCTTTCGGCACCTGCCTATGGTTTGGAAGAAGACTATCCAATAAGCATAATAGGTGTACTGTCTCCTAATCCTAGGAGCCCTCACATCCTGAGAGAAGGTAAAAGGAAAAGACAACTGAATAGTCTTATTCAATCTCTCCAGAACCAGAATCCATTCTCGAATCTGGAACAAGTTCCTTCGAGTTCGTATATAACCATACGATGGATTTATCCAATGGAAGTGGATGTTCGTAGTAATACGAGGTGTTCTGGAGAAATGCAAAGGGTAAAAGAAGGAGCGGCAATGATGTATGCAACTCAGACAATCCAAGAGCCAGTGTTTTAATAAGGTTCGGTTAATTTGGTCACTGAGTCATAGTCGAGGGTCGATCCATGGTCGCTGCCAAAGAGAGAGAGAGAAAAGAAACACTCTGCGTGCACTCTAACCTAGATCAGAATGGTTATCACTTTATCTAATCAGGATGTCTCCCACTGTAATCTCAAATTCTCCTCCAAACCTGAAAGAAGAATTAGTCGGGATCATCCGAGGAGTAAACCAACTCATCAGTGGGAATCGGGATCCAACTATCATCGCATGATAACGTGATGGAATCCACTCATGTTATCACACTCCAGAAGGTATGCGCATGCCTGGAAAGTTTCCTGTATGTTTGAAACTCCCGATGTGATTTTTACCCCATGATCTTATGATCTTGACGTAGGCCAACATATCATAAGTCACATGTCAAGTTCTACCCATCATTGTACAGATTAATTTGAACCCACCCGTACATACCCTTGACGTAGGCCAAAATGGTAGTACGACTGTCCCAAGCCAACGCATCTATCTATGCAACAGAAAAATAAAAAATAGCTACCATACACTATGCCTTGACGTAGGCCAACATACATAGCATGAATACTAAGTGCTACCCGTCTGAAATGACGGAGGGCTACGGCTGGTTTTTGGTGAAAAACCTTTAACGTAATGAACTTGATATTGTTGAAGGAACCTGATAGCTTTTTACAAAATTATAGTGGCGAAAACCTTTGCTAAAGAGGTCACTCCCGGTGAAGGGATCTCGGCTCTTTCCCCGTTGAATGAGGTGCAGGATATTCCAAACTGAATACCATGATGCAAAGCAAAACGTAATCGACTATAGTGAAGTTATTAGCCTGACGCAAACTTCTGCCCAAGGGGTCACTCCCGATGAAGGGATCTCGGCCCTTGCCTTGTCGAATGAGGTGCTGGGTATTCCAAACTGAATACCACTGTGCAAAGCAAATGAAAACGTCCTTGTAATAACAGCTTTTGAAAATTGTTCCAACAATATCGAATAGGTTTGTTTTCCTTGCATTGATATGAATAAACCCAGTCCCATCAATTAATCACACCGGAAAAGAACGAAAATAAAATGTACGTATATGCCATCTGCATTCGCCACTGGGTCCTGGTATCACCCGTTAGGTTACTTAACTAACGACAGAGCGGGGACTGGACTAGCGCGGGTGTAAAACATATACAACATCTACTAGTATATATATCAATGTACAATAATTGCTCCAGGCATGATAAATGCAACATTACAGAAAAGTAATAAGCATCACAGAACAATATAGATAATCTGGGAGCCCCGGGTTTCCTTTGAGCCGCAAATGAAACCCAACGTTCCCCTGGTCGTGTGGATAGCCTGTGCAATGAAAACTAGACCCCTATAAGTGCGGCAAGTTACCCGCCAAGACCAAAAGCGAGGCAGCCCCCTGCAGCAAAGTGAATGGACCACCCGGCACTTCACGGAATCCGGTAACTTGAGCACCCTACCTTAGGTCAACCTGTACCCCCTACGAGTGCGGCGAATAGCCCGCCAATCCTAGAGTGAGGCCCCTTCCCTCTCAAAGCCATGAGATGCGGACCCGTTGCCCTCCAGAACCCGGCTATCCGTGTGCTCCGTCGCGGGGTAATCCTAGTACAGAAAAAAAATATGTACAATGGGTACATCGACCTCAACCCGGTCGTGCCCCAAAAGAATAATATACAAACAGGCAGTGACGGCAGTCCACATGTCGGAAGCTCGCCCCGCGATATCAAATGTACAATCAAATCCAAACTGCACTACCATTGCATGCAAGCTATCCACCACGACAATCCGCAATATCATAGCACAACACAGAATATCAACGTGAATGTCATGTTCGCAAACCCGTCTAAAAGAACTATAGCAATTAGACAAGATTTACCGCTCGAATGACATTCACGGTCGCAGATATAATGTAAGAACTGTGAACTAACGCATTTAAAATTCCGATCGACAAAACTTCCCGAAGTGGGCCCCAAGTACAAATCCAGTACTCAAACAAAATCTGGGCCCAAACAAAATATTCCAGAAACCACAATTCCACATGAAAGACACCTAGAAGAAAAATGATGCACTTAATCGACTATTCCGCCGCGCAACCGCGGCAAACATGATGGTTCCACTACGGTTCCATGGTGTGATGGTACGATCGTGCTCCCAAATTTCTTCCAGAGTCTTAAAAAAGCCTGCACGATTTTCTAACATACCCAAAATAATTTTTAGACCAGTTTAAAAATTAGGCAGAAACTTAAAATACGGAAATGCGGTTTTGGAAATTTTGTTCGATCGATATTTTAAAAATGTTAGAACAAGCAAGTAAATGTTAATGGCGTGGCTCTGATACCATGTAAGTTTACGGTAGCGCCCCGGCTATCAATTCGAGGCCAAACGCGGAACAAAAACTTTTATGAACTGGCGCTAACGCAGACTTTCACCCGGATCGTGCCATTAACATAAACTAGCAAAATACAAAGAGGTTAGAATGGCTATACCGATCGATCCGTGTCCTTCGGTCTTTTAGCCATCATCATACGCTCCTCGCGGCATCTCCGATCTCGCTCGATCTCCTCGTCGAAGTGGCACCACGTCAACGAACCTTTATACGGGTTCCCTCTTCAAACCGAAGCAACTCGAACATGAAGTATGCTAACCGACATGTCCAAGATGAAGTAGAGAATGAGTGTGAATACTTTGTCTCAATACACCCTAGAATTCTCATCATATGAGAGGGTTAGGGTGGAGCTTGAAGAAGATGCAAAGAGATGAAGAGTGTGAGCTCATGAAAATATCAAGAGAGCAAAAACCAAGCCCAAAAATATCATGGCTGCCCTCTCTCACTTGGTATGGTGATATATTGAGGTTTTGTGTTAAAAAACAAAGAAAAGATCTTACCAAGATATCTCCCACAAAACCCTAAAATATCACACCCAAAACAAAAGTCATTAAGTCTATCATGACTCACTACATGACTCATTACCATGAGTCATTAGTGAACATGCTAGAATAATGAATCACCAAATGAGTCACACTTTCCAAATCCAATAAACATTTAAACCAAAATGTTTACCAAAAAAGAAATGTATTTTCTAAAGTAATCTTGTGACGGATCGCAAGAATACTCCTCACCTGTATATACATACCTGCATCCGCATTCCGACTGAATACGAATACAATGAGACTAAAATATTCCGACTCAATATAATACTAGGATCCGGCTTAAACCAAATCCCACTAGTATTATCTGTCCAAAACATGACACGTGCATAAGTGCACGTGTATGTTCGAACCCTACCATAAAACCATACGGCCTCTACAACGTTTCGCCCGAACTTGGGAAACTATCTATGGGGGACTCTAAAGACTCGTCAATATCCTGGCAGTGGGTTTAACCACGAGCACGTTAGTGGCACTAGTTGTGCGTAACGGCTGCCTATGTATTGAGCGAAAGGGAAGCTGATGAGCGAACTCATCCTGGAACCCTGCTGAGCCTATCAATGACAATATCCGTACAGTCCGGTCCGTTCATCTATGAGCATCGCATATAGGGCCTAGGGGGATGGTAACGTCAGACCTCCAAAAGCGGTATAAGTCGTATCGGAGTGTAGTCCAGAACACCCTGAGATACTACTGGAGTACCTACCAGTAAATCTCCTGTCTTGGCCAAGGACTTTGTGTAATGGCTTTCCTAGATACAGCGTGATCTCACCCCCAATACTGGGAGAGACGAAACCCCTGCCGATCCGCTCACTGCCTCCATGTGGCTCGGGACTGTACCTAACTAAAACCTGTTTGCACGACTCCTTTGAGCCGTGGTAGGGTAGTAATCAAATAACAGTGGGAGCTCACACGAGACAAATGACGATCTCAGGTCGATGAACTAACCTGTACACATGTCACCAGGGAACTGCTATCTGACGCTAGGTACAATACCAACTAGCAGGTTTCCGGCGAGTCCTGTCCAGTGTACTCATAACCCAATGAGCATCTGTATACATCTTAGGTGAACCTACTGACACCAATGGCTTGTGAGACTGGCCACCGCCCCTCGTCGGGGTCTCGACTGTATACACTAGTCTACTCTGGAGTATCGATGCCCTGTCTCGAAACTCCTTCGACTAAGGACCACTTAGGATGTGCTTATAGACTACCCAACTTTCACGTATATGATCGCCATCATACTGCTGGTAGTCAAGCAATAATCCTAAGGACTCTATCAACGTGTAATAGTGATCTGTAATGTCACCTAAAGCAGTACACGATGATAAAGACAAACCCGCTAGCATACTATCATCTCGAGTAAGACTGTCCTACCGGTATATGTCCTCCTCAATCATTGCAATCACATGCCTGCGATCCAATAATTGACTTTGTGGGCACTATATCCAACAATAACATAACTGTATACCTCATATGATAGCAACATATCAACCTCTGGATATCCAGCATCGACGTCCGAAATCAGAAATCTCTCGTGTCCATCACCGACATGCAAATCCTCAAATCTCTCGTGTCCACCACCGACATGCAAATGCAGATATTGTCGACACCATCTCAACAGATGATCGCCACCCGATATCTCTGGCCCCAGTCGGTATCCTATGGATATCCGCCGTGCCCAAATTAAGCCCTGGTCAGTATCCCCTGGATATCTGCCGTGCTCATCTCTATATCCGGTATCGAGTATCCTCGCTAGGCTCCCCGCCTCTAATGCGGCTATCCCGCCCCTCGGTCTCGACCGGGTCCACCATGTATCTGACTGTATACTCCTCTCTCAGCCCGGATAAGTAGCAAGTTCGTAACCGTATATCTCCTCCACTCGGTTCAGAATAAACAATCAGAAAACATCAAGCTCATGGTGGACGTCAACTCATCATATCCAAAAATATCAAGTAAAGAATAAGAATACTTACATAGATCATTCTGATGATATATTATATATATACATATATAACAGCGTCCCATACCACTGATATATATCATCAAAAGTAAAACATCCTGAAAGCTCATAAGAATAAAATACGATTATCCAAGTTACTGATGTTCACAATAATTCATCAGGCAATGAAGGTACTGTACGTAAATATAGACATACATGCAACAAACGCATCAATTCTACTGTGTCATGGAAATACTAATGATGTGTGGTGTAGCATATGCTTCTGTGCTTGTGCAGCATGGCAATCATTAGTATTTGTGCAAGTGTTCTAAAAGTGTATATAGCATACTCGTATCGATATCTACATACGCATCACGTAGTATAACGGTCCTACAATGACATGGCAATACCAATGAGGTGTAGTGTAACATATGTGTATGTGCTTGTGCAACATATTACTCATTGGTAGTTGTGCAGTGTTCTATCATTGTGTTCGTATCATGGAAACGTATAACATCGATAAATGTATCGCGAACATATAAAGTAAATCTAAGTGTAACTATTAAATATAACTACTTGCTATGAGCTATACCATTATCTTTGAAAATGGAACGAAACGTTGGTTTTTAAAAGAGTATAGCTCACTCAAGTATTACGTTCTAAATAAAAATAAAACATGACTCCACGAGTCTAAAGGAAACTTGGCCGTATTCAGCATGATAATCTCGTCATCACAAGTACGGTATGATTCCTTGTACAATATCCATATCGTATGGATCTATAATCATGTACGTATGTCACTAAAGCTATATATGAAACTATATGCATATGAAGGACATACTAAATGTGAAACTATAACAATAACAATTAACTAGATAGTATACTATCCAAGTTAAATGGTTGTGGGGGTGCTATACTCCATCCACCCGACTTCTCCCGTAGATATAAATCTACTCACCGACTTTTTCGAGCTCGTTGAATCCACGATTGTAATGTCCGTCAACTCCGTCTCGGAAACCTTCACGATTGTACCTATAATCGTAATTAAATCACATCGATGTAAATATTATATCAAAAACCAAAGTAATGAGCTAAGAACCCGTAAGTTAGAACCTACAGCTCACTTACCGAAAAAACGACGAAGTATCCCTGTTGTTAACGTACGAACGTCAACAATCCAGTTATGGCACAGAAATATGAAAACCCGAATCGAAATATCGGAAACTTTAACAAAACCCATACTAAAACATTCCCAGATTTCTATATATGAATATTGGAACAAATCAAACAATACTTTATATCATAAAATAACCAAATACACCTACATAACAAAAATCAACACCAAACCATAGTCACAAATTCGTGATTCGGCAATAATTCGGCGAGGTCGAAAATTCGGATTCGGAGAACTATTCGGAAAAAATCGGCAGGTATTCAGGAAACATTCGGTAAGTGTTCGGGAAATGTTCGGGAAGGATTTCGAGCAAAAAATTAATATAAAATTAATATACGGGACGCTAGATTTTGATTTCGTGAATTATTTGCTATTTTTTGAATAATTCGCTTTTTTTTTAATAATTCGCGAATAATTCGGGAATTATTCGTGAATAATTCGGCAATAATTCGGCGCATTCGGTAATGGCGAATAATTCGCAGATTTAATCGGCAGTCACATAATTCGCGAATTATTCACGAATTCGCCGAATAATTCGTGAATTATGTGACTATGCACCAAACTCCCTCAGAAGTCTGGCAGCGCCAGTCAAAATACGAATGTCGCCGGGTCAGTCATGGAATTAGGGGCTCGGGCTTTAGGGTACATCTCCTAGTGGTCTCATGATATTATGGTCTTGTTAGTTTTCCTAGTGGTTACACTTAGTGGTTCCAGATTAAATTTCAGTATGCTAAATATCATAAATATCCTAGTTTATGATATTGCACATAAAAACAGATATTGAACAGATTTGATATTGAAAAGAAAGAAAGAAATATACCTATGGAGTTGATTCACAAGAGAACATCAGCTTAAGAATTATAAGATGAAGTTCCTAAGTGTTGTAGTTGATCGAGCTTGATGATGTGAACATGTTTACCGCCGGAAACACGGGAAGACGGACTGTCTTGCCTGAATCTGGGGGCAGATGCTAATTGGTGCTATTCGTCCACCTCTCCGAAGATGCCAGGTTGATTTATGGCACCGTGTATCGAAGGTTTAAACGGATGCGGCCGATGTAGCAGACTTCGTCAGATTCCCCCTCGTTTGAGGGGTTTTTGATTGTGGGGACGCTCTTCCCTGCAGGCGCAAGCCCCTGCAGTTAATTACGCTACCGCATCGCGGTAACAACTTTCTCCTTCTCCAGATGGTCACTTCGTGTCGTGGGTGTTTGTTTTGTTTGTGGTTGCCCATGGATTGTATACGGAGACTAATTTATATTGTCACCCATAGGACGTGGATCAGTTCAAATCCGTATTTTCTTAGATTTGGGTTTGGGGTTTTGGTTTAAGAATACGTTAGTCTCATTTTGGACTAAGATCAACTTAAACATTTGCTAAGAATACGTTAGTCTAATTTCCAGACTAAGATCAACTTAACGGGATCATTTAGATCCAACAAGAGAGCATTTGGGCTCTATTGTTTAGTTTTGGGACATTTCGGTCGATTGCCAGTTTAAAGACATAGTGGTCCATTGTAGTCCGTGGAATCTATGGCTGTCGGGACCCATCACCTCTCTTAAGACGTTGAAGGATTACAACGACAAATATCAGAGGAATTCAGAGATGTACCCATGAACCAATGTTGGTTGGGAGATCTGTAGTCCAATTTGGGACTAGAGTCTATTTGAAGGTTTATGAGCATATGGGCTCAGTTGATATGAGTTGAACATTTTATTGTTCTGGCTGTTGAGCCTTTATTTGGGCTCGGCCCTTTTAATAATGCATAGCATTTATATTAGGCCAGTTAGACCTTTACTTGGGATCTGCCCTTTTAAATGATGTATAGCATTTATATTTGGCCTGTTAGGCCTTTACTTGGGCTCTGGCCTTTTTTAATAATGCATAGCATTTTAGTGGTCTGACAGTGCGCCACGTGGCTTGTCAGGCGCTTTGCGCCAATTAACGAGCGCAATGCGCTAGCGCATGCGCAAGTGACACGTGTCACGCTCTGCGCTAGGCGCAAGTTTTTTAACGCAGTGCGCTGCGCCACACATGGCGCGCCCTGGTGCTATGCGCCAATCCAAGAGCGCAGTGCGCTATATTTAGAAGCGCAAAGCGCAGATCATTCTGTGGTTGACACGTGGCGCGCTCTGGTGCAGTGCGCCAGTCCAAGGAGCGCAAAAGCGCATTTCAAAAGTGCAAGGCACTGTACAATAGCGCAGAGCGCATCTTGATCCAATTAAGATCAAAGAAACAGGTTCTTAAAAGAGATCCTATCTCAAGATTCAAGAACCAATGGTTCATCAAAAGGCTGTGCCTTTATATAGATCAAAAGATCTAGGGCTGAAGTAAATTACTTCTTTTTTAATCTTTTAGATCTTCTTGATCTTTTTTCTTTTTTATATTGAAGATCTTGATCTTGTTCTTAGATCTTTGATCTTTTTAGAAGATATTCTTCTCTTTTAATGAGGTATTTTCATCTCTTTTCTTCAAGAATCAAATTCTTTACCTTCAAAGATGAAGAAGATGATCTTCTTTCTTCAAAGGGTTGCCTTTCAAATTTTTCAGAGGGTTCTCTCCTTTCTATATGTCTGTATATGTGAGACTTGGAGTCTAAGGGCCTTTATATAGGGCCAATTGGTTTGTTAAGTTAGTTACATAGATCTTTCTCTGATTGACCTGGGGATATTTCCCCACCGTTGGATCTTCGATCCTAAGGCTTCTGTTTTACAGAAGATAATTTTCTTATTTTAATAAGATTGGAAAGATCTTTCTAGAATTTTAATTCTAATTAATTAATAATTTATTATTTAAATTCCAGTGCTAGCGCAATTGGCGCTAGCGCACCTGCGCTTGACATGCAGAGCGCAGCGCACCTACGCTAGCGCACCTGCGCTTGACACGTGTCGCGCAGCACAGAGCGCAGCGTAACTGCGCTAGCGCACCATTGTTTGACACGTGGCGCGCAGCACAGAGCGCAAGTGATCTGAAGCGTTGCTTCAATTATTTTAAAATTTTAATTTTAAAACAGAGCCTTAATCTGATCGGGGGTGCGCTGCCTTGGGCGCAGCGCTCCTTGCGCTGGCCTGTCTGCTTTTTGACATGTGGCGCTCTACGTGCAGCACAAGAGATCTGAAGTGTTGCTTCAATTTTTGAATTTTAAAATTCAAACAGAGCTTTGCTCTGATTATGGGAAACAAATGCCCCCCCCCACCGTTGTGCTCACGTGGCGCACACGTGAGTGCAGCGGTGACAATATTTGAACCGTTGGATCAACTCAGGAGTTGAAGAGGCGCTTCAGCGCCTATAAATAGGACCCTTGGTTCTCCTCAGATGATTATCATCTTTTCAAGATTTTTATTTTCAGAGCCTTGCTCTCATTTTCAAGAACTTCAAGAGTTAAACTCTAGAAAATTTTAGGTAAAAATTTAAACTTAATTAAATCAATTTTAATTAACAGAGCCTTGCTCTTATAGATCTTTTGATCTAAAGAAATCCCCTTTGGGGTTTCACAAACAGAGCTTTGCTCTCAAGAACCCATAGATCTAAATAGATCTTGTTTCAGGGTTTCTTAACCCATGAACAGAGCTTTGCTCATTGACAAAATATAGATCTTTTGATCTTTTGATGAAGAACTCTTAAGAGTTTTTTCATGGATCTTTAAGATCCCTGAACTTTAATTCTTAGGAATTAATTTTTCTTTGATGGATTTTTTCCATCATTATTACAAAGCTAGGCTCCTTAAGGAATTTTATTCCCTTGTGACCAGAGTTTGACAAGTGTCACTCTGGGACAGAGCTTTGCTCTGAAAGGTAGATTTTCTCCTTGTCTCAAGGGATTTCTCATTTAATTAGAATATTCTTTGAGGATTTCCTCATTAATTGACAGTCTCATCCAATGATGATGCTGTCTTATTAACTGATGCATTGTCATCTGGATTTTGTGGGTCCCCTCTCCACTGCATTGCAGTGTGGTACACATTTTAAAGTACCAAGCATCGGGCTTTTAAAATTATGATCTTGATAATTGAATTTTGCTTTTTCTTGCAGGCAACATGTCTGCTGATCTTTCGTTCCTATTCTTCCGCTCAGAAGGAGGATTTCCTGAGGCGCCGGTGGACCGGGAGGTTCTTGCTCTCATTAAGGATTACGACCTGGAGTATAAGAACCTTCATCTGTGGGGTAGGTGGTACAGCGAAATTATCAAAAGTCACCGAAGCTTCTCTTGTGCGACGCCGTCAAAGCCGATCTCATCGATCCCATATGCAGATGTACCCCCGGTGAACTATGCCGTGGAGGTCGTAAATTGGAATTCGGAGGATCTTCTTCAACCTTCGATTGCTGCCATACCCGTGCAGCCGCCGGCAGCCGTGGATATTTTGGTGGAGCGCATATGCCAGGGTGAGTCGCGCCCTTGGGGACAACCTTATAACATTGGATTGACCCCTCGACATTCGGCCGGGTATTTGCAGTGGGCCAGGTACATCTTGTCAGCGAAGAAGGCGCATTTGCTGAAGATCGGTTTGTATCCTCCAGTCTATGCCTCGTTGTTCGAGTACCCTGCTCCTCCGACGTGGTGGGTTAAGGCATTCGTGGAACAATGGAACATCCCCATCCATACCTTTCTTCTGACGGACAGGGAAGTCTCCATCCCCCTAGAAGAATTTGCTGAGATTTCCGGTCTGCCGGTGAGGGGGGAACACTATGAGGAGCTACTTCCTCCGGATGAATATGTCTTCGCCACCAAGCCTTTGGTAATGGGCCTAACGCCGGAGAATGCTATTCAGCACCAGTTTCCAAGCCTGGTAAAGGTGTTGAATATGTATGAAAGTCTCTACTTGGAATCGGGAGGCCAGGGAGTTAGTTTCGCAGACTTCATCGGCCGCTTTCTACGACCGGAGATTCTATCACAGCAGGGTGAAAATTTTGCCAAGCTTGACGACCCCTTCAGCTTTGGCTTAGATCGTCGACCAGCACTGGAGGACGACCAAAAGGGTTTTTACCTTCCCGATGCTGCAGTCATGCCCTTATCGGAAATCGCCGCTCCGGGCATCGACGAGGAGACCTTCTTTCTCGGGTTTCTGGGGTTATGGCTGTACTGGTTCGCGCTCCCCATGCACCCGCGCTACATGAGGCCATCTGTCTTCTACCCAGCGCATCGGAAAGTGGCTGGCATACAATTGTCAATTGGAATTGCCGGGTTGGCCCACCTGTACCATGGTCTCAGCGTGGTGGCAGACGCAAATGAACCGGGGGTGCAACCCGCCAATTTCCCGATGCACTACTTTACTTCATGGATGGAAATGCATGTGCTCGGGGTATTCGGTATTCATAAGAGACCCTCGTTTTACGAGAAGTGTAGACTCCCGAGAGTTATGCGGCTGGTCAGCGCTTCTATTGTGAATCCGCCTCCGCGGGAGGCTAGGGGGTTGCTTCTTCGTCCGCGCACGGTCGGAGCGGGCATTTCTTTCACGGACAAGGTTATGACCATCGGCCCGAAAACATCCAAGGCAGTGTTGGCGTTGGGTGATAGTTTCAAGGACGGGGCCTCTGTATTGAAAGTCTGGGAGATTTTTCACTTATACTCCATCCGGCCGGGCTTCCTGGTGTTCAGGCAGAATGATATGGCACTTTTTATGAGGTACAACCCCCATCGGTTCGCCCAACAACTAAGCTATAACCAGGGGGTCCCACTGGAGGCATTTTTGGAAGAGCCCGCGGCCACCAGGAAGGGGATACGGAGTCCACTACATCATTTTATGCGGTTGAATACGGGCTCCGACTTCTTTATTAGCGAGCCGACTTGCATTCCAAGGGCCCTCAACGTATACGGGGCTTGGTATCAGCACACGATGGGCGCTGTTATCCGAGAAGAGAAGTGGCTGCTGATTGATCGCAAGGGTGCGCCCCCCGCCAGCGACCGCAAAGTCCTCCTAAGGCAAAGGACCCCTGTCGTTCCTCCACTAAGAGGGGATGCTGGAGCTGAGCCCCCACGCGTGCTAAGCCCTCCGCGTGGATTGCCCCGTGATTCTGTGGACGTGCCCTCAGTGCCCCGTGCTCCGTTGGAGACGGTGAATGTGGTTTTGCCTGAATCCGGCGTGGGCTCGGACATCGGGACCCGCCGTCCCAAGGTGCCCACGAAGCGTAAGCTGATTTTGGGTGCGACCGGAGTTCGCGCGCAGAAGTGGAAGAAGAAGTCGATCCTTTCTGCTGATATTGTATTTGGCCAGGAACTTCATGCTCCTTACAGCGAGGGCTTGAGTGAGTACGGGACCAACGAAGGCCTATTCACGCCGCCAGATGACACTGATCTGGCGGCCGCCATCGCAGCTTCTGAGCGATTGGCAAGGCGCGACGCGTGGTTGGCTAAACTTGCGCAATCGGGTAATCATTAGTTGTAATTTTCGTCATTGCATCGTACCTATATCATTGTTTTTTGAGTAACGCTTTTCTTTCTTTAACAGGCATTTCTACCGAAGAAGCTATCGCCGCTTCCCTCAAAACTTTCGAGGAGGAGGAACGACTCAGAGCATCCTTAGGCCTTGGTACATTTCGGTTTACTATGTCTCTCCTTCCATTTCTTATGACCAATCTGACCCTCTCTTTGTCTTATTGCAGGGACCACAAGACCTATCTCGCAAACTGATGCAGGAATTCTCCCCGGGCCAGCTACCGAAGTTCCGGCCTCTGCGGGATTGCCGCAAGAGACCCAACTCAAAAGGCCGATGATGGAAGCTTTGACGGCTCTGGAGGCAACCCTGAATGCGGATGATGATGCCTTGCTGAAGGAGGCTTCCAAAAGGTCCGTCGTGAAGGCCCAGGTGGAAAGGAAGTACCTGAGGCGCGCGGCAAGGGAGCATAGCGCTGCTTTGGCTGTGGGAGCGGGCTCAAGCACCGTTACTCCTGATGCTACTCCTTCAGAGGAGCTCCCGGTCGCCTTGTCTATTGCTCATAGACGGGCGGCACATGTAGCTCGGGAAGCCAATGGTAAATCCACCTCAGGTAATGTGTTTTTTGAGGCTTTGTTGTAAAAGTTGTAAAACTATCGGTTCTTATATATCTTGTCCTGCAAGGCCGAGCCTTACTGAAGGAGTGGCGGCAACCGTTGAGCCTGAGGGGACAATGGAGGAGGTAGCGGCTGAACCCGAGGCGACGGTAGGCGGTGCAGCCGTAGTTGCCGGGCCTAAGCTAGTGGCTGACGATACAGCCACGGTTACTATGCCCGAGATGGCCACCACTGCCGAGCGCGGGTGGCGGCAGATGAGACGGCTGCTACAACCGAGCCTAAGGCAGCAGCGGATGGAGCGGCTGCGACCGACGAACCCGCTGAGCCCGAGGGGGTAACGGGCGAAACGGGCATGATCGCCGAGCCCGAGATGGCCGCTCTTTCTCAAGAGTCGGGCACCACTCCGATCATCGCTCTCCCTGCTTACGGCTCCTTATCGTCTCCCGGCGTTGCGAGTGTGCCAACAGCTCCTGTAGAGTCGGGCGATGGGGCAACGGGAGGTGAGACAATCCCAATAGAGGAGGGAGACGCCACCGTTGTATCAAGTGACGCCCTCGTTAGGATTCCGACCGGCGACTCTTCAGGTAAATCTTGGGCCACCGCCCTTCTTTCTTTATTCTGCAATCTTTCCTAATAAGGTTCATCTTGCTTCTAATGCAGGTGTGGCTAGTGCTGAAATTGAGCTGCTCGAGACAGCGCCGTCAGTTACCGCCCTGACGGTGACCCCCCTTCCGCTTTCTCTCGCACCATCACAAATGCTGGAAGGTATGGATTTGTAACCCATTAGTCTTATCCCTCGGGCGTATAATTCATATACTGACGTCGAGTCATCGCGTTTTTGCAGGAGTTCTTTTTGACCACCTGTACCAAGTGCTGCATCCTCACTTCTCCTTTCCGTCGGAGCTTGCTTCATCCAGTGGCGCTGGTGAATAAAGTTTTCAATTAATGTATCTTTCTTTTTCCAATAATGAAATTATTTCTGATTCTTCCTTGCCCTGATTTCAGTGCTACAAATTGAAGGGGGAGATCAGAGATCAGTTGCGCCACGGGTCCTCCCGGCTTTGCCACCTGCTGCAGCTGGTATAGTAAATTCCATTGTTCATGAATCTCTTTATATTTCTAGATCCGTCGTCTGATTATGATTTGTTTTGGAGCTGTCGCTCCGACTCCGGTTCCTTTTGAGTCTCGCATTATGATGCCGGTGGGCCCATTCTCCAGACGTCCATCCTCAAAGAGTGCTACGATGAGTCTGAGTATGCTGAGCGGATGGGTCGAGGAGCTTGATGCAGAAGCTTCCACATCTGCCGCAGATTTCACTGCCGAGGTTAATCCGATACTGGCGACGCTTGTAAATTTTCATAATGAAGGCGTCGTTGAGTCTTGGGTTAATCACTGCAGGGAGATCGAGGCCTGCCTACATGAGCTCGAGGTTGGACGTCCTGCTCCAGAGGTCCTGGCAATGAACGCTCAGCGGGCTGCGTGGGTTGAGCAGAGCACTCCCTACTTCCGTCATCTTGAACAAGAGGCGGCTTTAAAACGTAAGGAGTTCGAAGAGACTTTGAGCGAATCTGTCCGACTGTATGCTCAGGTTAATGCAAATGCTGCACAGTTGAAAGTTATCTTTGAAGGCCTTCTGCGATGCATCTCTGATGGGTTAACACTGAGGCAGCAGCTTGACGTCGTCGAGCGGGATGCACAAAATCGCGGGGCAGCTTAGCAGGCAGTCGAGGAGCAGCTTTCATCTTATTTGCAGCAACGAGATCAGGTTGAAGCAGAGTTGGCCGTGGCAGCAGACCATGACGAGAGGCTGAGGGGAGTGCGTGAGCAATTGATTGGCCTACTTAAGACGCTTCCCTCCCAATAGTTGCTTTTGCGTCATTTGTAAATTTTGAATAAAATGTATTCATTCTTTTATTCTTTCATATGATGTATTTTGTACCCAACTGCATACATGAATAAAAGATACATTTCTTTCGCAATGTCTTGTGTCATTTTTCTGCTTTCTTCTTTCTTGCTGTGTTGCTAGCCATGCGATTTTAGCAAGTGCGATCCGTAGATGGTATATAACTGTCAATCTTATGCTCTTTGTAGAGTGGCGATGGCTTAGAAAACAGGGTTAGGATCTGTCACCTAAGACTTTTCAACTTTATGAGCCGTGAAGGTCTCATAAAGAATTTTCTCCCTACCGGCCGAGAGGATCCCGTAGGTATATTTTCTTCTTAGGAATCGTGAGGAATCCTAAGTGCGTTTTCCCTCATAAGTCATAAGGATCTTATAAGAGAATTTTCCCTCTTACGAGTCGAAAGGAACCATAAGCGGTTGTTTCCCTCCTTGTCGAGATTCGACTTTGGAGAGTGTGACCCGTGAATAGTATGCAAGAGTCCATTTTGAACCGACTTACAGGGCCCCAGTGCTTAGGAAACCGGTTCTTATCCCGATTGCCTAAGGCTTTTCCTTACAAGTCGAGACGAATCGAGCATTTCTCGTAAGAATATCCTAACATCACAGTTAACCTCTGCTCTTTACGACAGAGGTCCGTTAGGGTCTGTGGTACTAGGGTTTTGTCCATCGTACCGTCGCGTTGGCTGATGTATTCCTCGATAGGCAACCTTGCTGTTCGAATAGCCTTGCGACTGTCGTGTCTCTGATCCCTTCGGGGGATGGACAAGACGTCTTCAAGCAATCCTCCTAGGCAGTTTGACCGTCGGAAGAGAAAGCGTTAGGAATTTTGCCATGCCGCTTTTTACTTGAGGTTAGGCTCATTTTGGAGAGCCCTGATGAGTCATAACCACTCCGCGCTGGTGTGGGATGATCTCCGATGGTCTTTCAGGTTTTATATGAGTTTCCGTCAAGACCCTGAAGCTAGGAATTTGGCCTTTGCTTCCTTTGCTGGCATAGCGTCTGCTGTATCGAGACGAATGTCGCGGTTGTCTCTAGGTTGCTGGTGAACCGTCGAGATTTGGAACTAGGGATTTTGCCGTGGCTCCGTTGTTTGATTGTCGCGTCTGGATCCTGATGGAGGAAGAATGCTCTTAGTGACATCTTATCTGCTGTATCGAGACGAACGTCGAGGTAGTGATCACTCCGCGCTGGTGCAGGATGATCTCTGATTGTCTTTCAGGCTTTATATGAGTTTCCATCAAGACCCTGAAGCTAGGAATTTGGCCTTTGCTTCGTTGTTTTGGCGCGTCCAAATCCTGCTGGAGAAAGAACGCTGTATTGACATCTCGTCTACTGTATCGAGACGAGCATCGAGGTGGAGCTAGGATTTTGCCGTCACTCCGCTTTGTTTTGGCCATGAGGTCTTTTGTTGACGCTGCATCTGCATACTGCTGGACTGCAAAGGAACGCCGTTGCTGACATTGCATCTGCTGTAGCGAAACGAATGCAGAGATGGAGTTAAGATTTTGCTATCACTCCGCCTTGTTTTGACCGTGAGGTCTTTTGTTGACGTTGCGTATGCATCCTGCTGGACTGCGAAGGAACGCCGTTGTGGGTCTTCAGACTGTAGATGTGCCCGTCGAGACTTGGAACTAGGGATTTTGCCGTGGCTCCAGGGTTGATTGCAGTGTCTGAATCCTGCTGGAATGGTGAGGAATGCTATTGATGATCTCTACGCTATCCTTGAACCGTCGAGATTTTGGCTTCGTTTTCTGATGAAGCCTGATGGGATGATATGGTTCCCTCTTTGTTTGCGCCCCTGGATTGTATACAGGGATTGATGTGATATCATCTGTAGGGCATAAATTTCATTTTTTTTATTTCTTTCCGCGATGCTCTATCATTTCAGCTTTAACATCGCGAAGGTCGCGATTGCCCAATCATTTCGGCTATTTATTTCATTTTTACTCCCTGCTTTTTATTGCAAGTTGCCCAATCATTTCGGCTATTTATTTCATTTTTACTTGCTGCTTTTTATTGCGAGTTGCCTAATCATTTCGGCTGTTTTTGTATACATACAATTTTACTTGCTGATTTCGTTGCAAGTTGCCCCATCATTTCGGCCATTTCATATGCATTTTTGGCTCGTTGACTTTTTGCCACGAGTATGGAACTTGGAATCTGGTGCCAATCTTAGCATCAGCATCGCTGCAACTGGAATATTGCCAGGAGCGAATCATCATTTGCCATGAAAGGACTTGGAATTTGATACCGATTCAGGCATCAGTATCGCTACAACTGGGATATTTCCAGGAGCGAATCATCATTTGCCTCTGTCGATGTCGAACAAAGGTGGCTTAGCAAATAGGGTTAGGATCCCATCGACTAAAACTTTTGACTTCATGAGCCGTAAGGGTCTCATAAAGGTATTTCTCCCTACAAGTCGTGAGGATCTCGTAGGTGTGTTTTCTCCTTAGGAATCGTAAGGATTTCTAAGTGTATGGCTCCTTGTAAGTCGTAAGGATCTTACAAGAGTCGTTCACCGTGCGAACATATCCCTAGTTACGGGTGGGACTTGGCTAGGGAAATGTTTATTCGTGCCCGTGGATTGTATACAAGGGTCAGTATTGAGCCGCTTGTAGGGCAGTATCGGAGGTTGTGGGGGTTGCTTAAGAACAGGTTCAGGTCTCTATAACTTAAGACTTTCAAATCTTATGAGCCGTGAGGGTCCCATAAGAGAGTTCTCCTTACGAGTCATGAGGATCTCGCAAGTGTAATTTCTCTTTAGGAATCGTGAGAATTCCTAAGTGTGTTGCTCCCTTGTGAGTCGTAAGGATCTCACGTAGGTGATTTCTCCTTGCAAGGTCGAGAAGACCCTGTAAGTATCTTTTAACGAGGTTGCGCCCTTTCGGGTTTTCACAAACACTCGCCGGTAGTCCTGCTGTTTTTACTCATGGAGCCCTTTCGGGTTTTCATCCGTGCCCATTTTGCTTATGGACATACCGTTTTTCTTTTTTTTTTTTAATTTTAACGAGGCTGCGCCCTTTCGGGTTTTCACAAACACTCGCCGGTAGCCCTGCTGTTTTTACTCACGGAGCCCTTTCGGGTTTTCATCCGTGCCCATTTTGCTTATGGACATACCGTTTTTTTTATTCTTTTTTTTTATTCTTCTTTTTTTTTATCAACTTTGGGATGCTGCAATCCCCCAACAGCTAGTTTTAGGAAATAGTGGTCCGTCATTAGTTTAAGGACGTTTTGGTCCGCTGCTAGTTTAAGGACGTTTATGTCCATCGTTGTCGTATTTGAGGCGGATTTTTAGTTTACGGACTTTTCGGTCCATGAGGCTTTCCCTATGAATGAGCATGATGCCCCCGGCATATCCATCTTTTTTAGAGCGTGTGGTTGTGGCGGGCTCGCTTTCCAGTTTTCGGATAACGCGAACTTGCCTTGTTGGTATTGGTCTTCAACCCAGTTTTTGAAAACATAGCAGTTTTCGATCGGATGGCCCAATACTTGGTGGTAAGGGCAGTAATTAGGATTGTTGACATCATTCAGTTGTAGTTGGTGTTTCAGCTCCGGTATAGTGATAAGCTCGTTGCACACTGCTAGTTCGAACAGTCTCCTTGTTTCATCCCGGGGGAATGAGTAAGGACGTTTCAACTTCTCATAGAGGGGTTGCCGCTTGTTGCTTTGGCGAACAACCGGTCTAGGGTCACTCGATTGTTGTTGAGCGTTGGCGACGAAGGCCTTTTTTCCTTCCCTTTACCCTTTTTGTTCGACCCCTTGTTTGCGGGTCCGGGATTCTTTCCGGTTAGCGTGCGATTGCAAGGCTGAATGTTCTCGCAACTTCTCAATTTTTTCGTTTTAGAGATGGATTCCTTGAAGAGAGGGCCGAGGGATACTTTTTCATCGGAGTCGCTCCCGAAGGTGAGAACTCGCTGTCCCTCGGGATCAACCCTATGACGATTGTTGGCAATTCTTATACGCTCATCTGTCGCACTTTTCTACTGTCTACGAGCTTCACGCTATGTCCTGTTGAAGTGTTGCCTGTGTGCGACATACCCTTACCACCAACACTTAAAGAAGTTGCAATCTTCAGTAGGATGTGTAATCTTCTGATGATATAAGCAGAAGTTAGGATGTACGCCCGCTTCATCAAGATGTATCCCACCAGGAGAATTTTCTCTGAAAGAGGGCAGCCTCATCCCCATCGATATGGCTTTGGCGAATCGTTTCCTTGTCTTGATCCTGCTTTCATTTGCGGCGGATGTACTTTGATCTGGTGGGAGTGTTTCGACCCTTTTGTCCAGTCGCTGGCGTTTGGCCTTTTCAAATATGGCCATCTCACGCTCCCGATCAGCTTTACTTCTCAGGAGAGCTTCGTTTAGGAATGTGTCGATCATTTCATCTGACGGCCCTAGAAGTTTCGATTCAGGTTCTGCTCCCGGTTTCTTTGTGCAAGGAGCCTCTTCATTGTCTAGCGATGAATGAGAGATCACATGGCAACTTGCTACGTAATCCTCAAATTCGTCCGACGATTCTTCTCCATCATCTCCGTCCTCAAGAACGTGGCTGAGGAACTCTTGGAGCATGATTGGAGTCCGCGCCTCTTGGTTATACCCTTCCAGCGCGTCAATCTACTTTTGTAGGTCCGTACACTTGTCGCCAGGCTTCACGGGCTTCTTGGATTTCTTCTTCTTTTTCGAAGATTTCGACGGCTGGGTGTGAACGCTTTGGCTATCATCACCAATATTTGGAGTTGGGCGCGGCTTCAGCATCCCCTTGATGATCTCAGGTTCCAACGGGTTCTTCCATCTGATCGCCGGGCATGTCTGAAGATCATTCAGCATCCTTTTGGTCTTGGCCGAAAGAGCCACCTCCCATGGAGCCTCTTTAACAAAAGAGCACGATGCCCCTGATGTGTCCACCTTTTTAGGAGCATGAGGCCGTGGCGTGTTCACCTTCCATTTTTCGGATAACGCGAACTTGCCTTGTTGGTACTGATCCTCAATCTATCCCTTAAAGATGAAGAAATCTTCGATTGGATGGCTTACCGCTTGGTGGTAAGGGTAGTAATTAGGATCGTTAACATCGTCTGGCTGCAGCGGACGTTTTGGACTCAGTAGATTGATGAGTCTGTTGCGCACTGCCAGCTCAAACAGTCTCCTTGTTTTATCCTGACGAAACGAGTAAGGACGTCCCAGTCTCTCCTCGAGGGATGGGCGTGGACGCACGTTGTTTTGGCAAACAACCGGCTTTGAGTTGCTCAGCTGTTGTTGAGTATTGGCGACGACAATCGCTTTTCCTTTTCCTTTCTCATTTCAAGAGTCTGGCTTTGGAGGAGACGGTTTGTGACCCATCTGGTCTATTTGGGCCAGTTTGTCGATCAAGGCCTGGAAAGTAGTTGGCTTGAAGAACATCATGAATTGTGAGATGGTCGCTTGCGGATCAAGAGTGTCCATGAACATGCCTACCGCAGGTGCTTCTTCGATGCGTTGTTTGCACTTCGACCATAAGTTTCGCCACCGTATTGCGTACTGGACCCACGTCTCGCCTGGCTTCACCCTGGAATTAATCAGTGCCGTTATCGGGGTGCGTTCACTAGCACTCGCGAATCTTTGTGTAAACAGTAGCTCCATCTCCGCAAATGTTTTGACAGAGTCGTTAGGTAGCTCCGAATACCATTCAAAGGCCGTTTCTGCTAAGCTGCCGACGAATTGGCGATGTAACAGTTTGTCGTCGCCTCCAGTGTTGCTGCATAAGGCCTTGAATTGAGCGACATGCTGATGTGGATTCCCCGTCCCTTTATATATAAGGAACTTAGGGATCGTATATCCCGGCGGATACTTTATCTGATCATACCAGCCTGGATACGGTCGCCCAGTTTTAACAACTTGACCGGCTGCTTCATTTGCCTGGTGAGCTCGTATTTGCTGAGCTATATAGTCATCCAGTGCAGCTTTGGAAATGGTTTCCTCCTTGGCTGCTAAATGAGCCGGAGGAGGATTCGATGACTCTCCTCTGTCGTCTTCAATAATGATTGGAGGGTTTTCAGCTGGAGGGTCCGGTTGTAACATCATTCCTACCATGTCTTGGAAGAGAAGCGCCATTTGTTTTATGTTGGCAGTTTGTTCTACTGCCTCTCTGTCCTTCTTTTCGAGGATTCTCCGAAGAAACTCGGCATCCGTTTCCTGCTCATGGCGCTGCTCTGATGACGCCTCCGGGCTTTCTTTTGGCCCGGTGAGTGTGGCCATTTGCGTCAGCATCTCTTGAAGCTTCTGTTGCTGCTCCTGGGCCTTTGTTACGAATCGGGTGAGTGGTTGGTGACTCGTCGAAGCTCGGCTATCCTCTTTCCCGGATGCCATATAGATAGTGTGCACCACCATACCCCCAGACTTGGGGCGTTTAGATCCAGTGTCTTTGCGATTTGCCAAAGACACAGGGAACTTCTCCGACCTCCTTCTTTTGTGAGCGATCGAAGTTGAGGGGGTCGTTGTGGTGGGCACCCAAGTAGCTGTTGCTTTTTCTGGCTTGACAGAGTAGTCCTTCTCCTGCCGAACCTTCATATTTTTCAATCGACGGAGATAGTCTTGATCCATTACAGAGTCTTGGACTTGACGCTAGACTTTGTAAATTTTAGAGGACAGACGTTGAGGGGGCTGCTCCAGCTTCACCTTTGGGGCATTATCCACAGGGGTAGGAGATCTTTTCAATACGGCAGTTGGCGAGTTTTTGCGCACCCTTCTTAGCGGTTCAAAGCTATTCCCGGTAGGAACAGCAGCATTGATTTCCACCATCGAAGCTGGCAGAGTTAGCCCAGAGGGGGAGTTGCCCCCAGCCTTCCTTACCCGGCGCCGGTGACGACGGCGAGCATGTCGTGCAATTGGAGTTGGTTTAGCCGTAGGGGTGACCTCCTCATGCCCCCTGTGTTGGTCAGAATTCGCTGGTATCAGCCTTTTAAAGACCGACGTCTGTTGAATGGGGACGGCCAACCTATCGAAAGCAGACTTCCGAGTAGGGGAAGCAACCTTGGTGATTTCGCCTGGAACGGGAGCAGAAATAGTCAGTCTTGTGAAGACCGACCCTTTGGCAGGAGAAACCGCCTTGACGATTTTAGGAGCAGGGATGAATATCCACTTCGGGATAACGCCTTCCGGTATTGCAGGCTTCTTCATGGGCCCATTGGAGCTCTGGACAAGTCTGTAAAAAACCGAGGCAGTGGAGTTGGGCGACCCGTTGAGAGGGGCCGCAGTAGTAGCAAGCCGATCGAATACCGACTTCTTGGGAGCTTCTTGTGACGGTACAGAGGCGTTGAAGCTCATGGGTGGGAGTATGATCCCGAAGAATAGTCCAGTGGTGGCTTGAGTTGCCTGCTCAACTGGCATCTTGAAAAGGGAGGCCGCTTGGGGCCCGTAAGTCACTCCTCCAGCACGGACGGAGTGAGAGTTGCAGTTGCAGGTAGTGCAGTTTGAAGCCATCGATCTTCTGTTTTCTGCACGGAGCAAGACACCAAATCTAAGTACCTCAAATCCACAGGCAGCCATAGCAAACCGCGATTCGTTCGCGAACACGACACACGAAGTGTGGAGTGGAAAGAGGAAGAGGTCCCACCGGGCGTGCCAGAATCTGTTTACCGTCGGAAACATGGGAAGACGGACTGTCTTGCCTGAATCTGTGGGCAGATACTAATTGGTGCTATCCGTCCACCTCTCCGAAGATGCCAAGTTGATTTATGGCACCGTGTATCGAAGGTTTAAACGGATGCGGCCGATGTAGCAGACTTCGTCAGATTCCCCCTCGTTTGAGGGGTTTTTGATTGTGGGGACGCTCTTCCCTGCAGGCGCAAGCCCCTGCAGTTAATTACGCTACCGCATCGTGGTAACAACTTTCTCTTTCTCCAGATGGTCACTTCGTGTCGTGGGTGTTTGTTTTGTTTATGGTTGCCCGTGGATTGTAAATGGAGACTAATTTATGTTGTCGCCCGAGGGACGTGGATCAGTCCAAATATGTATTTTCTTAGATTTGGGTTTGGGGTTTTGGTTTAAGGATACGTTAGTCTCATTTTGGACTAAGATCAACTTAAACGTTTGTTAAGAATATGTTAGTCTAATTTCCAGACTAAGATCAACTTAACGGGATCATTTAGATCCAACAAGAGAGCAATTGGGCTCTATTGTTTAGTTTGGGACATTTCGGTCGATTGCCAGTTTAAGGACATGGTGGTCCATTGTAGTCCGTGGAATGCATGGCTGTCGGGACCCGTCACCTCTCTGAAGACGTTGAAGGATTATAACGACAAATATCAGAGGAGTTCAGAGATGTACCCTTGAACCAATGTTGGTTGGGAGATCTATAGTCCAATTTGGGACTAGAGTCTATTTGAAAGTTTATGAGCATATGGGCTCAGTTGATATGAGTTGAACATTTTATTGTTCTGGCTGTTGAGCCTTTATTTAGGCTCGGCCCTTTTAATAATGCATAGCATTTATATTAGGCCTGTTAGACCTTTACTTGGGCTCTGCCCTTTTAAATGATGCATAGCATTTATATTTGGCCTGTTGGGCCTTTACTTGGGCTCTGCCCTTTTTTAATAATGCATAGCATTTTAGTGGTCTGACAGTGCGCCGCGTGGTTTGTCAGGCGCTTTGCGCCAATTAACGAGCGCAATGTGCTAGCGCATGCGCAGGTGACACGTGTCACGCTCTGCGCTAAGCGCAAGTTTGTTAACGCGGTGCGCTGCTGACACGTGGCGCGCCCTGGTGCTATGCGCCAATCCAAGAGCACAGTGCGCTATATTTAGAAGCGCAAAGCGCAGATCATTCTGTGGTTGACACGTGGCGTGCTCTGGTGCAGTGCGCCAGTCCAAGGAGCGCAAAAGTGCAAGGCACTGTACAATAGCGCAGAGCGCATCTTGATCCAATTAAGATCAAAGAAACAGGTTCTTAAAAGAGGTTCTACCTCAAGATTCAAGAACCAATGGTTCATCAAAAGTCTGTGCCTTTATATAGATTAAAAGATCTAGGGCTGAAGTAAATTACTTCTTTTTTAATCTTTTAGATCTTCTTGATCTTTTTTCTTTTTTATATTGAAGATCTTGATCTTGTTCTTGGATCTTTGATCTTTTTAGAAGAGATTCTTCTTTTTTAATGAGGTATTTTCATCTCTGTTCTTCAAGAATCAAATTCTTTACCTTCAAAGATGAAGAAGATGATCTTCTTTCTTCGAAGGCTTGCCTTTCAAATTTTTCAGAGGGTTCTCTCCTTTCTGTATGTCTGTATATATGAGACTTGGAGTCTAAGGGCCTTTATATAGGGCCAATTGGTTTGTTAAGTTAGTTACAGAGATTTTTCTCTGATTGCTCTGGGCATGTTTCCCCACCGTTGGATCTTTGATCCTAAGGCTTCTGTTTTACAGAAGATAATTTTCTTATTTTAATAAGATTGGAAAAATCTTTCTAGAATTTTAATTCTAATTAATTAATAATTTATTATTTAAATTCCAGCGCAGCGCAACTGCGCTTGCGCGCCTGCGCTTGACACGTGGCGCGCAGCGCAGAGCGCAGCACAACTGCGCTAGCGCACCATTGTTTGACACGTGGCGCGCAGCGCAGAGCGCAAGTGATCTGAAGCGTTGCTTCATTTATTTTAAAATTTGAATTTTAAAATAGAGCCTTTCTCTGATTGGGGATGCGCTGCCTTGGACGCAGCGCTCCTTGCGCTGGCGTGTCTGGTTTTTGACACGTGGCGCTCTGCGCGCAGCGCAAGAGATCTGAAGCATTGCTTCAATTTTTGAATTTTGAAATTCAAACAGAGCTTTGCTCTGATTGGGAGAAACAGAACACAATTGGTGAGGGAACCCTTTCATTCTTTCTTAATATGAAAATACTTAGAATATTTAGTGTGGAAAGCATGAAGAACTATGGTTTCAATTGAGACCTTGCCTAAAGAGTTAGAACAAAGATTGGGGTGAGGATGTGTATAGAGAAAGGAGGAGGTGTCATGGTGGAAAGAGGAGGTGTAAAGTTAGAAGAAGGAGGTGGAGGATTGTGGGGTGGTGGTGTAAGTGTTTGAAACATAAGGTAGAGGGAGATGAGCATGGGTGAGGGTGTGCTTAAAGTGAGGGCTAAACCTAGCTAACATAAACCCATCCTCATTTTAAATAAAAAGAAACAAAAGAAAACCCTTTTTGTTTAATTAAAACCCTTCATGTAAAAATCTAGATCCATGTTTAAAAACAATGAAATACTTATTATAACACTTATATATCATTATCTTAATCTAAAATACAATGTCATGTTAAAATAATTAAAATTATCATTTTTATGATATCACACACTTTTCTTCACAGTTACCAAAATAATTACATTTTTACGGATATAATACCGATACCCAATTTCATAAGCGATATCATTTTTGTAAACTCATTATATTCATTTTTAAAATCACAAACTAATATTTATATTTTTCCAAAATGTTATACAAAGTGCCGTGGTTCCACCGTTGCTTTGGAGGATCTTCTGCTAATTTTTCTTCAGAGCACCCCTATGATCCCTTAGTCTAAGTTTAAGTCTCTGAATCTCTGTTTTCTTGCTCCAGTTATTTCAGATTCCCTTGTAAAACTCGCACAATAATCGTTAAAAATGCAAGATTCACTTTTGGTTCTCGTTTATATTATGTTTGCTGGACTTTTATAAGAAATCAATCCGAATAACAAGAAAAAATTATGACCGTCTCCCTGGCAACGACGCCATTTGATTGATTGTGTGTGAAGAAGTGTTTTGTAAATAACGACAATCAAAACGGTGTCGCTAATAGCTAGTCGCGATGAGTACGAGCCGTCCGCAGGGAAACGTGAATTCTTTTCTTGCTTTAGACGAGTTAATAAAAGAGATGGGTGATTTGTTTGTCGTTATATTTTAAAACGGATATAAAATTTATAATAAAATAGCTTGTAGGGTTCATAGGATTTAGTAGTAATGGATGAATAATTAAAAATAACGCTTTTATCTTTTAATAGTTTAAAACTAGATCGATAGTGATGAATGTAGATTAGGATTCTTGGACGAAATTAGGGTTTCCCCACTACTAACCCTTGTTCTTTCATTGATCTCTATTCATGTCTAGCCCTTAACAAAACAAGTGTTAAACCAATCTCAAATCATGGTCGTGACTATCAATAAATTGGTAGCACGCCTGATAAGGAGGTTAACATTTATTTTGCTAAAGTTTATATACTTTAAAATGTATAAAAGAAGTTAAAGGATTTTTCTCATCCATTATTCTACTCTAGCCTACAAACCCTAGCAAATTAGGAATTACTCGCTCATTGCTAGTTTAAAAGAAAGGTTGAAGAAGAATGAAAGCATGATTAAGATGCAGAAAAGTAATGCGTAAAAGTAAGTGCAGAAATTAAATGTGGAAAATAAATGCAAAAAGAATTAAAATAAAAACTACATTTATTAATCAACTAATGCATTTACAATTCTCCTTAGAAAGTAGATTACAAGAACCCTAGTTTGCTCTAGATCTCTCTTTTGTTGGAGGTAGATGAATAAATGATGATCACTCGGATACGTGGATCTCTTGATCTCTTCGATGATAATTTTTAATGTACAGCTCTCGGTCCTTTATATAGTATTTGAAACCAGAAACCCTAGATTCCATATGTGATGATATACAGCTAGGATCATATCCACAAATTTCTACATCGAACGGCTCTGATTGCGCCGCGGTTCCGTCGCATATTGCATCCTTTGGCCGCGGATCCGCCACAACCTAGTAGAATCGGGTTTTAATATTTCTTATGGTATTTTGTGTTGATATTTGGAGATCCTTATGATATGTAGATTCTGAAAATAATACTCTGAGTCTCTGCCGTTACTAGATTCCTCGATTTATTTCTAAAATTTGGCAGATTCGATTCCGATATCCCGATTTGACTTGAATCTCTTACTTGGATTTTTGACCTGAGCTAATACCTGCATAATATCTCAAATCAAAGTGTTAGTAGTATTTGGTATTTTGAGATATTATTCCAACCATTAATATGATATTAAATTTTAAGAATATTGATTTGGAATATTTGATATGATATACATATATTAATTACTAATATTTCATTTAAATATTATATGCATATATTTTCCCTAATTATATTAATTAAAATGAAGAAACATATGATAATAATTTTTTTACAAATAAACCCACATATGTTCTATATTTACAATAAACACATTTTAGTACTTAACAATAGTAGGGAAAATGTTCATACAAATGTGCAATATTTTAGACTAATCAGGATACTAGGAATATGTATGTATTGGACAATCTTGCTCGGTTGTATATAGTATATTATTTGAATTGTCTTTATCTTGATATGTGTATTTCTTTCTATTGTTCTTTATATTGCTTGCACATATTGATAAAGACTCGATACAGTAGTATACTTTTATGGTTTGAGTTTATGTTAACATGTGCATATGTTATACTCGATATAACATATGACAGTTACATGTTGATAAATCCCGTATGATTTTGCTTGACTACCAGTGTTATGATGGAGACCATACTTGTAGGAGCTGGGTAGTCCATAAGCACATCCTTAAAGGTCCCAAGTCGTAGGAGTATCGAGATCGGGTATCGATACTCTAGAGTAGACTTGTGTATACGTTTTTAGACCCCGACAAGAGGTTGTGGTTGGTCCCACAACCATTGGTGTGATCACCTAAGATTGTATACATGTGCTCACTGGGGGTAAGTATACTGAACTGACTCGCCGAGAACCTATAGACGGTATTATACTTATTGTCAGATAGCGGTTCTCAGGTGACATGGGTATAGGTTAGTCTTAAGATCTGAGGTCATCATTTGTCTCGTGTGAGTTCCCACTGTGCTTTGATCACTACCCTACCACGGCTCTACTGAGTCATGCAAACAGGTTTTGGTTGGGTGCAGCTCCGAGCCACATGAAGGCAGTGAGGGATTGTCAGGGATTCGTCTATTCCGATATTGGGAGTCGATATCGCACTGTGTCCGGTTACCTAGAACCATAAGACCTTGGCCAAGATAGTTGAGAACTACCAATGGTTAGATCGGAAGTTTCTCGGATTGGTCCTGAGCCAAATCGACACGACTTATCGGGTCAGTAGGGGTCTGACATTTACCACCCTCTAGACCCGGTATGCGTTACTCTTAGATGAAGATACCGGACTGTACGGAGATTGTCATGGATAGGCTCAGTATGGGTCCGGATGAGCTTGCTCGTCGGCCTTCTTTTCGACAGGTACCTGGGTAGCTGTTATGTACAGCTAGTGCCGCAGACGTACTTGTGGTTAAACCCATTGCCAGCGTACTGCCAAATCTTTAGAGTTCGACACAGAGGGTTTCTATGATTCAGGTGAAACGATATGGTGGCCGTAAGTTTATACGTGCAGGGTTTCGATCGAATGATAATATTAGCCGGCTTAGGATTAAACCGGATTATTAAATTAAGTATTGATTTAATAATTTACGTGTACATATTTTGATATGTATATTCTAGTGTTCTCCAGATTTTCGATCGGACGGTTGATAATACTGGCGGGCTTAGGATTAAGCCGGTTCATAAAATCGAATATTGATTTAATACTAGTATTATTTTAGTGGTATTATTCTATCTCTTGGATATTCGTATTTTGATACGAATACGTGTATGTATATATAGTAGAATATATTCCGTATTTATACAGAAAGACATTCTAGAAGGAGGAATTCTCATCATGTATTTTCCATTTTATTTTCAAAATGGAAATGAGGTGTAAAATAGGAAATGAGCTGTAAAGGAGAGAATGGTGTGAACCATGCTTGAATAGTGTTGATAAATGAATTGTAAATTCATTTGTGCAAACTATTCAAGTATGGTTGTATTATTTTTATGAAAAATGGTTTTTTACAAAACCATGCTTCATGTTTTTCTACACATAAGTTTTTGCATTCTCATAACAAGGTTCTCTCTCCTCACTTGCTTAGCTCTCTTGAGTTGCTCCTCCTCGTTCATTTTCATCTTCCTCCCTACCATCTCATGAGTTGATAATCAAGGGAGGAAGAGAGATAGAAATATACTAGAGAAATCACTACATATACGTAGTAACCTAGACTAGCAAACTAGGTCACTAAGTTGCTTCACTTGTGAAACCAAGATTGAATCAAGAAGGCGATCTAGCAAGGTTTATCAAGGAGCTCTAGAAGAGGAGTGAAGACCCGAAGAACATGAACCTTTAGGCATAACTCCCCATCACCGTAGATAGATCTCTTTAGATAGCTAGTTTCGGTTTATGGTTAGATTCTAGGATGTGCTTTCTAGCACCGGATCTTTAAAAAGTTAAAGTTTTTCGTTCCGCAACTGCCACGGTAGGTGGCCAGGGCGGTAGGAAACCCAACAGCTATTTGGTTTGTCATTATCTTAACATGTGCATATGTTTTACTTGTTATTATGTATCGTTGATACATATTGATAAAGCCCGTAGGATCATTGCTTGACTACCAGTATTATGATGGCAATCATACATGTGGGGGTTGGGTAGTCCATAAGCACATCCTTAAATATCCTTAGTCGTGGGAGTATCGAGACAGTGCATCGATACTCCGGAGTAGACTGGTGTATACACTTCTAGACCCCGACGAGAGGCGATGGTTGGTCCCACAGCCATTGGTTTTGGCACCTAAGATCATATAGAGGTGCTCACTGGGGGTGAGTACATTGGACGGACTCTCCGAGAACTGGCTAGATGGTATTATACCAATTTTCAGATAGCAGTTTTCTGGTGACATGAGTATAGATAGTCTGTCGACCTGAGGTCGTCATTTTTCTCGTATGAGTTCCCACCGTGGTTTGGTTACTACCCTACCATGGCTCTACTGATTCATACAAACAGGTTTTAGTTGGGTATAGTCCCGAGCCTCATGGAGGCAGTGAGCAATTATTGGGGATTCGTGTCTCCCGGTATAGGGAGTCGATGTCGCGCTGTGTTTAGTTGGCCAACACCATAAGTCCCGGGCCAAGGCGGATTGAGAATTACTATAGGTAGATCAGTAGATTCTCGGATGGTCTTGAGCCACATCTGCATGACTTGTCAGGTTATTCGGGGTCTAACGTTTTCCATCCCCTAGACCAGACATACGATACTCTCAGATGAACAGACCGGACGGTACGGAGATTGTCACAGATGGGCTCAGTAGGAGTTCGGATGAGTTTGCTCATCGGCCTTCTTTTCGACAGGTACGTGGATAGCTGTTACGTACAGCTAGTACCTCTAACGTGCTTGTAGTTAAACCCACTGTCAGTATACTGTAGAGTGTTTAGAGTCTCATACAGAGGGTTTTCCTGGTTCAGGCAAAACGATATAGAGGCTGTATGGTTTTACGTGCAGGGTTTCAATCAAATACGTGTACTAGCTGCACGAATTTTTGTTCGTACGGATAATACTAGTGGGCTTAGGATTAAGCCGTATTCTAATATTATACTATTGGATTATTTTATCACTTGGTATTCGTATTTTTTATAGTACGGATACGGGTATGTATATACGGTGGGGGTATTCTTTTAATTACACTAAAATTCTTCTAGAATAAGACACCTCATTTTTATGTTAATTTATTTGTTTACATAGATAATGAGGTGGAGGGATGATGTGTATTATAAGCATGATTGAAGCATGGCTACTTGTTTTTCTCATTCATTTGTCCTAACTATTCAAGTATGGTTGCATTATTTCTATTGAAAATAATATGTTTGATATTTTCTAACACTTAGTCATTCTTCACAAGTTGCTTCATTCTACATTTAGCTTTCTCTTTCCTCCTTTACTCTCTTCTTCTTCCTTAAACCCTAACCCTTTCATGGGTTGAGAAACTATGGGTTTATGAGATATATTAATCCAATAAACATTCTCTATATCTACTAAACCACTTATATTAGCAAACTAGGTGTTTTAGTTACCTCAAGTTTGAGATTGGAGCTTGAACTATAGAATCTCAAGTGGATCGTTTTCTACACAAGGAGGACGACGACCAAACTCGATCCCGATAGACAAGGAGCTCAAGAAGACCCGAAGGACTTGAACATATAGGTATAATCACTTTACAGTAGATTAGTACCTTTGCAAGTTTTGTTATCTAGGGCTTACCGTAGATCTTGGGGATTTGTAGGTGCTGCCCGCTTAAAAATTGTTTTTGAAAATTGTGTCTCTCTACAAACCCAGTAGAGTGTGAGAAACCGCCTAACATGTTATTAGAGCCACTCCATAAGGCTTATATAGCTCGTAGCGATGTCAGAAATCCGCCGTTTTTGTCGCGCACGAACTGCCGATAAAAACTGTCCCAAAAATTGATGTTTGGCAAGTTTGCACACCTTGCGTGGTCACGATTTGAACCGAGAAGCTGCGGGGTGTATCATGGTAATCCCAAGGAAACCTTGGGGGGACAAAAGGTCGGGCCCACCCCCAAGGCCACCATAAGGTGGCCTTGGTGGTGGTGACCCGAGAGCGCCCCAACTGGGTGCTCTCGAGTCTTCTTGCCCCATGCGGCCACCTTGTGGTGGCCCCCAGGGGTGGATACCCTCTAGGCCCGTGTGTTGATAGTTAATTTTTCCCTCTTCACCTCCGTGAAGATTCAGGCGGGTTTCGAGTTTGTTTCGACTCCCGGATTGGCTTAAAACGCCGGTTTTTAGGACTTTAGCTCACTGGATTTTCTAACTTTGGAAAATTGGTTTCGTTTTCTAATTGTGCATGGAATTCCAACGTCGTGGTTTTCTTTACTTTCTTCTATAATGTATATATGTGTTGTTTAACGTCTTCTAGCTATACGTCGATTAGAAGAAGTTGCACGTATCTTATTTATCTGTTTGCTTGTGATATTTTTGAGATGGTTTCGACGGATTGTTGTGATGGATAGCTTATAGTGCAATGTTTGTTGTACAGTTTTGATTCATTTGTATATTCATTATTGCGGGGCAAGCGTCCGATATATGGACTGCCATTTCTTCCTGGTTGTATATTCTTTTATTGGAGCACGACCGGGTTGAGGTCGACGTCACCACTGTATATATTTTTTTCTTTTCTGTATTAGGATTACCTTGCAGCGGAGTGCTCGAATAGCTAGGTTCTAGAGGGCAACGAGCCTCCATCTCATAGCGTTGACATCGGGGTGCCTTAATCTAGAATTGGCGGGCTATTCGCCGCACTCATAGGGGTATAGGATGACCCACGGTGGAGTGCTCAAGTTACCGGATTCCATGAAGTGTTGGGTGGCCCATTCGCTTTGTTGATTGGGGTTGCCTCTCTTCTGGAATTGGTGGGTAACTTACCGCGTTCGTAGGGGTCTTAGTTTTACATAGTACAGGCTATTCACACGACCGGGGAACATCGGGTTTCATTTGCGGCTCGAATGAAACCCGGGGCTTCTAGATTATCCGCTATTCGGTTTTTTCTTATCGCTTTTCTGTGATGTTTTTTATATCATGACTGGGACGAATGATTATATATATTTATATATACTAGTAGATATTATATATGTTTTACATCCGCGCTAGTCCAGTCCCCGCTTTGCCGTTAGTTAAGTAACCGAACGGTGCATGACGGGGCCCCGTGGCGAATACAGATGACATATACGTACATTGTATTTTCGTTCTTTTCTGGTGTGATAGGAATTAATTGATGGGACCGCATTAATTTTGATTAATATAAGAAAAAATAAACCTAAAAGATGTTGTCGGAACAAATTTCGAAAAATTATAGTCGTATTCTTTCGCTTTGCATAATGGTATTCAGTCATGAATATTCCGTACCTCATTCGAGGAGGCAAGAGCCTAGATCCCATTATAGGGAGTGATCTCTTGAGCAAAAGTTAATATTACTATAGATTACTCGGTTTTCTTCAAAACCACTAGTTTTCAAAAGCGGAGCTTAAACCACTCTTTTTCAAAGCTATTCGGTTCCTTTAACAATATCAAGTTCAATACTTTCACGTTTATTCGCCAAAAACCATTCGCAGCTCTCCGTCATTTCGGATAAATAGCACATAGTATTCATGCGGTGTTTGTTGGCCAAAGTCAAGGCATTGTTGTGACACCTGTATCATAATTGCATCCCTTTGAATCCTTTCTTATTTTCCCCGATAATCGTGTCTCGACACTGCGAACCCTCCATCTCCGTTTGATCTTATGTTGTAATCTTCTTGATTCTTATCGATTTCTCCCTTGGACTCTGATAGTAGGATTTGAGTAAATTAAATAGAATTATGTGATTTTAATGATGAACTACAGCATAATTACAATGCGGTACTCTACTTGAGTGACTTGGAGTTCTGCCTTTGATTCTCCTTCTTCTTAATTTAGCTATGTCCTAGCATATGTTTATTCTTGATTATCGAATTCTATCTTTTTTGTTAACTCATATCCTTCCCTGAATTTAAATTCGATTTTCATTCTTTATTTTTGTACCATTCTTGACAATCCAATCCTTAGTTACGTTTCTTTTATTCGAGTACTTGCTCACGGCATTCTTGAAAACTACTCTTGATTATCCTAACAGCATCCATTTCGATCTTCAAAACTCTTCGTCTTTCTGTTTTTATTGTGATTTACTCCAGTGTCACACCTTATTATCGACGAGAATACTGACTGATAGAACGCGATGATGAAATTCAACTGCGTTATCCTAACCCTGTTTCTTGCTCTGTTGCAATATCCTTCTTTAAGTAATTTTGAGGACGGAATTATTTTTAAGAAGGGTAGGATATAACGATCCCAAAATCCCTATACCTTCGTATTACCTTTCTTTAAGAAAATACTGTAATTTTTTTTGGTATCTCCCGTATATATTGTTTTATATTAAATATATTATTTATTTATTGAATCTCTCTATCTATTTTTCCTATTAATTTCCTTGAGCCCAAAACCCGCTTCTTTTATTTAATCACTTAGATATTCATTCTCCTCTTTATATTTTCCTTCCATTACCAAATAAACATTTTTTGTAAACCCATTTTTATTTTATTGAATACACAAATCAAATAATCTATAAAATCTTACTAATACTCTTTCTCCATTTTCTCTAACCCAAAAGCCCACAACTCCAAACTTATTTAATTTAATCTTTTTCCTATATTAACCCAAACCTAACCATTCATTTTCCCATCACCTTTCATTTAAAACTAAATTCATTAACCCATTCATATCATCCAACGATTGTTCATTCACCTCTTCCCCTTCCTCCTTTAACACCAACCCAATTATCTCTCTCTCACTCTTCAATTCTCATAAGTTCTCTCTCTCTCTCTATTCTCTTATACACACACACACACACTACTGTCATGCCCTGCTTTCCAGTAGACGGTTACGGTGACGTGGCAAGCCCGCGACATATTTATCCAGAGAAGGGCATTCCCTAAATAAATATACTAAGCGTATTGAAACAATAATACACAATGCAAGAATAATTGGAGACTGTAAAATTTTTCAAAAAACATCTTTATTTACATTCAACTTTTAATATTTACAAGTATATGAGTTTCAACTGGAAAGTAAATATAAGAAAGGAAAATGCCTAAACATGTGGTATACATAAGCTGAATAAAAAATGAAGCTAAACTAATCCAGAGGAACAATCCGGTTATAGTCTTTCTCTGTGGTCTCCACTTTCTCCTTCTTGACCGTATCTGATGGACATTCCAAGAAAATAAGGGTGGGTGGAATGCCCGTCAGCGAACTAGCGCTCAGTAAGTCCCAAGGATAAAGTAAGAGTAAAAGAATGACAAGTATAGAATATATATATGACGAGTAAAAGTATATGATCATGGGTAAAATATGTACAATAGGTCTCTATATAGTCACTATGTTAATGTTATGTTCCAAGTGTGAATGTCAACGCAGCCGTAGAAATATTCACGAGCTCAAGAGTGGGGCCCCAGGAGCAAGGAAATACGGGCCTATTTCATGTGTTAGCATCGGAGCTCTAGACTATGGATGAGTCAACCAGACCGATATTCGAGTAAAATAAAAAAGAGGTTAATACGGGACTCCTGAAGCTCCGTTGGATTCACACAAGATACTGTCCCAAACACCCTGAGTATAATATATATATATATATATATATATATATATATATTATAATTGTAAGATAGCCTTAGTTGATTCGATTGGTTGATTATAATATGACTTGATCGAAGCCATAGATTGCAAAAGGTAAAATAATGAAGTCGAGTGAGTCAAGTAAAATGCGAGTCATGTCAATTGCAATCTTGGTTTGAGTCAAGTTAGTTCGAGTAGACTGAGTTCAAGTTCAAGTTTAGATACGAGTTTGGATTCGATTTCAAGTCTTTTTCATATGAATTGATTTAAACTGTTAAAAATTTTATGTTCGGGAGAAATCGGCAACTGCTGCACATGGACGGCAGGATTTGTGTATTTTTCTAAGACAATTGTCATTGATCACTCTGTTAAGTTGTTTAACCTAAATGGCAAGCACTCACTTTCTCTGGCTCCCTAGGGCTCAAGAGAAATGATACCGCTTAAACCTATATTAATCTAGAGTCCTTAAATATTGTTTGCATATCTCGAGGGGGTTTTATGAAAAATACTTTAATATAGTTTAAAAATAAATCTTGATGGTGATTTATAATATCTAGGGTTTTCATGAATATGTATTTTAATTGTAGTGGTGTTTTGGTGATAAAACCTAACTTTTAAAAGTTTATGGTATTTTTATGAAAACTAGCTCTTTTGGAAACCTGATGGTATTTTATTAAAAATTCTAATATTTTATTTTAAAAATATAGTTCATAATTTGTTTTTATTGAAAATACGGATTCATAATTTTGTATAATTTTCCAAAGTTTAGTTTTGTTTAGAAAAGTCGTATTTCTTAAAAACCGTATTTTTATTTCCTTTCAAGACCGAATACTCCGTGAGAAGTTCTGCATCTCGCTCTACTATCCAAAAAATGTGCGATAATCCGCACCATCCATTAGAGGGTCCCCTGACGAGGGTTGTAGAGGCACAATTGCGAAGGATTTAAAATATCGATTAAAGAAAACCCGTTTTGAAAAAATGTGGTATTTTAATGTAAAACCTATTCTTTAAATAAAACCTATGTTTAGAACCTTGTGCTATGAAACCATAGTGTGTGTGGGGGGGGGGGTAGGTCGTTACCTCATGAATGATCTAAAAGTATATACTCTAGTTATTGAAAATACGATTATTTTAAAGTTCATGATATTTTAATGAAAAGTTAGTTATATGATTGTTTCACATGAATTTTTTTGTTAAACTACAAGCTAAATGACATACATAAGGTTAAGAGTGGTGTTAGGATGTTAGTTTGACCTATTTTGCTTATAAAGTGGAGTAAAAATGTTTAAAAATAACAATATATCGGAGCTAACTCCACTTTGTCGATGTGTTTTTAGAAGGCGATTTGAGATGAAAGAAATTGAGATAGAATGGAAACTTACGGGTTTTGCTTGTTAACATAAGAGAGGGGAAGCCTTCGGGGTCATGGTCTAATCGGAGATGCTCTGGTTGTTGAGCTTGGCTTGCTACTTCTCTTGGGTTCTTAACTCCACTTGGTATTTAGAGAGTTTGAGAGAATTTTTGATAGACATTTCAGAATAAAGGAGAGTTAAGAAAGTGGTGTGGTATTTATAGTGAAGAATTTAGGGGTTAAGAATTAAAAATTGGATTAAAAGAATTAAAATGAGTGTTAAATTGTGAATTAAATAGTTTCTGTTTAATTGCAGGGAAATCAAACAGTGCAGGGGAGTTGAGGGGAGCTGAAGGGGTGTTGATTGGTCTTCAAAAACTATCTATTACCACAATCAAGAACGGCGTCATTTTGCAGCTAGCCGGTGAGTACGGGTCGGTCCACAGAGATGTTGTGAATTTCCTAATCGCTCAAACAAGTTTATTCCGATGGGTGTTCGGATTTCTTATTAAATCTAAAAACTAAATCTATCATTTATCTAGGGCAAAGAATTAAATTTAACTAGGGCAAAGAATTAAAGATCTAACTAGGGCAAGGAATTAAATTTAATCTAGGGCAGAGAATGAAAAATTACCTTGGGCAAGAATTGAAATCTAAATTAGGGCAATTAAATAAATCTACTTACTTTACAGATGGCTCTCTCCAAACATCAACACAAGACTTGTCAGATCTGAATTTCTGAAATGAAAAGAGGCATCGATGCTCTCCAAAAGAAATCTAAATTTTATTGATAAAAAGAAGCATAGGGAGGCATGGCCTTTACAATGATTTAGAGTTCCTATTTATAGAGGATAGGAAACCCTAGGTTACAATTGATTCACATGTCTACATTTACCAAAATATCCATAGGAAGACCTAGTCAAAGTGGACTCCAAGCTTTGGTAAAATTTTATGTCCGGAAATTTTGAAACTGATTCTGGGCTTCTTGGGCTTTTTATTTCTTTGGATCTTTATTCAATTTGGCTTCTCTATTTCTTCCAGATCTCCAGTGAACAATTGAAGTGGACTTTTAACCATTTGCTTTGTAATCTTGGACCTTGCGTTGCCTTGTACTGATCTTTTGTGTAGGCTTGATTAAGATCCTTCTATTTGTTGGTCAAAGTCCCTTTTTTGTGCCGTCTTTTGTCTTTTTCACTGTTTTCGCTCCAAGAACCTGTAACCTGTAATATGTAGCAGACATCCGTCAAAAGCACCTGTTTATTTGTAAAAAGAATAAGAATGGGAAATATAATAATACAATATTATGGTGTGAACAAATACCCCCAAACTTATCTTTTGCTCGTCCTCGAGCAAACTTATTCTTATTCTCTACAAAAAACCTAACCGCACTTTCGCAGGGAAACGCGATTGCACTGAGCACGTGTAACAAGCCGTTAAACCTCTAGGTGTCCCTAGTAGGAGGAGTGTTTTCTCCTTAGGGTTTTCAGCGGATACTACCCACAAAATCCTATCAATTTGGCATTTCGACTTTTGTTCTCCAATTAGGTTTTCTAACAAGGAATTCTATTATCGTCGACCCGTAAATTATACACCCACATTCTTCACACTTCCTCATCATCTAACTTAAGATTATATATGTTCTGTAGACTTACTTAGTTTTCGGCATCTCTTAAGTTTTCCTTCTAGGGTTCCATCTCCATTTAGGAATTTCTATCAACTCTACTAAAGATACAAGTTCTATTCTTCACTCCTTTCTCTCATCTAAATCCCAATCACATACCCCTACGTGTGTGTGTATATCACCCCTACACTTGGAAATTCAAATCAAGCAATCATACTCTTGTCCGTTGTCCAAAACACTTTTTAGTTGGTGAATTTAAATGAATTTTGCTTACACATCCTTCATGCGACCGTTAATACTTCTTGAAGTACCAACGACCGATTACAAAATGCGTTTGCACTTTAAAGCGTAATTCCTAGTCTTGCAATATCCAAGGCTTTAGCAGTGACTCCCAAACCAGTTGGTCTAAGGCACTAGGTGATGAAGCACCCTTGCTAAATATTTTTCTATTTTTACAGCCTTAAGTAATCACAAAAACCAGTGTTCATTTTTTTTTCTTTATTCACACTTGTATTTTCTTTTATTTTCTTCGTACTAAGGACTTTAGACAAGAGCATTTCAAGGTCTCTTCTACTATTCCAAGTTTCAAGGTGCGTGATTGTGCAAATTGTAGGGTATACATTTTCAGAATCTAGACTTAAGCTAGGAACTATTTTTCAAACTTATACTCTAATAAGAACATCAATACTTTTCCTTCGTTTCGACTTAGCCCAAGAAGTGAACTCAAAATTTGCCTATTTCTAAATAAACTACAAAGACATATACTCTCTACCGTTAAACTTTAAGAAAGGTTATTTTTAGGGTTTTTAATTTACTAAGTCTAAGATCTAGTTGTTCCTACCTAGTTAACCTATCTGTCAAACTCAAGTCAAAGTATGGCCAAAATTGAATACATTAATTTTTATAATTTTTGAAAATTTTCAATTTTTATGGGTTTTCAAATAAGTATGCAAATGCAAAAATATACATATGAATGCGAATGAAGAAGACGTACCGAGCATACCCCCAAACTTAAACTTGACAGTGTCCTCACTGTCATGCTACGCCAAGAGGGTCAAAATTGTCGGCACTCCCCTGTTTATTTATTTATAAAAAAAATATTTTGTTTTTATTTGTTTTTATTTTTTTTATTTTTTATTAGAAAAGAAAACAAAAAATATATATACATATATACAATAAGGTCCTCCCCAACTAAGCAAGGCCTTACATAAGCCAAAGGTTAGCACCAACCATTCAAAGATCTTATCGTGGTAATGGTAGGGTTGGTGAAGGAATAGGGTGGAAAGAAAAGAGATGAGAAGCACACGAGACCGTGTGGAGGTAGAAACGGGATACGGTCTCGGTGGGGGAGAAGAATGGCGGAAAAGAGAAAGAAGTGGAGTACGATCTTGAGGATGTAAATCGAGTGAATAAATTAGCGCAATTTGTGATGACCGATGTGTTAAAAGCGATTGTGCTAACCTATCAACCCGTCGAGAAATGAGGTCAAATCCCTCAAGATTCGCAAGAAAGCATGGGTACGCCGAACTTGGTATTGGAGATGAAAGCGTAACGGTCTCTTGTACGGTCGGAACGATAGGAAGGACGAAAGGGAGTGAATTTGGGATAGTCTCATTCTCACCGTAGTAAACTGTTTCGAACCTGAAAGATTCCAACAATGGTTCGAAACGACTGTAAGCAACCGAGTCTGATGGTTCAACTAACTCATCTGAAAATTCAAAGGACTCAAACTCGGGCGGTGGGTCATCAACATCGTCCGAAAAAGTGAAACACTCGTACATGTTATCGGCTGTGAGAACTGTGTCAGATTCAAAGGAAAATTTTTCAAGCTCACAGTCTTCAAGCATGATATTAGGCGTGGTCGGAACGATGGAAAGGAGGGAGGGTGATTTAGTTAAAAGTTCAAGAGGATGAATTAGAAAATCCGACACATCAAAGAAAAATGGTTCAACCACAATATTATCCTCAATACTCTCCTCAATACTATCCTCATAATTCTCCTCAATATTTAACTCATCCATGCCATTATCATCAAAATCAAGACACATATGAGGTTCGGGAGAAACATCTAATAACTCGGGATGATGAATTGGACATAAAAGTTCAATCAAATCGACAGGTTCATCATCCGAAATATTCCCGGCGTCTATATTCTCAATCAAGTGAAAATCAATTTTTTCTGACACCTCATCAAAAGCATGGATATTTATTGATTTAGGTTCTAGAGTGGAGGTGTAAAGATCGAAAGGATTAAGTGTGGTTTCACTCAAAAGGTGTTCATCACAATCTGGCAAATCAAGCACTACAAAGTCACACAACTCGTTAGATGTTTTATTTTCAACTTGTAAATCATTTGGGACAATCAATGGAAAACCGGAGTTGTGGGCTTCAATTGGGTATGGGTAGGTTTGATTTAGGACTGTGTAGAACTCACTCGCTCCTCTCAAATTCTCACTCTGTCCAACCGCCTCCTCATACATTGAAAAATTTGAAGCTAGTTGGAAACTAGCGACCGGTTCACTAGGTTGCATAAGGGCGGCCACGGACGCTTCCACATTCCTAGTCATTTTGTTTGTTGCTAAGATATAAGCCTCCAACGACTCTTCCAAACTAGATTTGGGTGGTAAGGGGGTTTCGGTAAAAGATTTGAAATTGTTTGGATATGTGAAACTCCCAAATGGGTAGGACTGGTAGGAAGTGGGTGGTTGGACAGAGGTAGGGTCAACATGTGGATAAAAAGGTGAATAATCTTGTGGATCCCTAGAACTAGATGAGTGGAGAGGGATGAAAAATCGGCTACGAGATTGAGCAATATGCTCAGCAATGGACATCGGTTTAGGAGTTACAACAGGACTTGAAAAAGTGGTATCAACATATGAAGATGGTAAAGATTGACTTGGTTGACACAAAGTAGGTTGCAAAGTCAAACTGTTTCTCCTAGATGCTTCTATTTGATCTTTCAAAGAAATTTTTGGCACGGAGGGATCTTCCTTAAATCGACCGAAGCAATTGACGTACGACGCAAAGTTAGGTTCGGGATACCAAAGTTCGGCAAGAGATTTATGATGTAGGGTACCCATGTTAGAAGAAAGGGGAAAAAGAAAGAAGGTTGGGTGGTGCAAGGATTTATTTGCGGCAAAAATTTGCAAGTTGTTAAAAAAATTTCCTTTTTTTCTCTTTTTTTATTTGGAACGTTTTGCAAAAGATGATTTTCAATAAAGGGCTAAGACACACTTTCGATCAACCAAAAATGCACAATCAGGCCTAGATCTAGGGTCACCTAGGTCAGCTAGACAGCTCCTAACTGTTCCAAAGGGCTAGAAATAGAACCTCAAACCGCCTCTTCACCGCCAATTGCGGCCAGGTAAGTGCCAGGTAAGCGGGAAGGAACCACAGTAGTGGGCCTAATTAAAAACCACTAGCCTTGACACACTTGTCTAGTCACTGCAAAGTCAGGTTAGGATAAACGGCCGATGCCTATAACTAGTCCTCTGTCCTATTGAGCGCGACGTCCTTAGGGCTGAGTCTAGTATTTTTTAATTAAAGATTGGTCAATGAAAATGCCTTATGTGATTTTTGGGGTCCTGGGAAGGGTGATAAAATCCCCACCCAATCTGAATTGGTCAAAAGCCCCTTAAAGTCCGATTAAAGATATGCAAAATAGTAAATCGCTTGCAATCAAATCTTTTTATTTTATGCGCGGCGCAAAAAATCCTGCGCAAGATTTGTTATTTGGAAGGGGAAAGATTTTTTTTTAAGCGCAAAGAATACTGCAGGAGATTTTTCAGAGAAGATATCAGATATTTGCAGAGGCGAAGAGAGAAAACTCACAGAGATTTGCAGTGGCGGAATTGTTTTTTTGTTTTGTTTTTTTTTTTGGCTGAAGTCACCAAGGCGCGGCGGTTCCGCCGCGGTTTGGTCGGCTCAACAGGTTTTTTTTTTTTTTGAGACCAGATCACTGCAATTCTTCTTGTTGACTCAGTCCTCCAAATTTCTTCTGTTGTCTATTGTGATATTTCTCTGTTTGTTCGGATTTGATATTTGCTGTTTTGATCTCTATAGATTTCCAGATCCGAATTTCTTTGTAGATCCTGCAAAAATTCTCACAAGAATACCCTTTCCAAAAATAACAGATGATATATTTTTATATTTTTTTTGATTTTTCAGATTTTTATGAATTTTTTTTTGATTAACCCGAAAGTGCAAAAAGAAAATAACACGCCATCCCCGGCAACAGCATCATTTGATTGGTCTTCAAAAACTATATATTACCGCAATCAAGAACGGCGTCGCTTTGCAGCTAGCCGGTGAGTACGGGTCGGTCCACAGGGATGTTGTGAATTTCCTAATCGCTCAAACAAGTTAATTCCGATGGGTGTTCGGATTTCTTATTAAATCTAAAAACTAAATCTATCATTTATCTAGGGCAAAGAATTAAAGATCTAACTAGGGCAAGGAATTAAATTTAATCTAGGGCAGAGAATGAAAAATTACCTTGGGCAAGAATTGAAATCTAAACTAGGGCAATTAAATAAATCTACTTACTTTACAGATGGCTCTCTCCAAACATCAACACAAGACTTGTTAGATCTGCATTTTTGAAATGAAAAGAGGCATCAATGCTCTCCAAAAGAAATCTAAATTTTATTGATAAAAAGAGGCATAGGAAGGCATGGCCTTTACAATGATTTAGAGTTCCTATTTATAGAGGATAGGAAACCCTAGGTTACAATTGATTCACATGTCTACATTTACCAAAATATCCATAGGAAGACCTAGTCAAAGTAGACTCCAAGCTTTGGTAAAATTTTATGTCTGGAAATTTTGGAACTGATTCTGGGCTTCTTGGGCTTTTTATTTCTTTGGATCTTTATTCAATTTGGCTTCTCTATTTCTTCCAGATCTCCAGTGAACAATTGAAGTGGACTTTTAACCATTTGCTTTGTAATCTTGGACCTTGCGTTGCCTTGTACTGATCTTTTGTGTAGGCTTGATTAAGATCCTTCTATTTGTTGGTCAAAATCCCTTTTTTGTGTCGTCTTTTGTCTTTTTCACTGTTTTCGCTCCAAGAACCTGTAACCTGTAATATGTAGCAGACATGCGTCAAAAGCACCTGTTTATTTGTAAAAAGAATAAGAATGGGGAATATAATAATACAATATTATGGTGTGAACAGGTGTGTGTGCAAAGCACGGAGGTGATTGGACTAGATCGAACCGTCGGCGGCAGGTGGAGGGAAAACGGGCGGTCGGATTTGGAGCAATCGCATCGAGATTCGTGCCATGTGCATTAATCTGTGTTTACTCCTCATTGCGCCTGTTTGATTTTTCTGAAACTTTTCGTTTCTCCGTGAATTGCAGGTGCAACTCTTAGGCTTCCGAAAAATTAAAAAGAAAAATCTTAAAAAATAATTAGGACTGATGGGATTCGAACACACATGCTACATCACAGCAGTGTAGAGGCTTTACCAGTGAGTTACAAGTTGCTTCTTGCTTTTATTGAACAAAAATAACTTATAACTCCACAACATGCTGAAATACCCTTTTCTATACATTTAAACAAATAATCATGTACATGGATTTCAGAGTCGTTACATTCTACCCTTCTTATAAGAATTTTGTCCTCGAAATTTACATAAAGGACTGATCTTCGAATAGCTGAGGGTATCGTGCACGCATATCATCTTCTCGCTCCCATGTCGATTCTCCTGGCGAGTCATTTCTCCACATCATCCGGACCAAGTTCACTTCCTTATTCCGTAAGGTCTTCACCTTTCGATCCAAGATCTCGACTGGCTGCTGCTTATAAGTCGGGTTGGTCTGTATAGTGATCTCTGAGAGATCAAGTATGTAGCTGGGGTCGCTCACATATTTTCATAGTTGGGATATGTGGAACACATTGTTCACTCTTTACAATGAGGGTGGTAGTGCCAAATGGTATGCCACTTCTCCAACTCGTTCAAGTATGTCGAACGGTCCGATGTACCTTGGACTGAGTTTGCCCCTCTTGAAAAAATGTATCACTCCTCTGTTTGGAGAGATCTTCAAGAATACATGCTCTCTGGGTTGAAACTCCAGGTGTCGTCATTTTGCATCTGCCCAATGCATCTGTCGGTCCTAGTCTATGCCCATCTTTTCCATAATCATACGAACCACATCTACAATTGCCACGATCATCTCTGGTCTAAGGAGTTCACGATCTCCAATGTCGTCCTAACTCAGCGGAGAATGACACTTCCGTCCAGAGAGTGCTGCGAATGGTGCCATCCCAATACTAGCCTGACAGCTGTATGAAAACTCCACAAGGTATAGGTGATCTTCCCACGAACCTCCGAAGTCTAACATATAGGCTCTCAGCATATCTGAATTGTTCACTCGGACTGTCCGTCCATTTGTGGATGATATGCCATGCTGAAATTCAGACTCGTTCCCAGGCTAGCTTGCAGACTCTACCAGAACTATGATCGGAATCGCGTATCACGATCGGAGAAGATGCAATCAGGTACCCCATGTAATCTCACGATCTCCTGCATGAGTTTATAGGTGTCAAGGCAAGTATGGTACATCTTGAAGGTATAAATCTTACTTTAGATTTTTACTCACCTCTATGTACTTCCTTACCAACGTCTCAGTTGACTGGCCAACTCTAAATGGAATAAAATGGGCCGACTTGGTGAGTCGATCCACAATAACCTAAGGTCGTTACCCTTCGTGCTGGGAGGGAAAGCAGTCATGAAGTCTATGGTAATGTGCTGTCATTTTTATTCTGGGATTGGTAACGGTTAAAGTATACCAGCAGTTCTGTGATGTTCAGCCTTCACTTGCTGACATACCAAACACTTGGCTATCCTCCTTGCTACTTCGCGCTTCATTCCATGCCACCAGTAGTGTTGCCGTAGATCCTTGTACATCTTCGTGCCACCGGGATGAACAGAATAAGAAGAGCTGTGAGCTTCTTTTATCAAATCTTCTTGAATAGGTCCGACTGGCACGCATAAACGGCTTCCATATCGCAATGATCCATCTTCGCGGATGATGATGTTAGTTAGAAGTCAACTTTCTACTTGTTCTCGGATCTTTTGTAGCTTAGCATCATTTGCTTGAGCTGCCATGATCTGATTTACAAGAGTGGACTGAACGTGTAAGTTCATCAAATATGAAGCGTTTCCTGGCATAACTACTCCGATCTCCAATCCGTGTAATTCTTGATGTAGCTTCCATTGAGCTATGAGGTTCATAGCTAATGGCTGGTGACTAAGTGCATCAAGAACTACGTTCACCTTCCCAGGATGATACTGTAGGTTGATGTCGAAGTCTGCCATGAGTACTAACCATCTTCTTTGCCGCATGTTGAGTTCCTTCTAAGTAAATTCATACTTCAGACTTTTATGGTCAGTGTATATATCCACTCGTTCTCCCAAAAGGTAGTGGCGCCAAATCTTGAGTGTGAAAACTACTGCTGCCAGTTCCAGATCATGTGTTGGATAGTCGCGTTCAAGAACATTTAATTGCCTTAATGCAAAAACTACAACTTTTCCATGCTGGTGTGTAACACATTCTAATCCTTTACCGGATGCATCATAATATACATCGAATCCGCCAGATTGATCCGGTATTACGAGAATACGAGCAGAGGTTAACCTCGACTTGAGTTCTACAAAAGCCTTTTCACATTCTTTTGACCACACGAATACTTCGTATTTACGTGTGAGCTTGATCAGGGGTGCTGCGATCATTGAGAATCCTTCAATGAATCATCTGTAGTAACCTGCTAAGCCCAAGAAACTTCTTATCTTTCACCGGCTTTAGTGTCGGCCACTCACTGACAGCTGACACTTTAGCTGGATCCACAGAGATTCCTTCACCTAAAACGATATGTCCGAGAAATCCAACTTGATCTAGCCAAAATTCATACTTGTTTTACTTGGCATAGAGCTGATGTTGTCGTAATGTCTCCAGGACAATCTGTAAGTGCTCGGCATGCTCTTTCCGATTCTTTGAATACACCAGGATGTCTTCGATGAAGATAACAATAAACCTGTCTAAGTACTTTCGGAAAACTTGGTTCATCAAGTTTATAAATATGGTAGGTGCATTAGTCACTCCAAATAGCATTACGAGATATTCATAATGACCATAACGAGTCATAAATGCCATCTTCGGAATGTCAGACTCCTTGACCTTCACCTGATGATATCCTGATCGAAGATCTAACTTTGAAAAGACACAAGATCTACTTAACCGATCGAAAAGGTCATTGATGCGGGGTAGTGGATACTTGTTCTTAATTGTCACCTCGTTCAGTGCTCGATAGTCCACGCACATCCTTTATGTACCTTCCTTCTTCTTCACCAGTAGCACCGGAGATCCCCAACTTGAAGTACTGGGATGGATCCAACCTTTCATCAGGAGTTCGTCCAACTGAATGCGGATCTCCTTCAATTCTTCCGGACTTAATTGGTATGGAGATTTTATTACTGGTTGTGTGTCGGGTTGTAAATCGATGTTGAATTCAAGAGCTCGATCGGGAGGCAAAGCTGATATATCTTCGGGGAATACATCCTCGAACTCTCGAACTACCTCTGAATTTGATCCTACCGCTTGCAACGCTGTAATCTCTGCCTTCTTTGGTTTTGCTCGGTAGATGGTAGGCTCCAAGGTCCGGTCTCCATTTTTGAAGCAGAACACCGGGTGATCTGGTATTTCGAACACTACCCTCCTTTGGTGACAGTCGATGGTAGCGAAGAAAGTTCCCAGCCAGTCCATTCCCAAGACTACGTCGAAATTCAGTATGTCCAGCACCTTAAAGTCCGCATAGAATTCTCGACTGCAGACGACCACTGAACACAGATTGTATCCTAAAGTTTCTTTTAGAACGCAGTTTTCTGAACTAACGTTCCAGCTGAATACGAGCGGTTTAACTGGGATCGCATGAGTTTGGACGAACCGTTGCAACATAAAGCAATGTGATGCCCCAGTGTCGAAGAGCGCGAGTGTAGGGAGGCTACTAAGATCGTACCTAATTCACATGGGATATGTTTAGGTATAACAAATATAAGATGGTTATGAATTGAAAGGACTTGAAAGGAAATAGGGCAAGGTGATAACCTGACTGTTAGTGTAATATGCCCAAGAGTCCATTATTGTATAGTACTAGTTTGTATATTAAATTTTGGAAGGTTGGGATATATATACGGATTTATAACAGTCTTGCTCAATATAGTAGTATGCTACTTGGTTTGTATCTATCTTAATATGTGTATATGTTTCTTTTAACGTATCGCTAATACATATTGGTAGAGCTCTTAGGATCTTTGCTTGACTACAAGCGTTGTGATGGCAGTCACACTAGTGGAGGTTGGGCAGTCTACAAGCACATCCTTGTACAGGTCTCTAGTCATAGGATTATTGAGACAGGGTATCGATACTCTAGAGTAGACTAGTGTATACGCTTCTTATCTCAGCAGGGGAGATGGTCTGTCCCACAGCCATTAGTACGTCATACTGGAGATAGTTGCATGTGCTTATTGGGTTATGAGTTACACAGGATGGACTCGTGGAGTACTGCTGGTTGGTACTATACCTATCTTCTGGTAACAGTTCTTAGGTGACATGAGTACAATATAGTCCGTTGACTTGATACTGCTACTTCGCCTCAAGTGTGTACCCATTGTTCCTAGATTACTACCCTACCACGGCTCTATTAAGTCGTGCAAACAGGTAGTTGTTGGGTGTAGTCTCGAAGCACTTGGATGCAGTGGCGGTTAGATATGATTCGTCTCTCTCGGTGTTGGGGGTTAATGTCGCGCTGTGATTCAGAAAGCCATTGCACAAAGTCCCTGGCCAGGGCAAGCGAGATTTACTGGTAGGTACTCCAGTAGTTTCTCAGGGTGTTTTAGGCTGCACTTTGAAACGAATTATTGCGCTATTAAGGGTCTGACATTTACCGCCCCAAGGCCTGATATGCGATACTCTTAGACGAACAGACCGGACTGTATGGAGATTGCACCGGACTGTATGGAGATTGCCACAGGCAGACTCAGTAGGGGTTCGGATGAGTTTGCTCGTAGGCCTTCTTATCGACAGATACCTGGGTAGCCGTTACGTGTAGCTAGTACCGCTGACGCGCTTGTGGTTAAACCCACTGCCAGCGTACTGTCGAGTCTTTAGAGTCCCACACAGAGGGTTTCCCTGCTTTGGGCGAAACGATGTAGAGGTCATATGGTTTTACGACTGCGTTCGACCACATACGTGTATTCATGTGCATATGATGTTCGGGCGGACAATGCTAGTGGGCTTTGGTTTAAGCCGAATCCTAGTATTTGATTATTGGATTAGTTATGTCTCATTGTATTCGTGTTTCTTGGAATATGGATACGGTTATGTATATACGGATGCGAGGGGCATTCTTGTAATTATTCAAGTTTGCTTCTAGATGATTTACACCTCATTATTTGATTTAGCATTTTAGGTTAAATGCATAATGAGGTGGATATTGTGAGGAGGAAATCTTTATGGTATTTTAGTGAAATTGAGCATGGCTTATTGTTGACTTTCTAGGACTATTTGTGGCAAATGAAGACTTAGATATTTTGGGATATTTGTGAGATATTTGTGAGAGATATTTTCATTTTCCTTAAAATTAAAAATATAAGCCATTCTCAAGACTTCACTCTCATTATCACAAACACGTTCTCTCTCCTCTCAAGCTCTCTTCATCTTCCTCAAGAACCCTAATTGTCTCATGAGTTGAGAATCTTAAGTTTATTGAACAACTAGATCATTTAGCACTCTCTACTCACTTTAGGCTACTTAGTTTAGCACACCAAGTAACCTAGTTACCTCATCTTGGAGGTGAAAGCTCAAGGTTGGAACTCTCGGGTGGATCTTCTTCGACTTTGAGAAGCCGACGAGGAGGCGCGATCCATTTTCATTCCAAGGAGCTCACGACGAGGAAGAGGACAGCAAGAAGACTAGAAGGACACGATACTATGAGGTATAACATTCATCCAAGTAGTTAAACCTCAAGTAGTATGCTAGCTAGGGTTTGTGATCGATCCTTGGTTCAAGTCGGTATTGCGAAGCCCGTAAAAATTACCTTTTGCTATTTCCACCTCCCCGCAAACACGCGGGGTGCACGACATTGACTTACACTGACCCGTAGTTTCGGCCTCTTCGATCAACATAGTGAATGCTTGGTGTCACGACACTTTCCTTTGACCTGGTTAAACACTCAGTATTAGGGTTGAGCAGTCTGGGTGCGAAAGTTGGAGCTGGTAGAGCTAACCGGATATGAGGAGCTTGGATCGCCGGTCTAGCTGGAGGGTTGTTGGGTCTTCGGTTCTGGGGGCATGCTCCGATAGCATGAGTAGAAGACCCACAGATCAAGTACAAGTTGTTCGCCCTGCGACAGTTCTTCATAAGGTACCCTGTTCTCTTGTAGTATATACAAAAGTCAGGCCTATTGTTGGAGAATGAACATACTGGCCTCCAAGATGGTCCGTTTAAAGCTAGCCTGGAAAAGACCCCTGTTCATACCATAATTTTGCATTATTATATTCCCTATTCTTATGCATTTTACAAATAAACAGGTGTTTTTAACCCATGTCTGCTACATAGTTACAGGTTATAGGTTCTCGGAACAAAAACAGTGAAAAAGACAAAAGACGATACAAAAGTGAGACTACGACCGAAAAATGGAAGAATCTTGATCAAGCCTACAGTTCGAAAACTAAACGAAGATCAATAGACGATTTCACAAGTACAAAGGCAGTGCAAGATTCAAGACTTCGACACGAAGCAAGCGGTAAAAGTCCACGACTTTATTCACTGTAGAAATCTGGAAAAAATATAGAAGACAAACCGAGAAACCAAGTAAAGAAACAAGAAGACCAAAGCAGCAGAAATAACCCCAGAAGAAATGAGCACACAATCCCACTGTTTGGCCGCGGAACCGCGGCCAAACCATGCTTTTGGCTGCGGATCCGTGGCCGTGTGGGGCCCGTGTCGGTGCAGAAAGTTTGTTGCGTCTGGCGGCGCGTTGACTAGTCTTCCTAGGGGTATTTTTGTAATAGAAGATGTGCGAGTCGATTGTAACCCTAGGGTTTCTATCCTCTATAAATAGGAACCCTAAATCTTATATTAGGTCATTCCTCTTCTTGTGCCTCATTTTATATCTAAATTTCAGATCTGTAATTTTCTTCAATGAATGAAGAGAGTATCAAATTAGAGTAAGTTTTCAATTCTTGCCCTAGTTAATTTTATTTCACTGACCTAGTATAGATTTATTTTCCTGCCCTAGCATAGATCTTTCATTCTCTGCCCTAGATAGATAATTTAGAAAATGTCTTTTAATTCCCTAATAAGTGAGTAGTCTCCTCGCTTGTTAGGGTTAGCTTTAGGGAAGGCATGAGAGATGAAGATCTCTCACCCCTTTCTTGCCCATCATATATAATTAATAGGACTCCATGCATACATGCACACGCCGCTCCCTATGGCACCCTATCCCACGAGGTAGCGGTGATACCGTAGTATAAAGGCCCGGTTGAGCATGTTTTCCATGGAGGTTAGGGTAAGGATTAAGAAAGGAAGGACAAGAACCTAGAGGAAGAAACGGATAGTACTAATCCCTTTTATTAATAATTACCATAACTCCTAAAGAGATCTTAATTTGGGTATAGAAAGCGGTGAGGAAATCTTCAATTTCCAAACTTAACCTAAACCTAACCCTAGCAAGATTTAGATCTAGATAAACTTAGTTTTTAGATTTAATCAATCCGACACCAATCGGAATTAACTCGTAAGAACAATTAGGAAATACACAAAATCTCTGTGGACCGACCCATACTCACCGGTGTTAGGTCCACGTTACCTCTCCTGGTACTTTCAGGGTTGCGGAAACGGTAAAACAAAATTTTTCTTAGACTTGGTAACATGGACCGTAAAAGCCGGATCTTTGCTAAACAACACACTAGCATCCTAACTAGAGATTTATCTACTCGGTTAGGGGTTATACCTCAACTTGAACTCCTTCTCTTCTTGTTGTTCTTCTCCTTGCTTGCTCCGAGGGTTGATCCGGACTTTGGTCACCTCCACGGCCTCCTTGAGTCGAAGACGATCCACCTGAGAGATGTACAACGAGCTCCACCTCGAGCCGAGGTGACTAGGGCAAAAAGATTGCTAATCTAGAAGCCCTAGGTTGTGTAGAAGTGGTAGAGGGATGGTTTTGTCTTTGTGGGATCTTTATCTCTCAACACATGAGATCAAAAGATGAATCAAGAGGAGGAGGAAGGAGGAGCTAGCAACCATGGAGCATTTCTTTTCTTCTCATGAGAAAGAGCAAGAGAGAGAATGTGAAAAGAATTATGAACTAAAGAAAATAACCATGGTTGCAATAATACACCAAAAACATCATTACAAATCCTATCAAGATAAAGTTGATGGCTACATTGAAATGACCATTATCATAATCCAAAAGAAAAAGAAAATGAAAATAAGAGTGTAGACCTCTCTTGAAGGTCAATGGTCAACACGGTCAACCGGTCAACAAAGTCAAGAGAGGTCATGGTGGTCAAATGGTCAATGCAATTAGCCATCATAAAATTATCACTAAAAGGATTAGTAAATGATGTCCGCGGCTCATAATGGTTTCGACCAAACGAATTGCCAAAAACCCTAATGAGGCACCTCTTCCTTCATCGCTCCGGAAAACTGTGCATACACATCTGCATCCACATTCCGTAGAATGCGGATGCGCAGAAGACAAAACAAATCCATCTGTGCAATACTAGGATCTGGCTTAAACCAAAGCCCACTAGTATTGCCTGCCCGAACAGCATACGCACACAAGTGCACGTAAGTGATCGTAGCCCCGCCGTAAAACCATACGGCCTCTACACGTTTCGCTCAATGCAGGGAAACTCTCTATGTGGGACTCTAAAGACTCGACACTACGCTGGCAGTGGGTTTAACCACAGACCGCAAGCGGCACTAGCTGTACGTAACGGTCCCCAGGTAGATGTCGATAAGAAGGCCGATGAGGTAAACCCATCCGAACTCTTACTGAGCCTGTATGTGACAATCTCCGTACAGTCCGGTCTGTTCGTCTGATACATCGCATGGCGGGCCTAGGGGGGTGGTGAACGTCAGTCCCCTAATAGCGGTACAAGTCGTGTCGGAGTGTAGCCCAGAACACCCTGAGACATCACTGGAAACCTACCAGTATGTCTCGCTTACCCTGGCCAGGGACTACATGTGTAATGGCTCCCCTAGACACAGCGCGATGTCAACCCCAATACCGGGAGAGACGAATCCTGTCTAACCGTCACTGCTTCCAAGTGCTTCGGGACTGCACCCAACTACTACCTGTTTGCACGACTCAGTAGAGCCGTGGTAGGGTAGTAATCAAAGAACAGTGGGAACACACTCGAGGCGAAGTGACAGTGTCAAGTCAGCGGACTAAGCTGTACTCATGTCACCTGGGAACTGATAACTGATGATAGGTATAATACCAACCATCAGTTCCCGACGAGTCCTGTTCAGTGTACTCGTAACCTAACGAGCACCCGCATACTATCTCAAGTACGACGTACTGACGGCTGTGGGACAGACCGTCTCCCGTGCTGGGATGAGAAGCGCATACGCTAGTCTACTCCGGAGTTTCGATGCCCTGTCTCGATAATCCCACGACTAAGGACGTGTATAAGGATGTGCTTGTGGATTACCCAGCCCCCACGAGTGTGATCGCCATCACAACGCCAGTAATCAAGCAAAGATCCTAAGGGCTCTACTAATGCGTATAGGTGATATAATAAAGAAACACATGTACACATTAAAGCATAGACAAACCAAGTAGCATACTACTATTTTGAGCAAGATTGTCTATACAACTGTGAATATCCCAAGCTTCCATCAAGTAATATACATACTAGTATGATACAGTAATGGCCTCTAGGGCATATACACTAACAACCGGCAAGCTACCAAGCGACGCCATTCTTGATTGCGGTTTATAAATATTTTTGATTCATCTTTTAGAAAGTGCAAGCGCGTAAAATCTTAAACAATCAACCCCTCCTATGATCTGGTGCACATGACGTTTCACACCGGCAGTTTGCTGCCTACCCTTCTTCTTCACAACTGTCTCACAGCGTCGGGCAGCCTTCAAAGCAAGCTCATGGGTTGGGAAATCCCCTGTAGCGAGTGCAGCTTGGATTTCAGGGTCCAACCCTTGCTGGAATCGTCGTGCCCGAATTTCAGCAGTGGGAATAAGGTGTGCGGCAAACCTGTTACGACCTTGTGTTACCAGTGTTATGAGTGAGATCAGAAAATTGAATTTGAGACTATATCTTACCTGCCGATCATGATAAACTCAGCATCATATTCATCCACTGACTTGACCCACATCAAGCCTTGTTGTAAATGGATGAGTTACTGCTCCATATCAAAGCGGGTAGTCTGTGGGAAGTACTTGGCATCGAAGAGGCCTCGGAATGTTCTCTATTCTATCGGTTGCGCGAGACGGCTCTCCTCAGCCTTCCACCAAACTCTGGCGTTATCGGTCATTTGCAACTTAGAAACTTTCACCCAGGCTATATCTGGCACTTGAGCCACTGCCAGATCATCCTCGATCGCTTGAGCTCATTCTTCTGCCTCAAGCGGGCTCTCCTTACCGGAGAAGTTCTTTAGGTGCTGTGCTCGAAACTGTTTAACTCTGGGTGCTTCGGGTTTGGGGTGGTTCATAAGAATAGCAGTCTGCTGTTGCTGACCCTCCAATTGGCTCTTGATAGCCACAAGCAGTACCGTTTGCTCATTGATAGGAGCTGCAACGGTAGGTGGTGGTGGTGGTGTAGGCGGTGGAGTATTGTCGTTGACGTTTGTGCTGGTATTGTTCGGAGAGTCCATCACCTTGATATAAAAGATAGGTTAGGATAGATTTAAGGAATTTGAAATGCAAGGAATGTAAATGTTTGTTGAATTCATTAGTTCTTGTGGTATATTGTTTACGACTTCATGCAGAACTGATCTGCATTGGCCACCAACAAAACCTGTCATGCCCTGCTTCCCAGTAGACGGTAATGGTGATGTGGCAAGCTCGCAGCATATTTATCTAGAGAAGGCCATTCCCTAAATAAATATACTAAGCGTATTGAAACAATAATACACAATGTAAGAATAAATGAAGAATGTAAAACTTTTCAACAAACATCTTTATTTACATTCAACTTCCAATATTTACAAGTATACGAGTTTCAACTGGAAAGTAAATACGATAAAGGAACATGTGGCATACATAAGCTGACTAAAAAATGAAGCTAAGCTAATCCTGAGGAGCAATTCGGTTGTAGTCTCCTCCGTGGCCTCCACTTCCTCCGTCTCGACCGTATCTGACGAACATTCCAAGAAAACAAGGATGGGTGGAATGCACATCAGCGAACTAGCGCTCGGTAAGTCCTAAGGATAAAGTAAGAGTAAGAGAATGACAGGTGTAGAATATATATATGACGAGTAAAAGTATATGATCATGGGTAAAATATATACTATAGGTCTCTATATGGTCACTATGTTAACGTTAAGTTCCAAGTGTGAATATCAACGCAGCCGTAGAAGTATTCACGAGCTCAAGGGTGGGGCCCCAGAAGCAAGGAAATACATGCCCATTTCAAGTGTTAACATATGGGCTCTAAGCTGTGGATGAGTCAACCCGACTGATATTCGAGTAAAATAAAAAGGAGTTTAATATGAAGCTTAGTTGGATTCACACAAGAAACTATCCCAAATACCCCGAATATAATATATATTATAATTGTAAGATTGCCTTAGTTGATTTGATTGGTTGATTATAACATGACTTGATCAAAACCATAGATTGCAAAACGTGAAATAATGAAATCGAGTGGGTTGAGTAAAATACGAGTCATGTCAATTACAATCTTGGTTCGAGTCAAGTTAGTTCGAGTAGAATGAGTTCAAGTTTAGATTCGAGTTTGAATTCGAGTTCAGGTCTTTTTCATATGAATTGATTTAAACTGTTAAAAATCTTATGTCCGGGAGTAATCGGCAACTGCTGCACATGGACGGCAGGATTTGTATATTTTTTCAAGACAATTGCCATTGATCACTCCGTTAAATTGTCTAACCTGAATAAGCAACCACTCACTTTCTCCAGCTCCCTGGGGCTCAAGAGAAATGATACCACTTAAATCTATATTAATCTAGAGTCCTTAAATATTGTTTGCATATCTCGAGGGAGTTTTATGAAAAATATTTTAATATAGTTTAAATATAAATCTCGAGGGTGATTTATAATAATTAGGGTTTTCATGAACATGCATTTTAATTGTTGTGGTTTTTGGTGATAAAATCTAACTTTTAAAAGTTTATGGTATTTTTATGAAAACTAGCTCTTTTGGAAACCTGATGGTATTTTTTTAAAAATCTAATCTTTCATTTTAAAAATATAGTATCATAATTTGTTTTTATTAAAAATACGGATTCATAGTTATGTATAATTTTCCAAATTTTAGTTTTGTTTAGAAAAGTCGTATTTCTTTAAAACCGTATTTTTATTTCCTTTCGAGACCGAATACTCCGTGAGGAGTTCTGCATCTCGCTCTACTATCCCAAGAATATGCGATAATCCGCACCATCCATTAGCGAGTCCCCTGAAGAGGGTTATAGAGGCACAATTGCGAAGGATTTAAAATATCGATTAAACAAAACTCATTTTAAAAAAAATGTGGTATTTTAATGTAAAACCTATTCTTTAAATAAAACCGATGTTTAGAACTTTATGCTATGAAACCATAGTATGCGTGTGGGGTTGGTCGTTACCCCATGAATAATCTAAAAGTATATACTCTAGTTATTGAAAATACGGTTATTTTAAAATTCGTGGTATTTTAATGAAAAATTTGTTATATGATTGTTTCACATGAAATTTTTTGTTAAACTACAAGCTAAATGACATACATAAGGTTAAGAATGGTGTTAGGATGTTAGTTTGATCTATTTTTCTTATAAAGTGGAGTACAAATGTTAAATAAATAACAATATATCGGAGCTAACTCCACTTTTTCGATATGTTTTTAGAAGACAATTTGAGATGAAAAAAATAGAGATGGAATGGAAACTTACGGGTTTAGCTTGTTAACAAGGGAGATGGGAAGCCTTCAGGGTGATGGTCTTGTCAAAGATGCTTCGGTCGTCGAGTTTGACTTGCTACTCTTCTTGGGTGCTTAACTTCACTTGGTACTTAGAGAGTTTGAGAGAATTTTTGATAGAAATTTCAGAATAGAGGAGAGCTAGGCAAGTTGTGTGGTATTTACAGTGATGAATTTAAGGTTTAGGAATTAAAAATTGGATTAAAAGAATTAAAATGGGTGTTAAATGGTGAATTGAATAGTCTCTGTTTAATTGCAAAGAAATCAAACAGTGCAGGAGAGTTAAGGGGAGCTGAAGGGGTGTGTGTGCAAAGCACAGAAGTGATTGGACCAGATCGAACCGTCGGCGGCGGGTGGAAAGGGAAAACTGTTGGGTTATGCAAGCACCCCGGCCATCAAACCGTGGCCATTATGGAACACAAATTTTCAAAAACCGGCACTAGAACAACCTGATAACCCGGATCGACCCATAAGCCCTAGATAACAAAATATGCAAAGGAGTTAGAATGTTTATACCGAATAGATCCGTGTCCTTCGGTCTTCAACCATCATCCTAAGCTCTTAGGGGCTTCCTTGATCAAGCTTGATCTCCGGTCGCCCTCCATCGAAAATGATCCACCCGAGAGTCTATGGAACGGGCTCCAACCTCATATCCGAGGCAACTAGGGCACCTAGATCGCTACTCTAGATATCGTAGATGAAGTAGAGAGTGATGAAGGATTAATTTGTCTCAAGACACCCTAGGTTTCTCAACTCATGAGAGAGTTAGGGTGGAGGAAGAAGAAGATGCCATGAGGATGCGGTGTTGAGAGTAACTCAAGAGAGAGAAAAAGAAATGAATAATGGCTTGTGTTTTTGTTTGTTGTGTGAGTTTGATAAGAAATAATAGAGCCATCACATAAATGTCCATGTCTCCAAAATATCTTAGTCAACAAAAAATATCTCAAGTCAATATAATCTCACAACAAACAAAAACGCTAATCATGCTAGAATAGTAACCATGGGTCACTAATCAACCATGCCACAAAAATGCAATAAACACCTCATCCTCCACCTCAATAACCTTTTAATCTAAAAAGGTCTAATTTATGATGAGGCGTAATCTTCTAAAAGTAATCTTGTAATAAATTACAAGAATACCCCTCAACCGTATATACATACCCGCATTCATATTTCGAAGAATACGAATACAAAGAAACGAAAATAATCTAACAAATATAATACTAGGATCCGGTTTAAACCAAAGCCCACTAGTATTATCCGTCCGAACATCATCCATGCACAAGTACATGTATTTGATCGAACCCTGCCATAAAACCATACTGTCTCTACATCGTTTCGCTCGAAATAGGGAAACTCTTTGTGTGGGACTCTAAAGACTCGTCAATATGCTGGCAGTGGGTTTAACCACAAGCACGTCAGCAGCACTAGCTGTACGTAATGGCTACCCAGGTATTGAGTGAAAGGGAGGCCGACGAGCAAACTCATCCTGAAACCCCCACTGATCCTCACAGTGACAATATCCGTACAGTCCAGTCCGTTCGCCTATGAGTATCGCATATCGAGTCTAACGGGGGTGGATAAAGTCAGACCCCTAATAACTTGACATTCAGTGTCGGTATGAAATCCATCACTGCCTGAGAAACTACCAATCTTAGATCAGAAATTCTCGACTACCTTGGCCAAGGATTTCAGGTGATGGCCACCCGTGTACAACGCGACATCAACCCCCAATATCGGGAGAGACGAATCCCCTGATGATTCGCTCACTGCCTCCATGTGGCTCAGGATTGACCCAACTAAAATCTTTTTGCACGACTCCTTTGAGCCGTAGTAGGGTAGTAATCAAAGCACAGTGGGAACTCACACGAGACAAATGACGATCTCAGGTCGATAGACTAATCTGTACACATGTCACCAGGGAACTGCTATCTGACAATTGGTATAATACCAACTAGTATGTTCCCGGCGAGTCCGTACGGTGTACTCATAACCCAATGAGCACCTGTATACATCTTAGGTGAACAAACTAACACCAATGGCTTGTGAGACCGGCCACTGCCCCTCATCGGGGTCTCGATCAGTATACACTAGTTTACTCTGGAGTATCGATTCCCAGTCTCAAAACTCCCACGACTAGGGACATTTAAGGATATGCCTATAGACTACCCAGCTCCCACGTATATGATCACCATCATACTACTGGCAGTCAAGCAAGAATCCTATGGGCTCTATCAACATGTAATAGTGATCTGTAATGCTACCTAATGATGTACATGATGATAAAGACAAACCCGATAGCATACTATCATCTCGAGTAAGACTGTTCTACCGGTATAGGTCCTTCCTCAATCATCATAATCACCTGCCCGCGACTATGATAATTGCCTTGAATGCACTATAGCCAACAATCTCCCACTTGCATTTAAGGCTAATTATTGTGGTGTCGCATACTTACAGCCCGTGTGATACCGAACACCCAACTCCTCTACTAATCAGTCCCTCAAAGTTCGTTTGCAAAACTATTTTGTTCGAGAAATGGCTTCAGTGAGTGGACCACTCCAATGTTTCTTTCTGTATCTCTCTATATCTCAACTTCGCGGAGAAAGCTATCTCCCGAAATGAGCAATACCTGTTTTAGAATATATTTGGATATCTGATAGGACCCAGTTCATAAATGAATTCCAAATCTAGCAAACTTCTTAGACAGTATCGTCCACTGAACTTAATCAGTATCCTGCGCTATGCCTTCCTCAGTATCCGCTTGGACCACCTGTCCAACATACTGTTCCTCAAAAGAGGGAAAACTAAAACTCTGACAGTCACTCTGTCATCCAGGTCATCTTGGAAGCCTGAAATGATAACCGTCTCCCGAAGGAGACTGTCATTACCATATCCCAAAAACATCCACTTATATTCTTAACTACTTCCCAACGTTTCTCAAGGATAGGATTAATATATATGCTTATTGCAGCTAGTGCAAAAACAACATCTGGTGTCGTACTTGACATCACATGATTGACTCAATTTCCTAAGCAAGTGATATGCCAATTATGCAAATCCCTCTCTACTTTAGTCTGAAAGACATCATTTAGAGAGGGTGACTCCATCACCTGCAGGTACACCACCATGCCAGGACTCGTCCATTCTAAAACACCTTTAGAATAATGTCAAAGTACCCATATCGGGACACTTCCCAAATTTAGATCTGAAACCATAGATCTAGTAACCAGAAAATCTGATATTATATCCATATCCTATGTGGAGAAACAACTTTGTGATAACCACAGTATAACCGATCGTATTATAGGAATTTCACTTCCTATAAAGTGCATGTCATCCAAATACCAGGACACCACACCCTACTACCTTCATACCAGATCCATCTCCTATTCTGATGAGGTTAAAGCCTATGACTGTCACATCAAAAATAGACGATCTATCTCCGCTATATCTGCTTTAGTCTATAAATAAACACAATCTATTTATCCACTATGCTTCCGCTGCTCCCACTGACTACAACAACCCTCTGGCAGAGTCATATACACGTGCACTTCTAAAGCTAGTTTAGAACGACGCTATACTCATCCTCCTGTCGGGTCTCATAGTCTAGAACAGCAGCAATGACAAGTCTGGGTAAACAAGAACCCCCCTGTCACCTTCTCTGAGAAGACCGAAGTACCTCTCGGGTGCCTATGGTTACCTACCATATCTGCGGAGTGGCTAATGGAATGTCAAAACCAATTGAATTTTTAGGTTCTATTAAATTTTCAATAATCTTTTGTGGTTCTGGAATCACTTCCAGTTCTACCATACACCCACTTATGTTTTCTGAAAAAAAATCTATTTTACTAAAACTGTAGCGAGTGAAGAACAATATATCTATTGATCTTCCAGATGGTAGAAACTTAACCCTCGACATAGCCCGTGATAACCCACAAACAACCATTACTGAAACGTGCCTTGAGTTTATCCAGAGTCTGGTTTTAAGCATAAGCCGGACAACTCCATATACCTTAACATCGTTAAGATATGAACCATTCTATATACAAATATAGAAACAGATGCACTAATTTAATTGGAACCAGATTCAAATCATGCAGCTGTCTCCAGTGCATGTCAACTAAATGGAATAAGGCCAAGCAGCATTACTCATTTAGGATTGCATCCACATATGAGTAACCTGAAAGAGAAGCAAGTTTTCAAAACTATTACTATCAAAGGAATACCTAGCACAAGTGTATACATTTTCGATCATCTTGAAGAATCCTGATACTTGCAACATGTGGTTCTCTACTTTATTCATATACCTATAACTTCTCAAAATTTGGACCTTGTATTTCAGTGAAACACATATCTAAAAACTAGAGAAGTCGCAAGTAAACAGAATATAGTACGAGTACCAACCCCTTTATTCTAGTGGACACTGGACAACATACAATACATTGTATAAGTCCCCTGAGTTAAATAACTCATACCCTGTGCGTCGTAGGTTGGAAACTGTACTATGGTTAAGAAGAATTACACCGTTATTGAATGCTCCTTACCTAATCACCGACTGATATAGGTAAATGTCATAGACATAATTTCAAAAAGTTTTATCTTACTTTATAAAATAAACGTACAGATATATCAGTTTGAAATTGGTGCATAACAACGGATATTCATAACCAAATATTTGCCGTCAGGCAAAAACCTAGGTGATTTCCTCAAATATCACCAATTACAACGAATTCCGATATAATGAGGATATAATCACCTAATTCCAAATATCTTACTTCCATTCACCATCTGTAACACCATACAAATGTTAGAATCAAATTTGGTAAATACATACCCTGGAGTAAGGATCTAATTGGGAAATCAGCTTTCAATTAACAACACACAGAGAAACTGAAACATGAAAATGTTTCGAAGGGGTATCTGGGTATTCCTAGTAATGCCTCTTCCACTATCCAGATTCATGACAACAACCGTATATTTCCTTACCATCTCTCCAATTCCTTTATTTGTCTTTACTTATTACCTTCTGTACATCACCCTTAGGCTAAATGGTTTTCTTCCTTCCCTACCTTTCGGCACCAGCCTATGGTTTGGAAGAAAACTATCCAATAAGCGTAATAGGTGACCCTCCTAATCCTAGGAGCCCTCGCAACCCGAGAGAAGGTAAAAATAAAAGACAACCCGAATAATCCTATTCGATTTCTCCTGAACTGGAATCCATCCTCGAACTGGAACAAGTTCTTTCGAGTTCGTATGTAACTATACGATGGCTTATCCAATAAAAGTAGATCTTCGTAGTGATACGGAATGTTACGGAGAAATGAAAAGGTGAAGTAGGAGTGACGATGATATACGTGGTTTCATCGTGAATGATAGCAGTCGCAATTTACTTTGCCCTTTATTTGTCTTTACTTATTACCTTCTGTACAACATACTTAGGCTAATCGGTTTTCTTCCTTCCTTACCCTTCAGCACTAGCCTATGGTTTGGAAGAAGACTATCCAATAAGCTTAATAAGTGTACTCTTCTAATACCAGGAGCTCACGCAACCTGAGAGAAGCTAAAGGGAAAAGACAACTGAATAGTCCTATTCATTTTCTCCAGAACCGGAAACCATCCTCGAATCTGAAACAAATTTCTTCGAGTTTGTATTTAATTATATGATGGTCATATCCAATAAATGTGGATCTTCATAGTGATACGGAATGTTCCGGAGAAATGCAAAGGGTCAATGTAGGAGTGGCAATGATATATGCACTATGATAATTCAAAAGCCAATATGATTTAAGAAGGTTCGGTTAACTTGGTTCATGAATTTTAGTCTAGGGTCGGGCCATGGTCGCTGCCAAAGAGAGAGAGAAAAGAAACACTCAGCGTGCACTTTAACCTAGATCAGAAAGGTTAATCACTTTATCTAATTAGGATGGCTCCCACTGTTTTCTCGAATTCTCCTCCAAACCCAAAATAAGAATTAGTCGGGATCATCTAAAATCACCAGAGGAGTAAACCAACTCATCAGTGGGAATCGAGATCCAACTATCATCAGATGATAACTTGATGGAAGCCACTCAAGTTATCACACTCCAGAAGGTATGCACATGCCTGGGAAGTTTCAGTTTCTTTAGAAACTCCCGATGTGGATTTTTTCCCCATGCTCTTATAACCTTGACGAAGGCCAACATTGTAAGTCCATGTCACGCACCCCACGAACTTGCGAGGAGGCGGAATATATGAAAAACGATTATCAAAGCTTCGTAACACGGACTTGAGCGCATGAATCGTTATCTAAACCATTGCTAACTATCTACAAGAGGTTTAACTACTCGGATACGAAGTTATACCTCACGTTACTTGTCCTTCGGGTCTTCATCGCTGTCCTCCACTCCTTGTAGGCTCCTTGGAACATCGGCACCTCAACAACCTCCTCGAATCAAAGACGATCCACCCGAGAGCTCATACGCCAAGCTTAATCTCAAACTTGAGATAACTAGGTTGCTTAAAGTGCTAATCTAAGCTACCTAGGGGATATAGAGTGAGGTTATGGATGTATTAGTCTAGCTAACCCTTGATCTCAACTCATGAGAGGTTAGGGTTAGGGTTTGAAGAATGAGAGAGCTTAAGGCGAGAGAAGGTGAAGAAGATAATTAAATGAATAATGAACTCATATGAATATATCAACCATAACAATTAATCAAATAAATAATATAAATGATTAATCATCATGGTTAGATTCATTCACCTAGTGTGATTCATCATATGACTCATTAACTCATTAATGAATCATTTAATGCAAAGGATGAATCACACAAATGAGTCATTAAGCAATTAATGCTCATGCCACCTTAACCCCTTAGTCACCACTCTTCTAGAAGCTTCCCGACAAATTACGAGAACGCCCCTCCAATCCGTGAAAACACGGAAAAACTTTAGACTGTATAAATCCAATAACCCGATACTAGAATCTGGATTAAACCAAAGCCGGCTAGTAAAAACTGTCCGAAAAGTCGTACGTGCGTAAACACACGTATGCGTCCGAACCCTTGTCGTAAAACCATACGACCTCTCTATCGTTTCGCCTGGAGCAGGGAAACTCTCTGTGTGGGACTCTAAAGACTCAACACTACGCTGGCAGTGGGTTTAACCACAGACCGCAAGCGGCACTAGCTGTACGTAACGGTCCCAGGTAGATGTCGATAAGAAGGCCGATGAGGAAAATCATCCGAACTCCCACTGAGTCTGATGTGACAATCTCCGTGCAGTCCGATCTGTTCGTCTAAGACTATCACATATCAAGCCTAGGGGGCGGCAAGCGTCAGTCCCCTAATAGCTGTATAAGTCGTGTCAGAGCGAAGCCCTTTACACCCTGAGAAGCTACTGGAACCTACCAGTATATCTCGCTTGCCCTGGCCAGGGACTTTGCGTAATGGCTCTCTGACACAGCGCGATATCATCTCCCAATACCGGGAGAGACGAATCCTATCTAACCACTACTGCCTCCAAGTGCTCGGAACTGCACCCAACTGCTACCTGTTTGCACGACTCCTTTGAGCCGTGGTAGGGTAGCTATCTAAGAACAGTGGGACACACTCGAGGCGAAGTGGCAGTGTCAAATCTGCGGACTATGCTGTACTCATGTCACCTGGAAACTGTTAACTGACGATGGGTATAATACCAACCAATCAGTTCCCCTGCGAGTCCTGTCCGGTGTACCCGTAACCTAACGAGCATCTGTATACTATCTCCAGTACGACGTACTGATGGCTGTGGGACAGACCATCTCCCCAACTGGGATGAGAAGCGTATACACTTAGTCTACTCCAGAATATCGATGCCCTATCTCGATAATCCAACGACCAGGGACCTGTATAGGATGTTGCTTACAGACTACCCAGCCCCCACTAGTGTGACTGCCATCACAACGCTGGTAATCAAGCAAAGATCCTATAGGCTCTACTAATATGTATAAGTGATACGTTACAAGAAGCATATGCACATATTAAAGTAGACACAAACCAAGTAGCATACTACCATTTTTAGCAAGACTGTTATATACAACTGTGAATATCCCAAGCTTCCATTAAGTAATATACAACCTAGAATGATACAATAATGGCCCCTAGAGCATATACACTAACAATCTCCCACTTGCACTAGGGCCATGAGCTGGCATATCGTAGACCTATCATCTCGAATAGCCTCTCGAACTGCGTCTGAGGAAGGGCCTTTGTGAATGGATCAGCAATGTTATTCTCCGTCTCTACTCTCTTCACCTCGATCTCCAGGCAATCTACGATCTTCCTGATCAGGTGATACCGCCTTAAGATGTGTCTGGACTTCTGATGGGACCTGGGTTCCTTCGCTAAAGCTATAGCGCCGTTGTTGTCACAATACAGAGGGGACACTTGGAGAAACTCAAGAAAATTCTTGAGTTGCCAAATGAGGTAATTCTTATACCATTAGTGTAGTATTTCAATTGCTTTAGCACCTATGCATGTATAGAAGTGATTTAATTCGGTTTAGTGAACTTAGAAAATTCCAAGTTAGGGTTTGTGAAATTCTTGAGTTATGATGTGTGATTGAGATTAGTAGAAACCTTATAACCCCTCTAGAGTTAGTTTCATGGACTGAAATCTGAGATAGAATCCCAAACCCCAAACCTAGAAACCCCGATATCGGGAATTTATGGAATTTGTGTAGGGAAATTGATATCTGCTAACACTCGAGGACCTGGAAAATTATTTAGCATACACAGTGAGTCATGCTGGCACTCAGGAAGCTACCACAGAGACCCGAGCCCAAACCTACTTATCTTGGCCGCAATTTTATTCATCCTAGCCGCAATTTGTGGCCAGGCTGGGGTAGAACCCCTCCAGGTTTGGTCCATGGCTCCTTTAGCAGTAAATTAGACCCCTCATGTATGCAAAATTGGATAATTTCACCTAGGGTAAAATCTGGAAGTGTTTTACGAAGTTTCTGAATTCGTTTTGCGGCTTTTTTATGAATTTGGTTTTGGTATTTGATATTGTGTTTCCATCGTGTGGCGTTTGAACGTCAACGACTAGGGTTACTGATCGTGTTTTGCATGTGAGGCTATAGGTTTTTGACCTATGAGCGAAACGTGTGCCGTTTTGGTTTCCGACTTGTTTGTAATACGCAATTTGCGATGTGTTATGATATGTAAGTACCCCACGAGGATTTCGAGACGATGAAGAAGAGGATGGCGATATCGACATCGGCAAGCGAAGATCAATGTGAGTAGTATATATCTACGGGGGAAGTCGGGTGGATGGCGTATAGCACCCCCGCAGTTTCGTAATAAAACGTGAATGCGTTATATCTATATTTTACATACACACACACACATACACATATACAGATGTGATATGGAATGACTTTGGATCAGTGTAGTGTACTTGTAAGTTAGTGTTTAGTCGCGAACCCTAGGGTATTGGTTTGCATACACGCGTGCACACACACATACATTCATTTTATTTACCTGTGCGTATATGGGGATATATGTATATGTATACACACACACATAGATATGGGACTGTGTGTGTGTGTACATGGATTATGAGGATAGTACTTGGGATTGGAGATGAGTCGATTGAGATTGGACTGGATGCCATGAGATCGGCGATATGACGTGGTTTGTATTATGAGATACAACACAATCTTTAGCGGGTCCTTTAGGCGTGGTGTTTTCATACACACGCATGTATATATATATATGGTATCAATATGTACTAGACGTAGATCAATACCCCCAGATCATGATATATGATAAAGAGGATACCAGATGAATAATGGGATAGATGTGATATTGACCCGTACCTAGATTTGGGACGCCGAGATTTACCGTACGAGCTATATTGATGATAGATCCACACTCTTGACTCGAGGATGTCATAGTATATAGGGTATCGTGTGGGATACTATTGAGGCAGGATCACCGACTATTATATATTATATATCGACTCAGATTTAGGTGGTTTTTCCTTACCCTTATGATTAGCCTATTAGTTAGACCTGTAATTATTTGTAGACTCGTTATATTATTGCATATTCCTTATTATTGTATTTGTTATTCAGCTCCCGCATATTCTTGCTGCTCGCATCGCATTGCATGCTTATATTGTGCTTTTATATGTTAGTATTGGAATCATACTGTCAGGACACCAGCACCATTACCGATGATGCGTATATTCTACATACACTTATTTGCCGGCTCACACACATCATCATCGGTAATTGCCATGTCATGTACACTTAGAGAATATTATTTGATTGATATCGCTCGTTAGCTGATAGTTTCGACATATCAGTATTGTGCTAGTTTAGATATCGCATTCATTACCGTTATACTTCATGCATATTTATTATTCATCGCCATGCATTTTTATTTAGGGTCAGTCCGGATTGCCGGAGCCCAATACTTTTAAATTCATTGTTATTTATTCTCGAGATTTGGGTTTTCCATGAGATTTATGGATTTGGAGAAACCGCAAGATTTTATAAAACTGATTATCATTTTAAAATGAAAGTTGGGGTTTTCTCATGATATGATTTGAGATTGTTCACCATGAGTTTTCTCGGCTCTTGAGCGATATCTTACACCCAATTCGAGGAGGAGTAGGAACCGTCTGTGGGTGTATGGTGGACCCGGTGCAGTACCTCAGGGCAAGAAGATCGCAGTTGATCGGCACTGAGCCTGTGACAGGGAAGCATTGCTGGCCGGTGATTGTATTGAGACTTGTCGGATATCCGAAGTATACCGATCGGAGTTGGGCCAGTACGGATAGCCGGAGCCCAGGGGCCAGTCCGGATAGCCGGAACCCCAGATATTGATATTGAGGTATTGGGATATTATGATATGGGTCAGTCCGGATAGCCGGAGCCCTAGATATTGAGATATTGAGATTTATGATTTGTGTCGATACTAGACACTGATTTATGTTGATTTCATTGATGATACCTCATTTTAAATTACAGAAATCTCACTAAAACAAGAAAACAATTTCTCATTTATATGTATTCTGTTTTCATGCATTCATACCTCTTATTATGATATATTGCTACCTGAGGCACTGACACAAGCATATGGGATTACACTTATATATAGATGTTTACCCTTGCCACCTTTTCATGCTTCAGACCTTATCATATTGAGGTTATTTATTTTATTGATGTATTGACCTAAGATTGAGTCATACATACGATTTCTTCTCGGTAATATTTTCTACTCATGAGTTGGCAACTCACCCCCGTTGTACCACAGTTTCTTGCAAGTTTTGCCGTACAGGTTTCGTTACGGCTTTACTGGCACACTGCTTCCATTCCGGGTAATTTGCTTTGGTAGGTGGGTTCACTTGTATCGTGACCACCAGTGTATTTTATTTCCATTCAGTTGTATCTAGTAACTCCATCAACCAGACATGTATTTTTATTGACTTAGCAGACCAGTGATGTATATTCTTTTGACTTAGAGTCGCGCGTTGTATTATTATGGGTTTTCATGTTGATTTGAGTTTCCTTTTGAGTTTTGATCCTCGCCCTTCGGCGTTGTATACTATATTGCTTACGTGGTTGTGACCGTCGATTGACGAAGAGCTAGCTCCCGCTTGGGGATGCGTTTTATCATTGATGTATATATTATTCATGTTGTATCTCGTTCGGGACCAGTATTTACAAAGGAAACTCTGCCAAAATTTTCAGAAAAGACTTGGGATTTTAAAAACGCATAATTCGGCTTATGCTATTTAAACCACTTGCTTTTAAAAAAGCTTTCCTTCATTTATCATTTAAAATGGTTTTAGATTTCTGAGCTTTTGGCTTACTTGAATTAGATGGGGTCCTATAGACTTCATATAATTCAAGGGCCAGTCACGTGCCATTTCGGGTCGTGACATCTGGAAACGATCCTGGCACTCACGCGGACTTGGGCCCAGCCTTATATCCTCGTTCCTTATCCCAAAACGGCAGCAAAAGGGACAACATGATCGAGGGTATGATGTGATGCGTGGTGCTCATTGGGTGCGATAAAGATGCTTAGAGGCTCGGAGGTTGCAGAGGGGATCTTAGTGTTGGATATATGTATGCCGTAGAGGTCACTATTTGATAATGGATGCTTGGACATGTATATATATAGAGGACTTTCTTGCTCGACATGATATTATTCTATCTGGTTACTCTTTATCTTAATATGTTCACTTAATTGTGTATACTGTTCATTTGATACATGTTGATAAATCCCTTAGGATATCAGCTTGACTTCCATGATTATGATGTAGATCATACTAGTGAGGCATGTGTAGTCTATAAGAATATCTTTAAATGTTCTTAGTCGTGGGTGTATCGAGACGAGGCATCGATATTCTAAAGTAGACTAGCGTATACGTTTCTTGACTCAATTGAGGGGCGATGGATGATCCCATATCCATTGGTGTTTGACATCAAAGATTGTATATGGGTGCTCATTGGAGACTGAGTACACTGAACGGACTCACCGAGAACTCCTATATGGTATTATATCTATCGTCGAATAGTAGTTCTCAGGTGACACTTGTACAGGTTAGTCTGTAGACCCGAGATCGTCATAAAGTCTTGTGTGTTCTCCCACTGTGCTTTGATTTCCACCCTACCATGGCTCTACTGAGTCGTGCAAACAGGTGGCTTTTGGGTACAGTCCCGAGACATATGGAGGCAATGAGCCATAGGAGGGGTTTCGTCTCTCCCGTTGTTGAGAGTTGATGTTGTACTATGCACGATTGACTATAACTGGAAGTCCCTGCCCAAGGATGATAAGATTTACTGATAAGTGTTATCAGTAGTTTCTTGACCTGTTATAGGCCATACATCGGCATGAATTATTGAGTTATTGGGGTCGACGATACCATCCCTAGACTTAATATGCAACATATCAGATGAAGAGACCGGACTGTACGGTAAGTGTTATTGGTTGGCTCTATGGGAGTTTGGACAAGTTCGCTTGTTGTTCTTCTGTTCGCTCAATACTTGGATAGCCGTTACGTGCAGCTAGTACCGCTGACGGTTTGTGGGTATCTGATATGATCGCTACCTATAGCTAGCGTATTGACGAGTCTTAGAGTCCCACATAGAGGTTTCCGAGCTCAGGCGAAACGAAGTGGGGCACATATAGAGATATCTGCGGGAGCTTGATTAATACTAGTATATGATACCGTATTTTAATCTGACGTTTTCTATTAGTCGGGTTATATGCGATATGACCGGATTATTAAATCAAGTGTTGATGTATATAGACTAATTGCTTATTAATAATTTCTTTCTTTTTGTGTGCATGTATGTATGTATATTTATATGGATTTATATATACATATATGCATGTGTGCATGTATCATGGTGGAAGATACATTGGACATGGCTATGCTAGACTCACATGGAAAGATATTAGATGTTTATTGATTTTGAGTAAATGGAAAATTAAATAATGATCTCATGGTTCTACACTCTTCTTAAAAAATCCCACTAACCATGGTTCATTATTTAATCCTCCACTAACCCACTCTAAAAAATATCTAAGATATTTTCCATGGCTCATATTTATTGTGTGAGTGTGACTCTCTCTCTCATATGAATGATTATCTCGGGCCTAGCCATTTCTTCATCTTCTTCCTGTACCTCTCTAACTTTTTTCTAGTGAGTAAAAGAGAAAGAAAAAGAAATGATTTTTAGTGAGAAATAACCAACTTCATCAATCTATATTAGTCTAGCAGACTTGTATAGGTTGTTTGCCTCACTTCTACTTAGGTTAAGTGAAGCAAGTGCTTGAGTGTAAGGAAATCCATGGTGGATCATCGTGGACTTCGAAGGCTACAAGCGGAATTGTTCCAAGCTTCGAGTGGAGAAAAGGAGCCCAAGGACTACTACACGGAGGTATAGAAGAGAAGGAGCGGCCTACAAAAATTGTAGTTCTCTTTCTCTTAGTGTTAGACACTACTTTGTATATGATACTTACCCTAATCTTTATTTCGATTCGTGGCTTGTGTGCTTTAGCTATCTAATTTTTTAAAATACACCATATATTGTTGTTTAAACCCTGTTTACCGTCGAAAACAGAGATGAAACTGGGATGGCTCGTCTTGCCTGAATTTGGGAGCAGATGCTATTTGGGTTTATCCGTCCACCTCTCCGAAGATGCCAAGTTGATTTATGGTACCGTGTATCGGAGGTTTGGACGGATGCGGCCGTTGTAGCAGACTTCATCAGATCCCCCCTCATTTACGAGGGTTTTCTGATTGTGGGGACGCACTTCCCTACAGGCGCAAGCCCCTACAGTTAATTACGTTACCGTATCGCGATAACCACTTTCTCCTGCTCCAGCAGTTCACTTCGTATCGTGTGTGTTTGTTTTAGGTTTGGTTGCCCGTGGATTGTATACGGAGACTAATTTGCGTCGTCGCCCGTAGGGCGTGGATTAGTCCAAATCCGTATATCTTAGATTTGGGTTTGGGTTGATTTAAGGATCGTTGATCTGTTTTGAGATCAAGATCAACTTAAATGTATACGAGCAGTTGGGGGCTCGGTTGTTGTTTTTTTGATGTCATGAGTCATGTTTGGGAAACGATGAGTCCATGGGATCAGTTGATCTGAATTAGGGACCTAGCCAACTTGGGCTTGGCCCATTTAATTTTTCTTTGATTTAAAAGAAGTGCTAAGCACTTATGTAAGTTCTAACGCTCACACATAACCATGTGGGGTTTTAAGTCATGGGGATTTGCCCAATAAGTGTTGGACACTTTAATCTCTTTTTTTCTTTATGCGGAGTGCTGAGCACTCTTTAAAGTGCCCACGTGTGAAGCACGCAAGGCACTAGGCGCCAGGTGCTGAATGATGAGTGTCAAGCACTCTTATGTTCTGTGGCGCCCATGTGAGGGTCACGTGAGGCGCTGGGCGCCGAGCGCCATCCACTGAGTGCTAAGCACTCCTTATTTTGTAGCGCCTACGTAAGGCACTGGGCGCTGAGCGCCAGCCACTGAGTGCTAAGCACTCCTTATTTTTCTCTTTTTTTTTGAATGATCCACGAGATCTTTATCTACTTTTTGTTTACCTAAAATTTTCAAGAAGAGAATTCTTCTTCCTCGAGAATTTAATTCTCGGTTCTTTCAAACCTTTCTCTTATTTTTTTGAAGTTTATGGGGGGGGTCCTATCCTCAGACTTGAAGTCTTGCGTCCTTTATATATTAGAGGCAAATCTGTTGATTAGTTGAAGAAATATCTCATTGAGAGGTCCTAATTGATTTGGGGATTTTTCCCACCGTTGGATCTTTGATTCAAGAACTTCTGTTTTACAGAAGATATTTTTCTTGTTTTCAACAAGATTAGGGAAATATTTTCCCACATAGAATTTATTCTGTAGATCGGTGATTCTTTAATCACCATTGGATTTTTAATCCAACGGTACTCTGTTTTACAGAAAGTAATCTTTCTTGTTTAGAAAGATTTGAGGAATATTTCCTCAACAGAATTTAATTCTGCATTTTGACGATTTATCATCTTCGTTGGATCTTCGATCCAACGGCTCTGTTTAACAGAGAGTATAATTTAATTCTACCAGGCGCCGGCGCTTACGTGCTGTGCACGTGCGGCGCCAATAAGAGTTTTTAACTCTGGCACTGACGCCCTCGTGGCGAACACGTGAGGCACTGCCACTTGAGTTTTGAACAGAGCTTTGCTCATTTAAGAGTTTTTTTAACTTTGGCGCTGGCACCCTCATGGCAAACACGTGAGGCGCTGCCTCTTGAGTTTTGAACAAAGCTTTGCTCTATTAGCAGTTTTTTATCTCTGGCGCTGGCACCCTCGTGGCAAACACGTGAGGCGCTGCCTCTTGAGTTTTGAGCAGAGCTTTGCTCTATTAGGAGTTTTTTTAACTCTGGCGCTGGCGCCCTCGTGGCAAACACATGAGGCGTTGTCTCTTGAGTTTTGAACAGAGCTTTGCTCTTTTAAGAGTTTTTTTAACTCTGGTGCTGGCGCCCTCGTGGAAAACACGTGAGGCGCTGCCTCTTGAGTTTTAAATAGAGCTTTTCTCTTTTATTGGGGAAACAAATGCCCCCCCACCGCTGCGCTCACATGGCTCACACATGTATGCAGCGGTGGCATCTTTTCCACCGTTTGATCTCCTCGGAAGTGGAACCGTCTCCTTGTGCCTATAAGTAGGGCGTTGGGCCCTTGAGATGACTACTGTTCATCTTCCCTAAACTTCTTCTTTTTGAGAATATAATTCTCTTTCCAGAACTTAGATCTCTGCCCAAGAAAACTCTTTTAGCGTCGGAGCTTTTTCCAAAAATTTGGTAAGGATCATGATCGAACCCATTAACAGAGCTTTGCTCTTCTTAGATCATAGATCTTAAAAATGTATTTTAGGGTTTCTTTAACCTGTTAATCAGAGCTTTGCTCATCTTTCATGAAGAACTCTTAGAATTTCTAGGATTATCATTTTTAGATCTTTAAAGATCCTGGGGTTTTACCCTGTTAAAAAAAAGCTTTGCTTTTGAGGGTTTGGGTAGATTACCCCATTGTTTTACAGAGCATAGCTCTAAGATATTCTTGGGGAATTTTATTCCCTTCTTAATTTTTCTGACAGATATGAAATCTGTTTGCAGAGCACAGCTCTCGAGGGAGTTTAACTCCTTAGTTCAATAATATTTCTCATTAAATGAGAATCCTTTTAGGATTCCATTCTTAATGAGTGAATGCCCTATCAATGATGGGGCGTCACCTTAATTTTGTAGGCCTCTCTTTGTCCCACTGCAACGCAGTGCAAAATTTTTGAGTCTCAAAGAACGTTAAAGTTCTGATTCCTGAATCATAACGCCAATAGCTGAAATTTCTCATTTTGTGCAGGTGCAATGGCCTTCGACTCTTTCTTTCCTTTCATACGTTCAGAGAGTTCCTTTGCCGACGTGCTCGTGGACCGAGAAGTCTTCGCACTTATTAAATATCATGACCCGGAGCAAAATTCTCTTCACTTGTGGGGTCGTAGTATAATCAGATCATTTGGGGTCGGCGCAGTTTTTCTTGTGCGGCGCCCTCAGAGCTAATTTCAGCAATCCATTATGCCGATTCGCCTAAAGTGAATTATGCCGTAGAAGAGATCAACTGGACTTCGGAGGGTCGCCTTCAGTTCTCTACGGCATCAATACCCGTGCAACCGCTGATGGCTTTAGACATTTTAGGGCGGCGCATATGTCAAGACGAGTCGCGCCCTTGGGGACAAGTCTATATGATAGGGTTGACTCCTCTCCAAACAGCCGGCTACCTGCAGTGGGCCCGGTATATCATGTCGGCCAAGAAGTCGCTGCTGCTAAAGCTTGGGCTATATCCCGCCATATATGCATCCCTTTTCTAATATCCCGCGCCTCATGTATGGTGGGTTAAGGCTTTTCTCGAACAGTGGAACATCCTGACCTACACATTTCTTCTATCGGACCGAGAGGTCTTAATTTCTTTGGAGGAGTTTTCGGAAATCTCCGGCTTACCCGTCAGAGGAGAACATTACGAAGAAATACTTCCCCCTGACGAGTACATCTTTTCCACCAAATCAGTGGTGATGGGCCTTACTCTGGAAAATGCTGTTCAACACCGGTTCCCAAGCCTAATCAAGGTGTTGAATATTTATGAGAGTTTGTTCTTAGAGTCATGAGGGCACAGAGTTGGCTTTGTGGATTTTATCGCCAGCTTTCTTCGCCCAGTCGTCTAGTCAAAACAAGCCGTGAAATTCGCTAAGCTTGATGACCTGTTCGGTTTTGGTTTGGATAACTTGCCGACGGCAGAGGCAGATTTGAGGAATTTCTTCATTCCGGACGTTCCGGTCACCCCTTTCGCAGAGCTCGCTGCTCCAGACGTCGACGAAGAGACGTTCTTTCTGGGGTTCATCGGTCTGTGGTTGAATTAGTTTGCGCTTCCAACGCATCCTCTCTATATGAGGTCGCCCGTCTTTTATCCGGCCCACCGCATGATTACAGGGACGCATGTGGCCGTTGGGATCGCAGGGCTGGCTCATCTATATGTGGCCTGAGCTTAGCGGCAGACACTACTCAGCCGGGGGTAAAGCCCGTAGATCTCCCGTTGCACTACTTCACGTCGTAGATCGAAATGCATGTGCTAGGTGCTTTCGGTGTTCACAAACGACCCTGCTTCTACGACAGCTACAACTTTCCTCGGGTCATGTATCTGGTTGACACTTCTGCGTCAGACCCGTCACAGCGAGAGGCTCGGCGACTGGTCCTCCTCCCGCACATGGTTGTGGACAGCATGACCTTTGTCGATAGAGTGTTGACTATCGGCAAGGAATCTACCAATGTGGTGCAACCGCTGCGCGACACTTTCAAAGACGGGGCTCCCACGTTGAAGGCTCGGGAAATCTTGCACTTGTATTCTATTAGGCTGGGCTTTTTAGTGTTCAGTCAAAACGCCTCGGCACTGTTCATGAGGTACAACCCACACCGCTTCGCTCAACAGTCGGGTTACAATCAGGGTGTTCCTCTTGAGAAATTCTTAGCCGAGCTGGTCGCTATGGAAGAGGGTATTCGCAGTGCGCTGCACCACTTTATGCGACTAAATACGGGGTCCAATTTTCTCATCAGCGAGCCGAGCTATGTGCCGAAAGCTTCGAACGCTTACATGGAGTGGTACCATCATGCGACGGGTGTTGTTATCAGGGAAGAAAGGCGATTATTGCTCGATCACAAGGATGCAGTCCCCGCTGGTAATCCATCTGTCCCCATAAAGTGATGGACTGCCGTTCGTACTTCTATGAGGGAAATTACTACAGCCGTAGTCCCTCGAGTCTTCCCTGAGAGGCTTCAATCTTATGTTCCCATAACTACGGTAGCCGTGGCATCCCCAGAATCTGGCGCTGGTACGGAAATCGGGACCCGCCGCCCGAAAATGCCTGTCAAGCGCAAGCTCTTGTCATCGGCCGCTGGTTTCCGCTCGCAGAAAAAGAAGAAGTCTCTATTTTCTGCCGATGTCATATTCGGCCAGGAGCCACATGCTCTCTACAGTGAGGGCTTGTGCGAATATGGCGCCAATGAGGGTTTGTTCGATGAGTCTGTGACCGATACTGATCTACCTGCTGCCCTTGCGGCTTCCGAGCGACTGGCTCGCGAGGAAGTGGCGTTGTTCACTATCGCAAAGTCATGTATACTTCGGTTATATTCTTTTGCAGCTATCCCTTTTCTCTTTATTATGCTTCTATTGACGCTTTTTTTAACAGGTATTTCTGCCGAAGAGGCTCTTGCGGCATCCCTCGGGACGTTCGAGGAGGAAGAGAGGCTCCGCGCTTCTTTGGGCCTTGGTATAATTCGTTTCATTATGCCTTTACTCTTTTTATTCATAATCTGACCCTTATCTTCACCCCACTGCAGGAACTACCGTAACTCAGGTCATTCCAAGTACAGTGCCAATCTCAAATGGCGGCAGCAAGGCTTCTAGAGCCAGCTACTACGGTCACGGCCACCCTAAAGTCACTACAGGAGGTGTTGCAAAAGCAGCCGATGATGGACGCCGTAGCGGCTCCGGAGGCAGAGCTCGGTTCGAACGATGATGCCCCCCTGTCGGAGGTCTTAAGGAGGTCAGTTCTCACTACTCGGACAGAAAGGAAGCGTGGGAAGCATGCGGCGAGGGAACGCGATGCTGTTTCGGCCGCAGGTGCAGGCTCAAGCAGTATTCCGCCTGCTGACCGTCCTTTGGCGGATGTTCCTTCCGCCCTGTCTACCGCCAATATACAGGTTGCACATGCAGCTCGGGACGAAACTAGAAAGCTACTTCAAGGTAACTTAACGCTTAGTTCTTTATTCGAATTTGATCCTCGAATTCTGACATACGTATTTCCTTTTAAGCAGGGCCGAGTCCTGACGATGGTATGGCAGGTGAAACACCGATGATTAAAGAGCCCGAAGTGGCCACTCTTTCTCAGGAATCTGGGACTGTCCAGACTGCTGCTCTTTCTCCTTGTGGCTCCTTGGTATCGGCGTGTGTCGCAAGCATTACGACGGCCCTCGTCGAGTCAGGGGATGAAGCTATGGGTGCAGAATCTATTCCACCGAGAGAGAGAGAGGAAGTCGTTACACTTGGTGACGCTTCCGGCGCGATTTCGGTCCCTGATTTATCAGGTAGTCCTTGGGTTATTGTTTTTTGAGTTTGTCAATCCTGTCAAGCCCTTCTAATGATATTTCGTTTATTTTGAGCATAGGCGCGGTAAACCCTGAAGCTGTGCCGGCTGAAGAAGTGTCATCAGCCGCTATTTTGACGGTCGTTGTCCCTTCGCTTTCTTCTGTGCCTCCTCAAATCTTGGAAGGTATGGGTTTCTCACTTATTTGTTTCACTATGGATACATTCCTACTTGTATTGACTGTATGTCACAACTCTGCAAGAATACTTTTCGACCATTTGTACCAGATGTTAAACCCACACTTTTCTTTTCAGTCAGAAATCGTTGCACCTTCTGGTATTGGTCAGTATATTCTTCACCTAATGTTTCTCCCCCTCTTTTTTATGAGTAGACTTATTGTTTCTAAGCCTTCTTTCTATTGACCACAGTATCACAGGTCGGAGGAGGAAGCAAAAGAATAGCCGCTCCTCCGGTACTCCTTATTCTGCCGCCTGCCACAACCGGTAAGATAGATTCCATCCCTCAGGTGTTTTCTTCGTCTCCCGAGTCGAAATTTGACCATAATTCATTTTGCAGCGATTACACCGGCTCTAGCTCCTTTTGAGTCTCGCATTCCAATGCCCACGGGGCCCTTCGCTAAACGTACATCCTCCAGGGGCGCCGCGAATAGCCGGCGAACGTTAAGCAAGTTTATCGAAGATCTCAATGCTGAGGCCCTCACTTCTGCTACGGATTTTGCAGTCGAAGTTAATCTAATGCTGGGGACGCTCGCGAACTTCCATAATGAAGATCTCGTCGGCTCTTGGGTTGATTATTGCAGGAAGATCGAGGCTTGCCTGCACGAGATTGAGCTTAAGCGTCTTGCTCGTGAGGTTTTGGCCTCGAACTCTCAGCGGGCTGTGTGGGTGGAGCATAGTGTTCCTTTCATTCGCCATTTTGAACAAGAGGCGGCCCTAAGGCGAAAGGAACATGAGGTGGCCTCCAGCGAATCCGTCCGGTTGCGCGCTCAGGTTGAAGCGAATGCTGCGCAGTTAAAAACTATTTTCGACAACCTCCAGCGATGTATTTCGGACAGGTTGACGCTAAAGCGGATGCTTGACTTCACCGAGTGGGTCACACAGGACCGTGAAGCTGCCATGCTAGAAATTGATGAAAAGCTCTCATCCTGTTTGTATCAACAGACTCAAATTGAAGCGGAGTTGGCCACGGTAGCTGACCATGAGAAAGGATTGAGAGGAGCGCGCGGGCGGCTTGTCAATTTGTTAAAGACGCCTCCTCCTTAATAACTGTCATTTTACCTCTTTTCTTGTACCGATTGTAAACTTGTGATTCATGAATAACATGTATTCATTTTGCTTCCTTTATGAAATGTATCTTGTATTCACTTGAATTCATGAATAAAAGACATATTTTATTTCATACTGGCATTTCTTTCTTTTGTTGTCTTGACTTGGTATAAAGAAGTTTATATACTCATTGCGGAGTTTATAGTTTATTCGCTCATTTCGGAGCTTTCTAGTTTATTCGCTCATTTCGGAGCTTGTAGTTTATTCACTCATCCCGGAGTCTCTAGTTTATGAACTCATTTCGGAGCTTATTTAGTTTACTCCCTTGGGCTTGTAGGCAAACTGGTCCTAACATCACAGTTAACCTTTGCTCTTTATGACAGAGGTCCGTTAGGGTCTGTGGTACTAGGTTTTTGTCCGTCGTACCGTCGCGTTGGTTGATGCATTCCCCGATATGCAATCTTGCTGTTCGAGTAGCCCCGCGACTGTCGTGTCTCTGATCCCTTCAGGGGCTGGAAAAGACGTCTTCAAGCAATCTCCCAGGTCATATTACCGTCGGAAGAGCAAGCGTTAGGGATTTTCCATGCCGCTTTTTACTTGAGGTTAGGCTCAATTTGGGAACCCCGATGAGTCATAATCACTCCGCGCTGGTGTGGGATGATCTCCGATAGTCTTTCAGGTTTTATTTGAGTTGCCGTCAAGACCCTGAAGCCATGGATTTTCATTTGCTTCGTTTGCTGGTATTGCGTCTACTGTAACGAGACAAATGTCGAGGTTGTCTCTAGGTTGTCTGTGAACCGTCGAGGGTTAGAACTAGGGACTTTACCATGGCTCCGATTTGTTGACGTTGCGTCTGCATTCTGCTGGAGTGAGAAGAAACGCCGTTGTTGATCTCTAGGCTATCTGTGGCCGTCGAGATTTGGAACTAGGGACTTTGCCATGATTCCGTTTTGTTGGCATCGCGTCTGCATCCTGTTAGGGTGAGAAGAAACGTCATTGTTGATCTCTAGGCTGTCTGTGAACCGTCGAGATTTGGAACCAGGGACTTTGTCATGGCTCCGTTTTGTTGACGTCGTGTCTGCATCCTATTAGAGTGAGAAGAAACGTCATTGTTGTTCTCTAGGCTGTCTATGAACCGTCGAGATTTGGAACTAGGGACTTTGCCATGGCTCCGTTTTGTTGACGTCGCGTCTGCATCCTGTTGGAGTGAGAAGAAACACCGTTGTTGATCTCTAGGCTATCTGTGAACCGTCGAGATTTAGAACTAGGGACTTTTCCATGGCTCCATTTTGTTGACGTTGTGTCCGCATCCTGTTGGAGTGAGAAGAAACACTGCTGTTGTTCTCCAGGTTGTCTGTGAACCGTCAAGATTTGGAACTAGGGACTTTGTCATGGTTCCGTTTTGTTGACGTCGTGTCTGCATCCTGTTGGAGTGAGAAGAAACGCCGTTGTTGATCTCTAGGCTGTCTGTGAACCATCGAGATTTGGAACTAGGGACTTTGCCATGGATCCGAGGTTTTGACCTTGGGGTCGGTTGTTGACGTCACGTCTGCATTCTGTTGGAGTGAGAAGAAACGCCGATGTTGTTCTTCTAGGCTGCAGATGTTGTCGTCGAGATCTGACTCTCCTTTTGATGGAACTTGGTGGCTAAAATGTAGTTCCCTTTTCGTTTGTGCCCGTGGATTGTATACAGGGGTTGATGTGGACTCACCTGCAGGGCAGAAGTCTCAATTTCATTCATTTTTTTATTTCTTTCCGCGACGCTCTATCATTTCAAATTTTTATATCACGAAAGTCGCGATTGCCCAATCATTTCGGCTATTTTTTTTCTTTTTTACATACTGCTTTTTTATTGCGAGTTGCCCAAACATTTCGGCTGTTTTTATATGAATATTTTTTGCTCGTTGATTTTATTGAGAGTTGCCCTATAATTTCGGCTATTTTTATATGCATATTTTTGCTCGCTTATTTTTATTGCGAGTATGGAACTTGGATCTGATACCAATCTTGGCATCAGCACCATTGCTACTGGAATATTGCCAGGAGCGAATCATCACTTACCTTTGTCGATTTGAACAAAGGTGGCTTAGCAAACAGGGTTAGGATCCTGTCTACTAAGGCTTTTGACTTCATCAGCCATAGGGGTCTCATAAAGGTATTTCTTCCTACGAGTCATGAGGATCTCGTAGGTGTATGTTCTGTTTAGAAGTCGTAAGGACTTCTAAGTGGTGTTCTCTTTTATAAGTCATAAGGATCTCATAAGAGTAATTTCTCCTTGTAAGTCGAGAGGACTTATAAGTGTCATTCAGCACATGAGGACATTCCTCGTCATTGGTGGAACTTGGTGTGGGAAATCATTTATTTGTGCTCATGGATTGTTTACAAGAGCCAATATTGACCGCCTGTAGGGCAACTTGGGGGTTGTGATGGCTTAAGAACAGGTTCAGGTCCCTGTAGCTTAAGGCTTTTGAATCCTATGAGCCGTGAAGGTCTCATAGGGGGAAATTCTCCTTACGAGTCGTGAGGATCTCGTAAGTGTAATTTCTCCTTAGGAATCGGGGGGATCCCTAAGTGTGTTGCTCCCTTGTGACTCGTAAAGATCTCACGCAGGTGTTTTCTCCCCACAAGGTCGAGAGGACCATGCAGGTGTTTTTATTTTAACGAGATTGCGCCATTTCGGGTTTTCACAAACTCGCCCGTAGCCCTGCTGTTTTTACTTACGAAGCCCTTTCGGGTTTTCATCCGTGCCCATTTCGCATGTGGACGTACCGTTTTTTTTTTTTGCCTATGGAACTTATGGAGGACTTCGTCACCACGGCAGCTGTGCAGCTAACGGGACTTAAGTTGCAAACTTTGCCGCTGGGACCTGTGGACTTGAATTTCACTATCGCCGTATTTGAGGTGACGTATTTAGTTGAAGGACATTGTGATCCATTGTTAGTTTAGGGACATCTTGGTCCATTGTTAGTATAGGGACATCTCGGTCTAGGGCCAGCTTCGGGACGAAGTTTTGCCGGATACTACTTATAGAGTTTGGACTTAGGAAGACAGCGAGCGGACACTAACGTCGTCATCTATCATTAACCTGAGCCGTGACTTGTCAAGCGTAGTATTTATTAAGGAACCGGCTGTTTATTGGCCGGAAGGGTCTTTCGCCATGCATATCTACGAGTAAGTAGGCCCCACCTTGGTAGGCCTTGTCTATGATGTACGGGCCTTCATAGTTTGGCTCGAATTTCCCCCGCTTTGCATGGTTGGGGATCATAGATCTTTTGACAACTAGCACGAGTTCGCGTTGGCTGAATGTTCTTGGCCTAGTTAGTCTTTCATATGAGCGCGCCATCCTTGCTTTGTAAGCTTCCAGTTTTTGCTGCGCTATGAGACGAGTTTCATCAAGGGCGTCGAGCTCTTCAAGCCGAAGATGGGCATTTTCTTCATCCGTCAGCCCATATCGAACTGCTACTCGTAGAGAAGGTAGCTCTATCTCTAAGGGAAGTACCGCTTCCGTGCTGAATACCAACGCGAATGGCGTTGTATTCGTGGCCGTTTTGAACATGGTTCAATATGCCCAGAGAGCTTTGTGTAGTCTCTCGTACCAGTCCTTTTTATTTCTGGACACCATTTTCTTTATGATCTTCGTCAAGATCTTGTTGAAAGCCTCAGCTAGACCATTAGCTCGGGGATTATAGACTGAAGAGTATCTCCAATATATATTATGCTTCTTATGAAGCGGCTGATCTTATGGCTCCTATAGGGAATTCCATTATCCGAGATGATTCGTTGCGGAGTGCCGAACCGGTAGATGACATGTGTCCTGAAGAAATGGAGGATGTTTTCCGTCTTCACATCCCATAGTGGCACTGTTTCTGTCCACTTAGAGAAGTAATCAGTTGTTGCCAATATGAACCGATGTCCTTTGGATGATGCTGGTTTGATAGGCTCGATTATATCGGTTCCCCACATTTCCAACGGCCAGCTAGCTAATGTTGGGTGTAGCGGATTTGGATGCTGGTGGATGAACTCCCTATGAATTTGGAACGAGTGACACTGCTTCGCATATTCGAGGCAGTCATGAATCATCGTGGGCCAATAGTAACCCATTCTCTTGATCTTCAACTTCATCTTTGGTCCGGCTTGATGAGAACCGCAGAGTCCGTCATGAGTTTTTTTGACGACCCTCCTTGCTTCCTCTCGTCCCAAGCATCTTAGCCATAAACTGTCGAACGATCTCTTATATAGAGTATCATCGACGAAGTCGAAGGATAGAGCTCGTTTCATGAGTTGATGTCTTGACGACGTATTTTCGGGTGTTTGATGGGATTTGAAGTAGTCTATGAAGACCTCTCTCCAGTCCTTAGTCTTTTCTTCGTCTTCTAATTGGAAGGCTGCTTGTTCGGTCGCTTCCTTTCTTTCAGACGACTCCGGAGGTATTTCCGCTGGCACGAGAATCCGGCGGCTTTGCACAATGATCCTTACGTCATCGAGGTTTTCGTCGGCCAATTCTTTAGCGAGCTTGGCTAACACATCCGCCTTGGTATTTTTCGCCCGTGGTATGCTTTCCAGGATGTAGGAGGGAATTTGAGTCAGCAGTTGCCGCACTCTTTCGCCATATTTTACCAACTCCGGTTTACACGTCTGATAGTCGCCATTTACTTGGCTAATGACTAGCTGGGAGTCTCCGTATATGAGGAGATCTTCTATTCCCATGTTGACAGCAATCTCAAGACCCGCTATCAAAGTTTCATATTCAGTCTCGTTGTTTGTTCTCGGCTCTGTTAATGAAAGGGCGAAACACATTATCCCTCCTTGCGGAGTCACGTAGATAAGGCCCACCCCGGCTTTAATCATGGGGGTGTTTTGCTTCCTCTTATTCATGGAATATGCTCCATCGAAGTAGAGTTCCCATCAGGCATTATTTCCTTCCTCCTCCCTATCAATTGCAACGAACGCGTGTTCATCTGGCAATTCGAAATTTAAGGGAGAGTCAGCTGGTATTGGATGTTCGGTAAGGAAATCGGCGATGGCCTGGCCCTTCACTGCCCTGAGGGGTCAATAGATTATCGAGAACTCCATCAAGAGGAGGGCCCATTTAGCAAGCCATCCTGTTAGTATGGCTCTTGACATCAAATATTTAAGAGGATCCACCTTTGATATGAGATGGACCTCATGTGCCAGGGCATAATGTTGAAGCTTCGTTACCGTGAAGATCGGTGCTAGGAAATGCTTTTCGATGGGGGAGTAGTTGTTTTCTGTCTCCAGGAGAACTCGACTCAAATAATAGAGAGCTCTCTCCTTTCCCTGATCGTTCTTCTGTGTCCATAGTGCGCCTAGAGAACCTTCAAGGGCTGTTGTATACAGGATGAGGGGCTTTCCCTTGACCAGAGCAGTCAGTACTGGTGGATTTTGCAAATATTGCTTGATTTCATCCAGTGCACTTTGGCATTTATGATCCAAAACGAACGAGATCCCCTTCTTCATTAGATGGCTGTAGGGGCGGCATTTGCCGGAGAGGTTAGCTATGAACCGTCGGATATACGCGAGCTTTCCTTGGAGAGACCGCAGTTGCTTAAAAGTTCTTAGCGAGGGCATTTCCATTATCGCCTTGATCTTTGATGGGTCTACTTCGATGCCTCGGTGTCACACGATGAATCCTAGGAATTTGCCTCAGGAGATTCCAAATGCGCATTTCAGAGGCATCTTCAGTTTATATTTCCGAAGACGCTGGAACATTATTTTCAAATGCTCCCAGTGCTCCTCGTACGATTTGCTTTTCACCACGAGGTCGTCGATATAACATTCGACAATCTCATGTATGAGATCATCGAAGATTTTTGTCATAGCCCTTTGATAGGTAGCGCTTGCGTTTTTCAAGCCGAAGGGCATCACCTTATAGCAGAATATGCCTAGCGGAGTTCAAAAGACGGCGTGCTTTTGGTCTTCAGGATGCATTTTTATTTGATTGTAGTCTGAAGATCCATCCATGAAGGAGAAGACCTCATGAGTGGACACGTTATTGATCATCAGCTCGGTAACAGGTACTGGGAAGTCATCCTTCGGACAAGCATTGTTGAGGTCCCGAAAGTCCATGCAAATGCGCACCGTCCCATTTTTCTTCATCACCGGGACAATGTTGGAGATCCAGTCAGGATATTGAATTTCTTGGATAAAGCTGGAGTCGATTAGTTTCTTGACTTCGGCATTGATGCCCATTTCGAGTTCGAGCCGCATTCTTCTTGGCGCCTGTTTAACTGGTTTGAATTTCGGTGATATCGCCAGTTTATGCACAGCTATTTATGGATCTAGTCCCGGCATCTCGGAATAGTTCCACGTGAAGCAGTCTTTATACTGCATAAGCACGTCCTTTAGCGTGGCCACCTGCTTTTCAGACAGCAGCTCACTGACGAACGTTGGCCTCGGTTCATTTTCCGTTCCCAAGTCGATTTTTCTCAAGTTGTCCGCTGTGGTGTGTATCCCATCTTCCAGCTCTTTTGGCGCCGGTGGAAATTCTAAAACCTCCTCGTCCTTATCCTCATTTGCGAAGCACCGGGAAAGGTCGTCCATATTCTCGTGCCCCCTCTTCTTTGAGAATGTTATCACGTGGCAGGTACGAGTTCGTTTCCAAGACCGATATCGATATGGTTCTACTCTCGCCACATAGATTGCTTTTGGCTCATGCTTTTATGGTGGGGTTACCTTCCAACTGTCGGATAAAGAAAACTTGCATTACTGATACTGGTTTTCAACCCAGTCTTTGAAGGTGAAGCAGTCTTCAAGAGGATGTCCTATTACTCGGTGGTAGGAGCAATAATCCGGGTGATGGACCTCACTTATCTGTTCGGGGTACCGAGACTCCGGGAGTTTCATCATTTGATGCTTCATGACAAGGTTGAATATTTTTCTCGCCTTGTCTTGAGGGAACGAGTACTCCCGCCCCATCTTCTTCAGAAAAGACGGGTTCCAGCTAACTTTTTCTCGATCGCGTGGCTTCTTGGATCCGCTTCGCTGTTTTTGAACGTCATTCCCATTCTTGACCCTGTTGTTGCCTCTGCGTCAGACTTTTTCCTTTCCATGAGAACGCACAGCAGGCTGAGGGTGAAGGGCATCGTAGTTTTCTCTTTCCGTGGACTGCTGAATGAGACGTTGCGTCCTACCTTTCTCGTAAATGGCCATTTTGCGGATGTGGTCATCTCGAACCTTTTGACCCGCTTCCCTTATTAGCTTGTCAATATGTTCTTCGAATGACGGACTTGGTATTCGTACGGCGGGATTTCGCTCTGTTTCAATATCAGCGCTATCTAGAAGAGCATTCCCTTCTCCACCGGAATCATTTATAACATGGCAGCCATGGAACCGCTCCCGTTTCTTGGACAGAACGTATCCAAGTCCAGTTGTCTCTATCCTCCCGTTGGGCATCTTTCGCTAGGTCCCGGGAACGTCCCAAATCTTTTTGTAGAACTGGGCTTGTCGAGCTGTTTTTTTGAAGGGTACGCCTTGGTATCTTAATAGCCTTTTCAATCCCTCTGCGTAATATCTGGGCAGACGGATTGGTTAAAACCTGTCGAGTGCAAGTTCGGCACCACACCAGACTTCTTTTCCCACTTTAGTCTCCATAAATCGATAGAAGAGGATCGCCTTTTCACCTTTTCTCCTAGGAGGGACGTAGAAAGTCTGCAACTCTTGTATGCTGTATGTATCAAGCGCATCGAGTTCTTTATAATGCCGGTGTGGAACCATAGTAATTTGTAAACTCTGATCAGCTTCAGCGAAGGTCTACATTGACGGGCGGACGGAGAACACTACGTTGGTATCGTCCTCAGAGTCACTGCCAAAGACCAAAATAGGAGTAGATGGTCCTGGCCTGCTGCCTTGGGGTTGCCCTGAGAAGACTATCTCTTCATCCTCCTCGGTATTTCTCCCAAAGATCGGGATAGTGGCGACGGCTTTTTGTTTATTCTCCGATTTGCGACATCTTTCCGTGTCTTCGAAGTCTGGTAAGAAGTACTTGGCGTCTTCATATTTGCGGACTTCATTTACGGAGAATGGGTTTAGCTCCCCTGTAACCGTGTACTCGAAGCTGTCTTTGAAGTACTTCATACACTGATGTTTTATAGAAGGGATGATGTAGTACTTGTGTAACCAAGGCCGGCCGAACAGAGCGTTATAGCAAGTCTTGGCGTCAATGACATGAAATTTGATGTCAGTGATGAGCATCCCAAAGCGTAATGTCTATATCACGGACCCAAGCGTCTGTGATGACTGCGAGTCGAACCCGGAGATGGTAATTTTGTCCTGAACCAGGTGTTGAACGTTCATGAAGATCTCTTTCAGCACCTTCACGTTAAAAAGGTTGACAGAAGACCCGTTTTCGACCAGGATCTTCCGTATCTTAATGTCGTGGCAGCACCCGGTGACATATAGAGGACGGTTGTGCTCGCACGTTCCGAGGAGGAGATCTTCTTCGCGTCAGCTGTATGAACCTCTGCCAGCTCGTCCTTCATCTTTTCTTCTGTAAAGAAAGCTTGGAACTGATCAGGCTCTTGCAGTGCCTTGATCAGAGAATCTCGTGCCTCTTTGGACAGGAAGAGAGCATCCAGTATACTCAGTTGTGAGGGTATCATCCTCAGATGTGCCAGGACATTGTAATCCACCATGTTTTTCTTAGGCGGGTCCTTGACTGCGAGCTCTTTGACGACTCTATCATCGAGGGAAATTTCCTCAGGGACTTTTTCCTTCCCCTTGTCTCTTTTGCTCGAACCTTTGTTTATAGGCCCGAGGTTCTTTTCATGCAACATACGGTTACGCAGCTGAATGTTCTCGCAGTTCTTCTCCTCTTCTTCTTTTCTAAAGGTGGATTCTTTGAAGAGAGGGCCGAGGGTTATTTCCTCTTCAGAATCTCTCCCGAATGTAAGAACTTGAGATTTTCCTTTTGTCGAACTGGTCTCAACCATGTGACAGTTTCCAGCTGTTCCTTCATGCACTTCTGTTGCGCTTCTTTGTTGTCAACGGGATTCACGCTTTATCCTCTTAAAGTGTTGTCGGTAGGCAACGTATCCCTGCCACCACTTCTTGAAGGCACTGCACTCTTTGGTGGGGTGGGTAACCCTCCGATGGTACAAGCAGTAGCTCGGATGTATATTCGCTTCATCGAGGCACGTACTCCAGGGAGTATTTCCTTTGAAAGGGGGCAGCTTCATTCCCATTGACAGGGTTTTAGCGAACCGTTTCCCCGTCTTAAACCTGCTTTTATCTGCCGCGGGTGTGCTTCGATCTGGTTGGAGTACTTTGTGACTCTTCCTCGCCACAGTTTCTTCATCCCGACGCCGACGCTTGGCCTTCTTGTATATGGCTGTTTCACGCTCTCGGTTAGCTTTGCTCTTTTGAAGGGCTTCGCTTAGCAACCTGTCAATCACGTCATTTGACGGCTCCAGGGATTTTTGCACCGGTCTTACCCCCAGATTATCTGCGCCGTTTTCTGACTCCGAGGGGGTCTCTTCTTTTTTTAACGACGAATGAGAGACCATATGGCAACTCGTTACATAATCCTCGGGTTCTTCTGACGAGTCGTTCTCCTCATCATTGTCACTGTCTCCGTTCTCAAGGATATGGTTGAAAAACACTTCGAGAGTGACTGGGTTCCGCACCTTCTAGTTGTACTCCTCCAGTGCATCGATCTATTTTTGCATGTCCGTGTACTTGTTATCAGGCTGTACGGGCTTCTTGGTCTTCTTCTTTTTCTTCAAAGACTTTGAAGGCCTGACCTGGGTATTTTGCCCATCGTTACCAGCTTTCGGTGTTGGGCGCGGTTTAAGCATCCCCTCAATGATCTCGGGCTCCAGCGGGCTATTCCACCTGATCCTCGGACATGCTTGAAGGTCCTTCAGCATTCTTTTAGTTTTAGCTGAAAGGACAACTTCCCACGGAGCTTCTTCTATAAGAGAGCATGATGCCCCTGGCGTGTCCACCTTTTTAGGAGCGTGCTTCTGTGGCGGGTTCACCCTCCAGTTTTCGGACAACGCAAACTTGCCTTGTTGGTACTGGTCCTCGACCCAATTTTTGAAGACGTAGCAATCCTCAATTAGGTGGCCCAATACACTGTGGTACGAGCAGTAGTTGGGACCGTTGATGTCACCAGGCTGCAGTGGACCTCTCGGAACCGGCAGAGTGATAAGTCTGTTGTGCACTGCCAGTTCGAACGGTCTCCACGTTTTATCCCGGGGAAGCGAGTAAGAATGTCCTAGCTTCCCTTCGATAGATTGGCGAGGGCATGCGTTTCCTTGGCGAGCAGCTGGTTTCGGGTCAATTTGTTGCTGTTGAGTGTTGGCAACGAAAGTCGCTTTCCCTTTTCCCTTTTCATTCCGGGGATCCGTTTTTGAAGAGGACGGTTTATGGCCCATCTGGTCCATTTGGGCAAGCTTGTCGATCAAGGCCTGGAAGGTGGTCGGCTTGAAGAACATCATAAATCGGGATATAGTCTCCCGAGGGTCAAGGGTCCCTACGAACATGCCCACGGCAGGAGCTTTTTCTATGCGTTGTTCGCATTCTGACCATAGGTTCCGCCACCGAATTGCGTATTGAAACCGGGTCTCTCCTGACTTCACCCTGGAATTGATTAATGTCATGATCGGGGTGCACTCGCTTGCGCTTGCGAACCGCTGTGTGAATAGTAATTCCATCTCCGTGAATGTTTTGACAGAGTCATTTGAGAGCTCGGAGTACCATTCAAATGCCGTTTCCGACAAGATGCCAACAAACTAGAAAAACAGCAGTTTGTCGTCGCCTCCAGTATAACCGCACAGAACTCTGAATTGAGAAATGTAACACCCGAGTTCATTTATACCAATTCCAGTTCTCGTATTTTCTTTATTCATGATATTTCTTGATTTAGCGTATCTTGGGTGCGAATGGTATTTTACACTTTATATTGCATTCGACCCGACCCGCTTGCTTGAACCTGTTTGACTCTTATTTATAAATTATCTTGACTTGTTTCATGGACTAGTACATCTCATGATTTAGTATATACTGATATTTTGTCAAGTATCGCATCTTTTGCATATAACAATTTAAATCACGAAAAATAATTTAAAATTGCATTTCATAGCCTGCTTGATACCCCTAACCCTGTGATAGCGTCCTTGAATCGTGTTCTCTCCCGTTCAGTGAAACGGACGTGTTTGGATGGTTACACGCACGTACGTGCGTCCGTTCTTGGGGGTATGCATTTCTGTTACATAATCTTTCATTTTAATTTTTGGAACTTGCTAATAATTTCCATATTTCAAATCCAAAATTTTAGACCCGACCCGGGCATGTTTTGGACTAAATTTGTATTTACCAGAAAATCCAATTTTTATTTCATCTAATATCTTTATTAAAATTTAACAGTTTAAAATATTTATAACTTACAGAATCTTTTTAAATTAAAATCTAAACCTTAATAACAACCCCTTTCTCTCTTTCTCTCTCTCCTCTGCATATATATATTTGTATATATTTTATTTATTTATTTTTCTTTCCTTATTTAATACACAGCCTCTTCTTCTTCTTCTTTCTTCTTTCTTTTTTCTTTTTCTTGATCTTGTTTCTTGATTCCGGTGATCACCGCCGGAGCCGTGCTCGTCGCTGAAGATTCAAGTGATCCAGTGAACGTACCTAACTTGCGTGATCACTCTCGTGCGTTGTTTGGAACCGTTCCGTGTACCGTGCGCGCGTCACGACATTTCGCCGACGAAGGATGTTCCGTACACATCCGTTCTTGTTCCGTCTAGGCAAGTTTATCTTGCTACATGCTATATAATTCATTTTATACCTATTTAAATAAATACCATACCTATAGTTTAAATCTAGTACCCCATGTTTAATTTTATAACGTTTCGATGTTCCGTTTACATCCGTTTATATCATTTTAAATCTAGATCATGAAAACTTATCTTGTGACATACTAGTTTACATTATACTACATCCATATCATTTAAAATATATATCGTCATAATATTTCTTATTATTATCTTTAATTAGTTTATAATCTGCATTTTATAATGTTATACATTTGAAAATATTATAGTTTACGCATGAAACGTCGTCGTAAAGCGGATACGACAAATCTGAAATTTACTGTATACCTTACCTTATAAAATTCATTATAAATCATAGAAAAATCATTAGTATACGTTCTTTAGTTAGTTGCGAAGCTAACTCAGAATACTATAACTCTATAAAATATTTACTTGCAAAATAAATTGTTTAAATAACGTAAAATGCAAATGATTATTTCTCTAAACTGCTGTCCAGGGAAATTCCAGCAGCAAACTTTCAACTTCGAATATTCATAGATTTTTGTAGGGACAACCTGAGATACTTATACTTATAAAAATGAAAATCTTATTTAATTATCTTTGTTTTGGTATAAGACACGTCCCTTTTGGAGAACGTTTGTTATTTTTAAGCTATTTTACAAATCAGGGTGACGCTGAATTTCTGAACGGAACTTTCTTGTGCATGGTTAATCAATACCACTTTTATAGTTATTAATCGCTTTGAATATGCTATCCATACTAATATTATGATATCATATTTATATCATATATTGCTTAGTTGTACATCCCACATTACTATTTTATAGTTTTATAACTTTTCGGATACCCGTTTGCATCCATCGCTTTTAAGATACATATAATTGCATCCATAGATCACATTACTACATAATACTGTGATATTAATACTCCATATTTAATAAATTGCATCCTAATTAATATTGGAACTATAAATGTAACCCTAATCGATAACTGTGCATCCATATCCTTGAAATTATATCTATTTGCATACCATATCACATTATTCCATTTTGTTGTTATATTAGTACCCCATACTTGTTTTGTGTACCCATACTGATTATAGTTTGATTATGAGCACCCACGTGATACTTGTGCACCCTGACATGACTTGCTACACATATTACCTGACCCGACATGGTACCGTACACTACTTGACTCGACCTGATGTACCACGGCTTGACCCGTTACTTGATTTCATGTCTAATGCCAACAAACCTGACATGTAGTCCTCACGGACCGTTCCTGTTGTCTATCCAGACAAACCTGCTCTTACCTGATCCTGTGTTGGCATTAGTTCTTGATTACTGAATACCTGACTTGAACACATAACCTTGGGGGTATGGGGAAATCAAAAGTGTAAACTAAAGTGTAACTTAAAAGGGTATTACTTGATCCGTGGTCCCGGAGGGTAACAGGACAGAGCCATTCGTGACTCTTACATCTTGATCCGTGGTCCCGGGGGGTAACGGGACAGAGCCATTCGTGACTCTTACATCTTGATCCGTGGTCCCGGGGGGTAACGGGACAGAGCCATTCATGACTCTTACATCTTGATCCGTGGTCCCGAAGGGTAACGGGACAGAACCACTCTTGGTTCATATATTCCTGATCCGTGGTCCTGGGGTGTAACGGGACATATCCTTTGAGTTACATGGAGGATTACATTAATTGATTTCAAACAAACTTTAGAGTAGACAACCCAGTAGCACAGTTTAGATTGATCACTGCACGTCACATACACTGATACACTTCACTGTTATACATCCCTGTTGACTTGTTACTATTTATGATTCATGCCTGCATATCTCGTGTATCCCGTTCATTTATTATTGCTTGATGTTATGACGCGCTGACGTCTGGGTTTTGCATGGCCCAGATCCTCTACCTTTGTTGCAGACTGATCAGGAGTTTTGCCGCTGTTAGATCGAGCGGTAGGGATCATGTCGGTATCCAGTCTTACATTCCAGGTGTTTATTTGATCTTTTGCTTCCTCATACTATAGCATTTCTTGACTCTTTTACTCTGGCTTATGGACATGTACTAGATAGTTAGTTTACTTTCCTGTTCTTGATATCTCTACAGCCGTAATGTGACTGTGGAAGGATTTTTCCTAACCACAGGTAGCATGGTTGGCTATGTCACGTGCCTGTTTTAGCGTAATCTGGGAAGCGGGGCGTGACAAGCAACGTGCTGGTGTGGATTTTCCGTCCCCTTATACATATGGAATTTAGGGATCGTATATCCTGGAAGGTACTTGATTTGATCGTACCAGCCTGGATAAGGTCTCCCAGTTCTGACGACTTGGCCAGCTGCTTCACTCGCTTGATGAGCTCGTATTTGTTGAGCTATGTAGTCATCAAGGGTAGCCTTAGAGATTGTCTCTTCCTGGGCTGCTGAGACAGCCGAAGGAGGGTTTGACGTTTCCCCTCTGTCGTCTTCGATGATTATCGGAGGGTCTTCGGCTGGAGGTTCCGGCTGGATCATCATCCCAACCATGTCTTGGAATAGAAGTGTCATCTGCTTTATATTAGCGGCATGTTCCGCGGCCTCCTTATCCTTCCTTTCTAGCACCTTTCGCAAGAACTCGGTGTCAGTCTCTTGTTCTTGGCGCTGCTCAGACGTTGATTCCAGGCTTTCTTTTTGCCTAGTGAGTGCTGCCATTTTTGTCAGCATCTCCTGGAGCTTTTGTTGCTGCTCCTGAGCTTTCGTCAACGACCGAGTTTGTGGTCGATGACCCATGGAAGTACGGATTTCCTCTTTCCCGGAATCCATGTACACCGTATGCACGATCATGCCCCCAGACTTGGGGCGTTTGGATCTATCACCCTTGGGATTTGCCGCCGGCGGTGGGAGATTCTCCGACCTTCTCTTTTTGTAAGAAGTCGAAGGAGCTATTGTAACAGGCGCCTGAGAAGCCCCTCGCTGCATGCTAGAGGGATGCATTCCTCTTGTCGAACCTTCATTTTCTCCGGTCGACGAGAGTAGTTCTTGTTGTTCACAGAATCCGGCAAGAAAACGCTAAAAGAACATAATTTTTGAGTGGTTTTCAGCTATTTGAAACATACGATTTCATGTGTTAAGCATATGATGGTTGCAAGCCTCACACCGCTCTTTAAAAGGTCCTGTTCGGGTCCCGCCGCTGCACCGTCAAGCCGCAAGTAGAAAGAATGAGCCACGCCACTGGGCCCTTTCACTTTCCGCCAGACTCTGTGGATTCGAGAGGACAGCCACTGAGGGGGCTGCTCCGGCTTCGCATGTACCATGTTTTCAACATGTGGGGGCGATTTCTTCAGCACCGCGGTCAGAGAGTTCTTTCGCACCCTCCATAGCGGTTAAAAGTTGTTCCCAATTGGAACAGCAGCGTCAACTTCCACCATTAGAACTAGTGGAGTAAGTCCAGAGGGAGAGTTGCCCCCAGCTTTCCTCACTTGGCGCCAGTGGTGATGTCGAGCATGCCTTGCAGATGGGATTGCCTCAGTTGTAGGAGTGGCTTCCTCATGCCCCCTGCTTTGGTAAAGGGCTACTGCTAGTGTCATCCTGTCGAAGACTGACGTCCGTTGAGAGGGGACGGTCAATCTTTCGAAGGTCGACCTTCTGGTAGGGAAAGCATTTTTGAAGACTTCACCCGTAGCAGGAGTTGGAACGACCAATCTTACGAAGACCGATCATTTAGTAGGAGAAGCCCCTTTGACGATTTCATCTGCCGGAACTGGAATGGCTATCCGCTTCGGGATAACCCCTTCAGGTATTGCGGGCCCATTTAAGCTTTAGCTCGGCTTGTCAAAGACTGAGGTGGCAGACTTGGAAGACCCGTTGAGAGGGGCCGTGGTGGTTGTAAGTTGATCAAAGACCGATTTCTTTGGAGCTTCCTGTGATGGCATCGGGGTGCTGAAGCTAGCCGGCGAGAGCATAGTCACGAAGAACAATCCAGTGGTGGCCTGAGTCACCTGTTCCACTGGCATTGAAAAGATGAAGGCTGCATTTGGCCCGTATGTCACCCCTCCAGTAAGGACGAAGCGGGTGTTGCTATTGCAGGTACACTTGGAAGCTATTGATCTTCTTTTCTCTGCACAGGAGCAAGACACCAAATCTTAGTACCTAGAATCCAAGGGCAACCATAGTAAACCGTGATATGTTCGCGAACACGACACACGAAGTGTGGAGTGGAAAGAGGAAAAGGTCCCACCGGGCATGCCAGAATCTGTTTACTGCCGAAAACAGAGACAAAACCGGGATAGGTCGTCTTGCCTGAATTTGGGGGCAGATGCCATTTGGGTTTATCCGTCCACCTCTCCGAAAATGCCAAGTTGATTTATGGCACCATGTATCGGAGGTTTGGACGGATGCAGCCGTTGTAGCAGACTTCATCAGATTCCCCCTCGTTTACGAGGGGCTTTTGATTGTGGGGACGCTCTTTCCTACAGGCGCAAGCCCTTGCAGTTAATTACGTTACCGCATCGCGATAACCACTTTCTCCTGCTCCAGTAGTTCACTTCGTGTCGTGTGTGTTTGTTTATTTTTGGTTGCCCGTGGATTGTATACGGAGATTAATTTGAGTCATCGCCCGTAGGGCATGGATTAGTCCAAATCATTATATCTTAGATTTGGGTTTAGGTTGATTTAAGGATCGTTGATCTGTTTTAAGATCAAGATCGACTTAAATATATACGAGCAGTTGGGGGCTCGGGTTTTTTTTTGATGTCATGAGTCATGTTTGGGAAATGATGATTCCATAGGATCAGTTGATCTGAATTAGAGACCTAGCCAACTTGGGCTTGGCCCACTCAATTTTCCTTTGATTTAAAAGAAGTGCTAAGCACTTATGTGAGTTCTGACGCTCACACATAACCATGTGGGGTTTTCAGTCATGGGGATTTGCCCAATAAGTGTTGGAAACTTTACTCTTTTTTTCTTTATGTGGAGTGCTGAGCACTCTTTAAAGCGTCCACATGCAAAGCACGCGAGGCACTAGGCGCCAGGTGCTGAATGATGAGTGTCAAGCACTCTTATGTTCTGTGGTGCCCACGTAAGGGTCACGTGAAGCGCTGGGCGCCGAACGCCATCCACTGAGTGCTAAGCACTCTTTATTTTGTAGCGTCCACGTGAAGGACACGTGAGGCGCTGGGCGCTGAGCGCCAGCCACTGAGTGCTAAGCACTCCTTATTTTTCTCTCTTTTTTTTCAATGATCCACTGGATCTTTATCTACTTTTTGTTTACCTAAAATTTCCAAGAAGAGAATTCTTCTTCCTCGAGAATTTAATTCTCTGTTCTTTCAAAGATTTTTTGTAAAGTTTATGGGGGGGTTCCTCCACCTCAGACTTGAAGTCTTGGGTCTTTTATATAGTAGAGGCAAATCTGTTGATTAGTTGAAGAAATCTCGCATTGAGAATTCCTAATTGATTTGGGGAGTTTTCCCACCGTTGGATCTTTGATTCAAGGACTTCTGTTTTACAGAAGATATTTTTCTTGTTTTTAACAAGATTAGGGAAATACTTTCCCACACATAATTTATTCTGTAGATCAGTGATTCTTTAATCACCATTGGATTTTTAATCCAACGGTACTCTGTTTTACAGAGAGTAATCATTCTTGATTAGAAAGATTTGAGGAATATTTCCTCAACAGAATTTAATTCTGCATTTTGATGATTTATCATCTCTGTTGGATCTTCGATCCAACGGCTCTGTTTAACAGAGAGTAGAATTTAATTCTACCAGGCGCCGGCGCTTACGTGCTGTGCACGTGCGGCGCCAATAAGAGTTTTTAACTCTGGCGCTGACGCCCTCATGGAAAACACGTGAGGCACTGCCTCTTGAGTTTTGAACAGAGCTTTGCTCTTTTAAGAGTTTTTTAACTCTGGCAGTTCCGCCCTCGTGGCAAACATGTGAGGCGCTGCCTCTTGAGTTTTGAACAGAGCTTTGCTCTGTTAGGAGCTTTTTTTAACTCTGGCACTAGCGTCCTCGTGGCAAACACGTAAGGTGCTGCCTTTTGAGTTTTGAACAGAGCTTTGCTCTATTAAGAGTTTTTTTAACTCTGGCACTGGCACCCTCGTGGCAAACACGTGAAGCACTGCCTCTTGAGTTTTGAACAGAGTTTTGCTCTTTTAAGAGTTTTTTTTAACTCTGACGCTGACGCCCTTGTGGAAAACACGTGAGGCACTGCCTCTTGAGTTTTGAACAGAGCTTTGCTCTTTCACTGGGGAAAAAACCACTAGTAGAGATGCTAAAACACGCCAACATGGTATCACAGCCAAGCTAGAGCTTTAGGATAGTTTAGATGACGTTAAAAGTGTTCAATCGAAATCAAAATACGGATTTTTCATGGTTTCTGTACATTTTTCCAAATGTTGGTATTTTACAGAATAAAAACATTCAAAACAATCGTGCAGGTAAATCTATGGAACCTCATGAAATTCTAAGACCCGATTCTCAATAATGGCGGCGGAACCACGGTATAACCTAAGGTTTAGTCGCGGTTCTGCCGCTAATTTGGGGACCTAAGGTTTCAGTTTTCTGTGCTGTTCCATTTTGACATTTATGATTTTCTGGATATTTTGTTGAGGCTCAAGTTGTTGAGGTTTCTGTGGTTTGAAGATTATTTTGATGTCGATCGAAATATTTAATATCGTCTAGACAGTTGCTATATGTGATACAATATTTGGAATCTACACTAATTAATTTTGAGAAATTTAATTGGTTGTTTATAAATCTAACATTTCAGTCTCATTGGATAATCGGGAATCTTGTTGAATTACCCGACTTCTTTTGAAAAGGTGTTTTCATTTTGAGACTTAAATGTAAGATCTACTAGGTCAGGCATGAAATCCGGAATATGAGATATTCCGGGTTTGCGATGTCTATGGAGAGTGCGGATTCTAACTGTTGTAGTTTTACATTTCTTTTCTGGGACCGTAAGTGTAATATGTATATCCCTAATTTCGTTGCTATACGTCGACGACATTGGGAATACGCATATTTACTTACGTTAATGATCTGTGATGATTATTCTGTTGCTGTATTGACATGATGTATAGGATCGTCGTGATTGAATGGCAGGGGGGTTTTATGTGAGATGAGAGTTTTTCTTTTCATTCATGTAAAATTCATTGTATGTAATATTACTTTATTGGGACACTTCCTGGTTGAGGATGATGTCGCCATTGATGTATATTATTTACTTTTCCGCATTAGGATAGACCAAAGGTGGGGAGCATAAGTGACCGGGTTATAGAGTCCAGTGGGAGGCCATCTTGAAGAGTCGGAACCGGTTCTCCTAACTCTAGAATTGGCAGGGTTGCTTGCCGCTCTCGTAGGGGTCTAGGGATGTAGGCTTGGCTATTCATCACGACCGTGGAATCCGTATTTTTTTATCATTGGCTTAATCTAAAATACGGATCTCCTAATATATCCTATATTTTCATATATCTACTTCTGCTGCTGTTACTCTGTGATGTGATCATATTAACTGCGTGAGACGAATGTTATTATGTTATATATATGATATATAATAAACGTTGCTTATGTTTTGCATCCGCGCGAGTTCTGCCCCCGCTCTGCCGTTAGTTAAGTAACCTAACGGTGCATGACGGGACCCCGTGGCGAATGCGAATGGCATAAGCATACGTTCTATTTTCGTTTCTTTCTGTGATGCTTAGGAACTTAAATGATGGGACTACATTAATGAGATTAATATAAAGAAAAATAAACCTAAAGATGTTGTAGAATCAAATTTGAAACCCACTCGGCCTTTTTATGAAAAAGCAAGTTTCAAAAATTCGGAGCTTAAGCCACTCCTTTTAAATTATTTGGTTCTACAATGAGATCAAGTTCAAAACGTTAAAGGTTTTTATAAAAACCATCCGCAACCCTCCGACATTTTAGGAAGTAGAGTACTTAGTATTCTTGCTACGTTTGTTGACCATAGTTAAGGCGTAGTGTACAGTAGCTAAGTGATGTCTTCCTACACAGCATATGATGCGATTAATTAGGACATTTATATAACTTTGTTGATCATAGTTAAGCGTCATATGAGTGGATCAAATTAATCATGAAATGACGGGTAGAACTTGACTAGTGCTTATGATTTGTTGACCATAGTTAAGGTCATAAGCTGCTAGGGATAAAAACCATATCGAGAATTTCAAGAGTTGAAATTTGCAATGAGATTGCATACCTTCTATGTTGATAGTTGGATCCCGATCCCACTGTGAGTAAGAGTTACTCCCAGGAGAGTTTTGCACTTTACAATTAACTAATCTAGTAGGTGTCTAGAAAGGTGTCAACGGGGTTATGCCTCTATGGAAACGGGGTTTATTTTAATTAGGTCCGTGCAAAAGCATGGGGAACCTCCCTCAAAGTATCGACACTAGCCTGGCTGACCGGTTAGCAAACTTGTAGAATGTAATTAATCCTGGCTAATTTTCTTTTTAAGGTTTGAAGGAAAATTTGATAAAAGCAGTAGGAGACATCGATTAGATAAGATAAATAACCAATCTAATCTATGCAAGAGCTTTCGCTGAGTGTATTATTTTCTCTCTCCTAATGGAAGAAACCCATGACTGGACTTAAGCTTCTATTAGAGAAAAAGAAACTGACGGGACCCAATTATAAAGACTGGATGAGGAACGTAAACATTGCCCTTACATATGATAATGTTGCCTATGTCCTCACTGCCCCAGCCCCTCCCATCCCTGGCCTTGATTCCTCTATTGCGAATAAGGTGATCCGCAAGACATGGGATATTGATTGTGCCACAGCCAAATGCCTCACGTTAGCTTCGATGGACAATGTACATCAAAAGCAGCATGAGAATATGGATGTTCAATCCATCTTTCTCCATACAAAGGTGTTGTATGGGGAGCAATCTCGTACCCTTTGTTACGAAGTATCTAGAAAGTTGTTTCAGATGAGGATGGATGCTGGCACGTCGGCAGGTGATCATGTCTTGAATATGATAGCTCTTATTGAAGAACTTGAAGGCCTGGGATGGACCATGGAGAACGAACAAAATGTTGATATAGTTCTACAGTCTCTCCCCCTGCCTTTACTCAGTTTATAGTGAACTTCAATATGTTCAACATGGAGAAGTCACTTCCTGAACTTCTCAATATGTTGAGAAGTGCAGAAAGCACGCTTAAGATAGCGAAAACTCTCTCTCAAGTTGTTGGGCCATCTTCCTCTTCCGTCCCAAAAGCCAAGGCTAAGGGAAAGGAAAAGAAGAAACCCACTAAACCGAGAGGTGGAGTTAAAAAGGCAAAAGGGAAAGACAAATCCGGGGCTGAGGGATCGGGAAAGGGAGAATGTTTCTACTGCCACAAGTCGGGACACTGGAAGCGAAATTGTATTGACTACCTCGCTGATCTTAAGAAGAAGAAGCATGGTGATGCTTCCGCTTTAGGTGTGTTCGTGACTGAAAACTGTTTTTCTATAAAATTTGCTTCCTGGGTATTGGATACCTGTTTGGGTACTCACATATGCAATTGTGTGCAAGGAATGAGAAATAGCAAAGTTTTGAAGACAGGTGATCACACTCTTCGGGTTGGAAATGGTTCCAATATACATGTTGTATCAGTGGGAGAATATCACCTGGGGTTCCCTTCGAGATGTATATTGGTTTTGAACCCTTGTTATTTTATACCAAACATGCTATGTAATATAATATCCGTTTCTTTGTTAGACAATAAAAGATATAATTTTGTATTGCAAAATAATATTATGAATATTAACCTAAATCAACAGTTGATTGGGTATGGTACATTAAATAACGGCATTTACGTCCTAAATCAACACACAGTTTTCAACATACAACACACAAACAAAAGAAAAATTTCAGATATAAATAAAGCTTTTCTATAGCATTGTAGACTTGGTCATATTAACGAAACAAGAATAAACAAGCTACATAAAGATGGATATTTAAATCCTTTTGAATATAAATCATATGCGACTTGTCGGTCTTGCATCAAGGGTAAAATGACAAAAACTCCGTTTACTGGACACGGAGAGAGAGCTACTAAACTCTTGGGCCTCATACATAGTGATGTATGCAGACTAATGTCTACACATGCTAGAGGTGGTTATTCTTACTTCATAACTTTTACTGATAATTTCTCAAGATTCAGACACGTGTTATTGTTGAAGTATAAGTCTGAAACTTTTGAGAAATTCAAGGAGTATAAACTTGAAGTAGAAAAACAAACTGGTTTGAGCATCAAGAAATTTCGATCAGATTTAGGAGGAGAGTATTTAAGTACAGAGTTTTTAGACTTCCTAAAAGAGAATAGGATTCTCGCTCAGCTCACTCCCCCTTACACACCACAACACAACGGTGTGTCAGAACGGCGGAATCGTACCCTATTAGATATGGTACGTTCTATGATGAGTGATGTTGAGTTACCACTTTCCTTTCAGGGCATGCATTGGAGACTACAGCATATCTATTGAACAGGATTCCAACCAAAACCGTGTCTACCACTCCATATGAGATATGGTATTGGAAGAGACCATCTCTTAAACGAGTTAGAATATGAGGTTGTCCTGCTTTTGTTAAAAAGCAGAATCCAGACAAACTCGAGACACGATCGGTTCTGTGTACATTTGTGGGATATCCAAAACATTCATATGGATATTTTTTCTACCACAAGGACGAACAAAGAGTGTTTGTTTCTCAGTATGCCACAATTTTAGAAAATGAATTTTTTACAAATAATACTGATGGCAATGCGATAGAACTAGAAGAAGTTCTAGAGACACAAATTACTAATGACGATTTGGTTGAACGTGATGTTGCAATAGAACCTTACGAACCTCAGTCACTCCGTAGATCTAGTATGACTTCTCTTCCACCGTAGAGATACTATGCTTTCCTCATTGATGGTGATAGAGAAGATTGCATCATGGATGATGATGACCCTACTAGTTTTCAGCAAGCTATCACGAGTGGTGACTCGGTGAAGTGGCCGGATACCATGAGGTCCGAAATAGAGTCTATGTACACCAAAAAAGTATGGACTTTGGAAGTTGCACCTTCTGGGGTAAAACCCGTAGGGTGCAAATGGATTTTTAAGAGAAAGATTGGTGTAGATAGACAGGTAGAGACCTATAAAGCAAGGCTTGTAGCGAAAGGATTTCATCAAAGACCAGGACTGGACTATGATGAGACTTTCTCTCCAGTGGCAATGCTTAAATCCATTCGGATCCTACTAGCTATTGCTGCTCACTACGACTATGAAATCTGGCAGATGGACGTTAAAACTGCATTTCTAAATGGTGGTTTAGAAGAGTGCATTTTTATGGATCTGCCGGAAGGCTTCGTTGATAGTGGGAGCAGCAAGAAAACATGTAGGTTTCTTAAATCCATTTATGGATTAAAGCAGGCATCACGGAATTGGAACATCTGCTTTGATGATGCAATCAAAGAGTTTGATTTTATCAAAAATGCAGATGAACCTTGTATTTATAAGAAAATTATAGAGAGTACTGTCACATTCCTCGTATTGTATGTGGATGACACTCTTGACAGGAAATGATATTCCTATGCTACAATCGGTCAAAATATTCTTATCACAAAGGTTCTCCATGAAGGACCTGGGTGATGCATCTTACATTTTGGGCATTAAGATCTATAGAGATAGATCTAAGAGGTTGTTGGGATTATCCCAATCAAGATACATTAACACCATCCTAAAGAGGTTTAATATGAAAGATTCCAAGCGAGGTACTTTACCTGCTTGTCACGGAATCAGTTTCTCCAAGGACTTTTGTTCAAAGTCTGATGAAGAGAGAACTCGCATGAGTATTATACCCTACGCTTCTTCCATAGGATCTATAATGTATGCGATGTTATGTACTCATCTTGATGTAGCTTATGCACTAGGTGTAGTAAGCAGGTATCAATCCAATCCCGGGGAGAAACACTGGACAGCTATGAAGAACATTCTTAAGTACTTGCGAAGGACTAAAGAAATGTTCTTGGTGTATTGTAATGGGGATCTCCAGATGGAGGCCTTTACCGATTTGAGCTTCCAGAGTGATAAGGATGAGAGTAAATCTATCTCGAGGTTTGTATTTACCCACAATGGAGGGACAGTTTGTTGGAAGAGTTCCAAACAAGATACCGTTGCAGACTCAACGATGGAAGCTGAGTATATTGCTGCAAATGATGCTGCCAAGGAAGCTGTCAGGATAAGGAAGTTCATCTCGGAACTAGGAGTAGGTCCCACCATTATTGATCCAATACCATTTTATTATGATAATAATGGGGTTATGGCATTGGCCAAAGAGCCCAGGTCCCATCAACGATCCAGGCACATCCTGAGGCGATATTATTTGATCCAGAAGATAGTTGATCGCCGCGAGATCGTGATTCGGAGAGTAGACACAAAGAATAACACCGCGGATCCACTCACCAAGGCCCTTCCACAGCCGCAACATGAGCGACTATTTGAGATGTTGGGTATGAGATACGCCAATAATTGTCCTTAGTACAAATGGGAGATTGTTGGATATATGTATGCCCTAGAGGCCATTATTTGATAGTGGATGCTTGGACATGTATATATATAGAGAACTTTCTTGCTCGACATGATAGTATGCTATCTGGTTACTCTTTATCTTAACATGTTCACTTGATTGTGTATACTATTCATTTGATACATGTTGATAAAGCCCATAGGATATCAGCTTGACTTCCATGATTATGATGCAGATTATACTAGTGGGGCATGCGTAGTCTATAAGCATATCCTTAAATGTTCCTAGTCGTGGGTGTATCGAGACGGGGCATCGATATTCCAGAGTAGAATAGCGTATACATTTCTTGACCTAGTTAATGGGCGATGGATGATCTCATATCTATTGGTGTTTGACATCAAAGATTGTATACGGGTGCTTATTGGAGACTGAGTACATTGAACAGACTCGCCGAGAACTCCTATATGGTATTATATCTATCATCGAATAGCAGTTCTCAGGTGACACTTGTACAGGTTAGTCTGTAGACCCGAGATCGTCATAGTCTTGTGTGTTCTCCCACAGTGCCTTGATTTCCACCCTACCACGTCTCTACTGAGTCATGCAAACAGGTGGCTTTTGGGTACAGTCCCGAGACACATGGAGGCAATAAGCGGTAGGAGGGTTTTCGTCTCTCCCGATATTGGGAGTTGATGTTGTACTATGCGCGATTGGCTAAACTGGAAGTCCCAGGTCAGGGCTGATGAGATTTACTGATAAATGTTATCAGTAGTTTCTCGACCTATTATAGGCCATACATCGGCATGATTTATTGAGTTATTGGGGTCGACGATACCATCCCTAGACTCAATATGCAACATATCAGACGAAGAGACCGGACTGTACGGTAAGTGTTGCTGGCTGGCTCTACGGGAGTTTGGACAACTTCGCTTGTTGTTCTTCTATTCGCTCAATACCTGGGTAACCGTTACGTGCAGCTAGTACCACTAACGGTTTATGAGTATCTGATATGATCGCTGCCTACTGCTAGCGTATTGACGAGTCTTAGAGTCCCACATAGGGGTTTTCGAGCTCACGAGAAACGAAGTAGGGCACATATGGAGATATGTGCGAGAGCTTGATTAATACGAGTATATGATACCGTATTTTAATCTGGTGTTTTCTATTAGTCGGGTTATATGTGATATGACCGGATTATTAAATCAGGTGTTGATTTAATATAATGACTAATTGCTTATTATTAATTCCTTTCTTTATGTGTGCATGTATGTATGTATGTATATTTATATGGATTTATATACATATATACATGTGTGCATGTATCATAGTGGATGATACATTGGACATGGCTATGCTAGACTCACATGGAAATATATTAGATGTTTATTGATTTTGAGTAAATGGAAAATTGAATAATGATCTCATGGTTGTACACTCTTCTTAAAAAATCCCATTAACCATGGTTCATTATTTAATCCTCTACTAACTCACTCTAAAAAATATCTAAGATATTTTCCATGGCACATATATATTGTGTGAGTGTGCCTCTCTCTCTCATATGAATGATTATCTCAAGCCTAACCATTTCTTCATCTTCTTCCTCTACCTCTCTACCTTTTTTCTAGTGAGTAAAAGAGAAAGAAAAAGAAAGAATTTTTAGTGAGAAATAACCCACTTCATCAATCTATATTAGTATAACACACTTGTATAAGTTGTTTGCCTCACTTCTGCTTAGGTTAAGTGAAGCAAGAGCTTGAGTGTAAGGAACTCCATGGTGGATCATCGTGGACTTCGAAGGCTACAAGCGGAATTGTTCCAAGTGTCGAGTGGAGCCAAGGAGCCTAAGGACTACTACACAGAGCTATAGAAGAGAAGGAGTGGTCTACAAAAGTTGTAGTTCTCTTTCTCTTAGTGTTAGACACTACTTTGTATATGATACTTATCCTAATCTCTAGTTCGATTCGTGGCTTGTGTGCTTTAACTATCTAATTTTTTAAAATACACCATATATTGTTGTTTAAACCCTGGTAGAGATGCTAAAACACACCAACACTTAGTCGATGGAGACTATTGTCGGCGACACGATGGTGGCGATGAGGAGCTCGGTTAGGAAGAAGGAAGAGTGGGGGTAACGAGTTGAGGGAAAGAGGAGGTTTGGGTAATGTTCGATGAGGAGTTAGCGGTCGTGATGATCGTCGGCGGTGATTAGGGGTCATTAGAAGTGGTCGGTGATGCTTAGGTATTGGATTTTGTGAAAGAGATCTCGGCAATGGGTGAGGCGGGGAAGCAAAAGAGAGGAGAAATTGAGGGTGTGGAAGATAGAGTGGTTGTAACGACTTTGAAATATCTGTACAGAATTATTTGTTTAAATGTATAGAAAAGGGTATTTCAGCCAGTTGTGGATTTATAAGTTATTTTTGTTCAATAAAAAAAAGAAGCAACTTGTAACTCACGGGTAAAACCTCTACACTGCTGTGACATAGCCTGTGTGTTCGAATCCCATCAGTCCCAATTATTTTTTAAGATTTTTCGTTTTAATTTTTTGGAAGCTCAAGAGTTGCACTTGCAATTCACGGAGAAATAAAAAGTTTCAGAAAAATCAAATAGGCTGTCGGGACCGGTTCTTGCTCACGAAGCAAAGTGCCACACGGAACAAAATGCCATGCTAAGTGTCGTGTTAAGTGGGCGGGGCCCACCTCCTGAATCCGTAGGGGCCACCTCTTGAGTCCGTGGGACCCACTGTAGAACAATGGGGACACTTCGGAATACATTCCGAAAGAGGGCAGATCTGTAATATAAATGGAATGATACCACTCTTCAATACAGAGGCGCCTTTTAAGTGAATCGGCACTACGGGAGTTTGAGAACTCCGTAATTAAGCATGCTCGGGCCAGGGAAGTCCTGGGATGGGTGACCTCCTGGGAAGTGTGGCCCTTGGTCGAGTCCGGTTCGCTCCGAAGGATAAAACCGTGCGTTCTCGGCCAGAGCGGACAATACTCTCTGTATTGGAGGTGGGGCATGATAGAATGGTATCAGAGCCGGTCCCTCAATTGTAGGTCTGTGGTTCGAGGACGAACCATTGTTCAAAGGTGGGGAGAATGTCGGGACCGGTTCTTGCTCACGGAGCAAAGTGCCACACGGAACAAAGTGCCACGCCAAGTGTCGTGTTAAGTGGGCGAGGGCCACCTCTTAAATCCGTAGGGGCCACCTCTTGAGTCCGTGGGACCCACTGTAGAACAATGGGGACTCTTCGGAATACATTCTGAAAGAGGGCAGATCTGTACTATAAATGGAATGATACCACTCTTCAATACAGAGGCGCCTTTTATGTGAATCGGCACTACAGGAGTTTGAGAACTCCGTAATTAAGCGTGCTCGGGCCAGGGAAGTCCTAGGATGGGTGACCTCCTGGGAAGTAGCCCCTGGTCGGGTCCGGTTCGCTCTGAAGGACAAAACCGTGTGGCTTCGGCCAGAGCGGACAATACTCTCTGTATTGGAGGTGGGGCGTGACACAGGGGCAATGAGGAGTAAACACAGATTAATGCACGTGGCATGAATCTCGATACGATTGCTCCAAATCTGACCGCCCGTTTTTGTTTGCTATAGTGCCCTCAAGGAAATTATCATAGTCCCAGGCAGGTGATTATGATGATTGAGAGAGGACCTATACTGGTAGAACAGTCTTACTCGAGATGATAGTATGCTATCTGGTTTTTCTTTATCATCGTGTACAGCATTAGGTGGCATTACAGATCACTATTACATGTTGATAGGGTCCATAGGATTCTTGCTTGACTGTCAGCAGTATGATGGCGATCATATACGCGGGAGCTGGGTAGTCTATAGGCACATCCTTAAATGTCCCTAGTCGTGGGAGTTTCGAGACTGGGCATCGATACTCCAGAGTAGACCAGTGTATACTGATCGAGACCCCGATAAGGGGCGGTGGCCGGTCTCACAAGCCATTGGTGTCAGTTTGTTCACCTAAGATGTATACAGGTGCTCATTGGGTTATGAGTACACTGGACGGACTCGCCGGGAACATGCTAGTTGGTATTATACCTATTGTTAGATAGCAGTTCCCTGGTGACATGTGTATAGGTTAGTCTATCGACCTGAGATCGTCATTTGTCTCGTGTGAGTTCCCACTGTGCTTTGATTACTACCCTACCACGGCTCAAAGGAGTCGTGCAAACAGGTTTTAGTTGGGTACAGTCCCGAGCTATATGGAGGCAGTGAGTGGATCGTTAGAGGATTCGTCTCTCCCAGTATTGGGGGTTGATGTCACATTGTGCACGAGTGGCCATCACCAGAAATCTTTGGCCAAGGTAGTCGAGAATTACTGATCTAGGATCGGTAGTTTCTCAGGCAGTGATGGATTTCATACCGACACTGAATGTCAAGTTATTAGGGGTCTGACTTTATCCACCACCTAGACTCGATATGCGATACTTATAGATGAACGTACCAGACTGAACGTATATTGTCCCTGTCAGGCTCAGTAGGGGTTTCAGGATGAGTTTGCTCGCCGGCCTCCCTTTCGCTCAATACCTGGGTAGCCGTTACATACGGCTAGTGCCGTTGACGTGCTTGTGGTTAAACCCACTGCCAGCGTATTAACGAGTCTTTAGAGTCCCACATAGAGAGTTTCCCTGTTTTGAGCGAAAAGATGTAGAGGCCGTATGGTTTTATGGCAGGGTTTGATCACATACGTGTACTTGTGCATGGATGACGTTCGAACGGATAATACTAGTGGGCTTTGGTTTAAGCCAGATCCTAGTATTATATTTGTTGGATTATTTTCGTCTCTTTGTATTCGTATTCTTCGAAATACGGATGCGAGTATGTATATACGGTTGGGGGGTATTCTTGTAATTTGTTATAAGATTACTTTTAGAAGATTACACCTCATCATGATTTAGACCTTTTGGATTAAAAGGTTATTGAGGTGGAGTATGAGGTGTTTATTGCATTTTTATGGCATGGCTAATTAGTGACCCATGGTTACTATTCTAGCATGCTTAGGGTTTTTGTTTGTTGTGAGATTATGTTGAATTGAGATATTTTTTATTGGCTAAGATATTTTTGAGACATGGACATTTATGTGATGGCTCCATTATTTCTTATCACACTCACACAACAAACAAAAACACAAGCCATTGTTCATTTCTTTTTCTCTCTCTTGAGTTACTCTCAACACCCCATCCTCATGGCATCTTCTTCTTCCTCCACCCTAACCCTCTCATGAGTTGAGAAAGCTTGGGTGTCTTGAGACAAATTAATCCTTCATCATTCTCTACTTCATCTACGGTATCTAGAGTAACGATCTAGGTGCCCTAGTTGCCTCGGATATAAGATTGGAGCTCATTGCATAGACTCTCGGGTGGATCGTCTTTGATGGAGGGAGACCGGAGATCAAGCTTGATCAAGGAAGCCCCTAGGAGCTTGGGATGATGGTTGAAGACCGAAGGACACGGATCTATTCGGTATAACCATTCTAACTACTTTGCATGTTTTGTTATCTAGGGCTTATGGGTCGATCCAGGTTATCGGGTTGTTCTGGTACCGGTTTTTGAAAATTTTTGTTCCGCAATGGCCACGGTTTGATGGCCAGGACGCTTTCATAACCCAACAGGTATCAGAACTACTCTATAAGCCTTAGTTAACTCATTGCGACATTAGAAATCCGCCGTTTTTGTCGTGCAAAAACTGCCGACAAAAACAGTTTCAAAAACTGAAATTTTAAGATGTTTGCACACCCCGCGGGCTCACGGTTTGAGCTAAGAAGCCGTGGGGTGGTGCATGGGCACCATGGGGAATCCCCAGGGGGGACTGAATGGCTGGGCCCACTCCCCAAGACCACCACAAGGTGGTCTTGGCAGTGGGGACCCGAAACTGCCCTACCTTGGGCAGTTTTGGGTCTGCTTCATCCCCTGGCCACCTCGTGGTGGCCTTAGGGGTGGGGTACTACCTCTAGGCCCCCAACTCGAAGTTAATTTTGTGTTCTAACTCCCCGTGAAGGTTCAGGCATGTTTCGTTTTGATTCGGACTTCCGAATTTGTCTTTAAACGGTCGGTTTTTGGAACATTAGCTCATTGTTTTTTCATGATTTTGGAAATTGGTTTAGTTTGCTAATTGCGTGCAGAATTCTAATGTTTTCAGTACATACATTCCTATCTACGACCGTGAATTTCATTAGAGCGGTACAACTCGTCTAACTGCTATATGTAATTTTAGACGGGTTTGCGAACGTGACATTCACGTTGATGTTCTATGTTGTGCTGTGGTTATGGCAGGATCATCGTGGTGGATAGCTTGGGTGCAATGGTAGTACAGTTTGGATTTATTTGTACATTTTATATTGCGGGGCGAGCGTCCTACATGTGGACTGCCGTCACTGCCAGTTTGTATATTATTTGTTTGGGGCACGACCGGGTTGAGGTCGATGTCACCGTTGTACATATTCTTTTCTTTTCTGTACTAGGATTACCCCACGGTGGAGTGCACGGTTAGCCGGGTTCTAGAAGGAAACGGGCCCGCATCTCATGGCGGTGAGACGGAGGAGGCCTCACTCTAGAATTGGCGGGCTATTCGCCGCACTCGTAGGGGGTACAGGTTGACCCAAGGAAAGGTGCTCAAGTTACCGGATTTTGTGAAGTGCCGGGTAGCCCATTCACGTTGTTAATTGGGATTTCCTCACATCTGGGATTGGCGGGTAACTTACCGTGCTCGTAGGGGTCTAGGTTTTCATTGCACAGGCTATCCACAAGACCAGGGGAACGTCGGGTTTAACTTGCGGCTCAAAGGAAACCCGGGGCTCGCAGATTATCAGTATTGTTCTGTGATGCTTATCGCTTATCTGTGATGTTGCATATATCATGCCTGGAACGATTATTATATATTGTTATATATATACTAGTAGATATTGTATATGTTTTGCACCTACGCTAGTCCAGCCCCCGCTCTATCGTTGGTTAAGTAACCTAACGGGTGATGACGGGGCCCAGTGGCGAATGCGGGTGACATATACCTACATCATATTTTTCGTTCTTTTCTGGTGTGATTAATTGATGGGACTGTGTTGATTCTGATCAATGCAATGAAAACGAACCTATATATGATGTTGTTGGAACCAAGTTTTTAAAAACAGACATTACAGACGTTCTTTTTTGCTTTGCACAGTGGTATTCGGTTATGAATGTCCAGCACCTCATTCGACGAGGAAAGAGCCGAGATCCCTTCACTGGAAGTGACCTCTTTAGCAAAATTTTTTTCCACTATACTTTTGTAAAACCGCTTGGATTCCTTCAGCGATATCAAGTTCATTACGTTAAAGGTTTTTCGCCAAAAACCAGCCGTAGCCCTCCGTCATTTCAGACGGGTAGCGCCTAGTATTCATGCTATGTATGTTGGCCTTCTTCAAGGCATAGTGTATGGTAGCTATGTGTTACTTTTTTGTTGCATGGATAAATACGTTGGTTTGGGACGGTCGTACTGCTATTTTGGTTTTCGTCAAGGGTATGTACAGGTGGGTTCAAATTAACCAGGACAATGACAGGTAGAACTTGACATGTGACTTATGATATGTTTGTTAGTGTATATGCCATAGGGGCCATTATTGTATCATACAAGGTTGTATATTACTTAATGGAAGCTTGGGATATTCACAGTTGTATATAACAGTCTTGCTAAAAATGGTAGTATGCTACTTGGTTTGTGTCTACTTTAATATGTGCATATGTTTCTTGTAACGTATCACTTATACATATTAGTAGAGCCCATAGGATCTTTGCTTGATTACCAGCGTTGTGATGGCAGTCACAATAGTGGGGGCTGGGTAGTCTGTAAGCAACATCCTATACAGGTCCCTGGTCGTTGGATTATCGAGATAGGGCATCGATATTCCGGAGTAGACTAAGTGTGTACGCTTCTCATCCCAGTTGGGGAGATGGTCTGTCCCACAGCCATCAGTACATCGTACTGGAGATAGTATACAGGTGCTCGTTAGGTTACAGGTACACCGGACAGGACTCGCAGGGGAACTGATTGGTTGGAATTATACCCATCGTCAATTAACAGTTCCCAGGTGACATGAGTACAGCATAGTCCGCAGACTTGACACTGATACTTCGCCTCGAGTGTGTCCCACTGTTCTTAGATTGCTAACCTACCACGGCTCAAAGGAGTCGTGCAAACAGGTAGCAGTTGGGTGCAGTCCCGAGCACTTGGAGGCAGTAGTGGTTAGATAGGATTCGTCTCTCCCGGTATTGGGAGATGATATCGCGCTGTGTCAGAGAGCCATTACGCAAAGTCCCTGTCCAGGGCAAGCGAGATATACTGGTAGGTTCCAGTAGCTTCTCAAGGTGTAATGGGCTTCGCTCCGACACGACTTATACAGCTATTAGGGGACTGACGCTTGCCGCCCCCTAGGCTTGATATGCGATAGTCTTAGACGAACAGACCGGACTGTACGGAGATTGTCACATCAGGCTCAGTGGGAGTTCGGATGATTTTCCTCATCGTCCTTCTTATCGACATCTACCTGGGGACCGTTACGTACAGCTAGTGCCGCCTGCGGTCTGTGGTTAAACCCACTGCCAGCGTAGTGTCGAGTCTTTAGAGTCCCACACAGAGAGTTTCCCTGCTCCAGGCGAAACGATAGAGAGGTCGTATGGTTTTACGACAAGGGTTCGTACGCGTACGTGTGTTTACGCACGTATGACTTTTCGGACAGTTTTTACTAGCCGGCTTTGGTTTAAGCCAGATTCTAGTATCGGGTTATTGGATTTATACAGTCTAAAGTTTTTCCGTGTTTTCACGGATTGGAGGGGCATTCTCGTAATTTGTCGGGAAGCTTCTAGAAGAGTGGTGACTAAGGGGTTAAGGTGGCATGAGCATTAATTGCTTAATGACTCATTTGTGTGATTCATCCTTTGTATTAAATGATTCATTAATGAGTTAATGAGTCATATGATGAATCATACTAGGTGAATGAATCTAACCATGATGATTAATCATTTATATTATTTATTTGATTAATTGTTATGGTTGATATATTCATATGAGTTCATTATTCATTTAATTATCTTCTTCACCTTTTCTCTCCTCAAGCTCTCTCATTCTTCAAACCCTAACCCTAACCTCTCATGAGTTGAGATCAAGGGTTAGCTAGACTAATACATCCATAACCTCACTCTATATCCCCTAAGTAGCTTAGATTAGCACTTTAAGCAAGCTAGTTATCTCAAGTTTGAGATTAAGCTTGGCGTAGGAGCTCTCGGGTGGATCGTCTTTGATTCGAGGAGGCCGTTGAGGTGCCGATGTTCCAAGGAGCCTACGAGGAGTGGAGGACAGCGATGAAGACCCGCAGGACAAGTAACGTGAGGTATAACTTCGTATCCGAGTAGTTAAACCTCTTGTAGATAGTTAGCAATGGTTTAGATAACGATTCATGCGCTCAAGTCCGTGTTACGAAGCTTTGATAATCATTTTTCATATATTCCGCCTCCCCGCAAGTTCGTGGGGTACGTGACATGGACTTACAGTGGTATCAGAGCCAACTAAACCATTACTAGCTTGTTAGCAACTGATTAGAAGTTCGATCGACGGAAAACACGAAAACAAAAACCCAAATATTCCAAGTTTCTGTTAATTTTAAAAGTGTCTGAAAAATAATTTGACATACCTTAAAATTCACAGCAGGGAATTATAAGAATACTGGGAAAATACGATGACCCAACTCGACTTGACGACCGCGGAACCGCGGCCAAAGTGTGCTTTTGGCCGCGGATCCGCGGCCGAGTCAACTCCGAGTTGACTCGGAATTTCACAGTAATTCATATTTTGGTGTTTTTTGTTTTCCTGTACATTCTGTTTCTACCCAGGTTACTTCAGTGCAGGTTTGCTTTTGGGGTAGACACGGAATATGGTTATCGATCGATATTCTAATATATTTGCTAATTGGGTTTTTTATCTGTAATGTTTAATGTGTTCGTAAACCTCTCCTAACTGCTAGTATGTCGTTTGGCAGGGGGTTGCACATTTCTGAAATGTTTACTGCTTATGTATATGAACTGTGTTGGACTGTTGTGATGATTAGCCGGGGTTTGAGATGTGTTTAATATTCATTCATTCAATATAAATGTAATTTGATGTAATATTCTTTTGCGGGGCACATCCAGGTTGCAGTTGTAGCCACCGTTGTATTATTTCTTTTTACTGTTTTTGCTCCTAGGATAGACCCAAGGTGGGGTACACAAACTACCGGGTACGTCAAAGTGTTTAGTGGCCTACTCACGTTGTTGAGGAAGACCGCTTCACTTCAGGTACTTGACGGGTAGTTTGCCGTACCCGTAGGGGTCTAGGGTGGGGTAATGGCTATTCATCACAACTGTGTAATCCGTCTTTTATTGCAGGCTCAAAGCAAATGCGGATTGCTAGTAAATCCAATAAAAGTTCATCTGTGATCTGGAATGCTTATTATTGCGTCTGACGAATGTAAAATATCTATATATGATAGCTATTAGACGTCACTTATGTTTTACACCCGCGCTAGCCCAGCCCCCGCTCTGTCGTTAGTTAAGTAACCTAACGGGTGATGACGGGACCCAGTGGCGAATGCGGATGGCATAAGAGGACGTGGTATTTTCGTTGTTTTCTGGAATGATAGGTTAAATGATGGGACGCATTATTATAATACAAAGAAAATAAACCAAAGTTGAATCGTTGGAACAAATTTAAAAGAAACCACTCGGTTATTTTAAAAGAGCAGAATTTTTAATTGCGGAGCTTTAACCACTCCTTTTAAAAGCTATCAGGTTCTTTCGATTATATCAAGTTCACTACGTTCACGGTTTCGCCAAAACCATTCGTAGCCCTCCGTCATTTCATTTGGATATTCAGTAGTATTCAAGCTATGTATTTTGGCCAAAGTCAAGGCATAGTGTTTGGTAACTGCTGGGTATTCACTTGTTGAATAGGTAGATGAGTTGGTTTGGGACAGTCGTATTATCATTTGACCAAATTCAGGGGTATGTACGGATGGGTTCAAATTAACCTGGATAATGACGGGTAGAACTTGACATGTGACTTATGACATTTTGACCAAAGCCAAGGTCATAAGAGCATGGGGCAAAAATTAATATCGGGAATTTCTAAAGAAACTTAAATTTGCAGAGAGATGCATACCATTTTGGAGTTTGATGAATGTTGGTAGGATTCCTTCAACATTATCATACGATGATATTTTGGATCTCGATCCTACTGTGAGTACATGCTACTTATCAGGAGATTCGTCACTTAACGATCAATGCTATAAACCAAGTAGGTGCCTAGAAAAGTGTCGGCGGGGCTACGCCCCCAGAGAAAAGAGGTTATTTAATTAAGGAACTTCACGAAAGCGTTGGAAAACCTCCCTCGAAGTACCGACACCGGCCTGGCTGAACGGTTAAGCAAGTATTGTACGGTGAGAATAGTCCTGGGTAATTCTTCTTTTATGGTTTGAGGAAGGATTTGAGAAACAGTGGGAGCCATCCTGTTTAGATAAATTAAAAACCAATCTAAACTTACAAGAGTATCGTGCTAATGGTATTTTCTTCTCTCTCTTAATTGCAGCGACCTTGTGACCACACATAGGTTACATCTAGATAACAATTTGACTGAATCTGACTTATATGACTGGCAAAGGTCTGTCCAGATGTCCATTGCCTATGACAAGCTGGAATACCCTATTACTAATCAAGATCCCGCCGTCCCAGGTCCACTTTCCACCGTCGCGGATATGGATATCCGTCAGACAAAGGAAAATGATAAAACGAAAGCCAAGTGCCTCGTGTCAGCTTCAGTTGATGGTATATACCAGAAACAGCACGAAAAGATGGACTTAGTTTCCATCTTTCTCCATAACAAAGATTTATATGGAGAGCAATCTCATATCGCAAGATATGAGACCTCGACCGATTTAATTCAAGCGAGGATGGCTGTCGGGTCATCTGTAGGGGACAACGTCCTTACAATGACTAGCTATATTGATAAACTCCAGGACCTGGAGACCACGTTGGAGAACGGGTCAGATACTAACTTGATTCTACAGTCTCTACCTTCTACCCTGAAGGTAACCAGGGAATTAGAAGGAAAGAGAAGGGCAAATGTTTCGGGACTGGATGTAGTAAAAGAGTGACATTCCTATTCTTACAGGAATGAACATTGGCAGAAGGATTGCAAGGCTAGCAAAGCCAGTAGCCAGGATTCTAAGTATGTTGTGGCTTCGGCTTCGGGTGTGTTTATGATAGATAACTGTATGTCAGTTAACCCTACTTCCTGGGTATTGGATACCGGGTCAGGATCTCATATCTGTAATTCATTACAGGCTCTGAGAAACCGTAGGGTTATCGGGATAGGTGATATGACCCTCACGGTTGCTAACGGAATGAGTATGAACGCCGAATCCGTAGGGGATTATCATCTTGGATTGACAACTGGGCAGATATTGATTCTGCGTAACTGTTTTTATATACCAGGTACGACTTGTAATATCATATCTGCATTCTTACTTTCTAAAGAAGGATATGATTTTACTTTTATAAGAGATGTGGTTCACATCCACCTAAATCAAGTTATGATTGGGTCAGGTACATTACAAAACGGAATATACGTATTAAATCAAGCTCAGATTTTCAGTGTCCAGAACACACTTAAAAGAAAGTCCCTGGAATTAAATCAGGCTTTCTTATGGCATTGTAGACTAGGTCACATCAATGAGAGAAGGTTGACTAAGTTACATAGAGAAGGATATTTGAATCCGTTCGAATATCAATCTTATGCTACTTGTGAATCTTGTCTCATGGGAAAGATGACAAAGACTCCGTTTACTGGACACGGAGTAAGAGCGAGCGAGCTCTTGGGACTTGTACACAGTGACGTGTGCGGTCCAATGTTTACACATGCGCGAAGCAGTTATTCTTACTTCATTACTTTTACGGATGATTTCTCTAGGTATGGATATGTCTTCTTAATGAAGCATAAATCCGAGGCTTTTGAGAAATTCCAAGAATATAAAAATGAAGTGGAAAAACAAACAGGCAAGAGTATAAAGACACTGAGATTTGATCGAGGTGGTGAATACTTGAGTGCCGAGTTCCTAGATTACCTAAAAGAGAAAGGAATTCTCTCTCAGCTTACTCCTCCATACACACCACAATACAATGGTGTATCGGAAAGGAGGAATTGAACCCTATTGGATATAGTTCGTTCCATGATGAGTAAGGCTGAGTTACCGCGATTTTTTTTGGGTTATGCGCTAGAATCAGCAGCATATCTTCTAAACAGGGCTCCTACCAAGACTGTGCCTACCACGCCATATCAGATGTGGAGTGGGAAGAAACCCCATCTTCAGCATTTGAAAATATGGGGATGTCCAGCTTTTGTTAAAAAGCAGCATGTGGACAAGCTCGAGGCACGATCAGTACAGTGTAAGTTTGTGGGATATCCAAAGAACTCCAAGGGATATTACTTCTATTACGTAGAGGAACAAAAGGTTTTTGTTTCTCGTAATGCCCATTTTCTAGAACATCAGGTTTTGGAAAAGGATACAAGTGGGAGCGAAATAGAACTGGAAGAAATTCCAGAACCACAAACTACAACTGAAAGTTTGGTAGAACCAGAGGTTTCAGAAGAATGGGACATACCAGCGCCTATCCGCAGAAGTAGTAGGCAGTCTCATCCGCCTGAGAGATACTACGGTTTTCTTATAGATGGGGATAGAGAGGATTGCGTCATTGATGGTGATGACCCTACTAGCTTCCAGCAAGCCATTCAGAGCGGTGACTCAGTAAAATGGCTGGATGCAATGCGGACCGAGATGGAGTCCATGTACACTAACAAAGTATGGACTTTGGACTTTGCTCCAGATGGGGTAAAACCCGTAGGATGCAAATGAATCTCCAGAAAGAAGATTGGTGTAGATGGACAGGTTGAAACCTATAAGGCTAGACTTGTTGCAAAGGGTTTCCGTCAAAAACCTGGTTTGGACTATGACGAAACCTTTTCTCCGGTAGCTATGCTGAAATCCATTCGGGTCCTTCTTGCTATTGCTGCCTTCCACGATTATGAGATCTGGCAGATGGATGTAAAGACGGCCTTTCTAAATGGAAATTTAGAAGAGAGCGTCTATATGGATCATCCAGAGGGATTCATTCAGAGTGGGAGCAGCGGTAAAGTATGCAAGCTGCTTAAATCCATTTATGGACTAAAGCAGGCATCGCGGAGTTAGAACATCTGTTTTGATGATACTGTAAAGGAATTTGACTTTATCAAAAATCCAGATGAACCATGCATATACAGTAAGATTGTAGGGAAAGCTGTAGTATTCCTCGTCTTGTATGTGGATGACATTCTCCTAATAGGAAATGATATTCCTATGTTACAGTCAGTCAAAAGTTTTTTGTCACAGAAGTTCTCCATGAAAGACCTAGGTGATGCCACCTACATTCTGGGGATCCAGATCTATCGTGATAGATCAAAGAGGATGTTGGGACTTTCGCAGTCCAGGTACATAGACACCATATTGAAAAGATTCAGTATGGAAGATTCTAAGCGCGGTAACCTACCGGCTTGTCACGGAATCACCCTCTCCAAAGATATGTCTCCCAAGACTGATTTGGAAAGGGATTGCATGTCGATTATATCCTACGCTTCAGCGGTAGGCTCTATAATGTATGCGATGTTATGTACCAGACCAGATGTAGCATACGCATTAAGCGTAGTAAGCCGGTATCAAGCAAACCCAGGGGAGAATTACTGGAAAGCAGTAAAGAACATTCTCAAGTACCTGAGGAGGACTAAGGAGATGTTCTTGGTGTATGGCGGAAAAGACCTCCAGATGGAGGCCTTTGCCGACTCCGGCTTCCAAAATGACAAAGATGACTCCAAGTCCATATCGGGTTATGTCTTTACCCTCAATAGAGGGACGGTCTGTTGGAAGAGTTCCAAACAGGAGACCGTTGCTGACTCAACGATGGAAGCAGAGTACATAGCTGCTTGCGATGCCGCAAAAGAAGCTGTCTGGATGAAGAAGTTCCTCACAGAACTTCAGGTGGTTCTTTCCAGTGTCTCTCTCATGCCCATATCCCTTTCTTTCTTATTTTCCCTTTTCTTTTCTTTTCTTTTCTCTTTTAAAATCAACAACCATGCATGATAAAATGAAGAAAAGACCATGATAAAAATGTAACAAGTGTTAAAATGACTTGGTGTATGTCATGTGCACAAAACCGTGTTAATACGCGATTAGCGATATTTAATAGCGATTAGCATTAAAATAGTGTCAAATAAATCATAAATTTTCATAATTTGCTTAAATCCAATAAAGCACCCTCTTTTTACTAATTTCTATAATTTTCCAATTTTTTCCCAATTTATCGGTATTTAATTATACCGCCTTATTAAAATATTCAATATATTATTATTTAATTATAAAAATCCCTAAAAATAATATTTTATTTTTATGAAATGTTACACCAGACCTCCGGTTCTTCATTCCGACGACGTTTCAAATTGAGCCCGGGATATTCGATGAAATGGCTTTGTGAAAACTTCCGTCGTTTCTTTGCGTTCTAACCACCTGTAAGTCCCCTCTCCTTCCATATCCTATCCGTTTTCTTTCCCTGCTGCTTTGTGTTTGCTTGTTTATTGTTGACATCTTGGTAGTGCTTGAGTAACTTGGTTCATTTTTGTTCTGGTTCAAGAATTCTAATATCCAAGAGAAAATAAAAGTGAAAATGTTGGATTGTTGAATCTAGTATACTAGCTTTTAATCTTGATATATATATATATATATATATAAAAGAGTCATAGACATGTACTTTCTCTAGTAATTTAATCTTCAATGCTTTGTATGAGTTTGTGTTGGCATATAATCGGTAAAAATATACTATTTTGCTGTATCCTTGCAGTTCATTTATATGTGAAACTGCATCTCATGTGGGACAATACCAGTTGCTGAAACATTCTTATAAAGTATTATTGTATGAGAATTCTTGATTTTTTCCAGACATAAAAAAAACATGAAGACTAGACTAGTGTACAGTTGGAAGCTGGGAAAATTTGGCTAATCAAACCACTAAGCCGGTTTGGTTTAAACATAATGGAAATGGGTTTGGATCATATTGCATTAATTTTCTCCTCTATTAGGACGTTTCCTATAGAATCGATTTCATTCCATATATTTCCTTCAAATCTTATCATTTCAACGCCAAATTGCATATTTGTTGTATGAAGTCCATGATGAGATAATATTGATTAATAACAATAATTGTATAACTAATAAATATGCACCTACCTGATTGTCTGTGTTCCTGTTATTCGTTGATTTTGCTTCTTATTTTATAATATTACATTAGAGCTAATGGTTTCTTGTAGGCAATTGCTTAAAATTGGGCACATAAAACAAGCTTCATCGGTTCTGATTTATGAGAAAAATCTGTAACCGGTTTTCAGAAAGCAAGATATTGCAATTGAATCAACAGTCTTTATAGGTGATGATATTGATCTTTGTTAACCATTGTGCAGATTGAATATTTGTGGTTAGGATCGATATTGATAAGAAGGCAATAAACTCAATCATTTTTATTAAGAGATAAACTATCTCAATTTATACAACTCATAAAAATAAATTAATTATAAATTTTCATTTGCAATTTTGCCTCTACAACCCTCTTTAGGGAAACCTTGTTGCAGATGGTGCGCATTATCGCACGTCTTGAGTCTAGTAGAGTGAGACGCAAAGCTCTTCACGGAGCGCGGTCTCGAAAGGAAACGAAATACAGTTTTAAAAGAAATTAAAACAATCTATATTAAAATAAAAGAAAAGACTATATATTAAGTTAAACTGTTTAATACCTATTATTATAATTTCTAATTAGGTAAAAAAACAAAGTGTTAAATTAGAGTTTTCAATAAAATAGCTTAATTCTAGAAAGATTAGTTTTTACTAAAATACCCTAAGTTACTTAAAGAATATTTTATCAAAACACCCTTGATTTTCTAAATAATATTTTCACTAAAACATTCTTGAGATTTTAAAATATAATATTTTACATAAAACCCCTCGAGAATTAAATGGCTTATTTTATAAATATACCATGAAGTTCTAAATGACTTATATACCCCTATACATGATACCTTATATGACTTAGCAATGAACACGTGAATACTTGATATGTTTACATGACCACTGGATATGACTTGTACCAAACCTTCATGCTTGATCCAGCTTGACTCGAACCATGAATACAATTGACATGACTTCTTCTTGATATGACTACATGATTCTGGACATGAACTCAATCTTGAAACTTGATATTATACACCACTCTTTGTATTCATGGATTCAATCAAGACTCGTAACATTAATTATAAACTTATATTCACGGGGTGTTGGGGACAGTTTAAGTATGAATCCATCGGAATCTCATGAGTCCCATGGCTACAAATCATGTTGCTGTGGTACCGGGCTGAAACGGTACAAATCATGAATTCACTAATAAGGGCTTGTGTTTCCAAACCCCTGGACGATAGCCTGTTGGGTTTGGAATACTTTAATAACAATTGAAGTCCTGCAATTTTGGGCCCGTGATTCCTTGCCTCTGGATAATAGCCTTGGGTTCGAGAATACTCTTGAGATTGGTTGACATTCACATTTAAACTTACGTTAGTTAGATTACCTTGTAGAGACCTATTAAGACACATACCTCATGTTCACTCACACACACTTATTACCTGTTATGCTATATGTGCCATATTCTATTTCATTTTGTACCTATTATGCATCATATATCTTTCTCATTCTTTTTAGGGACTTACCGAGTGCTAGTTCGCTGACATTCATTCCACCAATTTCTCTGTTTCTTGGAATGTTCGTCAGGCAGTCTAGGGACTTAAGAGGTGGAACATGAGTACAACCAGTTCACAGCACATGTCGATCTCTAGTTTCTTTTAGCTTTCATCTCAGTAAGCTACATGTTTAGGCCTTTAAGTTTATGTTTCTTATTTCATATATCATGTATCAGTTTAAACCTTGTAAAGTTGGGAATGTAAATATATAAAGTGGTTGGATTTTATTTTCACCTGTATATTCTTGTGTCATTGTTATACTGCTTACATAACGCTTAGCTTATTTGTTTCGAGAAATGACCTTCTCGGAATAAATACGTCGCGGACTTGTCACTTGCCGTTACCATTCTTTTGGGAAGTGGGGCGTGAAAATTATGAATGGTTTCTATATGTTGCTTATCCATAGTATAGATAGATGCATTGGTTTAGGACAGTCGTACCGCCTTGTTGGCCAAAGTCAAGGGTGTGTACGGGTAGGTCTAAATCAATATGGACAATAACAGGTAGAACTCGACTTACGTGTTATGATTTGTTGGCTAAAGTCAAGGTCATAAGCGTATGAGGGTAAAAACCACATCGGGAGTTTCAAATATACATGAAACTTGCTAGTGTTGCATACCTTCTGGAGTGTGGTTACTAGAATGGCTTCCATCTAGGTTATCACGCGATGATAGTTGGATCCCGATCCCACTGATGAATATGATTACTCCAGGGAAATGTTTTTTTGCTTCACAATTAGCTAACCTATTAGGTGTCTAGAAAAGTGTTAACGGGGCTACGTCTTTACGGAAATGAGGTTTATTCTAATTAGGTCCGTGTGAGAGCACGAGGAACCTCCCTCGGAGTACCAACACCCACCTAGCTGAATGGTTAGCGAACTTATAAGGTGTTAATAATCCCGGTGTTAATAATCCCTGCTAGTTCTCCTTTTAAGGTTTGTAGGAGAATTCAAGAAAACAGTGGGAGCCATCCTATTTAGATAAAATAATAACCAATCTAAACTTGCAAGAGCGCATGCTGAGTGTTTATTTTCTCTCTCTCCAGGTAGCAACCATGTCACGCCTTAATCAAGATAATAATATGTATGACTTGACCGACCCGGATTCTTATTCGGGGCTGGAGAACGTCGGTTCGGCTATAACTTGTGATGAATTTCACGAGCTTGATCAAGGGAAAGAGGATTGCATGAATTCCTTGATGACCCCGGTGAAGAAGAAGCATACTGATGCGTCTCCTTCAGGTGTTCTTGTTATTGAGAACTGTATTTCGTTCAGTCCTACCTCCTGGGTACTTGATACCGGATCAGAATCTCATATCTGTAATTTATTGTAGGGACTGAGAAAAAGTAGGTAGGTTGGACCTGGTGATATATCCCTCAGAGTAGGGAACGAGCACAAATTGATGCTGCTGTCGTCGGTGAATATCACCTAGTATTACCAAGCGGCAATACTATGATTTTGAACAACTGCTCCTATATACCTTCCATGCTTTGCAACATCATATCAGTTTCTTTACTTGATAAAGATGGATATAACTTTGTTCTAGATAGAAATATCATGAACACTTACCTTAATCAGGTATTAGTTTCAGAAGGTACACTATATAATGGTATCTATGTTTTAAATTAAAACACGGTTTTCAATATACAAAATACACACAAGAGGAAGAGTTCAGATATGAACGAAACTTACTTGTGGCATTGTAGACTTGGTCATATCAATGAGAAAAGACTAGCCAAGTTGCATAAAGATGGATTTCTGAATTCATTCAAATTTTCATCTTATGAAACTCGCAAGTCCTGTCTCAAAGGAAGGATGACCAAATCTCCGTTCACCGGACATGGAGAAAGAGCTACAGAGCTCTTGAGACTCATACACAGTGATGTATGTGGTCCAATATCTATACATGCAAGGCATGGGTTCTTGTACTTCATTACATTCATTGATGATCTCTCCAGGTTCGGATATATATATATATTTATCATAAAACACAAATCTGAAACTTTTAAGAAATTCAAAGAATATAAGAGCGAAGTGGAGAACCAGACTGGCAAAACTATCAAGATCCTCCGATCTGGTAGAGGAGGGGAGTACTTAAGCACGGAATTCCTCGACTATTTAAAAGAGAATAGAATTCTCTCTCAACTTTCTCCTCCGTATACACCACAGCACAACAGTGTATCGGAGTGGAGAAATCGTACCCTTTTGGATATGGTTCGCTCCATGATGAGTAATGCTGAATTGCCTCTTTCACTCTGTGGGTTTGCTCTTGAATCAACTGCACACTTATTGAATATAGTTCCAACAAAATCAGTGCCTACCACCCCATATGAAATATGGAGTGGGAAGAGACCATATCTTAATTACATTAAGATAAGGGGATATCATGCTTTTGTTAAAAAGCAAAATCCAGATAAACTCAAGGCAAGATCTGTTTTGTGCAAGTTTGTGGGATACCCAAGAATTCAAAGGGATATCTTGTCTACCACACCGAGAAACAGAAGGTGTTTATTTCTCACCACTTAATCTTCTTAGAAAGAGAATTTCTTGCAAAAGAAATTAGTGGGAGTACGGTAGAACTAGAAGAAATTCCTGAACCACAAACTGAAGTAGAAGATTTGGTAGAACCTCTAGATTCAGAAGTACCCGACGAATCTCAGCCACTCCACAGATCTAGTAGGGTTTCTCATCCGTCCGAGAGATATTACGGTTTTCTCATAGATGGGGTTCGAGAGGATTGCATCTTGGAAGAAGATGATCCTACTAGTTTCAAGTAGGCCATTACCAATAGGGACTCTGATAAATGGTTGGATGCTATGCGATCCGAAATGGAGTCTATGTACACCAATAAAGTTTGGATCTTGGATATTGCTCCTCCTGGGGTAAAACCCGTTGTATGCAAATGGATCTTCAAAAAGAAGATTGGTGTAGATGGACAGATGGAAACATATAAGGCTAGACTTGTTACAAAAGGTTTTCATCAAAGACCCGGTGTGGACTATGACGAAATCTTTTTTCCAGTGGCTATGCTCAAATCCATTCGGATCCTACTTGCCATTGCTTACTTCTATGACTATGAAATTTGGCAGATGGACGTAAAAACGGTTTTTCTGAACGGAAGTTTGGAAGAGTGCGTTTATATGGATCAGCCGGAGGGATTCATAGACAGTAGGAGTAGCGGGATGGTGTGCAAGTTGCTTAAATTTATTTATGGATTAAAGAAGGCATCGCGGAGCTGGAACATCTGTTTTGATGAGACAGTCAAGAAATTTTACTTCATCAAAAATGAAGATGAACCATGTATCTACAAGAAGATTGTAGGGAGATCTGTTATATTCCTCGTCTTGTATATGGATGGCATTCTCTTGATTGGAAATGGCATTCTTATGCTACAATCGGTCAAGCTGTTCTTGTCACAAAGGTTCTCCATGAAAGACCTGGGTGATACCTCCTACATTCTGGGGATTAAAATCCACAGAGATAGATCTAAGATATTGTTGGGACTTTCATAGTCCAAGTACATAGAGGCCATACTAAAGAGATTTAGTATGAAAGATTCCAAGCGCGGTAATATACCCGTATTGCACGGAATTACCCTCTTCAAAGAGATGTCTCTTAAGGCCGATGAGTAGAGGGTTCACATGAGCATTATACCCTACGCTTCGGCGGTAGGATCTATAATGTATGCGATGCTATGTACCAGACCGGATGTAGCTTACGCGCTTAGCTTGGTAAACCGGTTTCAGTCGAACCCAGGAGAGAACCACTGGACAGTAGTGAAGAACATTCTTAAGTACCTGAGAAGGACTAAGGAACCGTTCTTGGTGTACGGTAATGGGGAACTCCAGGTGGAGTACTTTACCGACTCGAGCTTCTAGAGTGACAAAGATGACAACAAGTCTGTCTCAGGTTTTGTATTTACCCACAACGGAGGGGCAGTCTGTTGGAAGAGCTCCAAACAGGACACCGTCGCAGACTCGATGATGGAGGCTGAATACATTGCTGCCAACGATGCCGTAAAAGAAGCGGTCTGGATAAAGAAGTTCATTACTGAACTTGAGGTGGTTTCATCCATTTTAATCCAATACCTTTGTATTGTGACAACAATGGGGCTATGGCTTTAGCGAAAGAACCATGGTCCCATCAGAAATCCAGACACGTCTTGAGGCGGTATCACCTGATCAAGGAGATCATTGATCGCCGGGAGATTTAGGTGCGGAGAGTAGACACAAAAGAAAATATGGCGGATCCATTTACCAAGGCCCCCCCTCAAGCGCAGTTCGAGAGACTATTTGAGATGTTGGGTATGCGATACGCCAACAACTGGCCCTAGTGCAGATATTGGATACTCGATACGCCAATATATGGCCTTAGTGTAAGTTGGAGATTGTTGGATATGTATGCCCTAACTGCCAATATTGTATATGTATACAAGTGGATTCTTAGAAATATGTATGTACATGACAATCTTGCTCGAAATGGTAGTATGCTATTTGGTTTGTCTTTATATTAACATGTGCATATGTTTTATTTGTTGTTATGTATCGTTAATATATGTTGATAAAGCCTGTATGATCATTGCTTGACTACCTGCGTTATGATGACAATCATACATGTGGGGGCTGGATAGTCCATAAGCACATCCTTAAATATCCCTAGTCATGGGAGTATCACGACAGGGAATCGATACTCCGGAGTAAACTGGTGTATACGTTTTTAGACCTCGACGGGGGGCAATGGTTGGTCCCACAGCTTTTGGTCTTTGGCACCTAAGACCGTATACAGGTGCTCACTAGGGTGAGTACACTGGACGGACTCGTTGAGAACTGGCTAGATTGTATTATACCAATTGTCAGATAGCAGTTCTCTGGTGACATGAATACAGATCGTCTGTCCACCTGAGGTTGTCATTTGTTTCGTGTGAGTTCCCACTGTGCTTTGAATACTACCCTACCACGGCACTACTGAGTCGTGCAAATAGGTTTTAGTTGGGTACCGTCCCGAGCCACATGGAGGCAGTGAGCAATTGTCGGGGATTCGTCTCTCCCGGTATAGGGAGTCGATGACACGCTGTGTTCGGTTGGCCAACACCATAAGTCCCTGACCAGGGTGGATTGAGAATTACTTATATGTAAATCAATAGATTCTCGGATGGTCTTGAGCTATATCGGCACGACTTGTCAGGTTATTAGGGGTCTGACATTTTCCACCCCTAGACCAGGCATGTGATACTCTCAGATGAATAGACCAGACTGTACGGAGATAGTCACGGATAGGCTCAGTAGGAGTTTGGATGGGTTTGCTCGTCGGCCTTCTTTTCGACAGGTACCTGGGTAGCCATTACGTACAACTAGTGCCGCTGACGTGCTTGTGGTTAAACCCACTGCCAGCGTTCTGTAGAGTCTTTAGAGTCCCACACAGAGAGTTTCCCTGATTCAAGCGAAATGATGTAAAGGACTTATGCTTTTACGTGTAGGGTTTCGATCATATACGTGTACTAGCTGCACGGATTTTTGTTCAGATGGATAATATTAGCGGGTTTAGAATTAAGCCGCATTCTAATATTATACTATTGGATTATTTTATCTCTTGGTATTCGTATTTTTTATAGTACGAATACGGGTATGTATATACGGTGGGAGTATTCTTGTAATTCCACTAGAATGCTTCTAGAAGAAGACATCTCATTTTTGTGTTGATCTATTTGTTTAAATAGATAATGAGGTGGAGGGATAAGGTGTATTATAAGCATGGTTGAAGCATGGCTACTTATTTTTCTCATTCATTTTTCCTAACTATTCAAGCATGCCTGCATTATTTCTAGTGGAAATAATATGCTTGATATTTTCTAACACTTAGCCATTCTTCACAAGTTGCTTCATTTTACACTTAGCTTTCTCTCTCTCTTCTTCTTCTTCCTCAAACCCTAACCCTCTCATGAATTGAGAAACCATAGGTTTATGAGATATATTAATCCAATAAACATTCTTTACATCTACTAAACCACTTATATTAGCAAACTAGGTGCTTTAGTTACCACAAGTTTGAAGTTGGAGCTTGAACTATAGACTCTCGGGTGGATCGTCTTCGACACAAAGAGGTCGTTGACCAAGCTCGATCCCGACGGGCAAGGAGCTCAAGAAAGGGATTAAGAAGACCCGAAGGACTTGAACATATAGGTATAATCAATTTCACAGTAGATTAGTACCTTTGCAAGCTTTGTTATTTAGGGCTTACAGTAGATCTTGAAGATTTTCGGTGTTGCCCGCTTAAAAATTGTTTTTGAAAATTCTGCCTCTCGACAAACCCAGTAGAGTGTGCGACACCGCATAACAGTGTTCACGTCCTTGTATTGTTGTTTTCCGTGATCATCATCGTTATCGAGGCAAGTAATTTACTTGCTACATGCTAGTTACGGCAAACTTATATCATGTTGTAATATTTCTAGTATTATTATATCATTTTATGTTACCATATAATCAATAAAAATAGCTTAGTTCATAAGGATGCATGTAGATTAATTATCAATACCTGGTTATCTTATCAAAGATTATCTTTAATACGGTTAAATTGATGTAATGAACTTGTAGTTTATATAGTTACATTTGTTATTTCTTTTATCACAACTAGATAAGAACTATAGTTACATTGATCATATAACTAACTTGAAACATGGCACGCTTGATAATCTATATCCGTTAGTGTTTACCGATATTCTGTTTCCACTCTATTGCCTGCTGTATATCATGACTTGATTGTGAGGTAAACATCTTACCTAACTGATTACACTATCCCTGACGTGTTTGTAACCTACCAGGCTGTTACTATTTTTGTTATTACATTTGTACCTATTTACCTGTAATACTTACCGATACCAACAATCCTGACTTGTTGTCCTGATGGACGTGACATGCTGTCTATATAGACATAACATACCTGTGCGCTCCTGTGTTGGTATTAGGTAGATATTATTCATACCTGACTTGGAAAATGAAACCCGGTGAAATGGAGAAATCAAAAGTGTCACTGAAGTGTAACTTAAAAGGATATTACATATTTCCGTGGTTCCGGGGGGTAACGGAACAAAATCATTCTTGATTCGTACATCTTGCATCTGTGATCCTGGGGGGTAACGGGATATATCTTGTGTCCGTGGTCCCGGAGGGTAACGGGATATATACTTTTGAGTTATATGGAGGAGTACATTCATTGGTTTCAAATACCTATAGGATAGTTGACCTAAAAACACAGACCTTAGGATACACGTAACATGTTTGACTACCTATAGCCTGCTGTTATAACACCTGTGATTGATTTTGTTTATACTCATATCTCACTCTTTTACGTGACATTCTATATAGCACACTGTTCAGTTTATTATTATTATTATGATATTTATGACGCACTGACGTCTGGATTTTGCATGGCCTAGTTCTTTTAACCTTATCGCAGGAAGATCAAGAATACTTTGACAGGCAAGCTGGGCAGTGAAGAGCTCTCCGCTGATTTAGGTTAGTGATACTTTACATTTATTTTCTAGTTATAGTTTTGTCGTTGTGATCCCATAAGGGATGAGGCTAGGATATTATTTATTTTTTTGGATCTTTTTTTCTGCTACCTTCGTTATTATTTACTGTGGCATTTTGGACATGTGATAGGTAGATATTTATTTACTGTTCTTGATATCTGATTGACTGCTGTAATGTGACTATAGAAGGATATTTTCCCACCATAGGTAGCATGGTTGTCTTTGTCACGTTCCGTATTTACGTATTTTGGGAAACGGGGCATGACAATGTTTCGTTGGTATTAGAGCCTAGGTTTAGGTTAGTCGGGTTTGGTTCATTTTGTAGTTGGGTATGGTTTGTTGGGTTATGCCAGCGCCCTGGCCATCTTCCGTGACTGTTTGCGGAACAAAAAATTTATAAACTGGCGTTAGAACAACCCGAAAACTCGAATCTACCATAAACCTTAAGCTAGCAAACTAAAGAGGAGTTAGAATGGTTATAAGGAATAAACCATGTCCTTCGGTCTTCTACCATCTTCATAAGCTCCTTGAGGCGTCGTGGATTGAGTTTGGCCTCTGGTCTCCCTCCATCGAAGATGATCCACCTGAGGATTTATAGTTCGAGCTCCTAACTCAAAGCCGAGGTAACTAGGGTACCTAGTTCGCTAAACTAAATAGTCTAGAAGATGTAGAGTCTAATGATGGATTAATATGTCTCATAACACCCTAAGTTTCTCAACACATGAGACTTTTAGGATGGAGGTAGAAGAAGAAGCTTGAGGAGATGAGAGTATAGTAAGCATGAAGCAACCAAAGTAAAATGGCCAAGTGTTGTGAACCAAAGAATGAATCATACTCCACAAAATATCTCACAACCCAAATTAAACAAGCATGCTACAATAGTAAACCATGAGTCACCCCACGAGTCACCAAGTGAGCCATGCTTCATTTAATATAAATAACACCTCATCTCCTCCACCTCATTAACCATTTAAACTAAAATGGTTAAAACTAAATGAGGTGGCATCTTCAAGAAGCAATCGTGTAATAAAGTGCAAGAATACCTCTCATCTGTATATACATACGCGTATCCGTATTCCGAAAAATACGAATACAAAGAGACGAAAATAATCCAATAATATAATATTAGGATCCGGCTTAAACCAAAGCCCACTAGTATTAACCGTCCGAATTATGATACGTGCACAAGTGCACGTATATGATCGAACCCTGCCATAAAACCATACGGCCTCTACATTGTTTCGCCTGAAGCAGGGAAACCCTCTGTGTGGGACTCTAAAGACTCGTCAATACGCTGGCAGTGGGTTCAACCACAAGCACGTCAGCGGCACTAGTTGTACGTAACGGCTACCCAGGTATTGAGCGAAAGAAGGCTGACGAGCAAACTCATCCAAACCCCTATTGAGCTTGTCCGTGACAATATCCATAAAGTCCGGTCTGTTCGTCTAAGAGTATCGTATATTAGGTCTAGGGGGTGGATAAAATCATACCCCTAATAACGCGATATTTCTTGTCGGTATGAAGCTCATCACCAATTGAGAAACTACTGATCCAAATCAGTAATTCTCGTCTATCATGGCCAAGGATTTCTGGTGATGGACACCCGTGCACCTCGCGGCATCAACCCTCAATACCGGGAGAGACGAATCCCCGACGATCCGCTCACTGCCTCCATGTGGCTCGGGATTGTACCCAACTAAAACCTGTTTGCACGACTCCTTTGAGCTGCGGTAGGGTAGTAATCAAAGCATAGTGGGAACTCATACGAGAAAAATGACGATCTTAGGTCGACAGACTAACCTGTACACATGTCACCTGGGAACTGCTATCTAACAATAAGTATAATACCAACTAGTATGTTCCCAGCGAGTCCTGTCCAGTGTACTCATACCCCAATGAGCACCTGTATACTATCTTAGGTGACAAACTGACATCAATGGCTTGTGAGACCGGCCACCGTCCCTCGTCGGGGTCTCAATAAGTACACACTAGTCTACTCTGGAGTATCAATGCCCTGTCTCGATACTCCCACGACTAGGGACATTTAAGGATGTGCTTATAAACCACCCAGCTCTTACGTATATGATCGCCATCATAATTCTGGTAGTCAAGAAACAATCCTATAGGCTCTATCAACATGTAATAGTGATCTGTAATACCACATAATGCATGTACATGATGATAAAGACAAACCGGATAGCATACTATCATCTTGAGTAAGACTGTTCTATCCGTATAGGTCCTCCCTTAATCATCATAATCATCTGCCTGTGATTACAATAATTGCCTTGAGGGCACTATAGTCAACATGGTTCCCAATACATTGACCTTAAAACCTGGAACTACAGGAACATGTACCGTCGCACTCTTGCCATGTCATTTTGAATCCTTTTCGTTATTGACTCTTGTTTCGGTCGAACTCCTTCCTTCTATTGAATCTTGTTTCCATTGTTAATCCTCGTCGTTCATGCTTGACTACGAGAGTTATGTCTAGAAGGAATCAGCTGCTCCACCTGCTGACAATGATGCATTAGTTGGGGTCATATTTAGCATGTTAGAGAATCAGCAATGTAAGATAGAACTAGACCAGCGACAGGATGAGACTTTTCAAGAAGGCTTCGGGACGGACCAACAGACTGCAACCACCGTAGTTGAGAAGGAGGCAGTTCCTAGGAAGGTTCAGCATGAGGGTATAGTTGCTGATTTCAAGAGGCTCGGCCTAGCAACTTTTACAGGATTGGAGGAAGCTCTTAAGGCTGAGCAGTGGCTCGTTGATACGGAGAACTTGTTGATTGCTGCTCAGATTTCGGACAAGAAGAAGGTGGATATGTTGCGCATCCAGATGGTTGACTATTATGGAAAGTAGTGTCTTGTCGAGGAGAACTGCTGACAAAGCCGATCAACTGGGCGGCTTTTACGTGGAGTTTCTTGGAGAAATTCTTTCTGCAGTCTGCTAAGGAGGAAATGAAAGAAAAGTTTATGGCTGACGTGTGGATAGTCAAGCGGCTGAGTGGACCCGACTCAGTCGATTTGCAGGGTCTTTGGTAGCCAATGAGGCTGACAGAGCAAGGCGTTTTCTACGCAGTTTTGATCCGGGGATCCAACGACATATTACTTCATTTGGACAGGGTACCTTCACTCAGGTTCTCATGTCAGTTAAAGAACAACAGAGGTTATCGGAGAGAGAGAGAAAGGTACACCTCGGCAGGAACTTTCAGCACGGAAGAGAGTACGGGCACCAGCCAGACCTTCAGTACGTAGAGTTCACGTATATCATGAGTTCCTCTTGAGTCCTATTTTCTTGAATTCCTTCTCATTTTCTCGAACGATCATAGTTCTGCATGAACCGTGAATCGTTTATTTTCGTCTGATCTTATCTTATAATCTCCTTTACTCTTTATTGTTTACTTTAGTTTTATTCCATTGACCCTGATAGTGTGATTTGGGCGACTTAGATGGAGTTACGTGATTGTAACTATGTACCGCGGTATAGTTACAATACGGTACTCTACTTGGATAACTTGAAGTCATACTCTTGATTCATTTCTTTGACTTGATTATGCGTACTATTTTGTATATCCATGATTCTTTTACTTCCAAAAATACGTCCTATCTTGAACGTCGAATCTAACAAACCTTGTATTCTTTCTTATCCGACCATTGGAGTCTGATGGTAACAGATGACCGTATTATTCTTTATTTCGTCTAGAAGCGACGAGCATTTAAAGTCTATACTTGTGATATTGGAGTAAGAGATTTGGTCGAATGAAGCGAAGTTTTAGGCCACGTTAAATCAGGAGATGACATAGCAGTCGATCCGGAAAAAAGAGATTGCAGCAGTTCGAGATTAGCTTGAGTGGAGACAAGTATTCAAGTACAGTCGTCTTGGGTAAACCGCATCGAAGACGTTCCGTCGTAAGATGCGTGGTTGATGAAATTTGAAGATTTGTCTCAACCTATCAGAGTGGCGCTTCAGAAGCGTCTAAAGAGTAGACTTCAGACCTTGAGGCAAGAGAAACCGCGTGCCAAGTTGGGCAAATGCGAGTTTTGAATCGATGAATTTAAGTACTTGGGTGATGACATGTCGGGAGATAAGACCGCAGTAGACTCGAAAAGATTTCAGCAACTTGAGGTTGAAGAGTCCGAGGGAATTTCGAATAAACTTAAGTTGGACTTGCTGGGTATTATCGAAGAGTCGTGTAAGATTTCATGTGGATAGCGGTGCCGTTGCCAAGGTGACTAGAAAGGATGACCAGTTGACTATCCTGAGAAGTGTGCATAAGTTTTTGACTCGTTGGAGTATATATTAACAACTGCTCCTGTTCTAACTGCACCGAACAGTTTCGTAAAGATAGTGGAATCATAGCAACGCATCGGGAAAGGTTTTGGGCAGTATATTGAGGCAAAAAGGACTGGTGACGGCCTACGCGTTAAACAGCTGAAGACGTTGGAGGAGAATTGCCGACACATTGTTGTAGCGATATTCGTATTAGAGTTATGAAGACACTACTCTTTAGGCGAGAAGGTCGAGACATCCACCGATCGTAAAAGCCTAAAAGTACGTGTTCACATGGAGGAAGTTGGGTCTAGTGACCGACTACAACCTGGATCTAGAAGGTATCATCCGGAAAGGAAGGTGTAGTGCCGGATGCTTTAAGTCGGTTGCCAGACGAAATGATATTGACGTTGCAAGAGCAGCTAATGACTGATTGTCAAAGACTTGAATTGGAATTAGTATTACCAAATTCTTCGGAGAGTTAAAGAAACTACAAGTATAGTCATCATTGATAGATTGCATCAAGGCTGCTCAAGTGTAGTATACCCAATTGAAAAGGTTATAAAGATCTGCCTAAAATTATCAGAGTAGCGCAGCGGAAGCGTGGTAGACCCATGACCCACAAGATTTGAGGTAGATTTACTAATTCAAAGAGCTGTGTCCTTATGGTATGAGAACCAGATGTGTGTACCAAAACGAAAAATTCGTGAAGAAATTATGAAAGGGGGCACATAGTTCGGCATGCTTGTTACATTCGGTAGGCGTTAACAGAGAAGCATATACAGGGAATTTGGAGTGTGTGTGGCACTTGCTTGCCAAAAATTGATGGCCTAACATGGTTCTATTCTTCTTGTTACCGTACTCGTTTGGTTCCGTTCCATTCCATTAGCATGGTTTAGATCGATATAGCGCATCATGATTGGTTTAGTATACATTGGTGCATGTATATCTCGCTGATAATTCGTTTGACTTGTTTGGACATCCTGACATCTGTTTTATCTTGAGTCTTGTTTCTTTGTTACTTGATTATCTTGAGACTTTGACACTAGATCAGATTCCATGGTCGATACTGAGTAATTCGTGATATGACATATCACAGGACATCTCTTGTTATTTGATTATCGTTGACATGGATTGGTTGGATTACTGTGACTTTGCATTGACATGGCTCTGATTAATAGATTATCGGTTTAAAATTTGTTGGGATTGGAAGGTGGAGATACCTGTACACTCGGGCGATATTCACGCTAGACAAAACTCCATCGTAGTCATGGACACCTTTCAAGAATGTTCATACTACTGACCTGATTCTTGATATTGCCGCCATCCAGGCACGAGCACCCTTCTCACATTGCTGCCGGCCAGTTATGGGATACCCCGGAGATACGAGTATGTCTATCAGTCAATTCTATCAATACACAGCTTGGTTTACCTAATTTGACTCTTAGATTGATACCCTACATGACTTAACCTCCACTTTTTCCTTCAGTTTGCCTCTAGGTTGACTTGATTATTGATTTTTCGGCTTGACACCACCTTATTTATATGCATTGTTACTACCTGCACGATTCCCTTTCGGTATTCTTTCACCTACAGCACGTGTTTTCAAATTACATTACGTACATGATTTCACACATTTGTTTTCTTGAATTCACGTTTTCCTTATTCTTGTTTTTTTCTTGTTTCGTGAATTTCGAGGACAAAATTCTTTGGTAGTTGAGTATAATATAACACCCTAGCACGATCGTACATTATTTAGTGATGTTAATTAGTATTTTGAGTTTCTTTTAATTATTATTGTTTGGGTCATGTTTGGTGTTTGGATAGTATGTGTGATTATTAGACCCGACCCGCTTGCGTGAAATCTGTTAAGGGTTGATATTTAGATAGAGTATATTTTATTGATATTTATTCATAAACTAAATCTATATGAATCTCAAATAATAGATATACAATATTTAATACATACATATATACATACATACATATATACATACATACATATATATATATATATATATATATATTTATTTATATATTCTAGTAGTTATACGTTATGGGTATTTTTATAGTATGCTTTTATCCTATTTAAATATCTCATGATAGTTTATTGACGGTTATCTACTACATTTAAATCTTAAACATCCTAAAATACTGTGTATAATATGTTAGATTAGAATATTTTTCTAACCATTGTATTTATGGTTTAAGTGGGCTACGTATGTGCAAATAGCTTTTAATATATTTTTGAGTTTTAGTAGAGACGAATCGGGAATCATAACATCTTTATAAGATATTATTTAGTTGTATACAAATACACACACACACACACACACACACACACACATACACATACCTAATATAAAATAATATACATATATTCTTTTTTTTTAAAAAGAAAAAACTCTCTCTCTCTCTCTCTTCCTCGTCTCTTTTTCCTCTCGTCCCCGACCTATGACCACTTCGTCACCACCCTCGCCCATCGCCGAAAACCATCACGTCCTTCTTCTTCGTTTCTCTCGACCATGTTCTTGCATTCATCTCTGAAACCCAAGCCACCAACTTCAACTCCATTATCAGCGCATCACCCTCGCAGCCTCCTACCACCATGGCCATTGACATCTTCTTCTTCTTCTTCTTCGAGCAACCACCTTCTCCTTCGCCTTCACCTTCATCAACCACTTCCATCAACACCCGAGATCACTGGACCCTCCATCTCCTTCGAGCACTCCTCACCGTTGTCACATCATCATCATCGTGGCCACCTCCTCTGCAACACTAACCCGAGGTCTAGACTACGGCACCCACCAGCATAGACCGCTTCTTTCATCATCGCCTTCATCTCCTTCTTCGAACCAAACCTCAACTAAGACCATGACCTCCTCCGACCATTGTTAATCACGTCTTTGCCTCCCAAGTCTCGAAACTCTCCTTGTGATCACCGTCGCCACCACCCATCTCCCCGTAACCTCGGCGGGAACCCATCTCTTCGTCATCGTCGGTGCAACTTATTCACTGGTGACAAACCCATCAACATCCGAGCAATCTTAGACTTCACCGTCAACCCGAGGACATCACCTCCTTTTTCTTTCTGTCACAACTCCAGCCTGCAAGCTTCGCTGAGCTCCAACTCCATCACCATCTCCTTACTAAGAAACCTCGATCTTCTCGTCGCTGCCGTCGTCGACTTTATCACCAACCCAGGCCACTTCTTCTTCTGCTGCTTCTTTTTCTTCTGCTTCTTTTTATTCTCCTAACACTGAGAACCCATAACCCGCAACATCATCGACATCGTCTTTTTTTCATGATCTCACGGCTGTACCATAGCCGAGCTCAGTTGCAGTTGATTGGCCGAATGCCCAAGTCGTGATCGTGGCCGTATCTCCTAGCCGGGCCACGATCCAAGTGGAGATCTAGCGTGTGTCGTGTTCACGTCCTCGTATCGTCGTTTGCCGTGATCATCATCGTCATCGAGGTAAGTTATTTACTTGCTACATGCTAGTTACGGCAAACTTATATCGTGTCGTAACATTTTTAGTATTATTATATCATTTTATGTTACCATATAATCAATAACAATAGCTTAGTTCATAAGGATGCATGTAGATTAATTATCAATACCTGGTTATCATAACAAAGATTATCTTTAATACGGTTAAATCGATGTAATGAACTTGTAGTTGATATAGTTACATTTGTTATTTCATTTATCACATATAAATAAGAACTATAGTTACATTGATCATATAACTAACTTGAATCATGGCACGATTGATAATCTATATCCGTTAATGTTTACCGATATTCTATTACCACTCTATTGCTTGCTATATATCATGACTTGATTGTGAGGTAGACATCTTACCTTACTGATTACACTATCCCTGACGTGTTTGTAACCTGCCAGGCTGTTACTATTTTCGTTATTACATTTGTACCTATTTGCCTATGATACTTACCGATGCCAACAATCCTGACTTGTTATCTTGATGGATGTGACATGTTGTCTATGTAAGCCCATGCCGCACACCCCGCGGTCCGCGGGGAGGCGGAATTTACAAAAAAACGATGATTTTGACTACGCAACACCGGCTATAACTCCAGGATCTTTACTAAACCCTTAACTAGCTAATCTATCTAGAGGTTTAACTATCTTTAGAATGGTTAAACCTCCAAGATTGAGTCCTTCGGGTCTTCTAGTGTTCCTCTCCAAGGCTCGTCGGTGATCGGATCGGGTTTGCTCCATCAGCCTTCTCTTATCAAAGATGATCCACCGCGAGAGAATGTGCTCCAAGTATCAACCTCTAAATGAGGTAACTAAGGTTGATGGTTTGCTAAACCAACTAGACTCGGAGATGTAGATAATGCTAATGGATTATTTGTCTCACTAAACCCTTGGCTCACAACACATGTGAAGGTTAGGATTTAGTTAGAGGAAGAAGGAGATTGAGGAAACCTAGAGAGCTCAAGAGAGGAGAGAAACTCAAGAAAATCTCAAGAGAATAGAATGAACCATCAAGTGACAACCAAATGTAGAGAATGGCTAAGTATTAGCTCAATCATACAAGCATGCAATATTTCTTAATAAGAAAATAGCACCCATGCTTGAATAGTAAGTCCAAACAAATATAATATTACTTAAGCCATTCTTCACACCATGCCTCACAAAGTCTCCTCCCCATTTTCTCATCGAGGGAAGGGTACGAAATAAAGACTAACTCATTAAGTAGTGAAATATTTCCATTCTGTTCCGCCTCATTAATCCATTTGGAAAATGGATAATACAAATAATGAGGTGGCACCTTCTAGAAGCATGCCTTGACAAATTACAAGAATTCCCCTCTCACCATATATATATACCCGTATCCGTATTCCGAAAAATATGGATACACTGAGACGATAACAATCCAATAATACAATACTAGGATTCGGCTTAAACCGAGGCCTATTAGTATTGTCCGCCCTATTAGCATCCGTGTATAAGTACACGTACATGATCGAAGCCCAGTTGTAAAACCATACGACGTCTTCATCAATTGCCTGAAGCAGGGAAACCCTCAGTATGGGACTCTAAAGACTCGACAGTACGCTGGAAGTGGGTTTAACCACAAGCCGTCAGCGGTACTAGCTGCATGTAACGGCTATCCAGATATCTGTCGATAAGAAGACCGATGAGCAAACTCACCCGGACTCCTACCGAGCCTATCAGTGACAATTTCCATACAGTCCGGTCTGTTCGTCTGAGATACTTGCATATTCGCCTAGGAGGATAGTAAACGTCAGACCCCTAACAACGTGATAAGTCGTGCCGGAGAATAGCCCAATACACCACGAGAAACTACTGGAGTACCTTACCGGTATTTCTCGACTGCCCTGGCCAGGGACTTTGTGTAATGGCTTTCCGAACACTGCGCGATATCAACCCCCAATACCGAGAGAGACGAATCCTATCTGATCGCTACTGTCTCCAAGTGCTTTGGGACTACACCCAATTACTACCTATTTGCACGACTCCTTTGAGCCATGGTAGGGTAGTAATCAAAGTGGAGTGGGAACACACTCGAGATGAAGTAGCGATGGCAAGTCAACGGACTAAGCTGTACTCATGCCACTTGGGAACTGCTACCTGACGATAAGTATAATACCAACAAGCAGTTCCCGTCGAGTCCTGTCCAGTGTAACTCATAACCCAGTGAGCACCTGTATACCTTCTCCAGTACTTCGTACTAATGGCTATGGGACAGACCATATCCCCTGCTGGGATGATAAGTATACACACTAGTCTACTCCGGAGTATCGATGCCCTATCTCGATAATCCAATGACTAGGGACCTGTATAAGGATGTGCTTATAGACTACCCAGCCCCCACGAGTGTGAATGCCATCACAACGCTGGTAGTCAAGCAAAGATCATAAGGGCTCTACCAATATGTATAAGCGATATGCTAAAAAAGCACATGCACATATTGAGATAGAATCAAACCAGGTAGTATACTGCCATATCGAGCAAGACTGTTATTATAACTGTGAAATATCCTAAGCATCCAATATGTAATATACAATCCTGTATGATACAATAATAGGCTCTAGGGCATATATCACTAACAATCTTCCACTTGCACTAAGACCGTGTATTGGTATATCGCAGACCTATCGTCTCGATTAGCCGCTCGAACTGAGTCTGAGGAATAGCCTTTGTGAGTGGATCTGCAGTGTTGTTGTCAGTCTCTACTCTCCGTACCTCGATCTCCCATCGATCAATGATCTCCCTGATCAGGTAGAACCGCCTCAGGATGTGTCTAGACTTCTGATGGGACCTTGGTTCCTTCGCCAAAGCTATAGTGACGTTGTTGTCACAATACAGCGGTATTGGATCAACAATGGATGGAACCACCTGAAGCTCTGTCATGAACTTCCTGATCCAGACTTCTTCCTTCGCGGCATCACAAGCAGCTATGTTCTCCGCTTCCATCGTTGCTTCATCAACGGTTTCCTGTTTGGAGCTCTTCAAAACAACCGTCCCTCCATTGAGGGTAAAGACACGACCCGACATGGACTTGGAGTCATCCTTATCACTTTGGAAGCTTGAGTCGGCGAAGGTCTCGATATGGAGGTCTTCCCTGCCGTACGCCAAGAACATCTGCTTAGTCCTTCTCAGGTACTTGAGAATGTTCTTCACTGCTATCCAGTGCTTTTTCCCTGGGTTTGACTGATACCGTCTTACAACGCTCAGGGTGTATGCTACATCTTGTCTGGTACACAACATCGCATAAATTATAGAGCCTACCGCTGAAGCCTAGGGTATAATTGACATGCGAGCCCTTTCCAAATCAGTCTTGGGAGACATCTCTTTGGAGAGGGTGATTCCGTGACAAGCCGGTAGATTACCGCTCTTAGAATCTTCCATACTGAATCGTTTCAGTATGGTGTCGATGTACCTTGACTGTAAGAGTTCCAACATCCGTTTAGATCTGTCACGATAGATCTGGATCCCTACAATGTAGGAGGCATCACCCAGGTCCTTCATAAATAACCTCTGTGACAAGAATCCCTTGACTGATTGTAGCATATGAATGTCATTTCTTATCAAGAGAATGTCATCCACGTACAGGACGAGGAATACCACACTTCTCGCTACAATTTTACTATATATGCATGGTTCATCTGGATTTTTGATAAAGTCGAATTCGTTGACCATCTCATCAAAACAGATGTTCCAACTCCGCGATACCTGTTTTAGCCCATAAATGGACTTAAGCAACTTGCACACTTTCCCGCTGCTCCCACTCTGAATGAAACCCTACGGCTGATCCATATAGACGCACTCTTCTAAATTACCATTTAGAAAAGTGGGCTTTACATCCATCTGCCAGATTTCATAATCGTGGAAGGAAGCAATGGGAAGAAGGATCCGAATGGATTTGAGCATAGCCACTTGAGAAAAGGTTTCATCATAGTCCAAACCAGGTCTTTGACGAAAACCTTTTGCAACAAGTCTAGTTTTATACGTTTCAACCTGTCTATCTACACCAATCTTCTTTCTAAAGATCCATTTGCAGCCTACAGGTTTTACCCCTTATGGAGCAAAGTCCAAAGTCCATACTTTGTTGGTGTACATAGACTCCATTTCGGTCCGCATTGCATCCAGCCATTTTGCCGTGTCTCTGCTCTGAATGGCTTGCTGGAAGCTAGTTGGCTCATCATCTTCGATGATGCAATCCTCTTGATCCCCGTCTATGAGAAAACCGTAGTATCTCTTGGGTGGATGAGATAGCCTACTAGTTCTGCGGAGTGGCGCAGGTATGTCAGGTTCTTTCGAAACGTCTGGTTCCACCATGCTTTCAGTAATAGTTTGTGGTTCTGGAATTTCTTCCAGTTCTATTGCGCTCCCACTTATCTCATTTTCTAAAAATTGAGTTTCCAAGAAGTGGGCATGCCGAGAAACAAAAACTTTTTGTTCCTCTGTGTAATAGAAAAGATACCCCCTGGAGTTCTTTGGGTATCTGTTCATATCAGATTTTTGCATTTTTATACCGCCCAATTTTTATCATATTGCTTATCGGTAGGTACTCTTGAGCCGTGTTTGCTAGTCAATTGCAGGATACAGGTTCCCGGCTCTAAACGATGAAATTCATGGAAAAACACGACAAAATCCAGATTCCTGCCAACCACAGATAAAACACGGGTCTCCACTCTTTATCCGTCTGTTGCCACACACCAGTTTAAGAGACAAAATGGCAAATCAATGTCATTTTCATGCACAAGGCTCAATGGCAACACAAGATCCAACAAATCTACGCGGAGCTCGAGGAAATCATGACAAAAAGATCCACATCAAATCACCTTTTAATTTGTTAAAATTCTGGAAAAATCGTGAAGACATTATGAGAAAAAACATATACCAGACTGAAGGGCAATGCAAACCAGGAGAAACCACAAAACTTGAAGACCTAAGTCCCCTATATGGCCGCGGAACCGCGGCCTAAGCATGCTTAGGCCACGGAACCGCGGCCGTACGGCCTCCGCAGAAGGTCAAACTTCAGGGGTATTTTGGTATTTGCATGTAGAGGCAGAATTTTGCCCTAGATTTCCAGTTCCCTGCCTATAAATAGCCCAGAACCTTGTGAAGCCAAGGGTGCTTAATCTTGTATTTTTAGGTTTTAGAATACTTGTTGTTCTTCTTCCTCTTCTCATCTCTTCTCCATTGAAAAACTTGTAGTGAGCTTTTGTGAGTGAAGAATGATGAATAAAGAAGTTCTTTTTGTTATTATACTTGTCTTGCTCTTGTTATGTTAATTGCTTCTGATCTTTAATTGATAATTTAGTTGTTGTTATTTATTGTTGTTTCTTTCCTTTCTCTTTTCCTTTATCCTTAAACAACCATGATGCTTACGCTTGATCCTTGCCAAGGTGAGGTCGTAAATAGCTAGTTGTTATCTTCCTCCTTTGTTTTATTTTTCGTTCTTCTTGTAATGGGTGAGTAATTTCCATACTTGTTAGGGTAGGATAAGGGAAGTTTGAGAGAAGGAAATCTCTCTCACTCTTTCCTTGCCCAACATCTTAAATCGACTCTCGTTAATTGAACCACAATCCGCTCCCTACGGCACCCTATCCTACATGATAGCGGTGATTCCGTAGTGAGACCGGTTGTGGTTGAATTAACCGGAGGTTATGGCTAAGAGCCAAGAACGGACGGACAAGCACCAAAAGGAAGAACTTAAGCGTTGGAAAGCCTAGCTTATACTCGCAAGTTCCTTCCTAGTCGTGCTAATCTCCGTTGTTGCCGATTACCGTAACACCGATATTAAGAGTGGCAACGAAAGAAGTGAGCGACTCCTAACTCAAACTAACCTAATCCTAACCCTAACAAGCTCTCTTTACATATCATTTTAACACTTTGTTAATCACAAACAAATCTGGAAAATTGGAATTAACTCGTTAAAGCACATAGAAAAAGATTCCCATCTCCCTGCGGACGATCCGTACTCAACCGGCTAGCTACAAGCGAAACTGTTTTGATTGCGGTAATTAACTAAACTTGAACACGCAGAAACTCTAGCAATCAAATGGCGCCGTTGCCGGGGAGACGGTAGTTTATTTCTTTGTGTAATTTCGGGTTAATTTGTGAATATAAATATAACCGAAAAACAAAACAAAAAAATATACATTGTAAAAAAAACCATCTTGTTATTTTTGATTAGTTTTTGTGCAAGTGTGCAGGAACAAAAAGACGGTCGAGTTCAGTGCCAAAGACGTGGGAAGTTAGACCCACATCTCGTGGCTACATCGCGACAGATTCAAGACGGATAAAACAGTCTACTGAAAGATTCTGGAGCAGTTCCAGTGAGCAAATCAAGATTCAGAAAATCCAGACAAGCAGAGGACTCCCAGACCAGCACACACAAGAAAATTGGAAGCTCAATCTCTCTGTTTGGCCGCGGAACCGTGGCCTAAGCTGGTGTTTGGCAGCGGAACCGCGGCCATATAGTGCCTTCAAGGTGCCAAAATTTCTGGGTAAGTCTCTCTACTCTCCCCCACTCCTCTGAACTCTACTGAACTGTGTTTTCTGCAGCATTCTTTACGCAAATTCTCTTCCCCCTTCCAATAAACTGTTTTTGTGCAGGATTCTTTGCGCCGCGCTAAAAAAATAAAAATTGATTGCAGTTGATTTGTTACTGGTTTGCATTTATTAATACGGACTTAAGGGGCTTGAAACCAATTCAGATTGGGTGAAGATTTCATCACCCTTCCCAGGACCCCAGAAATCACAAAAAGCATATGCATTGACCATTGTTAATTAAAAAAATACTAGACTCAGCCCTAAGGACTTCGCGCTCAATAGGACAGAGGACTAGTTACAGGCATCGGCCGTTTATCCTATCCTGACTTTGCGGTGTCTAGGCAAGTGTGTCGAAGGCAAGTGGTTACTTAATTAGGACCACTACTTACATAGTGTGGAGCCTCCCACTTACCTGGCACTTACCTGGCCGCAATTGGCGGAGAAGAGGCGGTTTGAGGTCCTATTTCTAGTCCTTTGGAACAGTTAGGAGCCGTCTAGCTGACCTAGGTGACCCTAGATTTAGGTGTGATTGTGCATATCTTGTTTGTGATTGCCTGAAGCCGTATATCCATACATATTTCAGTAAATCTCTTTCTAAAAAAAAAAACAAAAAGAAAAAAATCAAAAACTTTTATAAAAACTTGCCCTTTGTCGCCAAAATCCATTTTTCACCCACCACCCAATCGTATTTCTCCATTGACGTTTTCTTACCCTCACCTTCTCCGCTTTGACTATACTAAACTCGTTTAGTGTATGTCCGCTTGGACTCAGGACACTAGCGCCCGTTTAGTCCGCGTTATGTTAGTCGCTACCGACTACGCGATCGACTCAGACGTCGAAACTCCGTCCACTCCTCTTTCACCTTTACCTTTGCCGGCCAACTCCGACGTTGACCGGAATTCTGTTCATACATCTTCACCTTCACCTTCACCAACCTCTTCTTCCGCGATGTCAGGATTTAATCCAAACATCTCTTTGACTCCCCCGGGATTGACTCCACCTCCTATGGAAGCAAATCACCCACCACCACCGCCTGTTGTAGCGCCGCAGCGAATCGCGCTCCAGGATCGTTTCTATCCCATCCGTTCTGCACTTCCCACCTGTCTTTCTCTTCCACCGGCCAATGGGGATAATTTTGAAATTAAGCCCCACTTCATTAACATGCTCCCAAAATTTCATAGGCTTGAATCTGAAGATGCCTATATCTTCATCAACAAATTTCAAAACGTTTGTGCCATGATGAAAACCACCCAGCTGTTGGACGATACTATACGGCTACGGGTCATTCCGTTCACTTTATGCGATCTTGCTGAAAAATGGCTGTATAGCACCGCTTCCCACTCCATAACCAGTTGGGACGAGTTTGTTAAAGCGTTTCTCAAAAAATTCTATCCGAATCATAAAACCGCAAGGATCCGTAACGAAATCAACAAATTCTCTCAGCTTCCTTCTGAACCCTTCTGGAAGTGCTTTGACCGGTATAAAGACCTTCTTGTTTAGTGCCCTCACCATGGTATAGAGAAATGGCAACTTTGCCAAACCTTATACGAGGGCCTGAACCCAGCAACCAAGCAGTTGTTGGAAACCATCTGTCAGGGCCACTTCCTATCGAAATCTGACGAGGAAGAGTGGCAATTCTTCGACGACCTTGTGGAACAAACGCTACAATGGGAGAGCACCAGACCGACTTCTTCTTCTTCTACCCCACTTCTACCGGTCAGTCTAGGGTAGGAATTCACCAACTTGATGTCTCTATTGCGATGAAAGCTGAAATGGCTGCAATAACGAGAAAGCTTGAAGCGATAGAGAGCAGATTTTCTTCTCTTGCTCCTACCCCTATTCTTCCCCTTCGTACCATTTGCGCTTGTTGTTCCGATCCTTCTCACTTAACCGAAGAGTGTCCTTACAATCCACCATCTCAAGGACAGGATCAGGTTAATGCTGCATTTCAGCAAAGACCAAGAAATGATCCATACTCTTCCACGTACAATCACGGTTGGAGGAACCACCTCAATTTCGCCTGGAATCAGAATCAGCATCAATTCCAAGGCAACAATTTCCAAAGGCCCCCTCCGCCGCAACAACAAGCACAACAACAAACTCAACATCAATTTCAGCAGCCCTTCCAACCCCAACCTTTTCAAAATCAGACGAACAACTTTGCACCCAACAATTCTTTTCCCCAAAACAATTTGTTCCGTCAAATAACGACAAGGTTTACTCGCTCGAACGAAGTCTGGAGGCGTTCGTTAAACAATCAACTCAGTCCACCGCCAACATCCAGTCTTCCATTCAGTCCTTAGTGCAACACACTGCCGCTCACGGGCAAAGCATCAAAACCATCGAAGCCCAGATTGCACAGCTGAATGCGGCCTTAAGCGGGCGAGAGAAGGGGAAGCTCCCGTCCCAGCCACTCCCTAATCCCGGTCACCCACATAATGTACATGTTGCTCTCGAACAACAGAACCATAATGTGAGTGCCGTGACCACATTGAGATCGGGAAGGATGCTACAAAATAACATTGGCACACGAATCGACGATGACACCCTGGCCGCTTCTTCTTCTTCTTCTTCTTCTTCTTCCTCGTCTTCTGAGCCTATTCTCCATTCTTCAAAAGGCTCTCCTTCTTCTTCTTCTTCTGCTCTGAACGGACCCACTTCTCACTCCACGAAAACACCAGCTCGGGGATCTGTTCCAACTCCACAATCTCCTCCACAAGCATTAGACTCAACCAATTTTAAAAACATCCCATTTCCAAACCGGTTGAGGTCTAATAAACAAAATCCACAAATGGAGAAGATTCTGGAGTTATTTAAGCAGGTTAACATTAACATTCCTCTTTTAGATGTTGTCCAACAAGTCCCGTCCTACGCGAAAATCTTAAAGGACTTGTGCACAAAAAAGAGGAAGTCTCAGGTACCCAAGAAAGTTTTCTTGGCTAGTGCTGTGAGTGATGCTCTTACCCAATCTTTACCACAAAAACGGAAGGACCCTGGCTGTCCTACGATTTCTATTACCATTGGGGATAAGAACATCAACCGCGCACTATTAGATCTTGGTGCCAGTGTTAACCTGCTTCCGTACTCAGTATACGAGCAATTAGGCGTAGGAGAGCTGAAACCCACACACTGTACTCTCCAAATGGCCGACCGATCGATCACCCATCCTAGGGGTGAGCTAGAGGATGTGTTAATCAAAGTCGGGGACTTCATATTCCCCGTTGACTTCATTGTATTAGACACACATCCTGTAGCTAACCCCCGGAATCAAATTCTGGTGATACTCGGTCGCCCATTCCTTGCAATCTCAAATGTTGTGATCAATTGTCGCAATGGTTCGATGAACCTCTCTTTTGGAAATATGACGATTGAACTCAACATTTTTAGGTTGGGGAATCAGCCCACCGAACCTAATGCTCATATACTGGACGTTTGCTCGATCCAGGAGATCACTCCAGAAGAGTGTGAATTCGAGGAGTTTCTGTTTGATCACGATAACCTTGACGCCACTAGTGCGTTCCTCTTCGAACCTGCTGCTGTTTCTGCGCCCGACAGTGACTACGAGTGTTTCACGTTCTCGAACGATCTTAGCCGCTCACAACCCGAGTTTGAATCCTTCGAATTTCCGGATGAGTTACCTGAACCATCCAACTCGGTCGCTTACACTCGTTTTGAACCTTTGCTGGAATCTTTTGAGTTCGAGACCTTTGCACCAATTTTTCCTTCAATCGTTTCACCTCCAACGCTCGAACTCAAGCCTTTGCCGTCTCACCTTAAGTACGCTTACTTAGGTGAGAACGAGACCCTCCCTGTCATCATCTCGGCTTCTCTAGCTCCAGAGCAAGAGAAAGCCCTTCTCGCGGTCTTGCACAACAATAGGCAAGCTTTTGGCTGGTCCATGGCGGACATCAAGGGGATTAGTCCCCTGATCGTTGAACATCACATTCATCTGATGGATGATGCCAAACCAGCCAGGGATCCACAAAGACGTCTCAACCCAGTCATGAAAGAGGCTGTGAAGAAGGAGATCGTAAAATGTCTAGATAGTGGTATCATTTACCCTATCTCTGATAGCCAGTGGGTTAGCCCCATTCACGTTGTCCCCAAGAAATCAGGCATCACGGTCATAACCAATGAGGCGAACGAGTTAATCCCTACTCGCACCCAAACTGGATGGCGAGTATGCATCGATTACAGAAAACTCAACGCCGCAACGCGGAAAGACCACTTTCCGCTACCTTTCATTGACCAAATGCTTGAACGATTGGCCGGACACGAGTACTACTGCTTTCTTGATGGCTACTCCGGCTATAATCAAATTCCCATCGTCGAAAAAGACCAGGACAAGACCACATTCACTTGTCCTTTCGCCACGTTTGCATATCGTCGCATGCCCTTTGGGTTATGCAATGCGCCGGCTACCTTCCAGCGGTGTATGATGGGAATCTTCTCAGACATGGTGGAAAAATTTCTGGAGATCTTCATGGACGATTTCTCCATCTTCGGCGATTCCTTCAACGAGTGTTTGCTGCATCTCGACGCTGTCCTTACCCGATGTAAGGACAAGAACCTCACTTTGAATTGGGAGAAGTGCCACTTCATAGTGCGCGAAGGTATTGTCTTAGGACATATCATCTCGCAAAATGGCATAGAGGTTGACAAAGTAAAGATTGAGGTCATTTCCAATCTACCTCCTCCCAGATGCGTCCGAGACATCCGAGCCTTCCTTGGCCATGCCGGTTTCTATAGACGGTTCATTAAGGACTTTAGCAAGATTGCTAGGCCTTTGACTCTTTTGCTGGCCAAGGACACGCCATTCGACTTCAACTCGAGCTGTGTGACTGCGTTTGAGTCATTAAAAAGCTCACTCACTTCTTCTCCCGTTCTTTCTTCACCGGACTGGACGCACCCGTTTGAGATTATGTGCGATGCATCCGACTTTGCCATTGGTGCTGTCCTTGGACAACACATCAACAAGATGCCGCACGTAATCTATTATGCGAGCCGAACCCTGAACGACGCCCAACTCAATTATACAACAACTGAGAAGGAATTCTTGGCTGTTGTATTTGCTTTAGAAAAGTTCAGGCCCTACCTCATCGGCTCTCCAGTCATTGTCTACACAGACCATTCTGCTCTGCGCCATCTTTTTGCGAAGAAAGATGCAAAATCTCGGCTAATACGTTGGATCCTCTTGCTTCAAGAGTTTGACCTTGTCATTAAGGACAAACGAGGATATGAAAACGTAGTTGCCGACCATCTCTCACGACTTCCTTCTTCGCCTTCGCTTCCAATTCCGATCAACGACGTTTTCTCGGATGAACAGCTCTTGACAGTATCTTGCGAACCCTGGTTCGCAGATATTGTGAACTATTTGGCCACAGGATTACTACCGACTGAATGGTCAAGTCAGGACAGACTTCGCTTCTTATCCCAAGTAAAACACTTTTACTGGGACGAACCCTATCTGTTCAAGTACTGTCCCGACCAGATTATTCGTCGGTGTGTCCCTGACGAGGAATTCAGGAGTGTGCTGTCATTTTGCCACGATCAAGCATGTGGCGGGCATTTTGGCCCCAGAAAGACAGCTGAGAAGATCTTGCAATGTGGTTTCTACTGGCCACAACTCTTCAAAGACACTCATGACTATTGCAAGACTTGCTCCCGGTGCCAACACATGGGCCGGATATCCCGGAGGAACGAGATGCCGCTCCAACCAATCTTGGTTGTGGAGATTTTTGACGTTTGGGGGATAGATTTCATGGGGCCGTTTCCCAGCTCTTTCGGGAACTTGTACATCCTTCTCGCAGTTGATTACGTCTCTAAGTGGGTCAAGGCTGTGCCCAGCCGGACTAACGACAATAAGGTTGTTGTTAGGTTTCTTAAAGAAAACATTTTCTCCCGTTTTGGGCACCCCCGAGCGATCATTAGCGACAATGGAACTCATTTCTGCAATAAGACTTTCGAGGCCTTGATGCGGAAATATTCCATTAATCATAAGCTCTCTACGCCCTACCACCCCCAAACCTGCGGGCAGGCCGAAGTTTCAAATCGGCAAATCAAGCAGATACTGGAGAAGACGGTTTCCAAGAACCGTAAGGATTGGTCGCTGAAACTCATTGATGCCCTTTGGGCATTTCGAACCATTTATAAGACCGATCTTGGCATGTCTCCCTATCGGCTTGTGTACGGAAAGGCCTGCCACCTACCTGTCGAAATAGAGCATCGCGCATTTTGGGCGATAAAGGAGCTGAATCTGTCTCTCGAAGATGCGGGCAGCCATCGGAAGCTGCAGTTGAACGAATTAAGCGAGCTTAGGGATGAGGCTTACGATAACGCGGTTGTCGTTAAGAACCGAACGAAGGTGTTTCACGATAAACACCTTTTGCGCAAAACTTTCATACCTGGTCAATAGGTACTGCTTTACGACACCCGGCTACACTTCCATCCAGGAAAGCTCAGATCTCGCTGGAAAGGGCCGTATTTTGTGCGGAATGTGTATCTGCATGGCGCTGTGGATTTGGAGAATCCAAAAGATGGTTCATTTTTCAAAGTAAATGGACACCGACTAAAACCGTACCTTAGCGCCGAACCAACAGAGGATCTCCTGGTCTTACACGAGCCGTTTTACCCTGCATAATCTTCCTCTGCCTACCACCAAATTTCGGTTATCCAGCCAAGAGCAGTGAACACTGTTCCAAATAAGTTTGGGGGTATGTATATACCATTTTGTACATTTTTGTGGATATTCTTTTTCTTTTTCTTTTCTTTAAAAACAAAAACAAAAAAAATAAAATAAAAAAATTGGTGTATATCTAACCGACAATTTTGACCCTTCAAATGATCTCTTCATGCGATGACAGTGAGGACACTGTCCAGTTTAAGTTTGGGGGTACGCTCGGTACGCATTTCTAACCTTCGCATTCATATGTATATTTTGCATCTGCATACTAAAATCCATAAAATCCATAAAAATCTGAAAATTTTCTAAAAACATAAAAACTTTTCTGTCAAGTTAGCTAGTGGGAGGACTCTGATTCAACATTTCGACGGTTTTGTTTGATAAAATAAGAATAACTAAATCTTATGTTTAGATTTTGAAAACTTGAAAGATAACTCTCCTTTGAAGTTAACTATAGCTGATATACGTCTTTACATCACACTACACGTGTCGTGAGTTTTGGAAATTAGATGACAAGTCTTCTATGTCTAAAAACTTTTAAATGGATCAATAATTTTCTGAGGATCAAATAGGTTTGTTCTGAAATAAGTAATATCAAGATTAGTTTATGAAGTGAAGTGAATATGAAGGAATGTTATTGATGCCTTAATTGGAACTAAGTCTGAAAAATAACCCATCGGGAACTTGATTGGAATGATTACACACCGAACCCACTAAACACGTCTTTTATCCAAAAAAAAATAATTGAACTGCCGGTTATGTCTCCGTTCGTATTGAATCATCATGATTTTCATGCCAAACTGTCTTTTGTTTTTGGACCTAGGTAACTTGAGTAATTAAGTCCGCTGGGGTGTTTCTATACCTAATGCCCTAAAGCCAACTGGTTTGGGTGCATTGGCCCAAAGCTCGCTAAGAAGCCTAGAAAGTCCAGATTAAAACAAAGTTAAGCAAGTGTTCTCTCCGAGTTAAAATTCCTAACGGTTCTTTGTGTGAGAATAATCTTGATAAACGACAGGCTTTTATAAAAAAAATATTTCTAGCGGAGATATGAAGGTTTTATTCTATGATAAAGACTATTGCACGTTCACAGAGGTGTGTTTGAAATGAAAACAAGAAAAAGGTGGAGTGAAAAATAAGACCTAGTTTCCTGTTAAGGAAGATAGAAATTCTGAAGTTGAAACCTTACTGGAAAACGGAATTTGAAAAATACTTAACTCTTTATAAAACTTATGTGATCCTTTTAAAATTGTTATCTGGGCTTTATTGTGTGACATGATGACTTAAATCGATCCTTCTGGAAACTTAACGACACTATTTGCACTGCACGTAAAGATATATAAAATCTGTAGTTAAATTAGAAGCGAGGTGTGAAAAATAAAGGTTCGATAGTCTAGACTTAGGATAATAGAATTGTTATTTTCTGAAACAAAACTTTAGGGGTTTGAATCATAGTAATTTCGCAAAACTAGCTTGACCGGATTTTGTGGGTAGTATCCGCTGAAAACCCTCAGGAGACAACACTCCTCCTATTAGGGACACCTAGAGGTTTAACGGCTTGTTGCACATGCTCAGTGCAATCGCGTTCCCTGCGAAAGTGAGGTTAGGAATTTTTTGTGAATAAATTGGCTTTGCTCGGGACGAGCAAATAATAAGTTTGGGGGTATTTGTTCTTATCAGATTTTTGCATTTTAATACCGCCCAATTTTTATCATATTGCTTATCGGTAGGTACTCTTGAGCCGTGTTTGCTAGTCAATTGCAGGATACAGGTTCTCGGCTCTAAACGATGAAATTCATGGGAAAACACAACAAAATCCGGATTCCTGCCAACCACAGATAAAACACGGGTCTCCACTCTTTATCCGTCTGTTGCCACACACCAGTTTAAGAGACAAAATGGCAAATCAATGTCATTTTCATGCACAAGGCTCAATGGCAACACAAGATCCAACAAATCTACACGGAGATCGAGTAAATCATGACAAAAAGATCCACATCAAATCACCTTTTGATTTGCTAAAATTCTGGAAAAATCGTGAAGACATTATGAGAAAAAACATATACCAGACTGAAGGGCAATGCAAACCAGGAGAAACCACAAAACTTGAAGACCTAAGTCCCCTATATGGCCGCGGAACCGCGGCCTAAGCATGCTTAGGCCGTGGAACCGCGGCCGTACGGCCTCCGCAGAAGGTCAAACTTCAGGGGTATTTTGGTATTTTCATGTAGAGGCAGAATTTTGCCCTAGATTTCCAGTTCCCTGCCTATAAATAGCCCAGAACCTTGTGAAGCCAAGGGTGCTTAATCTTGTATTTTTAGGTTTTAGAATACTTGTTGTTCTTCTTCCTCTTCTCATCTCTTCTCCATTGAAAAACTTGTAGTGAGCTTTTGTGAGTGAAGAATGATGAATAAAGAAGTTCTTTTTGTTATTATACTTGTCTTGCTCTTGTTATGTTAATTGCTTGTAATCTTTAATTGATAATTTAGTTGTTGTTATTTATTGTTGTTTCTTTCCTTTCTCTTTTCCTTTATCCTTAAACAACCATGATGCTTACGCTTGATCCTTGCCAAGGTGAGGTCGCAAATAGCTAGTTGTTATCTTCTAATCTCTTTCTTTCTATCTTCCTCCTTTGTTTTATTTTTCGTTCTTCTTGTAATGGGTGAGTAATTTCCATACTTGTTAGGGTAGGATAAGGGAAGTTTGAGAGAAGGAAATCTCTCTCACTCTTTCCTTGCCCAACATCTTAAATCGACTCCCGTTAATTGAACCACAATCCGCTCCCTACGGCACTCTATCCTACATGATAGCGGTGATTCCGTAGTGAGACCGGTTGTGGTTGAATTAACCGGAGGTTATGGCTAAGAGCCAAGAACGGACGGACAAGCACCAAAAGGAAGAACTTAAGCGTTGGAAAGCCTAGCTTATACTCGCAAGTTCCTTCCTATTCGTGCTAATCCCCGTTGTTGCCGATTACCGTAACACCGATATTAAGAGTGGCAACGAAAGAAGTGAGTGACTCATAACTCAAACTAACCAAATCCCAACCCTAACAAGCTCTCTTTACATATCATTTTAACACTTTTTTAATCACAAACAAATCTGGAAAATTGGACTTAACTCGTTAAAGCATATAGAAAAAGATTCCCATCTCCCTGCGGACGACCCGTACTCAACCGGCTAGCTACAAGCGAAACCGTTTTGATTGCGGTAATTAACTAAACTTGAACACGCAGAAACTCTAACAATCAGTATCCCACAAACTTACACAATACCGAGCGTGCCTCGAGCTTATCCGCATGCTGCTTTCTTACAAAAGTTGGACATCCCCATGTCTTAAGGTATTTAAGATAGGGTTTCTTCCCACTTCACATCTGATATGGTGTGGTAGGCACTGACTTAGTTGGAACCTTGTTCAAAAGATATGCAGCTGATTCTAGTGCATAGCCCCAGAAGGATCACGGTAACTCAGCATTACTCATCATGGAACGAACCATATCCAATAGGGTTCTGTTCCGCCTTTCTGATACACCGTTATGCTGAGGTGTGTATGGAGGAGTAAGCTGAGAGAGAATTCCATTCTATTTTATGTAGCCCAGGAACTCGTCACTTAAGTATTCACCACCTCGATCAGATCTCAGTGTCTTGATACTTTTGCCGGTTTTTTTTCCACTTCATTCTTGTATTCCCGGAATTTCTCAAAGGCCTCGAATTTATGTTTCATCAAGAATACATGTCCATACCTATAGAAATCATCCGTAAAAGTAATGAAATAGGAATAACCACTTCTCGCATGTGTAGATATTGGACCACACACATCGTTGTGTATGAGTCCCAAGAGCTCGCTCGCTCTTACTCCGTGTCCAGTGAATGGAGTCTTTTTCATCTTTTCTTTGAGACGTGATTGACAAGTTGCATAGGACTGATATTTGAACGGATCCAAATATGCCTCCTTATGTAACTTCGTTAATCGTGTTTCATTGATGTGACCGAGTCTACAATGCCATAAGAAAGCCTGATTTAATTCCGGAGACTTTCTTTTAAGTGTGTTCTGGACACTGAAAACCTGAGCTTGATTTAGTACGTATATTCCGTTATCTAATGTACCTAACCCAATCAAATTTTGATTTAGGTGGATGTATATTACATTGCTTACAAATGTAAAATCATATCCTTCCTTAGAAAGTAAAGATACAGATATGATATTACAGGCTAGACTAGGTACATACAAACAGTTACGTAGAATAAATATCTGCCCACTTGTCAATTCTAGGTGATATTCCCCTACGGATTCAGCGTCCACGCTCATTCCGTTAGCAACTCTGAGAGTCATATCACCTACCTTGATAACTCTACGGTTTCTCAAAGCATGTAATGAATTACATATATTAAATCCTGATCCGGTATCTAGTACCCAGGAAGTAGAGTTAATGGATAGACAGCTTTCAATTACAAACACACTCGAAGCCGAAGCCACAACGTGCTTCGAATCCTGGCTTCTGTCTTTCCCAGCCATGCAGTCCTTCTGACAATGCGCTTTCCCATGACTACAAAGACATGCCTCCTTCCCTACTACTAGCCCCAAAACTTTTGCCCTGCCCTTTCCCTCTATTTTACTGACACCGCTTATCGGCTTGGTGGTGGTCTTCTTCTTCTCTCCCTTGGCTTTCTCCTCAGATCTAGAAGATGAAGATTCCCCAATAAGCAGAGCGGGTGTCTCCCTGAATTCTTTCAGGGTGCCCTCTGAGCTTCTCAAGAAATTGAGGAGACTTGGAAGTGTAACTTCCTTCTTTTGAATTTTGCAATTCAAGATAAACTGGGCGTAAGTAGAAGGTAGGGACTGTAGAATCAAGTCAATACATAACTCGTTCTCCAACGTGGTCCCATGGTCCGTGAGCTCTTTAATATAGCTAATCATTGTAAAGACATGGTCCCCTACAGATGATCCGACAGCCAACCTCGCTTGAAGCAATATCTTCGAGGTCTCATATCTTGCGATATGAGATTGCTTTCGACATAAAACTTTGGTATGGAGGAAGATGGAAGCTAAGTCCATCTTCTCGTGCTGTGTCACGCCCCGCTTCCCAGAGTACGCAAGATTGGGCACATGACATAGCCAACCATGCTACCTGTGGGTAGGAAGTATCCATCCACAGTCACATTACGGCTGTAGAGATATCAAGAACAAGATAAAACTATCTAATACATGTCCACAATCCAGAATAACAAGAGTCAATGATAAATAAATGCGGAAGCAAATGATCCAATACAATAACAGAAAAGTATGTCCCATAATGCGGGCTCACATCTGGAAATAAAAATGCAGGAAATAAACTAACCACTACAGAACTCACAACTCAGCCTGCTGGCTGAAGTACTCCTGCTCGGACAGCGACAGTGGTAAAGAATCTGGGCCATGCAAAACCCAGACGTCAGCGCGTCATGTTAACCAGTAATATAATATGAACAGTGTAATAGGCAATGCAGAAATAAACATGAATAAAGCAATAGTATGAAACAAGCAGTGCAGGGTAGTGTGCAGTGGGTAACTAAACTGTTCTATCAGGTTTTCTATTCTAAAGTCTTTGAAATCAATTTGAGTAATCCTCCATGTAACTCAAAGGATATATCCCGTTACCCCCCGGGACCACGGATCAGGAATATGGGAACCAATAGTGGTTCTGTCCCGTTGCCCCCCGGGACCACGGATCAGGAAAATGTAAGAGTCACGAATGGCTCTGTCCCGTTACCCCCCGGGACCACGGATCAAGTAATACCCTTTTAAGTTACACTTTAGTTTACACTTTTGATTTCCCCATACCCCCAATCTATATGTGTCAGGTCAGGTATTCAGTAGTCAAGAACTAATGCCAACACAAGATCAGGTAACAGTAGGTTTGTCTGGATAGACAACAAGATTGGTCCATGAGGACTCCATGTCAGGTTTGTTGGCATTAGGCATGAGATCAGGTAACAGGTCCGGTCATGGTACATCGGGTCAAGTCAAGGTAAACGGTACCATGTCAGGTGCATCGTGTAGCAATGTCAAGTCAAGGTACGAACACATCGTGGGTGTACTTACAAGCAGATATATAAATGAACAGGGGATTGACAGCAGAAAATAAGCAATAAATTAAACAACAATAAGCAGTTCATTCAATCACAATAGTGCATTAATGCAGTGCAGCCGTTTATTATATTAACCGGTTTTGAGCACCCTTAGCGGTGCGACAGATTAAACGATGATGCGTTACAGTTATATCAACCTTTGATTACGAATGTCCGAATATAATAGAACTACATGTGTAAAGGCTATCATCCATTAAACAGTAAAATGTGATTAACAGGTAAACTTCGTTATCAGGGTTAAAGTAGCAAACTGAAATTTTTAGGTTAACTGTAAAATGATATATGTCATATTACAACCCAATGAGAAAATAACTATACCGAGTTATGTTTTGCGGGTTCAATGAGTCAGAACATATATAATTGTATAGTATAGCATGTAGCAAGTGATACTTGCCTCGACGGGTCATGAACCGGGAAAAACGGAACGTAACGTCGGCGGGGAAACTCGCGACGGACGCACAGTTCACGGATTGAACCCAAACAACGAACAATGAGACCACGCGGACCGGGGTACCTTGCTGGAACGTCGGATCACGTCGTCGGCATCGCCGGATTCCGGCGAGAAAGAGAATAATGAAACATCAAGTTGTGCAAACAATAATGCAAAGGAACCAGAGCAAAAGGGAGGAGGGAAAGGAGTAGAAGGCTTACAGGGGTTGCGGAGGTCATGACAGCGATGGGGTCGACGGCGGTGGGGCGCCGGCGAGGAGGTTTCCGGCGACGGCTAGGGCTGCGGATAATGGAGAAGGAAAGAAGGTGGAGAAGGAGAGGAAGTGGTCGGGTCTGGTGCGCGCAGGTGAAGAGGAGGTGCCGACGGTGGCGCGGGTGACGACGACGAGGGTCGCCGACGATATTTCCGGCCAACCAGAGAAGGCACGGGGGTTGCTATGGGGTCCCTGTTGCGGCGCCGAGCACACGGGAGAAGGAGGGGATGTCGAGGTTGGCACGAGGGCGAAGAGGCGAGGGTGATGGTGGCGGTGGCGTCGGCGTTGGGGCTGCGGCGGCGACGGGCACGGTGGCTAGGGCTAGGGTCGATGGGTTCGCGATGAATACTGTTCTCATGAGAAGAAACTTATATATACATATGGGGAAGAGAGAGAGAGAGTTAGAGATTAGAGAGAGAGACGTGAGAGATGGGGAGAGAGAGATAGGAGGGGGCCCACGGGGTAAACAAAGCCTCGTGATTGGCTGATAGTGATTTAAGGGGGTTAGAAAAATTTTAATTAAAGATTTCCAGATTCATTTTAACAGTAAGATCTCTTATATATATATAGTTTCGATTATAATATTAATTGGGAATTTTGGCGCTAAATGAAACCTTTCCAATTCGCGCCCGGGTTGGGTCCAAAAATTCGAAATTCAAATAATAGGATTTTAAGCGGGTTCCAAATTTTAAAATGAAATGTTTTATGATTAAAAAGTATACCCCCAAGTCGGCCACATGTACGCGCGTGTAGTCGTCCAAACTCGCCCGTTTCACCGAACGGAACGAGAACTCGACGCACGGACGCTACCACGCGGCTAGGGGTGACGAGTGGGCCAAGATAGATATTTTTAATTTTATTTTAGGTGTTAAAATTTGTTATATGCAGAAATGACTTAGCCAGATAAAATTTTACAGTAAGACCCAAACAAGCCAGATAAATAAAATGAGTAATATCTAATGCTCAACCAATAACAGAAAAAATAGTAGTATTGGGCTCGGGTGTTACATTATACCCAACTACAAAAAGAATTTCGTACTCGAAATTCCAAGAATACAAGATAGAAAACTATAGGAAAAGGTGAGGAAACTTCTGCCGGATCTCGTCTTCTCGCTCCCAAGTGGACTCTCCATGCGACCGATTACCCCAAGAAACTAGCACAAGGGGGATAATCTTGTTCTTAAGAACCTTTTCCCTACGATCTATGATTTCAACCGGTCGCTCCTCAAAAGTTAGGTCCTCCCGTACAGTTAACTCCGAATGATCCATGACGTGTGTTTCATCTCGAACATACCTTCGTAGTTGAGATATGTGAAACACGTCATGCACACCCGCCAAGGACTGCGGTAACGCCAAACGGTACGCTACCTCTCCAACGCGCTCCAATATCTCGAAAGGTCCAACGAATTGAGGACTAAGCTTCCCTCGACTCCCAAAACGAATCACCCCTCTAATCGGTGATATCTTCAAGAATACCAAATCACCTACGGCAAACTCTAGAGGTCTTCTTGACGTGTCGGCCCAACTTTTCTGTCTGTCTTGAGCTGCCTTCATATGCTTTCTGATGGTGTTAACCTTCTCGACTGTCTGCACCACCAAATCTGGTCCCAATAATCTTCGTTCACCAACATCATCCCAACAAACAGGTGAACGGCACTTACGACCATACAAAGCTTCAAACGGAGCCATCTGGATAGTTGCTTGGAAACTATTGTTGTAAGAAAACTCCACCAAGTGTAGATGATCCTCCCATGAACCCTTGAAGTCCAACACGCATGCTCTCAACATGTCTTCAAGAGTTTGGATCGTTCTCTCCGACTGACCATCAGTTTGAGGATGATAAGCTGTGCTAAACTTCAATCGAGTCCCCAAACTTTCCTGTAAACTCCTTCAGAAGTGTGATAAGAACCGAGTGTCCCGATCGGACACGATGCCCACCGGTACGCCATGCAATCTTACAATCTCCTGCATGTACCGTTCTGCCAAAGTCTCCATTGATTGACCAACCCGGAAAGGAATAAAGTGAGCTGCCTTGGTCAACCGATCGACAATCACCCATACTGCATTGTTGCCCTTTGGACTCCGCGGTAAAGCCGTCACGAAATCCATGGTTATATGTTCCCACTTCCACTGAGGAATCGGAAGTGGTTGCAACAAACCAGCGGCCCTTTGGTGTTCAGCCTTGACTTGCTGACATACCAAGCACTTAGCCACGAAGCGAGCAATCTCCCGTTTCATGCCTTCCCACCAGAAATGCTGTCGAATATCTCGGTACATCTTTGTACCTCCTGGATGTACAGAGTAAGCTGAACTGTGTGCCTCCTTCATAAGCTCTTCACGAACATCTCCCTTTGGCACACACAAACGGCTACCATACCTCAACAAATCATCTTCGTGGACCAGTAAATCTGTTCGCAGTCCGGCTTCAACCTGCTCTCGAAACTTCTGCAGTCTAGGATCCTGCGATTGTGCCGCTTTAATCTTCTCAACCAAGGACGACTGTACCTGCAACTGCATTAACTGTCCCGTAGAATGTGGTAGCACAACCTCCAAGTCGAATCTTCGAAAATCTGCAATGATCTCCCTCTGCGTAGTTAACACCTGAATCGCTGGTAACTGACTAAGCGCATCTGGCACGACGTTAACTTTTCCCGGATGGTACTTAAGATCAAGGTCGTAGTCGGCCATCAGCTCCAACCATCTACGCTGCCTCATGTTCAACTCCTTCTGAGTGAACACATACTTCAAACTCTTGTGATCTGTAAAAACTTCGACTCTCTCACCCAAAAGGTAGTGTCTCCAAATCTTCAAAGCGAAGATTACAGCCGCAAGCTCCAAGTCATGAGTTGGATAATTCTTCTCATGGGTCTTCAGTTGTCTTGATGCGTATGCTACGACCTTCCCATGCTGCATCAAAACACATCCCAATCCTTTCCCAGATGCGTCGCTGTGAATCACCAGTCCTCCGGAATTGTCTGGTACGGTCAAGATAGGGACGGTTATCAACTTCTGCTTCAACGTCTCGAAAGCTAACGCACATTTATCTGTCCATACAAAAGGTACTTCCTTGCGCGTAAGCTTGGTCAACGGTTCTGCCAAACGAGCGAAGTTCTCCACAAATCTCCTGTAGTAGCCGGCTAATCCAAGGAAACTTCTTATCTCAGCTACATTCCTTGGAATAGGCCAATCTCGAACTGCTGCAATCTTTTCGGGATCGACGGCGATTCCGTCGCCCGACACAACATGCCCCAGAAACTTCACTTCTTCCAGCCAAAATTCGCACTTACTCATCTTCGCATACAGTTTCTCCTGTCTCAATGTCTGCAGTGCGATCTTCAAATGCTCAGCATGCTCCTCCAAACTCTTCGAGTAAACCAGAATATCGTCAATGAATACCACAATAAACTGGTCCAAGAATGGTGAAAAGATTCGGTTCATCAAGTCCATGAATATTGCCGGCGCATTCGTTACTCCGAAGGGCATCACTAGATACTCGTAATGTCCATACCGAGTTCGAAACGCCGTCTTGCAAATATCTTCTGCTTTCACTCGGACCTGATGATATCCGGATCGCAAATCCAGCTTCGAGAATACCCTCGCGCCACTAAGCTGCTCAAAAAGTTCTCCAATGCGAGGGATCGGGTACTTGTTCTTGATAGTCACCCGGTTTAATTCTCGATAGTCGATGCACATCCTTCTCGTGCCATCCTTCTTCTTTACTAGAAGGACTGGAGCTCCCCAAGGCGAGTTACTGCTTCGAATCCAACCCTTCTCAAGCAATTCAGCAACTTGTTTCTTGACTTCTTCTAACTCTACTGGTTCCATTGGATAATACGCTTTAGATACTGGCGCTGCACCAGGAATAATGTCAATCGCGAACTCCACGTCTCGCTTCGGCGGTAAACCCGATATATCTTCGAACACATCCATAAAATCGCGAACAACCGCCGGCTCTTCATTACTATCAACATCCATTGCTGCAAGAATAATATTAGTCGGCCTAGCCCTAAACTCGACTGGCCCGACAGAACTGCTTCCTCCAGTGAAGGTAAACTCAGGATGTCCGGGAATCTGGAAAATTACCTTCCTTTCCCTACAGTCAATGTGAGCGTGGAAAGTGCCGAGAAAGTCCATTCCCAAGACGACCTCGTAGCTGCCCGTATCAATCACCAAGAAATCTGCAAAAAGCTCCCGTCCGCACACCACAACTGTACAGTCTTTACATTCCCTACTAGATACAATTTTCCCATTCCCAGTGTGTATGTCCCAGAAACTAGACAGGGTCGTGCAGGCAATCGAGTGTGTAGTTATAAACTTGGATGACATAAAACAATGGGATGTACCAGAATCAAATAATGCTACTGCGGGAAAACCATGAACGAGTAGAATACCTGAAACAACTTCTCCTGATGCCTTAGCTTCCTCATCTGTCAAGGTGAAAGCTCGAGCCTGATTAGGTCCTTGAGTCAGCTGTTTCTGCCCTTAGAACGGTCTCTGCGGAGGCTTCTGAATATCATCCCTCGTACGAAGCTTCGACGGACAGGCACCAACTGCGTGATCAGCCGCTCCACAAACCAAACAAAGTCCCAGCTTCCTTCGACAATCCTTCTGCATGTGCCCAGGTAAACGGCAGTAGTCAAAAATCACGCCCTTTCTTCGATCCATGACCACAGGCTTCTTCATGGGTGCTACACCACGACGATCCACTGGAATACCTTTGCGCCCATGCTCTCGGTTAGATACAAATGCGGGCTTCGCAACTGCTGTCTGCTACAGGCTCCCTTTCATCCCCGGTAAACTCTGTTGCTCCCGGGCTGCCGTAAGAACCTGTGAGAAAGTGGTCAAACCCAGGGAGACAATCTGCCTCTGGATGTCCACATCCAAACTGCGCATGAACCTTCGTGCCCTATCTGCCTCGTTGGCGACTAAAGGTCCAGCGAAACGGCTGAGTCTCGTCCACTCGGCTGCATGCACGTCCACGGGTGCTCCATTTTGCCTCAGCCCAATAAATTTCTCTTCCATTTCCTCCCGTGCAGTCTGCGGGAAGAACTTCTCCAGAAAACTCTTAGAAAACTCCGCCCAACTGATCGGCTTGGGCAAGCGGGTCTCCTCCACAAGCCACCACTCTCGGGCGTAATCCACTAGCTGAATGCGCACCACATCAACTCTTTTGTCCTCTGGAATCTGTGCCGCAATCAGCAAATTCTCCGTGTCGACCAGCCACTGCTCGGCTGGCAACGGCTCCTCCAGACCAGTAAATGTAGTCGGACCCAAACGTCTGAAATCTGCCACGGTCCCTACCCGGTCAACTGGTCTAGCTCCAGCGTTGTTTACAGACTGCCGAATGGCCTGCAAACCTTCCTGAAACAAATCTGCTTGCTGCTGGATCAGCTCAGTATGCCTCTTCTGATTTTCCAGCATTCCTCGTATTACACCCAACATGGCGGCTTCGTCCACACGCCTCTGATACGTCTTGAAATTCTTATCTGCCATATTCCTGAAATCGAAACACCCAACATTAGCATGATTATAGATTCAATATATAGATCAAGGCTAGAACTCCAAGATACTTAAATAGAGTACCGCATTGTAACTATGCCGCGGTATCATAGCCACAATTACTTAACTCTACCCAAGTCGCCCAAGTCCTAGGGATAGCAAGAAGTCAGGTTTTCGAGTCGACATGCAAAGTAAGTTTGCACGTCGTAAAAGATATAATCAGGAAGAATATGATTCAAGAATGGTAAAAGGGTCAAGGTGGTAGGACATGTTTCCTAAACACGGGTATTCTGATTCGTGTATTGGGTACAATACCCAACTACAAAAGAATCAACCCAACTAACCTAGGCTCTGATACCAAAAGAACCATGTCACGCCCCGCTTCCCAGAGTACGCAAGATTGGGCACGTGACATAGCCAACCATGCTACCTGTGGGTAGGAAGTATCCATCCACAGTTATATTACGGCTGTAGAGATATCAAGAACAAGATAAAACTATCTAATACATGTCCACAATCCAGAATAACAATAGTCAATGATAAATAAATGCGGAAGCAAATGATCCAATACAATAACAGAAAAGTATGTCCCATAATGCGGGCTCACATCTGGAAATAAAAATGCAGGAAATAAACTAACCACTACAGAACTCACAACTCAGCCTGCTGGCTGAAGTACTCCTGCTCGGACAGCGACAGTGGTAAAGAATCTGGGCCATGCAAAACCCAGACGTCAGCGCGTCATGTCAACCAGTAATATAATATGAACAGTGTAATAGGCAATGCAGAAATAAACATGAATAAAGCAATAGTATGAAACAAGCAGTGCAGGGTAGTGTGCAGTGGGTAACTAAACTGTTCTATCAGGTTTTCTATTCTAAAGTCTTTGAAATCAATTTGAGTAATCCTCCATGTAACTCAAAGGATATGTCCCGTTACCCCCCGGGACCACGGATCAGGAATATGGGAACCAATGGTGGTTCTGTCCCGTTGCCCCCCGGGACCACGGATCAGGAAAATGTAAGAGTCACGAATGGCTCTGTCCCGTTACCCCCCGGGACCACGGATCAAGTAATACCCTTTTAAGTTACACTTTAGTTTACACTTTTGACTTCCCCATACCCCCAATCTATATGTGTCAGGTCAGGTATTCAGTAGTCAAGAACTAATGCCAACACAAGATCAGGTAACAGTAGGTTTGTCTAGATAGACAACAAGATTGGTCCATGAGGACTCCATGTCAGGTTTGTTGGCATTAGGCATGAGATCAGGTAATAGGTCCGGTCATGGTACATCGGGTCAAGTCAAGGTAAACGGTACCATGTCAGGTGCATCGTGTAGCAATGTCAAGTCAAGGTACGAACACATCGTGGGTGTACTTACAAGCAGATATATAAATGAACAGGGGATTGACAGCAGAAAATAAGAAATAAATTAAACAACAATAAGCAGTTCATTCAATCACAATAGTGCATTAATGCAGTGCAGCCGTTTATTATATTAACCGGTTTTGAGCACCCTTAGCGGTGCGACAGATTAAACGATGATGCGTTACAGTTATATCAACCTTTGATTACGAATGTCCGAATATAATAGAACTACATGTGTAAAGGCTATCATCCATTAAACAGTAAAATGTGATTAACAGGTAAACTTCGTTATCAGGGTTAAAGTGGCAAACTGAAATTTTTAGGTTAACTGTAAAATGATATATGTCATATTACAACCCAATGAGAAAATAACTATACCGAGTTAAGTTTTGCGGGTTCAATGAGTCAGAACATATATAATTGTATAGTATAGCATGTAGCAAGTGGTACTTGCCTCGACGGGTCGTGAACCGGGAAAAACGGAACGTAACATCGGCGGGGAAACTCTCGACGGACGCACAGTTCACGGATTGAACCCAAACAACGAACAATGGGACCACGCGGACCGGGGTACCTTGCTGGAACGTCGGATCACGTCGTCGGCATCGCCGGATTCCGGCGAGAAAGAGAATAATGAAACATCAAGTTGTGCAAACAATAATACAAAGGAACCAGAGCAAAAGGGAGGAGGGAAAGGAGTAGAAGGCTTACAGGGGTTGCGGAGGTCGTGACAGCGATGGGGTCGACGGCGGTGGGGCGCCAGCGAGGAGGTTTCCGGAGACGGCTAGGGCTGCGGATAATGGAAAAGGAAAGAAGGTGGAGAGGGAGAGGAAGTGGTCGGGTCTGGTGCGCGCAGGTGAAGAGGAGGTGCCGACGGTAGCGCGGGTGACGACGACGAGGGTCGCCGACGATATTTCCGGCCAACCAGAGAAGGCACGAGGGTTGCTGTGGGGTCCCTGTTGCGGCGCCGAGCACACGGGAGAAGGAGGGGATGTCGAGGTTGGCACGAGGGCGAAGAGGCGAAGGTGATGGTGGCGGTGGCGTCGGCGTTGGGGCTGCGGCGGCGACGGGCACAGTGGCTAGGGCTAGGGTCGATGGGTTCGCGATGAATACTGTTCTCGTGAGAGGAAACTTATATATACATATGGGGAAGAGAGAGAGAGAGTTAGAGATTAGAGAGAGAGAGACGTGAGAGATGGGGAGAGAGAGATAGGAGGGGGCCCACGGGGTAAATAAAGCCTCGTGATTGGCTGATAGTGATTTAAGGGGGTTAGAAAAATTTTAATTAAAGATTTCCAGATTCATTTTAACAGTAGGATCTCTTATATATATATAGTTTCGATTATAATATTAATTGGGAATTTTGGCGCTAAATGAAACCTTTCCAAATCGCGTCCGGGTTGGGTCCAAAAATTCGAAATTCAAATAATAGGATTTTAAGCGGGTTCCAAATTTTAAAATGAAATGTTTTATGATTAAAAAGCATACCCCCAAGTCGGCCACCTATACACGAGCGTAGTCGTCCAAACTCGCCCGTTTCACCGAACGGAACGAGAACTCGACGCACGGATGCTACCACGCGGCTAGGGGTGACGAGTAAGCCAAGATAGATATTTTTAATTTTATTTTAGGTGTTAAAATTTGTTATATGCAGAAACGACTTAGCCAGATAAAATTTTACAGTAAGACCCAAACAAGCCAGATAAATAAAATGAGTAATATCTAATGCTCAACCAATAACAGAAAAAATAGTAGTATTGGGCTCGGGTGTTACATGCTGCCTCTGGTGTTCACTATCCATTGAGGCTAACACGAGGCACTTGGCTCTCGCACAATCCTTTTTCCATGTGTGACGGATATCCATATTTGCGACGGTGGAACTTGGACCTAGGACGGCGGGGTTTTTTATAGTAAGGAGGTAGTTTAGCTTGTCACATGTAAGTGTCATCTGGACATACCGTAGCCAATCAATATAGTTTGGCCCAGTCAAATTGTTAGCTAATAACCTATGTCCGGTCATTGTGGTCGCTACAATTAAGAGAGAGAGAAGAAACACTTAGCATGATACTCTTGCAAGTTTAGATTGGTTATTAATTTATCTAAACAGGATGGCTCCCACTGTTCTCTCGAATCCTTCCTCAAACCTTAAAATAAGAATTAGTTAGGATTAATCTCACTTTTACAATTCTTGCTTAACCTTTCAGCAGGCTGGTGTTGGTACTTCGAGGGAGGTTTTCCAACGCTTTCGCGAAGTTCCTTCATTATATAACCTCTTTTCCCTGGAGGTGTAGTCCCGCTAACACCGTTCTAGACACCTACTTGGTTTATAGCATTGATCATTTAGTGAAAAAATCTCCTGAAGAGTAGTGCATACTCACAATAGGATCGGTATCCAAATATCATTGTGTGATAACCAAGAAGGAAGACTACTATGGTTATCACACTCCAAATGGTATGCAACACTAGCAAATTTCAGTACTTTAGAAACCCCCGATGTGGATTTTTGCTCCATGCTCTTATGACCTTGACGAAGGCCAATATATCATAAGTCACATGTCAAGTTCTACCCATCATTATCCAAGTTAATTTGAGCCCACTCGTGCATACCCTTGACGAAGGCCAACATAGTAGTACGACTATCCCAAACCAATGCATCTATCTATACTACATATGAATACCCAGCAGCTACCAATCACTATACCATGGCGAAGGTCAAAATACATAGCTTGAATACTACAGAATATTCATATGAAATGACGGAGGGCTACAGATGGTTTTGGAGAAATCATGAACGTAGTGAACTTGATATAATCGAAGGAACCATGATAGCTTTTTAAAAGGAGTGGTTTAGGCTCCGCATTTAAAATTGCTTTTTGAAGAAAACTGAGTGGTTTTGAAATTGTTCCAACGATTAAGTTTTGGTTTGTTTTATCTTGCATTAATCTTTGTTAATGCGGTCCCATCATTTACAAATCATATCATTGCAGCAAAAGAAACGAAAATACAACGTACGCTTATACCATCCGCATTCGCCACTGGGCCCCGTCTAACACCGTTAGGTTACTTAACTAACGCCAAAGCGGGGGCTGGACTAGCATGGGTGCAAAACATAAGCAACGTCTATTATATATATATATATATATATATATATATATATATATGCATTCGTCTTACGTAGGGGTGGTAATTGAATGAGCCAGCTCGTGTTCAATTAGGGTTCAGCTCGGTATTAGCTCGTTTAAGCTCGGTTCATTTATTAATGAGCCAAACATGAGCCAGAAAGTCTGGCTCGTTTATTAAACGAGCCGAACTCGAGCTCGGTCAGGCTTGTTCGATATTGACTCGAGTTCGGCTCGGTTAAATAGTTTGAAAAAAAATTAGATCCTATACAACCCTCAGGACACTTAAATCAATTAAGAGGCATTATATAAAGTGCAACTGAGGTGAATATAATCCATGCTTTTGATGTTAATTTTTTTTAATCTTTCCATATCTTAAAGCACTGGGTCTTTAGGTTCTATGATTGTTGTCTCCGGCCTAACCTCTTACAAAATACTTTCATATTTTCTTCTAAAACCCCTATAATGGCCATTGATCTATCTTCAGCTTCCACCAAACGCCTCTTTGTCGTTTTCCTTTCAGAAATCGTCTAATAGAATCCGAGCGACTCTGGCTCGTTTAAGGCTCGTTAAGATAACGAGCCGAACATGAGCCAGACCTGCTCAACTCGAGACGAACTCGAGCTGAGCCGAGCTTGGACAAAGGTCGGCTCGTTCAAGCTCGGCTCGGTTACACCCATGACTCTCACGCAATAATAGGCATTCCAGATCACAGATGAATATATTGGATATACTAGAAATTCCGCATTTCGTTTAAGCCTGTAACGAAAGACGGATTCCATGGTCGTGATGAATAGCCAAACCCCACGCTAGACCCCTACGGGTGCGGCAAACTACCCGCCAAATTCCCGAAGTGAAGCAGCCTCCCTCAGAAAAATGAGTAGGCCACTCGGCACTTCAAAGAACCCGGTAGTTTGTGCACCCCACCTTGGGTCTATCCTAGGAGCAGAAAATAGTAAAAGAAATAATATACAACGGTGGCTACAACCTCAACCCGGATGTGACCCGCAAAATAATATTACATCACTTTTACAAATTACATGAATGAAAGAAAAGAAAACACTCTTCTCATATCCCCCGGCTATTCATCCACGACGATCCAATAAAATCCATATCCACAAACCAAATATCACATATATGTGCAACCCCAAACTAACCGACATATAGCAATTAGTTGAAGTTTACAAACACATATATCAAACACAGAAGAACCCGATTAGCCAAAGTACTTAGAATTTCGATCAATAACCAAATTTGAATCTACCCCAAGTACAACACTGCACACAAAAGATACTGGGAAGAAACAAAATATCCCAAAATTCATAACACCACAGTGTAGACACACTGAAGAAAACTGAGTCGACTTGGCGTCGACTTGGCGTCGACTCGGCCGCAGAACCGCGGCGAAAAGCATGGTTTCGCCGCGCTTCCGCGGCGGTCTCAGCGAGTTACGAACTCTTCTTTCTTGAGTGTTCTCAAAAAAGCCTGCACGTATTTTTAAGGCCCCCGAAATGATTTTTGGACCAGATTTTAAAATCGACAGAAAGTGCATTTTTCGGATGTAATTTTGGGATTTTTCCGCGATCGAATTTTTTAAGACTTTGCTAAATAGCTAGTTAAGGTTTTGTAGGCTCTGATACCACTGTAAGCCCATGTCGCGTACCCCGCGGTTCGCGGGGAGGCGGAATTTACAAAAAAACGATGATTTTGACTACGCAACACCGGCTATAACTCCAGGATCTTTACTAAACCCTTAACTAGCTAATCTATCTGGAGGTTTAACTACTCTGTAGAATGGTTATACCTCCAAGATTGAGTCCTTCAGGTCTTCTAGTGTTCCTCTCCAAGGCTCCTCGGTGATCGGATCGGGTTTGCTCCATCGGCCTTCTCTTATCAAAGATGATCTACCGTGAGAGAATGTGCTCCAAGCTTCAATCTCTAAATGAGGTAACTAAGGTAGATGGTTTGCTAAACCAACTAGCCTTAGAGATGTATAGAATGCTAATGGATTGTTTGTCTCACTAAACCCTTGTCTCACAATATATGTGAAGGTTGGGGTTTAGTTAGAAGAAGAAGAAGATGGAGGAAACCTAGAGTGCTCAAGAGAGGAGAGCAACTCAAGAAAATCTCAAGAGAATAGAATGAACCATCAAGTGACAACCAAATGTAGAGAATGGCTAAGTATTAGCTCAATCATACAAGCATGCAATATTTCTTAATAAGAAATACCACCCATGCTTGAATAGTAAGTCCAAATATAATAATACTTAAGCCATTCTTCACACCATGCCTCACAAAGTCTCCTCCATTTCCACCTCATTAATCCATTTGGAAAATGGATAATACAAATAATGAGGTGGCACCTTCTAGAAGCATGCCTTGACAAATTACAAGAATTCCCCTCTCACCGTATATACATACCCGTATCCATATTCCGAAAATTACGGATACACTGAGACGATAACAATCCAATAATACAATACTAAGATCCGGCTTAAACCAAAGCCCACTAGTATTGTCCGCCCGATCAGCATCCGTGTACAAATACACGTACGTGATCGAAGCCCAGTCGTAAAACCATACGACTTCTACATCAATTGCCTGAAGCAGGGAAACCCTCTGTGTGAGACTCTAAAGACTCGACAGTACGCTGGCAGTGGGTTTAACCACAAGCCGTCAGCGGTACTAGCTGCACGTAACGGCTACCCAGGTATCTGTCGATAAGAAGATCGATGGGCAAACTCACCCGGACTCCTACTGAGCCTATCGGTGACAATATCCGTACAGTCCGGTCTGTTCGTCTGAGATACTCGCATATCCGCCTAGGGGGATGGTAAGCGTCAGACCCCTAACAGTGTGATAAGTCATGCCGGAGAAGAGCCCAATACACTATGAGAAACTACTGGAGTATCTTACCAGTATTTCTCGACTGCCCTTGCCAGGGACTTTGTGTAATGGCTTTCCGAACACTGCGCGATATCAACCCCCAATACCGGGACATACGAATCCTATCTGATCGCTACTGTCTTCAAGTGCTTCGGGACTACACCCAACTACTACCTGTCTGCAAGACTCCTTTGAGCCATGGTAGGGTAGTAATCAAAGTGGAGTGGGAACACACTTGAGACGAAGTAGCGATGGCAAGTCAACGGACTAAGCTATACTCATGCCACCTGGGAACTACTACCTGACGATAAGTATAATACCAACAAGCAGTTCCCGTCGAGTCCTGTCCAGTGTAACTCACAACCCAGTGAGCACCTGTATACCTTCTCCAGTACTTCGTACTTATGGCTGTGGGACAGACCATATCCCCTGCTGGGATTAGAAGCGTACACACTAGTCTACTCCGGAGTATCGATGCCCTATCTCGATAATCCAACGACTAGGGGCCTGTATAAGGATGTGCTTATAGACTACCCAGCCCCCACGAGTGTGATTGTCATCACAACGCTGGTAGTCAAGCAAATGTCTTAAGAACTCTACCAATATATATAAGCGATAGGCTAAAAGAAACACATGCACATATTGAGGTAGAATCAAACCAGATAGCATACTACCATATCGAGCAAGACTGTTATTATAACTGTGAAATATCCTAAGTATCCAATATGTAATATACAATCCAATATGATACAATAAGGGCCTCTAGGACATATATCACTAACAGTCTAGATAGACATAAGTCTCTTATGTTGGCATTAGATAGATATTATTCATACCTGACTTGGAAAACGAAACTTGGGGTAATGGAAAAATCAAAAGTATAACTGAAGTGTAACTTAAAAGGATATTACATTTTTCCGTCTTTCCGGAGGGTAATAGAACAGAAACATTCTTGATTCATACATCTTACATCCGTGATCCTGGAGGATAACGAGATATATCTTGTGTCCGTGGTCCCGGGGGATAGCAGGATATATACTTTTGAGTTACATGGAAGAGTACATTCATTAGTTTCAAATACCTATAGGATAGTTAACCTAGAAACAGACCTTAGGATACACATGACATATTTGACTACCTATAGCCCGCTGTTATAACATCTGTGATTGATTTTGTTTATACTCATATCTCACTCTTATACGTAATATCATATATAGCACACTGTTCAGTTTATTATTATAATTATTATGATATTTATGACGCACTGACGTCTGGGTTTTGCATGGCCCGGTTCTTTTAACCTTATCGCAGGAAGATCAAAAATACTTTGACAGGAAAACCGAGCAGTGAAGAGCTTTCCGCCGATTTAGTTTAGTGATTCTTTAGATTTATTTTCTAGTTTTAGTTTTGTCGTTGTGATTCCATAAGAGACGAGATTAGGATATTATTTATTTTGTTAGATCTTTATTTGTTTCCGCTACCTTCGTTATTATTTACTGTTGCAGTTCGGACATATGATAGGCATATATTTATTTACTGTTCTTGATATCTGATTGACAGTCGTAATATAACTATGGAAGGATATTTTCTCACCATAAGTAGTATGGTTGGTTTTGTCATGTTCCGTATTTACGTATTTTGGGAAGCAGGGCGAGACAAATTGCGGTTATTAATCCTAGTATAGTCAACCAGCATTCGACTTGGATTTACCAAGTCTTAAAGTCACATTGGCCATTGAACTTTTCGGGTTTTATGGAACTGGAGTCGTTGTCCTTTACTATATGGATAATAAAAATGTGTTAGAATTTAAAAGGATGAATATGAATATCCGGTATGGCTTAACAAATAGACTAATCCTTAATATTAATATTCGCTTTTAATTTGGAATTACTAGTAACAAGAAAATAGTGCAGTCAATATCTGTAAGATAATCTTTGAGGGGAACATACTCAACAAAGTAGACCAATCGGAATCATGGTGTCGTTACCGAATATCTAGTTACAGATTAGTATATGCAATAATAATTAAGTAAATTAATATTAAACAGATTAATTAACAGATGACTACTAATAGATTAGTAATTAAATATCCAGAATAATTATTTATAAGTTACAGACTATGCAAATTCTAATTACAATTAGAACTAGAATATCAATTACAGATCCTAATTTAAAATAATTACCGATTAAAGATTAGATTAAACAGATTTGATTTAAACAAAACGAATTAAATAGATCGGTATGTTTCTTAGATTGTTGGAAAAGTTATGTTGTTTAAATCGTTTTATCTAAAAAATAAATATAAAAAAAAAACACTAACCTTTGTAAATCACAAAGTATGAAAATGAGGTTTATGGGAAAGTGGCATGCATTTGAGTGCACTGACCTAAAAAAGATATCGTCTCCTTCTTGGCAGATTTACAGCGGTGATTCAATTCCAAGATACAACCCCCAGCCCTTCTGATACTCTGGCTTGCACAAGTCGTCGAAGCAGCGTTAGTATCCTTCTCTGTTTCGAAGTTAGATGTCTGAATGCAATGGATAAAGTGAGAAAGAAAAAGAAAGAATTTGTGTGCGTTCTCTGGTTCTTGGTATTTCATATTTGCCTTCAAAGAATGGTTTTATATAGCCTCCCAAACGGTTGGAACTGAACGGACATTGCCGATAGTTGAAACCGTTTGTGAATCGACGGTTGCAACCGTCCCTGAAAACCGTTCGCAACCGTTCGTGGGAATTACCGATGGGAAACTGTTGGTGAAAACTATTTTGCGACGGTTGAAACTGTCGGTGAAAAACGTTTCAAAATATAATTGATAAATAAAATGTTTGGCAAAAATATATACTAATATAATAAGTTTGGACTTTTGTACTTTATGCATTTGCTCCAGAACTTGCTACATAAGCAACAGTAGTGTGGATTGTAATAGACATGTGCTAATCATCTTCTACACTTCTAGAATAATACAACTAATCAAACCTACAACTCCAAACAGACCCATGTAGCATGCGATTTAAATATATTTATATTAGATTAAAACCAAATATTATAGTTCATAGGCATAATGAGTGAACATAATTAATCTAAGCAAACATACGATTTCATAAAATTGAAATATGACATGTGGTGCCTAATTATGTACCCCTAAAGAATAAATTACTTTGCTCCAAGTACAATAAGCTATCAAGTAAAAACTACACCATGATAATATTCATTTGATTGCATTTGGGTTCAATCATACCAAACTATTAGAAATTGGACTTTTTTTTATCAGGGAAAGATATTTGAGTGGAGACAAGGCTTGCCAAAGGCGGCGGCGCCGTTCGTCGAGCAGCTGGTCAGTTCAATGAGCTTGGCAAATAGAAGCAAAGGACAAGGACTGTTGAGACCTCAAAGCTGGGGATCGATATAGTATTGCGGAAGAAGAAGAGGACAACTTACTTTAGCTTGTATTCTCTTTTCGCATTTTAACCAGGTGCTGTAATGCTATAATAAGTATAGAACGAAAAAAGATAATCAACCTGCTGATAGATTATCATTTACCTCTTTGGCTCAAGTCATGCCCAAGGGATGGATGTTCGCTCCTTTAGCAAAACTTTTCCTTTTTCCCTTCATGTAGACTCTCCAACAGGTTCAGGGATATACCGCGGGCTTCTCTTTGATCGACTGAGCTTAAACTGGGTAACAAATAAGGTAGTTAATCCTACTGCTATATAACTGGTCCAACTGGTTTGTAGCAAAACTCAGACGGTGGTGAGATATTATCATATATTCCAATACCTTATTGTTTGTGTTTATTTGTTAAGTTTTACGCGCCCTCGGAAAATTGTTAGCATATTTACACTTTACGTCGTTGAGCATGAGCCCCATGTGAGGGGGTGCTAAGTCCTAATTTTTGCTTCATACACATTTGTGAGCATATTATATATCCACCATTGTGTTTATTGTTAAGAAATACTTGTTACAATGGAGGCATAACACCTGAATAAATCAATAGTCACCTGGAATCCATATACAAAAGAATTAGCGAGGAATATATTTAGAGGCTTCCCCTGCAAAAAGAATTAATCACCCAAGTAAATAGGAAATTATATGTAAATGAATTCACATACTGCGGAAACAGAATATGCCTCACATTAACAGAAGAAATTTGCAGAGAAAACATAAATTATAACAAATACGATACCTGCAGGCGCTTCACTGCATCAACGAAAACAAACTCCTGTAATTAACGCAGAGTGTACTAAAGTTTTAAATATTCATAATCACGTCATCTAAGCCTTTTATCATCAACTAAATTCAGGCCTTGAAAGGCTCCGCGTACTTTTTGAAAATTTACAGGCAGCTGTAAGAATCACTCAACCTCTAAGTTTTGGTGCAAAATTTCTTCCCAGCAAACAATATATAGGGTTATTAAAGCGCTCCGCGTGTATGTGAAAATTGGACATGTATATAAATTTGACAGAGAGGTGATTTTGAAAAAGAGTTATCTTAGGGTAAAAAAGATTTAAATTTCGATAACAAAATGGACAGAGGATGGTATCATAATATATTCTGAATATTGAGGTGCAGCCCCTTGACTATAAAAGGGATCGTACTTAGATGATATCATTAATCAACAACAAAAAAATTGAAATACTGAAAAAAATCCATTAGCCAAAATAGAGAATTGGAGATGTCCACCATATATATGAACTTTCATTAAGTGTCCAAGATAAAAAAAATTTACACATGTCTTCAATATATATGTTATTCAAAATATACACACGTGCAAAAATACTGGTATTTTAGAGTTCAGAGAGAGTTTTTAGAAATTTTTAGAAATTTCTTTGAGATTTTTCAGATTTAAAACGGATTTATTAGAATTTTTTTGTTGTAAGAAAGGATTTTAAATTCGATTTTCCATAAACAATATCGTCGCTGACATTCAGACCCCTGCCCTACATCATATCAAAATTTAGAAGCATTTGGATTTACGGTTAGAGAAATAAAAATTCGACAAGTCGTATTTTCTATACCGACTTGTACTTTCTTTATGGATTTACCGCTGTGTGATAGACGCTTAGTGTGTCTATATCGAAAAGGAGTGTTTCTCGGTATAGATACGTTGCGGGTCTCATCATGTTCCCGCTGTTGTCTATTTATTTTGGGAAACAGAACATGACAAACAAGTTCATTGTTATCAATAAGTACATACTAACCACAATTTTTAAAATATGAAAATTGTATATTATCAAATTTTAATCTAGTTTTCTCCGATATTTGCTCGATATATGGTTTTTCTTATCAAGGAAAAAAATAAATGTAATGTTTTGCTTTGTCGTTAAATTCAAAAATCGAAAGAGAAAAGATAAAATCCTGTAAGTAATCAAAACAAAAATAATAAAGATGAATACAAAATAAAAAATATATAATTATATATAGAAGGAATTGTAATAAATAATTTAATAAACAAGTTTGATGCCAAAACACTTTTTTAGGTTTTATGAAAAAGTTACGAAATATAATCCAATTAATTAAAACATAAATAAAAATTAGACGAGATCTAGAAGAAAAAAGTATTCTAAGATTTTATGAAAAAAATTGCAATGTATAATATAATCAATCAAAATATAGAGAAGAATGAGATGGGACTAGGGAAAATAACTTCTTTTTAGGGTTCCGTGAAGAAGTTCAAAAAATATAATATAATAAATCAAAATCTAAATAAAAATGAGATGAAGAATAAAAAGAAAAGGATGAAGATATCTCAAAGTCGAAGCATAAAAAAAAGTCTCCGCGTTTTTTTTTTGGATTTTAAAAGAAAAATTTGTTTATGTTGCAAATTCTTAAAACAATAGAAAAAAAATTACCAACTCAACAACAGACAAAACAATAAAAAATTACAGATGTGGCTTCATTTCCAAAGGTTTGGAATTAAAGATAAATTGGAAATTTTTTCTCCGTTGAATAGTTATTCGGGTATTCCGCAGTTCGGGCAAGAGGCTGGGGGTCAAGGGGCCAACGGCCTTCTTGTGGGGTAACGGGTGAGCATGTCAAAAATTTATTTTCTGGAATTGATTCAAATCCATTAATAGATTAATTCTGCACCAGCTGGCAATAAATAGATAAGTGATTGTAATGATATATTGATTTTTCATGTTAAACAAACAAAAAAAGGAAATAGTATCAATTCCGCGCTTATTTACTTAGCAAAGAAACAAGGGTAAATTACATTAAAATACCCTTAATAAGAAACAAGGGTATATGTCGACTACTATACCTATAAGCTTTTTATGCAATTTTTTTACTATAAAATACCTCAGAAGCAATACTAAAGGTTTTTATACCGTAAAAGAAATTGTAAGGTATTTTTGTGGGACCCATTGGAGCATTGTGTCCAAGTCCTAAATGAACATGGTCCCTGTAGGGACAGCTTGGGACAAAAAATTCGTTATTTTGAAATGGAAGAAGACAATTCGAATGAGATAAACGTTTGTTATCTTTGTTGGTCTTGCATTTTTTTGGGTCAAGTGAGGAAAAGTTTCATGTTTGATTGATGAAAAATTCTTCCTAATTTAAGACGTTTCTCATGCATACTATTTTTGCTTTGCCTTTTCAACCTCATACAATTAGGGCACCTATGCTCCTGGGTTTGTAATTATTTAAATCGGTGGAATGCGGTAGGATCTTGATTCCCAAAACTATCCCACTTGCACAATCGATCACCTACCGACTTTGACATTATTGTAAACCCAAACTCTTATTTGTATAAACTAAGTTCAGAGATAAAGAGTTAAATATATTATTAGTTAAAAAATGATAAAGGTATGGTAAAGTTATAAAAAGTGTTCAAACTTGTTTTTTTTACCTAACAGAGAAGATTTATCATTGCGGCTAAAATCCTTCTTTTACTGAAAATAAAACCATCAATAAAAAGATTTTTTATTAAAACAATTCCCAATCTCAAGGGGATAATAATCACAAGTACAATATAAGGGTATATATAAATACAAAATAAATTAGGAGGATATATAAAGGAAAAAACCAATATGTAATGAATTTTTTAAATATATCCCACAAACATTTTCTTTGTATCTGTATACACCCGTTGAAATCTTCGTATTTGTTTGAAAAACAATTATACATTATTATTTGTTAGGAACTTGGCTGTTTCATGCTGCATTTATGGTTTTTATTAAAAAAATGAATCATGTAATTGAGATTTTTTTTATAAGCAATATTAATATTGTTTGAAAATTCCTGAGTCCGCCACTGTCACTAACACAGAATAATTGTTTGTTTGGATGTAAGGGCAGGAGATGGAATTGTAACCGTAAACTCAATCATTGTTTGGTTTTTGTTTGATTGAATATGGGTTTAAACTATGAATTATGGAGATAGATAGAAATAGAAATAAAAATATTTTAAAGAAAATTATTTAATTAAAAGAAGACGCGTCACTAAATCCTTTCGGATTCAACCGTCACTACTACAATATGGGGTTGCCCCTACGGACCCAGAAATCCGTAGGGACAAATATTTCTTGTCCCTACGGATTTATCCGTAGGGCCATATCGTTGTCCCTACGGTGCTTCACGTTCTAATTTTTCCTTTGGCCCTACGGTGCCGCAAGCCGGGGACCTACGGTTATGTCCGTAGGGGTATCTACATAGGTTATTAATAAAAAAAAGCACAGAAAAATTATATTCATCCTTCCCAAAATTCTCTCTCTCGACCTCCCGCGCTCTCGTCGTCTGTTCCCGCCTTTCGTCGCCACCGCGCTCGCGAGCCTGCGCCAGCGATCTCGTCACCACCGCTCTCGTCGCCACCGCTCTCGTCGCCTGTTCCCAAATTTCTCTCTCTCGACCTCCCGCGATCTCGTCGCCTGTTCCCAAATTTCTATCGTCTCCTCCACCGCGCGCACGCTTGTAAGTAATTTTCAAATAATTTTTAATTTTGACGTAGTCTAGGGTTTAGGCCAGGTTCGGGTAGGGGTGAGGTCATCGGCGTCGGCGTCGGCATCGGCATCGATCGGGTTCGGTTAGGGTTAGGGTTAGGTTGTGGGGTTCGGTTGGGGTTGGGGCTGGGGCTGGGGCTGGGGCTGGGGTTTGGTTGGGGCTGGGCTGGGGCTGGGGCTGGGGCTGGGGTTTGGTTTGGGTTAGGGTTGGGGCTGGGCTGGGGCTGGGGTTAGGGCTCGGTTGGGCTGGGGCTGGGGTTGGGGCTGGGGCTGGAGGTAGGGTTCGGTTAGGGTTAAGGATATTGGCCAAAAACTCTCTTCAAGAGATTAACCCGTATCAATATTGGAGTAGTGAGTTTTAACGATGGTGAACTGAGTCCGCCAATGGAGAGCGGCCGTTTTGCAGCGGGAGGCTTAGCATATATAAGCAATATACGATTTACAAATAATAGCGGTAATCTATATAAACAACGAGATAATGATTTTCAAATTGGCCAAGTTAGACCCGACTGTTACTCCATTGACAATAGCCATCCTATAGATATCGTATATTTTGGTGGCCCTGAAGGGAGTAAAACATAATGTAAATGATGCACTCTTGCAAATGTGTTATCTTATTGAATAAAAAAGTTGCAATTGGGATGCTATTATTAGTACATGAGAATAATTTTTGTTGGATTCTATCATTACACATGCATCACAAGCTCTCGACAAATTTATTTACTCCGCCTCATAGAAATACAAGTTTTATACCAGTAAAGAACCATGAAAATTTGCGATTGGTTATGATAGGTTGTGGAACCTCACAGTGCCATAACTTTGTTGAAGGATCTCAAAAGTTTTATCATAAACCATTTTAATGCAAAAGCTAAATTTGATTGCTTTATCACAAGCTCTCTTCATCCTTGATAATTGATTCTTTTGAAGCATCATAACTATGTTTTGCGTTAATGTATTTGCAATGTTGTAAATATGTGATTAGTTTTATGGCTTGACTTTAATAGATCTATATTCCTCTGTTTTTCCCTTGCTTTAGAGTTGAACATGATCTTTTAATAGCAAATATACTGCCCTTTAGAATTCAGATATGAACCGATAAGAAGAGATGATTGTTATCATATTAACGGCCACTTATAAAATTTCTCAAATCTTGATCTCAATAGTTTAAAATCATGTTACACATACAACACGAATGCACAACAAACGCATAATTAGAGAGCGCTGTTCAGGTTAAAACCAATATATGATACTCGATGATAATATGAAACCTTCATATTCCCATCGATACTCATATATGAAACTAAAAGCGCCACTTAGTCCCCGTCTATCGGTTAACATACGTGTGATGCTCGTCGTGACATAGAACTATACGAAAGTTGTTAAATATCGAACGGTATAGCTCGATACTAACAACCGTCGTATAGTCTACGTGACGAGAAAATTCAATCGTATGGTAACCCATAGATTTGTCCCATGTGGACAAGTTAAGAATGTATAAAGCAAACGCCTTCATTCACTTGTGTTTTCATCCGTTGCCAAATATTTCGTCGGTACCTTTCCGCTGGTTCTCCGTGTACAAAGATAGATTAGATGTTCATTTCAACGTTGTTTCACAGGTTTGAAATGATTATCTATTCTATTACAGTGTACTCGGAGAACAGCGGGGAGGTGCTGCCGAAATTTACTCGAAACGGTTGAAAGCACAAGTGATGGGCGTTCTCTCTATACATTCTTAATGGGATAGAAGCCTACCCCCGACAGCCGGAACACACACATACAACAAGAATACACAACAAACGCATAATTAGAGAGCGATTCGAGATATTCAAGTTAAAACCGATACTCGATGATAATATGAAACCTTCATATTCTCATCGATACTCATATATGAAACTAAAAGCGCCACTTAGTCCCCGTCTATCGGTTAACATACGTGCGATGCTCGTCATGACCTAGAACTATACGAAGGTTGTTAAATATCGGACAGTATAGCTCGATACTAACAACCGTCGTATAGTCTACGCGACGAGAAAATTCAATCGTATGGTAACCCATAGATTTGTCCCGTGTGGACAAGTTAAGAATGTATAAAGCAAACGCCTTCATTCACTTGTGTTTTCATCCGTTTCGAGATATTTCGTCGGTACCTTTCCGCTGGTTCTCCGTGTACAAAGATAGATTAGATGTTCATTTCAACGTTGTTTCACAGCTTTGAAATGATTATCTATTCTATTACAGTGTACTCGAAGAACAGCGGGGAGGTGCTGCCGAAATTTACTCGAAACGGTTGAAAGTACAAGTGATGGGCGTTCGCTCTATACATTCTTAATGGGATAGAAGCCTACCCCCGACAGCCGGAACACACACATACAACAAGAATACACAACAAACGCATAATTAGAGAGCGATTCGAGATGTTCAAGTTAAAACCAATATATGATAATATGAAACCTTCATATTCCCATCGATACTCATATATGAAACTAAAAGCTCCACTTAGTCCCCGTCTATCGGTTAACATACGTGCGATGCTCGTCGTGACCTAGAACTATACGAAGGTTGTTAAATATCGGACAGTATAGCTCGATACTAACAACCGTCGTATAGTCTACGCGACGAGAAAATTCAATCGTATGGTAACCCATAGATTTGTCCCGTGTGGACAAGTTAAGAATGTATAAAGCAAACGCCTTCATTCACTTGTGTTTTCATCCGTTTCGAGATATTTCGTCGGTACCTTTCCGCTGGTTCTCCGTGTACAAAGATAGATTAGATGTTCATTTCAACGTTGTTTCATAACTTTGAAATGATTATCTATTCTATTACAGTATACTCGGAGAACAGCGGGGAGGTGCTGCCGAAATTTACTCGAAACGGTTGAAAGCATAAGTGATGGGCATTCGCTCTATACATTCTTAATGGGATAGAAGCCTACCCCCGACAGTCAGAATACACACATACAACAAGAATACACAACAAACGCATAATTAGAGAGCGATTCGAGATGTTCAAGTTAAAACCAATATATGATAATATGAAACCTTCATATTCCCATCGATACTCATATATGAAACTAAAAGCTCCACTTAGTCCCCGTCTATCGGTTAACATACGTGCGATGCTCGTCGTGACCTAGAACTATACGAAGGTTGTTAAATATCGGACTGTATAGCTCGATACTAACAACCGTCGTATAGTCTACGCGACGAGAAAATTCAATCGTATGGTAACCCATAGATTTGTCTCGTGTGGACAAGTTAAGAATGTATAAAGCAAACGCCTTCATTCACTTATGTTTTCATCCGTTTCGAGATATTTCATCGGTACCTTTCCGCTGGTTCTCCGTGTACAAAAATAGATTAGATGTTCATTTCAACGTTATTTCACAGCTTTGAAATGATTATCTATTCTATTACAGTGTACTCAGAGAACAGTGGGGAGGTGCAGCCGAAATTTACTCGAAACGGTTGAAAGCACAAGTGATGGGCGTTCGCTCTATACATTCTTAATGGGATAGAAGCCTACCCCCGACAGCCGAAACACACACATACAATAAGAATACACAACAAACGCATAATTAGAGAGCGATTCGAGATGTTCAAGTTAAAATCAATATATGATAATATGAAACCTTCATATTCCCATCGATACTCATATATGAAACTAAAAGCGTCACTTAGTCCCCGTCTATCGGTTAACATACGTGCGATAATTTATTTTTTTCAACGACAAACGCACACACAAAGCATATACACGGATTTTTTCCTTTGTCAGTAACTATCCCGTTCTTATATTTCTCAATATAGTCAGCATAACCTACAATTTATATGTTATACAGTCTAACATGGCCCATGAGTACGTCAGAGTTAAGGACTGGATGCATGTGGATTGGAAACAACGTATGCAACCTAAGTTTGTCGCAGGAGTTGCTGCTTTCCTTGAATTTGCATGCGCACATAATAAGATCATAATAGAGAAGATTCTCTGTCCGTACGATAGATGTGGCAATAAGTACTGGCAGAAGGTAGAATTGGCAGAGCATCATATTGTAAAACATGGGTTTACTAGACTTTATACAACTTGGAAATATCACGGGGAAGGAGAAGAATGCAGTACTGTGGCAGAAGAAGAAGGAGAATACGATAATGCGGCAGGAGAAGAAGAAAAATTCGGTAATGCGGCAGGAGACGGAAATTTATTTCCATCAGAAGAAATGGAGGATATGGTAGAGGCTGCCCTAGGTGAATCTATTCGTACCGAAGATGACATTCCTTCCGGTCAAGGACCACGTGCGGATAAATATGAAAATTTCATGAATGATGCTAGGAAACCAATTTATGAGAATGCGAAGTATTCGACCCTCTCATGGTTCGTCCAACTTTTCCAGATTAAGTGCCTAAATGGATGGAGCAACAAGTCATTCACAATGCTTCTTTCGTTCTTGAAAGATTCTATGCCTCCGGGAAATAATATGCCCGACAGCTGGTACGAAGCCCAGAAGATGATGTCTTATTTGGGTCTAAAGTGCGAGAAGATTCAAGCATGTCCTAAAAATTGCGTGTTGTACCGGAAAGAGAATTCAGATTTGAAAGAGTGTCCAAATGCGGAGAGACCAGGTATAAGCCGAAAGATTCTGATAAGAAGCCTGATATACCTATGAAGATAGCACGATACTTTCCCATAACACAGAGGCTACAGAGGCTATTCAGGTGCATGAAAACAGCCGAGACAATGATTTGGCATCACCGTGCTCCTCCAAGCGAAAATGGAAAAATGAGCCATCCAAGAGATTCACCGGCATGGAAGGATTTCGATAGGAGGCACGCAATATTCAGTAGCGATCCTCGCAATGTCCGGCTCGGACTGGCTACTGATGGCTTCTGCCCATTCAACTATATGGCTGGAAGTCACAGCACATGGCCCGTTGTAATGATAATTTATAATCTGCCGCCTTGGTTGGTTATGGACCAATCATACTTTATAATGCCTCTTCTTATCGATGGACCAAACTCACCGGGGAACAATATCAACGTCTATCTCCGACCTCTGATTGAGAAGTTGAAATCTTTGTTTATTGATGGTGTAGAGACATATGATTCAAACACAAATACAACCTTCATACTGCATGCGGCTTTAATGTGGACAATTAATGACTTTCCTGCGTATGGAATGCTATCAGGTTGGTCCGTACATGGTCACAAAGCATGTCCTCATTGCCATGAACACACAACATCAAAATTCTTGAATTTTAGCAAGAAGGTTTGTTATTGCAGCCATCGACGTTTCCTGCCTCCAGACCACCCCTATAGGTTAGATACGATTCACTTTGATGGTCATCAGGAGCTTCTTGGACCTCCATCCCCATTGTCCGGAGAGGACGTGACTACTAAATGGGATGGTTACAATAATGTGACCTTCGGTATGGATCCGACGAAACAGGTCAAACCACAATATTGGAACAAATTAAGCATTTTCTTCGAGCTTCCATACTGGTCTACAAATTCAGTGCGTCATTGTCTGGACGTCATGCATATAGAGAAGGGAGTATCAGAGCACATACTTAACTTGCTTCTTTGTAAAGACGGGAAATTGAAAGACAACATGAATGCTCGGATGGATCTACAAGAGTGGGGAATAAGAAGTGAATTGCACCCTAGACTGGTAGCGGGTAATCCGGGCAAGTTTGTACTTCCCAATGCCGCTTATCATATGTCACAACAGGAGAAGAAAAGATTCCTGCAGGTGTTGCATGATTTGAAAGTCCCCACAGGTTTCTCAGGATCATTCCGCAAGAAAATAAAAATTGTGAAGGGAAAGATAGATGGGCTGAAAAGTCATGATCACCATGTTATCGTGGAGCACCTTCTTCCATTAGCCCTCAGGACTTCTCTTCCCGACTCGGTTGGTCTAGTAATCAACGACCTATGTTGTTTTTTCAGGGAGTTGTGTGCTAAAACATTGGAGGTTGCGACGCTGGATAAACTAGAAAATTCTATTGCGTTGATACTTTGCAAATTTGAGCGTATTTTCCCACCGTCATTCTTCGATATCATAATAAACTTGACGGTTCATCTTGCAACTGAGGCGAAGTTAGCCGGACCAGTACAATATCGATGGATGTATCCCGTCGAGAGGTACGTATAATTTTTCGTTTCGCGCAATTTAAAAATTTATTGTTGTCCTGTATGCCCGTATTTATTTATTCAACATATTCTCATTAGGTACCTCTATCATGCAAGGTTATCTTCTTGATGAAGCAACCACATTTTGTTCCCGCTATCTGGACGAGAACATTGAGACAAGGTTTAACCGACCACGAAGAATTCAAGACGGGCCATATGGTAAAACCGAGTATAAGAGGGTAGACACTATGTTTATCAACAAGATATACCGGTTTATCTTGCTTAATTGCGCATGTCTTGAACAAATTAGAGAGTAAGTTCTTTTGGATCAGTTGTTATATCTGTGTTTGTGTGTGTATGAAATGATATAATATTAATGTCACAATTATTTGTCGAAAACAGAATTCATTTTTACGAGGTACGTGAGGGGCATCCTGATTGGAACGAAGAACGTTTGGAAAAATACTATCAGGATAATTTTTGTGATTGGGTCATAGATCATGTAAGTTATTCGAATAACATTTTATTGCTATCAGTTTTAATCTAAACTTGTATCGTTATGTATTTGTCGTAAAATTTGTTTGGTTAGATCCACGATCCGAACTTGTCTGCATCATTTGAGAGTGATTCAAGATATTTAGCTCAATTTCCTAGTATGGAGGTTGCATATTACAAAGGATTTGGTGTCCTTGGATACAAATTCGAAGTTAAGGATATAGAAATATCTAGAACCACTCAGAATAGTGGGATTGCGACGGTAGGATCGGACGGTGTGATTTACTATGGGTACTTAAATTATATACTCGGCATCCACTATCCCGGACGATCAGAACCCTTTTATATATTCTAGTGTACTTGGTACGATCCGCGAACCAATACGGACAGGTAGAGAAGCAGTCTTGGGACTTGGAAAGATGAATATGGATTGACCAGTGTGAACACACTTCGATTTTACGGTCAGGACGATCCGTTTATCTTTCCGAACCAAGCATTCCAAGTATACTACTCACAGTGTTTGAAGCATCCGAGGTGGAGTGTTGTATGCCGATGGAAACCCAGAGATGTCTACGATGTCCCAGAATACGAGGAAAGCGATGAGGACGAAGAAGAGAGAAGGCTTAAAGTACTCCGACCGTCTGTTGCGAAGGACGGGTTGTCTTCGACCGATCATGAAGTTACGTGGGTTAGAAATGACATCGACGATGAAATCCAAATAGATATGTATAATGCGTCCACGAAACGAAAAAGGTTATCAGTAATGTTATATTATTACTTCACATTTTACGCTCTATACATATATAGTCAATACTTTTAATGATTGTCTAATGCGTCCACGAACCGTTTATCTAGATTTGATGACGATGTCGGGAGCAGCGAGGGGCGGCAGGAGCTCCAGCCGCGGCAGAGGCAGAGGCAGAGGCAGAGCGGTTCTGCCGCCCGGAGAGCTCCGTAGGGAGCTTCAGAGGGCCGGTCTTGCACCCAGATCGGAGACCCCTTCGGATGCCTCCTTCCGTATGGATTTTGCCACATCTCCAGGTATACTGCACGCATATCTATTTTGAATGTAATATTACAGATATTCATGCCTATTTATGTCAAAATTACTTATATTGTCAATATTTGATTGTCTAGTTGTTGGTGATGCGTCCACATCTGGGAAAGAGGCCACTCCCGCTCCTCCAGATATGTTTATATATCATATAGTGCATGTATATTTATTTAGAATGCTATATCATAAATACACACATTCTTTTTGCTCTTACTTAGCAATTTTTATTATTGTCTAGCTGTAGGTGGTGACACCACCGCACCTGCGGGTATGTTTATATATCCTATAGTGCATGTATATTGATTTAGAACGTTATATTATTGATCTACACATTCTTTTTGCAATTACTTATATAATCTATTTTTAATTGTCTAATTATAGATGGTGCGTCCACATCTTCCGCAGGGGCCACTCCTGCCACTTCCATACCCTCCGCATCGTCTGCAGGTTAGTATGAATAAAGTTAAAATATTTATTCATTTTACATATGCTCTATAGAATAAATATGAACTTCATGGAAATTTAGCGTCGATATTTATTTTCTAGTTGGAGGGGATGCGTCCGCATCCGGGACCCCGGTTTTTCCTCACCGGAGGAACTATCGTCCCGCTCGTGCTGCTGCCCGGGCCCAGGCTCGTGCGATAGTCACCGGAGGTATATATCACACTTGAATTTTCGTTTAACCTTGATTTCTTAATACAACTTTATCTTATTATTGATTGTCTTGATATTTCGTGCAGACGCAGGGCCTCCCCATCCCCAGAGGGGGACTCGAGGCCCGAATCAGTCCCAAAGGCTGAGGCCTGACAGAGCTAGGGGGGAGGCAGCATTCCCCCTTTTTTTTACCCTTGACTATCGCTATACCGGTCCTCATGCCGAGAGGTTCGGCCGGTATATGGGGGACGAGAGCCGGCTCGTGAAGAACTATCCACTTCACGTTGAGTGGGGCGAGCAGCACCGACGCTCATTCGCCCTCTTCTTTGATCAGGCTCGGGTACGTATTAACGGCCTATTTTCATTTGATTTATCCAATATATTTATTATTAACACTTGCAATCTAATAACAATGTTTTTTTTGTATTTTCAGTTGGATTACGATTTTCAGCCTGTAGCCAACCCTGATCATCCTGGGAGGGTGCTCGACCTTCATGCTCTATACAATGGCCTGATGAAGAACATGCAGACCAAGGTCCGATACAACAGGAATGAGCTGAAGGCCGATTGCTACTCCTTGTGGATGGCGACCCCCTAGGCAGAGAGAGCGGCCCTCCTATCTACTCCGGCGTTTGCGAGAGTCGACGTAAAGACATGGCCTCTATTGTGCGCTTATTTCGACTCCCAACGCAAACAGGTATGTATTTTAAATGTAATTCATTATTTATGATATAATTTATTTCTTTGTGTTCCTTAATTAGAAAACTAAATGTTAATGCGTTGTGCAGATACAGGCCGCTCAGAATACAGAGAACAGGAAGTCGGCGAAGAGGGGTCGCCCCACTTACACAGGTGGCTCGAGGAACATTACTCAAGCCATAGAGTTATCGGTAAATTACAATAGACCGACCTTTGTGATATTCTGCAATATTAAGAGTTATTTTCTAATATTTCTAATATTAAGAGTTACTTTCTAATATTGCAGACATCTCGGACCGTGGCGTCAGGTGGTACACCGAGCGTGCTGTCCGCATATCTTGCCGTCCACGGCACCTCGACAGATCCCGCCACGGGCAAGCTTCGATATCCCGACGTCGCTACCCAGGAGTATTGCGTAAGTGTTAATATTTTTCTACCCAAATTTGAAATTTTAGTTTTGGAAGGTTCAAGTTTAAATTTTATACTTATACTTTACTGCTTAATGTGGGTGTAGGAGCGGGTGGTTGAGCAGGCCCAGGCCTCGGGGATCGATTTTACCGGACAGAGCGATCCGAGGCTGCTGACCCCAGTTCTGGACGCCACACACGGAGGGCACCACGGAGGTTGGGAGAGAGGCCGGGGACTGGGCCCTAGCAGGGCCCATATGAGGTTGGACTCTACCCCGGCGGTTACTTCCTCCGTCTCCAGTGACTAACGTGTCCATCAGGAACTGGAGAGCTTGAGGGCCACCGTTCAGGAGTTGAAGGAAATGCTGGTATGTATACTACTTTATAGTAAAATATCATGTCATATTATATAGATATCAACATATCCATAATTAGTACGTAGCTTGAGCTTATTTGGTTTTAAACTTAAGTTTGATTAATCATACATACATATGTAATTAAAATAAACAACAAACTAGATATCCAAACGGGGTTTCGAAATAACTTAATAATGATACGAATTCGAATAATACACAGTTCTTACACGCTTCTTACACACGTTATGTCCAGACGCGACAGGGTATATCGACCGAGCCTCCACATGCATCTCCTTCGGCTGCGGCTCCGCAAGCTACTACATCGGCTGCGGTTCCGCAGACAGCTCCTATAGCTCCACCGTCCGTTCAGACTTGCGCAGCCGCGGCTCCGCAAGCGACTACCTCGACGGCGGTTGCGCAGACCACATTTCCAGCTCCACAGGCCACTCAGACTCCCGCTCGCGCCGAATTGCAGAGTTTATTGACCGAGGAGCAGGCACGCGTTATTCAATCGTTATTCAGAGGTGGAGCTGGACCGAACTAGTGTAGCTTTTTGGTTCTTATTTTTTGAAACATGTATTTATTTATTTCATACACATTGTACTACATTTTGAAACGATATTGATATTGGTTTATATTTATATCATATTCAGTTTTTGGGTTTCTTTTGTATATTATATATATGCGTGAGATGTGATTATGAATACTGCGATATATGTTGTGTGATGATTAATTTTATATTTGATTGATATATATATTATTGTGCACGGGGCCGGGAAAAATCAGGCAGCTCTTTTTTTTTAAAAAAATACAGATAATATGTACCTACGGATTAATCCGTAGGTACACATGTTGCCCCTACAGCTATATCCGTAGGGGCAAAATATCAGCAGTAACTGATATTTCCCCCCTGATCTCAGTACCAAGGGGTTGGGAGTGCCCCTACGGACATATCCGTAGGGGCTACTGCTTCGCCCCTACGGCGTTATCCGTAAGGGCAAAATATCAGGATTTCTGATATTTTGCCCCTACGGATAGGTACCTACGCATATATCCGTAGAGGGTAGTACGTGGCCCTACGGCTATGTCCGTAAGTACATTTAATATATTAAAAAAAACCGTAAATAATATAACTTTTTTTACCCTACGGCCTACTCCGTAGGTGCAACAGGACCTACATAGAAATCCGTAGGGGCAAGATTTTGCCCATAGGGACAAGTTCAGGGCTTCAACTTGCACCTGCGACCTTTGCACCTACGGGGTATTTTTTTCGCCCCTACGCATATCTCCGTAGGGACAGTGGGGACAACCCTTATTTGTAGTAGTGCGTTCCAGCTTTGAAATAAATATTTGTACAAATCGAAGAGGATCCAAATCCTCAAAAACGGATTTCAAGTTTTTGTTGGATTTTGTACTTGCTACAGTTTTTTGTCTACTCGTGTTTGTTTGAAGCGATCAAACATTCTCTTAGAAAGTATTAGTCCCAAGTCATTTGAAAATACAATTCCGAAATTTGAAAATTCATGTTAGTTCCGAGTTATTTAAAATTGGAATTTGTTCAATAGTGTTAGTTGAAAAGTGCATTTTAGAATATGAGAATTTGGATTTTAGAATTCATCATGCAACTTATAGTATAAAAATGAGAAAACCAATCAATATTCAAATCACCATGCATCCTTAAGCTTTCTAAAATGACATGCTATGCAAAATAAATCAAAATATAAATAAAGCATCCCTCGGCATCGCCACCGCCGGATGCCGCCACCATTAACCAGACCTCGACTGCCGTCCCCACCACCGCCTGCCGATCGCCCCGCGGCTGATTGACTGTCCCCCTCACCGTCGCCAACCGCCGTTGTCGGCCGACTCCAACCGGCCGATTGTCACCGCCACTATCGTTGGCCAACCGCCGCTGCTGACTCGACGTCGACCGCCTCCGTCTCTATGCGCCGTCTCCATCGCCGCTAACCGCCGAACATTGCTGCCTCCGATTGCCGTCCCCATTCACCACCGCCGGTCGCCGCCGACTGCCGCACGTCGCCGTCCCCATTCGTAGCCGCCGCCGCCGATCGCCACCTCCGATCGCCGTCCCTGTTCTCCTCCGCCATTGCCGCCGCCAAGGAATGTCGACCATCGCCTCCTCTGGTCGCCGTCCCTGATCGCTGCTGCCATCGCCGCCAACCGACCTCCGATCGCCATCCCCCTTTCACCATCATCGCCGCCGCCGCTGATCGCCGCTTCTGTAATACCCGGTTTCTTTTCTACATAAATCCCGTATTTGATAAAAATTTATTTTCCTATTTTTTCCGTTTATTTTTCTGAAGTACATTAACCCAGTATTCATTATACTATATTTATATGTTTTCTTCATGGATATACATGCTATATTCTAAATTAATACACATTATTTTTTATTTTTTAGCCTTTAATTTCTTGATTCTTTCATTAGCATTTGCAGGCATTTGCAGCCGGCCAGTTGGACTAAGACTATTCGAATTTCAAACATACTGGATTAAGTGTACTTTAATTGATATTATTATTAATTGTCATTCATTTTTATTAATTGTTATTAATTATATTAAATGTTATTAATTTTATATAATTGTATTAATTGTTATTAATTTGTTTGAATTTCTATTGATTGGTATTAATGGTTATTAATTTTTATTAAGTGTTACTATGTTTTTTTTAAAACCCATTTCATTTTCTTTTAATCCAAAACTAGCAAACCCATGGACCCTAAACCCTCCCTCTCTTTCTCAACCTCTCTTTCTCTCTCAAAAGAAAACAAGAACCGAGCACAAACTCAAACCCATCCTGAGCTCCTCCTTACAACCACGTCGCCGACCACCACCGACGCCATCACCCCCGTCGACCCCAAGCCCTCAACTTCTCTTCCTCCAACCGAACCCAACCACCTTCAACAACACCAACAGCCCCAATGCCTATATCCACCTACATCCTCTCCACGCCGCCGTCATCGTCGTCAACACCGCCTCGTCTCCGCCGCTTCACACCACCACCATACCTCTCACGCACCACGCACGCACCCAACACCCACCACGCATGCACCACGCGCCGTACCCAGCGCCGCTCCGCTCCGTCACCTTCTTGTGTGTCGAGATGATCCCCTGCGTTCATGTCGTTTCTATTTCAGCGACCTAAGGCAAGTGATCATGCTCACTTGCTATCATGCTAATGATATACATTATATTTTTATAATCGAATCATTAAAATCATGTTTAAAATATATTGTGATCGAATCAAATAATTTATTGTGAACCGTGATAGCGCGTGACGTGATGAACTGAACGTATATGGGTCTAAAAGCCCGTGATGGACCTATAGAATTCATAGGGATCGAATCCCGTTTATATCGGTTAGTTACAATTGACATTTTGATAACTATATAATTACATGCTAAGTGTTTGATGCATTGTTCTAAACCAAAACGTTATTAAAAGCCCACAAATCTCCTATCAATAGATTTATTTTCTGTTAACGAGTAACATATAAAAAATTGGGATCAAAACGTTAAAGTTTCGGATATAAAACGTCGTCCCCGATAGGCGATGACCAATCTGAACTTTTCTGTGTATGTTGCTTTGTGAAGATTATAATAAATCACTGGAAAATCATATCATAACGTGTGCGGACTTGTATCGAAGCTAATTGGATAATCTAAATATCTATTATAAAGTTTACTGAAAATTGAGTGTTATGCAAACTGGAAAGAAATACGGTTTTAAACTGCGGTTCAGAGTAGTAATCTTCTTTGACATCAGTATTTAAATCCTACTATAAACCTGTATATACACATTACTATGTTGGGACCCATATGTTTGTGCAGATAATTAAATTAGCTACCATATGGCATTGGTCTCATTCAGTTTCATTGTTTTTTGATATTTTTAAAGTATTTTATACTGTCGACATGTCCTGCATTTTTCAGTTGTGATGTTTATACGTATCGATCTTACAACGATCATATCTCCCTGTACACACATGCTATTAATATTCCGTCGGTTACGTTAGAAATTTAATTGAGAAATCTAGAATTTATTGAACTGTAGCAACCCTATATTCTGAACATAACTGATATTAAATTGCGTTCGGAGTTGGAATTCCAGTTCTGAAACTAGAATTCCAGCAGTGTACACTGACTTTGATTGGACATATCTCCCTAACCAGGATAGATATCGAGGCGAAACCAATTTTGTTGTTTATCTAAATAAGTCTACTTGCTGTGTTTTTTATATTATGATACCTGATTCTGAATGTATGATTTTTAATGTATTTTTCAAACTGAATGATACCGGATGTCCCTTATTAGTTGAAGTTTATTAAATGCATTTCTACCGAGCTACATGATTGCTTTACACTCATGATTAGTACCCGTTTACATTGATATCCTAATGAATGTATGTCATTTTCAAATGAGATATTTTATTGATTGGATTGTGGTAAGTACATTAGTGTACAAGTGATTGAAAACGAAACTGATATGCGTGAAAGTGAGATTGATTAAAGGACGTGATACGTACTAGCACACAACCAACCTGATACATGTGTTGGCTATAGTGCCTACAAAACAATTATTGTAATTGCAGGCAGGCAATTATGATAATTTAAAGAGGACATATACAGGTAAAACAGTATTGCTCGAGATGACAGTATACTATCTAATTTGTCTTTATCATTATGTGTATACATTTTACTTGTTATTATGTGTCGCTAATACATAATGATAAAGCCTGTAGAATTATTGCTTGACTATCAGTATTATGATGGAGATCATATACATGGGAGCTAGGTAGTCTATAAGCACATCCTTAAATGTCCCTTGTCGAGAGAGTATCGAGACTGGGTATCGATATTCCGAAATAGACTAGTGTATACGATCTAGACCCCGACAAGGGGCGGTGGTTGGTCTCACATAAGATAGTATACAGATGCTCATTAGAGGTTAGTACACCGGACGTAGTCACCGAGAACTTCTAGATGGTATAATACACATCGCTAGATAGCGGTTCTCTAGTGATATGAGTACATGTTAGTCATTTGACCTGAAATTATCATTGTCTCGTGTGAATTCCAACTGCACTTAGATTACTATCCTACCACGGCTCAAAGGAGTCGTGCAAACAGATTTTTAGGTACAGTTCCAAGCCATATGGAGGCAGTGAGCGATTGTTATGGATTCGACATTCTTGGTATTAAGAGTTGATGTCACGCTGTGTTCGGTTGGCCATCATCATAAATCCCTGGCCAGGATGGATGAAATTTACTGATAGGAGTTTACTAGTTTCTTGGTGGATGATGGGCTTAATTCCGGCACGACTTATCGGGTTATTAAGGTAGGGTTGCTAGGCACGCGCACAAGGATCTACGAGGCATCAACCATGCCCGATTAAAATTTTAGCCGTGCCGAACAACTCTAATACGGATCTTTAAACTAGGGTTTAGGCGAAAACTTGCATGTTAACAACTTTAACACTAAGTGAAAGAGATTACAACCTTTGTAGATCCGGTCCTTCACTTCAATAGCTCCGTGTAGATGTCCCCTTAGCTGCGATCGTGAACTTCGGACTCTAGAGAAGCTCCACAAGAAGAACGAACGTGCTTGCTTCGTTGATTTCGAGGCCGAAGATGATCTATGTCGGGGAGACACTAACTCAGGCTATTCCTTCACTAGGTCATGAACTTTGTGAAGAGAACACACTCTACTACATGGCAAGTGGTAGAGGATGAAGAAGTAGGAAGTGGGCTCACTTTAGAATTGATTTTCTCACTCTTTTTCTCATGGCACCATTGGAGCTAGTAAGCTTTTAGATGGAGCTTGATGAAGAAGAAGAAGAAGAAGCAAGAATAAATCCATCATATGAATTATTTCCTCAATAATGTAACCATGGGTGAGTTAAGCTATCATGCTTAACTCATGTAGAGAATTGACCAAGGGATTAGGTTAAGGGTTAGGTTAAAGAATATCAAGACAAATGACAAAAGAGTGGACTTTGTCAAAGTTTCTCCAAGCTTCTTCAAGCTTGATTACTTTGACTAAGTTTAACCCTTTTGTTAAATGTTATGATAAAAGAATAACCCTAATCTTAAAACTAATCTTGGTACAAGTCTCATACATCCATCTTTGATGTATCATCTAGCATGATACAAATATATACACTTGCATATATCACATATAAACAACGTGCACAAACATGTGAGAAAATAAATCTTAAGTGAGCTATTACTAGTTAATGTAATGTAATATATCAAATATATATTTATACATTAAATTATTAAATCAACTCTTGATTTAATAATCCGGCTATAACCGACTAATATCAAAAGTAACAACTTATCGAATCAACACTTGATCCGATAACCCAGCTATATCGCATACAACCGATCAATGTCACAAATCACGAGAATAGAATACGGTATCTCATATCGTATCAATCTCGGTCCCGCACATATCTCATATGCGCTCCTACTCCGTTTCGCTTGAGCCAGGAAACCCCTGTGTAGAACTCTAAAGACTCGTCAATACGCCGGCAGTAGGTGATGATTATATCAAACACCTACAAGCCGCAAGCGGTCTGCTAAACGTAACGGCCACCCGGGTATTGAGCGATCAGAAGATCAACAAGCAAGCCTGCTAGTACTCCTGTGAATCCAATCAGTAACACTCCCGTACAGTCCGGTCTCGTCGTCTGATATGTCGCATATCTCGCCTAGGGGTGGTAAACGTCAAACCCCAGTAGCTCGATAAGTCGTGTCGATATGAGGTCTATACCAGTTCGAGAAACTATTGGTAACAATTACCAGTAAATCTCAGCAACCCTGGCCAGGGATTTCTGGTTATAGCCAATCGAACACAGCACAATATCAACTCCCTATACCGGGAGAGACGAATCCCCTCCTATCGCTCATTGCCTCCATGTGATTCGGGATTGTACCCAAAAACCACCGTTTTGCACGCCCTCTTGGACGTGGTAAGGTGGAAATCAAAGCACAGTGGGAATCACACAAGACTCTATGACGATCTCGGGTCAACAGACTACTCTGTACCAGTGTCACCGGAGAACTGCCATCTGACGTGAGGTATAATACCATCTGGGAGTTCTCGGCGAGTCCGTCCAGTATACCCAGTCTCCACTGAGCACCCGTACACCATCCTTGATGTCAAACATCGATGGATATGGGATCATCCATCGCCCATCATATGGGTCAAGATGCGTATACGCCAGTCTACTCTGGTGCATCGATGCCCTGTCTCGATACACCCTCGACTAGGAACAGTTATAGGATGTACTCGTCGACTACCGTGGCCCCACTAGTATGATCTCATCATAGTCCCAGTAGTCGAGTACATATCCTAAGGGCTTTATCAACATGTATTAGAGACAATCAGAGTACATGTTAAGATAAAGTACAACCAGATAGCATACTATTATGTCGAGCAAGAAAGTCTTCCCTATATACGTCCCAGCATCCACTACAATATACATCGTATGTACAGTAATGGCCTCTAGGGCATACATATAACTAACAATCTCCCACTTGCACTAGGGCTATCTGTTGTGGTATTACATACCCAACAATTAGCTGTGGTTGAAGTATCTCATACTCAACCATCCCATAAAAGTCTCTACTTGGGGGAAGGCCTTTGTGAGTGGATCCGCGCTATTGTCCTCTGTGTCTATTCTCCTTACCTCGATCTCCCTGGAGATCAACCATCTCCGTGATCAGGTGATACTGCTTAAGAATTATATCTGGATTTCTGATGGGACGGTAGTTCCTTGGCTAAAGCCACAACTCCATTGTCACACAATGGTAGGAACGAAGTTCATCTCATGAACTTATATATATATATATCCAGACTGCCTCTTTGGTAGCATCTTTGGTAACGATATATCTTGCCTTTAATCGTCTAGTATGTCACGGTATCTAGTTTGGAACTCTTCCAACATACCGTCCCTCCACTGAGGGTAAAGAGAATGCCTGCGACTGACATTCAGTCATCTTTATCATCCTGGAACATTTTCAGTGATTCTCCCCAGGATCGATTGATACCATCTCACTACAACTAGTGAGAATCCTAACATCCAATTAGATCAATCTCATAGATCCAAATCCCAGGATTTAGGAGGTATCATTTTGATCCTTTATGGAGAATCTTTGTGATAAGCAGAGATTGACCGATCGTAGCATAGGAAACTCCTTCTCTATCAAGAGTATGTCATCCACGTAATCTATGAGGATCACCACCATACTCCCTACTACCTTTTTGTATATACAAGGATCATGTACCATTTTGATGAAGTCAAACTCTTTGACTACCACATCAAAAAAGACGTTCCAACTCCGCGATGCCTGCTTTATCACATAAAACATTTTGCACACGTTTCCGCTGCTCCCACTGTCTACGAAGCCCTCTGGCTGTGTACTTATAGACGCTCTCTTCTAAAACATCATTTAGAAAAGCAGTCATGACACCCATCCGCCAGATATCGTAGTCATGGTATGTAGCCGTGGCAAGTAGGATCTGGATGGATCTTAAGCATAGGCCTTAGAAAAGGTTTCATTAACCACAACTGGTCTATGATGCAAACCTTTAACAAGTCTAGCTTTGAAAGTCTCAACTTTTCCATGTACACCAAGTAATATTCTCAAGATATACTTGCTCCTGATGGGGATTTAACCCTTCAGATAAAGCAACCAAAGTCCATACTTTGTTGGTGTATAAGGATTCCATCTCAGATCGCTAAGCATCCAGCCATTCTTACAGAGTCCCACTCCTGATGGCCAGCTCGAAACTAGTTGGGTCATCATCTCATGATGCAATCCTCGCTCCCACTGTCATAGAGAAAACCGAAGTATCTCTCAGGTGGGTGAGGAACCCTATTAGATCGGCGGAGAGGCTGAGGTTCGTTGGAATCTACTGAATCTTTTGGTTCTACCAAATCATCTGCTGTAGTTTGTATAGCTGGAATTCTTTCCAGTTCTACCTCATGACCACTAATTTCTTCACAAGAAATTCCCTTTCATAAAGGTGGCATGTTGAGAAACAAAACATTTTTGTTCCTCGGTTTGGTAGAAGATATTCCCTTGCTGATGCTTGGGATATCCAACAAACTTCCACAGATCTGACTTTGCCTCGAGCTTGTCCAGATTTTGCTTCTTAGACATGGGCCGGACAACCCCAAATCTTAACAAACTTAAGATATGGGCTCTTCCCTTTCCATATCACATATGAAGTGGTAGGCAACTGATTTGATTTGAACCCTATTTAATAGGTATGCAGCTTCTCAAGTGCATAACTCCCAAAAGGAAATAGGAAACTCAGTAGTACTCATCATAGAGCACACCATATCATATAGGGTGCTATTGCTCCGCCCCGATATACCATCGTGCTATGGTGTATACGGAGGAGTAATGCTGAGAGAGAATCTCATTCTCCTTTAGAATAGTCCAGGATTTCCGTGCTCAAGTATTCTCCTCCCTGATCACATCAAAGGACATAATACTTATACCCGTATTTTGGTTCTCTGCTTCTAACTTATATTCTGTGATTATCTTAAAAGTTTCGGACTTGTGTTTCAACAGGAACATATATCTGAATCTTGAGAGATCATCAGTGAATTTAATGAAGTACAAAGAACCGGTCTTGGCATATGTAAACAGGGGACCTTCATACATCAGCATGTATTAATCCCAAAAGTTCACCAACTCTTTCTCTGTTTCCAATAAACAGAGCTGTGGTCATTTTATCTTTGTGACATGACCGACAAGTTTCATAAGATGTAAATTCAAACTAATTTAAATATGCATCTAAATGTAACTTCAGCTAGCCGGGTCGCATTGATATGACCTAGTCTACAATGCCTCAAGAAGAAGTCGTTCATTTCTGAACTCTTTCTCTTGTGTGTGTTCTGTATACTAAGAACTGTAGTTTGATTTAGAACGTCAATACTTTTAGATAACGTGCCTGAACCTATCAACTCTTGATATAGGAAATGTTCAAAACATTATCCAACAATACAAAATTATATCCTTTCTTTTCTAATAAAGAGACTGATATGATGTTGTATATCAGGTTCGGTATCTAATAACATTCGTTCAGAATCAATGTATTCTGGTAATACAGGGTGACAGTGACCAACAGACTTGGCAGCAACACTTGCACCGTTTTCTGTCTCATGAAACTTATCACCCGTTGTCAGTTCTCTACCTTTCTGTAGCCCATGTAACAGATTACATATGCGGGATCCTGATCCGGTATCTCATACCTAGGACGTAAAGGATACTGAGAAATAGTTCTCTGTAATGAACACACCCGAAGATGATGCATCAGCATGCACTTTCTTCGTTTGGGCGGCACGGGAAATCTGGTATTCCCCAATTTCCTGCTCTGTCTTATAACAATTATAAGTTGGATCGGGACCAACGTTCCCCAGCTCAGTATAACAAGCGGGTTCGGTCAATTCATCCGTTTTATTATCTTGATTAAGGCATGATATGGTCGCTACCTGGAGAGAGAGAGAAGAAAACACTCAGCGTATGCTCTTGCAAGATTAAATTGGTTATCTAATATATCTAATCAGGATGTCTCTCACTGTTTTAATCAAATCTTCCTTCAAATCTTAAAAGGAAAGACTAGCCGGGATTAATTACACGCTACAAGTTCGCCAATCTTTCAGCCAGGCCAATGTCGGTACTTTGAGGGAGGTGCCCCGTGCTTCCGCACGGACCTAATTAAAGTAAACCTCGTTTTCCCAGAGGCACAACCCCGTTAACACCATTCTAGACACCTACTTGATCGGCTAATTGTAATGTGTAAAACTCTCCCAGTACTAACTCTTACTCGCAGCGGGTATCGGGATCCAACTATCTCATAGAAGGTACGCAATCTCATTGCAAATTTCAACACTTGAAATTCCTGATAATATTTTTACCCCTAACGTGCTATGACCTTGACGCATGCCAAACAACCCATAGTCCGCTAGTCAAGTTCAACCCGTACATTTCTTAATTGAATTAAACCCACCCGCACAACCCTTGACGCATGCCAAACAACGCCGTACGAATACCCTAATCCAATCGCATTGTATGCTAGCAGACAGGCACTAGTTAGCTACCGTACGCTACGCCTTGACGCATGCCAAACTACCGCAGTACGAATACTAAGTAGTACTTATCTGAAATGACGGAGGGCTACGCAGGTTTTTCTGAAAACCTATTGCGTAATGAACTTGATATCGTTGTAGAATCAAATGATTTTAAAATGGAGTGTTTTTTAGGCTTTTCTAGTTTTGCTAAAAGGGTCACTCCCGGTGAAGGGATCATCGGCCCTTTCCTCGTCGAATGAGGTGCAGGATATATCATATATATCACCGTGCAAAGCAAGAACTATAGAAGCAATCAAAAGACAAACCGAGGGGTGTAGCATCTGCCAGTCATTGCTAAAGGGATCACTCCCGGTGAAGGGATCTCGGCCCTTTCCTTATTGAATAAGGTGCAGGATGTTCTACAAGGAACACCGCGATGCAAAGCAAGAACCGTAGCTACCTGTTTTTGAAAATTCGATTCCACAACATCTTTTAGGTTTCTTTTATTTCATTAATCACATTAATGAAGTCCCATCATATGAGTCACCTAAACATCACAGATAAATACGACGTACACTTATGCCATCCGCATTCGCCTCGACGTCCCCTCGTGCACCGTTAGCTTAGGTAACTAACGGCAGAGCGGGGGAGGGCTAGCGCAGGTGTAAAACATAAGTAACGTCTATATAATATATCATATATACTATATACTGTATCAATCACAACATATCAAATGATCACATCACAGATATCGCAGCAGAAGAAACATATATGAAATATTGGATATACTAGGACGTCCGTGTTTTCAATACGAGCCTGTATAAAACACGGATTCCACGATCGCGATGAATAGCCAAACCCACATCCCTAGACCCCTACGAGAGCGGCAAGCAACCCTACAAATTCTAGAGTTAGGAGACCCGGACTCGACTCCTCGAGATGGTCTCCCACTGGACCCTAGAACCCGGTTACTTGTGCTCCCCTCCTTGGGTCTATCCTAATGCGGAAAAGTAAATAATATACAATGGTGATATCATCCTCAGCCCGGAAGTGCCCCAACAAAAGAATATTACATACAAGTTTTTACATGAATGAAAATGAAAAACACCCATCTCACATAAAAACCCCCGGGTATTCAAACACGACGATCCAATATAACATATCCAGCAACACATAACATCACATGTCATCAACGTAAGTAAATATGCCCATCCCAATTGTCGTTGACATATAACAACGAAACAGGCGATATCACATATTACACTTACGGTCGCAGAAAAGAAAGTGTAAAACTACAACAGTTGGAATCCGCAACCTACTTAGACATCGCATGCCTAATCAAATGAATTTCTTAGACATCGCATGCCTAACAATTATAAACCCCGCATTTTAGTCTCATTATCGAAAACTCTTTTCAATATCAAGTCGGGCAATTCAACAAGATTCCCGACATCCTGATCGAATGCTCGTCGCAAACTTTAGTAGACGGCCGCACCCCCGATGCCGTCGACGAAGTGCACTAAGGCGGAACACCGCTGCCGCGAGCACCCGAACGGATGCTTTTTGGCGACGGGGTTCTCCTACAGTCACTTGGTCGGGGCTATAGGGCATGGCTGTCTATTAAGTTTACCCGACGAGTATCCGCGTACGCTACGTGATTGCGACGGACTTTTGATCACATCAAAATTCCGTGGCAACCGATCATCTGAGACTAAACTGCTATGTTTATAACATTCAAATTAGTTATCTCATAACTAGATGTGGATTCCAAATATTGTATCACATTTCAGATAAATAGACAATGTTAAACTTTCCGATCGAATAATCAAACACCCAAGTTTTCCCAAAAAGTTCAACACTTGAAATAAGTTTAAAAACATCCATTTCATGCCACAGTACCAACGGTCCAGCCGTAGAAGGGTCAAGCCAACGCCTCACATGTGGCACGCCGTACTGCCCCAAACCCTAAGGTTCAAAAGGCAGTTCAAGACGGTCACATAATCGAGTTAAGGTTTGTTGTCTTCTAGAGGGTCCATCGCGTTACTTGCACGACTTAGAACGTTCTTAAACTACGAAAAAAATCCAACACTTGGAAATCTTCCGGCAAGGGAAAAAGTGAGTTATTGATATCCAGTCGAACTTTTTAACACGTTCTAAAATTACCTGGAAACACACAAAGATGAAGTTAAACTTTCCGATCGAATCAACGAGTCCTCAATACAACCCAGAAAACTTAACTTTTGAGTATAAATTAAAAATACTCAGAAACAACAGAAAATATAATAGGGAAATTACTGTGCAAAAAGTAAAGGATGACGTCATCATGTGGCCGCGGAACCGCCGCAGGAGCCAAGTTCGTGCCGCGGTTCCGCGGCGCTTTGGGTGCCAACTTTTGTCGTTTTGCACAATATTCGTTATAATTGCCTGCTGAATTCTTTAAGCATTTTTAATTTGGAAAAATCCACAATTTCAAAAAATGTACAGAGAAGGGTTTTATCGGGGTTTTCCGGGTTCGATCGGACTTCTAACTTCGTCTACACTTCGCCTAAAGCTCTAGCTTGGCTCTGATACCATTGTAGGGTTGCTAGGCACGCGCACAAGGGTCTACGAGGAATCAACCATGCCCGATTAAAATTTTAGCCGTGCCGAACAACTCTAATACCGATCTTTAAACTAGGGTTTAGGCGAAAACTTGCATGTTAACAACTTTAACACTAAGTGAAGAGATTACAACCTTTGTAGATCCGGTCCTTCACTTCAATAGCTCCGTGTAGATGTCCCCTTCACTGCGATCGTGAACTTCAGACTCTAGAGAAGCTCCACAAGAAGAACGAACGTGCTTGCTTCGTTGACTTCGAGGCCGAAGATGATCTACGTCGGGGAGACACTAACTCAAGCTATTCCTTCACTAGGTCATGAACTTTGTGAAGAGAACACACTCTACTACATGGCAATTGGTAGAGGATGAAGAAGTAGGAAGTGGGCTCACTTTAGAATTGATTTTCTCACTCTTTTTCTCATGGCACCATTGGAGCTAGTAAGCTTTTGGATGGAGCTTGATGAAGAAGAAAAAGAAGAAAGAATAAATCCATCATATGAATTATTTCCTCAATAATGTAACCATGGGTGAGTTAAGCTATCATGCTTAACTCATGTCGAGAATTGACCAAGGGATTAGGTTAAGGGTTAGGTTAAAGAATATCAAGACAAATGACAAAAGAGTGGACTTTGTCAATGTTTCTCAAAGCTTCTTCAAGATTGATTACTTTGACTAAGTTTAACCCTTTTGTTAAATGTTATGATAAAAGAATAACCCTAATCTTAAAACTAATCTTGGTACAAGTCTCATACATCCATCTTTGATGTATCATCTAGCATGATACATACATGTACACTTGCATATATCACATATAAACAATGTGCACAAACATGTGAGAAAATAAATCTTAAGTGAGCTAATACTAGTTAATGTAATCTAATATATCAAATATATATTTATACATTAAATTATTAAATCAACTCTTGATTTAATAATCCGGCTATAACCGATTAATATCAAAAGTAACAACTTATCGAATCAACACTTGATCCGATAACCCGGCTATATCGCATACAACCGATCAATGTCACAAATTGCGAGAATATAATACGGTATCTCATATCGTAACAATCTCGGTTCTGCACATATCCCATATGCGCTCCTACTCCGTTTCGCTTGAACCAGGAAACCCCTGTGTAGGACTCTAAAGACTCGTCGATACGCCGGCAGTAGGTGATGATCATATCAAACACCCACAAGCCGCAAGCGGTCTGCTAAACGTAATGGCCACCCGGGTATTGAGCGATCAGAAGATCAACAAGCAAGACTGCTAGTACTCCTGTGAATCCAATCAGTAACACTCCCGTACAGTCCGGTCTCGTCGTCTGATATGTCGCATATCTCGCCTAGGGGTGGTAAACGTCAGACCCTAGTAGCTCGATAAGTCGTGTCGATATGAGGTCTATAACAGTTCGAGAAATTACTGATAATAATTACCAGTAAATCTCAGCAACCCTGGCCAGGGATTTCTGGTTATAGCCAATCGAACACAGCACAACATCAACTCCCTATACCGGGAGAGACGAATCCCCTCCTATCGCTCATTGCCTCCATGTGATTCGGGACTGTACCCAAAAACCACCGTTTTGCACGCCCTCTTGGACGTGGTAAGGTGGAAATCAAAGCACAGTGGAAATCACATAAGACTCTATGACGATCTCGGGTCAACAGACTACTCTGTACCAGCGTCACCGGAGAACTGCCATCTGACGTGAGGTATAATACCATCTGGGAGTTCTCGGCGAGTCCGTCCAGTGTACCCAGTCTCACTGAGCACCCGTACACCATCCTTGATGTCAAACACCGATGGATATGGGATCATCCATCGCCCATCATATGGGTCAAGATGCGTATACGCCAGTCTACTCTGGTGCATCGATGCCTTGTCTCGATACACCCTCGACTAGGAACAGTTATAGGATGTACTCGTCGACTACCGTGGCCCCACTAGTATGATCTCATCATAGTCCCAGTAGTCGAGTACATATCCTAAGGGCTTTATCAACATGTATTAGCGACAATCAGAGTACATGTTAAGATAAAGTACAACCAGATAGCATACTATCATGTCGAGCAAGAAAGTCCTCCCTATATACGTCCCAGCATCCACTACAATATACATCGTATGTACAGTAATGGCCTCTAGGGCATACATATAACTAACAATTAGGGGTCTGACGTTATCCACCCCCTAGATCCAGTATGCGACACTCTTAGACGAAGAGACCGGACTGAAAGTCTTCCCTAGCACCACTATGAGGTTCTAATGGTATCAAGCATGCCAAATTAAAACTTTTATAGGTGCTAAGCTAGACTAAACAAGATCTTTAACTAGATTATTTGGGTTTTAGTTTGATATCAAGGTAAACTATAAGAAGTGAAGATGGCTATACCCTCATAGATCGAGTCATTCACTTCACATGCTCCATGTAGTAGTCCCGCGACTCCACTAAGGTTTGGACGAGCTTCCTTCGATGACCTTCATGCCGAAGATGATCCACGCGAAGTCCCTCCAACTCAAGCTATATCTACACTAAACTCTTTTAGTATAGAAAACACGCTACACTCGATCACTAGTCAAGTATAGGATGATGAAGTAGGGGATATGAAAGCTCACAAGTTTGTGTTCAAGCTTCATGGTTCACATCACATGTGGGTTGAAGCTTAAACCATGACAATGAGGATCAAGAAGAAGCTAGAGAGCATATGGGAGCAACTAAAGAAAAATGGCTAAGTGTTAGAAAAAAATGAATTGTCAATGGCAACCCTTGACCCTCACTCATTCAAGCATGGAATTATTGCAATATAAAATTGCAACCATAGTTGAATAGTGAGTCAAGATGAATAAACAAACAATAAAGCCCATGCTTGCAACCATGCTCCCAAAGTCTCCCCATTTTCCACCTCATTTCTATTTTCACAAAATAGAATTCATGCCATGCTACATATATATATTTATATATATATCATATATATATATATATATATATATATAAGAAAATATTTAGTGAGCTAATGATATTAGTTAAGATATAATTATATCAAATATAATATATATATCACATTATTAAATCAACACTTGATTTAATAATCCGGTTATATCACATATGACCGACTAATATCATTTATCTGTATATCACATTATCAAATCAACACTTGATTCGATAATCTGGTTATATCACATATAACCTAACCGATAACAGATAATTGCCAGATTACAATACGGTATCATATACACATATTAAATTTGGCCCACACACATATCACATATGTGTCCTACTTCGTTTCGCTTGAACCAGGAAACTTCTGTGTGGGACTCTAAAGACTCGTCAATACGCCGGCTGTAGGTGATGATCACATCAGTCACCTACAAGCCATCAGCGGTACTAGCTGGACGTAACGGCTATCTAGGTATTGAGCGATATGAAGATTAACAAGCAAGTTTGTCCATACTCTCTATGAAGCCTATCAGTAACACTACCGTACAGTCCGGTCTCTTCGTCTAATACATCGCATATCATGTCTAAGGGTGGTAAACGTCAGACCCCGGTAATATGATAAGTCATGCCGATGTCTAGTCTATAACGGTTCGAGAAACTATTGATAACTCTTATCGGTAAATCTCAGCAGCAGCCCTGGCCAGAGACTTCCAGTTATAGCCAATCGATCATAGCACAACATCAACCCCCAAACCGGGAGAGACGAAACCCCTCCTATCACTCATTTCCTCCATGTGACTCGGGACTGTACCCAAAATCCACCTGTTTGCACAACTCCTCTTGAGCGTGGTAGGGAGGAAATCAAAGCACAGTGGGAGCCACATAAGACTCTATGACGATCTCGGGTCTACAGACTAACATGTACCAGTGTCACCAGAGGACTGCTATCTGACGATAGGTATAATACCAACTAGGAGTCCTCGGCGAGTCCGTTCGGTGTACCCATTCTCCAATGAGCACCTATGTACAATCTTTGATGTCACACACCAATGGTTATGGGATCAACCATCGCCCTCCAAGGGCCAAGAAACGTACACACTAGTCTACTCTGGAATATCGATGCCCTAGTCTCGATATTCTCTCGACTAGGAACAGTTAAAGGATGTACTTTTGGACCACCCTGGCCCCACTAGTATGATCTCATCATAATCCTAGTAGTCAAGTACATATCCTAAGGGCTTTATCAACATGTAAGAGACAGACAGTATAAAAATATCAGTCTACATGTTAAGATAAAGATAACCAAATAGCATACTATCATGTCGAGCAAGAAAGACCTCTATATATATGTCCAAGCATCCACTATATCAATAATAATGGCCTCTAGGGCATACATATTCCTAACACGGACTGTACGAAGATTGTCACATTTAGGCTCAGTAGGGTACAGACGGACTTGATTGTCGACCTCCCTTTCGGTATATACCTGGATAGTCGTTATGTACAGTTAGTGCCGCTGACGTGCTTATGGTTATTGTTGGGAACTCACCCGCGTGCGCAAACGCGTATGTTTTGGAAAAGGATATGATTTTAAGGAAATGGAATGCGTACGCGTGATCGTTCTCGTTTTAAAATTTATAAACCGCAAGTGCACGACGCGTTGTAGCAAGCCGACAGGTACGGGTCGATCCGCAGGGAATTGTATATTAGGTCTTGTTGTTTAAGGTTCAACAAATAACGAATGGTTTGGTTTTGTCACTAAAATATGAAAGAATACGAAAACAAAGAAAAGTAAGAAAAGAAGCTAAGAAAGAAGTGGTTGTAGCTTTGGCTCGGAATGTCGAATCGCGACGATTCGTTCGACGCTCCCTTGATCATGAGTTGTCCGTCCTTACGTCGATCCCGACATGAAGCATGACTTGTCAACGCGGTTGCGAAGCACCAATCATCAAATTCCGATATTCGATGCAAAAACGAAATGATTCCGTTACGTTCTTACTTACCATCTTTATGTCCAGGCATGATGTATCAATACTAAGCACAAGGGTTAGCAAGCATACAACATCAATACACATCAATTTGCAAATAAGAAGTAAAAGTAGGTATTACACTTGCCAAGTAGGTTGATGAGAGTATATGGTATATGCTTGAATGGAAGGTGTCAAGAAAAATAAGCAACATATTATATCTCAACTACCTAGTAAGTTTAACACACAATTGATTCTAAACTTAACCTTGCAAATGGTGATATGATGGAATATGATATGAGATAAAGGTTACAAATAACTATCAAAATCATCATATTATATCGAACATTTCCATTTAGCAATCTTAAGCTTACAATCAAAATTAAGCACTTTAAACAATCACAAGAGGAGGAGGAGGAAAAGCCTTTCATATCATTTTCTCTCCATTACCACAACCAAAGAAGATTAGTTACACATAATAATGAAAAGAAAAGCAAAGAAAGTAAAGAAAAGAAAGTAAATAACAAAGCAATATATTAACACTTGAAGTTGAGGTACAAGATATTGGTAACTTGTTCAACCTCCATAATGAAGCTCTCAAGAGAAAGCTTCAAGAGGGAAGAAGAAGAAGAGACCAAGTTAAAGCCCATTCACTCTCAAGCCTAAACCAAAAAACAAAAGAAACTATCAAAATGTATGCATCTATGTGGATATGTGAGAGCATATGAGAGAGCCCTTCCCTTGCTCACTGATCTGGCTTTTATAGGCACCAAAAAAGATTAAATAAGTAATAAAAATAAGGTGATGTGACTGCAAGGAAGGGATGGAGAAAAGATGGGGACAAATAGGACAAGGAGGGCCGGCGAGCTTGGATTATTTAGGGGCGTGGCCGGCCTTGGTCCAAGAAAAGGAGCTCGTCTTGATGTGGTGGTCTTGTGTATACTCTAACATCATCCTGGTGCTGTTTGATTTGTCTAAAATAACTTGGTTTGCATTCATAGATTTGGAGGGAACTTGAAGCAATGTATCACATCAATACTTTTATCATTTATTACCTATGTCCCCCCATTTGCACAAGCCATCATTTGTGTGTGCCATGGGCAGCCCCACCATGGTCCATGCCATCAAAAAGTCATGTGCACTGTAATACCCAGTTCTTTTATACGCCAATATCCGTATTTTTATAAAAGGGTCACTTACAAATTTACCTAGTTATATTTATAATTATTTTAAGTATTTTAAAATCCTAATCCCTTCATTTTTTCCCTTTTATAACCCTAACCCGAATTCTATTCCCTTTTTAAATTCTTTTTCCTAAACTAACCCAAGCCCAGCCCCAGCCCATCTTCCTATCTAACTCTCTCTTTCTTTTATGGCCAAGAACCGCGGCCCACAATTGCTCCCCTCTCCTCACCCGCACCCAACCCGACCCGCTACCCATACCCCCACTTCTCCTTTCCCGCTTCTTCTTCTTCTTTTCCCCTACGTCCCCGCCTCTCGCGCATCCCCACGACCTCTTTCCCTACTTCACCAACGGCTCCCCCGCGAGACCCGCGCCCACTCCCCGAGACCGCCGCGCCGCCTCCCTCGCCCCTCTCTCCCCACGTCTCTCTCTCTCTCTCTTTTCTCACATCTCTCAATCTCACCCACTTCCTCCTCTCTCCCCCTCGCCACCATCACTTTCTCGGCCCTGCTCACCCTCGAGATCCTCACCGCCGACCATTTTCCCGAGCACCCATCACTTCCTCGACCACCCCCGACACCGAGCCCTCGTCCGCGCACCTCCAAGCAGCAGACCCCGAGCGCACCCCCACCTGCACACCGGAACCCGATGCCAGCCACCACCTCCGACCTCGTCACCGCCCCCTCTCACCGCCGACCATCTCGTCGTTCCTTCAGCATCACCATCACCACCTTCCTCCTCCCATCCCCGACGACGAACCCTGCACCGAGGAAACCCATCGCCTTCCCGAGCTTCCCCGCAGCAAACCCAACCGAACCACCCTGCCTCACCATCGACGCCTCACCGTTCTCGTCACCACCACTAACCGTCTCCCAGTACCACCGAGCACCCCTCGCCATTGACACCCACCTCCAACTCTACCGAACACCAACCCCTGTAACCAGCACCGACGAACGCCGCACCACCACGAAGAGACCCCCGTGCATCGCCGAGCCGCTATCGTCAACGAACCCCTCCACGGCCGCCTGCCACCGCCGACCACCGTGCGATCTCCCCCCCGACACCATCTTCATCACCACACCAGGCTCACCCCTGAGCTCACTGCCGGCCACCTTCCAAGCCGCCGCTGTATGGACCACCGCAGTCAAGACATTAAGCTTTAGCTCCTCCCCGCTTCACTCGAGCCTTAGCCGCAGCCGATCACTGTTCAAGCCGAACCCGATCATCGAAGAACCAAGGATGTCGTCATATCATTGCTTCTGCTGTCCATCACTGTGCCGGAGTCGTCTCCAACTTTCCACGTCGATCGAGGCAAGTGCTCGCCACTTGCTTACATGCTATAGTAATGAATAGATCTATATATATGCTTATGTTCAAAAAAAAATTTACCGCAGTGTTCTAAATGGTAAACCGTATTAATTCTAGTAATATTGATTTAGGTCACAATCTAGCCTAAAATCTAGCGATAACATTATATGGAAATAGTGAAATCCAATAGTTCTTGTCTAGTTAAATGAAATGGATGTTCGACTGCGAACCGAATGCTTAAATCTAGACTTTGATGCATAACCTTAATTGAAAACTCGCCTTTAAATGGCGGAACTTGTGATCATTAAACCCTCCTATTGTTTACCGATATGCTGTAGAAATTTAATTGGAAACTACGGTCGTTTCACCTATGTGTTGCTGCTCCCAATAGTCGGTGCAAAACCTGAATTTCCTAAACGTGCTAGACCGTTAAATTCACATTAAATTTTTTACAAATTGGTTTTTGTCATTCCCTGGCTTGTATCGAAGAAAACAGGATAAGCTACAGAACCCCATAGTTGATATGAAAAATTGAACTAGTTACAATAGATAAAACTGCGGAGAATTACGATTTTGGACTGCAGTCCAGAGCGGTAATTCCAGATAACCTATGTTTTTAACCTATTGTATTTCCTTACTCAAATGCGGAATTGTGCGGAACCTTATATCGTTACGAATAAAATTGAGTTAGATTCCTTATCCCACTGGTCTCACTGGATTCCTCAATTGTATGATATTTTTAACAAATTTTATAATGTTGATATGGTCTGCTGAATTCTGCAGTGACAGAATTTACACATCAACCTTAACCTGACCATAACTTCCTGTTGATATAAGATATTACTGATCCGCCAATTGCAGTGGCAACCTAACTGATAAACCTAAATATTTTTCAACTATAGCGTCGCCTAATTACGATTCCAACTGGGATTAAAATGTGTTACGAAACGGACTTCCAATTCTGAAATCGGATTTCCAGCAGTGAACACTTAAATTGAAATGGTCATAACTAGCAAACCTGAAACCCGATTGACGCAAAACCAATTTTGATGGATATATAATTAGACATACTGCCTACCCCCTTTTACATTGTTTCGCTTAATTCTGCATGTATGATTTATAATAAATTATGCAAGTGGTAGGACACTGACTGATGATATTTTGTTCATATCACAACTATTGTATTCTCATCATATCATATAGATGTCATTGCATTGGTAACCTAGTGATCATGTGCATTACCCAGTGTTAGGTATTAGTATTGATTGTGGCAAGTACGTTAGTGTTAAGCATGAATGGATAAGTGAAAGTGGCACGTATTTGTACACAATCAGCGGACCCTATTAATTTATTGCATTGCCGACGTCTATGGGACATGTATAAGTGTAACTATAATTGGTATGGGACGATTATGGAAGCACTTATATGGATGTCATAGGTAAGGCACCAAACACTATCCATTTATCTTGGGTATCAGTCGAGACATGCTCGATGGAGATCCTGTCTCCAGTTCTCGCGTAGACTTGTCATGGACCGACTGGTATTTGAGTTTATGGTTGGCGTTTGATGTAGACCATGGGATGTGGGGTAGTTTGAGTGTGAGTTCAACAGAATCTCGGGAGTCCCATTGCCGGCACATACAGCGATTCTGGAGATATATGAGGATATTACTGATTATTAGCGAGCGACTCGGGCCCGTGTTCCCTTGTCCTTGGGTCCTACCCTTGGGTGGGGAATACTCATGAGTGGTTGACTCTCATACTTGGACTGACGATAGGCTTAGCGACCTGGATAGTGAGCCTCAGAGACTAATAGGTTTAGTGACATACATTGATTACTGATTCAATAAACCTTCCATACTGTTTACTGCTTTACTGTTTACCTGCTCTATTAGCTACCTGTATTGGCTACTTCATGCTCACGTCATTATTCCATGCTTACTGTTTCATATTCATCATTATTACACGTGTTCATATTTGTATCTATATATATATATATATATATATATATATATTGATATCGTGTCGCTTTGACGACCTGAGTATGCATGCTCAGAGTGAGAAGTGGATTTAGCTCGGACCAGGACCTGACGTACCTCGAGGATATTGCGGACATCTTGATCAGCGACTCAGAACTATACTTCTTGGATCTCTATCTGGTTAGTTCTTTGTATTTGTTTTGATTTAGTGACTGCATTTCTCATTACCTGTGCATTGATTACTGATTACCACGTAACGCTAGAAGCCGAAGTGTGACTACGGCAGGATGTTTCCTTGACCGTAGGAGCATGGCTGGCCTTGTCAACCCCTCGTATTCCTTATTTTAGGAAGTGGGACGTGACATGGTTTTGTTGGTATCAGAGCCAGGTTTTGCTTCGATTGGGATTGCAGTTTTCGTATAGGGCTTGACAATCTAAGACATCCTTCGGTCTAGATTGTAAACTCGTTATCTTTGATCTTGATTCACGTAGTGGGTTCGAATACAGGTTTTGATCCGTCCGCTAGAGTTTTGGGTGACTTAGTAGAGTTACATGATTGTAATTATGAACTGCAGCATAGTTACAATACTGTACTCTATTTGAGTGATTTGGAGTTCTACATTTGATTTCCACTCACTTGAATTTCACCTCACCTGATATTCTTGTTTCGTTGTCTATTCTATATTGTATTCTGATTCTTGTATCTTGTACCTTATGCCGTCCTAAAGTTTGTTGTTTCAGGACCATATCTTCCAACGACTCTTCTTCTATCTCCACTCCCCAGAATCAGACCGTCGAGATTTTGAATGTACTGCAAGGTTTGAAGGAAGCCCAGGAGCGAACTAATGACCTGTTAACTGCAGGATTAAGAGGGCAGATAACTCAGGCACCAGAGGAAGCCTCCAATCGTAAGGGAATCCTTGTTAAACAAGGAAAAGATGTGAAGATGAAACGCCCACTCGATCCCCAGCAACGGAAGCAGCGGAAGACCCAATGTTGTGGATACTGCAAGAAGCCAGGACACTTTCAGAGAGACTGTCGCAGCGCCAAAGGGCAATGCTTGATTTGCGGATCCAACGAACATCTTATCAATGGTTGCCCTAAAAGGAAGGAACTACAAGGAGGAGATTCGTCCACACTCTCCACTCCTGCTAAGTGATGGTTATTTCGTAGTTCGAGCTTCGAGGATAGTACGGACCCAGCGCAGAATTCAACTCGCGTGACAAGAATGCAGCGGTTTAGATATCAAAGAAGAATTATCACCTTTCTGCTTTCAATAAAAATATTGTCACTCTTTTGTAAATATTTCCTTTCGTTTAAGATCTTGTATCCGTTGAACTTTTAGTTGAATGCAATAAAATTCTGAGTTATGATGTATGTATCGTCCCCTTGCCACTCATTTTCCTTATACTACTTATTGCATCAGTATTCTAAATTTTGATTTTTCAGTCCTTGCCTACCGCATATTTTCCTTATACCCGTATCCTTGGTTATTTTCTTGGTGTGTTCCACTGTCTAATCATGACTCTTTCTTTTTAGGCCAGGGCCCACCCTGGAGCAGCGCCGCCTCTAGATGAGGACACACAGTCGTGTGTTTCCTTGGACTGCATGCTGGTAAGCTCAGATGACGAGATCAACGGCCCACAGATTATTGTCGGAAACAGCGATTTCGAAGATGAGGGAGTCGCAGCCCCAGAAGTCGACATGATCAGCGACTCTGACAAAGAAGAAGAGGACCCTGAAGAGGACCCGATATAGGAAGATCCCGAGGAGGACCCGATAGAAGAAAATCCAGGAGAAGAAGACCTGGAAGAGAATCCAGTGGAAGAAAATTCCATGAAAGAAGATCCAGAAGAAGAGAATCACGTGGAAGCAGACCTCGATGAAGAAGCTCTAGCCGAGGAAGAAGGACCAGAAGAAGAAGACCCCATAGCAGAAGAACCCCCAGTGGCAATCCCTACGAGGCGATATGGAAATGGACGCCCCTATTTGAGCGCGCGAGCCTACTGTAACCTGCTGAACATCCACAACCGCGACTGACGTGATTTAGCTTTTGTCTCCTCTGGCCAAATAAATCTATGTATAGTTTAGGGCCATCTTTTATCCTTCAAGAATGCCTTGTTTGGAATTTTCTGGATTGATAATAAAGTTTCTGAGTCCGCTAATCTTCGAGTATTGATTCGCATGATATATTGACTGTTTTCCCTTCCCAAAAAATTTCTTCCCTCCTGAGATTCATGACTGTTCACCCTTGCATCCTGTGCTGACCCGACCCCAGCCTCTTCGACATGCAGTTTGAAGTACCACAGTCCAACCTTTTGAGTGGGCCATACTCCATTGTAATCCCTACTCTGGATAGCCCCTATACATTTTTGTGCTATCTCCTATTACCATAATTACATTCAGTGACATCGTATTCGAAATTTAGCTTCCACTACCTTGTGTTTACAAAAATTGCGTGTTATTGACTACTTCCATTTTACCCATTTTAAATGCTTTACTATTCTTCACATTTTCAATAGCGCAAACATATATCGCGCATGTTATTTTGTTCCATGTTTCTTATTTTCACCATGTGGGCTTTCTAAGTTATTTTAAAATTGTTTGATCGATACATTTATTCTAAAATACTTTGGCCTATCGGCAAACCCTTCACTGTTGATTATTATTTCTATTTTATCCTCTTGTACATATAGTTTATCCTTATAAATGGTTCTGCCCTGTACTTACTTAGACCTATCCTTTTAGTTGCATTATTCTTATACATATAAAGACCTTCGATTTTTTTTATCTAGCTGTTTTTAAGTAAATCACTATATGTTAGTGTTCGATGTTGTAGCTTTTCGTATATTATTTTATATAGCTTATCGTTTATTTTAAATTTCGAGGACGAAATTTTTATAAGGGTGGTATGATATAATACCCAGTTCTTTTATAAGCCAATATCCATATTTTTATAAAAGGGTCACTTACAAATTTGCCTAGTTATATTTATAATTATTTTAAGTATTTTAAAATCCTAATCCCTTCATTTTTTTCCGTTTTATAACCCTAACCCTATTTCTATTCCCTTTTAAAATTCTTTTTCTTAAACTAATCCAAGCCCAGCCCCGGCCCATCTCCCTCTCTAACTCTCTCTTTCTTTTCTGGCAAAGAACCCCGGCCCACAATCGCTCCCCTCTCCTCACCCGCACCCAACCCGACCCGCTACCCACACCCCCACTTTTCCTTTCCCGCTTCTTCTTCTTCTTTTCCCCTATGTCCCCGCCTCTCGCGCACCCTCATGACCTCTATCCCCACTTCGCCAATGGCTCCCCCGCGAGACCCGCGCCCACTCCCCGAGACCGCCGCGCCGCCTCCCTCGCCCCTCTCTCCCCACATCTCTCTATCTCTTTCTCTCTTTTCTCACATCTCTCAATCTCACCCACTGCCTCCTCTCTCCCCCTCGTCACCATCACTTTCTCGCCCCTGCTCACCCTCGATATCCTCACCGCCGACAACTTTCCCGAGCACCCATCACTTCCTCGACCACCCCAGACACCGAGCCCTCATCCGCGCCCTCTCCAAGCTACAGACCCCGAGCGCACCCCCTCACCTGCACACCGGAACCCGACTCCAGCCACCACCTCCGACCTCGTCTCCGTCCCCTCTCACCGCCGACCATCCTGTCGTTCCTTCAGCATCACCATCACCACCTTCCTCCTCCCATCCTCGACGACGAACCCTGCACCGAGGAAACCCATCGCCTTCCCGAGCTTCCCCGCAGCAAACCCAACCGAACCACCATCAACGCCTCACCGTTCTCGTCACCGTCCCCGTCACCACCACTAACCGTCGCCCAGTACCACTGAGCACCCCTCGCCATTGACACTCACCTCCAACTCCACCGAACACCAACCCCTGCAACCAGCGCCGACGAACGCCGCACCACCACGATGAGACCCCCGTGCATCACCGAGCCGCTATCGTCAACGAACCCCTCCACGGCCGCCTGCCACCTCCGACCACCGTGTGACCTCCCCCCCGACACCATCTTCATCACCACACCGGGCTCACCCCTGAGCTCACTGCCGGCCACCTTCCAAGCCGCCGCTGTATGGACCACCGCAGTCAAGACGTCAAGCTTTAGCCCCTCCCCGCTGCACTCGAGTCTTAGCCGCAGCCGATCACTGTTCAAGCCGAACCCGATCATAGAAGAACCAAGGACGTCATCGTATCATTACTTCTGCTATCCATCACTGTGCCGGAGTCGTCGCCAACTTTCCACGTCGATCGAGGCAAGTGCTCGCCACTTGCTTACATGCTACAGTAATGAATAGATCTATATATATGCTTATGTTCATAAAAAAAAATTTACCACAGTGTTCTAAATGGTAAACCGTATTAATTCTAGTAATATTTAGGTCACAATCTAGCCTAAAATCTAGCGATAACATCGTATGGAAATAGTGAAATCCAATAGTGCTTGTCTAGTTAAATGAAACGGATGTTCGACTGCGAACCAAATGCTTAAATCTAGACTTTGATGCATAACCTTAATTGAAAACTTGTCTTTAAATGGCGGAACTTGTGATCATTAAACCCGCCTATTGTTTATCGATATGCTATAGAAATTTAATTGGAAACTACGGTCGTTTCACTTATGTGATGGTGCTCCCGATAGTCGGTGCGAAACCTGAATTTCCTGAATGTGCTAGACCGTTAAATTCACATTAAATCTTTTATAAATCGGTTTTTGTCGTTCCCTAGCTTGTATCGAATCCAACAGGATAAGGTACAGAACCCCATAGTTTATATGAAAAATTGAACTAGTTACGATAGAGAAAACTGCGAAGAATTACGATTTTGGACTGCAGTCCATAGCGGTAATTCCAGATAACCTATGTTTTTAACCTACTGTATTTCCTTGCTAAAATGTGGAATTGTGCGGAACCCTATATAGTTACGAAGAAAATTGAGTTAGCTTCCTTATCCCACTGGTCTCACTGGATTCCTTAACTGTATGATATTTTTAACACATTTTATAATGTCGATATGGTCTGCTGAATTCTGCAGTGACAGATTTTACACATCAACCTTAACCTGACCATAACTTCCTGTTGATATAATATATTACTGATCCGCCAATTGAGGTGGCAACCAAACTGATAACCCTAAATATTGTTCAACTATAGAGTCTCCTAATTATGATCTCAACTGGGATTAAAATGTGTTACGAAACGGACTTCCAATTCTGAAATCGGATTTCCCGCAGTGAACACTTAAATTGAAATGGTCATAACTAGCAAACCTGAAACCCGATTGATGCAAAAACAATTTTGTTGGATAGATAATTAGACATACTACCTACCCCCTTTACATTGTTTCGCTTAATTCTGCATGTATGATTTATAATAAATTATGCAAGTGGTAGGACACTGACTGATGATATTTTGTTCATATCACAACTATTGTATTCTCATCATATCATATAGATGTCATTGCATTGGTAACCTAGCGATCATGTGCATTACCCAGTGTTAGGTATTAGTGTTGATTGTGGCAAGTACGTTAGTGTTAAGTATGAATGGATAAGTGAAAGTGGCACATACTTGTACACAATCAGCGGACCCTATTGATTTATTGCATTGTCGACGTCCATGGGACATGTATAAGTATAATTATAATTGGTATGGGACGATTATGGAAGCACTTATATGGATGTCATAGGTAAGGCACCAAACACTGTCCATTTATCTTGGGTATCAGTCGAGACATGCTCGATGGAGATCCTGTCTCCAGTTCTCGCGTAGACTTGTCATGGACCGACTGGTATTTGAGTTTATGGTTGGCGTTTGATGTAGACCACGGGGTGTGGGGTAGTTTGAGTGTGAGTTTAACAGAATCTCGGGAGTCCCATTACCGGCACATACAACGATTCTGTAGATATATGAGGATATTACTGATTATTAGCGAGCGACTCGGGTCCATGTTCCCTTGTCCTTGGGTCCTACCCTTGGGTGGGGAATACTCACGAGTGGTTGACTCTCACACTTGGACTGGCGATAGGCTTAGCGACCTGGATAGTGAGACTTAGAGACTGATAGGTTTAGTGATATGCATTGATTACTGATTCAATATACCTGCCATACTGTTTACTGCTTTACTGTTTACCTGCTCTATTAGCTACCTGTATTGGCTACTTCATGCTCACGTCATTATTCCATGCTTACTGTTTCATATTCATCATTATTGCACATGTTCACATTTTTATCTATCTATCTATCTATCTATCTATCTATCTATCTATATATATATATATATATATATATATATATATATATATATATATTGCTATCGTGTTGCTCTGACGACCTGAGTATGCATGCTCAGAGTGAGAAGTGGATTTAGCTCGGACCAGGACCTGACGTACCTCGAGAATATTGCGGACATCTTGATCAGCGACTCATAGCTATACTTCTTGGATCTCTATCTGGTTAGTTCTTTGTATTTGTTTTGATTTAGTGACTGCATTTCTCATTACCTGTGCATTGATTACTGATTACCACGTAACGCTAGAAGCCGAAGTGTGACTACGGCAGGATGTTTCCTTGACCGTAGGAGCATGGCTAGCCTTGTCAACCCCTCGTATTCCGTATTTTGGAAAGCGGGGCATGACATGCACACTTGTATGTGTTGGACCAAAATTGTTTGCATACATTTATTTTGCAAAAGCTCTTTGAATATCGGTCGGTTTCCTGTTTTGTTTGCAGTGTCAACTCCCAAACGCTATATCCGTGATATTGAGTTTGTTTCCAGTATTTAATCACAGACACCTGTAATCTGTAATTACTGAGCAGACACTGATTAATAGCACCGATATATAACAAAATAGATAATGAATGAGCGGTATTAAAATGCAGTTTTCTGAGATGAACAAATACCCCCAAACATATCTTTTGCTCGTCCCGAGCAAAAAAAAATCCTAGTCTCACTTCGCAGGGAACGCGATTGCACTGAGCATGTGCAACAAGACGTTAAACCTCTAGGTGTCTCTAGTAGGAGGAGTGTTGTCTCCTGAGGGTTTTCAGCGGATTACACCCTCAAAATCCATTCAAGTTAGCATCGTGGAAAAACTGTTGATTCTAATCTTAAGTTAGAGATCAAAATTAGAAATTCTATTACCCAAGTCAGAAACGTTAAACCCTATTTTTCACTCCTCGTAATTTGTTTAACATAAGCTCATACGCGTCTTCACGTGATTGTGCGGATAGTGTCCATAATGTTGTAAGAACTTTGATTAGGGTCATCATGTCAAAATTACAGACCATGATAAGCTTCTGAAGGATTACACGAGTTTGAAAGGAGTTAGGATTTTCTCAAGTTTTTGTTCTTAAGTTAGGTTTCAAGTCAGAATTTCAATCGTTTTTAACAGAGAACCTAAGTCTTATTCTTCACTCCTACCTTTCACCTGTTTTTGTTCATACAAACCCTTCGTTATCGTGCAAAACGTTTTTATAAATATAAACTTTCATAACTCCATAAAAAACTGTTTTATAAGAAAACTTGTCTTCGCCAAGATTATTCTCCCATAAAGAACCGTGAGGATTTTTAACTCGGAGAGAACACTTGCTTAGCTTGTTTTATTTGGCGATTGGAACTTAGCGAGTTTTTGGTCAATGACTCCTAAACCAGATGGTTTTAGGGCATTAGGTGTGGAGACACCCCAATGACTTAATTACCCAAGTTACCAAGGCCACAAAAACAAAAAAACTCATTTTATTTTAAAATATTTTGAACTCAGTGAAAACGGAGATATAGCCAGCTTTTCTTTTAAATCCGAAGACGTTACATGTGGATAAGGTGTGTAATTACTCCAACAAGATTACAGATGGGTTATTTTTCAGACTTATTGTTTCTATTAAAACATCAATAAAATTTTTCATATCTACTTCACTGTATGAACTATTCTTGATATTGCTTAACTCAGAACAAACATGTTTGATCCTAAAGGTATTTATCAATTTAAAAAGTTTTTCAGACATGTCAGACTTTCATCAAATTCTCAAAAACATACGACACGTGTAAAGTGTTTATAAAAGAGGTATATCAGTTATGGTTAAATACAAAGGAGGGTTATTTTTCGGGTCGTCAATCTCACAACAAGGATTTAATTATTTTTAACTTATCAACCGAACCGTTAGACTTCGAATCTAAGTTCCCCTGCCAGCTAACATGATTTTTTTATATTTTTGGGAAATTTTTTCAATTTTTATGTGTTTTTTAATATGTATGAAATGCAGAATTTACACATGATGCAGAAAAATAAACACAGTGCTCACCCCCAAACCTGAGTTTTATGATGTGCTCATCGTTGCCCCCATCTCCGGTAGCTAGACTTAGATATCAGGGTGAGAATTTTATTCAAAGAAAAAGAAAAAACCTAAGACTAATTACAGCATATACAAGTTAAAAGATTGGGTTAGTCCAGAAATTAATACCAGCCATTTAAAATTTTTGTCAATATAGTGCAAGGGATGGTAAAATAATATGTATATAACAAGAAAAAAGAAAGAGAAAAGGTATATGTTAGATATTAGTGAAGGGCATAGGTGTGTAAAAGTAGGGATCCGAAGACGCTGAAGATGAAGATGAAGTTTTGAAGAGGTCAAAGAATTGTTTCCTGGATGAATTGAATGTTCATAAAGCACATGTTGAGTTCCGAAGTCAGGTTCGTTTAAAAACTGGAGTTCATCCGTAAAAAGTTCGGCAAAACAAAGGTTCTTAGGATGTTCCCAAATTGATCCTGACTCAAACTCACCCAGAATATCAAGTTCATCCACAAAAGTTTCCTCAAAACTCGATATGAAAGAATATTTTTCAATGCTGTCATCCTCCCTATGATTTTTCACAATCCTATTCTTATTGCTACACCTCACAATTTCCAATACGAGTTCTCCCTCATCACAAATGGGTAGGTACATGTCATCCAAAAAAGTAGGTTCCCACACTAACGTTTCATCCGAAACAATATCACTAGGTGATACAAAAATTGCGGGTTCCTGATCATTGATCTCTTTTGACAATCTATCCAAACCATACCCGTAAAAACCACAAGATTCCTTCTCTAAAATTGGAATGCAAAAATCATTCGGAGGTTTTTCTTGTGTGTCCTGATAACACTTAGTCAATTCAATTGCATCGTCATCTATGAAATCATCAAAATTCAATTGATCGTTTACACTTTGGTGACTTTCTAGATGATGGACATTAACGCTATTGGGTTCCAATTGACTGTGTTCACTCCCCAGAATTCTCACAGCTAAATATTTCGCGTGTTTCTCTATCCTTGCCAATGATTGAGCTTGAGCAAGAAACAATTGCTCAGACTGCTGTATGCACAGGGCTAGCGTAGAAGCTGATTGATTCTCGACCGCATTCATTACTTCAATACCCCTCTCTAAAGTGGTCAACCTAGCATCCATCTTACTATCATACCCTAATGATGTGTCAGTTATTTCAGGTAAGGAAGGTTGTGATGGTGGTGATGCTAAAGCAGTCAATCTGCCGACCTCTTTCTCTAAATCTTCAATCATTAGGTCTCTAATTGAAGTGGGACTGGGTTCAAGATTGTTAGGTGGGTGACCGTTAGCAAAACTCTGGGACGGTTGGTCACCCCCTGGAAAAGGACAGTTTTCATGAATGTGGCTGTCTTTGTTTAGATCGCCGGAACCGGACGTGACGTCGACGATCCCGACGACCCAGCGAACATACCTGACTCGTGTGATCACCTTGTGCGTTGTTTTGATCCGTTCCGTGTACCGTGCACGCGTCGCGACTTTTTCGCCGACGTGAGACGTTCCGTACACCCCGTTTCTTGATCCGTCTAGGCAAGTTAATTTTGCTACATGCTATTTAAATTATTTTATACCTAGTTAAATATAGATTATACCTGTAGTTAAATCTAATACCACATGTTTCATTTTATCACGTTTCGATGTTCCATTTGCATTCGCTTATATCATTTTAGATCTTGATCATGAAAATAATCTTGTTACATAGTAGATTACATTACAATGCATCCATACCAATATTTATATCACATATTGCTTAGTTGTATAGCCCATAGTACCATTTTTAATAGTTTATAACCTTTCGGATACCTATTTGGATCCATCTCGTCTAGTATATATACAATTGCATCCATAGATCGTATAATACATAATAATGTGATATTAACATTCCATATTTGATAAAATGTATTTTAATTAGTGTTGGAACTATAACTTTAACCCTAATCGATAACTGTGCATCCATATGTTTTAATCTATACTTATTTTGCATACTACATCATATTATTCCATTTTATTGTTACATTGGTACCCCATACTTGTTTTTGTGTACCCATGCTTAGTATAGTTTGATTTTGAGCACCCATGTGACACTTGTGCACCCCCTGACATGACTTGATACACTACTACTTGATATGACTTGATACCTGTGCACTTCTTGACATGATTAGATTTATATACACTACCTGACTTAACCTGATGTACCACAGCTTGACCTATTACCTAATCTTGTTACTAATGCCGACAACCTTGACCTGTTGTCCCTACGGACATTTCCTGTTGTCTATTCAGACAAACCTGTACTTGCTTGATCCTGTGTTGGCATTAGCTCCATATTTACCAATACCTGACTTAAACACATAACTTGGGCGTATGGGGAAATCAATGATGAAACATGACTTGTAACTCGACAGTTCGATATCTTTACTGATCAGTTTTACGGGCTAGGCCAGCCCCGGGATGCTGCTGCTGACATCATTCGTCGTTACCTACTACCTTTTACTGCCTTGCGGCACGTCTCGGATTCAGCCCGAGAGTCTTAGACCGTGATCCCGGGCATGCACGGGATACTATTGAGTTACATCGATGATTCATCAAATTGATTTCAAAGACTTGAGAGTAGTTAACCCAGTAGACCAGTTTAGATTACTCACTACACATTACCCTCACTGTCCTCACTTACATTACTGTTATACCTGTTTTACCGTTTATACTCATACCTGCATGTCTTGCTACCCCTGTTTATATTATTGCTTGATATTATGACGCACTGACGTCTGGGTTTTGTATGGCCCAGATTCTCTACCTTTGCTGCAGGCCAAGCAGGAGTTTTCCAGTGAGCAGGCCGAGCAGTGAGGACTTGATAGTAGTTAGTTTATTTTTTCCTTTCAGTATTTTCATTCCTGATGTGAGCCCGCATTATGGGACGTACATTCTAGTTTATTCCTGTATTGGATCTTTGCTTCCGCATTATTTTATTCTTGACTTGTTTATTCTGGCTTATGGATATGTGTTAGATAGTTTATTATAGTTCTTGATATCTCTACAGCCGTAATATGACTGTGGATGGATATTCCCTATCCATTCCCTATCCACAGTTAGCATGGTTGGCTCTGTCACGTGCCTATCTTAGCGTACTCTGGGAAGCGGGGCGTGACATGACCCTAAGGAGAAATTACACCTACGAGATCCTTACGACTGGTAGGGAGAAATACCTTTATGAGACCCTTATGGCTCACGAAGTCAAAAGCCTTAGTCGTCAGGTCCCTAACCCTGTCTACTAAGCCACCTTTGTTTGATAGCGGCGAAGGCAAATGATGATTCGCTCCTGGCAACGTTCCAGTAGTAGCGATACTGATGCCTAAATCGATGATAAATTCCAAGTCGTTTCACGGCAAGTGATGATTCGCTCCTGGCAATATTCCAGTCGCAGCGATGCTAATGCCAAGATTGGGATCAAATCTCAAGTCCATACTCGCAACAAAATCAGCGAGCCAAAAATACATATAAAAATAGCCGAAATGATTGGGCAACTCGCAATAAAAGCAGCGAGTAACCACGAAAAATATCCGAAATGATTGGGCAATCGCAACTTTTGCAATATAAAAAACTGAAATGATAGAGCATCGTAGAAGGAAATAAAAAAATGAAAGAATGAAATTTTTGCCCTACAGGCAAGTCCATACTGACCCCTGTATACAATCCATGGGCATAAACGAAAAGAGAACCACATTTCCCAACAAACTCTGTCAAAGGGAGAGCCAGATCTCAACGGAAATATCTACAGCCTAGATATCAGCAACGGCATTCATCCTCATTCTAGCGGGATACGGACGCGACACCACCAATCGGAGCCACGGCAAAGTCCCTAGTTCTAAGAATCTACGGTTCACAGACAACCTAAAGTCAACCAATGACCTCCCCACCGGAACAACGCTCCGTTTCGGAAACAAGTCAGCCAATGACCTCCCCGCCGGAACAACGCTCCGTCTAGGAAACAAGTCAGCTAATGACCTCCCCGCCAGAACAACACTCCTTCTCGGAAACAAGTCAGCCAATGACCTCCCCGCCGGAACAACACTTCGTCTCGGAAACAAGTCAGCCAATGACCTCCCCGCCGGAACAACGCTCCGTCTCGGAAACAAGTCAGCCAATGACCTCCCCGCCGGAACAACGTTCCGTCTCGAAAACAAGTCAGCCAATGACCTTTCCGCCGGAACAACGCTCCGTCTCGGAAACAAATCAGCCAATGACCTCCCCGCCGGAACAACGCTCCGTCTCGGAAATAAGTCAGCCAATGACCTCCCTGCCGGAACAACGCTCCGTCTCAGAAACAAGTCAGCCAATGACCTCCCCCCGGAATAACGCTCCGTCTCGGAAACAAGTCACCAATGAGCTCCCCGTCGGAGCAACGCTCCGTCTCAGAAACAAGTCAACTAATGACCTCCCCGCCAGAACAATGCTCCGTCTCGGAAATAAGTCAACCAATGACTTCCCCGCCGGAGCAACGCTCCGTCCCGGAAACAAGTCAACCAATAATCTCTAAACTCGTCTCGACCCCCAGGGAAATCAATGTCCCTGCGCAAACCTTTCAACCCGTAAAAAGAAAAATCTCTTGTGAGATCCTTACGACTCTCAAGAGAAAACACATTTAGGAGTCCCCATGACCCCTAAGGAGAAATTACACCAACGAGATCCTCTTGACTCGTTGGGAGAAATATCTTTATGAGACTCTCACGACTCATAAAGTTGAAAAGTCTTAGGCAGCAGACCCGAACCCGTTTCCTAAGCCATCGCTGCCCTACATGAAGATCAAGATAAACTACATATGGGCCACATTCACCAGAGTTACATGCAAACATGAGATATAAAAAAAAAATATATGTCTTTTATTCATGAATTCAAAATGAATACAAGATACATGTCATAAAAAGAATCAAAATGAATACAAAATATCCTCTCATTCAGGAGTGAATACAAGAAAAGGAGAATATACAAAAAATCTTTAAACCGACGGACGGTGCAATAAGTTCGTCAGTTCATCATTCTTCCGCTGGGCCTCGGCTTCAAGTTTTGTTATTGCTACAAGACGGGCCTCCGCCTGAGACTGTTGAGTCTGATACGAAGCAAACCGACTCTCAAGCTCCTTTTCAGCAACTTTACAAGCTTCAACCATCTCGCGGGTAAAGATGACGGTTTTATCAAGAGCTACCACCTCTGTGTTAGCTTCTTGAAGCACCCGCCAAATTTCGTACGCACGGGTGGTGTTAGCAGTAAGTTGAGCCTGGAGTCCCCCCAAAGCATTTGAAGCTAGCCCCCTCTCCGAAAATTTCCGGTTGAGCCTCTTCTCGCAAGACTGTAGATTAGCGGCGCACCGCTCAATCCACCCCCGCAGGCTCACCTTTGCAGTCAGGAGCTCGGAAGGAAGGCGTATACATTCAAGATTATGTAAGCAAGCCTCCACTCGGCGACAGTACTCAACCCAAACATGCACCAATGTTTCATCATGATAAATGGCAAGGAAGGGCAAAGAAGTATTGGCTTCGGCAGCAAATTCTTCGGCCGTAACGGAACTACCAGCACGAAGATCTTCAATAAGGGCTGACAAGGAGTGAATGCTTTGTCTCGCCATCCTTTCAGACGCACGCCGGGCATATGGGCCCGGTGGCATAGAGATTCGGGACTCTAACGGAGCCAGAGCTGGCAAAGCTGTCAAAATTTATGAATAGTCAGCGAGATTGGCAAACATGGAATATACAAGACAATGCCGAGGGTAGAACCTAACTTACCCACAGTCATGCAAGGGGGGTTTGAAAGATCCCCAGGCCCATCAAGGATCTCTACTTCGTCATCAGCTTCCAGAACTGCAGAGGGCATATTAGCATCATTTTAAAAAGTGACAATAAAGCAAAGGGGTCAAAAAACACCGACCTTGTCCGGAAGAAAGGACGATGCTTTGCGGGGATATCGCCTATAGGGCAGCCATATCAAGTAAGCGCTGAAAGGACTTCCTGGGAGATAGGTCTACTATAGAAGCCGCCAATTCCCGCAATTCTGAAAGAAAGAAGATTTCAGATAACGAGGGGATCGTTAAAATAAAAATGTAAGAGATTACCTTCTATGCTCCGCTCGCCTTGAACTGGAGGTATAGCACCTTCGGCAGCCTCCTCCGCGCCCTCAGGCACATCACCGGGGACATTTGTTAGTTTAACAGCTTCTAGTTGCGGAGCAGCAACCGCCACTTCAGGTTCCAAAAAGGAGACAGTAGTCTCCGCGGCCCTTCCTACAATCTTCAAGATGCCGCCAGAAAGATCCGTTTGGTCTACGACCGGCAAGGTCGCCTCTGTGGAAAGTACAGACGCCGAAGAGATGGGGGTCATCACCGGGAGCTCCAAAATAGAACCAACAGCTTCGACAATCTCTTCCACACCTTTTGGTGCATCGTTAGAGATATTCACAGGGTCTGTAGCCAGTGGGGTCACCTCTGCTCGAGGAATGGACACCGAAGGAACAAGAGCCACCGTCGGAGGCGCCGCAACAGGAACATAGCCATAGTAATCCCTTCTGCACCTGCCGATGCGTCACGAGAGACATTTATAGAGGCTGCAGCCATGACACGACCTGGGCTCAGATCCTCTTTCGTTGCTTAAGTCCCTGCAAAGTTTTCGCGATGATAAGGAGATGTAAAAAAGCAATACAAATTATTTGCCAAAAGAAAAATTACGGAAAGCACGTATACCGATGTGCCAAGATGCTTCTAGTATGGCTTTTTCAAGCCGTCGTTCCTTTCTGAGGAAATGTGCTCGCCGGGCTTCAAATGCGGATTCATGCCCACCGGTCTTCAGTGCCAGCTCATCTTCAGATGCAGCCGAAATGGGCTGCTTGAGGGCTCTTTCGTCTTCCCTTCCCAGAGGACCCATATGTACTCTCCGTAGCGATGGGGGATCTTCGTAAAAGATAACCGGAGGGTAGGGCTTTTTCGGGATGTGCACATTTTGGGTCTCATCCTGCGAGCGCCTTAAAGCTTTAGCTAATTGGGCGGCTTTCTCAGCAGACGAGCCGGGGTAAATAAGACCATCATCCGGCTCATGCATGGAAATGGGTTCGTCTTGAACAATAGGCTCAGATTCCAGCAAAAGGTCAAGCAAGCCAGCAACTGTTTTCTTCCTCCTTTTCGAACTGGAGCTAACACTGGAAGAGGATCGCTTCCTCCCCTTTGGTGCTTTGATACAGCGCTGCCCAACCTCGCCTTCAATATCCTCTTCTGGCGGTACTACCAGTGATGACACCGCCATTGATGACGCCGCAACTGATGAAACTACTGCTCGCGCCTTATCGAAAGCCTTTGCCCGGGCTCTAGTGCGCATTGGTATACCAACTGTGGGATGAGTCGATTCCGCATCTGCCGCCTCAGGGATAAGTAAGGTACAGTTACCCCTCAATGGAAAGCGAACCACTGTCCGCGGTCGTGGCAGAACGCCCGTGGCTTGGGTCGGGGCGGGAGCTCTATATCCGAAGAGTATCCGCTTCTCCTCGGCAATGACGGGACCAACTCGATGACGGTACCAACCCGTAAAAGACCCCACACGCCTTGGAAGATGATCAGCCTCGGGGATCATAAAACGGAAACCAGTGTTCAGCCGTATAAAATGATGGATAGCATCGCAAATACCTGTCAGTGACAAAGTAGGCTCGACTAAGAACGCCTCAAAAGAAACACCTTGGTTATAACCCAACTGTTGGGCAAAGCGTTGCGGATTATACCGCATAAAAAGAACCACGTTACTCTAACGAAATACCAAGAAACCCGGCCTAATCGAGTATAGATGCATAATCTCTTTATGCTTTAAAGACGGCGCTCCTCCTTCTGATAGATCAAAAAGTTGCTGAACAGGTCCCGAAGGAGCAGAGAGGACTCGGTCTTTGAATATCATCCCACCTTAGTTAGCATACGGGTTAAGCAACACACGAAGTGCTCCTAGCTGAGTTGGATCAGGAGTAAAAGCATCCACCAATCTCATGAGCCGCGAGAAGGTGTAAGCGTTATAGAAATTTGGCCTCCGATGCACTGCGAACGCCCCCAATACATGCATCTCGATCCACAACGTGAAGTAGTGGAAGGAGAAACTCACAACATCTACACCCGGGGTCGAAGTATTGGCCGCAGCGCTCAGCCCATGGAATAAGTGTGATAGCCCCGTGATACTCACGGCCAGTCATGTCCCTTCAGCCACGCGATGAGCAGGATAGATGACCGAAGCTCTCATGAAGCGGCGATGCGTTGGAATGGTGAACCAACTGAGCCAAAGGCTGATAAAGCCGACAAAAAAGGTATCTTCGTCCATTCCGGGAGCCGCAATCGAATCAAAGGACACGACCGACAAGATCGGGATATAAAACTGCGGTAAATCTTCTTGTTTTGTCGGCAATTGATTTAGCCCAAACCCAAAAGGGTCGTTAATGTTCGTAAACTTTGGAGCCGTCTTGGACAAAGCATCTTCGCGGATAAAGCAGGCAATGAAGCTCTCAAAAGTGACGCCATGCCCTTCTGACGCCGTGAACAGTTTCTCAAAAATAACCAAAACCTTGATTAAGCTAAGGTACTTATGGCGGACGGCGTTTTCAGTCGTCAATCCGTCAAGCGAAGCCGGCATCGTCTCAAACACATACTCATTGGGAGGCGGCAGCCCTTTATAATGCTTTCCCCTGATTGGTAGTCCAGAAACCTCACGAAACTCTTCCAATGAAATAGAGACCTCGTGATCCCCTAGAAAGAAGGTGTTGGTGGGAAGATTCCACTAGTTCACAAAAGCCTTAACCCACCAGACATGAGGGGACTGATAATGAAAAAAGGATGCATACACCGCCTGATAGAGCCCGACCTTCTGGAATCGCGCACGATGGGCGGACAGAACATATCGAGCCCAGGGAAGATAGCCCGTTGGGTGGCGAGGGGTAAGCCCTATCTTATAAATTTGTCCCCAGGGTTGGGCTTCACCCTGAAAAATGCGACGCCCTAAGATGTCTATGGCCAGCAAAGGCAGGTTGGGTATCCCAGTTGTCGACGGCTCAAGCCGGCCTATAGGAGTCCAATCAGCCTCCTCCACCGCAAAAGCAGTCTGCGGACGCTCCATCGGCAAAATTAGGCGGAGAGGCTCTGTTGGAACTTCGCAAATAAAGCTGCGGCGGCCCCGGATGATATATCCATACCAAGTTCCCCACAAGAACAAACTGGTATAGTCCCTATCATGGGCCTTGATCATCGCCATTGCTTCTTCGTCCGACGACGATTGTGGAAAACCAGCATCTGAGCGAGTAAAAGGAAAGTAGGGAAGAGAAGCCGTTGTTCCTGAAATAAAGGGAAGGAAAACTATTAATGCGACTTATATGTATGTATGTGTGTGTGTGTGTATATATATATATATAAACAGCAGAAGAAAACGACAAGAAGTTTATTCCATGGGACCATTGGTTACAAAAATAATGGATCCCACAAAATCAGTATGGCGGCTCGCCAATCATGAGGCAGGGTAATCATTGTGAGAATAAAAAAAAAGATTCTCAATAAATGCACATTGGAGTTTAAACGACTTGGGACATCCTCACAAAAGAACACCCATTACAAACTTTGTCAAATAGGTGAAAATAAAGGAAAATCCCTTGAAAAAGATTCTTAAGAACACATGGGAGTGAAGATCCCAGAGGGTCCTCTTGATCTTTAGAGCTAAGCTTTTCGGGGAGGAATTAAATTCCTTTTGAGCAGTGGAATTAAATTCCAGAAAACACCATACAAGAGAAACGAAGGTAAGTCGCCATCAATCTTCAACAATCAGAAGAGAAATGCTCAATCTTTGGAGACATTGGGGTTTACTACCCGAAGATCGTGCCTTTCAGATCTCTGAAAAATGGGTTTTAGAAAAGGGGAAAACCCTTATTATGGATTTAAAATCCAAAGAAAATCTTGTGAAAAAAAAGAAGAGAAAAATAAAATGAAGAAAAAGGGTTCCTCGGTCGTTCAAAATCTTTACCTAAAAAGGGGTTCTTTTTGGCAGAGTTTAACTCTGAAAATTTCAATGGATAGTGAACTAAGCTCTGAAGAAGAGATTTAAATTCTCAAAGAAAACAAAGAAAGAAGGAGATAAAGGAACGGTGGTGACGCAGAGACGAGACCCCTGCATTTATAAGACATGATGGAGAGCGGTTCATCTTCCCCATTCTCTAGGAAGATCCAACGGCTACAAAGGTGACAGCGTTACACTTACGTGCAAGCCACGTAAGAACAACGCTATGGGGGCATTTGTTCCCTTATAAAAAAAATTTCAAAGAGGAAGAGGGAAAACTTCCCGCTAGTGGAGTATCACGTGCAAGCACGTGATGCATCTATATACAAAGTATATAGGCTCCATTTAGTAAGTTGCAATTAAAGCCTCATGCACGAGTACGTGATCATCCTTTTCAACAAAGTGTGTAGGCCCTAGTTAAAAAAAGAGAGAGAAAAGAACGAACAAAAGGGCAGAGAAGCTCACGTGTTACCACGTGATGCCTTCCCTTTGTTAGGCTGTTGCATATAAGCAAATAAGCTTAACTTTATGTCTTTTCTTTAAGCGAACCAGTTTAATTCTATGAGGGTCACGTGCCACACGTGAGGATCCTTGATCCCCTTCCAAGTTGATAGAATTAAATTCTAAATAAAGGGGTCAAAACCCTGTTTGGAAAATATTTTCTCGAAATCTTTCTAAACAAAAAAAAAAGATCACCCTCTGTAAAACAGAGAACCATTGGATTAAAAATCTAATGGTGATTTAAAAAGATCGCTAAGATATAGAATAAACTCTGTATGGGAAAATATTTCCCTAATCTCAGAGAAAACAAGAAAAATATCTTCTGTAAAACATAAGTCTTTGGATCAAAGATCCAATGGTGGATAAAATCCCCAAATCAATTAAAAATATCTCAATGAGAGATTTCTTTAACAAAAATCAACAAATTCACTTCTGCTATAAAAAGAGCCTCAGACCCCGGGGGAGAAAAAAAAGAGAGGTAGGTATACAGAGAGAGATAAAAAAAAGGAGAAAAGAGAATTCAATTCTCAAAAGGGAGAAGATCTACTTTTCAAAACAAAACTAGGTGAGAAGAAAATAGAAAGACTGTCTCATCTCTTCTTTAAGGGTTTAATCCTTCGTATAAGAACTTAGTTCTTTCTTCTGGTAAAAGATCTGCAGAAGCAGATCTCCCCACAAGTTGAGAATTTAATTCTCATCGGGGAGATTCTGCCATGCGGATCCAAAACCCAGGGGAAGATTTAAGTTTAGAGAATTTAATTCTCCCAAAAGGCATATAGGAATTTAATTTCTCTGATAAAACTAGGGTTTAACCCTTCATATAAGAACTTAGTTCTTCCTTCTGGTGAAAGATCTGCAGAAGCAGATCTCTCCACAAGTTGAGAATTTAATTCTCATCGGGAAGACTCTGCCATGCAGATCCAAAACCTAAGAGAAGAACTAAGTCCAAGGAATTAAATCCTTATAAAAAAATATAATAAGGGATTTGAGATTTTTTAAAATTCAGAGAGAGAACTCCATGCATATTGATGATCACGTATTCACACGTGACCACCTGTAATGAACTCAAAAGAAAGATTGTGAAATAGATCATGTGTTCACACGTGACCGCCCCCCTCCCCCCCTCACTGATAGTTCTTGGCATTTTTTAAAAGAAAAGGGAATAAACCCATGGAAACAATGTCTAACTCTGAGGCGCATCACGTGCTCACACATGATAAAGTGTTTAATACTTATATAAAGATGGGGAATAAAACCAAGCGAACAGCACCACCTTTAAAAGCATCATGTGCGACACGTGAGCACTCTCAAATTCCAGTGTTTAACACTGCCCCAAAGTATCACGTGGGGGCACGTAATCGCTAAAAATATATTAAGGAACCAACTTCAACCTCAAATTGGTTAAGTCCTTCCTGAGATTAAACCGAACCTCTATGCTCAGAAGTGGTAATTCCTCAATCTGAAACTTGGTTCAAGGGTACATCTCTTCACACCTCTGATACATATCGTTGTAATTCTTCAACGTCTTTAGAGAGGTGGAGGGTCCCAATAACCAATAACTCATGGCGCACCCCTAAATTGATAAGCCAGAAACTATATGGACTATGATGTCCTTAAACTAATGGACTATGATGTCCTTAAACAAAAAACCCTATGGACTATGATGTCCTTAAACATGGACCGTAATGTCCTTAAACTAGCCCATGGACCGCGACGTTCTTAAACTAAGCTATGGACCGTAATGTCTTTAAACTAGCCCGTGGACCGCAACGTCCTTAAACTAAACCCTCATACCAAAAATGGTGATCTACGGACCGTAACCTCTCTAAACTAAAATGATAGAGCTCAAATGCTTTTTCATTAGATCAAAAATGATCCCGAACCCCCGTTAAGTAGATCTTAGTCCAATATCGGATTAACGTATCCTTAACAAATATTTAAGTTGATCTTAATCTCAAATAAGGTTAACGATCCTTAAATCAAACCAAACCCAAATCTAAAAAAATACGGATTTGGACTAATCCACGCCCTACGGGCGACAACATAAATTAGTCTCCGTGTACAATCCACGGGCAACCTAAAACAAAACAAACACATACGACATGAAGTGAACATCTGGAGTAGGAGAAAGTGGTTATCACTACGCGGTAACGTAATTAACTGCAGGGGCTTGCGCCTGCAGGGAAGAGCGTCCCCACAATCAAAAACCCCTCGCCAACGAGGGGGAATCTGACGAAGTCTGCTACAACGGCCGCATCCATCCAAACCTTCGATACACGGTGCCATAAATCATCTTGGCATCTTCGGGGAGGTGGACGAATAAATCCAAATAGCATATGCCCAAATTCAAGTAAGACGACCTATGCGGTTTCGTCTCTGTTTTCGGCGGTAAACAGGTACGCCACTCTACTTAGTACCTACTCCATCAACCAAGGTCAACCTATGTAATGAAAGTTCGGGTATAAGACCCCCAATATCAAGTCTAAATTCGGTAAGGTCAAGCCTAGGTAACGAAAGTGTATGCCTAGACTCCCCATAGTCAAACCTAGACTCGAACAAAGGTTAAACCAAATGCTTTGATACCAACTTTTTCACGACCCGAAAGTGGCGTGTGACCGGTACTTAAATCACGTGACATCTAAAGACGTCGACGTGGTCTAAGTAAGCCGAAAACCTGAAATCTAAACCTTTTTTTGAAAATATTGGAGGTGAGGTTTAAAATAGTCATCAGATAGGATCAGTTTAAAATAAACATTTAAGTTTTAAATAAGTATGTTTGAAAAGCATCTATGACATTTTAAAATTGGCAGCACCTCCTTTGTAATTTTTGAATAAAACACGATAAAAGCACAAATATATAAAGCATCCCAACGGGAGCTAGCTTCCACGCCCAAACGGCGGAGCAACCAAGCAGATAATATACGACGCCCAATGGCGAAGAAAAGGAAAATGAAACAAGATCAACAATATAAAAGGTCGACTCCAATGAGTGCGACGCCCACAAACACAAAAACTCTAAGTCTCGCTTCAAAGTCCTTAATATACACATTCTAGGTCGATGGAGTTTTACTAGATACAAGAGAATATATAAATACAAATATGGGTACGATACAACAGTAGCCTACCTACTAAGCAATCACCGAAAAGAAGTGTGTGCCGCAAGCCGCTAATGATCCGAGCAGTATAACCTGCAAGAAACTGGGCACAACGGGGATGAGTTGCCAACTCAGCGAATAAAAATACATCACAAGGTAGAAATCGAAATGCACAACGATACCTATGTCATAAGTATAATACTATCATATCCTGTACTAATATATATGTATACACACACACACACACACACACACACACATATATATATATATATATGATATGCATAAGTATCATAAATGCAACACTATCCATCATGCGATCCCAAATTAGAACATATCATATGCAAATGACCTGTATCTAGGTATAAGCCCAAAGGTAGCCGAAAATATATATGTAAAACCCCTTCTTTAAAATAGCCGTGGGATACATATGTCACGGCATAAAAGCAGACGTGATAATATGAAATATAATATGTATCTTATTTAAGATATACTTCTTGCTGTTTTGGTAAAGAGTGATAAGTGGTTTATAGTTTAAAAGATCCCAGTGTCATACTAGACATGTCAAAATAAAGAGACTATAGATCGTTTATAATTCATTTTTATATGCAACAACCGGTAAAAGGTATTCAGATACTGTCCTCCGGATTAGTCCTGGTTGACTACACCAACACATAAACCAGCGGTATACCTTAAATGATAGCAACACATCATTATATGGGTGTCCAGCATCGACACCCGAAATCAACAATCTCTCGTGTCCATCACCGACATATAAATCCTCAAATTCCTTGTGTCCATCACCGACACGCAAATCCAGATACCGTCGACACCATCTCAACAGATGATCGCCCCTTGATAACCCTAGCCCTGGTCAGTATCCCCTGGATATCCTCCATGCTCATATCTAGCTCCGGCTAGTATCCCCTGGATATCCGCCGTGCTCATATCTAGCTCCGGCCAGTATCCCCTAGAAATCTGTCGTGCTCATCTCTATCTCCAGAATCGAGTGTCCTCGCTAGGCTCCCCGCCTCTAATTCTCCTTTCCTACCCTTCGGTCTCGACCGGGTCCACCATGTATCCGTCTGTTTACTCCCCCCACTCAGCCCGGATAAGTAGCAAGTCCGTAACCGTATATCTCCCCCTATTCGGTTCGGAATAAAAACAATCAGAAAATATCAAGCTCATAGTGGACGTCAACTCATCGTATCCAGAAATATCAAGTAAAGAATTCAGATACTTTCATAGATCATTCTAATGATATATTATATATATACATATATAACAACGTCCCATACCACTGATATATATCATCGAAAGTAAAACATCATGAAAACTCATAAGAATCGAATACGAATATCCATGGCACTGGCATTCGCAAAACTCAACAGATAATAAAGGTACAGTACATAAATAAAGTCATGCATGCAACAACGTAACAGTTCTACTGTGTCATGGCAATACTAATGATGTATAGTGTAGTATACGCGTCTGTGCTCATGCAGCATTGCAATTATTAACATTTTTACAGGTGTTCTATAAGTATTTAAAGCAGAAAGTAACTCTACCCATATCCATAGCATATACTAAAATCAGAGTTTTCGGATATAGGGAATTCATATGCCTCGTATCGGCATTAACATACGCATCACATGTATAGCGGTTCTACAGTGGCATGGCAGTACCAATGAGGTGAAGTATAACATATGCGTCTGTGCTCGTGCAATATAGTACTCATTGGTAGTTGTGCAGTGTTCTATCATTGTGTTTATATAACGGAAATGTATATCATCGATAAGTGTATCGCAAACATGTAAAGTAAATTTATGCGTATAGCGTAAATATTAAACGTAACTATTTGCTATGAGCTATACCATAATCTTTGAAAATGGACCGAAACGTTGGTTTTGAAATCAGGAAACCGCTTTAAGTTAAAAATAGATATTCATTTGGAAATTAGCATCGCATCCTTGTCATTTATCATTTAAAAGGGAAACGAATCGTTGGTTTTTAAAAGAGTATAACTCACTCAAACATAACATCCTAAATCAGAATAATTCATGACTCCACGAGTCCAAAAGAACTTAGCCGTATTCGGCACGCTAACCTTATCATCACAAGTACGGTATGATCCCTCATACTATATCCATCCAAAATCATATTCATATCATACGGATCTATCACCACGTACGTATGTCATCATAACCATGTATTAAACTATATGCACATGAATAACATACTAGATGCAAAATAACATCACTACCATTAACTTAAATTAATACTAACAACTAATTAGATAGCATAACTATCCTAGTTAAATGGTCGCGGGGGTGCTATACGCCATCCACCCGACTTCCCCCGTAGATATAAATCTACTCACAAACTTGTCGAGCTCGTTGAAACTACGATTGCTATGTCCGTCATCTCCATCTCAGAAACTTCCGCGATTGTACCTATAATCGAAGTTATAAAAAATCGGTGTAAATATCATATCAAAACCAAAACAATGAGCTAAGCACCCGTAGGTTAGAAGTTACAGCTTACTTACTCCAAAAACGACAAGATACCCTGATGTTAACGTACAAACGTCAACAATTCAGTGGCGGTACAGAAAAATGAAAAACCGTATCGAAATATCGAAAACTTGTAATAAAACCTTATTATAACACTCACAGATTTCTTTGTATGAATACTGGGACAAATCAAACAATATTGTAGATCATAAAATATCCAAATACACCTACAGAACAAAACCCAACACAACACTCATTAAGGAGCCCGACGGCGCCGGCTAAAACAGGATTGTCGCCGGGTGAACTAGGGAATTTAGGGTCCGGGCTTTAGGTGTAGTCGCCTAGTGGTCTCATCATACTACAGTCTTGTTAGTTTTTCTATTGGTTATATCTAGTGGCTCCAGATTCAAATATACACTCACAAATATCACAAAAGTTCAAGTTTTTGATACTGCACCCTAAAAACAGATATCAAACAGAATTGCAATTGCATAGAAGATAAGATATACCTATGGAGATGGTTCACAAGGGAACACCAGCTCAAGAAGTGCATATGGAAGCTCCTACGTGTTGTAGTGGATCAAACTTGAAGATGTGAACAACTTTGATGAAGGGATCATGGCTTCTTTCTTTGGATATGAAGAACACTTAGAATTTTAGTGTTGGAAGCATAAAGAAACCTATAGTCTCAGTTTGGGACTTAGAGTATATTGTGTTATGAGAAAAAGAAAGAAAGGAAGAGGTGTGAGGATTGTTATGTAGGGAAAGGAGGAGATGTAAAGTGAGAAGGAGGAGGTGGAGAGAGGAGAGTGAGTGTGAGGGTGTGTCGGTGTGAGGGTTCAAGCTAACTATACATATAACCAACCTCACCAAAAATAATTACATTTTTAAAATATCATGTCATGTTAAAACAATTAAAATATCATTGTTATGATATCACACACTTTTTCTTCATATTTTAGAAAATAATTACATTTTTACGGATATAAATCCAATACCAAAATTCATATGCGATATCATTTTTTGTAAGCTCACTATCTCCATTTAAAATTATAAATTAATATTTATAATTTTCGAAAATGTTACAGTCAAGTCGTCAATCTTTGAGTAAAATTTGTCCATCTCCTTGTCTTTACTTCTGAGCTGTTTTCGGAGCTCTTGGAGAAGTTGCTGCTCTGCGGTCTTGGGATGGAAGATTGGCTCCTCTTTGCTTTCCGAGCCTGACTCCTCATGAACTGAGAGATCTCGCTGCTTATTAGTCTTACTGGAAGGGTTTTCATTACCTTCCAGATGAGGCTGGAACTGGGAAGTGACAACCACATTCACACCAGATTGGATTTAAGATGTGGTGGCCCTGTCCTTACTCTTGCTGCGCGTGCCCACCATGTAGACAGTATGGACCATATGTACAGCCATCTCTTTATCTTTGGAGGCTGATTTTTCAAACCGTCGTTGTGGCCCTTCCTCTTCTGGAAAGGATAGGTGACTGAAGACGGTTAGCTAGACTGGGTCCTTGGGTGGCGCTGTCTGGCTCGCAGTTTTCTTGACTCTTGCGGTCATGGCGATCTTCTGAACCAATTTCAGTGGTTCAAAAGAGTTAACGAGCTTTACAGCCGATTCAGCTGTCGTTGCGGGATAACCATGTTCTTGGAACCTCATAAAGTTCAGCCTAGCAGGAGCCCTAGCCCTTTTGTTCACTCTGTATCTGAGCCTTTTCTGTCTTAGCTTCTTAATTTTGAGGGCTTGACGGGCATCCGTCATCCAGGAAGCCATTGTGAGTCGATTGATGGGGAGATTAGAGAAGATACCCGATTGAGTAGTTGTCAGGGCCACCGCTAGAGCTTGCCCGAAATGCCTTTTTGCTTTGTTGGTGTTGATGGCCTTGCCCTCGGCTGGGGACAAGGAAAGTCCTGTAGGGTTCCTAGGCACTCCCGAGAGGTCTCACAAGGCATCGAACATGCCAATTTCAAAATTTACGGTGCCGAGAAACCCTAAACTACGGATCGTTGGCTAGAATTCTAGGCGAAAAGTAAACTAGTTAACACTTAACTATAAGATACGGAAATACAACCTTTGTAGATCCGGTTCTCCACCTCCATAGCTCCGCAATGAAGTCTCCTCGCTGTCCATAACAAGTCCCGGGCTCTAGTGTCGGCTTTATCGGAGAATGGACGGGCTAGGTCATCGATGTCCATGCCGAAGATGATCTACGTCGAGGCATCGCTAAATCAAGCTCCGACTTCACCAAGTCAAGAAACTTGTGAAGGAAACACACTCTACTACTTGGCAAGAGGTAGAGGATGAAGAAATAGGAAGTGGGTAGACTTTAGAATTGGATTTCTCACTCATTTGCATCAATCACCATTGACGGGGCTTGCTTTCTTCACTTGAAGAAAAAATGAAGAAGAAGAAGGAAATAGTAATGATAAGTTATTATGAAAAGAATAATAAATTTATTCTTATCATAATATTAACCTAAGTTAAGTGTAGAGAATTGACCAAGATTAAAGAATGGTTAGGGTTAAGGAGATGAGACAAAAATGGTCACTTAATGAATGCTTCATGAAGCTTCATGTTGCAAACAAAATAAGCCACCATTTTTTCTCTCATTTCTTTTCCTTTTTCCAAAAATAAAAGGATTAATAAATGAATAAGTAAAACCCTAATTATCCACTTAACCATGGTTTAAATCTTTACACTTAACCAGAAAGATATGTATCATCAAACATGATACAAACAAGTGCACAAAATCATATCGCATATGGAATGCGCACACCCGAGTGAGAAAATCCATTCAAAGTGAACCGATACTAGTTAATGCAAAGTAATATATCAAATATATAATTATGCATTAAATCACTAAATCAACACTTGATTCAATGATCCGGTCATGTCGCATATAACCGACTGGTATCATCAGTAACAACTTATCGAATCAACACTTGATCCGATAACCCGGCTATATCGCATATAACCGATCAATGTCACATCGCGAGAATGAAATACGGTATCAAATACACGCATCATTCTCGGTCCCGTACATATCTCATATGCGCTCCTATTTCGTTTCGCTTGAGCCAGGAAACCTCTGTGTAGGACTCTAAAGACTCGTCAATACGCCGGCAGCGGATGATGATCATATCAAACATCCACAAGCCGCAAGCGGTCTGCTAAACGTAACGGCCACCCGGGTATTGAGCGATCTGAAGATCGACGAGCAAGCCCGCTCACACTCCAGTGAATCCAACCAGTAACACTACTGTACAGTCCGGTCTGATCGTCTGATATGTCGCATATCTCGCCTAGGGATGGTAAACGTCAGACCCCAATAGCTCGATAAGTCGTGTCGATATGAGGTCTATAACAATTCGAGAAACTACTGGTAACACTTACCAGTAAATCTCAGCAACCCTGGCCAGGGATTTCCTGTTATAGCCAATCGAACACTGCGCAACATCAACCCCCTATACCGGGAGAGACGAATCCCCTCCTATCGCTCATTGCCTCCATGTGACTCGGGACTGTACCCAAAAACCACCGTTTTGCACGCCCTCTTGGACGTGGTAAGATGGAAATCAAAGCACAGTGGGAACCACACAAGACTCTATGACGATCTCGGGTCAACAGACTACTCTGTACCAGTGTCACCAGAGAACTGCCATCTGACGTGAGGTATAATACCATCTGGGAGTTCTCGGCGAGTCCGTCCAGTGTACCCAGTCTCTACTGAGCACCCGTATATCATCTCTGATGTCAAACACCAATGGATATGGGATCATCCATCGCCCATCTGTATGGGTCGAGAAGGTACACGCTAGTCTACTCTGGTATATCGATGCCCCGTCTCGATATACCCACGACTAGGGACTTTGAAGGATGTACTTATAGACTACCATGTCCCCACTAGTATGATCCGCATCATAGTCCAGGTAGTCAAGTACACATCCTAAGGGCTTTACCAACATGTAACAGAGAGACAATCAGTATACACGTTAAGGTAAAGAGCAACCAGATAGCATACTATCATGTCGAGCAAGAAAGTCCTCCCTATATATGTCCCAGCATCCACTGCAATATACATCCTATGTATAGTAATGGCCTCTAGGGCATACATATAACTAACAATCTCCCACTTGGACTAGGGCCATCTGTAGCAGTGGTTGCAGTATCTCATACTCAACCATCCCATAAAAGTCTCTCTCTGGGAACAGGCCTTTGTGAGTGGATCCTGTAGCGTCTTGAAAAGTCGTTTTGGAGTTTTCCTGAAAATCGGTGAAAATTCGGTATTTTTCCGAAAACCGTCTTTTTTGTTATTTTGCAGTTTAGGACTAATTATACCTAAAATGGATAGGTAATTGCTTATTTTTAGTAGCTAATGAGTTACTTATGAAATTCTGGTCGTTTAAAAATTTTCCCTAATTTTTCAATTTTTTTATATTATTTTAAGCCGGTAAGAAAATACATTAAATTAGCGATAAATACAAATTTAAATGGGCTAAAATTAAGATTTAAAATCATGTTAATTAAAATCTAGTTGTAACATAAATTTTTAGTATTTTATTTTGATTTTTAACTAATTTTTATTATAGAAAACGAAATTTATTGAATTTAAGCTAAAACTTGCAATTTTGGACTTGTAGGGGGTCTTTTTGCATAATTTTTTTTTGTAAAGCCCCATTCACTCTTCCCTCACCCCTAGGCCGGCCCCACCTTAGCAGCAAGCCCACAAAAAAATTTCCCCATCTCATTTGAACAAAATGATATGATAAGGGTTTTAATATATTAAATTGGGTATTGGTTTTGTTGGTTGACTTGGTCTTTTGACTTGTAAACTTTCTCTACACCTTTCCTCAACTCCCCCACACCTCTCCTCACTCCTCAACAGCTCAGAAATTCTGCACCAACAGCCCATGAAAATTCCCCAATTCTCATTCCCTTTTTGCTTCATTTTTATCACAAAAATCCATCAAAATCCAAAATTTCTTTCACAAATTCAAAGCAAACCCTTTTTCCACCTCCTCTCAAACCTAAATTTGTTCAAATCTTGAAGAAAAGAGGTGTCTTGAGTGGTTAGAGCAACCAAGAGTTTAGGCTTGGGAGGTATAATTTCTAATCTATGGTTAATTGTTAGTTGTATTATGCTAAAATTGAACTTTGAAATGTTAAATTAGTGTTAATCCTAATCTAGTTTTTTTTTCTAGTTAATGGTTTGAGTTTAACTAGGGTTTTAGAAACCATTATTTAGTTGATTAAATCTATTTTGTTATCTAGTTGTTTTGCTAACCTAATCTAAGAGGTTAACTTGCTAATTGGGCTATAAATTAGTGTTAAATTAAAGTTTTTCATGTATAGTTTGGATTAAGATTGCTAGTTATAAAATTTTAGAAAGGGTTTGTTTATGGAAAATATGATTTGAAGCATTGTATGTGTTATAATTAAAATGATTGTGGTTAACTAGTTATGCGGTTGGATGTTTATGCTAGGTTGTAGTCTTTTTGTCGCAAATCGGCGATTTTTGCACCGATTTTTGGAATGTAAATGCTTACTAGTTTTTATTAAAATATTGTGATAAATTAATTGCGATATCTTGATGATATTTTTGAGATATCCTATGACGTTTAGGATGCGTGAGTGCGGATTTTTGAGTAATCGGGTTTTAGTTTTGCCGGGCGGCCAAATCGACTTTTTGTAGATTTTTGCGAGTTTCGCGTGTGTCCCGCGGACTTTGTGCACGTTGTACCTAGCTTGTGAACGTTAGTGTTTTCGTTTGGGTTTTGCGTCAGTCTTGATATGTAACCTTATGTTTGTTATTGATGTAAATTCCAGGTTCGGTCGCGGAGACGTCAGACGCGGCACGAAAGGGGAAAGCGGTGATTGGACACAGCTAGCTAGGGATTCCGGTGAGTAGATGTAACATCTACGGGGGACTATCGTTGGATGGCGCAAGCCGCCCGATAGTTTTAGTAATTTCAAAGATTCTTAGTAATGTTAGTAATTAGGGGTGTAATACTTGTATGATTATTTGCTACATTCATGCCCTATATTGACATACCTATACGAAACCGTTTTATAGGACACCTGCACCATTGCCAGGGTTTTTGTATGCAGCACGAGCACTATTCATGCTTACACACACACCCTGGTAATTGCCATGTCACCACACTAGATAACCTATAATTTGAAACCTTTTACTAATTGATGCTTAAACCTGTGCTATTGCCTTTAATTTCTTAAAATGAAATCGTAGGATTGCCATTCATGTGCATGTACCTCATCATATTATTTGTTCATGCCTAGTCTATTAATCATACATCGTACCTTAATTATTGATATCATATCCATTCATCACCATTGATATATGCACTTATGAAGATTTCTTGAGATTTTATGATATTTCTGGATTTCGGGGGAAAGCCGCAAAATTTCTAAACTTATTATGTTTTTAAAATATCTAATTGCGGTTTTCTAGTGATGTAAAGTGTCGTCCACCATGAGTTTGCTGTGGTTTTCGAGATCCGTGTCGAGGAGTGGAGGAACCGTCACGGGTACATGGTGGGCCCGGTAAGGTACCCCGGGGCAAGAGGAATGTGGTGTTGACGTTGAGCCTGGCAGAGGACGGATTGCCTACCGGTGACTGTTTGGCACGGCGGATATCCAGAGGATACCGACCGTGGCCGCGAGATGATGAGATTTTGATATTGAGCTGGGTCAGCCGGATGGCTGAGGCCAGAGATACTATGACATGGATATATGAGATTTGAGATAGTTTTGAGGTGTCGTTGCTGGACACAGGTTCTTGTTGATTCTATTGGTATTGTGATGGTATTTCAAAAGACATTCTTAAAGGGAAAAACATGATTTCTTATACTTACACATTCAGATCACGAGTTGATTCGCATTGCATTCATACCTGCTAGTATATCCATATTGCATACATACTTGCCATTATGTCCTGCCTTACCTGTATTTAGATGCTAGGATGCTTGTGTGCATGCATTCGATAGCCTGTGTAGATGTTATTTATTACTCACGAGTTGGCAACTCACCCCCGTTGTGCCATAGCCTTTTGCAGGTCCGCTCCGTCAGTACAGTAGCGGTGGGTGCGCTTGCTTCTTTTGCCTCTTTTGCCTGGACTCGAGGTTTTGCTCTTCGGTGGGTTATGTTATTATTTTTGTACCACCTTGTGTATTCTTTGTATCTAGTGTACTCCATCTACTGTATCTACCAGCATTATTGTATATTGACCTAGAGATGAGACTGTGAGATTTGTGGACTTTTATGCTGTATTTTGGGGTCGAGCTCACTTGAGTCGACATGCTGTCTTTCTTATGCTTCATTATGATTACTACGCATGTTGTTGCTTTATTTTGCGTGGGATTTGTGACCGCCTTGTGGCGAAGAGCTAGCTCCCGCTTGGGGATGCCATATTTGTTGGATTCATTTATATTTGTGTTGTACCCATTTTGTGGGCCAGTATTTACAAAGGAGACTCTGCCGAAATTTTCGGAAAAATTGGTACTGTTTTTAAAAAGGGTTTTACATGACTTATTGATAAACTTGTTTTCAATTGATTGGGTTCTCTTCACTCTTTTGCTTTTTGGTTTGGTTTTCTGGGCTTTGGCTTACTTATTTTACGGACGTCTTTAGACGTTTCGTAAGCTTAAGTGCCAGTCACGTTCCGTACCCTGCGGGTCGTGACAAAGTTGGTATCAGAGCGATAGGTTTTACCTTTTTGAGTGTAGGATGACCCTTGGTAGATGGAGTAAGTGACTTAAGTAGGGTAACGTAGCGTATGTATGTCCGCGGCATACTTGCGATACGGTACTCCGCCTAAGTGACTTTAGGATATACTTGCTTGAAATTCCTTCTTCAATTCCGTGTATCCTATGATTCTTTTGCACTGTTCTTATTATCCTTTTTCTGTACCAGCCACTATGCCGCCGAAGGCTACGAGGGCACAGAGGGCTGCCGCCCGAGACGAGATTCGAGCTGGCTCGTCCGAGACTAGGACTGAGCAGGGTGGTATGCCTACGCCGCAGGGACAGACCGATCCACCTTCCCCAGGCCGTATGGATAGGCTCGAGACTGGTATGGAGGAGTTGCGACAGATGATGGGAGGCATGCAGGAGTTACGACAGATGGTGGAATCGTTAGTAGAGGTCAATCGAGCACAGAGATCGGATATTACTCCCCCTGCGGTCGTTTCGAGACCGAGTCGGATTCGCACTGATATGTTAGCACCTAGGAGGGTTCGCAGAGGCCGTGGCGGATTCTTTAGGGGCCAGTTATATCGCCTTCACCCATACGATCAGCAGCCATGGTTAGGATGTTTTTGGTGTGGTAGCCTGCATCATCGTAACAGAGACTGTCCGGCGAGACGACAGGGAGCGGCGACAGTTCCACATGTGACCCTACCACCATCACCACCCCCTCCTCAGAGAGCCCTACTTCCTACCACCGGCGATGCTCCACGCCAGTTAGGTGCACCCAGAGACCGTGGACGCGGCGGTCCTGTTCAGAGAGGACGAAGAGGCAGAGGCCGAGGTCGAGGTCAGCCCGCTATCGGTGGAGGACAGGCCCGAGTATTTGCTTTGACACCGCAGGATGCGCAGGCATCCAATGCCGTTATGACAGGTACCTTGCCAGTTTGTTCTTTCGACGCACGGGTATTATTCGACCCAGGTTCCACACATTCGTATGTCTCTACACACTTTGCACCGATGTTGGGCCGTGAGTCGTCGTCGTTAGAACATCCGCTTGTTGTTGTTACTCCGGTAGGCGAGTCGTTTGTCGCTCGGTTTGTATTTCGTTTGTGTTCCGTTCGTATCGGGGAGAGGGATTCATCAGTTGATTTGATTCTCCTCGATATGTTGGACTTTGATGTGCTTCTGGGCATGGATTGGCTAGCCACTTGTTATGCTTCGGTGGACAGCCGTGAGAAGGCAGTCATATTTAGCTTTCCGGGAGAGCCAGTCCTTGTTATTCAGGGAGACCGCAGCGTCACCCTTCCCAGCTTGATTTCGTCTCTTCGCGCTGGTCAGCTCTTGCGGAAGGGATGTCAGGGATTCTTAGCATATATTTGTGATACTCGAGCTACAGAGGTTCCGTTGGACCAGGTCCTGGTTGTTTGTGAGTTCCCTGATGTTTTCCCTGATGAGCTACCTGGACTACCGCCTGAGCGCGAGGTTGAGTTCTGCATTGATTTGATTCCCGGCTCGGGGCCTATTTCTATACCGCCTTATCGGATAGCCCCGGCAGAGCTTCGAGAGCTGAAGGATCAGTTGCAGGATTTGTTAGATAAGGGGCTTATTCGACCTAGTGTTTCTCCGTGGGGCGCTCCGGTCCTGTTTGTCAAGAAGAAGGATGGAAGTTTGTGCTTATGTATCGACTACCGCCAGCTGAACAAGGTTACCAAGCGGAACAGATATCCGTTGCCACGCATTGATGATTTGTTCGACCAGCTTCAGGGTGCGGGGTATTTTTCGAGGATCGACTTGCGATCAGGATACCATCAGCTGCGGGTTCGACAGGAGGATATACCGAGGACAGCTTTCCGCACGCGCTATGGCCACTACGAGTTTTTGGTGATGTCGTTCGGTCTCACCAACGCCCCAGCAGCATTCATGGATTTGATGAACCGTACATTCAGGCCGTATCTTGACTTGTTCATCATCGTGTTTATCGACGATATCTTGGTGTACTCCCGGAGCAGAGAGGAGCACGAGCAGCACTTGCGGATTTCGTTACAGACTCTGAGGGAGCACCAGCTGTTCGCAAAGTTCTCCAAGTGTGCATTCTGGCTGGACAGCGTCGGATTCTTGGGTCACGTGGTTACGAGAGACGGCATATGTGTGGACCCGAAGAAGATTGAGGCTGTTCAGCAGTGGCCCCGACCTACATCGGTTACTGAGATCCGTAGTTTTCTAGGCCTGGCAGGCTACTACAGGCGTTTTGTTCAGGATTTCTCCCGTATAGCTGCACCCTTGACCGGTTTGACCCGGAAGGGAGTTCCTTTCGTCTGGACGGAGGAGTGCGAGCGCAGTTTTCAGCAGCTGCGGACATGTTTGACTACGGCGCCGGTATTATCTTTGCCTTCGGGATCAGGCGGATTTGTGGTCTACTGTGATGCTTCGCGAGTGGGATTAGGATGCGTATTGATGCAGCATGGCCGGGTGATCGCTTATGCTTCTCAGCAGTTGAAGAAGCATGAACAGAACTACCCCACTCATGATTTGGAGATGGCTGCAGTGGTCTTTGCACTGAAGATTTGGCGACATTACCTATACGGCGAGTCGTGTCAGATATTCACAGACCATAAGAGCTTAAAGTATATATTTCAGCAGCGAGACCTGAATCTCAGACAGCGTCGTTGGATGGAGTTGGTGAAAGACTACGACTGCGAGATCTTATATCACCCAGGCAAGGCGAATGTAGTGGCAGATGCGTTGAGCAGGAGGCCCGGGGGTAGTCTATCGTGTTTGCGCGCAGTGCAGAGGCAGTCGTCAGCAGATTGGCAGATTTTATGCGACAGCCGAGTGGAGTTCGAGTTCACTCAGACAGGGGGACAGCTCGCGCATGTTCGTGCACGCCCACAGTTGCTTGACCGTATATATGAAGCACAGCACAGTGACGACCGTTGCTCAGAGATCATGGCACAGATGGGACAGGGCAGATTTTCCGAGTTCGTGATTGATGATCAGGGGATTTTACGATATGGATCTAGACTGTGCGTACTAGATGCTGATGGATTACAGCGCGACATTCTTGAGGAGGCACACCGATCAGTGTATAGTATCCACCCCGGTTCCACCAAGATGTACCATGATATGAGAGAGACCTACTGGTGGGACGGGATGAAGAGGGACATTGCGGAGTTTGTATCGAGATGCCTGACTTGTCAGCAAGTCAAGGCCGAGCACCAGAGGCCCACAGGAGAGCTACAGCCGTTACCCATTCCAGAGTGGAAATGGGAGCGGATTTCGATGGACTTCGTTGTGGGTCTACCCAGGACCAGTCGAGGGTACGACTCCATCTGGGTGATCGTGGATAGATTGACGAAAGCGGCTCACTTCATACCAGTGAAGACCACTTTCAGCTTCGCTCAGTATGCTCAGCTCTATATTGACGAGATCGTGCAACTACATGGCGTACCGACTTGTATCGTGTCAGATCGAGGCACTCAGTTTACCAGCCGTTTATGGCAGAGACTCTAGGAGGCTTTGGGCACTCGTTTGAGCTTCAGCACAGCATTTCATCCGCAAACCGACGGACAGTCAGAGCGGACCATTCAGACTCTCGAGGACATGCTCAGAGCGTGCGTTTTAGACTTTGGTGGTAGCTGGGATCGTCATTTACCTCTAGTGGAGTTCTCCTACAACAACAGCTTCCAGTATACTATTCAGATTGCACCTTTCGAGGCATTGTATGGGAGGATATGCAGATCGCCCGTCTGTTGGACAGAGCTCAGCGAGAGCAGCATTTTGGGGCCGCAGCTTGTTGAAGAGACGACAGCGAAGATACAATTGATTCGAGACCGAATGAGGGCAGCTCAGAGCAGACAGAAATCCTATGCAGACAGGCGCCGTCGCAGGTTAGAGTTCGCAGTTGGCGACCATGTTTTTCTGAGGGTCTCTCCGATGAAGGGCGTGATGCGTTTTGGGCGAAAGGGGAAGCTTAGCCCTAGATTCGTAGGTCCCTTCGAGATCCTCGAGCGGGTTGGCGCTGTTGCATATCGTTTGGCCCTTCCACCCAGCTTTCCCGATGTTCACCCCGTCTTCCATATTTCGATGCTCCGCAAGTACCTTCACGACCCTTCGCATGCGATTCAGCACCCGACAGTCCAGCTAGAGCGCGACCTTTCGTTTGCAGAGCAGCCGGTGGCCATCCTGGATCGGCAGGTGAAGAAGTTGAGATCGAAGATTATACCAACCGTCAAGGTCCTTTGGCGTAGCCCGAGCAGCGAGGAGGTTACCTGGGAGACCGAGAGCGAGATGAGGAAGAAATATCCCCATCTCTTTGAAGGTACGTTTAGCTATATTTTTAAATTCGGGGACCGAATTTCTTTAAGGGGGGAAGATTGTAGTGTCTTGAAAAGTCGTTTTGGAGTTTTCCTGAAAATCGGTGAAAATTCGGTATTTTTCCGAAAACCGTCTTTTTTGTTATTTTGCAGTTTAGGAATAATTATACCTAAAATGGATAGGTAATTGCTTGTTTTTAGTAGCTAATGAGTTACTTATGAAATTCTGGTTGTTTAAAAATTTTCCCTAATTTTTCAATTTTTTTATATTATTTTAAGCCGGTAAGAAAATACATTAAATTAGCGATAAATACAAATTTAAATGGGCTAAAATTAAGATTTAAAATCATGTTAATTAAAATCTAGTTGTAACATAAATTTTTAGTATTTTATTTTGATTTTTAACTAATTTTTATTATAGAAAACGAAATTTATTGAATTTAAGCTAAAACTTGCAATTTTGGACTTGTAGGGGGTCTTTTTGCATAATTTTTTTTTTGTAAAGCCCCATTCACTCTTCCCTCACCCCTAGGCCGGCCCCACCTCAGCAGCAAGCCCACAAAAAAATTTCCCCATCTCATTTGAACAAAATGATATGATAAGGGTTTTAATATATTAAATTGGGTATGGGTTTTGTTGGTTGACTTGGTCTTTTGACTTGTAAACTTTCTCTACACCTTTCCTCAACTCCCCCACACCTCTCCCCACTCCTCAACAGCTCAGAAATTCTGCACCAACAGCCCATGAAAATTCCCCAATTCTCATTCCCTTTTTGCTTCATTTTTATCACAAAAATCCATCAAAATCCAAAATTTCTTTCACAAATTCAAAGCAAACCCTTTTTCCACCTCCTCTCAAACCTAAATTTGTTCAAATCTTGAAGAAAAGAGGTGTCTTGAATGGTTAGAGCAACCAAGGGTTTAGGCGTGGGAGGTATAATTTCTAATCTATGGTTAATTGTTAGTTGTATTATGCTAAAATTGAACTTTGAAATGTTAAATTAGTGTTAATCCTAATCTAGTTTTTTTTTCTAGTTAATGGTTTGAGTTTAACTAGGGTTTTAGAAACCATTATTTAGTTGATTAAATCTATTTTGTTATCTAGTTGTTTTGCTAACCTAATCTAAGAGGTTAACTTGCTAATTGGGCTATAAATTAGTGTTAAATTAAGGTTTTTCATGTATAGTTTGGATTAAGATTGCTAGTTATAAAATTCTAGAAAGGGTTTGTTTATGGAAAATGTGATTTGAAGCATTGTATGTGTTATAATTAAAATGATTGTGGTTAACTAGTTATGCGGTTGGATGTTTATGCTAGCTTGTAGTCTTTTTGTCGCAAATCGGCGATTTTTGCACCGATTTTTGGAATGTAAATGCTTACTAGTTTTTATTAAAATATTGTGATAAATTAATTGCGATGTCTTGATGATATTTTTGAGATATCCTATGACGTTTAGGATGCGTGAGTGCGGATTTTTGAGTAATCGGGTTTTAGTTTTGCCGGGCGGCCAAATCGACTTTTTGTAGATTTTTGCGAGTTTCGCTTGTGTCCCGCGGACTTTGTGCACGTTGTACCTAGCTTGTGAACGTTAGTGTTTTCGTTTGGATTTTGCGTCAGTCTTGATATGTAACCTTATGTTTGGTATTGATGTAAATTCCAGGTTCGGTCGCGGAGACGTCAGACGCGGCACGAAAGGGGAAAGCGGTGATTGGACACAGCTAGCTAGGGATTCCGGTGAGTAGATGTAACATCTACGGGGGACTATCGTTGGATGGCGCAAGCCGCCCGATAGTTTTAGTAACTTAAAAGATTCTTAGTAATGTTAGTAATTAGGGGTGTAATACTTGTATGATTATTTGCTACATTCATGCCCTATATTGACATACCTATACGAAACCGTTTTATAGGACACCTGCACCATTGCCAGGGTTTTTATATGCAGCACGAGCACTATTCATGCTTACACACACACCCTGGTAATTGCCATGCCACCACACTAGATAACCTATAATTTGAAACCTTTTACTAATTGATGCTTAAACCTGTGCTATTGCCTTTAATTCCTTAAAATGAAATCGTAGGATTGCCATTCATGTGCATGTACCTCATCATATTATTTGTTCATGCCTAGTCTATTAATCATACATCGTAGCTTAATTATTGATATCATATCCATTCATCACCATTGATATATGCACTTATGAGGATTTCTTGAGATTTTATGATATTTCTGGATTTCGGGGGAAAGCCGCAAAATTTCTAAACTTATTATGTTTTTAAAATATGTAATTGCGGTTTTCTAGTGATGTAAAGTGTCGTCCACCATGAGTTTGCTGTGGTTTTCGAGATCCGTGTCGAGGAGTGGAGGAACCGTCACGGGTACATGGTGGGCCCGGTAAGGTACCCCGGGGCAAGAGGAATGTGGTGTTGACGTTGAGCCTGGCAGAGGACGGATTACCTACCGGTGACTGTTTGGCACGGCGGATATCCAGAGGATACCGACCGTGGCCGCGAGATGATGAGATTCTGATATTGAGCTGGGTCAGCCGGATGGCTGAGGCCAGAGATACTATGACATGGATATATGAGATTTGAGATAGTTTTGAGGTGTCGTTGCTGGACACAGGTTCTTGTTGATTCTATTGGTATTGTGATGGTATTTCAAAAGACATTCTTAAAGGGAAAAACATGATTTCTTATACTTACACATTCAGATCACGAGTTGATTCGCATTGCATTCATACCTGCTAGTATATCCATATTGCATACATACTTGCCATTATGTCCTGCCTTACCTGTATTTAGATGCTAGGATGCTTGTGTGCATGCATTCGATAGCCTGTGTAGATGTTATTTATTACTCACGAGTTGGCAACTCACCCCCGTTGTGCCATAGCCTTTTGCAGGTCTGCTCCGTCAGTACAGTAGCGGTGGGTGCGCTTGCTTCTTTTGCCTCTTTTGCCTGGACTCGAGGTTTTGCTCTTAGGTGGGTTATGTTATTATTTTTGTACCACCTTGTGTATTCTTTGTATCTAGTGTACTCCATCTACTGTATCTACCAGCATTATTGTATATTGACCTAGAGATGAGACTGTGAGATTTGTGGACTTTTATGCTGTATTTTGGGGTCGAGCTCACTTGAGTCGACATGCTGTCTTTCTTATGCTTCATTATGATTACTACGCATGTTGTTGCTTTATTTTGCGTGGGATTTGTGACCGCCTTGTGGCGAAGAGCTAGCTCCCGCTTGGGGATGCCATATTTGTTGGATTCATTTATATTTGTGTTGTACCCATTTTGGGGGCCAGTATTTACAAAGGAGACTCTGCCGAAATTTTCGGAAAAATTGGTACTGTTTTTAAAAAGGGTTTTACATGACTTATTGATAAACTTGTTTTCAATTGATTGGGTTCTCTTCACTCTTTTGCTTTTTGGTTTGGTTTTCTGGGCTTTGGCTTACTTATTTTACGGACGTCTTTAGACGTTTCGTAAGCTTAAGTGCCAGTCACGTTCCGTACCCTGCGGGTCGTGACAGATCCGCTGTGTTATCCTCTGAATCTACTCTCCTAACCTCGATCACCCTGGAGATCATTTATCTCCATGATCAGGCGATACTGCCTTAGAATAAGTCTGGATCACTGATGGGATCGGCGTTCCTCGGCATGAGCCACAACTCCATTGTCTCACAATGGTAGGAACGTAGTTCATCTCATGAACCAATATACACCCAAACATCCTCTTTTGGTAGCATCTTAAGTAGCGATGTATCCTGCCTTTATCGTCTAGTATGCCACGGTATCTAGCTTGGAACTCTTCCAACATACCGTCCCTTTACTGAGGGTAAAGACAATGCCTGCGACTGACTTTCAGTCGTCCTTATCACCCTGGAACGCTTCCAGTGATTCTCCCCAGAATCAATTGATACCATCTCACTACATCTAGTGAGAATCCTAACATCCAATTAGATCTATCTCATAGATCCAAACTCAGGATTTAGGAGGTATCACTTTGATCCTATGTGGAGAATCATTGTGATAAGCGGAGATTGATCGAGCGTAGCATAGGAAACTCCTTCCCTATCAAGAGTATGTCATCTACGTACTCTACGAGGATCACCACCATACTCCCTACTACCTTTTTGTATATACAAGGTTCATCTACCATTTTGATGATGTCAAACTCTTTGACTAATTCATCAAAACAGATGTTCCAACTCCGCGATGCCTGCTTTATCTTATAAAGCATCTTGCATACGTTTTCGCTGCTCCTACTGTCTACGAGGCCCTCTGGCTGTGTACTTATAGATGCACTCTTCTAAAACATCATTTAGAGAAGCAGTCATGACACCCAACCGCCAGATATCGTAGTCATGGTATGTAGCCGTGGCAAGTAGGATCTGGATGGACTTAAGCATAGATCCTTAGAAAAAGTTTCATCATGATCCACACCTGGTCAATGATGCAAACCTTTAACAAGTCTAGCTTTGAAAATCTCAACTTTTCCATGTACACCAAGTAATCTTCTCAAGATATACTTGCTCCTGATGGGAATTTAACCCTTCAGATATAGCAACCAAAGTCCATACTTTGTTGGTGTATAAGGATTCCATCTCAGATCGATAAACATCCAGCCATTCTCACAGAGTCCTACTCCTGATGGCCAGGTCGAAAATAGTTGGGTCATCATCTCATGATGCAATCCTCGCTCCCACTGTCATAGAGAAACAGAAGTATCTCTTAGGTGGGTGAGGAACCCTACTAGATCGGCGGAGAGGCTGAGGTTCGTTGGTATCTACTGAATCCTTTGGTTGTACCAAATCATCTGCTGTATTTTGTATAGCTGGAACCTTTCCAGTTCTACATAACAGACTTTGCCTCGAGCTTGTCCAGATTTTGCTTCTAGACATAGGCCGGACAACCCCAAATCTTAACTGACTTAAGACATGGGCTCTTCCCATACCATATCTCATATGGAGCGGTAGGCAACTGATTTGATTTGAACCCTATTCAATAGGTATGCATCTTCTCAAGCGCATAACTCCCAAAAAGGAAATAGGTAACTCAGTAGTACTCATCATAGAGCACACCTTATCATATAGGGTGTGATTGCTCCGCCCCGATATACCATCGTGCAATGGTGTATATGGAGGAGTAATGCTGAGAGAGAATCTCATTCTCCTTTAGAATAGTCCAGGATTTCCGTGCTCAAGTATTCTCCTCCTTGATCACATCAATGGACATAATACTTATACCCGTATATTGGTTCTCTACTTCTAACTTATATTCTGTGAATATCTCAAAAGGTTCGGACTTGTGTTTCAACAGGAACATAGGTCTGAATCTTGAGAGATTATCAGAGAATATAATGAAGTATAAAGAACCGGTCTTGGCATGTGTAGACAGGGGACCTAACATACATCAACATGTATCATCCCAAGAGTTCACTAACTCTTTCTCTGTTTCCATCAAACAGAGCTATGGTCATCTTATCTCTGTGACATGACTGGCGAGTTTCACAAGATGTAAATTCAAACTGATTTAAATATGCATCTTTATGTAACTCTAGCTAGTCGGGTCACATTGATCTGACCTAGTCTACAATGCCTCAAGAAGAATTCGTTCATTTCTGAACTCTTCCTCTTGTGTGTGATCCGTATACTAAGAACTGTAGTTTGATTTAGAACGTCAACGCTTTTAGATAACGTGCCTGAACCGATCAACTTTTGATATAGGAAATGTTCAAAACATTATCCAACAATACAAAATTTTATCATTTCTTTACTGATAAAGAGACTGATATGATTTTGTATATCAGGTTCGGTATCTAATAACATTCGTTCAGAATCAATGTATCGGTAATACAGGGTGACAGTGACCAACAGACTTGGCTGCAACACTTGCCCCGTTTTCTGTCTCATGAAACTTATCACCCGTTCTCAGTTCTTTACCTATCTGTAGCCCATGTAACATATTACATATGCGGGATCCTGATCCGGTATCATATACCCAGGACGTAAAGGACACTGAGAAACGGTTCTCTGTAATGAACATACCCGAAGATGATGCATCAGTATGCACTCTCTTCGTTTGGGCGGCACGGGAATTCTGGTAATCCCCAATTTCCTGCTCTGTCTTATAACAATTATAAGTTGGAGCGGGACCAACGTTCCCCAGCTCAGTATAACAAGCGGGTTCGGTCAATATTCCGTATTATTATCTTGATTAAGGCGTGATATGGTCGCTACCTGGAGAGAGAGAGAAGAAAACACTCAGCGTGCACTCTGTCAAGAATAGATTGGTTTTTATTTTATCTAATCAGGATGGCTCCCACTGCTTTTTATCAAATCTTCCTTCAAACCCTAAAAGGAAAGACTAGCCGGGATTAATTACACACTACAAGTTCGCCAATCTTTCAGCCAGGCCAGTGTCGGTACTTTGAGGGAGGTCCCCCGTGCTTTCGCACGAACCTAATTAATGTAAACCTCGTTTTCCCAGAGGCGTAACCCCGTTAACACCTTTCTAGACACCTACTTGATCGGCTAATTGCAATGTGTAAAACTCTCCCAGGAGTAACTCTTACTCGCAGCGGGTATCGGGATCCAACTATCTCATAGAAGGTATGCAATCTCATTGCAAATTTCAACACTTGAAATTCCCGATAATATTTTGCCCCTAGCATTCTATGACCTTGACGGAGCTCAACAAACCATAGGCTACTAGTCAAGTTCAACCCGTCATTTCTTGATCGAACTAAACCCACCCGCACGACCCTTGACGGAGGTCAACAAGGCCGCACGACTACCCTAATCCAATCTGCATCATATGCATTAGCAGATAAATACTAGTTAGCTACCGCACACTACGCCTTGACGGAGGTCAACAAACGTAGCACGAATACTAAATAGGACTTATCTGAAATGACGGATGGCTACGACAGGTTTTTCTGAAAACCTATTGCGTAATGAACTTGATATCGTTGTAGAATCAAATGATTTTAAAATTGGAGTGTCTTTGAGGCTTTTCCAGTTTTGCTAAAGGAGTCACTCCCGGTGAAGGGATCGTCGGTCCTTTCCTCGTCGAATGAGGTGCGAGATATATCATATATATCGCTATGCAAAGCAAAAACTCTTAAAAGCAATCAAAAGACAAACCGAGTGTGTAGCATCTTCCAGTTATTGCTAAAGGAGTCATTCCCGGTGAAGGGATCTCGGTCCTTTCCTCATCGAATAAGATGCAGGGTATATCATATATACCGCTGTGCAAAGCAAGAACTGTAGCTACCTGTTTTATTTTGAAATTCGATTCTACAACATCTTAGGTTTCTTTTATTTCATTAATCATATTAATGAAGTCCCATCATTTAAGTACCTAAACATCACAGATAAATACGACGTACACTTATGCCATCCGCATTCGCCTCGATGTCCTCTCGTGCACCGTTAGGTTAGGTAACTAACGGCAGAGCAGGGCAGGGCTAGCGCGGGTGTAAAACATAAGTTACGTCTATATAATATATCATATATACTATATAAAGTATCCATCATAGAACATCACATGATCACATCACAGATATCGCAGCAGAAGAAACATATGAAATATTGGATATACTAGGACGTCCGTGTTTTCAATACGAGCCAGTATAAAACACGGATTCCACGGTCGCGATGAATAGCCAAACCCACACCCCTAGACCCCTACGAGAGCGGCAAGCAACCCTACCAATTCTGGAGTTAGGAGACCCGGACTCGACTCCTCGAGTTGGTCTCCCACTGGACTCCAGAACCCGGTTACTTGTGCCCTCCTCCTTGGGTCTATCCTAGTGCGGAAAAGTAAATAATATACAAAAGGTGACAACTTCCGCAACCTGGAAGCGCCCCAATAAAAGAATATTACATACAAGTTTTTACATGAATGAAAATGAAAAACACTCATCTCACATAAAAACCCCCGGCTATTCAAACACGACGATCCAATATAACATATCCAGCAACATATAACATCACATGTCATCAACGTAAGTAAATATGCGCATCCCAATTGTCGTTGACATATAGCAACGAAACCGGCGATATCACATATTACACTTACGGTCACAGAAAAGAAAGTGTAAAACTACAACAGTTGGAATCCACAACCACCTCAGACATCGCATGCCTGACCAAATGAATTCCTTAGACATCGCATGCCTAACAATTATAAACCCCGCATTTTAGTCTCATTATCGAAAACACTTTTCAATATCAAGTCGGGCAATTCAACAAGATTCCCGACATCCTGATCGAATGCTCGTCGCAAACTTCAGTAGACGGCTGCACCCCCGATACCGTCGACGAAGTGCACCAAGGCGGAACACCGCTACCGCGAGCACCCGGACGGATGCTTTCGGCGACGGGGTTCTCCTACAGTCACTTGGTCGGGGCTATGGAGCGAGGCTGTCTATTAAGCTTACCCGGCGAGTATCCGCGTACGCTACGTGATTGCGACGGACTTTTGATCACATCAAAATTCCGTGGCAACCGATCAAGTGAGACTAAACTGCTATGTTTATAACATTCATTCAGTTATCTCATAACTTATTGTGAATTCCAATTATTGTATCCCATTCCGGATAAATAGAAAATGTCAAACTTTCCGATCGAACAATCGAACACCCAAGTTTTCCCGATACAGCTCAACACATGAAATAAGTCTAACAACATTCAGTTCGTGCCTCAGTAGCAACGGTCCAGCCGTAGAAGGGTCAAGCCAACGCCTCACATGTGGCACGCCGTACTGCCCCAAACCCGAAGGTTCAAAAGGCAGTTCAAGACGGTCACATAATCGAGTTAAGGTTTGTTGTCTTCTAGAGGGTCCATCGAGTTACTTGCACTACTTAGAACGTCGTTAAACTACGGAAAAATCCAACACTTGGAAATTTCCCGACAGGGGAAAAATTGGGTATTTATATCCGGTCGAACTTTTTAACATGTTCTAAAATTTATCCGGAAAGCCACATAGACAAAATCTGATATCCCGATCGAAACACCGAATCCCCAAAACAACTGCAGAAAATTCAACTCTTGAATAAAATTTAAAAATACCCAGAGAACTCAGCACTGAAAACAATGAATTACTGTGCAACTTTTAAAGGCTGACGTTATATTTTAGCCGCGGAACCGCCGCATAAGCTAGGCTTATGCCGCGGTTCCGCCGCCGATTTCACTGTTCATCCAATAAATTTTGCGTCGTAATTCTTAGAATTCCCTGCTGAGTTTTCTGCATATTTTTAATTTGGAAAAATCCACGTTTTTGAAAAAAGGACAGAGAGCATGTTTAGGTTTGGGTTTTCGGGTCGTTCGGACTTCAAACTCCGTCTAGACTTCGCCTAAGGCTCTAGCTAGGCTCTGATACCACTGTAGGGTTCCTAGGCACTCCCGAGAGGTCTCACAAGGCATCGAACATGCCAATTTCAAAATTTACGGTGCCGAGAAACCCTAAACTACGGATCGTTGGCTAGAATTCTAGGCGAAAAGTAAACTAGTTAACACTTAACTATAAGATACGGAAATACAACCTTTGTAGATCCGGTTCTCCACCTCCATAGCTCCGCAATGAAGTCTCCTCGCTGTCCATAACAAGTCCCGGGCTCTAGTGTCGGCTTCATCGGAGAATGGACGGGCTAGGTCATCGATGTCCATGCCGAAGATGATCTACGTCGAGGCATCGCTAAATCAAGCTCCGACTTCACCAAGTCAAGAAACTTGTGAAGGAAACACACTCTACTACTTGGCAAGAGGTAGAGGATGAAGAAATAGGAAGTGGGTAGACTTTAGAATTGGATTTCTCACTCATTTGCATCAATCACCATTGATGGGGCTTGCTTTCTTCACTTGAAGAAAAAATGAAGAAGAAGAAAGAAATAGTTATGATAAGTTATTATGAAAAGAATAATAAATTTATTCTTATCATAATATTAACCTAAGTTAAGTGTAGAGAATTGACCAAGGTTAAAGAATGGTTAGGGTTAAGGAGATGAGACAAAAATGGTCACTTAATGAATGCTTCATGAAGCTTCATGTTGCAAACAAAATAAGCCACCATTTTTTCTCTCATTTCTTTTCCTTTTTCCAAAAATAAAAGGATTAATAAATGAATAAGTAAAACCCTAATTATCCACTTAACCATGGTTTAAATCTTTACACTTAACCAAAAAGATATGTATCATCAAACATGATACAAACAAGTGCACAAAATCATATCGCATATGGAATGCGCACACCCGAGTGAGAAAATCCATTCAAAGTGAACCGATACTAGTTAATGCAAAGTAATATATCAAATATATAATTATGCATTAAATCACTAAATCAACACTTGATTCAATGATCCGGTCATGTCGCACATAACCGACTGGTATCATTAGTAACAACTTATCGAATCAACACTTGATCCGATAACCCGGCTATATCGCATATAACCGATCAATGTCACATCGCGAGAATGAAATACGGTATCACATACACGCATCATTCTCGGTCCCGCACATATCTCATATGCGCTCCTATTTCGTTTCGCTTGAGCCAGGAAACCTCTGTGTAGGACTCTAAAGACTCGTCAATACGCCGGCAGCGGATGATGATCATATCAAACATCCACAAGCCGCAAGCGGTCTGCTAAACGTAACGGCCACCCGGGTATTGAGCGATCTGAAGATCGACGAGCAAGCCCGCTCACACTCCAGTGAATCCAACCAGTAACACTACCGTACAGTCCGGTCTGATCGTCTGATATGTCGCATATCTCGCCTAGGGATGGTAAACGTCAGACCCCAATAGCTCGATAAGTCGTGTCGATATGAGGTCTATAACAATTCGAGAAACTACTGGTAACACTTACCAGTAAATCTCAGCAACCCTGGCCAGGGATTTCCTGTTATAGCCAATCGAACACTGCGCAACATCAACCGCCTATACCGGGAGAGACAAATCCCCTCCTATCGCTCATTGCCTCCATGTGACTCGGGACTGTACCCAAAAACTACCGTTTTGCACGCCCTCTTGGATGTGGTAAGATGGAAATCAAAGCACAGTGGGAACCACACAAGACTCTATGACGATCTCGGGTCAACAGACTACTCTGTACCAGTGTCACCAGAGAACTGCCATCTGACGTGAGGTATAATACCATCTGGGAGTTCTTGGCGAGTCCGTCCAGTGTACCCAGTCTCTACTGAGCACCCGTATATCATCTCTGATGTCAAACACCAATGGATATGGGATCATCCATCGCCCATCTGTATGGGTCGAGAAGGTACACGCTAGTCTACTCTGGTGTATCGATGCCCCGTCTCGATATACCCACGACTAGGGACTTTGAAGGATGTACTTATAGACTACCATGTCCCCACTAGTATGATCCGCATCATAGTCCAGGTAGTCAAGTACACATCCTAAGGGCTTTACCAACATGTAACAGAGAGACAATCAGTATACACGTTAAGGTAAAGAGCAACCAGATAGCATACTATCATGTCGAGCAAGAAAGTCCTCCCTATATATGTCCCAGCATCCACTGCAATATACATCCTATGTATAGTAATGGCCTCTAGGGCATACATATAACTAACAAGTCCTTCAAACACCGACTAGCGTTTGGGTAGTGGTACCCTCGAGATCACCACATTTGGCCTCCTGCCTTTCGAGGCCGGTCTGTCTGTTACTGGAGCTTGAGGAGCCGGGATGGCGTTAGCAGGAACGAACAGAATAGAGCCAAATGATAGCAGCGACTCCTCTCACGATCGCCCGAGACTGTCCGGAAGGATCGTCCTGGCATCCATCTTCATCGTGTAGGAGATAGGAGCTGTGTTGAGAGCTGAGTTTGTCCTTGGAGACATTTTTTAGGCTTGATCGCTTGAAATCCTATATGAAAGAGCATTATTTTAGTATAAATAATGATATGTATGTTGATTGAGTTCGCATGAACGTTTAACCCGAAATATGGGAGGAGAGAAAATGCCCCAATGGACGTGCCAGAATCTATAGGGTGTTTTTCATCACCCCATTAAGATGGGAATACGCGTCACTTGTCAGGCGCATTACAGATTCTCCCTGCCTAGACTAAGTTGGGGTTTATTAATTGTGGGGATCTGAATTTCCGGCAGCCGCGGACTAAGCTGCCGTTGATTACCCCTCGCCTTTGGAGCGAAGGAACCTCTGATTGACGGGTCAAACAGGTCATGCGAACTCAATGTGCAGTGTGTGTGTTGTGCTTTGAGGGGTCTTGGGTATATCGAGGGCCTCGCAGAGTTTACGGGGGTCCCGCTACCCGGATAGCAGGCTGGGGGTCAAGGGGGCTAGCAGCCTCTTATAGGGTGCGGGGCAGCGCCCCGGAGGAAAGTGTTGTGGAGTGTGTGTGTGTATATATTTATATAAAAGGGATAATAGCGTCCAAACGATGCGTGGGCGTCAGCGCCTCACGTACCCAGCATGCGGGCGCTGGACGCCAACGCCTCATGTGGTCGGCACGCGGGCGCTGGGCGCCAGCGCCTCACATTGTCTGCACGCGGGCGCTGGACGCCAGCGCCTCACGTGGTCGGCACGCGGGCGCTGGGCGCCAGCGCCTCACATGCTTAGCACGCGGGCGCTGGGCACCAGCGCCTTACATGCTTGGCATGCGGGCGCTGGGCGCCAGCGGGAAAAAGGGGCTTAGCCCCTATACTGGAAGTTGTACTCCTAATTGACTTTTAGAGTTAAACTCCTAATAAAAAGGACAAAGGGGCTTCGCCCCTGCAGTGGGTGTTCTATTCCCGATTGAATTTTGGAGTTGAACTCCTAAAAAGAAAGATTTATTATTTTATATATATTTTTTGTGGAGTTAAACTCCCAAGAGATTTTTGGAGATGATGAAAGGGGATCCCTTTCTTCTCCCTTGAGCTTTGGATCTTCCCAAAGTAGGGTTTTGGAGATGGGTCTCCTTCTTCCTCCTCTCTGTTGGCTGGATCTTAGAGAAAAAAGGGGTGAGACTTAGAAATCATCCCTATTGGGGATTTGATGGAAGATCTGTGCTCCCCTTCAAAGGTTTTATGATGGAAAAATGATTCTTTTTGGAAAAAGAAGAGTTAAACTCTTAATTTAATTCAAAAAAAAGAAGAAGGTTTAGAATCTTGAGGAAGAAGAAGGAGGCACAGAAACCCTAACTTTTGAGGGGAATGAAAAAGTTGTCTTTATTTCATCATCATGTTGCCTTATATAGGCTTACAAATTTACACATAGCCCCTTGCTTTTTGAGGGGAATGAAGAAGGTCTCTTGCACTTGACGCTATTCGACTTCTTTGTCTGGACTTTCTTTTTGTCCGGTGAGTGATGCCATTTTAGTCAGCATTTCTTGGAGATTTTGCTGTTGCTCCTGAGCCTTCCTCAACGACCGAGTTTGCGGTCGGTGACTCACCAAAGTATGGCTTTCTTCTTTTCCTGAGGCCATATAGACCGTATGTATTGTTATGCCCTCGGGCTTGGGGCGTTTAGATCCATCGCCTTTGGAATTTGCCGCGGATAGTAGAATTTTCTTCGGTCTCGTTCTTTTATGAGAGGTTAGAGCTGAAGGAGCCATTGTGACAAGCGGCTGTTTAGGAAAGGTCCCCCATTGTATGGCGGAAGAGCAGTTCTTCTTTTGTTGACCCTTAGATTTCTTGGGGCGACGAGAGTAATTTTCATTATGTACAGAGTCTTGGACTTTTCGACAGACCCTATATATCTGTGAAGAAAGCCATTGGTGAGGCTGCTCTGGCTGTCGCTGCATGGGGACCTCTGTTGGCGGAGGTGATTTCTTCAGCACCACCGTCGGAGAGTTCTTGCAGAATTTTCTGAGCGGATCAAACTGTTCCCGGTTAGAACAGCAGCGTCGACATCCACCATAGAAGCTGGTGGGGTAACCCCAGAGGGGGAGTTGCCTCCAACCCGTCTTACTCAGCGCCAGTGGCGATGTTGAGCGTGCCTTGCTGTAAGGATCGCCTCAATATCAGAAGCGGCTTCTTCATGCCTCCGGCTTTGCTGAGGAGCTTTAGTTGGTGTCAGCCTGTTGAAGACCAACATCCTTGATTGAGTTGAAGTAGGATTGGACAATCTTTGGAAGACCGAATGCCTGGTAGGGGAAGCACTTTTGCTAACTTCACCTATAGCAGGAGCAGGGAAGGCTAGCCATTTTGGGGTGGCTCCCTCAGATATCACTGACTTCTTTATGGGCCCGCTTGAGTTCTTCTTCAGCCTACTGAAGGCCGAGACTTCAGAGTTTGATGGCTTGCTGGTAGGAGCTGTCTTGGTTTCCTGCCGATCAAAGACCGACCTTCTGGGAGCTTCCTGTGGTGCTGAGGTGCCAAGGTTCAGAGGCGGGAGCATGGTCCCGAAGAAAAGTCCGGTAGCAGCCTAAGTGACTTGTCCTACTGGAATGGTGAAAATGGAGGCCGCGTTGGGCCTGTACATTACTCCTTCGGCTGGGATGGAGTGGGAGTCACTGTTGCATTAGGTGCAGTTGGAAGCCATTGATTTCTGTACAGGAGAAAGACACCATGCTTTAGTACCTTGAGTCCAGGGGCAACCATAGAGAACCGCGATTTTGTTCGCGATCACGACACATGAAATGTGGAGTGGAAGAGGAAGAAGTCCCACCAGGCGTGCCAGAATCTGTTTACCGCCGAAAACAGAGATGAACCGGGACATGTCGTCTTGCCTGAATTTGGGGGCTGATACTATTTAGACATATCCATCCACCTCTCCGAAGATACTAAATTGATTTATGGCACCATATATCGGAGGTTTGGATACATGCGACCGATGTAGCAGACTTTATCAGATTACCCCTCATTTTGTGAAGGGTTTTTGATTATGGAGACGCGTTTCCCAGCAGGCACAAGCCCCTGCAGTTAATTACTTTATCGCACTGCGATAACCACTTTCTCCTGCTCCACTTTCTCCTGCTCCAGTAGTTCACTTAGTGTCGTGTGTTTATTTTTGTTTGTTAAGGTTTCCCATGGATTGTATATGGAAACTAGCTTATGTTGCTACCCGTCGGGCGCGGATTAGTCCAAATTCGTATATTTTAGATTTGGCTTTGAACTTAGCTTGTATGTTCCTTTAGTTCAAAGAATATTTTATTTTTATTTAAGGACCGTTAATCTGTTTTTAGATTAAGATCAACTTAAATATATGATCATTTGGACTCAATTTATTTTAACTAAGAATACGTTAGTCTTATTTAAGACTAAGATCAACTTAGCAACATTTTCACGATCATTAAATTTTATTAAGATCCAACAACATAGAATTTGGGCTCAGCTACAAGCAACTTCAGAGAGACTTAGCCAATTTGGGATCGGTCTTGAGCTTTATTCAGAAGTGCTAAGCACTTAATTGCTGCCCTGGCGCTCACATGAGAAGCACGTGAGGCGCTTAGACCTGGGCTTTGCCCTATCGGTGCTAAGAACTTAATCGTTTTGACTAGATATATAATACTAAGCACTTTTATACAGCGCTCACTTGTGTTTCACGTGAGGCGTTGAGTCTTCATTTCTGGGCTCTCACGTGGGACGCACGTGAGGCGCTTGTTTATATCTCTTAGACGCTTACATAGGAAGCACGTGAGGTGCTGAGCTCCTTTCTTTATTGGGCACTTACATGGGAAGCACGTGAGACGCTGAGTTCTTTTCTCTTAGAGATTTAATCTCTGTTGATGGCGTTTTGACCATTGACGATCATCAAAATATCTGTTTTGAAGATCTGGGATCAATTTTTTATTTCAGAACAAAGTTCTAATGTTTTTTTATTATAAGAATTAAGTTCTTTATAGGGTTAAACCCTGTTTTCAGATAAATTAAATTCCTGTAACATGTTTTTTTCTGTTTTTTTTATCAAGTTCTTTCCCCTAGATTTTGAGTCTGAAGAACAGAATCTTTCCGATGAGAATTAAATTCTCAACTTATGAGGAGATTTGTCTTACGGATCTCAGATCCAGAGAAAGAACTAAGTTTTTTTATGAAGGGTTAAACCCCTGTTTTTTACTTGTACTAGGCAAAAGAGATATATTTTTATCTCTATTTTTTCTTTACCTAGGGTTTGAAAAGAGGAAGATCTTCTTCTTTGAAGAGAATTAAAATCTCTGTTGCTGCTTTTTGTTTACAGAAGCTTGTGGAGGGTTCTCTCTATCTGTCTCTGTGTGTATGCATGTATATCTCAGAGACTTGAATTCTCAAATTCTTTATATAGACAAGGCAAATTGTTGATTAGTTTTGAGAAAATCTCTCATTGAGAGATTCAAATTAATTCAATTGGTCTTAAAGATTATTTGGGGAATTTTATCAATCGTTAGATCTTTTGATCCAATGATTTTTGTTTTACATATTATATTTTCTTGGTTTTAACAAGATTAAGGATATATTTTCCCATATCCGAATTTAATTCTATTAAACGGTGATTTTTAATCACCATTGGATTTTTAATCCAAGGGTTAAGAGTATATCTTTCTCATTGAGAAATATTAGGGAAATATTTTCTCATATTAGAATTTGATTCTAACATTGGATATTTGATCCAGCAGAGAATATCTTTCTCATTTAGAAAGATCAGGAAGATATTTTTTCCTAATAGAATTTAATTTTATACTTGATAATTTTTAATCACCATTGGATTTTTAATCCAACGGTTCTCTGTTTAACAGAGAATATCTTTCTTGTTTAGAAAGAATATTTTCCATATTAGAATTCAATTCTGTTATTGGATTTTTGATTCAATAGTTCTCTGTTTAATAGAGAATATCTTTTTCATTTTAGAAAGACCAGGAGAAGTATTTTCCCAAAATAGAATTCGATTCTATATAGAATTTAATTCTATCTGAACCTAGTGCTTCAAAAAGTATGTTCTCATGTGTTTAACACGTGACCCCGGTGTGAGTTTTCGCCTGCTAATATTTAGCGCTTATATGCTTTGCATATGAGCGCTCACGTGTTTAACACGTGAGGCTAGTTTGTCCCTTTTGATTATTTATTTTCAGCGCTTATATACTTTCCATATAAGCGCTCACGTCTTTAATAAGTGAGGCCAGTTTGGCCTTTAGTTATTTGTTATCAGCGCTTATATACTTTGTATATAAACGCTCACGTGTTTAACACGTGAGGCCAAGCAGTGGGAATTCTTTTTCTCTTTCTTTTCTCCCTTTTTTTTTTATAAGGGAACAGCCGCCATCGTCGTCAACACCGTCTCGTCTCCATCGCTTCACACCACCACCACACCTCTCACCACCCAACTACAAAATCCACAACCGAGCTCCCCTCCTTCACCATCTTCTTCTCTTCCGACCACCGCCAGCTCACCCGTCGCCTTGCCGACCACGTTGCCGTCACCACAATCGAGCCAAACCCTTGCATTCGAGCCTTTAAGCACCATCATCCCAAGACGATCTCCCTGCACATCGTCGAACACTTGTTGCCACCGTTGCCTCCATCATCGCTGTCGTCGACGCCAGGACCGCACTCATGCCACGTCCGCATCGCTACCGTACCCAGTACTGTACCTTGCATACACTACGCATCGTACCCAGCACGGCACCACTTCATCGCCATCTCGTGTGATGAGATGATCCCCTGCGTTCGTGTCGCTTCTATTTCAGTGACGTAAGGCAAGTGATCCCGCTCACTTGCTATCATGCTAATAATGTATGTTATATTTGTTATATTTTTATAATCGAATCATTAAAATCATGTTTAAAACATATTATGATCGAATCAAATAATTTATTGCGAACCGTGATAGAGAGTGACATGATGAACTGAACGTATATGGGTCTAAAACCCTGTGATGGACATATAGAATTCATTGGGATTGAATCCCGTTTATATCGGTTAGTTACAACTCACATTTCGATAACTATATGATTACATGCTAAGTGTTTGATGAGAATTTCCAAACCAAAACATTATTAAAATTCCACAAATCTCTTATCAATAGATTCATTTTCGGTTAACGAGTAACGTGTAGAAAATTGGGATCAAAACGTTAAGGTTTCGCACATAGAATGCCGTCCCCGATAGACAACGACCAATTTGAACTTTTCTGTGTATGTTGCTTTGTGAAAAATATAATAGATCACTGAAGAATCATGTCATAAAATGTGTGAACTCGTATCGAAGCTAACTGGATAATATAAACATCTATTATAGATTTTACAGAAAATTGGGTGGTTATGATATCGCAACTAGGAAGAAATACGGTTTTGAACTGCAGTTTAGAGCAGTAATCTTCTTTGACATCTGTATTTAAACCTTGCTACTAAACTGTATATACACAATACTATGTCAGGACCCCTGTCGCGGTGTATATAATTGAATTATCTACCATATGGTACTGGTCTCATTCAGTTTCATTGTGGTTTGATATTTTTAAAGTATTTTATACTGTCGACATGTCCTGTTTTTTTCTGCTGTGATGTTTATACGTATCAATCTTACAACGACCATTTCTCTCTGTACACACCTTCTATTAATGTTCCGTCTATTACGTTAGAAAGCTACCTGAGAAATTTAGAATTTATTGAACTGTAACATCCATAGATTCTAAACATAACTGATAGTAAATTGCGTTCGAAATTGGGTTTCTAGTTTTGAAACTAGAATTCCAGCAGTGTACACCTGATTTAGATTGGGCATATCTCCCTAACCAGGATATATATCAAGGCGAAACCAATTTTGCTGCTTAGCTAAATGAGTCTACTTGCTATGTTTTTTATATTGTGCTACCTGATTCTGAACGTATGATTTTTAATGTATTTCGTAAACTGAATGATACTAGCTGTCCCTTATTAGTTGAAATTTATTTAATGCATTTCTACCATGCTACATGATTGCTTTACCCCTCATGATTAGTACCCTTTTTCATTGATACCTTAGTGACTGTATTACATTGTTAAATGAGACGTGTTATTGATTGGATTGTGGCAAGTATGTTAATGTACAAGTTATTGAAAGAGAAACTGATATGCGTGAAAGTGGGATTGATTAAAGGAAGTGACACGTACTTATATACAACCAACCCGATACATGAACATATACTTTAACCCGGAGAAAATAGGGAAATCGAGGTGGAATCGAACTCATATTTAGTGAGCTTTACAGCGTTTAGAGGATGATCATTTGATATGAGCGATATATATTAGGTCGTGTGCTTAGCGGCATGTAGCGGCATGGTTGACAAGTTTATGTATCGGACAATAGAGGACCGTAGTCTCGGGCATGCATAAGATCCCGCTACACACGATAACTCTTTTCCACCGTTCGATTTTAAATGACATAAAGACAGTTAGATTTAATGACATGCATATTGCCTTCGACTATTGCCATGATTCACATGTTATACCGCTTATCTGTTCATATTATTCCACACTCTCGTTATTGCTTTATGATTTTTAGATCATGTTTATTTTTCTGCAACTTATTATGTTTTGTTATATTATTATATTGTGTCGCTCCGACGACTTGAGTATGCATACTCAGAAGAAGAAGTGAACCCAGCCGAGAACAGGACCTGTCCTATTTCAATGAGCTCGCGGAGATCTTGATCGGCGCCAACTGCTTCTTTTTATATTTAGTTTTGCTTTCGCAATAAAACTCTGTGTAGTCCTTTAAATGGTTATTGTTCTATTCTAGTTGTTTAAGATCTTGTATCCGTGAAACTCTTACTTCATTTGAATGTAATAAATTAGCGACTGTTATTTCTCTTTATCAGTGCTTGATTTACTGCTTACCATGTAACGTTAGAAGCCGAAGTGTGATTACGGCGGGATTATTCCTTGACCGAAGAAACATGGCTGGTCTAGTCATCCTCCGTATTCTGTATTTTGAAAAGCGGGGCTTGACAACCTCCAATCGCCGTCCCCGTTCACCACCGCTATCGCCGTTGACCGCTGCCCGTCGCCACCTTTGATCACTACCTCCGACCGTCGACCGACCATCCTCGTCGCCGGCCGACAATCGTCTTCGCCACCATCGGTCATCCTCCATCATCGATCGACGTTCGTCGAACCTCCGTCAGCTGAGTACCGGCTAACGTCCACTATTAAATGTATTGTCATAAATTATATAAGTATTTTGAAATCAAATGACTAGTATTTTGAGTAAAAAAGAATTTCAAAATGAAGATCATTTTATTTACAGATTGTGGTTTGTAAAATTATTTGGGACTAAGGCCCCTTGGTGAACAATGAAACTTCACCTGATCAAGACAGCTATCAAAGAAAAAAAATGTAATCATGCTTAATTAGTTAAAAATATTTTCGAAATATTTTTTCCCTAAGGCCATGTTTGAATACCCATATTCTAATAGGGAAAAAAGTGCCTAGATTCCTTTTTTCCATTCGACCGGGCCAATCCAAGAAATTTGTTATTAGGGTAAATTTTTTATAAAAATTTCCAATGGAAAAAAAATTCAAAATTATTCCTTATCTTTTAGATTCTAAAAACGGCAAAGATTCAATTTTTCTAATCCTAACCACCCGAACATGCATTATGCTAACAAAATCAATTGAAATTTACTTTTGAAATGTATATACATTCCAAAATATTTTAATCCTAAAATCAATGTTATGGAGTTTAACCCTAACTAACGTTGGGTTAAGTATAAGGATACCGTTTCTTTTATAATTTCTGTTCCAGTCTAACTCTCCTTATTCGTAGTATTTTTATATTTCCACTTTAAAGTTAAGAAATATTCTCGGAATAATATTTTGCTGCATTGTTAGCAAGTCTACGTTTCCTTTATATCGTTTCTCAAATTCTTTCTTGCTTTTTCAAAAAAATAAAATCCCCCTTAATCCTAATATGTTTATAGTTCTTTCTAAACCATTTGAGTCTATCAACTCCTCTCTAATGTTAATGAGTCTGATTTTTTCATATAGCATTCTAAATTCATTTTTATTTTTAAGAAAGTTACCCCATACTCGATCAACAATTTCAGTCTTTCTTTGCTTTATTTTTCCTTTAGGCTTATTTACTGAAAAATCCCCTAGAATTTGGACCCGTGACAGAAAACTACCAATTTTTTTCATATTATGAGAAAACTACCATGGGTCGATGGTCAAGTTTAACGGTGTTAAATTTCGTAATAAAAAATCATTTTACCATTTTCATAATATAATAAATAAATTATTAATTATATTAATCATTGTTAAATATTAATCAAATAATTAAGATTTTTTTTCAGGAGGGAGGAAGCGAGAGGAGGTGGGACGGGGGTGGAGGAAGGGTCTGAAGAGACGGGGAGGGGAGATAGGGCGGCAGATGTAGGGACAAGGGGAGGGAAGGTGAAGGATGGGTGGGGGTGGCGGCAACACTAGCGGTGGTGGCATCATGGCAGCGGAGATGGAGAGGTCTAGGTTAGATTATTTTTTATTTTTTTTTAGAAAGCAGGGCTAGAATGAGAGCGGGGTAATTAGGGTTTTTTTAATAAAATTTTTTGCTGATGTTGCAACTTAAGGGACATGGCACATCCAGTGCTACCCTGTCAATATTAAGTTTGATAGTTTTCTAATATTATGAAAGTTATTGATAGCATTCTGTCACAAGCCTAAACTTTTGGGAGTTTTCAGTAAATAAGCTTTTTTCTTATAATAAAGAATATGCTTTAAGATGGATCTTTCTCTTTATAGCACCATCATCTAAACCATCGATTCCAAATGCACCCTCTTAATTTAATTTATGCAATAATTAAAAAATTTATAGCAACACATTTTTCATGTCAGTTGCCAAACCAAAAAAAGTGGGTCCAAATCTAAGCTGAAAAAAGAATTCACTAATTGCCAACCAATAAAAAATTAGTTGCTTAACTCATGAACCCAAATTATAACAAAAGTGTCCACTGTATGCAACAAGGCATTTCCTGACTGCACTTAATTTTTACCGTATTATTTTTCCAAACAATACATGATTTTCTTATTAAAAAAATAAATCGCCCAGCTTTTTGATATCCATAATTCTGTGATTTTTTCGCTCTATATTTTTACGTTCAAGATTTTGTGCAGTTTGTGTTTTCCTCTTCGCATATTATGGTAAAGAGGAATAAATCTAATATTGTTATGATGGTTAAAATTACCGGGGCTTAATAATATAATGACAAATGAGTTAATCATTGGATGGAAGATGTCAAAGGGATTAATATATAGCAACTTAAATGATTAAAGGAAGAAATACAAATACAAAAAGGGGAGTTTTTTTGGGGAAATAAATAATGAAAGAATTCGATTAGATGTTTTTTTATTACCCTTTATTTTTTATTTTATGATAACTTTCTTATCTAAAAATAACCACAAAAAGAAAAGGAAAAAGAAAAAAAAAACCAAGACATACGGTTAGATTCGTAAAATATACTCCTTGGCGGTCTTTCTTACCCTCAACTTTCTTTTGCAAATTTGAACCACACATCATATTCTTTTTTCCACCGTTTTTTGTTTTCTTGAACTGGCCCGTAAGCCCCACCCACACACAACATGCATTCATCCAGGAGACTTGTCCCGAAAGCATTAAATTGTTGTTGCTTTCTTTTTCCTGGGTCGGGGATAAAACCGTGCATTCTTCCTAGAAGGGAAAGTGTCCTACCAACCGAACTATTTCTCATTGATCACAATCATATTGTTAAAGTCCAGATCTAGTGTCAAGATCTATCAACTGTTGCACAAAGAAATTTTCTTTAAATAATAGATCCATCTTTGTTGATCACTTCATATGGAAAATGTCTAATTCATCACTTAATTATTCCAAGGTCTATAGCTCCGCTAATATATTGGAGAGGATGTCCATGTTATTTGTCTTTGACTTCAAATACAAACAAAGACTAAATTTTAATGCTATTGAAAAGGCCAATAAAGACTTGGTGGCTAAGTTTCAAACATGGTCTGCTAAATTATTATCAATTAGTTAAGGAGCTAATTAATAAATTAATTGGTGGCTTGCCTCCTACCCTAAAGTTTCCATGGTTTCCACGAAAGAATGTCTCAATATACCACACGTGACCACAAAAATGAAAAGGGTTCTTTCTTGTAGTCCAAGTATTTGATTGTTGTCGTTGTACACCACATATTTATTTCCGGTGCCTTAGCGATCGACAGTTCAAATCATTTGCTTCTGTTTTTAGACTTAACAATTGTTTATATATGTATCTACTTATATATGAATGAAGGATCGGATGTCTTTGGAAGAACAAAAGTGTCACGACCCAAAGTTTGGATATGACCGGCACTTAGATTGTATGGTATCTAAAAATATCTACACATTCTGAGTAAGCCAAAAACCAAGATCAAAGACCCTTTTTGCGGAATTTAGAAAAAAATAGTTTTTAAGTAAAAGAATGAAGTAGCATACCGAATGGTTTTTAATAATTGAAATTTAAACAACTGGTTTTAAAATTTCGACAGTTTTCCCTTTTAATTATTAATAAAGCAGTTAAAGGGTGTATGAATAGGTTGTATCCCTAGTTGGGAGCAAAACGATATCAAACAGCGGAAATCAATACACAAAAATAATACGGCACTCAAAATGAAGAATCTCATGCATAAGTAAAAGAAATATAATTTAACACAACTAAACGTTCTCATCAGTCGAAATAATATACATACAACCATATCTCGTTCTAAATCAATTATACAGGGTCTGATAAAGTAATATTAGATTCAAATACATAAATCAAAATAGGAGGTTACTGCGTAGGTAACCCACCTAGCAAAAAGGAACGATAAAAGCTGATAAGTAGATCCGCACTGTTGCTACTCGTCCACACGACTCCTGCAAGAAACTATGGCACAACGGGGGTGAGTTGCCAACTTAGTGAATAAAACTAACATGTATCGGCTGATAATGTAAATATGACGAACTAGAGCTAATATCAATAAGGATGAATATAATGCATGATAATGTTTGCAGCATGAACATGTACTACTAAGTATATAAATCAAAACCGAAATCTCATCAATTATTTCCAAATAAGGTTTATTTTTTCGTGTCCAATATCGACAAAATTTTTCTATTTCCATCAGGGATCGTTCCCCGAACGATCCTGTCATCCAATAACACCGGTCGGTATCATCTAGATATCCACCGTGTTTCACAACTGTCTCCGGTATCGAGTATTCTCTCTAGGCTTCCCGTCTCAAAATGCGGCTTTCCTGCCTCTCGGTCTCGACCGGATCCACCATGAATCCGACTGTATAGCTTCCCCACTTAGTCCGGATAACGTAAAAATCCACGACCGTATAGCTCCACCACTCGATCCGGAATAAAATCAAATTATAAAAACAGTATCTCATTATGGACATCTCATATCAACATGAAGAATCACTGAATTTATTCAATAGCGTATAAAAACTCAAAACCATAAATCCGAAATAATCCATTTCTTCTTATATCTATTATTAATACTTGAATATGAAACATGCTAATATCTATGCAAATAACTATCATTATTGATACTTAAGGTATGATATGAATCATATTTAATATAATAAATACTAATTGCGTATATGACATTTTAATATCGACGAAATATAGTGTAACATGTAGATATGTGCACGTGCAGCATGACTCATCGATAATTTATGCAGTGTTCTAACAATTATTAACATGACTATGTTTATATATGAATGCATACGATCAAAGCTAATATACAAAAGAACAATTTTAATTTAAACTTAAACTATGGGCGTATCACGTCATCCATACAAAATCCTCCGGTAGATATTTAGTCTACTTACCGGAGTACGTTGAATCTACTCAGAAATCATCAAACCCATTTCCTTTCCTTTCCTTGCGGACTCTGAAGTTTCCGTACTTGAATCTAACATCGACATTAACTCGTATAAGAAACGGCTAAACTCCGATACAGCGAAAACATGAAAATACAAGTTTTACGTATTAATTGTACTACGTACGATTATTGCAAACTATCTAATATTTATACTAACTGGATTTTAACCATTCCCTGTTCGTAACAGAAAACAGAAACTTGTTACGAAACATCTGTGTCGTATTTTAGAATTTTAACCCGTTTACAGATATTAGCCTCCAGATTTCATATACTGATAAATTAATTTAAACCAGCAATACCAAATATCCTAATACATATACATAGAGCTACCCTCAAAATCCCAACACCCAACTCCCATAAAAATCCACGCGAGCTCGGATTTTTGGCAATTGTCGTCGGCCAAAATCCGAGGGAATGGGTCCGTCTTCCTAGGTGTTATTCTAATTCCAATTTATAAGATGAAGGCACTGTTTGGTTATGTTAATTATCATTTAAACTACAGCAGATCTTACACAGAGCCTATTTTTACCAAAATACGACATTTCAGATATCCGATTTCTACATTTAAACTTTTCAGAACTAGAATTCTATAGGGTTTAGAGATCATACCTACAAAAGATTACTGAAAAAGTTTCCTCCAAGATGCACAAACTCAAAGATCCTAAGTTGATGGTAGTGGTGAAAGTTCTTAGTACTTAGTTCTTCTTCTCTTCTCTCTTTTCTTTTATATGTTCTAAAAATATATCCTTTTTCTAAACCAGTTTATTTGCCCTAACTTAATATATATCAACTGAATCAATTGGTGCAATTAAAGGATAAGAAGTGATAAACTAGTAGGTGGTGTCACCATGCAAGATGGTGGTGGTTTCATACAAGAAGGAGGTGTGTGTGTGTGGTTACACCTAAGGTGTGGTGTCTAGGAGGTATATTCTAATCTTAACCATTATCTAACTCTCTTTGCATAAAAACCCTTATACAACTCTAATTAGCAAAAGGAACCAACCTTCTCACATAAACCTCTCATTACACATGTTATTATATAAACACTATTTTCTTTACAAATTTATTTCCACTTCAATTAAAAAGCCCTCTCTTCTACAATAAAAATTTAAATAACATTGTCTACTTAAATAAATAATTTAATTAATTATCTAAAATATTTTAAAATATTACAAGAAGCTCATACAACTGCATAGTGTTGGAAATTTTCTGATCTTCAAGTTTCAAGCTCGCAATATACACGATTCATTACAAAATAAACAAAAAGTGGAACACCGGGTTTTCAAGATGATTCGACCAAATCAGGCCTAATCCATAGAACAAACATAAAGAAAGAATATAAGATACATATACATATATAAATATACAAATTGAATCTTACAAATTAGGCCTACTCCATAAAATGCAGAAGTAGTTTAAGTATTTTCTGTTTGGGATGGAGAAGCCGATGTATGGAACAATGTTCGCGACAAACCAATCACGCTATAAACAACCACGCAATTAACAATGAAAAGAAAAATTAATAACAATGCGAGAATAAGTAAATAAGAATTACAAACCAAATAAGAGAGGAATTTGTTAATGAGGTTCGTCCACCGTATGACTAATCTTCAGCTGAGCGGAATCTGCAATATCTACTATAATCTTTAATCAAGTACACCATGAGCAAACCTTTGGAGATTTCTCTCTATTCCTTTAGATCTAAGACGTCACACTTTCATACAATGATCTCTTTTCTATTTAGATGTACATAAAACATATAAGAGGTAAATATTTATACACAAACTAATTCCTTAATTAAAAAACTACCACAATTAAGAAACTGCCATAAGACATTTCTTAATTAAGAAACCGCCATAATTATGAAACTGCCATAAGACACTCCTTAATTAAGAAACTTTGGTTTTGCTAAAATCTGATATGGCTTGTGTGCACATCTAGACATCTGCCTAAAGTTTCTCTATAATTTCAACAATCTCCCACTTGGAGATATTTCATCCTTGATTTCCAACATTAGTAGACTTCAAACGACTCCTTTCTACTTTCTCCTTATCAGATTTTCATGGAGATGTTCACCAACCTGCAACAGATCACTATCATGTCTCTGCCTACGATTTTGGTGAATATATCCTCCGGATTCTTTTATCCAGCGATATTCGGCAGTGTCAACTCGCTCTCTTCTACCGTTATGCGTATGAAGTGGTACCGTATCTTGATGTATTTCATTCGAGAGTGATATGCCACATTCTTTGCCAAATGTATCGCACTTTGGCTGTCGCTCCACAAGGTATTGAAGTCTTACTTCTTTCCCAATTCTTTAAGTAGCCCTTACAACCATATCATCTCCTTACTAGATTCTGTGATCGCCACGTACTCCGTCTCCGTAGTCGACAATACCACCACCTTTTACAATTGAAAGACCCAACTCACCGTTGTTCCCCCAACCGTAAATATGTACTCCGTTATGCTCTTTCCACTATCTCGATCACCCGAATAGTCCACATCTACGTAACCTTGCACCTTTAGAGAGTCACTCCCGAACCATAAACAGTGACTTGACATACCCCCTAGATACCTCAATATGCATTTCACTGTATTCCAATGCTCTTTCCCCGGGTTTTGCATATACCTGCTAACAACTTTCACTGCATGTGCAATATCTAGAATCGTACTTGCTATCGCATACATAAAACTCCCCACCGCAGATGCATAAGGAAAACTTGCCATCTCATCTTTCTGCTCTTGAGTTGTCGGACACAACCCCATACTGAGTTTGAAATGCTTTGCTAAGGGTGTACACAACGGTTTTGACTTGTCTATATTGAACCGCTTCAAAACCCTCTCGATGCAGTCCCTTTGCGATAACCACGGCTTCCGTTGCTTCCTATCTCTCATGATCTTCATAGCCAAGATTTGCTTGGCCGCCCCCAAATCCTTCATAAAGAATTTCTAAGCCATCATCTGCTTCGGATTTTGAATTTTCTCGAAATTCAGACCCACTAATTGTAAGTTGATGTCGCACACCCCGCGAGTTCGCGGGGAGGCGGAATTTACAAAAAAATGATTTTTCTTACTTCACAACACCGACTTTAACTCTAGGATTTTTACGGAAACCTTAACTAGCTATATCTACCATGAGGTTCTAACTACTATGTTAGGGTTTATACCTCCTTATTTACAAGTCCTTTGGGTCTTCTTCTTCTCCTCCCCTTCTTGAGCTCCTCGAAGATCGGATCCCGCTTGAAACGTTGGCCTCCTCATGTCAAAGACGATCCATCCGAAAGTATGTACTTCAAGCTCCAACCTCTAAACCGAGGTAACTAAGGTACCTAGTTTGCTAAGTTAGGTAGCTTAGAAGATGTAAAGTGTCTAATGGAATGTTTTATCTCATATAACCCTATGGCTCACAACACATGTGAAGGTTAGGGTTTTTGAGGAAGAAGGAGGAGAAAATGGAGAGAGAAAGGAAAATGCAAATGAGCTAGTGAGAAGGCAAGTGAAGAATGGCTCCTACACTCATCTCACTCAAGCATGCAATATTTTCCAATTGAAAATATCAACTATACTTGAATAACGAGTCCAAACAATTAAACAAATGCAAATGAGCCATGCTTCACCATACCACAAATATCTCCATTTTCCACCTCATTAATCTATGTCTCAAAATAGATAAATCCAAATAATGAGGTGTCCCCTCCTAGAAGCATGTCTTGTGAAATTACAAGAATGCCCTCACCGTATATACATACCCGTATTCGTATTCTGAAAAATACGAATACAATGAGATAATAACAATCCAATAATATAATACTAGGATTCGGTTTACACCAATGCCCACTAGTATTATCCGTTCGAACAACATCCGTGCAGCCAGTACACGTATATGATCGGAACCCTGCCGTAAAACCATACGGCCTCTACATTGTTTCGCCCGAAGCAGGGAATCTTCTGTGTGGGACTCTAAAGACTCGACAGTACGCTGGCAGTGGGTTTAACCATAAGTCCATCAGCAGTACTAGCTGCACGTAACGTCTATCCAGGTTTCTGTCAATAAGAAGGCCGATGAGCAAACTCATCCGAACTCCTACTGAGCCAATCTGTGACAATTTTCGTACAGTCCCGTCTGTTCATCTAAGATACTCGCATATCGGGCCTAGTGGGATGGTAATCGTCACACCCCTAATAGCGCAATAAGTCATGACGGGGTAGAGCCCAATATACCCTGAGAAACAACCGGAGTACCTACCAGTAAATTTCGCTTACCCTGGTAAGGGACTTTGTATAATGACTTTCCGAACATAGAGCGATATTAACCCCTAATACCGAGAGATACGAATCCTATCTAACCACTACTGCCTCTCAGTGTTTCGGGACTGCACCCAACCACTACCTATTTGCACGACTCATTTGAGCCGTGGTAGGGTAGTGATCTAAATATAGTGGGAACACACTCGAAATGAATAGCGATGTCAAGTCAACGGACTAATCTGTACTCATGCCACCCGGGAACTGCTACCCGACGATAGATATAATACCAACCAGCAATTCCCAACGAGTCCGTCCAGTGTAACTCATAACCCATTGAGTACCTGTATATTATCTCCGGTACGACGTACCAATGGCTGTAGGATAGACCATCTCCCCTGCTGGGATGAGATGCGTATACACTAGTCTACTCTGGTGTATCGATGCCCTGTCTCGATAATCCTACAACTAGGAACCTGTATAAGGATGTGCTTATAGACTTCCCAGCCCTCACTAGTGTGACTGCTATCACAACGCTGGTAGTCAAGCAAAAATCCTAAGGGCTCTACTAATATGTATTAGCGATATGCTAAAAGAAACATATACACATTTTGAGGTAGAATTAAACCAAGTAGCATACTACCATTTTGAGCAAGACTATTATTATATCTGTGTATATCCCAAAATTCCAAAATGTAATATACAAACCAGTACTATACAATGATGTCCTTTAGGGAATATATCACTAATACTACCAACATGTCATCTACGTAAAGTGAAAAAATAATGTAGTCCCCATCCTTGAAAGTTTAAATGTACACGCGGTGATCTTATTCACAACGCACAAATCCAATCTCCAATATAAACTGATCGAATTTGAGATACCACTGCCTTGGAGCTTGCTTGAGGTCATACAAGTTTTTTCGCAGTTTACGAACCTTATTCTCTTTCTCTTTCCCTTTCACCTCATATCCCGATGGCTGCATCATGATGATCTCCTCCTCCAAATCTCCGTGAAAGAACGCAACCTTGACACCCAGCCGCTCTAAGTGTAAATCCTCCAACACAACGATACTAAAAATTACCCGAATAGATGTCGTCTTTACCATTGGAAAAAATATTTCTTGATAGTCAATATCTTGCTTTTGCACGTATCTCTTGACTACAAAGCGAGCATTGTACCGCTTCACACCATCTGCCTCATCTTTAATCATGTACACCCACCTGTTTAGCAACGCCTTTCGACTCTTGGGTAGCTTCACTAGATCCCACATACGGTTCTTCTTCAAAGAATCTATCTTCATTTCCATAACTCTCTCATACTGCTTGCTAGCACCATCGCTTGTTGCTTCTTCAAGGGAATCGGGCTCTCCTGAATCTGTGTACAATATGAAGTCGGTCATAAGACTTTCAGGAAGCCGCCTATCTCGCGTAGATCTCTTCAGAACTGGTACATCTGGTTTTTGAATATGGTCACCATTCTATTCTTGAACCTGATCCTGCACTATAGCTTCCTCCTGTTAGGGATCCCCGGCACTCGCAGATAATGCGCAGCAGAAGCGAAAAACACAAACAAAAATTTTCGTATGAGTGCGAGGAAATCGCAACCTAGAATCTGTTCCAAACACTAAACTAAAATACTAAAACAAGAAGCTAGCTACAATGTTGTCAGACTACAACCTTTGATGCGTTTCTGCCTAATTGTGGAAAACCCCTCCAAACTCCGTAGCCGTCGGGAACGCTTAAGAGGCGACTGCCTTTGCCGAAGATGATCCACCAGTGGAAAATCGATCCAAGCTCCAGCTTCACATCCATGAACCCAAGTGAAGCAACCGACACTTAAGTTCGCCAGAAATAGAGTATGGGAGATTTAGGAATTTATCACTAATCTTTTCTCTCAATCTCAAAGCTCAAGTGAGCAAATGAAGGAGGAGGAGATGGTGAGAATGCAAGTGTAACACGACACCAAAATGAAAATGAGCGAGTGTCTCTTGAGAATAAAATGAGAGCATGGCTTTTAATTTTTCCAACCCATTTAAAAAATGTGACATAACCATTTTACAAATAAAGAAATCAAGCCATCCCACTCAACCATACACTTGGCCACCTCACTATGCCACCTCATTTCCTATGAATTTCCATTTAGGAAATTCAATAATGAGGTATCCACCTTCTAGAAGTATTCATGTACATGTACATAATACCCGGTATATGTATCGAAATATATATACGTGTATCCGTATAAAAATATGAATAGCCAAAAGAAAGAAAATGAATAGTGAATATAATACTAGAATATATATATATATATATATATATATATAAATTATTAAATCAATACTTGATTTAATAACCCGCCTTAATTCTAAATCGGCTAGTATTATAAGCCGTCCGATTAAAATCTGTATAGTTAGTACACGTATTTAATCGGATCCCTGCACGTACCAACGTACAACCTCTTCATTATATCACCTGAACTGGGAAAAACCCTCTGTGTGGGACTCTAAAGACTTGACAATACGCTGGCAGTGAGTTACTGGATAAATCCATAACTATAAGCACGCCAGCGGCACTAGCTATATACTATCCAGGTATATGCCGAAAGGGGAGTCGACAATCAAGTCCGTCCATACCTTTCTGAGCCTAAATATGACAATCTCCGTACAGTCCGGTCTCTTTGTCTAAGAATATCGCATACCAGGTCTATAGGGTGGATAAAATCAGACCCCTAATAATCCGATAAGTCGTGCTGGAATCAAGCTCATCACCCTCTAAGAAACTACTGAACTCCTATAAGTAAATTCCATCCTCCTTGATCATGGATTTATGGTAATGACTAACCGATCACAGCGCGATATCAACTCCTAATACCAGGTGTAACGACTCTGAAATCACTGTACATGAATTCTTGTTATTATACAAAAAAGGGTATTACAGCATGTGTAAGAGTTATAAATTAAATTTGTTTAATAAAACTAAGAAACAACTTGTAGCTCACTGGTAAAGCCTCTGCACTGCAGTGACATAGCATGTGTGTTCGATTCTCATCAGACACAATTATTTTTAGATTTTTCTTTTTAATTTTTCGGAAGCCCAAGAGTTGCATGTGTAATTCATGGAGAAACGAAAAGCTTTAGAAAAATAAAACATATGCAAATAGGAGTAAACACAGATATATACACGTGGCACGAATCTCGAGGCAAGACCTCAAGATCCGACCACCCATTCTCCTCTTTGGGCCGGCGCCGACGGTCATGACGAGTTCAATTGACTCTGTGCTTTGCACACTTGACTCTTCAACTCCCCTACACTGTTTGATTTTTCTGCAATCATACAAAGACTCTTTAATTCACCATTTAACACCATTTAAATTCTTTTAATCCACATTTTTAATTCCCAAACCCTAATTTTTCACTATAAATACCACCCCCTGCCCTAGCTCCCCTCTATTCTGAAAATTTCCATCAAAATTATCCTAAAAGTTTCTAAGTGCAAGTGGAGTCAAGTGGAGTTAGCAACCAAGCTCCTTATATTGAAGATCGAAACCGTTTCCAAAGCTTCCACGATACCACAGAGCCCCCTCTCTTTTCCTTACTCCTTTCTCGAAGTTATAAAGTCGTAAGTCCCTCTTCTAGCTTCTTCTTTCATCTCAAAACCATCTTCTAAAAACATATTGGAAAAGTGGAGTTAACTCCGATATGTGTGATTTTTAACCTTTGTACTCCCCTTCCTAAAGAAAAATAGGTCAAAATAACTTCTCGCACTATTTATAACTTTGCTTACAATCTTTTAGTTTTGAGTTTAACCAAAACTTTCTTGTGAAACTATCATATAACGAACTTTTCATTAAAATATCATGAACTTTAATATAACCCTTATTTTGATGATCGTTAAAAATACCTTTAGGAAAACTTCATGGGGTAACGACATATCCCATACGCACACTATGGGTCCATAGCACGATCCTCAAAACATATTACTAATTTAAAGAATAACTTTTTCATTAAAATACCATACTTTTTTAAAACGGATTTCTTTTAATCGGTATTTTGAAATTCTTGGCAATTACGCCTCTACAACCCTCGTTAGGGGACCCGCTAATGGATGGTGTGGATTATCGCACATTCTTGGGATAGTAGAGCGAGACGCAGAACTCCTCACGGAGTATTCGGTCTCGAAAGGAAATAAAAAATTATGGTTTTTAAGAAATACGACTTTTCTAAACAAAACTAATTTTTTGAAAAATTATATAAATCTATAATCCATATTTTCAATATAAAAAAACTATAAAACTATATTTTTTAAAGATTAAAAGTTTTTATAAAATGCCATCAAGTTACCAAAAGTGCTAGTTTTCAATAAAATACCACTAACTTTTAAAAAGGCTAAGTTTCATCACCAAAATACGATTTAAATTAAAATACATGTTCATGAGAACCCTAAATGGTACAAACCACCCTAGAGGTTTATTTTTAAACTATATTAAAGTATATTTTCATAAAAAAAACCTCGAAATATGCAAAACAATATTTTAAGTACTATAGATTAATATAGGCTTAAGCGGTATCATTTCTCTTGAGCCGGAGAAAGTGAGTGCTTACCTATTCAGGCTAGACAATTTAATGGAGTAATAAAATGGAAATTATCTTGGAAAAAGACACAAATCCTGCTGTCCATATACAGCAGTTGCCGATTACTCCCGAACCTAAAAAAATTCAAGAGTTAAATCCGTTCACAAGTTTCTGACTCAATCTGAATCCAAACTCAAACTAGAATCCAAAATCAAACACGAACTTGAATTCTTGATCATGAAACGGAATATTCAATTCAAACTTCAAACTCAAACTTGCATACTTGACTCGACTTGACCAAACCATGGTTATAGCTTGACATGAATACTTGAACACATGCTTATATCTTGAACATGAAATTGTACATTTTATATCCATGAATTCAGCCAAGACTTATAATCATAAAACTATAAAATAAACTACGTGGGGATAAAGGGGTAGATTGGTACGGAACGTATATCATGGCACGAGAGGTCACTTTAAAAGACACCTACATGAATTCACGTGCCATTGTCCCGTGGGTTATGACGGGGCCTTGTACTACATGTTACCATAGCCTACGGGGTAAGATAGACTCCTCTCGTATAGATGAATACCTTCTTTATCAAACTATAAATAACCACGTTATAATAACTATCTTGTACTTGTGAATAATCATATACAACTTTACCTGTTCTCTGTTCATTTGGTTTCTATTCACTTTATATACTATCTTCTCTTACTTCTTTTGGGACTAACCGAGCGCTAGTTCGCTAACGGCATTCCTTATTGTTTCTTTTTTGGGAATGTTGGTCGGGAGGACCGGACTCTGAAGGCGTAGAGCCGAGCTAGGTGGACTTGGACCAGTTTGCAACTTAGCCTGACTAGTAGTTCTTCCTGCACTTACTTTCAGTATGCCATTGTTTAGGCATTTGCTTTTATTATTGTAACTTTTACTTTCAGACAGTTGTTGAATGTAAATAAAGTTGCTATTTCATTTTATTACTCTTGTCATTCTTGTTCATTGTTATATTTCTTAACTACGCTTAACGTACTTGTTTCATAGTAAATACGTTGCGGGCTTGCCACGTCACCGTTTCCGTCTATTAGGAAGCGGGGCATAACAGGTTTTGTTGGTGGCCCATGCAGGTCAGTTCTGCATGAAATCTTAAGCAATATATCACAAGATTTAGAAGAATCAGCAACTATACATTGTTTGCATTTCAAATTTCTTGAATCTATTCTAACATTTCCTTTTCTATCAAGGTAATGGATTCTCCCAACAACACCAGTACCAAAACGTCAATGGCAACACACGACCACCTACCTTACCACCTCCCCCTACCGTTGTTGCTCCGATTAATGAACAAACGGTGCTTTTAGAAGCCATCAAAAGTCTTCTGGAGGGCCAGCAACAGCAGACTACTACTCTCATGAACCACCCTGAAGCCGAAGCACCTGGAGTAAAGCAATTTTATGTATTGCATCCAAGAAATTTTTCAGGGAAAGAGAGTCGTCTTAAGGCTGAAGAATGGGCCCAGATTATAGAGGACGACCTTGCCGCAGCACAGGTACCAGACATAGCTTGGGCTCATGTGGCCAAGCTCCAGCTTACCGACAATGCAAGAGTCTGGTGGAAGGCCGAAAAAAGCCGTCTCACACAACCGATAGAGTGGAAAACGTTCCGCGATTTGTTCGATGCAAATTTTTTCCACGAGACTGCTCGATTTGAGATGGAGCAACAGTTCATCCACCTGCAACAAGGTTCCATGTGGGTAAAATCAGTGGATGAATATGATGCCGAATTCATCATGCTTAGCAGGTTCGCTGCACAATTGATCCTGACTGATGAGATTCGGGCTAGACGATTCCAACAGGGCCTAGACCAAGAGATTCAGACGGCTTTAGCCACAGGTGACTATCCAACTCATGAACTCGCACTGAAGGCAACACGTCGGTATGAAGCTATGGTCAAGAAGATGGGTAAGCCGCAAGAAGCTGGAATAAACGCCTTGCTACCCAGATGTTAGGAGGAGCCTCTTCTAGGCCGACGTTTGCACCCAAAAAGACAGGAGGATTGTTTAACCGGTCCAGTCCAGATTTATGTTTCTACTACAAGAGAACTGGACACTTGGTGAAAGACTGCAGGCATACAAATGGCATGTATTTGATTTGTGGCGCACCTACTCACGCGATAGGAGCATGCCTATATCGTATTAACACAGCAACAGCACACAGACCCACAATTACAGCTCCGCAGAGGCTAGCCATTCAGGCACCTGCACCCCGCCTAACTTTTCCTGCACCAGCACCACGTGGACCACTAGCATAGCCTCAGCGTCAATTCCATCAAGCACAGAGAAACGTGCCTCAAGGGCAAAAGAATGTGCCTCCAGCAAGGAGGAATGTACCAAGACGATAGGCTTTTATAATGACGGTCGAGGAGGCCGAAGCCACATAACCAGTCATCACCGGTAAATTCCTCCATCCTTTCAACCTTTCAATTCCTATGCATCATTATACTTTCCCTATATCTAAACCCAATCTCACACAACTTAGGCACTATACTGGTAGCAACCCTTCCTGCACTCGCACTTTTCGATACTGGAGTTTCATACTGCTTCATATCACAACGATTCATAGGAACACACGCGATTCCCGTGAAGCCACTCATTTCAAGCTGGAATGTCAGTTATGGGAATGTGGTTTGGAAAGCAACTTTGAGATATGATCAATGCATAGTTGTAGTTTGCGGTCGAGAATTCTATGCAAATTTCAAAGTACTGGACATATCAAATTTCGATATTGTGTTGGTAATGGATTAGCTGGGAGTATTTTATGCTACAATTGATTATAGTCAAAAGAGAGTAGTATTTGAGATACCAGATCAACTAGTCTTCTATTTCAAAAGTGGAGACAGAACCTTGGAGCCAGGAAGCTACCGTGCTAAACCGAAGAATGCAGAACTGTTCCCTCTACCTGTGGAAGAAGAAAAGTCTGAAGTAGTTCGAGAGTTCGAAGATGTGTTCCCTGAAAATATATCAGGTTTGCCTCCTGATCGAGCTCTTGAGTTTAGTATTGATTTACAACCTGGTGTACAACCTGTAATCAAAGCTTTATACTGGTTAAGTCCGGAGGGATTGAAGAAAATCGGCATTTAGTTGGACGAATTACTGAAGAAAGGTTGGATCCGACCCAATACATCAAGTTGGGGATCTCCGGTGTTACTAGTGAAGAAGAAGGAAGGTTCCTGTAGGATGTGTGTAGATTATCGAGCTCTGAACGAAGTGACAATTAAAAACAAGTATCCACTACCGTGGATCGATGACCTTTTCGACCAGTTAAGTGGACTTGTGCCTCTTCAAAGATAGATCTTCATTCGGGTTACTATCAGGTGTGTTCCCCCAACATTTAAACATATTAAAAGAGCTAACCTCTGTTGAAATTTAAATTTGAGGCAGCGCCTTACGTGTTTCTCACAAGGGCGCCAGCGCCAGCACCAATTTTGTGGCGGCGCCGCACGTTCTCATTACGTCGGCGCCAATGTGCAAAGCACAGAAACACTTTCTAAATAAGAATTAAATTCTTATATGGTGCCACACATACTCATCACGCGGGCGCCAATGTGCAAAGCACAGGAGTACCCATCATTAGAATTAAATTCTTAAGTGGCATCCATGTACACAACACGTGAGCGCCAGCGCCCAAATCAAGATCAATAGAATTAAATTCTACATGAGAATTTAAGATACTCTATGTTAAACAGAGCTGTTGGATCAAAGATCCAATGGAGATGATAAATTATCAAAATATAGAATTAAATTCTATTAGGAGAAAATATCTCCCAAATCTTTCTAAATAAGAAAGATACTCTCAGTTGGATCAATGATCCAATAATAGAATAAAATTCTATTTTGGGAATATAATCTCTTAATTTTTCTAAACAAAAAAAGATTGCTCTCTGTAAAACAGAGAACTCTTGGATTAAAAATTCAATGGTGATTAAAAAATCCCCATTTTAGAGAATAAATTATGTATCTGGGAAAATATTTTCCCGATTTTGTTAAAAACAAGAAAACATATTCTGCAAAACAGAAGTCCTTGGATCAAATATCCAATGGTAGGTAAAATTCCTTCAATCAATTTTGAGTCTAATTAAATCAATTGGAATCTCTCAATGAGAGATTTTCTTAAAATTAATTAACAAATTTGCCTCCATTATATAAAGGACCAAGACTTCAAGTCTCATATAGAGAGAATCCTCTATAAGTTTTTGCAAAAAATACAGTGAGCTCTAGAAACAACAGAGAATTTAATTCTCAAAGAGGAAGACTTCCCTTTTAAAAGAAACCTAGGTACAGAAAACACAAAGATCAAAATATCTCTTTTTACCTATTTTAAGGATTTAACCCTTCTCAAAGAACTTAGTTCTTCCTCTGACTCAGAGATCCACAAGAAAAGTTTCCCACAAGTTGAGAATTTAATTCTCATCGGGAAGATCTTATTCTTGAGAATCAAAGATTCAGAAAAGAACTAGGTCTAAAATAAAAACAAAAGGAAAAAGAACCTATAAAAGTACTTAGTTCTTAAAGAAAAACCTGATCCCAGATCTTCAAAAACAAAGATCTTGGTGATCATTAATGGTCAAAATGCCATTATCAGCGATTCAATCTCTAAAAAAAGAAAAAATAGCGCCTCATGTGCTTCCCACGTGGGCGCCCTTTTAACAGCACCTAGCGCTTCACGTGAAAAACACGTGGGCGCCCAAAACAGAAGGCCAGCGCCTCACGTGAAACACACGTGGGCGCAGAATAAAAGTGCTTAGCACTCCATATACAACTGAAGACGGCTAAGTGTTTAGCACTGATTGGGCAGCGCCTCACGTTCTCCTCACGTAGGCACCATACAAAAAGTTCTTAGCACTTCATATACAGCCAAAACGGCTGAGTGCTTAGCACTGATTGGGCAGCGTCCAACACCGTACGTGCTCCTCACGTGGGCGCCATATAAAAAATGCTTAGCACTTCATATATAGCCAAAACGGTTGAGTGCTTACCACTAATTGGGCAGTGCCCATCGCTGCACGTGTACCTTACGTGGACGACATAAGAAGTGCTTAGCACTTCACATTTAGTCAAAACGACTAAAGTGTTCAACACTTATTGGGCAGCGCCCATGACTGAATGCTTCACATGACATACATTTGAGCGTCAAAGCTCAAATAAGTGTTTAGCACTTTTACATAAAAAGAAAAAAGCTGAACAAATAGAGCCCAAATAAGTGCTTAGTATTTTTGAATAAAAAAAGACTAAGTAGACTAAGCCCGAATTGGTTAAGTCTCTGAAGTTTTCTTGCAGCTGAGCCCAAATGCACTTTTGTTGGATCTAAAGTAAAAATGATCCTAAAATGTTGTTAAGTTGATCTTAGTCTCAAATAAGACTAACGTATCCTTAGCAAAAACAAACTGAGCCCAAATGCTCACTTATAGATTTAAGTTGATCTTAATCTCAAACTAGATTAACGGTCCTTAAATAAACAAAGATATTTTTGAACTGTAGGAATATACAACCTAAGTTCAAAACCCAGTCAAGCAAATCCTTGACCCAAACCCAAATCTAAAATATACGGATTTGGATTAATCCGCGTCCTACGGGTGACGACATAAACTAGTCTCCGTATACAATCCACGAGCAACCAAAACACACACGACACGAAGTGAACAGCCGGAGCAGGAGAAAGTGGTTATCGCAAAGCGATAATGTAATTAACTGCAGGGGCTTGCGCCTGCAGGGAAGAGCATCCCCACAATCAAAAACCCCTCACAAATGAAGGGGAATCTGATGAAGTCTGATACAACGGTCGCATCTGCCCAAACCTCCGATATATGGTGCCATAAATTAACTTGGTATCTTCGTAGAGGTGGATGGAGAAGTCCAAATAGCATCTGCCCCCAAATTCAGGCAAGTCGATCTATCCCAATTTGTCTCTGTTTTCAGCGGTGAACAGATTCTGGCACGCCCGGTGAGACCTTTTCGACTTTCCACTCCATACTTCGTATGTCGTGTTTCGCGAACAATATCACGGTTCGCTATGGTTGCCCTTGGATCGAGGTACTAAAATTTGGTGTCTTGCTCCTGTATAGAAAAATTGACGGCTTCCAACTGCACCTCTTGCAACAACAACTCTCGCTCCACCCCGAGTGGAGGAGTAACTTACGGGCCCAACGCGGCCTCTATCTTTTCAATGCCGGTGGGGCAAGTTACACAAGCCACTACTGGATTGTTCTTTGGGACCATACTCCCACCAGTGAGTTTTGGTGCCTCACCGCCGCAAGAGGAAGCTCCTAAGAAGTGGGTCTTCGATTGACTTGCGACCATAACGGGCCATTCAAATCTGGCGTCTCGGTCATCAATAGGCTAAGCAAAAGCTCGAACGAGCCCGCAAAGAGGCTCGTGATACCTGAAGGGGCTACCCCAAAATGGTTATCCCTCCCAACTCCTGCTATGGGCGAAACCGTCAAAAGCGCTTCCCTCATTAGAAAGTCTGTCTTTGAATGATTGGCCGGCCCTCCTCAAACTCTGCCAAGGACGTCAGTCTTCAACAATCTAACGCCGATTGAAGCCCCTCAGCAAAACTGGGGCATGAAGAAGCCACCTCTAAAATTGAGGCGGTCCCTTCTGGAAGGCACGCTCGGCGTCGCCATTGGCACCGAGTGAGAAAAGCTGGGAGCAACTCCCCCTCTGGACTCACCCCACCAGCTTCAAAGGTGGAAGTTGACGCTGCTGTTCCAATCAGGAACAACTTTGATCTGCTCAGGAGGATACGCAAGAACTCTCCAACGGCGATGCTAAAGAAATCACCCCACCTGCAGAGGTTACTTCGCAGGCAAAACCGGAGCGCCCCCATCAGCGACTCTCCTCTTAAATTCATAAGGTCTGGTGAAAAGTCCAGGACTCCGTGATTGACCAGAATTACACTCGTCGACCGAAGAAATTGAAGGTTCGGCAGGAAAAATACCACTCCTCCATCATACAGCGAGGGACTTCTTCTAAACGGGTGCTTGTTATAATAGCTCCTTCAACTTCAACCTTTCACAAAAGGACGGGGTTGGAGAAAATCCCACCGCCTGTGATAAATTCCAAAGGCGATGGACCCAAACACCCCAAGTCTGGGGGCATGATCGTACATACGATCTACATGGCTTCCGGGAAAGAAGAAAGCCGTGCTTCGGTGAGTTACCGACCGCAAACTCGGTCGCTGACAAAATCTCAGGAGCAACAACAAAAGCTTCTGGAAATGCTGACCAAAATTGTAGCGCTTACCGGACAGTGTAACACCCTAGTTCATTTATACCCTATTCTTTTTGAGTATTTTCTAATCTTGTGGCTATATCTTGTTTATTTTGCTTTGGGTGCGGATAGTGCTTTGGTATTTATGGTTAGCATCCGACTCGACCCGCATGCTTGAAACCCTTTATGCTTCTAGATTACGATATATCCTTACTAGTACAGAGGATCCATGCACACATACATGTTCTATAAACATGTATCATATTTTTGGCATTTGCATATATTTTAAATAATACAAATTATAACCAAATATAATATTTTAAATACCTAGTATGGCCTGCATCATACCTCATACCCAATGGCTGCATCCTGACATCGTGTTCTTATCTAGTTTAGTGAAACAGACTCGTTTGGATCGCTACGTGTTTTTACGTGTATCCTTTCTTGGGGTTATGCATTTTCTTTAACCGGACAACGCATTATGGTTTTGGTTGATACGTATATTATCTGTATTTTCAAACTAGATTTTTGACAGATCTCGGGTATTTTTCAGAATATTTTTGATATTAGCTATAAAACCTATAACATATATATTATAATATATTTTAAAAACCTAAACTAAAAACTTCAGAGTATACGAATATATATTAAATATTTTTTTAACTAATCTAATATTTCCTCAATCCTCACCAGTCTCTCTCTCTCTCCGCTATCTCTCTCCCTCCCCCCTATATAAATATATATTATATATTATTATTTTACCAAATCCATTATATACCCACAGCCTTCTCTCTCTCTCCCTTCCTCACCTCTCTTCTCTTCACCTCCGTGAGAACCTAAGCCGAACCCTAGCCTCACCCTCGCCGTCGCCGCCACTACCCTCGCCTTCATCCCTTCACCATCTCCTCACCCTCATCTTCTTCATCACCTCCCTCTTCAACTGCCACCATCACAACCCCGATGTCATGCCCCGCTTCCCAGTGTACGGTGATGGAGATGTAGTATAACATTTCAGAAAATATAAAATATTATTTTTGGAATTTAATATTAAAATAATATATTTCGCGAAAACTACCCGATTTGTAAAATTGGGGTTTTCGTAAAATAGTATAAATATATACCAATAATTGTGAAATAATTGGAGATTTAAAATGATTTATTCATTTAAAAATATATTTATTGGATTTGGCATTTTTATAATTAATTATATGCAGTTTAGATAAAAATTGATTGGTGCACTACTAATCGCGATTAAACCAAATCCGTGTTTCTATATTTTTCCATGGCTAGTACATCATGACATGTTGTATTTTGTTGCATGTTTTTCATTAGTATGGGTTGTTTTATTGATATTTGGTTTTAAGAAAAGAAAAGAAAAGAAAGTGTATTATTGAGGAGAGAGAGGAGGGACCACATGAGGCATAACTTATGAGTGAGGGTGAGAATAAGAGAGAGAGAGAGAGAGGGCAACCACCATTTCTTCACCCTATTATTTTTCTTCATCTTCTTCCTCCTCATCTCCCTCCACCTTCACCTCCAAGAATCACCTCCATTTCTTCACCAAAACCCTACACCCTCTTCATTAAAGTTGATCCCCACCTCATTCTCAATACTTTAGACCAATTAAAGTTGGATTTTGGAGATTTTGGGAAGCTAGGGTTTTTCTTGAGTCGCCCAAATGAGATATATCTTCTTTCATTTAGTTTAGTTTTAAGTTTCCTAGCATCCTACTTTAGTTTAAAGTTAAACTTGTTAGATTAGTGATGTTTGGAAAATCCCAAAAGAGGGTTGGGTGATGGTGTGGATTTGGTAATTTTTAGGGGCTGTTACTAGACTTGAGTGGTGTTTTTACTGGTCTAGACCTGAGACTAGATCCAATACATAGACTTAGAATTTTCCGACGTCGGATTTGTGACAGATTGTGATGGTATATAGGAATCTGGAGTGACCCGAGGCCACCATAAATTAAATTCCAATGACAGTGAGACATGCAGGCAATCATGAAGCAACACCTGAAACCCTAGCCCCTGATGATCTTTTAAGGCCGCAAATAAATTCCTTATGGCCGCAAATTGCGGCCACATCAGAGTGAAATTAGGATATTTTTGGTGAGTGGCTTTGTTATGTGATATTTAGAGCAATCCAATATGAAAAATATTCTGGTTTGACTTAGGGTAAAATTTGGGATAGATTTCCTTAGTTGCTGAATTTGGTATTTTCAATTTATAGAATTGGGATTTGGTATTTGATATTGTTTTGGGTCATTAGATGTTTGTACGTCAATGACGATGGTTGTTTGGTTGTTTTTGCATGCCTAAGCTATCTGTTCTAACCTATAGGCTTTTCGTGTGCCGTATTGGTTTTCCGGACTTGATTTTAATAGCATTTGTGATTGTGTATTTATTGTAGGTACCTTCCCGTGGATTCTGAGACGATGGAGCACATCAACTACGGCTGAACAAGAAGTTTCGCAGGTGAGTAGATTTATATCTACGGGGGAAGTCGGGTGGATGGCGTATAGCCCCCCCCCCCCCCGTGCGCAAATTATAATGGAAACCAATACATATGTAGGATATGGTTAGAGAAACCTATACTAGGAACTTATGGATGTGATTAAAGGTTTAGTATGAAATAATATGATTGTATCGGGATATGAGATTTAGACTAGCATGACATGAGATCTATAAGATAGAATGTATATGTAAAATGACTTGATGTGAGATATTGATGTGATGAAAAGAGTATACGATGAGATTGATACGGATGTGACCTGAGAGATAGGTATATATATATATAATATTGTGAATCACGAGTGATATGCTGTACGAGACGTTAGGTCCGTACCCTCATTGTCATATAGGTTGATAGGATCCTAAATTGTTTAATGCCGTCGTACGATGATTACCGCACGTGATGAGTTTTATCTGATGATTGATTCATACCCTTGACTAGAGAATGCCGTACGATGGATTATACCGTATGTGATGTTTTGAGCCTGGATGTCGATTGATAGATTCACAGACTCGATTATGTTATAGATACGTATACCTTATAGCTTTGAGCTTACGGTTTACTTGCTGCTACGTTCGTAATACTCTCATCTTATTATATATGTACCTGTGCTAGTACACCTGCACCATTATCGATGATGCGTATGTTACACTTACACAGATTTGCCAGCTCACACACTTACATCATCGATAATTGCTATGTCACTTACACAGTAGAATTGCTACATCATGCTATGCTATGATATATTTCTATGCTCACATCATTATGCTATGTTGCATGATATACTTGCTATGTTCACATCACCATACCATGTCGCGTGATATACTTGATATGCTCACATTTCTGTTATATGTTTGCATACATCATACTTTATGATTATACACATTGAGATTTGCTATTTTCATGAGATTTCTGGATTTGAGAACCGTGGTTAAATTTCAAAGGAAATTATGTATTGTTTTAAAAACCCGGTTTCTTTTGATATGATATTTCGAGACGTCCACCATGTGTTTTCTCGGTTCTGAGATTGGCATGTGAAACCCGATTCGAGGAGCTGTAGGCACCGTCTGCAGGTACATGGTGGACCCGGTGAGGTACCCCGGGACAAGAAGACTCGTATAGTTAGGCGGTGAGCTTGGCAGGGGAGCACTACATACTGGTGATTGGTTGGACCCGGCGGTTGTCCGGAGGATACCGGCCAGAGTCATGAGATGGATATAAGGGCCGATCAGGATATGCGGCGCCTGAGATGAGATAGATATGAGGGCTGATCTGAGGATGCGGCGCCTGAGATATGAGGATTTACGTGTCGATGCTGGACATGGGTTTCATGATGTTTCGAGTGTCGATGTTGAACACTCAGGTTCCATGATTTAGATGTGTCGTTGATGGACACATGTTGATTTATATCCTCATATTTACATGCATATGCTTTCATAATATTTACATGCATGATGTTGTTGTGTCATTGATAGACACGTAGATGTTATCTACATGCAGGTAGGCATTTATTATATTGTTGGCACATATGCAGATACGGTCACCCTAGATATAATAGCATTACCTTTATGATATAGTTGACCTGGGAATCATTGTTTTATTCAATTTCTACCTGATGATATTTTCTACTCACGAGTTGGCAACTCACCTCCGTTGTGCTACAGTTCTTGTAGGTTGACCGCATGGATTAGTAGCGGCATCGCTGGCACACAGCTGCATTCGGATGTTTTGCTTTGGTAGGTGGTAAATGTTGGATCTTACCACTCTAGTATTTATTATTCCTGTTGTATCTAGTTAACTCCATCAATCAGAAACTAGTATTTATATATGTAGTAAGACATAGCAAGACTTGTAGTTGCGAGACTTAGAGCGATGGGTTATATGTTCTCTTGGTGGGTTGATATCTTGCTTTATTCATTATTCTTTGTGCTGATCTTCGCCGTTGGGCGTCGTATACATATATACTATCTTGCGTGGTTGTGATTCCGCCGATTGGCGAAGAGCTAGCTCCTGCTTGGGGATGCCTTTATTGTTGTTATGTATATGTGGTTTTGGATTAAAATATACAAAGGAGGTGCTGCCAAAATTTTTAAAAGACAAAACATGTTTTTCAACTAGTAAAATCCACTTGCATTTTTCATGTTCCTTTATCTATGCATCTAAGAAAACATTTGATTTCATCATACCTTTATTTCAAAACTTCACCTCTTTTATTTTCTTAAAATGGTTTAGATTTCTGGGCTTCGGCTTACTTGAATTACGTTACGCCTTTAGACATTGTGTGATTTAAGTGCCGGCCACGGACTAAAATTCGGGTCGTGACACGTAGCAGGAACGCGACGTATTTACTCAGAAATAAATACGTTAAGCGCAAATAAGCAATATATAAGATGCACAAGAAATGACAAGAGATATAAATTGAACAACAACTTTTATTAACAATCATCTTTACAATACACTGCTTTGAAAAGGAAAGTACAATGATATAAAGCAATGGCATATGAAATAAAAATTAAGTACAAGGAAAACTAGAAATCCTGGTGCTCGGTGAACTGGTCCACGTCTTCCTGGCTAGGCTCGATATCGAGAGAGTCCGGTCCTCCTGACGAACATTCTAAAGAAAGAAAAGACAGGAATGTCGTCAGCGAACTAGAGCTCGGTAAGTCTCAAAAGAAAGAGAGGAATATATCAAGTATTGAGAATTGAACTGTTAAGGTGTACAGGTATAAGATTGCTATTCTAACATAGTTGTTTGTAGTTTGGTACAGAAGGTACTAGTGTATACGAGAGAAGTTCATCTTTTCCTGTAGATAATGGTAACATGTAGTACAAGACCCCATCAAAACCCACGGGACAACGGCATGAGAGTTCATGTAGGCGTCTTTTAGTGATCATCTCGTGCCATTTTTAATACATTCCGTACCAATCTACCCCTTTAACCTTGTGTAATAGTTTGTATAGATTATATTGCTTGCCGAGACCATGGATACAAGTTGTTCAAGTAATCAGGCTCAGGATATAAGCTTGTAGTCATGTCAAGTTATAACCATGGTTCGGTCAGGTCAAGTCTTGTATTCAGGTTCAGGTTCAAATATACATGTTAGTGTTTGGATTCATGTTTGAATTGGATTTTGGTTTGAATTGAATTCAAGCTTGATTTTGACTCAGACTTGAGTCAGACACTTATAACTGATTTGGATCCTGAATTAGGTTCGGTAGTTATCGGTAACTGCTGCATATGGATGGCAGGATTTATGTCTTTTTTCAAGACAACTACCATTGATAACACCGTTAAGTTTTTCTACCTTAAATAGGCAAGCACTCACTTTCTCTGGCTCCCAGAGGCTCAAGAGAATTGATCTCGCTTAAACCCATATTTAGTAAAGTCCTTAACAGTGTTTTATATAGCTCGATGGGGTTTATGAAAAATATTTTTAATATATAGTTTCAAAATAATCTCGAGAAGTTATTTATATTATTTAGGGCTTTCACTTAAGGGTTTGAGGTATTTTAGTGATAATTATCTTAACTTGAATAGTTCATGGTATTTTACAGTAAAGCTTGATTTTCATTGGTATCTTGATGGTATTTTAATGAAACTTGTAATTCTTTCCTTTGAAAAAATATAAGGGTATTTTATTTTGAAAATATATGGATTTTATAATATTTATATAATTATTAAAAATTAATTTTATTATTAAGTAGAAAATTGCGTTTTTCTTAAAAACCGTGTTTAAAAACCTTTCGAGACCGAATACTCCGTGAGGAGGTCTGCATCTCGCTCTACTAGCCCAAGGATGTGCAATAATCCGCACCATCCAATAGCGTGTCCTCTAAAAAAGGTTGTAGAGGCTTATTTGCAAAGGAATTTTAAAATACAATTCCAAAGAAAACCGCTTTTATAGTAGATGGTATTTTAATGAAATATTGTGTTCGTAACTAAAAATAAGTTCGAAGAGTATCGTGCTATGGAAACAATGTGTGTATGTGAGGGTAGGTCGTTACCCCGTGAGGTTTTATAAAGGTATAATTAAGCAAAACAATTAAATATGGTAGATACAGAGTTCATTGTATTTTAATGTGAAAGTTGATTTAAAGTTATGTTTCATGATATTTTTGAGTGAAAGTTTGTTCTAAACATTAGTTTTATGTTAACAAGCAAGGTGTAGAAATATAAATGAGTAATACTTAAGAAAAAGTGCAATTTCTAGGGTTTAGAATAAAATGTCGGTATTAACTCCACTTACTGATATATTTTGAAAAAGAGATTTTTTAAGAGGAAGAAGAGAGGTTGGAAGCGACTTACTAGCTAGTTATCCTAAGAAATGGTTGAAGAAGGAGTGTTGAATTTCATGGCATCATGGGGTCAACGAAACTTGCTTCTATCCTCGCCGGATGTTGATCTCTTGCTAACTCTACTTGTATTCTTTTTGTGCTTAGAAAACTTTGAGAATTTTGGCTATAATTTTCAGAATGAAGAAGGGCTAGGTCATGGGGTAGTATTTATAGTGTGGAATTAAAGTTTTGGAATTAAAAAGATGAATTAAAATGCATTAAAAATGATAAATGGGGAATTGAGGGGTCTCTGTTTGATTGCAGAGTAATCAAACAGTACAGAGGAGTTAGGGGTAGGGGAAAAGACTTATGTGCAAAGCCCGGGGCTTATTGCCCACGGTTCTCCCATCGGTGCCGGCCAAATAGAGCATCTCGCCGGTCGTTTTTGGGAGATGGGCCGTTGGATTTTAGACACGTGTACTCATCTGTATTAATACCCTTTTGCACATATTTATTTCTTCAAACTTTTCATTTTTATTTGCATTGCACGTGTAAAATTTTGGGCTTTCAAAAAGTTTAAAAGAAAATCAGAAAAAAAATAATGTGTCTGATGGGGTTCGAACAGAGGGGCTACGTCAACCAGTGCATGGCTTTGCCAGTGAGCTATAAGTTGTTTGTTGCCGTTCTTAAACAAAAATTAACGTATAAATTGTACTAAGGCTTGCAACCTCCTTTCTGTACATTAAATTGAAAATTTTCGTATAGTAAATTCAAATTCATTACATTCTACCCTCTTTATAAAAATTTCGTCCTTGAAATTTACAATTACATAAGGACTAGTTTACAAATAAGTAAAGGTGTCTTGCACGCATGTTATATTCTAGTTCCCACGTTTATTCTCCTAGTGAATCTTTTCTCCATATCACTTGGACCAAGTTTACTTCCTTGTTCCATAATGTCTTTACCTTTCTGTCCAGGATCTCAACGGGTTGTTGCTCGCAAGTCAAGTCAGTCTGTACAGTGAGCTCGGAGTGATCAAGGATGTGGATGGGGTCGCTCATATATTTAAAGCTGGGATATGTAGAACACGTTATACTCTCCTTCCAATGATGGTGGAAGTGCCAAACGGTATGCCACTTCTCGGACTCGTTCGAGAATGTCGAACGGTCTTATATATCTCGGACTGATCTTACCTCTCTTGTAAAAGCAGATTATTCTTAGGTTTGGCAGATTATCTCGGGCAGATCTTTAAGAAAACATGATCTCCAGGTTGGAACTCCAGGTGTCGACGCTTTGCATTAGCCCAGTGCTTCTGTCGGTCTTGGGCTATGCGCATTCTTTCCTTGATCGTGCGAACTACATCCACAGTTGCCACGATCATCTCTGGTCCTACGAGTTCACGATCTCCGATATCGTCCCAACTTAGTGGTGAATGACACTTCTTTCTATAGAGAGCTGCAAATGGTGCCATTACAATGCTCGCCTGATAGCTGTTGTTATATGAAAACTCTACAAGGTGTAGGTGATCTTCCCACGAACCTCTAAATTGTAACATACAAGCTCTTAGCATGTCCTCCAAAATCTGAATTGTCCGCTCAGGCTGTCCGTTCGTTTGTGGATGTTAAGCCGTGCTGAAGTTCAGACTCGTTTCTAGGCTAGCTTGTAGACTCTGCCAAAACTGTGATCGGAATCTGATATCACGATCGGAGACAATGCAAACCGGTACTCCATGTAATCTCACGATCTCCTGCATGGGTTCATGGGTATCAAAAATAGTACACTTTGAAATTAAATCTTACTTTAGATTCATGCTTATCGCCATGTACTTCTTTACTAATGTCTCGGTAGATTGGCCAACTAGAAAGGGAATAAAGTAAGCCGACTTGGTGAGTCGATCCACAATAACACATACTGCATCGTTGCCCTTCGTGCTGTGAGGAAGGGCAGTCACGAAGTCCATAGTAATATGATGCCATTTTCACTCTGGGATGGGTAACGGTTGAAGTAGACCAGCAGTTCTGTGATGTTCAGCCTTTACTTACTGACACACTGAGCACTTGGCTACGCTTATGGCAACTTCACGCTTCATTCCATACCATCAGTAGTGTTGCCGTAGATCCTTATATATTTTGGTACCACCGGGATGTACTGAGTACGGAGAGCCATGAGCTTCTTTCATCAACTCTTCTCGAACAGGACCTTGTGGTACACACAATCTACTTCCATATCTTAAGGATCCGTCTTCGTGGATGATGAAGTCTGTTCGAAGTCCACTTTCTACCTGTTCTCGGATCTTTTGCAGCTTGGCATCATTTTCTTGAGCTGCCTTGACCTGATTGACAATAGTAGACCGAACTTGTAAGTTCATCAAATACGAAGCGTTACCTGGCATAACTACTTCGATCTCCATTCCGTGCAATTCCTGTTGTAGCTTCCACTAAGCGGTGAGATTCATTGCTAATGGCTGGCGGCTAAGTGCATCATGAACTACATTCACCTTCCCTGGATGGTACTGTAGATTGATGTCGAACTCCGCCATGAGTTCTAGCCATCTTCTTTATAGCATGTTCAATTCTTTTTGAGTAAATACATACTTCAGACACTTGTGGTCAGTGTATATATCCACTCGTTCACCCAAAAGATAGTGGCACAAAATCTTAAGTGCAAAGATAACGGCTGCCAACTCTAGATCATGTGTTGGATAGTTGCGCTCATGTACCTTCAGTTGTCTTGATGCAAAAGCTACAACTTTTCCATGCTGGTGTAGAACACATCCTAATCCCTTATCAGACGCATCACAATGCACAACGAAACCTCTAGATTGATCCGGTATTATGAGAATAGGAGCTGAAGTTAACCTCGACTTGAGTTCTTCAAAAGCTTGTTCACATGCTTCTGACCACACGAATGCTTCATCTTTACGTATGAGCTTGGTCAGGGGTGCTGCAATCATCGAAAAACCTTTAATGAATCTTCGGTAATATCCTGCTAAACCCAAGAAACTTCGAACATCCTTCACCGTATTTGGTGTCGGCCATTTGCTGACAGCTGACACCTTAGCTGAATCTACTGAGATTCCTTCGCCTGAAACAATGTGTCCGAGAAATCCAACTTGATCCAGCTAAAATTCACACTTGCTGTATTTGGCATAGAGTTGATGATGTCGCAATGTCTTCAGGACAATCTGCAAATGCTCGGCGTGCTCTTTCCGATTCTTTGAATACACCAGGATGTCATCGACGAAAATAACAGCGAACCTGTCTAAGTACTCTCGGAAAACTTGGTTCATCAGATTCATGAATATAACAGGTGCATTGGTCACTCCAAATAGCATCACGAGATATTCGTAATGACCATAGCGAGTTCTGAACGTCGTTTTAGGAATATCAGACTCTTTGACCTTCACCTGATGATAACCCGAACAAAGATCTAGCTTTGAAAATACACAAGACCCACTTAGCTGATCGAAAAGATCATCGATGCACGGTAGTGGATACTTGTTCTTTATCGTAACTTCGTTCAGAGCTCGGTAATCTACACACATTCTGTATGAACATTCTTTCTTCTTCACAATCAAAACTAGAGATCCTCAACTTGAAGTACTGAAACGAATCCAACCTTTCATCAGAAGTTCGTCCAACTGAATATGGATCTCCTTCGACCCTTCTGCACTTAAACAGTACGAAGATTTGATACTGGTTGCGCACCAGGTAATAAATGAATGCTGAATTCAAGAGCTCGATCGGAAGGCAAACCTATTATATCTTCAGGAAACACATCCTCGAACTCTCGAACTACCTCTGGTTTTTCTTCTTCCACCGGTAGAGTAAATACTTCTGTATTCTTTGACTTGGCATGGAAGATTACTGGCTCCATAGTTCTATCTCCACTCTTGAAGTAAAAGACTGGGTGATCTGGTATCTCAAATACTACCCTCCTTTGACGGCAGTCAATCGTAGCATCGAAAACTCCCAGCCAGTCCATTCCCAACACAACATCGAAGTTTGGGATATTCATATAGGGTTAGATTAGCACCTTAGCAAGGTTTTGGCAAGCATCAATCATGCTACTTTAAAATTTTGGGGTTCTAAACAAACCCTAACCAAGATCTTAACTAGAGAATTATGGTTAAACAAGGTATGTAAACTCTTTACATCTAAGTGAATAAGGAATACAACCATTGTAGACCGGTCCTTCACTTCAATAACTCCATGTAGTAGTCTCTTCGCTGCGATCACGATCTCCCGGACTCTAGAAAGGCTCCCATGAAGAAACGAACAAGCTTGCTTCGAAGTCTTCGAGGCCGAAAATGATCTACGTCGAGGAGACACTAGCTCATGCTATCTCTTCACTAATTGTCTAGATTAGTGAAGCAAACACCCTAAACTTAATGTCTAATAGTCTAGGATGATGAAGTAGGAAGTGGGATCACTTTAAATATATTTTTCTCATAAGTTATCATCATATAAAAAAAACTAGCAAGCTTTTTCAAGTGAGGAAGAAGTAGAAGTGATGAATGAATTCATGAGGTTAGAAATGCAACCATAGTTAGTGTATGTTATCCACTAACCATTGTAGAGACTTAACCATAGCTATGAGTTAAGGGTTGGACTGAAAAATATCTTAAGCTAGACAAACAAGTGGACTAAGTCAATGTTTTCCACAAGCTTCTCCAAGCTTCTACTATGACTCATTATCCAAGTGTTTGAATTACTTAAAACAAATAAAACCTTAACTTTAACCTACCATGGTGTGAGTCTCATACATACATGTTGGATGTATAACGTAGCATGACACAACAATATATATCACATATATATTTTGTGCAAAAAGAAAACAATACATTTAACATATATCACATAATGTATCATAAAGTGAGAAAAGAAATCTTAAGTGAGCTAATATTAGTCAATGTAATTTAATATATCAAATATATAATTATACATTAAATTATTAAATCAACTCTTGATTCAATAATCCGGCTATAATACATATAACCGACTAATATCAAATGAATCAACTTATCGAATCAACACTTGATCCGATAACCCGGCTATATCACATATACCCGACCGATATAACATGTCGCGAGAATAGAATACGGTATCACATACTCGTATTAATCTCGGTTCCGCACATATCACATATGTGCTCCTACTCCGTTTCGCATGAACCAGGAAACCTCTGTGTAGGACTCTAAAGACTCGTCAATACGCCGGTAATAGATGATGATCATATCAAACACTCACAAGCCGCAAGCGGTCTACTAAACGTAACGGCCACCCGGGTATTGAACGATCAGAAGATCAACAAGCAAGCCTGCTATAACTCCTACGAATCTAATCAGTAACACTACCGTACAGTCCGGTCTTTTTGTCTGATATGTCGCATATCACAGCCTGGGGGTGGTATAGAATCAGATCCCAATAGCCTGGTAAGTCATGTCGATGCGAGGTCCATAACGGTTCAAGAAACTACTAGTAACACTTACCAGTAAATCTCAGCAACCCTGGCCAGGGATTTCCTGTTATGGCCAATCAAGCATAGCGCAACATCAACTCCCAATATCGGGAGAGACGAAACCCCTCCTATCGCTCATTGCCTCCATGTGACTCGGGACTGTTCCCAAAAGCCACCGTTTTGCACGATCTCTTGACCGTGGTAAGGTAGAAATCAAAGCACAGTAGGAATCACACAAGACTCTATGACGATCTCGGGTCTACAGACTAACCTGTACCAGTGTCACCAGAGAACTGCTATCCGACGATAGGTATAATACCATCTAGGAGTTCTCGGCGAGTCCGTCCAGTGTACCCAGTCTCCACTGAGCACCCGTATGCCTTCTCTGATGTTAAACACAAATGGATATGGGATCATCCATCGCCCATCATATGGGTCAAGAAGCGCAAACGCTAGTCTACTCTAGAGTACCGATGCCCTGTCTCGATACTCCCACGACTAGGAACATTTGAAGGATGTACTTATTGACTACCCTGTCCCCACTAGCATGATCTGCATCATAATCCTGGTAGTTAAGTAATCATCCTAAGGGCTTTATCAACATGTGATCATAAAACAGTATTTATTAATATGTTAAGATAAAGTGCAACCAGATAGCATACTATCATGTCGAGCAAGAAAGTCCTCCCTATATATGTCTAAGCATCCACTACAATATACATCGCGTGTACAGTAATGGCCTCTAGGGCATACATATAACTAACAATCTCCCACTTGCACTAAGGCTATCTGTTATAGTATCCAATACCCAACAATGTAGCAGTGGTTGTAGTATCCTATACTCAACCATTGTAGAGAAGTATCTCTAGGGGTATGGCTTTTGTGAGTGGATCCGCTGTGTCATCCTTCTTGTCAACTCTCCTGACCTCGATCCCTTGGAGATCAACCATTTCCCTGATCAGGTGATACTTGCCTTAGAATATGTATGGAACGCTGATGGGACCGGTGTTCCTAGGCCAAAGCCACAACTCCATTGTTGTCACAATAACAATTATTGGACGTTCAATGGTAGGAACCTTGTTCATCTCATGAACAAGAAATGTCCATACAGCCACTTTGATAGTATCGTTGGTAGCAATATCTTCAGCCTTTATTGTCTAGTATGTCACGGTATCTAGCTTTGAACACTTCCAACATACCGTCTCTCCACTGAGGGTAAAGATAATGCCTGTGACCGACTCTCAGCCGAACTTATCACTCTGGAAGCTAGAACCAAGAACTTTCTTTTAGTGCTTTTCAAGTACTTAAGAATGTCCTCCACAGCTGTCCAGTGATTCTCCCAAGATCCGATTGATTCCTGATCACTACACCTAGTGAGTCATCTATATCTGGTCAGGTACATAACATCGCATACTCTGATACAGCCTACTGCCGAAGCATAGGGTATCCTTTGTACGCGGGCTCTCTCCAAATCAGTCTCGGGAGACATCTTTTTGGAGAGAGTGATCCAAGAGTAAGTGGGCGAACCACCACACTTAGAATCTTCCATACTAAACCCCTTTAGTTTGGTGTTTATGTACCTGGATTTGGGACACTCCTAACATCCACTTAGATCTATCACCATATATCATAATCCACAAGATGTAGTAGGTATCATCCAGATCTTCTATTGAGAATCCTCGTGATAAGAGGAGCTTGACTGAGTTTAGCATAGGAAACCATTTCCTATCAAGAGTATGTTATCTACGTACAATAAGTGGAAGACAACCTTACTCTCTACAAGCTTCTTGTATATACAAGGTTCATCTATTATTTTGATGAAGTCAAACTCTTTGACTGTCACATCAAAACAGATGTTCCAACTCCGCGATGCTTGCATTGATCCAGATGGACTTAAGCATAGCTTTGAAAGTCTTAACTTTTCCATCTACACAAAGAATCTTCTCAAGATCCATTTGATCCCAATGGGTTTTACCCTTTCAGGTGCAACATGCAAAGTCATACTTTGTTGGTGTACATGGATTCCATGTTTGATCGCATAGCATCCAGCCTATTCACGGAGTCGCCACACGTGATGGCCTGCCTGAACCTAGTTGGGCCATCATCAAACATGATGCAATCCTCGCTCCCACTATCACCAAGAAGACAGTAGTCTCTCTCAAGTGGATGAGGAACCCTACCAGATTTGCGGAGAGGCTGAGGTTCGTTGGAAACTATTGAATCCTTTGGTTTCACCAAACATCAGCTATTAGTTTGTCTAGCTGGAACACCTTTCAGTTCTACCTCATGACCACTAATTTCTTCACAAGAAATACCTTTTCTCAAAATGTGGCATGCTGAGAAACAAAATACCTTTTGCTCCTCAGATTGGTAGAAGATATTCCCTCACAAATGTTTGGGATATCCTAACAAACTTATACAGAACTGACCTTGCCTCGAGCTTTTCCGGATTTTGTTTTTCAACGTAGGCCGGACAACACCACATCTTAACTCGTTTAAGACATGGTCTCTTCCTATTCCATATCTCATATGTAGTGGTAGGCCCTGATTTGGATGGAACTTTATTCAATAGGTATGCAGCTTCTCAAGTGCATAACACCCAAAAGAAAACAGGTAACTCAGCATTACTCATCATAGAGCGCAATATATCTCATAGGGTGTGATACCTCCTCCCTGATACACCGTTGTGCTGTGGTGTACTCGAAGGAGCAAGCTGAGAGAGAATCACATTCTCCTTTTAGAAAATCCAGGAACTCCATGCCCAAGTATTCGCCTTCTCGATCACATCGAAAAACTTTAATACTTCTACCCGTTTGGTTCTCAAAAGAACCAACATTGGCATTTGTAGACATGGGACCATATACATCATCATGTATCTGTCCCAAGAGTTCGCTAACTCTTTCTCTATTTCCGGTAAATGGAGTATTGATCATTTTATCTTTGAGACAAGACTAGCAAGTAGCATAAGATGAATTCGAACAGATTCTCATATTCATCCTTATGTAACTTAGCTGGTCATGTCGCATTGATATGACCTAGTCTACAATGCCTCAAGAAGGATTCGTTTATTCCTGAACTGCTCCTCTTGTCTGTGTTCTATATACTTTGAACCGTGGTTTAATTTAGAACGTTTATGCTATTATATAACGTGCCTGATCGAATCAACTCTTGATTCAGGAAAATGTTCATAACATTATCCTCCAATACAGAATTATATCCTTCTTTAACTTAATAAAGAAACCGATGTAATGTTGTATTTCAGGTTCGGTATGTAATAACATTCGTTCAGAATCAATGTATTAATACAAGGTGATATCTGCCAACTGACTTGGCTGCAACAATTGCACCATTCTCTAACACTTAGAGATATATCACCCATTCTCAGTTCTCTACCTTTCTGTAGCCCATGTAACATATTACATATGCGGGGTCCTGATCCGGTATCACATACGCAGAACGTAGAGGATACTAAAAAAAACAGTTCCCGGTAATAAGGACACCCGAAGAATATGCATCAATATGCACTTTCTTCGATTGGGTGGCATGGAAATCCGGATATTCTCCTATTTCCTGCTCGGACTTATAACAATTATAAGATTGCGCGGAACCAACGTTCCCTAGCTCAGTATAATAAGCAGGTTCGGTCAATGCATCCATATTATTATCTTGATTAAGGAGTGACATGGTCGCTACCAGGAGAGAGAGAGAGAGAGAAGAAAACACTCTGCGTGCGCTCTTGCAAGATTAGATTAGTTATTATTTTATCTAATCAGGATGGCTCCCACTGTTCTAGTCAAATCTTCCTTCAAACCCTAAAAGGTAAGAATAGCCGGGATTAAATACACCCTGCAAGTTCGCCAATCTTTCGGCCAGGCCAGTGCTGGTACTTTGAGGGAGGTTCCCCGCGCTTTTGCACGGACCTAATTAAAATAAACCTCGTTTTCCTTGAGGCATAACCCCGCTAACACCTTTCTAGACACATACTTAATGGGCTAATTGTCATGTGTAAAACTTTCCCAGGAGTAACTTTTACTCGCAGTGGGTATCGGGATCCAACTATCTCATAGAAGGTATGCAATCTCATTGCAAATTTCAACACTTGAAATTCCCGATAATATTCTGCCCCTAGCGTCTTATGACCTTGACGCAGGCCAACAAACCATAGTCCGTTAGTCAAGTTCAACCCGTACATTTCCTAATTGAATTAAACTCACCCGCACGACCCTTGATGCAGGCCAACAAAATCGCACGACTACCCTAATCCAATCGCATCGTATGCGGAAGATAAGCACTAGTTAGCTACCGCACACTACACCTTGACGCAGGTTAACAAACATAGCATACTAAGTAGTACTTATCTGAAAAGACGGAGGGCTACGACATGTTTTTATGAAAACCTTGAGCGTAATGAACTTGATATCATTATAGAATTAAGTGAATTTTTAAAAGGAGTGTTTTTGAGTCTTTTACTAGTTTTGCTAAAGAGCTCACTCCCGGTGTAGGGATCTCGGCTCTTTTCTTATCGAATAAGGTGCTGGATATTCTACAAGGAATACCTCTATGCAAAGCAAGAACTATAGAAGCAATCAAAAAACAAACCGAGTGGGTTGTAGCATCTGGTAGTTTTGCTAAAGACGTCACTCCCGGTGAAGGGATCTCGGCTCTTTCCTTATCGAATAAAGTACTGGATATTCTACAAGGAATACCGCTATGCAAAGCAAAAACTATAGCTACCAGTTTTTAAACAAGTTTCTTCAACATTTTTAGGTTTCTTTTTATTTCATTAATCTCATTAATGAAGTCCAATTATATATGCTTCACAAGCATCACATAAGAAACGAAAGCAGCAATATTTATTATATCTCATATATATAATATAATATAGACATTCGTCTCAGAACATATCAAATGATCACATCACAGAATATAAACAGTAGAAGAATCATATATGAAATATTGGATATACTAGGAATTCCGAGTTTTAAGTTAAGCCAGTATAAAACACGGATTCCACGGTCGTGATGAATAGCCAAACCCACATCCCTAGACCCCTACGAAAGCGGCAAGTAACCCTGCCAATTCTAGGGTTAGGAGACCCGGTCTCGACTCCTCAAGATGGTCTGCCACTGGACCCCAGAACCTGGTTACTTATGCTCCCCGCCTTGGGTCTATCCTAATGCGGAAAAGTAAATAATATACAATGGTGACATCATCCTCAACCCGGAAGTGCCCCAATAAAAATATATTACATACAATGAATTTTACATGAATGAAAATGAAAAACTCCCATCTCACATAAAAAAACTCGGCTATTCAAAACACGACGATCCAATATAACATATCACAGCAACACATAACATCGCATGTCATCAACGTATGTAAATATGCATATCCCAATTGTCGTTGACATATAGCACCGAAACCAGCGATACACCACATATTACACTTACGGCCGCAGAAAAGAAAATGAAAAACTACAACAGTTGGAATTCGCAACTACCTTAGACATCATAAACCCAATATATTACATACATTGGATTTCATGCCTAACCAATAGAATTCCTTAGATATCGCAAGCCTAACAATTATAAACCCCATATTTTAGTCTCGATATTGAAAACACTTTCCAATAACCTGTCGGGTAATTCAACGAGATTCCCGATAGATCGAATGCTCGTCGGAAACATTAATAGACGGCCGCACCCCACCGGTGCCGTCGACCAAGTGCACTAAGGCGGAAAATCGTAGCCGCGAGCACCCGAACGGATGCTTTTGGCGACGGGGTTCTCCTACAGTCACTTGGTCGGGGCTATAGGGCGTGGCTATCTAGTAAGGTTCCCGGTGAGTATCCGCGTACACTACGTAATTGCGATAGACTTTTGATCAACATCAAAATCCCGTGGCAATCGATCAAATGAGATCAAACCGCTAGATTTATAAAATTCAAACTAGTTATCACATAACCAATTCTGTAGATTCCAAATATTGTATCATAATCACAGATAGCTAGGCGAAGTTAGATAATTCGATCGATGTAACGAATTCCTAAAAATTCCCAGAGAGCTCAACACTTGGGCATAGTTAAAGTTAACCAGAGACATGCCACAGTACCTATGGACCAACAGCTGAAGGGCCCGACCCAAGTCTCTCAAGTGGCGCCGCGGATCCACCGCCAAAACCATGTTTTGGCTGCGGATCCGCGGTCACTTGGACGAGTTAGGGTTTCGTTCTTCTGGTGTGTCCATAGAATTCCATGTATGATTTTCTGAGTATTTTTAACATGGAAAAATCCAACTTTTGGAAAAATTTCCAGAATGGGGGTCATTTTGGGCTTTCGGAGTTCGATCGAACTTTAAACTTCGTCTAGACAACGCTTAATGCTTTAGCTTGGCTCTGATACCACTGTAGGTCAGGCAGCCACCCCATCCAATAGGGTCGCCGTGGCACCAACGTGTCCCTCAGCAGCTACTTTTTACGCATGCACCCTCGCGAGGACTATAACCCGCCGGAACACCTTCCGGTCTCGGGACATCCTGGGGGTAAGAGCCTATACTTCGCCATACTGTCACACAGTGAGAACCCCCCATAGGTCGACATCCAATGCCTAGTAGCTCTGATACGAGGTCCATAACGGTTCGAGAAACTACTGGTAACACTTACCAGTAAATCTCAGCAACCCTGGCCAGGGATTTCCTATTATGGCCAATCAAGCATAGCGCAACATCAACTCCCAATACCGGAAGAGACGAAACCCCTCCTATCACTCATTGCCTCCATGTGACTCGGGACTGTATCCAAAAGCCACCGTTTTGCACGATCTCTTGACCGTGGTAAGGTGGAAATCAAAGCACAGTGGGAATCATACAAGACTCTATTACGATCTTGGGTCTACAGACTAATCTGTACCAGTGTCACCAAAGAACTGCTATCCGACGATTGGTATAATACCATCTAGGAGTTCTCGGAGAGTCCGTCCAGTGTACCCAGTCTCCACTGAGCACCCGTATGCCTTCTCTGATATCAAACAAAAATGGATATGGGATCATCCATCGCCCATCATATGGTCAAGAAACGCATACGCTAGTCTACTCTGAAGTACCGATGCCATGTCTCGATACTCCACGACTAGGAACATTTGAAGGATGTACTTATCAACTACCCTGTCCCTACCAGTATGATCTGCATCATAATCCTGGTAGTTAAGTAATCATCCTAAGAGCTTTATCAACATGTGATCACAAAACAGTATTTGTTAACATGTTAAGATAAAGTGCAACCAGATAGCATACTATCATGTCGAGCAAGAAAGTCCTCCCTATATATGTCCAAGCATCCACTACAATATACATCGCATGTACAGTAATGGCCTCTAGGGCATACATATAACTAACAATTCAGTACTTTGAATTTCGCGTAGAATTCTTGTCCGCAAACTATAACTAGACGCCGGGGTACATTCCTCCTTGCTGGAGGCATATTCCTCTGTCCATGGGGCATATTTCTCTGCCCTTGAGGCATGTTTCTCTGTGCTTGATGGAATTGATGAGGAGGATGTGCATGAGGTCCACATGGAGGTGGAGCAGGGAGAGCAAGACGAGGTGCAAGAGCCTGAATAGCTGGCCGCTGCAGAACTGTGATTGCGGGTCTAGGTGCTGGAGCCGGGTTGAGACGATATAGACAAGATCCAATGGCGTGAGTGGATGCGCCACAAACTAAACACATGCTATTCGGACGCCTGCAGTCTTTCACCAGGTGTCTATTCCTCTTGCAATAGAAGCAAAAGTCTGAACTGGGCCGGTTAAAAGTTACTCCTAGTCTCCTGGGTGCAAAAGTTGGCCTGGAAGAGGCTCCTCCTGCCATTTGAGTGGCAGGGCATTTCACACCGGTAGTCTGAGGTCTGCATTTCTTCTTCACTACCGCCTCATAGCGTCGGGCAGCCCTTAGAGCAAGATCATGGGTTGGGAAATCCTCTATAGTGAGTGCAGCTTGGATTTCCAGGTCTAACCCTTGCTAAAATGTTCGTGCCCGGATCACAGCAGTCGGAATCAGGTGTGCCGAGAACCTGTTACGACCTTGTGTTAGCAGTGTAGTGTGTGATATCAGGAAATTGATTATTGAGACATATCTTACTTGCTAAGCATGGTAAACTCAGCATCGTATTCATCCACGGATTTTCTCCATATTGAGCCTTGTTGTAAGTGGATGAACTCCTGTTCCATGTCAAAACGGGAAGTCTCAGAGAAGTATTTCATGTCGAACATATCACGAAATGTCCTCCATTCAATCAGTTGGGTGAGTCGACTTTCTTTAGCCTTCCACCAGACTCTGGCGTTATCTGTTAGTTGCAGCTTCGCAACTCTCACCCAAGCAATCTCTAGCACTTGTGCTGCTTCTAGATCATCTTTGCTAGACAGAGCCCATTCCTCTGCCTCTAGTGGGCTCTCTTTCCTAGAGAAATGTTTCGGGTGCAGTGCCCGGAATTATTTGACTCCGGGGGCCTCGACCTCTGGGCGGTGCACGAGAATAGCAGTCTGCTGTTGCTGACCCTCCAAGAGGCTCTTGATCGCCTCAAGCAATACCGTTTGCTCGTTGATGGGAGCTGCAACGGTAGGTGGTGGTGGTAGGGTAGGAGGTGGAGTGTTTACACTGACGTTGGTACTCGTGTTGTTCGGTGAATTCATGACCTTGATAGAAAAAGAAAGGTTAGGATAAATTCAAGGAATTTGAAATGTAAAGAATGTATAGTTGCCGATTCTTATTATTCTTGTGATATATTACTTAGAATTCCATGCAGAACTGACCTGCATGGGCCGCCAACAAAACCTGTCACGCCTCGCTTCCCAGTGTACGGTGATGGAGACGTGGCAGGCATGCGACGTATTTATATAGAAATAAATACGTTAATCGTAAATAAGAAATATATATGCTGTATAAGAAAGGACAAGAGATATAAAATGAACAGCAACTTTTATTAACATTTATCTTTACAATACACTGTTTTGAAAAGGAAAGTACAATGATATAAAGCAATGCCTAAACAGTGGCTTATGAAATGAAAAGTAAGTACAAGGAAAGCTAGAAATCCTATTGTTGATTTATATTCATGCCTATATATCTTGTTACATCCTGATTATTACTATTGTTTGATATTATGACGCACCGACGTCTGGGTTTTACATGGCCCACTTCCTCCATCTCTATTGCAAGATGAACATGAGTACTTTAGCCGTCAAGCCGAGCAGTGAGGAATTGAGTTTAGTGGTGTTTAGTTTAGTTATCTTCCGCATCTTTTATTTCTTGATGTAAGCCCATATTGTGACGTATTTTCAGATGTTGGTTTTGGATATTATTATCGTTTCCGCTTATACATTTCTTGACTCTTTTATTTTGGCAAATAGCCATGTATTAGATAGATTTTAAATTTTTATTGTTCTTGATATCCTATAGACAGCTATAATGTGACGGTGGAGGGATGTTTTCTAGCCATAGGTAGCATGGTTGGCTCTGTCACGTGCCGTAGTTCTCGCATTCTGGGAAGCGGGGTGTGACAGGATTTGTTTAGTATTAGAGCCATAGAACTTAGGATTAATCTAGTTTGGTTCTTTTGTAGTTGGGTATTAAACCAGATACACTAACCAGAAACCCGTAATTAGGAACATGTCCTGCCACATTACTAGCTTGCCATTCTTGAATCTATAACTATCTTGTTTATTGAATCCTGTTTACCGTTGCTAATTCTCTACAGTGTCTTGGCTTCAGAATAATGGCGAATAGAGATTTGCGATCGTACCAGAAGCATGTTGATGACGCCGCATTGTTGGGAGTTATACGTGGAATGCTGGAAAATCAGAAGCGGCAAACCGAGCTGAATCAGCGGCAAGCTAAGGCTTTCTAGGAGGGTTTGCGGACAGTCCAGCAGTCCATAGACGCAGTAGCACCCAGGCCAGCACAGCGTGAGGGCACCGTGGGGGACTTAAGGAGGTTTGGTCCGTCCATATTTACTGGTTTAGAGGAGCCGCTTCCAGTGAAGGAGTGGCTAGTTGACACGGAGAATCTGCTCGTTGCCGCGCAGATTCCAGCTGATAAGAGAGTGGATGTTGTACGCATCCAACCGGTGGATTATGCCCGCGAGTGGTGACTCTTGGAGGAGACCTGCCTGCCCAAGCTGATCAGTTGGGCAACGTTTTCGCAGAGTTTCTCGGAGAAGTTCTTTCCGCAAACTGCTTGAGAGGAAATGGATAAAAAATTTATTAACCTGAAGCAGAATGGTAGTTCCATTGATGCGCATGCGGCTGAGTAGACGCGGCTCAGTCGATTCGCAGGACCTTTGGTTGCCACCGATGCAGATAGGGCACGAAGGTTTATACGCACCTTGAATGTGGAGATTCAGAGACACATTATATCTCTGGGATTGACCACTTTCTCACAGGTTCTCAGGGCAGCCAAGGAGCAGCAGAGTTTATCGGAGAAAGAAAAGAATACTCAACAACAGGCCGTCGTAGTGCGGAAGCCGGCATTTGCGCCAAACCGAGCTCCTATACGCAGAGGCATCCCGGTGAACAGGTGAGGCATTGTGCCTATGAAGAAGCCCGTCGTACCCGAGCAGAAAGGAAGGATGTTTTGTGATTACCGCCAACGACCGGGTCATTTCAGGAGAGATTGTCCAAGGAGGCTTGGACTCTGTAACAACTCCAATTTTTGTGTACATAAAATTGATTTAAAGTTAATGTATACTTGGGGTATTTACATTTCCTGTGAGTACTATAAGTATTTGATTCAATTTTGAACAGCAAGAAAGAGCTTGTAGCTCATTGGTAAGACCTTGCGCTGCTGAACCAAAGCACCAGAGTTCAAATCCCATCAACCACATTATCTTTTTATTTTAATTTCTTTTAATCTTTTAGAAGCCCAAGAGTCTACACGTGCACTACACGTAATAGGGTAAGTTACAGAATAAACAAACGTGACCACGAGGCTAAACCAAGCGTCAGGGACACGTGGCATCAAGACGCGTCCCGACTCGCCCAACTCGGGCCGGCGACTCGGTTGAATCGGCTGGCGCCGCCAGGTCAACTCGGCCCGATCCTAATTTTCTTTAACCCCTGCACCCTTTGGCCTATCCCACTCCCCTGCACTATTTAAATTCTATGCAATTAACCAAAGAATTAAAATACCCCCTTTTAATCCTTTTTAATGCAAATTGAAATACAATTTTTATCACACCCTTTCATTACCCTAAACCCTAGATTTTTCCTATAAATACCACCCCTCAAATCATGCCCCTCACTCATAAATCCCTGCCTAAACTCTCAAAAAATTCCCAAAACTTTTTGTGTGCAAGTGGAGTTAGCAAAGGGCGAAGCTCCGACGAACCTCCGGCGACGATCCGAGGAGATTCCGACGACGAAACGACACACCGGCACCTCCTACCTCTTCATCCTTCTCTCTTCTAGTCTAATAACCCGTAAGTCTCTACTTATTCTTCTTTTCTCTATTCTAAAAATATTTAAAACTAAAACCCGACGGAAGCGGAGTTAATCCGACTTCCGATTCGGTTTTTCCTTAAAAAGTTCTGTTTTTCTTAAACACAATAATACCAAACTCTTATGTCATGACCATTAAACATTAACGAAGACAATAGAACAAGTTTGACATCAAAATAATAAACGTAGCAAGTTTTATTCCATTTTTACATTTAAACACCCGCATGTTTCAATTTGACATACTTGAACTTTTTAAACCGTATTACCTTAGAAAACTCATGAGGTAATGACCTACCTCCTCACAACACACATATCTAACATAGCACGATGAAATTTGGGAACATAGATTTGGGAAAAATACGACTTTACACATAACTACCTCTGACTTATAAAAAACCTTTTTCTACAAGATGTGTATTTTAACAAATCATTGCAATTGCGCCTCTACAACCCATTTTGGGGAACCCGTTCAGGATGGTGCAGATTATCGCACATCCTCGAGCTTAGTAGAGTGAGATGCAGACTTCCGCAAGGAGTATACGATCTCGAAAGATTTAAAATACAATTTTCTTTAGAAAATGTGATTTCTAATATATATAAAACTTATATTTTTAATAAATAAATATATATGTAATTAATATCAAAATATCTATTTTTAATATTCATAATATTCCACATTTCCAAAATTCAAGAAAAACATTCCATTTATAAGAAAATACCATACAATTCCAATATTACAAATAAATACCATATATTATGAAATTAGGTTTTATTCACTAGAAATGTCATATTGATAAAATATACATCGATGAAAACTCTAAAGACGATAATAAAATACTTGAGGTGTATTTTGAAAATTATATAAAATTATTTTACATAAAACCCCTCAAGTTATACTAAATTACAATAAGGACCCTGGTAAACATAGGTTTAAGCAGGACCAGTCTCTTGAGCCTCAGGGAGCTGGAGATATAGGTGCTTGCCTATTTATGGTAGACAACTTAACAAATGGAGTTATCAACATAGTAATTGTCTTTGAAAAAGACACAAATCCTACCGTCCATGTGCAGCAGTTACTAATAGCACCAAAACATAATTTAAGATTCAATTTCTTTTATAATTGTACGACTCAGATTGAGTCTCAATATAATCAATCTGACTTGAATATGATTCAAGTATCAAACTTCAATACAATATGGATCTATGAATCCTTCTATTCAATCTATATCAAACTACATTGACTGAACCGAACCATGGATATTTTCCATCTACCTGATCATCCATTATATCCGTTCTGTTACTAATATCATGGTTTCGGCAAGTCATCCATCTATATACAATATACAATTCAAACAATACATCAATACAATCAAGATATCGTGGGGTTTATAAGGGGTAGACTGGTACGGAAGGTGTTAGAAGTGGCACACGATTGTAACCATAATACACCTAACCTGAATTCAATTGTTGTACCGTGGCTGAATGGTTCCATGTGCTCCGTATACCTTAGTCTCAGGAATAGTGGGATTCCTCTCGTATACACTGGCATTCTTCTGTACCAAGCTACAAACAACAGCGTTAACACTAAATACAACATTATAACAATAAATACTCTATTCTGTCTATTCCATTCTTGTCTATTTACGGGACTTACCGAGCGATTTTTTCGCTAACGACATTCTCTTTCTTCTTCTTTGGAATGTCGTCAGGTGATTCGGACTCACTGGAGATCGAGCCCACCAGCGAGGATTTGGACCGGCTAGCTTTTGACCCGGAGCTCTAGTTACTTGTACATTTCATTTCAGTACATTCCATTTCTGTTATGCCACTGTTTAGGTATTGCTTTTCATTCCATATATTTACTTTTCAGATGTATTGTAAAAAGAATGTTAATAAATAAAATTGTTGTTCAATTATATCTATTGTCTCTTTCTCTTCTGCATTTTACTTATATTGCTTAGATACGCTTAGCGTGTTTACTTCAGAGTAAATACGTAGCGGCCTCGTCACGTCCTCTGCCCATATACAGGGAAGCGGGGCGTGACAGACTCTGTCTAGTTTGCGGATCAGCAGATCATACCGTCGATGCTTGTCCTTAGGGCTACGATTGAGGGACGATGTTCAGAAGCCACCGCAACGTCAGCTTCAGGGGCAGAAGCAGATTACTCAGGGGCTTAATCAAGCACGAGCCTTTACTTTGACAACCGAGGAGACTAAGGCTTCAGATGAATTTGTTGCAGGTATTCTACTCGTTCATAATTTTCCCGCATTAGCATTATTCGATTCAGGTGTATCTCATTGTTTTATGTCGTCCAAGTATATTGCTGCACACTCGATTCCACACGCGGGTGATTATTGGCCTTTAGGGCCCTGCAGTCATTCTTCCAATGACCCTTCTTCTTACAATAGAAGCACTCATCCTTTATGGCTGCACCTCCCATCTTTTCCTTTCCCTTTTCCGCCACCTTCTGCACACCTCCCCTCGGTTTGGTAGGGGCCTTCTTTTTCTTCCCCTCGGCCTTGGCCTTGGATCTAGAAGAAGAAGATCCTCCAACAATCAGAGCGGGTGTTTCCCTGTACTTTTTCAAGGTTCCCTCTGCCATCCTCAACATGTTGAGGAGCTCAGGAACTGTAACTTCTATACTGTTCATATTGATGTTTAATATGAACTGGGCATAGGTGGAAGGAAGGGACTGGAGGATCAAATCGGTGTACAACTCATTTTCAAACGTGGTTTCCAGGTCCGCGAGCTCTTCGATGAGAGAAATCATCTTCAAGAAGTGGTCCCCGACAGATGATTCGATGACCAACCAAGCTTGAAAAATCTTCTTCGAGGTCTCGTATCTTGCGATACGAGATTGCTCTCCATATAACTCTTTGGTATGGAGGAAGATGGAAGCAAGGTCCATCTTCTCGTGCCGCCTCTGATGTTCATTGTCCATGGAGGCCAGCACGAGGCACTTGGCCTTCGCGCAATCAAGATTCTAGGTCTTACGGACCTCAATGTCCGCGACCGAGGATGCTGGACCGGGAACATGGGGAGCTTTCGCCGTGAGGACGTATGCGACCTTATCATAAGTAAGGGCCATATGGACATTCCTAAGCCAGTCTTTATAGTTTGGCCCAGCGAGTTTATTTTTATCTAATATGAGCTTAAGTCCGGTCATGGTCGCTGCAATTTAAGAGAGAAGAAAAGAAACACTCAGCATATGCTCTTGCAAGTTTAGATTGATTTTTTGTTTATCTAAACAGGATAGCTCCCACTGTTTTCTCAAATTCTTCTCCAAACACTAAAAGAAGAATTAGTCAGGATTAATTGCACGTCACAATACTTGCTTAACGTTTCAGCCAGGCTAGTGTCGGTACTTCGAGAGGGGTTTTCCAACACTTTCGCGAAGTTCCTTAATTATATAACATCTTTTCCCTGGAGGCTTATCCCCGCTAACACCGTTCTAGACACCTCTTAGTTTATAGCATTGATTGTTAAGTGAAATTGTTTCCCGAAGAGTAGTGGATACTCACAGTAAGATCAGGACCCAACTATCATTGTGTGATGAATCTGAAGGAAGCTTACCAAAAACACCACACTCAAGAAGGTATGCAAAACTAGCAAGTTTCCTTTATGTTTGAAACTCCCGATATGCTTTTTGCCCCGTCCGCTTATAACCTTGACGAAGGCCAAAACATTATAAGTCGAAGGTCATGTTCTACCCGTCATAATCCAGATTAATCTAAACCCATTCCTACAAGCCCTTGATGAAGGTCAAAACAGCTGTACGCCTGTCCTAGATTAATGCATCTATCTATGCCACAGATAAGCACCTACTAGCTACCAAACACTATGTCTTGGCGATGGTCAAAACACATAGCATGAATACTAGTAAATGCCTATCTGAAATGACGGAGGGTTACGGCTGGTTTTCTGGCGAAAAAACTATTAACGTTTTGAACATGATATACTCGAAGGAACCTGATAGTTTTTGAAAAGGAGTGGTTTAAGCTCCGCTTTTAAAATTACTTTTTGAAGAAAACCGAGTGGTTTTATAATTGTTCCAACAACATCAGATTTTAGGTTTATTTTCTTGCATTAATTAGAATTAATGCAGTCCCATCAATTAACCTTATCATTGCAGCAAAAGAAATGAAATTACAACGTACGCTTATACCATCCGCATTCACAACGGGGTCCCGTCATCACCCGTTAGGTTACTTAACAAAAGACAGAGCGGGGGCTGGACTAGTGCGGGTGCAAAACATAAGTAACGCCTACTAAATATCATATATAGATATATACATTCGTCTCACACAATAATAGGCATTCCAGATCACAGATGAACATATTGAATATACTAGGAATTCCGCGCTTCGTTTAAGCCCATAACGAAAGACGGATTCCACGATCATGATGAAAAGCCAAAACCCACCCTAGACCCCTACGGGTGCGGCAAACTACCTGCCAAATTCCCGAAGTGAAGCAACCTCTCTTAACAAAGTGAGTAAGCCACTCGGCACTTCATAGAACCCGGTAGTTTGTGCATCCTACCTTGGGTCTATCGTAGGAGCAAAAACAGTAAAAGAAAATAGTACAACGGTGGCTACAACCTCAACCCCGGATGTACCCCGCAAAATAATATTACATCAATTTACAATTTACATCGAATGAAAGATAAAACACTTATCTCACAACCCCGGCTATTCAACCACGACGATCCAACAAGTTCATATACACAAACCAACATAACATCATCAGAGATATGTGCAACCCCGACTAATCGACGTATAGCAATTAGACGTTTCCAAACATATATACACGTCACAAAACTTGTAAAGTAACCGCGGCATCAGAATTCTGCACGCAATTAGCAAACTAAACCAATTTTTCCAAGACATGAAAAATCCAATGAGCTAAAGTTCCAAAACCGATCGTTTTAAGACAATCCGGGAATCGAAATGAACTCGAAACCCGTCCGAATATTCGCGGAGGAAAAGATCCTAAAATCAACTATCGAATGGAGGGCCTCGGTGGGTACCCACCCCCGGGGGCCATCTTGAAGTGGCCCTGAGGGGAAGGTAGACCCGAGAGCACTTAGTTGGGGTGCTCTCGGGTCACCCACCCCCAATGCCACCTTGTGGTGGTCTTGGGGTGTGGGTCCGGCCTATGGTCCCTCCCGGGGTGTCCCCAGGGTGCGCACGCTCCGTCCCATGGCTTCTCGGTTCAAACCGTATGCCCATGAGGTGTGAAAACAACTCAAAACTTTAATTTTGGAAACTGTTTTTGTCGGCAGTTTTCGCACGACAAAAACGGCGGATTTCTAACATTGCTACAAGCTATCTGAGGTTTAAGAGTGGATTTGATACCAGTGTAAGTCTATTTAGCACACCCCACGTGTTCTTGGGGAGGCGGAATACATCAAAAACGATTTTTTTCACATCAAAAGATCATGTTTTTCTTTGCAACATAGACTTTATCCACTTTAGGATCATGATTAAATCTTAACTAGCAAAAACTAAACTACAAGAGGGCGTTAACTACTCGGTTAAAGTGTTATACCCTTGTGTCAAGTCCTTCGGGTCTTCAAGTGGTTCTTTGCTCCTTGGATCGAGTTTCAAGTTTGAACTCCTTTCTTTGGCTTCTCCGAAGCTTCCAACGAACTTGGTTGCCGGTCTATTTTAGGTAATAGAAGATCCACCCGAGAGCCTATGTCCAAGCTCTAACTTCAAGTGAGGTAACTTAGTGATCTAGTGTGCTAGATGAAATTACTAAGTAGATGTAGAGTGTGATCTATGGATTATTTGGTCTCAAAGCTCAATGGATCACAACACATGTAAAGGGATGAGCTTGAGGGAGAAGGAGAGCAAAACCTAGGAGAGAGAATGAGAATGTGATACTGATTTCGAGAATGAGATGAGAGAATGGCTAAGTCTTGTGACAAAAATTCAAGCATGGATTATTTTAGTCTCAAAATAATCAACTATGCTTGAATAGGAACTCCAAATGAATAAACAATTAACAAAGTCATACTTCAACCCATTCCTCAAGTGTCTCATAATTTCCACCTCATTAATTCTTTATCAAAAAAAGGATAAATCGGTAATGAGGTGTCTCCTTCTAGAAGCTTATTCTTGTGAAATTACAAGAATGCCCTCACCGTATATACATACCCGTATTCGTATTCCGAAAAATACGGATACATAGAGACAAGTATAATCCAATAGTATAATACTAGGATTCGGCTTTAACGAAAGCCTACTAGTATTATCCGTCCGAACATCATTCGTGTAGCCGGTACACGTATGCGATCGAAATCCTGTCGTAAAACCATACGGCCTCTACATCTTCTCGCCTGATCCAGGGAAACCCTCTGTGTGGGACTCTAAAGACTCGACAGTACGCTAGCAGTGGGTTTAACCACAAGTCTGTCAGTGGCACTAGCTGTACGTAATGGCAACCCTGGTACATGTCGAAAAGGAGGCCGACGAGCGAACTCATCCTAAACCCCTACTGAGCCTATCCGTGACAATCTCCGTGCAGTCCGGTCTATTCGTCTGAGAGCATCGCATGTAAGGTCTAGAAGGGCGGAAAACGTCAGACCCCTAATAACAAGACAAGTCGTATCGGTGTGGCTCAAGACCATCCAAGAATCTACTGGTCCGACCACCAGTAATTCTCAATCAGCCCTGGCCAGGGACTTATGGTAATAACCAACCGATCACAGTGCGATATCGACTCCCTATACCGGGAGAGAGAATCCCCAATAGTTGCTTACTTCCTCCATGTGGCTCGGGACTGTACCCAACTAAAACCTATTTGCACGACTCCTTTGAGCCGTAGTAGGGTAGTAATCAAAGCACAGCGGGAACTCATACGAGACAAACGACGACCTCAGGTCGACAGACTATCTGTACTCATGTCACCAGAGAACTGCTATCTGATGCTAGGTATAATACCAACTAGTCAGTTCTCGGCGAGTCCTGTCCGGTGTACTCATACCCAGTGAGCACCAGTATACAATCTTAGGTGCATCTCACCAATGGTTGCGGGACTAATCCATTGCCCCTTGTCAGGATCTAGATATGTATACACTAGTCTACTCTAGAGTAACGATGCCCAGTCTCGATACTCCTACGACTAGGGACGCTTTTAAGGATGCGCCTTTTGACTACCTAGCTCCCATAAGTATGATCGCCATCACAACGCAGGTAGTCAGGCAAAGATCATACGGGCTTTATCAACATGTATATAAGATTTGAAATACAAAGTAAAACACATCACGTGTTAAGATAAAGACAAACCAAATAGCATACTATCATATCAAGAAAGATTGTCCTGTACATATATATCCCTAGCATCCTGTACAATGAAGGCCTCTAGGGCATACATATCCTATAATCTCCCACTTGCACTAAGTCCTGTAATTGGCGTAATGAGTACCCACTGTCTGCACTAGACCCAGTAGCTGGCATACCGAATGCCCAACATCTCGAGTAGTCTCTCGAACTGGATTTGAGGGATGGCCTTGGTGAATGGATATGCCGTGTTGCCTTTTGTGTCCACTCTCCGTACCTCGATCTCCTGGCGATCCATGATCTCCCTGATCAGGTGATACCGCCTCAAGATATGTCTTAATTTCTGATGGGACCGTGGTTCCTCTGCCAAAGCCATGGCTCTGTTGTTATCGCAATACAAAGGTATTGGATTAGCAATGGATGGAACAACCTAAAGTTCAGAAACGAACTTCCTAATCCAGACTGCCTCTTTTACGGCATCGCTCGCAGCGATATACTCAGCCTCCATCGTCGAGTCTGCTACAGTATCCTGTTTGGAGCTCTTCCAACAGACCGCCCCTCTGTTGAGGGTGAACACATATCCGAGACAGATTTAGAGTCATCCTTATCACTTTGGAAGCTAGAGTCGGTAAAACCCTCGATCTGGAGGTCCCCATTACTGTATACTAGGAACATCTCTTTAGTCCTTCTCAGGTACTTAAGAATGTTCTTAACTGCTATCCAATGTTTCTCACATAGGTCAGATTGATACCTGCTTACCACGCTGAGTGCGTAAGCTACATCTGGTCTGGTACATAACATCGTATACATTATTAACCCTACCGCCGAATCGTAGGGTACTATGCTCATGCGAGCCCTCTCCTCGTCATTCTTGGGAGACATGTCTTTGGAGAGGGTGATTCCGTGACAAGCGGGCAAATTGCCGTGCTTATAATCTTCCATACTAAATCTCTTTAGTACGGTGTATATGTACCTCAACTGTGAAAATCCCAACATTCTTTTAGATCTGTCACGATAGATCTTAATCCCCAGAATGTACGAGGCATCCTCCAGATCTTTCACAGAGAACTTCTGTAACAGAACAGCTTAGCCGATTGTAGAATAGGAATGCCATTTCCTATCAGGAGAATGTCATCAATGTATAAAATGAGGAATACCACAGCTCTCCCTACAATCTTCTTATAAATACAAGGTTCATCTTCATTTTTGATAGAGTCAAATTCTCTGACCGTCTCATCAAAGCAGATGTTCCAACTCCGCGATACCTGCTTTAATCCATAAATGGATTTAAGCAACTTGGACACTTTTCCACTACTCCCATTATCTATGAAGCCCTCTGGTTGATCCATGAAAACACACTCTTCTAAACTTCCATTTAGAAAGACGGTTTCAACATCCATCTGCAAGATCTCATAGTCATGGAAGGCAACAATGGAAAGTAGGATCCGAATGGATTTAAGCATGGCCACTGGTGAAAAAGTTTCGTCATAATCCAATCTTGATCTTTGATGAAAACCTTTAGCAACAAGTCTAGCTTTGTAGGTTTCTACCTGACCATCTACACCAATCTTCTTTTTGAAGATCCATTTGCACCCTACGAGTTTTACCCCAATAGGAGCAAAATAAAAAGTACAAACTTTGTTTGTGTACATGGATTCCATCTCTATTCACATAGCATCCAGCCACTTCACCGAGTCTTTACTCATGATGGCTTGCTAAAAACTAGTCGGCTCATCATCGTCGATGATGCAATCTTCTCGATCCCCGTCTATGAGAAAACCGTAGTATCTCTCGGGCGGATGAGATAGCCTACTAGATCTGTGGAGCAGCGTGGGTACGTCCTGTTCCATTGAAGTCTCAGATTCTACTAAGTTTTCAGTAATAGTCTGAGGTTCTGGAATTTCTTCCAGCTCCATCGCGCCCCCACATATCTCTTTTTCGAGAAATTGAGTTTCCATGAAGCGGGCATGATGAGAAACAAAGATTTTTGTTCCTCTGCATGTTCTTGGGGTATCCCATAAACTTACACGGTACTGAACGCGCCTCGAGTTTGTCCGGATGAGCCTTTTTGACAAAGGCAGGACAGCCCCATATCTTTAAATACTTAAGACAGGATTTCTTCCGACCCCACATTTCATATGGAGTGGTAGGCACGGACTCAGTTGGAACCTTGTTCAATAGGTATGTAGAAGATTCCAGTGCATAACCACAGAAGAAGGGCGGCAACTCAGCATTACTAATCATGGAACACACCATATCAATTAATGTGCGATTCCGTCTTTTTGATACATCGTTATGTTGTTGTGTGTATGGAGGAATAAGGTGAGAGAGAATTCCATTCTCTTTTAGGTATTCCAGGAACTCGGCATTTATGTATTCTCTGCCCCTATCGGAATGGAATATCTTGATACTTTTGCCGGTTTGCTTTTCCGCTTCATTCTTATACTCTTGAAATTTCTCAAAGGCCTCGCATTTATGTTTCATTAAGAATCATGTCCATACCTAGAGAAATCATCTGTGAAAATAATGAAGTAGGAATAGCCACTTCATGCATGTGTAGACATTGGCCCACACACGTCGCTGTGTATGAGTCCCAGGAGCTCAGTGGCTCTTTCTCCGTGTCCAGTGAATGGAGTTTTTGTCATCTTTCCTATGATACATAATTAACAAGTTGCATATGATTGATACTCAAACGGGACTAAGTATCCTTCTTTATGTAACCTAGTCGTGTTTCATTGATATGACTGAGTCTACAATACCATAGAAAAGATTGATTTGATTTCAGAGCTTTTCTTTTTAGTGTGTTTTGGACGTTAAAAACTTGATATTGATTGAGAATTTATATTCCGTTGCTTAGTGTACCCGACCCAACCATTTCATGATTCAGGTGAATGTTAATAACATTGATTACAAGTGCAAAATTATATCCTTCAGTTGATAATAAAAATACTGATATAATATTACACACCATACTGGGTACACAAAAATAGTTATGTAACAACAAAATATGTCCACTCGCCAATCCAAGGTGATATTACCCTACTGCAACTGCGTCCACACTAGCTCCGTTGTGAACCCTGAGGGTCATATCACCTTTCCTCAAAACCATTCGGCTTCTCAGCGCCTGCAAAGAATTACATATGTGAGATCCTGATCCAGTATCCAATACCCAGGAAGTAGAGTTTATAGAAAAGTAGTTTTCAATCATGAACACACCTGAAGCCGAAACCATAACCTGCTTCGTGTCCTGATCCTTGGCCTTTAAGGCCCTGCAGTCCTTCTTCCATGACCCTTCTTCTTACAATACAAGCACTCATCCTTTGTGACTGCCCCTCCCATCTTTTCCTTTCCCTTTCCCGCCACCTTCTGCACACCTCCCCTTGGTTTGGTAGGGGCCTTCTTCTTCTTCCCCTCGGCCTTGGCCTTGAATATAGAAGAAGAAGATCCTCCGACAATCAGAGCGGGTGTTTCCTTGCCCTTTTTCAAGGTTCCCTCTGCCATCCTCAACATGTTGAGGAGCTCAGGAAGTATAACTTCCATACTGTTCATATTGAAGTTCAATATGAACTGGGCATAGGTGGAAGGAAGGGACTGGAGGATCAAGTCGGTGTACAACTCATTTTCCAACATGGTTTCCAGGTCCGCTAGCTCTTCGATGAGAGAAATCATCTTCAGGACGTGGTCCCCGACAGATGATTTGATGGCCAACCTCTCTTGAAAAAGCTTCTTCGAGGTCCCGTATCTTGCGATACGAGATTGCTCTCCATATAACTTTTTGGTATGGAGGAAGATGGTCCATCTTCTCGTGCCGCCTCTGATGTTCATTGTCCATGGAGGCCAGCACGAGATACTTGGCCTTCGCGCAATCAAGATCCCAGGTCTTACGAATCTCAATGTCCGCAACTGAGGGTGCTGGACCGAGAACAGGGGGAGCTTTCGCCGTGAGGACGTATGCGACCTTATCATAAGTAAGGGCCATATGGACATTCCTAAGCCAATCAGTTTGGCCCAGCGAGTTTATTTTTATCTAATATAAGCTTATGTTCGTTCATGGCCACTGCAATTTAAGAGAGGAGAAAAGAAACACTCAGCATATGCTCTTGCAAGTTTAGATTGGTTTTTAATTTATCTAAACAGGATGGCTCCTACCGTTTCCTCAAATTCTTCTCCAAACCCTAAAAGAAGAATTAGTCAGGATTAATCGCACGTCACAATACGTGCATAACCTTTCGGCCAGGCTAGTGTCGGTTCTTCAAGAGAGATTTTCCAACGCTTTCGCGAAGTTCCTTAATTATATAACATCTTTTCCCTGGAGGCTTAACCCCGCTAACACCGTTCTAGACACCTCTTGGTTTATAGCATTGATTGTTAAGTGAAATTGTTTCCTGAAGAGTAGTGGATACTCACAGTAGGATTAGGACCCAACTATCATTGTGTGATGAATCTGAAGAAAGCTTACCAAAAACACTACACTCAAGAAGGTATGCAAAACTAGCAAGTTTCCTTTATGTTTGAAACTCCCGATGTGATTTTTGCCCCGTGCACTTATAACCTTGACGAAGGCCAAAACATTATAAGTCGCAAGTCAAGTTCTACCCGTCATTATCCAGATTAATTTAGACCCATTCGTACAAGTCCTTGATGAAATTCAAAACAGCTGTATGCCTGTCCTAGATTAATGCATCTATCTATGCCACAGATAAGCACCTACTAGCTACCAAACACTATGCTTTGGTGACGGTCAAATCACATAGAGCAGATACCTATCTGAAATGACGGAGGGCTACAGCTGGTTTTCTTGCGAAAAAACTGTTAACGTATTGTGTAAGGTTATGGCAGCGCCCCGGCCATCAATCTGTTGCCAAACGCGGAACAAAAACTTTTAAAAACCGGCACTAACGAAACCCTAATCGATGGATCGTACCATTAACCCTATACTAGTAATATGAAAAGAGTTTAAAGAGGTTATACCGATCGATCCATGTCCTTCGGTCTTCAATCTCTATCCTTAGCTTATCGCGGCTTACTCGATCAAGTTTGTTCTACGGTCTCCCTCGTCGAAGACGATCCACGTCAAGGATTAGTAATACGGGCTTCCGCTTCAAAACCGAAGCAACTCGGGCATCCAGTTTGCTAGCCTAGATACCCAAGATGAAGTAGAGTGTGTGTGCGTGTGAATACTTTGTCTCAAAACACCCATGGATTCTCAACTCATGATAGGGTATGGGTGGAGGTGAAGAAGTTGCCATGGGTGAAGAAGTGAGCTCAAGTTTTGGCTTTTGGCAAGTGAAGAAAAAACTCTCTGTTCTTTTCTTTTATTGGTTTTGTCTTGGATTGATATTGTGTTATATATTGTTATGAGCACAAGAGCAACCAAAGAAAACTCACACTCACACAAATGATCTGCCACTCTCATGCTCACCACAAATATCCTCACCAAAACAAAAACAAGTGCACATGTTACATCAATGCACCATAACAAAACTTGCACTCATGTGTCATGCCACAATCAATGCCAAATTCCAAGACATAACCTCAAAAATTCCACACAATTAAACATTAAGCTAAATGTTTAAATCCAAGAAAAAGAAATGGCAACTTCAAAAGTAAACTCTTAACGAATTATAAGAATATCCCTCATCTGTATATATACATACCTGCATCCGTATTCCGGCTGAATACGAATACAAGGAAACAAAAGTAATCCAACAATATAATACTAGGATCCGGATTAAACCAAAGCCCACTAGTATTATCTGTCCGATCATGATCCGTTCACAAGTGCACGAATATGATCGGACCCTTCCATAAAACCATACGGCCTCTACAATGTTTCGCCCGAACCAGGGAAACCCTCTGTGTGGGACTCTAAAGACTCGTCAATACGCTGGCAGTGGGTTTAACCACAAGCACGTCAGTCGCACAAGCTGTACGTAACGGCTACCCAGGTATTGAGCGAAAGGGAGGCTGACGAGCAAACTCATCCTGAAACCCTACCGAGCCTGACAGTGACAATATCCGTACAGTCCGGTCCGTTCGTTTATGAGTATCGCATATCAAGTCTAGGGGGACCCCTAATAACTTGACATTTAGTGTCGGCATGAAACCTATCACCAACTGAGAAACTACCAATCCTAAATCGGTAATTCTCGACTACCCCGGCCGAGGATTTCTGGTGATGGCCATCCGTGCACACCGCGATATCAACCCCCAATACTGGGAGAGACGAATCCCCTGACGATCCACTCACTGTGTCCATATAGCTCGGGACTGTACCCAACTAAAACCTGTTTGCACGACTCCTTTGAGCCGTGGTATGGTAGTAATCAAAGCACAGTGGAAACTCACACGAGACAAATGACGATCTCAGGTCGATAGACTAACTTGTACACAAGTCACCAGGGAATTGCTATCTGACAATAGGTATAATACCAACTAGTATGTTCCCGGCGAGTCCGTCCGGTGTACTCATAACCCAATGAGCACCTGTATACATCTTAGGTGAATCAACTGACACCAATGGCTTGTGAGACCGGCCACCTCCCCTCGTTGGGGTCTCGATCTGTATAAACTAGTCTACTCTTAGAGTATTGATGCCCAGTCTCAAAACTCCCATGACTAGGGACACTTTAAGGATGTGCTTATAGACCACCCAACTCTCACGTATATGATCGCTATCATACTGCTGGTAGTCAAGCAAGAATCCTAAGGGCCTTATCAACATGTAATAGTGATCTGTAATGTCACCTGAAATATGTACACAATGATAAAGACAAACCAGATAACATACTATCATCTCGAGTAAGACTGTTCTACTGGTATAGGTCCTCCCTCAATCATTGCAATCACGTGCCTGCGATCCAATAATTGACTTGAGGGCAATATAGCCACTAATTTCCCATTTGCACCTAAGACTAATTATTGCAGAGTCGCATACTCACAGCCGTGTGCTACCGAACACCTAATTCCTCTACTAATCAGTTTCACAAATCTCGTTTGTAAAACTATTGCGTTCGAGAAATAGCCTCAGTGAGTGGATCTGCTCCAATGTTTCTTTCTATGTCACTCTTTATCTCAAGTTCATGGAGAAAACCATCTTCCGAAATGAGTAATACCTGTCCTAGAATATGCCTGGATATCTGATGGGACCCAGTTCACAAATGAACTCCAAATCCAGAAACTTCTTAGACTGTATCGTCAACTGAATTTAATCAGTATCCTGCGCCATGCCTCCCTCAGTATCTGCTTGGACCACCTGTCCAAACTACTGCCCCTCATTAAGAGGGAAAACTATAATTCTGACAGTCACACTGTCATCCAGATCACCTTGGAAGCCTGGAATGATAACCGTCTCCCGAAGGAGGCTATCATTACCAAATCCCTAGAACATTTACTTATGTTCATAAACTGCTTCTAAACGTTTCTCCAGGAATGGATTAATATATAAACTTATTGCATCTAGTGCAAAAACAACATCCGGTGTGATACTTGACATCTCATGATTGAATCAATTGCCTAAGCAAGTGATATGTCAATCATGCACATCCCTCTCCCCTTTAGTCTGTAAGACACCTTCAGAGAGGGTGACTCCATCACCTGCAGGTACATTATCATTCCAGGAGTCGTACATTCTAAAACACCTTTAGAATAGTGTCTAAGTACCCAGATTGGGAAACTACCCAAATCTAGATCTAAAACCATAGATCTAGTAACCAGAATGCCTGATATAATATCCATATCCTATGTGGAGAAACCACTGTGTGACAACCACAGTATAGCCGATCGTAGTATAGGAATTTCACTTCCTACAAAGTGTATGTCATCCAAATACCATGACATATCACCCTACTACCTTCTTAACAGATCCATATCTTATTCTGATGAAGCCAAGCCTATGACTGTCACATAAAAAATAGATGATCTATCTCCGCTATATCCTCTTTAGTCTATAAATAGACATAAGTTCCTTGTCCACGATGCTTCCGCTGCTCCCACTGAATACAACATCACTCTGGCAGAGTCATATACACGTGCACTTCTAAAGCTAGTTTAGAACGATGCTATACTCATCCTCATGTCGGATCTCATAGTCAAGAACATCAGTAATGGCAAGTCTGGGTAAACAAGAACCTCCCTGTCACCGTCTTTGAGGATACCGAAGTACCTCTCGGGCGCCTAAGGCTCCCCACCATATCTGCGGAGTGGTTAATGGAATGTCAAACCCTGATTGAATCTTTAGGTTCTATTAAATTTTCAGTAATCGTTTGTGGTTCTGGAATCACTTCCAGTTCTACCATACTCCCACTACTGTTTTCTGAAAAAGTCCATTTTACTAAAACTGTGGCGAGTCAAGAACAATATCACTATTGATCTCCTAGATGGTAGAAAGTTACCCCTCGTCATAGCCCGGGATAACCCACAAACTGCTATTACAGAAACGTGCCTTGCGTTATCCAGAGTCTGGTTTTAAGCATAAGCCGGACAACTCCATATACCTTAACATCGTTAAGATATGAACCATTCTATATACAATACAGAAACAGAGGTACTGATTTAATTGGAACCGGATTCAAATCATGCAGCTGTCCCCAGTGCATGTCAACTAAATGGAGAGAGGCCGATCAGCATTACTCAACTTAGGAGTGAATCTAAATATGAGTAACCTGAAAGAGAATCAAATTCTCAAAACCATTTTTATCAACTGAATACCAAACACAAGTATCTACATCTTCGATTACTTTGAGGAATCCTGATACTTGCAACACATGGTTTTCTATTTTATTCTTGTACCTATAACTTCTCATAACTTGGACCTTGTATTTCTACGAAATACCTGTCTAAAACTGGAAAAGTCACAAGTAAAAAGAATATAGTACGGGAACCATCACCTTTGTCCTAGGGGACACTGGACAACATACAATACTTTATATAAGTCCCCTGAGTTGAATAACTCAAACCCTGTGCGTCGTAGTTTGAAAACTGTACTATGGTTAAGAAGAATTACACCGATGTTTAATGCTCCTTACCCAATCATCAACCGATATAGGTAAATGTCATGAACATAATTTCAAAAAGTTATATCTCACTTTATAAAATAAACGTACAGATATATCATTTGAAATTGGTGCATAACAACGGATATTCAAAACCAAATGCTTATCGTCAGGCAAAACCCCAAGCGATTTCCTCAAATATCACCAATTACAACGAATTCCGATATAATAAGGATTCAATCACCTAATTCCCAATAACTTACTCCCACTCATCATCTGTAAAACCATACAGATGTGAGAATCAAACCTGGTAAATACATACCCTAGAGTAAGGATCTAATTGGGAAATCAGTTTTCAATTAACAACGCATAGTGAAACTAAAACATGAAAATGTTTCGAAGGGGGTAGCCGGGTATTCCTAGTAATGTCTCTTCCATTATCCAGATTCATGACTGTAACCGTATATTTTCTTGCCATCTCCAAATCCCTTTATTTGTCATTGCTCATTACCTTCTGTACACCCCCTTTAGGCTAAATGGTTTTCTTCCTTCCCTACCATTCGGCACCAGCCTATGGTTTGGAAGAAGACTATCCAATAAGCGTAATAGGTGTACTCTTCTAATCCTAGGAGTACTTGTAATTTGAGAGAAGGTAAAGATAAAAGACAACTTGAATAATCCTATTCAATTTCTCCTGAACCGGAGAAATGCAAACGTGAAGTAGGAGTGGCGATGAGCTACACGGTTTGGTTATGAATGATAGCAGTCGCAATTTACTTTGCCCTCTTTCTAATCCCTTTATTTGTCTTTACTTATTACCTTCTGTACACCTCACTTAGGCTAATTGGTTTTCTTCCTTCCCTACCGTTCGGCACCTGCCTATGGTTTGGAAGAAAACTATCCAATAAGCGCAATAGGTGTACCCTCCTAATCCTAGGAGCACTCACAACCTGAGAGAAGGTAAAAGGAAAAGACAACTGAATAGTCCTATTCAATTTCTCCAGAACCGGAAACCATCCTCGAATCTGAAACAAGTTACTTCGAGTTCGTATGTAACTATACGATGGTCATATCCAATAACTGTGGATCTTCGTAGTGATACGGAATGTTTCGGAGAAAAGCAATGGGTAAAAGTAGAAGTGGAAATGAAGTATGAAACTTTGACAATCCAAAAGTCAATGTGTTTAAAGAATGTTCGGTTAGCTAGGTTACAGAGTTATAGTCTAGGGTCGGGTCATGGTCGCTGCCAGAGAGAGAGAAAAGAAACACTCAGCGTGCACTCTAATCTAAATCAGAATGGTCAATCACTTTATCTAATCAGGATGTCTCCCACTGTATCCTTAAATTCTCCTCCAAACCTGAAAGAAGAATTAGTCAGGATCATCTAAAATCACCCGAGGAGTAAACAAACTCATCAGTAGGAATTGGGATCCAACTATCATCGCATGATAATTTGATGGAATCTACTCAAGTTATCACACTCCAGAAGGTTTGCGCATGCCTGGCAAGTTTCCTGTATGTTTGAAACTCCCGATGTGATTTCTACCTTATGCTCTTATGACCTTGACGAAGGCCAACATATCATAAGTCACATGTCAAGTTCTACCCGTCATTGTCCAGGTTAATTTTAACCCACCTGTACATACCCTTGACAAAGGCCAAAATAGTAGTATGACTGCCCCAAACCAACGCATCTATCTATGCAACAGAAAAGTAACAAATAGCTACCATACACTATGCCATGACGAAGGCCAACAAACATAGCATGAATACTAAGTGCTACCCGTCTGAAATGACGGAGTGCTACGAATGGTTTTTGGCGAAAAACCTTTAACGTAATGAACTTGATATCGTTGAAAGAACCGGATAGCTTTTTATAAATATATAGTGGCGAAAACCTTTGCTAAAGGGGTCACTCCCGGTGAAGGGATCTCGGCTCTTTTCTCGTCGAATGAGATGTAGGATATTCTAAACCGAATACAACGACGCAAAGCAAAAAGTAATCGACTATAGTGAAGTTATTACCCTGACGCAAACTTCTACCCAAGAGGTCACTCCTGGTGAAGGAATCTCGGCTCTTGCCTCGTCGAATGAGGTGCAGGATATTCATAACTGAATACCGCTGTGCAAAACAAAAGAAAACGTCCTTGTAATAACAGATTTTTGAAAATTGTTCCAACAACATCGAATAGGTCTGTTTTCCTTGCATTGATCTGAATCAACGCAGTCCCATCAATTAATCACACCACAAAAGAACGAAAATATGATGTACGTATATGCCATTCGCATTCGCCACTGGGTTCCATCATCACCCGTCAGGTTACTTAACTAATGACAGAGCGGGGACTGGACTAGTGCGGGTGTAAAACATATACAACATCTACTAGTATATAATAATCACTCTAGGCGTGATAAATGCAACATCACAGATAAGCAATAAGCATCACAGAACAATACAGATAATCTGGGAGCCCTGGGTTTTCTTTGAGCCACAAGTGAAACCCGACGTTCCCCTGATCATGTGGATAGCTTGTGCAATGAAAACCTAGACCCCTACGAGCGCGACAAGTTACCTGCCAAAACCAGAAGCGAGGCAGCCCCCTTCATCAAAGTGAATGGGCCACCCGGCACATCACGGAATCCGGTAACTTGAGCATCCCTCCTTGGGTCAACCTGTACCCCCTACGAGTGCGGCGAATAGTCCGCCAATTCTAGAGTAAGGCCCCCTCCTTCTCAATGCCATGAGATGCGGACCCGATGCCCTCTAGAACCCGACTATCCGTGCACTCCATCGCGGGGTGATCCTAGTACAGAAAATAAAAATATGTACAGCGGTGACATTGACCTCAACCCAGTCATGCCCCAAACAAATAATATACAAACAGGCAGTGACGGCAGTCCATATGCCGGACGCTCGCCCCGCAATATCAAATGTACAAATAAAACTAAACTGTACTATCATTGCAGCCAAGCTATCCACTACGACGAATCCGAAACAACACATCACAACACAGAATATCAACGTGAATGTCACGTTCGCAAACCCGTCTAAATGAATTATAGCAATTAGACAAGTTGTACCGCTCTAATGACATTCACGGTTGCAGATATAAATGTATGTACTATAAAACTTTAAACAATGTTAGAAATATCAACTTCAAAATAACCCCGAATAGCCCCCAAACAATAAGATAAAACCATATCCAAACTTGGCCAAACTAGCAATACCACTGAACTAATATTCCATAGAATAGACCACACCCAAAACACGAAGCCCAAAGTCTAAACTATGGCCGGCCGGCTCGGTTTTTAGAGCAATGTGCTCGGTTCATTTCAGGTGAAATTGGTTCGTATTTAGGGTGTAGTCTAGTGGTCATGTTAGTAGTCTTCTGCAGTTGCTAAAAACTTTTTAGAAGACACAGAAAATTTCAACAGAAACTAGAATACATCGAGTGATATTTCGGAGTTGTTTCGGTTTCGATAATTTAACAATGTCTAAACAACTAGTATGTGGTTAATGGGTTGGCTCTAAGGTTATGGCAGTGCCCCGGCCATCAATCCGTGGCTAAACGCGGAACAAAAACTTTAAAAAACCGGCGCTAACGAAACCCTATTCGACGGATCGTACCATTAACCCTATACTATTACTATGAAAAAAGTTTAAAGAGGTTATACCGATCGATCCGTGTCCTTCAGTCTTCAATCTCTGTCCTTAGCAAGTCGCGGCTTCTTCGATCAAGTTTGTTCTCCGGTATATTTGTAGGCTCTGGTACTTGTAGCGCCCCGTCGCTGCGTTAAAGGACCTTGATCCGGGAAGGAATGAATGGCTCCCTCATCGAAGACGATCCACGTCGAGGATTAGTAATACGGGCTCCCGCTTCAAAACCGAAGCAACTCGGGCATCCAGTTTGCTAGCCTAGATACCCAAGATGAAGTAGAGTGTGTGTGTGAATACTTTGTCTCAAAACACCCATGGATTCTCAACTCATGAGAGGGTATGGGTGGAGGTGAAGAAGTTGCCATGGGTGAAGAAGTGAGCTCAAGTTTTGGCTTTTGGCAAGTGAAGAAAAAACTCTCTGTTCTTTTCTTGTGTTGGTTTTGTCTTGGATTGATATTGTGTTATATATTGTTGTGAGCACAAGAGCAACCAAAGAAAACTCACACACTCACACAAAAGATCTGCTACTCTCATGCTCACCACAAATATCCTCACCAAAACAAAAACAAGTGCACATGCTACATCAATGCACTATAACAAAACTTGCACTCATGTGTCATGCCACAATCAATGCCAAATGCCCAGACTTAACCTCACAAATTCCACACAATTAAACATTAAACTAAATGTTTAAATCCAAGAAAAAGAAATGGCAACTTCAAAAGTAAACTCGTAACGAATTACAAGAATACCCCTCATCCGTATATATACATACCTGCATCCGTATTCCGGCTGAATACGAATACAACGAAACAAAAGTAATCCAACAATATAATACTAGGATCCGGATTAAACCAAAGCCCACTAGTATTATTTGTCCGATCATGATCCGTTCACAAGTGCACGAATATGATCGTACCCTGCCATAAAACCATACGGCCTCTACAACGTTTCGCCCGAACCAGGGAAAATCTCTTTGTGGGACTCTAAAGACTCGTCAATATGCTGGCAGTGGGTTTAACCACAAGCACGTTAGTGGCACAAGCTGTACGTAACGGCTACCCAGGTATTGAGCGAAAGGGAGGATGACGAGCAAACTCATCCTGAAACCCTACTGAGCCTGACAGTGACAATATCCGTACAGTCCGGTCCGTTCGTCTATGAGTATTGCATATATAAAGTCAGACCCCTAATAACTTGACATTTAGTGTCGGCATGAAACATATCACGAACTGAGAAACTACCGATCCTAGATCGGTAATTCTCGACTACCCCGGCCGAGAATTTCTGGAGATGGCCATCCGTGCACACCGTGACATCAACCCCTAATACCGGGAGAGACGAATCCCCTAACGATCCGCTCACTGCCTACATGTGGCTCGGGACTGTACCCAACTAAAACCTGTTTGCACGACTCATTTGAGCCGTGGTAGGATAGTAATCAAAGCACAGTGGGAACTCACACAAGACAAATGACGATCTCAGGTCGATAGACTAACCAGTACACATGTCACCTGGGAACTGCTATCTGACAATAGGTATAATACCAACTAGAATGTTCCCGGCGAGTCCGTCCGGTGTACTCATAACCCAATCTGCACCTATATACATCTTTGGTGAACCAACTGACACCAATGGCTTGTGAGACCGGCCACCGCCCTTCGTCAGGATCTCGATCCGTATACACTAGTCTACTCTTGGAGTATCGATGCCCAGTCTCGAAACTCCCATGACTAGGGACACTTTAAGGATGTGCTTATAGACCACCCAACTCTCACGTATATGATCGCCATCATACTGCTGGTAGTCAAGCAAGAATCCTAAGGGCTCTATCAATATGTAATAGTGATCTGTAATGTCATCTGAAGCATGTACACGATGATAAAAACAAACCAGATAGCATACTATCATCTCGAGTAAGACTGTTCTACCGGTATAGGTCCTCCCTCAATCATTGCAATCGCGTGCCTGTGATCCAATAATTGACTTGAGGTCATTATAGCCAACATATTGAACTTGATATAGTCGAAAGAACCTGATAGCTTTTGAAAAGACGTGGTTTAAGCTCCACTTTTAAAATTGCTTTTTGAAGAAAACCGAGTGGTTTTATTTTTGTTCCAACTGTTAGTTGTATGTATGCCCTAGAGTCCAGTATTGTACAGATGATGTATATTATATTGGATGCTTGGACATATATAGAGATGACTTTCTTGCTCGATATGATAGTATGCTATCTGGTTGCTCTTTATCTTAACATGTACACTTGTCTCTTTAAACTGTCTTATAGTTACATGTTGGTAAAGCCCTTAGGATGTGTACTTGACTACCTGGACTATGATGCAGATCATACTAGTGGGGACATGGTAGTCCATAGGTACATCCTTCAAGGTCCCTAGTCGTGGGTGTATCGAGACGGGGCATCGATATACCAGAGAAGATTAGCGTATACGCTTCTCGACCCATGAGATGGGCGATGGATGATCCCATATCCATTGGTGTTTGACATCAGAGATGGTATACGGGTGCTCAGTGGAGACTGGGTACACTGGACGGACTCGCCGAGAACTCCCAGATGGTATTATACCTCACGCCAGATGGCAGTTCTCAGGTGACACTTGTGCAGGTTAGTCTGTAGACCCGAGATCGTCATAGAGTCTTGTGTGATTCCCACTGTGCTTTGATCTCTACCTTACCACGTCCATGAGGGCGTGCAAAACGGTGGTTTTTGGGTACAGTCCCGAGTCACATGGAGGCAATGAGCGATAGGAGGGGTTTCGTCTCTTTCGGTATTGGGGGTTGATGTTGCGCTGTGCTGGATTGGCCGTAACAGGGAAGTCCCTGGCCAGGGCTGATCAGAGTTTTGCTGGTAAGTGTTACCAGTACTTTCTCGACCCGTTATGAGCCTCACATCGGCACGACTTATCGGTTATTGGGGTCTGACGTTTACCACCCCTAGACTTGATATGCGACATATCAGACGAACAGACCGGACTGTACGGTAAGTGTTACTGGTTGGATTCACAGGAGTGTGAGCGGGCTAGCTCGTCGATCTTCTGATCGCTCAATACCCGGGTGGCCGTTACGTTTAGCAGACCGCTTGTGGCTTGTGGGTGGTTGATATGATCATCATCTGCTGCTGGCGTATTGACGAGTCTTTAGAGTCCTACACAGAGGTTTCCTGGCTCAAGCGAAACGAAATAGGAGCGCATATGTATGTGCGGGACCGAGAATAATGCGTGTATGTGATACCGTATTTCATTCTCACGATGAATATTTCGATTGGTTGTATGCGATATAACCTAGTTATCGAATCATTCATTCGATAAATCGATACATTGAATACTAGTCGGTTATGTGCGACATGACCGGATCATTGAATCAAGTGTTGATTTAATGATTTAATGTATAATTATATATTTGATATATTACTTTGCATTAACTTGTATTGGTTCACTTTAAAAGGTTTTTCTCACTTGATGTGCACATTGTATATGTGATATATTTTAGTGTGCACTTGATTGTATCATGTTTGATGATACATGTTAACTTGAGTTTGTGTAAAGATTAAACCATGGTTATATGAATGGTTAGGGTTTTGTTTAATTATTCATTTATTTATTTTGTTCATTTATTTTGGAAAGGAAAATGGAAATGGTGGCTTTTCTTGTCTCTTTCATGAAACTTCATGAAGGGTTGAAACCTTGACCATTTTTGTTTTCTTCTCTTAACCTAACCATTCACCTAACCCTAGTTTACTCTCTACACTTGACCATAGTTAGTATATGATAAGTATTCATATTATTTTTTTTTAATCCAACACTTATCATATTCTATCTTCTTCTTCTTCTTCATCTTCAAGAAGAAAGCTTACTAACTCCAATGGCATCTAGAGTAAAAGAGTGAGAAATCCAATTCTAAAGTGAACCCACCTCCTATTTCTTCACCCTCTACCTCTTGCCAAGTAGTATAGGGTGTTTTCTTCACAAGTTTCACGACTTGGTGAAGTTAGAGCTTGATCTTGTGTTGCCTCGACGTAGATCATCTTCGGCATCGAAGCCGAAGACCTAGCCCGCCCATTTCTCTGATGAAGCCGATGCAAGAGTCCGGGATTCGAGATGGACAGCGAGGGGACGTCTACGTGGAGCTAAGGAAGTGGATAACCGGATCTACAAAGGTTGTAGCTTCTTACTTTTAGTTAAGTTGTTAACTAGTTTCACTTTTCACCTAAACTCTAGTCAACGAATCCGTATTAGGGTTTCTCGGCACTTGTAAAATTTGAAATTGGCATGGTTGATGCCTTGTTTGACTTCATTAGCGTGCCTAGGAACCCTACAGTGGTATCAGAGCCTAGCTAGAGCCTTAGGCGAAGTCTAGACGACGTTTGAAACTCGAATGAACATCGAAACCCTAAAACAAATTGCTCTCTGGACTTTTTTCAAAAACTGGGTTTTTTCCAGATTAAAAATGCTTAAAAAATTCATCAGGGAATTCTAAGAATTACGGTGTAAAAATTATCTCATGATGCCTCTAAAGCGCGGCGGAACCGCGGCAGAAGCCTGGCTTCTGCGGCGGTTCCGCGGCCACTTGATGGGATTTGCCTCCAAACTTTGCACAGTAATTCATGTTTTCAGGTGCTGAGTTTTCTGGGAATTTTTAATTTGCACTCAAGAGTTGAGTTTTCTGGGGTGTTTTGGAGCTTCGATTATTCGATCAGAAATTTCAAACTTTGCCTATGTGTTTTCCGGATATTTAGAATATGTTAAAAAGTTCGACCAGTTAAAATTACCCACTTTTTCCCCTAACAGAAAATTTCCAAGTGTTGGATTTTTCTATGGTTTAAGGACGTTCTGAGTAGTGCAAGTAACGCGATGGTCCCTCTAGAAGACAACAAACCTTAACTCGATTATGTGACCGTCTTGAACTGCCCTTTGAACCTTAGGGTTTGGGGCAGTACGGCGAGCCACATGTGAGGCGTTGGCTTGACCCTTCTACGGCTGGACCGTTGGTACTGAGGCATGAAGTGAACGTCTTTGAACTTACTTCATGTGTTGAATGGTTTCGGGAAAACTTGGGTGTTCGAATGTTCGATCGGAAAGTTTAATATTTTTCTATTTATCCGGAATGGGATACAATAATTGGAATTCACAAACAGTTATGAGATAACTGGATGAATGTTATAAATCTAGCGGTTTAGTCTCACTTGATATTGAAAAGAGTTTTTGATAATGGGACTAAAATGCGGGGTTTATAATTGTTAGGCATGTGATGTCTAAGTATTTCATTTTATTAGGCATGCGATGTCTAAAGAGGTTGCGGATTCCAACTGTTGTAGTTTTACACTTTCTATTCTGCGACCGTAAGTGTAATATGTGATATCGCCGGTTTCGTTGCTATATGTCAACGACAATTGGGATGCGCATATTTACTTACGTTGATGACATTTGATGTTATGTGTTGCTGGATATGTTATATTGGATCGTCGTGTTTGAATAGCCGGGGGTTTTTATGTGAGATGAGTGTTTTTCATTTTCATTCATGTAAAAACTTGTATATAATATTCTTTTATTTGGGGCACTTCCAGGTTGCGGAAGCTGTCACCCTTTGTATATTATTTACTTTTCCGCATTAGGATAGACCCAAGGAGGGGAGCACAAGTAACCGGGTTCTAGGGTCCAGTGGGAGACCATCTCGAGGAGTCGAGTCCGGGTCTCCTAACCCTAGAATTGGTAGGGTTGCTTGCTGCTCTCGTTGGGGTCTAGGGGTGTGGGATTGGCTATTCATCACGACCATGGAATCCGTGTTTTATACCGGCTCGTATTGAAAACACGGACGTCCTAGTATATCCAATATTTCATATGATATTTTCTGCTGCGATATCTGTGATGTGATCATGTGATGTTCTGTGATAGATACTGTATATAGTATATATGATATATTATATAGGCGTTACTTATGTTTTACACCCGCGCTAGCCCTACCCCGCTCTGCCGTTAGTTACCTAACCTAACGGTGCACGAGGGGACATCGAGGCGAATGCGGATGGCATAAGTGTACGTCGTATTTATCTGTGATGTTTAGGTATTTAAATGATGGGACTTCATTAATGTGATTAATGAAATAAAAGAAACCAAAAGATGTTGTAGAATCAAATTTTAAATAAAATAGGTAGCTACAGTTCTTGCTTTGCACAGAGGTATATGTGATATATCCCGCACCTTATTCGATAAGGAAAGGACCGAGATCCCTTCACCGGGAGTGACTCCTTTAGCAATAACTGGCAGATGCTACACACTCGGTTTTCTTTTGATTGTTTTTTGAGTTTTGCTTTGCACAGCGATATATATGATATATCCTGCACCTCATTCGACGAGGAAAGGGCCGACGATCCCTTCACCGGGAGTGACCCCTTTAGCAAAACTAGAAAAGCCTCAAAACCACTCCATTTCAAAACTCCATTCGATTCTACAACGATATCAAGTTCATTACGCAATAGGTTTTCAGATAAACCTGTCGTAGCCCTCCGTCATTTCAGATAAATCCTACTTAGTATTCGTGCTACGTTTGTTGGCCTGCGTCAAGGCGTAGTGTGCGGTAACTAACTAGTATTTATCTGTAAATGCATGTGATGCAGATTGGATTAGGGTAGTCGTGCGACTTTGTTGGCCTGCGTCAAGGGTCGTACGGGTGGGGTTAATTCAATCAAGAAATGACGGGTTGAACTTGACTAGCGCACTATGGTTTGTTGGCCTGCGTCAAGGTCATAGCACGCTAGGGGCAAAATATTATCGGGAATTTCAAGTGTTGAAATTTGCAATGAGATTGCATACCTTCTATGAGATAGTTGGATCCCGATACCCACTGCGAGTAAGAGTTACTCCTGGGAGAGTTTTACACATTACAATTAGCCGATCAAGTAGGTGTCTAGAAAGGTGTCAACGGGGTTACGCCTCTGGGAAAACGAAGTTTACTCTAATTAGGTCCGTGCGAAAGCACGGGGAACCTCCCTCAAAGTACCGACACTGGCCTGGCTGAAAGATTGGCGAAGTTGTAGGGTGTAATTAATCCCGGCTAGTCTTTCCTTTTAGGGTTTGAAGGAAGATTTGATAAAAACCAGTGGGAGCCATCCTGATTAGATAAGATAATAACCAATCTGATCTTGCAAGAGCATACGCTAAAGTGTTTTCTTCTCTCTCTCTCCAGGTAGCGACCATGTCATGCCCTAATAAAGATAATAATATGGATGTATTGACTGAACCCGCATGTTATACTGTGCTGGGGAACGTTGGTTCCGTTCTTTCTTATAAGAGTTATGGGAATGAACAGGACACAGGGGAATACCAGGATTCCCATGCCACCCGAATGAAGAAAGTATATGTTGATGCATTTTCTTCGGGTGTGTTCGTTACAGAGAACTGTTTCTCCATTTGCTCTACGTCCTGGGTATTAGATACCGGGTCAGGATCCCATATATGTAATCAGTTACATGGGCTAAGGAAAGGTAGAGAACTTGGAGAAGGTGATAAAGACATAAGAGTTGGAAATGGTGCAATAGTTGCAGCTAAGACTGTCGGGGAATATCACCTTGCATTACCAACTGGTAATACATTGGTTCTGAACGAATGCTATTATATGCCGAACCTGATATGCAACATTATATCGGTTTCTTTGTTGAGTAAAGAGGGATATAATTTTGTATTACAGGACAATGTTATGAACATTTTCCGTAACCAAAAGTTGGTTGGATCAGGCACGTTGTGCAATGGCATTTATGTTCTAAATCAATCAACAATTCTGAGCATAACAAACACACACAAGAGGAAGAGTTCAGAACTGAACGAATCCTTCTTGTGGTATTGTAGACTGGGTCACATCAATACGACACGACTGGCTAAGTTGCATAAGGATGGATATTTGAATCCGTTTGAATTTTCATCTTATGACACTTGCCAGTCATGTCTCAAAGGCAAGATGACCAAAACTCCGTTTACGGGACACGGTGAAAGAGTTACTGAACTCTTAGGACTGATACATAGTGATGTATGCGGTCCTATGTCTACACATGCCAGGGATGGTTCTTCATACTTCATTACATTCACTGACGATCTCTCTAGGTTCGGGTATGTGTTCCTGATGAAACACAAATCAGAAGCTTTTGAGAAATTTAGAGAATATAAACAAGAAGTTGAGAACCAAACCGGAAAAAGTATTAAAATCCTACGATCTGATCGAGGAGGTGAATACTTGAGCAATGAATTCTTGGACTTCCTAAAAGAGAATGGGATTCTCTCTCAGCTGACTCCTCCATATACACCACAGCACAACGGTGTATCAGAACGGAGGAACCACACCCTATTAGATATGGTGCGCTCTATGATAAGCACGGCTGAGTTACCTATTTCCTTCTGGGGATATGCACTGGAAACAGCTGCAGACCTATTGAATATGGTTCCCACCAAAACCGTGCCAACCACTCCATATGAGATATGGAAAGGAAAGAGACCATGTCTTAATTATGTTAAGATATGGGGTTGTCCGGCATATGTAAAAACGCAAAATCCGGACAAACTCGTGGCAAGGTCCATTCTGTGTAAGTTTATTGGATATCCCAAACATTTGCGCGGGTATATCTTCTACCACACCGAGGAACAAAAGGTGTTTGTTTCTCGACATGCAACCTTTTTAGAAAAGGAATTTCTTGATAAAGAGATTAGTGGCAAGGAGGTAGAACTGGAAGAGGTTCCAGCAATACAGACTACGACAGAAGACTTGGTTGAACCAGAGGATTCAGTAGTTCCTGATGAACCTCAGCCTCTCCGCCGATCTAGTAGGGTTCCTCGCCAACCTGTGAGATACTACAGTTTTCTCATGGATGGTGGCAGCGAGGATTGCATCATGGAGGATGATGACCCAACTAGCTTTGAGCAGGCCATCACGAGTGGGGACTCAGTGAAATGGCTGGATGCTATGCGGTCCGAGATGGAATCCATGTATACCAACAAAGTATGGACTTTGGAAGTTGCTCCTGAAAGGGTAAAACCCATCGGGAGCAAGTGGATCTTCAAGAAAAAACTTGGTGTAGATGGGAAAGTGGAGACTTTCAAAGCTAGAGTTGTTGCAAAATGTTTTCGTCAAAGACCAGGTGTGGACTATGACGAAACCTTTTCTCCAGTGGCTATGCTTAAATCCATCCGGATCATGCTTGCCATCGCTGCATATCATGACTACGAAATCTGGCAAATGGAGTTTAAGACCGCCTTTCTAAATGGAGATTTAGAAGAGTGCGTGTACATGACTCAGCCAGAGGGCTTCGTAGACAGTGGGAGCAGCGGGAAGGTCTGCTTAAATCCATTTATGGATTAAAGCAAGCATCGCGGAGTTGGAATATCTGCTTTGACGTCGTTATCAAAGAGTTTGATTTCGTTAAAAACCCAGATGAACCTTGTATTTACAAGAAGGTGGCAGAGAGTAAGGTTGTCTTCCTCGTATTGTACGTGGACGACATACTCTTGATAGGAAATGATATTCCTATGCTGCAATCTGTCAAGCTCTTCTTATCACAAAGATTCTCAATGAAAGATCTTGGTGATGCCTCCTGCATATTGGGAATTAGGATCTATAGAGATAGATCCAAACGGATATTGGGATTGTCCCAATCCAGGTACATTGACACCATACTAAAGAGGTTTAGTATGGAAGAATCCAAGCGTGGGAACTTACCCACGATCTTTGGGGTCACTCTCTCCAAAGAGATGTCTCCCAAGACTGATTTGGAGAGAGCTCGCATGCAAGGGATACCCTATACTTCGGCTGTAGGCTCTATCATGTACGCGATGCTATGTACCAGACCTGATGTAGCATACTCACTAAGTGTAGTGAGCAGGTATCAAGCTGATCCTGGAGAGAGTCACTGGACAGCTGTGAAGAGCATTCTCAAGTACTTACGAAGGACTAAAGAGATGCTCTTGGTGTATGGTAACGGAGAACTCCAAGTGGAGTCCTTTACCGATTCAAGCTTCCAGAGTGATAAGGACGACTCTAAGTCGCAGTCGGGATTTGTCTTTACCCTTTACGGAGGGGCGGTTAGCTGGAAGAGTTCCAAGCAGGAAACCGTGGCAGACTTGACGATGGAGGCTGAATACATCGCTGCCAACGATGCTGCTAAAGAGGCTGTCTGGATCAAGAAGTTCATTACTGAACTTGGTGTGGTTCCATCCATTGAGCATCCAATACCTTTGTATTGCGATAACAATGGAGCGGTGGCTTTGGCCAAGGAACCCAGGTCCCATCAGCGATCCAGGCATATTCTGAGGCGGTATCACCTGATCCGGGAGATAGTTGATCGCCGGGAGATCGAGGTCAGGAGGGTTGACACGAAGAACAACACGGCAGATCCACTCACGAAAGCCATTCCCCAGATACAGTTTGAGAGACTCTTCGGGATGCTCGGTATGCGATACTACAGCAGCTGGCCCTAGTGCAAGTGGGAGATTGTTAGTTGTATGTATGCCCTAGAGGCCAGTATTGTACAGATGATGTATATTATATTGGATGCTTGGACATATATAGAGATGACTTTCTTGCTCGATATGATAGTATGCTATCTGGTTGCTCTTTATCTTAACATGTACACTTGTCTCTTTAAACTGTCTTATAGTTACATGTTGGTAAAGCCCTTAGGATGTGTACTTGACTACCTGGACTATGATGCAGATCATACTAGTGGGGACATGGTAGTCCATAAGTACATCATTCAAGGTCCCTAGTCGTGGGTGTATCGAGACGGGGCATCGATATACCAGAGTAGACTAGCGTATACGCTTCTCGACCCATGAGATGGGCGATGGATGATCCCATATCCATTGGTGTTTGACATCAGAGATGGTATACGGGTGCTCAGTGGAGACTGGGTACACTGGACGGACTCGCCGAGAACTCCCAGATGGTATTATACCTCACGTCAGATGGCAGTTCTCAGGTGACACTTGTGCAGGTTAGTCTGTAGACCCGAGATCGTCATAGAGACTTGTGTGATTCCCACTGTGCTTTGATCTCCACCTTACCACGTCCATGAGGGCGTGCAAAACGGTGGTTTTTGGGTACAGTCCCGAGTCACATGGAGGCAATGAGCGATAGGAAGGGTTTCGTCTCTCCCGGTATTGGGGGTTGATGTTGCGCTGTGCTGGATTGGCCGTAACAGAGAAGTCCCTGGCTAGGGCTGATCAGAGTTTTGCCGGTAAGTGTTACCAGTACTTTCTCGACCCGTTATGAGCCTCACATCGGCACGACTTATCGGTTATTGGGGTCTGACGTTTACTACCCCTAGACTTGATATGCGACATATCAGACGAACAGACCGGACTGTACGGTAAGTGTTACTGGTTGGATTCACAGGAGTGTGAGCGGGCTAGCTCGTCGATCTTCTGATCGCTCAATACCCGGGTGGCCGTTACGTTTAGCAGACCATTTGCGGCTTGTGGGTGCTTGATATGATCATCATCAGCTGCCGGCGTATTGACGAGTCGTTAGAGTCCTACACAGAGGTTTCCTGGCTCAAGCGAAACGAAATAGGAGCGCATATGAGATATGTGCGGGACCGAGAATAATGCGTGTATGTGATACCGTATTTCATTCTCGCGATGAATGTTTCCATTGGTTGTATGCGATATAACCTAGTTATCGAATCATTCATTCGATAAATCGATACATTGAATACCAGTCGGTTATGTGCGACATGACCGGATCATTGAATCAAGTGTTGATTTAATGATTTAATGTATAATTATATATTTGATATATTACTTTGCATTAACTAGTATTGGTTCACTTTAAAAGGTTTTTCTCACTTGATGTGCACATTGTATATGTGATATATTTTAGTGTGCACTTGATTGTATCATGTTTGATGATACATGTTAACTTGAGTTTGTGTAAAGATTAAACCATGGTTATATGAATGGTTAGGGTTTTGTTTAATTATTCATTTATTTATTTTGGTCATTTATTTTGGAAAGGAAAATGGAAATGGTGGCTTTTCTTGTCTCTTTCATGAAGCTTCATGAAGGGTTGAAACCTTGACCATTTTTGTTTTCTTCTCTTAACCTAACCATTCACCTAACCCTAGTTTACTCTCTACACTTGACCATAGTTAGTATATGATAAGTATTCATATTATTTTCTTTTTAATCCAACACTTATCATATTCTATCTTCTTCTTCTTCTTCATCTTCAAGAAGAAAGCTTACTAGCTCCAATGGCATCTTGAGTAAAAGAGTGAGAAATCCAATTCTAAAGTGAACCCATCTCCTATTTCTTCACCCTCTACCTCTTGCCAAGTAGTATAGGGTGTTTTCTTCATAAGTTTCACGACTTGGTGAAGTTAGAGCTTGATCTTGTGTTGCCTCGACGTAGATCATCTTCGGCATCGAAGCCGACGACCTAGCCCGCCCATTTCTCTGATGAAGCCGATGCAAGAGTCCGGGATTCGAGATGGACAGCGAGGGGATGTCTATGTGGAGCTAAGGAAGTGGATAACCGGATCTACAAAGGTTGTAGCTTCTTACTTTTATTTAAGTTGTTAACTAGTTTCACTTTTCACCTAAACTCTAGTCAACGAATCCGTATTAGGGTTTCTCGGCACTTGTAAAATTTGAAATTGGCATGGTTGATGCCTTGTTTGACTTCATTAGCATGCCTAGGAACCCTACACCAACGACATCAGATTTTAGGTATATTTTCTTGCATTAATTAGAATTAATGTGATCCCATCAATTAACCTTATCATTGCAGCAAAAGAAACGAAAATACAACGTACGCTTATGACGTCCGCATTCGCCACGGGCCCCGTCATCACCCGTTAGGTTACTTAACTAACGACAGAGCGGGGGCTGGACTAGCGCGGGTGCAAAACATAAGTAACGCCTACTAAATATCATATATAGATATATACATTCGTCTCACGCAATAATAGGCATTCCGGATCACAGAAGAACATATTGGATATACTAGGAATTTCGCGCTTCGTTTAAGCCCATAACAAAAGATGAATTCCACGGTCGTGATGAATAGCCAAAACCCATCCTAGACCCCTACGGGTGCGGCAAACTACCCGTCAAATTCCCGAAGTGAAGCAACCTCCCTCAACAAAGTGAGTAGGCCATTTGGCACTTCAAATAACCTGGTAGTTTGTGCACCCCACCTTGGGTCTATCTTAGGAGCAAAAATAATAAAAGAAAATAGTACAACGGTGGCTACAACCTCAACCTCGATGTGCCCCGCAAAATAATATTACATCAATTTACAATTTAAATCGAATAAAAGATAAAACACTTATCTCACATCCCCGGTTATTCATCCACGACGATCCAACAAGTTCATATACACAAACCAACATAATATCATCACAGATATATGCAACCCCGACTTATCAACGTATAGCAATTAGTCGACATTTCCAAACACATATACACATCACAAAACTTGTAAAGTAACTGCGACATTATAATTCCGCACGCAATTAGTAAACTAAACCAATTTTTCCAAGACATGAAAAATCCAGTGAGCTAAAGTTCCAAAACCGATCGTTTTAAGCCAATCTGGGAGTCGAAACGAACTCGAAACCCGCCAGAATCTTCGCGGAGGCGAAGATCCTAAAATCAACTATCTAATGGGTGGCCTCGGGGGTACCCACCCCCCGGGGCCACCTCGAAGTGGCCCCGAGGGGAAGGCAGACCCGAGAGCACCCAGTTGGGGTGCTCTTGGGTCACCCACCCCCAGGCCACCTTGTGGTGGTCTTGGGGTGTGGGTCCGGCCTCTGGTCCCCCCTGGGGTGTCCCCAGGATGTGCACGCTCCACCCCGCGGCTTCTCGGTTCAAACCGTTAGCCCGTGGGGTGTGCAAACAACTCAAAACTTTAATTTTGGAAACTGTTTTTGTCGGCAGTTTTTCCACGACAAAACGATGGATTTCTAACATCGCTACAAGCTATCTAAGCTTTAAGAGAGGCTTTGATACCAGTGTAAGTCTATGTAGCATACCCCACGTGTTCGTGAGGAGGCGGAATATATCAAAAATGATTTTTTCACATCAAAAGATCATGTTTTGCTTTGCAACATAGACTTTATCCACTTTAAGATCATGATTAAACCTTAACTTGCAAAAACTATACTACAAGAGGGCGTTAACTACTCGGTTAAAGTGTTATACCCTCGTGTCAAGTCCTTCAGGTATTCAAGTGGTTCTTTGCTCCTTGGATCGAGCTTCAAGTTTGAACTCATTTCTTTGGCTCCTCCAAAGCTTCCAACGAACTCGGTTGCCGATCTCCTTTAGGTAATAGAATATCCACCCGAGGGACTATGTCCTAGCTCCAAGCTCAAGTGAGGTAACTTAGTGATGTAATGTGCTAGATGAGATTACTAAGTAGATGTAGAGTGTGATCTGATTTAGTGTATTTCTCGGATGTGTTTGTAAAAGCAAGTATCAAATCAATTGTTTCCCGATAACGGTTTCATTTGATTGATAACAGTATCTTGTATCGGTATTTAGAAAATTGTATAAAGAAATCACAACCAAAGAATTAGATTTGACCGCAATCAATAACGGTGTCGTGTAGATTTCGTTAGCAAGTGCGGATCGTCCACAGGGATTGTGCGATTCGTTTCTATGTTTAATTTGTTTGAATCGAAAAGTTAATCGAAAAGGAAAGAAAACATGATTCAAGAATTTATCAATTGATTCAGGTGTCACGAGTTTAATCAAGAATCAAGAAACTGATAAACAATCAAGAATTGGGTTTCGATAATATTTCCAACCAAAATGTCAAGAATCTAAATGAGGCTCGTAGGAATCGATCGGATCTATAGACGTGATGTAATCTCAAGATTTCGTGTTCTTGTCCTTCGAAGGATTGATACTAGATTGATGATGATCGACGAGAGTTAGGGCTTTCTTGATGAAACTAGGGTTTCATCTTTTAACCCTTGTTCTTTCGTTGATATCATTTGCATTCTAGCCTCTAACAATTTCAAGAAACGATCGTAACTCTCCAATCTCGAGCGATATCAATCAAGAAAGCATCGCAACGAATTGGGTCGTCGATTCTTGAACTTGCTAGGGTTTACAAAACTCGTAGGACTCAAGAATCGATTTAAGATATATTACATCATCATTCTATTGATCGTCTCGACTCCTCGACGAGCAGAGTATTACTCAAACATCATCACACAGAAAGTATTCGAGAATTGAAAAGATATCATGATGCGAGAATTTAAAGAAAACAAGATAAAAGAATATCACCTTTTATTTATATCAACAATTTGATTACAGTCGCTCAAGAACTATAAGAGGAAGAACTAAATTGTTGAATTGGCGTCGCTCGGCTCCGTGAGTCGCGGATCGGCTTTGACCACTTGCTCCGTTGAAGATCGGCTCGGCTCATAAAAGGCTGCGAGGCTTCTTGCTTGATTGGGTACTCGGGATCTTGGCTTTTGATTGGAATTTAGGGTTAGGGTTTCACACAAGTCCTCTCACTAGACTTGTGGAAGAAGAAGATGAAGAAAGAGATAGAATGGCTCTCAAATGAACTAATGGATTGATTTTTCCAAGCTCATCAATCATATCCTTTACAAGTGAGCCTAGGGTCTTATTTATAGAGCACCCAAACCCTAAGCCTTCTTGAGTTCCCTCCAAAAATTTGTTGAAAGACTTCTAGAAGTAGTTTGTTAGGCTTAGCTTATGGTTTAAGCTAGGGTTTAGAGAGAAGTTTCTAGAATGATAGGCTAGTTTAGTGTTGATCCCAAAGCTTGCTGATCTGGCGGAAGTATCTTGAGTCTTCTGGAAATTGTTGTGTCTTTCTGAAGTGTGGGCCCTGAGAGAAACATTTTGCACTAAAATTTAGGAGCTAACTCCTTGGACCCACCGCGAATCCGCGGTGCAAGCAGGCTCCTGCCGTGGATCCGCGGCTGTCTATGGGGCTTGGGCCTCGGTATTTCTGCAGTGGTCTTGATATGCCATTTGGAGCTTTATCTGATATGTTGATTTTTGTTTGTCCTTTTGTATTGATACCAGAACTGAAATCATTGAGTTGACGTAACGTTTTAGCTGTACCCTGTAAATTTTTGGCCTTTCTGCTGGATTTTCCTGCACGGATCTCAAAACAAGTGTTGTGCAAATGTAGGGATGATGCGATGCCATGAAATGTAGTCAATTTCCTTTATAGTGCCGGTTTTAGAGTCTAATACATGTAATCTGATATTTTGCGACAGTTTTGCTAATATGTGAAATATGAATACCGAACACTTCTATATGAATGCAAATGATGAGCAAATTGCCGGCTAAAATATGTAATATTTTCGACTAATCAAATTCCCCCTAACTTAATTTCGATCGTCTCGAGCGAACTGTTTTATTAAAAAGAGAAGGAGAAAATAAAGAAAGAGAAACTATCTAGCACACTTTCGTAGGCAACACGATTGCACTGAGCACGTGCAACAAGCCTTTAAACCTCTAGGTGTCCCTAGTAGGAGGAGTGTTGTCTCCTGAGGGTTTTCAGCGGATTGCACCCACAAAATCCAATAATAAAAGAGAGATCATGAATATTACATTTAAAGAAAAGAATCGTCAAAGAAAAGCTTTGAAAATTAGTGTTTCCAACTAAGCTAGCTTTTCGGTTGTCATGAGCCCTATCTTAATGGTCATGAAAAGATGTCAGAAATCGCGTCCTCCCTCAATAAAACATCGTCTTATTTTTCATTCGTATCTTTCTTCCAAAACATCGATCATATCACCCTGCGTGTGTGTAAAGACATCCCTACACCCGGAGAATTCAATTCAAGCTATCATACTCTTGCCCATCAGCCTCAGTACTTTTTAATTATTGAATATTTAGATGAGATTGCTTACACACTTTCATGCGACCGTTAATACTTCTTGAGGTACTAACCGACCGATTACTCCTGTGTTTGCTTACTTGGTGTATTTTCCTCGTCTTGCACCACCTCAGGCATAGCAGTGACTCCCAGACCAGTTGGCCTTAGGGCACTAGGTGAAGAAGCACCCTCGCTATACATTTTTTATTGCCTTCGGCGATAACAAAACCAGTGTCCATTTTTCTCACCACTTTATATTTTCTTTATTCATTTTTTTCTTTTTTATTTCCTTCATACATTGGTTTTAAGACAAGAGCATTTCAAGGTATCCTCTACTATCCCAGGCTTTAAGACGTGTGTAAGTGCGAATAGCAGGGTAGCAACGTTCAAAATGTTTGGCTTCCAGAATAGAAACTATTTTTCAGACTTATTTTTATCCTCAGATTAGTGACGTCCTTCATCTTACTAACCCTTAGGACAACGGCTCATAACTACTTATTACTAGTTCGTATAAGAAAACTTCTAATTTTCTTAGTTTTCTTAAATTTTTCTAATCTCATGGATGTAATTGTTCACTATCTAAACTTTCATTATCTTATTTATGTACAAAAAGTGTAAATATTAAAATTATTTTTATACTTGAAATTTTTTTAAATTTTTATGGGTTTTGAAAATTTTTCAATTTTTATAGATTTTTAAAGAAATGTTTTGTGCTTATGCAGATGATATGCAAATGATGCAAAAATAAGCACAAACCTCCCCCAAACTTGTTTTCAACAGTGTCCTCACTGTTGCCAATCGCTATACCTACAAAAACTGTAAGCCTGGGGGGGATTATTAATGGGGGCAAAATATGTAAGTGAAGAACTTCCCCCAAACTTACTCTTTTCACTCACCTTCATTCAAAAAATGATGCAATGATATACAGGATATGAAGGTAAGACAGAGGAATTTTAATCCAAATAAATTGGCTCTTGTAAGAACAAGAGCGCCTCCGTGGGGTCAGTGGAAAAATACGGCTTAAGTCTATGTCCATTTACTTTGAAAAAGGTGCCGTTTTTAACATTTTCTACTTCTATTGCCCCGTGCGGGTATACAGACCGCACAACAAAAGGTCCCTTCCAACGAGATCGGAGCTTACCCGCATGAAGGTGTAATCGTGAATCATAAAGAAGGACTTGTTGACCAGGTGAAAATATTTTCCTCAAAATGTTTTTATCGTGAAAAACCTTAGTCCTATTCTTTGTGATTACAGCGTTATCATAAGCTTCATCGCGGAGTTCGCTTAGCTCATTAATTTGCAGCTTCCGAAAGTTGCAAGCAAGGTTTAGATCAAAATTTATTTCTTTTATAGCCCACAATGCTTTATGCTCTATCTAGACGGGTAAATGACATGCTTTTCCAAACACTATCCTATATGGAGACATTCCTAGGTCGGTCTTATATGCAGTTTGGAATGCCCAAAGAGCATCCGTCAGTTTGGTCGACCAGTCTTTTCTATTTTTAGCAACAGTTTTCTCCAGGATAAGTTTGATTTGTCTGTTTGAGATTTCAGCCTGCCCGCTTGTTTGGGGATGATAGGGTGTAGAAAGTCGGTGGTTGATTGAGTATTTTCGCATCAGAGTCTCAAAAGACCTGTTGCAGAAATGTGTCCCATTATCGCTAATAATAGCGCGTGGGTGTCCAAATCGCGAGAAGATATTCTCTTTCAAGAACTTAATGACAACTTTCTTGTCATTAGTGCGACATGGAATGGCTTCTACCCACTTTGAGACATAATCAACCGCCAGCAAAATGTACAAATTCCCAAAGGAGTTGGGAAAAGGACCCATAAAATCAATGCCCCAAACATCAAATATTTCAACAACCAAGATGGGTTGCTGAGGCATTTCATTCCTCTGGGATATTCTACCCGTGTACTGACATTGTGTACAGGTTTTGCAATAGTCAAATGCGTCCTTGAATAAGGTCGGCCAATAAAATCCACATTGCAAAACCTTTTCCGCTGTCTTTCTAGGACCAAAGTGACTCCCACAGGCCTGATCATGACAAAATGAAAGAACACTCTTGAACTCTTCATTCGGGACACACCGGCGAATGATCTGATCAGGACAATATTTAAACAAATAGGGCTCGTCCCAGTAAAAGTGTTTTACTTGGGAAAGAAAACGATATTTGTCCTGTTTTGACCAATCGCTCGGTATTAGTCCCGTGGCATGATAGTTCACAATATCCCTGAACCATGGTTCAGCGGATACGCTCAAGAGTTGTTCGTCAGGGAACGAGTTATTAATCGGCAGGGTCACAGGAGAAGAAATGATGCGTGACAGATGGTCAGCTACTAAGTTTTCACATCCTTTCTTATCTTTGATAACAAGATCAAATTCTTGTAACAGTAGGATCCAACGTATTAGTCGACCTTTTGCATCTTTCTTCGCCAGAAGATGTTTTAAAGCGGAATGGTCAGTATACACAACTATAGGTGAGCCAATTAAGTAAGGCCTAAATTTTTCTAATGCAAATACAACCGCTAAAAGTTCTTTCTCGGTGGTTGTATAATTGATTTGCGCATCATTCAAAGTCTTACTTGCATAGTATATTACGTGTGGCATCTTTTCGATGTGCTGTCCTAAGACTGCACCTACTGCAAAATCAGATGCGTCACACATCAGCTCAAAGGGGTAGTCCCAGTTTGGTGATGATAAAACGGGGGCTGAAGTGAGTGAGTGTTTAAGTGAGTCGAAAGCTGTCTCGCAGTCCGAGTCAAAATGGAAGGTCGTATCCTTGGCCAGGAGAAGAGTTAAAGGTCTAGCAATTTTGCTAAAGTCCTTAATGAATCTCCTATAAAAGCCCGCATGGCCAAGGAAAGATCGAATATCTTTGACGCTTTTGGGATGAGGGAGGTTTTGAATGACATCTATCTTAGCTCTGTCAACCTCAATGCCTTTCTGTGAAATGACATGTCCAAGTACTATTCCTTCTTGGACCATAAAATGGCATTTTTCCCAGTTCAAAGTCAAGTTCTTCTCTTTGCAACGAGTAAGAACAGCGTCAAGATTCGCTAGGCAATCGGAAAAAGAGTCTCCAAAAATCGAGAAATCGTCCATAAAGATCTCCAAAAAATTCTCTACCATATCAGAGAATATCCCCATCATACACCGCTGAAAGGTAGCGGGAGCATTGCATAACCCAAAGGGCATGCGATTGTAAGCAAAGGTACCAAAAGGACAAGTAAAAGTGGTTTTATCTTGATCCTTTTTGGCGATGGGGACCTGATTATAGCCTGAGTATCCGTCCATAAAACAATAATACTCTCGTCCCGCTAAGCGTTCCAGTATCTGATCAATGAATGGTAGAGGAAAGTGGTCTTTCCTTGTGGCAGCATTGAGTTTTCTATAATCAATACATACACGCCACCCAGTTTGGGCGCGTGTCTGAATCAACTCATTTGCCTCATTGGTTATAACAGTGATGCCGGATTTCTTAGGAACGACATGTATATGACTCACCCACTGGCTATCGGAGATGGGATATATAATACCATTATCTAAGCATTTGACGATCTCTTTCATGACCGCTTCCTTCATGACGGGATTCAACCGTCTCTGTGGTTCTCGGGTTGGTCTGGCATCATCCATCACATGTATATGATGTTCAACTATCAAGGGACTAATCCCTTTGATGTCCGCCATACTCCAACCAAACGCCTCTTTGTTAGATCTCAATACCGATAAAAGTGCATTTTCTTGCTCTGATGCAAGAGAAGCGGATATGATAACCGGTAAAGACTCATTCTCACCCAGATATGCATATTTAAGGTGAGAAGGTAAAATTTTGAGATCTAACTCAGGCGGAGACATGATAGAAGGAGGGATCATTGAGTGATTTTTGGATTTACAAAGAAGCTCAGATCCTGTGAAAGATACAGACTCGGGTGGAGAAAAGTCAGAAGTGCAGGACTCAAGTGTAGGTAAAGTGTCCTCACTAAGATCATGTGTGAAATCAAACAGAGATGTGGTAATGTCATCGAGATCAGTAAAGCAAAGTTCCTCAGCTCCACAACTATCGGGAGCGATCTCATGGACAGAGCACACATCTAAAATATGAGCAGAGGGTTCTGATGGCTGACTTCCAACTTTGTAGATATTTAGTTCAATGGTCATATTTCCAAATGATAAGTTCATTGAACCATTTCTACAGTTTATAACAGCGTTGGAAGTGCCAAGGAAAGGACGACCCAGAATCACCGGAATTTGGCCCCGGGGGTTTGCTACAGGATGTGTGTCGAGCACAATGAAGTCTACAGGGAAAACAAATTCCCCGACCTTTATCAACACATCCTCTAATTCACCCCTTGGTTTGGTGATAGATCGGTCTGCCATCTGGAGAGTGCAGTGAGCAGGTTTCAGCTCTCCAATCCCTAATTGCTCATAGACAGAATAAGGGAGCAGGTTAACACTTGCGCCAAGGTCTAAAAGAGCACGATTTATGTTTTTACCCCCAATCGAAATCGATATTGTAGGACATCCTGGGTCCTTTCGTTTCTTTGGTAGATGGGGTATAAAAGCAGTGCTAATATTATTAGACATGAAGACCTTCTTCGGCACTTGAGTCTTCCTCTTCCTAGTGCACAAGTCCTTAAGAATTTTCGCATAAGCGGGGACTTGCTGAATAGCATCTAGGAGAGGGATATTGATGTTAATCTGTTTGAACATTTCCATTATTTTCTCCATATGAGGACTCGTTCTATTAGCCCTTAACCGGTTCGGGTAAGGTGCTTTCGCAATAAGCGCAGGGTCCATCACAGGAGAAGGAAGAGGGGGTAGACGTGGTCCCAAAAGAGGTGTGGGGACCGTCTGTGGAGAACTATAAGGGTTGGGAGAAGGTGTCGAGCCTAATGGCAAATGGAGAATAGGCTCGCGAGAAGGTGGTGTGGTAGAAGAAGAAGGATCAGAAGGAGAAGTGTGTGTGTGTGGAAAGGTCTCAGCTGGGGTGTTGATATGATTTTCAGTATCATCAATACCTTCCCCGACATGATTGTTCAGCACTCTTTCCGATCTCAACGTTGTGATGGCATTTACATTGTAATGCCCAGGATTCTGTAGGGGTTGAGAGGGAAGTTTCCCTTTTTCTCTCGCACTCATTTCGGCTTTTAGGCGTGCGATTTCCGCTTCCATTGATCTGATACTCTCAGCTTGGGACGCTGAGTTTTTCTTTATCTCACTGACGGAAGATCTAACCTCAGTCGAAACCTCTATGAAATTTGATAAAAGTGATTTCATGGTTTGAGTGAATTGAGAGAACTCGTCAGAACAGGACTGCATAGGATTAGACTGTGCAGGAGTGTTGCCCTGGTTTTAGAAATTTTGTGACTGATAGAGGTGCTGAGTGAGTTGAAGGGGTTGCTGTTGTGGTGGAGGAAGAACCCTTTGAAATTGATTTGTGTTAGGAACCGTGTTTTGAGATTGGTTTTGGTTCCAAGCAAAATTCGGGTGATTCCTCCAACCCTGATTGTACGTGGAAGAATATGGATCATTTCGAGGTCTTTGAAATGCGGTATTAGAATGCTCGTGACCTTGAAACGCAGAGTTTAATGGACATTCTTCCGTTAAATGAGACGGATCAGAACAGCACCCACAAACAGTTTTGGGGAGTGACACTGGGTTTAGGGAGGCTGCTGCAAATTTGTGTTCCATAGCGTCGAGCTTCTTTTGCATTGCTGCCATTTCAGCTCGAACACCTATGGACACATCTATTTGGTGTACGCCACCCCTATTTAATGGTTGGGTTCTACTCTCCCACTGTAGTGATTTTTCAGCGAACTCTTCTAAATACTTCCAAGCTTCCCCATCATCTTTGGTCATAAAAGTACCTTGACACATGTTTTCAAGGCTCTGTTTAGTGTTTGGATTAATGCCCTCATAAATGATTCGGCACAATTCCCATCTCGGGATGCCGTGATGAGGACACTGAACCAATAGATCCTTGAAACGTTCAAAGCATTTTGAAAATGGTTCAGCAGGGAGCTGGGCAAATTGATTCAGTTCGCTACGGATTCGAGCTGTCTTTTGTATTGGGTAAAATTTCTTAAGGAATGCAGCGACGAATTCTTCCCAATTCGTAATAGAGTGTGCGGTAGTGTTATATAGCCACTTCTCGGCTATATCGCACAAAGTAAATGAAAGAAGTCGTAGACGCATAGCATCCACTGAAAGTTGTGACATACCCATCATTGCGCATACGTTTTCAAATTTGGTAATGAAAACGTAAGCGTCCTCAGTCTCGAGTCCGTGGAATTTGGGTAAAATATTGATATACTGGGGCTTAATCTCAAAGTTACCCCCATTGGCTGGTGGTGTGGATAAGCAGGTCGAAAGAGGACCTCGAATAGGGTAGCACCTCTCCTGGAGAGAGATGCGGGGTGGATTCTGCGCACCAACGGACGACGGCAGATTAGGGTTAAAGAAGTTTGATGGATTCTGATCCATCGGTGTGGGTGTGGTAGTGGGTAAAGAAGGAGTAAATGTAGAAATACCGACTTCGGAGTCGATAAAGGGTACGCGGTCTAAACGGGCACTAGAATCCCGTGTCCAGCCTATCTTGCACTAAAAAGGGTTAGTACAAGTGGCAGCGTTGACTTATAATTAGGGGTAATGAATGCGGTGTTTGCTTTTGAAAAAGGGACGGATTTTTTTTTTTTTTGAAAAAATGATGCGACAAAACAAATGCAGCACACAAACCCTAGAATCTAGTGGTTACCTAGGTCCGGCTCTAGACCGCTCCTAACTGCCAAAAGACAAGTCGCAGGATAGAATTCTCCACTGCCTCTTTGTCCCCCTGTGGCAGGATAAGTGCCAGGTAAGTGGGAAGGTACTCCACTACGTAAGTAGTGGGCCTAATTAAAAACCACTAGCCTTAGACACACTCGCCTTAGGCACCACAAGAAAACGCGGATAAGCAATGAATTACCCACGGCCTTCTCTTGTCCTAATTGAGCGCGACAGTCCTTAGAGTCTTCTCTAGATTTCTTTTAGTTAATGTGGGTCAATGCGGATGCAAGTTTTGTGGTTTTCGGGGCCTAGGAAGGGTAATGAAATCCCCACCTAATTTGGATTTGGCCGTGCCCCTTAATTTCCGTATTTAGAATGCAAACAACCAAGAAATCAAAATCACGCACAAATTTAATTTTGCTTTTGCGGCGCTGCGATTATTTGCAAAGAATCCTGCAGCAAAGTATTAGTTGGAGCTAAAAGAGGAGAGAGAAGGAGGTAAGAAATCACCTGAAGAAAAATTGTACAGAGAACCCTCCAAAGGGCCGCGTTTCCGCCGCGTTTGGGCACTCCCACCGCGCTTCCGCGGTTGAACAATGGGATCAATGCACAAAACTTCACTAGGGAGCTTCTATAGACTCCCTCTGCTCTCTGGTATATCTTAAAAATTTTCTTCAATTTCCAAACAGCTCCAGATTTCCTTGCAATGAACCATAACAATTCGTTTAGGGTTTGCACGAATTTTGATCTCAAAAATCACAATGAAATAAATCTTTCAATTCAAACTTTGATATAAAACGAATTAGCGCGCGATCCCCGGCAACGACGCCATTTTGATTTAGTGTATTTCTCGGATGTGTTTGTAAAAGCAAGTATCAAATCAATTGTTTCCCGATAACGGTTTCATTTGATTGATAACAGTATCTTGTATCGGTATTTAGAAAATTGTATAAAGAAATCACAACCAAAGAATTAGATTTGACCGCAATCAATAACGGTGTCGTGTAGATTTCGTTAGCAAGTGCGGATCGTCCACAGGGATTGTGCGATTTGTTTCTATGTTTAATTTGTTTGAATCGAAAAGTTAATCGAAAAGGAAAGAAAACATGATTCAAGAATTTATCAATTGATTCAGGTGTCACGAGTTTAATCAAGAATCAAGAAACTGATAAACAATCAAGAATTGGGTTTCGATAATATTTCCAACCAAAATGTCAAGAATCTAAATGAGGATCGTAGGAATCAATCGGATCTATAGACGTGATGTAATCTCAAGATTTCGTGTTCTTGTCCTTCGAAGGATTGATACTAGATTGATGATGATCGACGAGAGTTAGGGCTTTCTTGATGAAACTAGGGTTTCATCTTTTAACCCTTGTTCTTTCGTTGATATCATTTGCATTCTATCCTCTAACAATTTCAAGAAACGATCGTAACTCCCCAATCTCGAGCGATATCAATCAAGAAAGCATCGCAACGAATTGGGTCATCGATTCTTGAACTTGCTAGGGTTTACAAAACTCGTAGGACTCAAGAATCGATTTAAGATATATTACATCATCATTCTATTGATCGTCTCGACTCCTCGACGAGCGGAGTATTACTCAAACATCATCACACAGAAAGTATCCGAGAATTGAAAAGATATCATGATGCGAGAATTTAAAGAAAACAAGATAAAAGAATATCACCTTTTATTTATATCAACAATTTGATTACAGTCGCTCAAGAACTATAAGAGGAAGAACTAAATTGTTGAATTGGCGTCGCTCGGCTCCGTGAGTCGCGGATCGGTTTTGACCACTTGCTCCGTTGAAGATCGGCTCGGCTCATAAAAGGTTGCGAGGCTTCTTGCTTGATTGGGTACTCGGGATCTTGGCTTTTGATTGGAATTTAGGGTTAGGGTTTCACACAAGTCCTCTCACTAGACTTGTGGAAGAAGAAGATGAAGAAAGAGATAGAATGGCTCTCAAATGAACTAATGGATTGATTTTTCCAAGCTCATCAATCATATCCTTTACAAGTGAGCCTAGGGTCTTATTTATAGAGCACCCAAACCCTAAGCCTTCTTGAGTTCCCTCCAAAAGTTTGTTGAAAGACTTCTAGAAGTAGTTTGTTAGGCTTAGCTTAGGGTTTAAGCTAGGGTTTAGGGAGAAGTTTCTAGAATGATAGGCTAGTTTAGTGTTGATCCCAAAGCTTGCTGATCTGGCGGAAGTATCTGGAGTCTTCTGGAAATTGTTGTGTCTTTCTGAAGTGTGGGCCCTGAGAGAAACATTTTGCACTAAAATTTAGGAGCTAACTCCTTGGACCCATCGTGGATCCGCGGCGCAAGCAGGCTCCTGCCGCGGATCCGCGGCTGTCTATGGGGCTTGGGCCTTGGTATTTCTGCAGTGGTCTTGATATGCCATTTGGAGCTTTATTTGATATGTTGATTTTTGTTTGTCCTTTTGTATTGATACCAGAACTGAAATCATTGAGTTGACGTAACGTTTTAGCTGTACCCTGTAAATTTTTGGCCTTTCTGCTGGATTTTCCTGCACGAATCTCAAAACAAGTGTTGTGCAAATGTAGGGATGATGCGATGCCATGAAATGTAGTCAATTTCCTTTATAGTGCCGGTTTTACAGTCTAATACATGTAATCTGATATTTTGCGACAGTTTTGCTAATATGTGAAATATGAATACCGAACACTTCTATATGAATGCAAATGATGAGGAAATTGCCGGCTAAAATATGCAATATTTTCGACTAATCATGATCTATGAATTATTTGGTCTCAAAGCTCAATGGATCACAACACATGTGAAGGGATGAGCTTGAGGGAGAAGGAGAGCAAAACCTAGGAGAGAGAATGAGAATGTGATAATGATGTAGAGAATGAGATAAGAGAATGGCTAAGTCTTGTGACAATAATTCAAGTATGGATTATTTAGTCTCAAAATAATCAACCATGCTTGAATAGGAACTCCAAATGAATAAACAATTAACAACCCATTCCTCAAGTGTCTCCTAATTTCCACCTCATTAATCCTTTATCAAAAAAAGGATAAATCAATAATGAGGTGTGTTCATATCAGAATTTTGCATTATTATATCGCCCATTCTTAATCATATTACAAATAAATAGGTGCTTTTGATCCAGACTGCTAAATAGTTGCAGGTTACAGTTTCTCAGACCATTACAGTGAAATGCTTTGAAAAGACGCTACAAATTTGAGACTACGACCAACAATAGATGAATCTGTATGACGCTGTCTACCAGTTCAAGGAACAAATGAAAATCAGTAAACAGTTCAAATGCACAAGGCACAAGGCCAGCATAAGATTCAAGACTTCAAAGCGAAGCTCACGGTAAAAGTCCACATAATTCTGCACTGTTGGAAATCTGGAAAAAAGTAGAAAAGATTCTGAAGAACCAAGTAAAGAAAACAGAAGAAAAAGGAAACATGAAGCAACCGTGAAGAAATGAGCCAGAGATCTCACCATATGGCCGCGGATCCACGGCCAAACATGGCATTCTGCCGCGGTTCCACGGCTGTGCAGTGCACGTGTCGGTGCAAATTGTCGGTGGTGTCGGTGCTTTGACCCGGCTTCCTTTGGGTAGTATTGTAAATTCAGATGTGGATCAGATGTAAAACCTAGGGTTTTTCCTATCTATAAATAGGAGGGTTCAAAGCCAAATAAAATGTGCCTCTTTTGGGTGCCTCTTTGGAGATGCCTCTTTTTAATTTCTAGATAAAATTTTAATTCCTTTGTAATCGTCATGAGTGCATCAATAAAGTAAGACTTTTTATCTGAATTTAATTCTTGCATTTTTATCTGCTCTTTTAATATCTGCTATTTTTATTTGCAACTTAGATAGTTTTTATCTCTAAAACATAAAAATGAATTCCATTGTTAATACCCTAATGAGTGAGTAATTCCTTACTTGTTAGGGTTAGGATCGGGAAAGTTTGAGAGAAGGAAATCTCTCTCACTCCTTTCATTGCTCGTATAAATTAATTAATTAGGACTCTATTTAAATTAACCACACACCGCTCACTACAGCACCCTATCCTACGAGATAGCGGTGATTTCCTAGTTAAGACCGGTTGTGGTTGATTTACATAGAGTTTAGGGCTAAGAGTTAAGAAAGGACGGACAAGGACCAAAAGGAAGAAACTACGTTTCTTCCTAGTCGTGCTAATCCCCTTTGTTGACTATTACCCTAACACCTATGTTCTTAATTAGGGCAAAGAAAGCAGTGGGTAGAATTTCTTTTCCAAACTAACCTAATCCTAACCCTAGCAAGCGTTTTATCAACTTATTCTCATCCATAGATCTTAAAATAAAACCACCATTTTTTTGGACTTAACTCGTAGAACATAAAGAAAAGGAATCCATCTCCCTGTGACCGACCCATACTCAACCGGCTAGCTACCAAGCGACACCGTTATTGATTACGGTAATTCTTAAACCTTGATTTCAAAAAGTACACGCAAACATCAACCAATCAAATAGCGCCGTTGCCGGGGAGACGGTAGTCTCTTTCTTTATGTAATTTCGGGTTAGTAAAAAAAAAATTTAAAAATTATAAAAATTGAAAAATTTTAAAATCAAAAAAAAAATCATCTTGTTATTTTTTGAAAGTTATTGTGTGAATTGTGCAGGAAAAGAAGACGAACAGATCCAGATCTGGAAAATCCCAGTGAACAAATCAAGAAACAGAGGATCTGAACAGACAGGGGAGAATCCAAACAACACAGAGAAAAATTTTGGAGATCTAAACCAACTAAACCGCCGCGGAACCGCGGCAGATTCAGGGGTTTGACCGCGGAACCGCGGTCAACTGGTGATGTCAGCACCTCAAATTTCTCTGTGAGTATTTTTGTCTTCTCTCCTACCCTCTGCACTCCACTAAAAAATTTCCTGCAGGGTTCTTTTCGCAAAATTCTTCTCCCTCTCTAATAAATTGTTTTTGTGCAGGATTCTTTGCACTACCAAATAAAAAAATTTTGCAAGCGTTTTAGATTTTTGGTGTGTTAACTGCTTTGCATAATTAATACGGAATCTAAAGGGCTATAACACCAATCCAGATTGGGTGGAGATTTTATTACCCTTCCTAAGACCCTAAAAATCACAAAAAGCATATGCATCAACCATTGAGCTAATTAAAAAATATCTAGACTCAGTCAATTAAGGACTGTTGCGCTCATTAGGACAAACGAAGGTTGTAGGCATTCGGTCGTTTATCTAAACCAGACTTTGTGGTGTCTAGACTAGACAAGTGGGAAATGTAACTTTAAAAGGCCCGTCTCACGGTGATTCGTGAGCGGAACCCTCCTTTCTTCACTTGTGCTTACCTGGCCACAATTGGCAGTGAAGAGGCGATTTGAGGGATATCTCACAACTTGTCGCTTTGGAACTGTTAGGAGCAGTCTAGCTGACTTAGGAAACTCTAGCTCTAGATTTGATTGTGCATGTTTAAACTGTGCTTATTTGAAATTGTGTCGTAGATCTGTACAAATTTTGCAAAAACTCTTTCTAAAAAAAAACTTTCAAAAATTTCAAAACTCCAAAAACAAACAATTTTTTTAAAATATAAATATATATATATATATATATATATATAAAAAGTGTAAAAAATAAATTAAAAAAAAAATCACATTCTTTTTCTTCTCCTTTCTCTCCTCACATCATGGATACCCCACCTCGCAAAACTCTTGCCGAACTTTGGTACCCTCAACCAGACATTACTTCCTATGCTCATTGTTTTGGTCGAATTTCGGACGACCTCTCCATGCTCAAAATTTCTTTGAAAGATCGAATAGACGCGTCTAGGGCATCCAGTTGGACTCCGCAATCCACCTTGTATCAACCATTTAAACCTTCACCACCTTCTTACATTGATACTCCATTTTCGAGTCCTGTTGTAACCCCGAAACCCATGTCTATTGCTGAACATATTGCACAATCTCGTAACCGATCTTTCACTCCTTTCACTACTGCGAATTCTTTGGATCAACATTTACATTCACCTTCTTATTCAAATGTTGATCCTACTCCTGTCCAACCATTCAATTCCTACCAGTCCTACCCGACTTTCGCACCTTCCCTAGACATTGCTTCTACACATCCATTTGAGAGTTTCCAGTATCCAAACAACTTTGAATCTTTTACTGAAACCCCTTCACAACCCATGTCTAGTCTGGAACAGTCGTTGGAAGATTTTATGGTAACGTCAAGACAACATATGATGGATTTGAATGCGTCCATGGCCGCCCTTATACATCCTAGTGACCCGGGAGCTAGTTTCCAACTAGCTCCAAATTTTCCAATGTATGATGAGGCGGCACAGCACTACTACAAATAGGGGTTTCCCCTACGGATTAACCCGTAGGGGCAAACCACTGCCCCTACGGACATATCCGTACGGGCAAGAAAATAACCTGTAGGTGCAAACGCCGTAGGTGCAAGTTGAAGCCCTGAACTTACCCCTACGGACAAAAACTTGCCCCTACGGATTTCACTGTAGGTCCCTTATCCCCTACGGAGTAGGCCCTACGGGAAAAAAAATTATTTTATTTACGGTTTTTTTAAATATATTACTTGTACCTACGGATGAATCTGTAGGTCTAAGTCATAGCCCCTACGGATACATGCGTAGGTAATATCCGTAGGGGCAAAATATCAGGATTTCTGATATTTTGCCCCTACGAATAACCCCGTAGGGGCTTTTGTTTGCCCCTACGGATATATCCGTAGGGGCACTCCCAACCCCTGATACTAAGATCACGAGGGAAATATCAGTTAATGCTGATATTTTTCCCTTACGGTTTAAGCCGTAGGGGCAACAGGTGTACCTACGGATTAATCCGTAGGTACATATTATCTGTTTTTTTTTTAAAAAAGGGCAGCCTGATTTTTTCTCGCCCTTTGCACAATAATATATACATCAATCAAATATAAAATTAATCATCACACAACATATATCGCAGTATTCATAATCACATCTCACGCATATAATATACAAAAGAAACCAAAAAACTGAATATGATATAAATATAAACCAATATCTATATCAATATCGTTTCAAAATGTAGTACAATATGTATCATATAAATAAATACATGTTTCAAAAAATAAGAATCAAAAAGCTACCCTAGCTCGGTCCAGCTCCACCTCTGATAAACGCTAGAATCTGGCGCGCCTGCTCCTCGGTCAATAAACCATGCAATTCGGCGCGTGCGGGAGTCTGAGCGGCCTGTGGAGCTGGCGATGTGGTCTGCGCAGCCGCCGTCGAGGTAGTAGCTTGCGGATCCGCGGCTGCGGGAGTCTGAGCGGGCGGTGGAGCTATAGGAGCTGTCTGCGGAACCGCAGCCGATATAGTGGCTTGTGGAGCCGCAGCCGAAGGAGATACATGTGGAGGCTCGGCCGATGTACCCTGTCGCGTCTGGACCTAACGTGTGTAATAAGCGTGTAAGAACTGTGTATTATTCGAATTCGTATCATTATCAAGTTATTTCGAAACCCCATTTGGATATCTAGTTTGGAAAACCGTTGTTTATTTTAATTAAATATGTATGTATGATTAATCAAACCTAAGTCTACAACCAAATAAGCTCAGGCTACGTACTAATTATGGATATGTTGATATCTATAATATGACATGATATTTTACTATAAAGTAGTATACATACCAGCATCTCCTTCAACTCCTGAACGGTGGCTCTCAAACTCTCCAGTTCCTGCTGGACACGTCGCTCACTGGAGACGGAGGAAGTAACCGCCGGGGTGGAGTCCAACCTCATATAGGCCCTGCTAGGGCCCAGTCCCCGGCCTCTCTCCCAACCTCCGTGGTGCCCTCCATGTGCGGCGTCCACGACTGGGGTTAGCAGCTTCGGATCGCTCTGTCTGGTAAAATCGATCCCCGAGGCCTCGGCCTGCTCAACCACCCGCTTCTACACCCACATTAAGCAGTAAAGTATAAGTATAAAATTTAAATTTGAACCTTCCAAAACTAAAATTTCAAATATGGGTAGAATAAATATTAACACTTACGCAATACTCCTGGGTAGCGATGTCGGGACATCGAAGCTCGCCCGTGGCGGGATCTGTCGAGGTGCCGTAGACGGCAAGATATGCGGACAGCACGCTCGGTGTACCACCTTGCGCCACGGTCTGAGCTGTCTGCAATATTAGAAAATAACTCTTAATATTAGAAATATTAGAAAATAACTCTTAATATTGCAGAATATCACAAAGGTCGGTCTATTGTAATTTACCGATAACTCCATGGCTCAAGTAATATTCCTCGAGCCACCTGTGTAAGTGGGACAACCCCTCTTCGCCGACTTCCTGTTCTCTGTATTCTGAGCGGCCTGTTTCTGTACAACGCATTAACATTTAGTTTTCTAATTAAGGAACACAAAAAAATAAATTATATCCTAAACAATGAATTACATTTAAAATACATACCTGTTTGTGTTGGGAGTCGAAATATTCGCACAATAGAGGCCATGTCTCAACGTCGACTCTCGCAAACGCCGGAGTAGATAGGAGGGCCGCTCTCTCTGCCTCGGGGGTCGCCATCCACAGGGAGTAGCAGTCGGCCTTCAGCTCATTCCTGTTGTATCGGACCTTGGTCTGCATGTTCTTCATCAGGCCATTGTACAGAGCATGAAGGTCGAGCACCCTCCCAGGGTGATCAGGGTCGGGTACAGGCTGAAAATCGTAATCCGACTAAAAATACAAAAAACACATTGTAATTAGATTGCAAGTGTTAATAATAAATATATTGGATAAATCAAATAAAAATATATATTAATACGTACCCGAGCCTGATCAAAGAAGAGGGCGAATGAGCGTCGGTGCTGCTCGCCCCACTCAACATGAAGTAGATAGTTCTTCACGAGCCGGCTCTCGTCCCCCTTATACCGGACGAACCTCTCGGCATGAGGACCGGTATAGCGATAGTCAAGGGTAAAAAAGAGGGGGAATGCTGCCTCCTCCCTAGCTCTGTCAGGCCTCAGCCTATGGGACTGATTCGGGCCTCGAGTCCCCCTCTGGGAATGGGGAGGCCCTGCGTCTGCACGAAATATCAAGACAATCAATATTAAGACAAAGTTGTATTAAGAAACCAAGCTTAAACGAAAATTGAAATGTGATATATACCTCCGGTGACTAACGCACAAGCCTGGGCCCGGGCAGCAGCACGAGCGGGACAATAGTTCCTCCGGTGAGGAACAGCCGGGGTCCCGGATGCGGACGCATCCCCTCCAACTAGAAAATAAACATTGACGCTAAATTTCCATGAAGTTCATATTTATTCTATAGAGCATATGTAAAATGAATAAATATTTTATATTTATTCATACTAACCTGCAGACGATGCGGAGGGTATGGAAGCGGCATGAGTGGCCCCTGTGGAAGATGTGGACGCACCACCTATAATTAGACAATTAAAAATAGATTATATAAGTAATTGCAAAAAGAATGTGTAGATCAATAATATAACGTTCTAAATCAATATGCATGCACTATAGGATATATAAACATACCCGCAGGTGCGGTGGTGTCACCACCTACAGCTAGACAATAATAAAAATTGCTAAGTAAGAGCAAAAGGAATGTGTGTATATTTATGATATAGCATTCTAAATCAATATACATGCACTAGATGATATATAAACATACCTGGAGGAGCGGGAGTGGCCTCTGTCCCAGATGTGGATGTATCACCAACAACTAGACAATCAAACATTGCCAATATAAGTAATTTTGACATAAACAGGCATGAATATCTGTAATATTACATTCAAAATGGATATGCGTGCAGTATACCTGGAGGTGTGGCAAAATCCACACAGAAGGAGGCATCCGAAGGGGTCTCCGATCTGGGTGCAAGACCGGCCCTCTGAAGCTCCCTACGGAGCTCTCCGGGCGGCAGAACCGCTCTGCCTCTGCCTCTACCGCGGCTGGAGCTCCTGCCGCCCCTCGCTGCTCCCGACATCGTCATCAAATCTAGATAAACGGTTCGTGGACGCATTAAACAATCATTAAAAGTATTGACTATATATGTATAGATCGTAAAATGTGAAGTAATAATATAACATTACTGATAACCTTTATCGTTTCGTGGGTGCATTATACATATCTACTTAGATTTCATCGTCCATGTCATTTCTAACCCACGTAACTTCATGATTGGTCGAAGACAACCCGTCCTTCGAAACAGACAGTCGGAGCACTCTAAGCCTTCTCTCTTATTCGTCCTCATCACTGTCCTCGAATTCTGGGACATCGTAGACATCTCTCGGTTTCTATCGGCATACAACACTCCATCCCGGATGCTTCAAACACTGTGAGTGGTATACTTGGAACGCTTGGTTCGGAAAGATAAACGGATCTTCCAGACCGTAAAATCGAAGTGTGTTCACACTGGTCAATCCATATTCATCTTTCCAAGTCCCAAGATTGCTTCTCCACTTGTCCGTATCGGTTCGCGTATCGTACCAAGTACACTGGAATATATAAAAGGGTTCTGATCGTCCGGGATAGTGGATGCCGAGTATACAATTTAAGTACCCATAATAAATCACACCGTCCGATCCTACCATTGCAATCCCACTATTCTGAGTGGTTCTAGATGTTTCTATGTCCTTAACTTCGAATTTGTATCCAAGGACACCAAATCCTTTGTAATATGCAACCTCCATACTAGGAAATTGAGCTAAACATCTTGAATCACTTTCAAATGATGCAGACAAGATCGGATCGTGGATCTAACAAAACAAATTTTACGAAAAATACATAACGATACAATTTTAGATTAAAACTGATAGCAATAAAATATTATTCGAATAACTTACATGATCTGTGACCCAATCACAAAAATTATCCTGATGATATTTTTCTAATCATTCTTCGTTCCAATCAGGATGCCCCTCACGTACCTCGTTAAAATGAATTCTGTTTTCGACAAATAATGGTGACATTAATATTATATCATTTCATACACACACAAACACAGATATAACAATTAATCCAAAAAAACTTACTCTCTAATTTGTTCAAGACATGCGCAATTAAGCAAGATAAACCTGTATATCTTGTTGATAAACATAGTGTCTACCCTCTTATACTCGGCTTTACCATATAGCCCGTCTTGAATTCTTCGTGGCCGGTTAAGTCTTGTCTCAATGTTCTCGTCCAGATAGATGGAACAAAATGTGGTTGCTTCATCAAGAAGATAACCTTGCATGATAGAACCCTCTGGTCGATTTTTATTACGTATATACTTATTAAGAGTGTAGAGGTACCTAATGAAAATATGTTGAATAAATAAATACGGGCATAGAGGACAACAATAAATTTATAAATTGCGCGAAACGAAAAATTACACGTACCTCTCGACGGGATACATCCATCGATATTGTACCGGTCCGGCTAATTTAACCTCAGTTGCAAGATGAACCGTCAAGTGTATTATGATATCGAAGAATGACGGTGGGAAAATACGCTCGAACTTGCAAAGTATCAACGCAATAGAATTTTCTAGTTTATCCAGCGTCAAAACCTCCAGTGTTTTAGCACACAACTCCCTGAAAAAACAACATAGGTCGTTGATTACTAGACCAACCAATTCGGGGAGAGAGAAGTCCTGAGGGCTAATGAAAGAAGGTGCTCCACGATAACATGGTGATCATGACTTTTCAGCCCATCGATCTTGCCCTTCACAATTTTTATTTTCTTGCTGAATGATCCTGAGAAACCTGTGGGAACTTTCAAATCATGCAACACCCACTGGAATCTTTTCTTCTCCGGTTGTGACATATGATAAGCGGTATTGGGAAGTACAAACTTTCCCGATTTACCCGCTACCGGTCTAGGGTGCAATTCACTTCTTATTCCCCACTCTTGTAGATCCATCCGAGCATTCAGGTTGTCTTTCGATTTCCCATCTTTACAAAGAAGCAAGTTAAGTATATACTCTGATACTCCCTTCTCTATATGCATGATGTCCAGACAATGACACACTAAATTTGTAGACCAGTACGGAAGCTCGAAAAAAATGCTTAACTTGTTCCACAATGGTGGTTTGACCTGTTTCGTCGGATCCATCCCGAAGGTCACATTATTGTAACCATCCCATTTCGCAGTCACGTTCTCTCCAGACAATGGGGATGGAGATCCAAGAAGCTCCTGATGACCATCAAAGTGAACCGTGTCTAATCTATAGGGGTGGTCTGGAGGCAGGAAACGTCGATGGCCGCAATAACAAACCTTCCTGCTAAAATTCAAGAATTTCGATGTTGTGTGTTCATGGCAATGAGGAAATGCTTTGTGACCATGTACGGACCAACCTGATAGCATTCCATACGCAGGAAAGTCATTAATTGTCCACATTAAAGCCGCACGCAGTATGAAGGTTGTATTTGTGTTTGCATCATATGTCTCTACAGTATCAATGAACAAAGATTTCAACTCCTCGATCAGAGGTCGGAGATAGACGTCAATATTGTTCCCCGGTGAGTTTGGTCCGTCGATAAGAAGAGGCATCATAAAGTATGATTGGTCCATAGCCAACCAAGGCGACAGATTATAAATTATCATTACAACGGGCCATGTGCTGTGACTTTCAGCCATATAGTTGAACAGGCAGAAGCCATCAGTAGCCATTCCGAGCCGGACATTGCGAGGATCACTACTGAATATTGCGTGCCTCCTATCGAAATCCTTCCATACCGGTGAATCTCTTGGATGGCACATTTTTCCATCTTCACTTGGAGGAGCACGGTGATGCCAAATCATTGCCTCGGCTGTTTTCTTGCACCTGAATAGCCTCTGTAGCCTCTGTGTTATGGGAAAGTATCGTGCTATCTCGACAGGTATATCAGGCTTCTTATCAGAATCTTTCGGCTTATACCTGGCCTCTCCGGATGTTGGACACTCTTTCAAATCTGAATTCTCTTTCCGGTACAACACGCAATTTTTAGGACATGCTTGAATCTTCTCACACTTTAGACCCAAATCAGACATCATCTTCTGGGCTCCGTACCAGCTGTCGGGCACGTTATTTCCCGGAGGCATAGAATCTTTCAAGAACGAAAGAAGCATTGTGAATGACTTGTTGCTCCATCCATTTATGCACTTAATCTGGAAAAGTTGGACGAACCATGAGAGGATGGAATACTTCGCATTCTCATAAATTGGTTTCCTAGCATCATTCATGAAATTTTCATATTTATCCGCACGCTGTCCTTGACCGGAAGGAATGTCATCTTCGGTACGAATAGATTCACCTAGGGCAGCCTCTACCAAATCCTCCATTTCTTCTGATGGAAATAAATTACCGTCTTCTCCTTCTGCCGCATTACCGAATTCTTCTTCTTCTCCTGCCGCATTATCGTGTTCTCCTTCTTCTTCTGCCGCAGTACTGCATTCTTCTCCTTCCCCGTGATATTTCCAAGTTGTATAAAGTCTAGTAAACCTATATTTTACAATATGAAGCTCTGCCAATTCTACCTTCTGCCAGTATTTATTGCCACATCTATCGCACGGACAGAGAATCTTCTCTATTATGATCTTATTATGTGCGCGTGCAAATTCAATGAAAGCAGCAACTCCTGCGACAAACTTAGGTTGCATACGTTGTTACCAATCCACATCCATCCAGTCCTTAACTCTGACGTACTCATGGGCCATGTTAGACTGTATAACATATAAATTGTAGGTTATGGTGACTATATTGAGAAATATAAGAACGGGATAGTTACTGACAAAGGAGAAAATCCGTGTATATGCTTTGTGTGTGCGTTTGTCGTTGAAAAGAATAAATTATCGCACGTGTGTTAACCGATAGACGGGGACTAAGTGACGCTTTTAGTTTCATATATGAGTATCGATGAGAATATGAAGGTTTCATATTATCATCGAGTATCATATATTGGTTTTAACTTGAACTTCTCGAATCACTCTCTAATGATGCGTTTGTTGTGTATTCTTGTTGTATGTGTGTGTTCCGGCTGTCGGGAGGTAAGGCTTCTATCCCATTAAGAATGTATAGAGCGAACACCCATCGCTTGTGCTTTCAACCGTTTCGAGTAAATTTCGGCAGCACCTCCCCGCTGTTCTCCGAGTACACTGTAATAGAATAGATAATCATTTCAAAGCTGTGAAACAACGTTGAAATGAACATCTAATCTATCTTTGTACACGGAGAACCAGTGGAAAGGTACCGACGAAATATCTCGAAATAGATGAAAGCACAAGTGAATGAAGGTGTTTGCTTTATACATTCTTAACTTGTCCACACGGGACAAATCTATCGGTTACCATACGATTGAATTTTCTCGTCGCATAGACTATACGGCTGTTATTAGTATCGAGCTATATCGTCCAATATTTAACAACTTTCGTATAGTTCTATGTCACGACGAACATCGCACGTATGTTAACCGATAGACGGGGACTAAGTGGCGCTTTTAGTTTCATATATGAGTATCGATGAGAATATGAAGGTTTCATATTATCATCGAGTATCATATATTGGTTTTAACTTGAACATTTCGAATCACTCTCTAATGATGCGTTTGTTGTGTATTCTTGTTGTAAGTGTGTGTTCTAGCTGTCGGGGGTAAGGCTTCTATCCCATTAAGAATGTATAGAGCGAACACCCATCACTTGTGCTTTCAACCGTTTCGAGTAAATTTCGGCAGCACCTCCCCGCTGTTTTCCAAGTACACTGTAATAGAATAGATAATCATTTCAAAGATGTGAAACAACGTTGAAATGAACATCTAATCTATCTTTGTACACGGAGAACCAGTGGAAAGGTACCGACGAAATATCTCGAAATGGATGAAAACACAAGTGAATGAAGGTGTTTGCTTTATACATTCTTAACTTGTCCACACGGGACAAATTTATCGGTTACCATACGATTGAATTTTCTCGTCGCATAAACTATACGACGGTTGTTAGTATCGAGCTGTATCGTCCGATATTTAACAACCTTCGTATAGTTCTATGTCACGACGAACATCGCACGTATGTTAACCGATAGACGGGAACTAAGTGGCGCTTTTAGTTTCATATATGAGTATCGATGAGAATATGAAGGTTTCATATTACCATCGAGTATCATATATTGGTTTTAACTTGAACATCTCGAATCACTCTCTAATGATGCGTTTGTTGTGTATTCTTGTTGTATGTGTGTGTTCCGGCTATCGGGGGTAAAGCTTCTATCCCATTAAGAATGTATAGAGCGAATACCCATCACTTGTGCTTTCAACCGTTTCGAGTAAATTTAGGCAGCACCTCCCCGCTGTTCTCCGAGTACACTGTAATAGAAAAGATAATCATTTCAAAGCTGTGAAACAACGTTGAAATGAACATCTAATCTATCTTTGTACAAGGAGAACCAGCGGAAAGGTGTCGACGAAATATCTCGAAACGGATGAAAACACAAGTGAATGAAGGTGTTTGCTTTATACATTCTTAACTTGTCTACATGGGACAAATCTATCGGTTACCATACGATTGAATTTTCTTGTCGCATAGACTATACGACGGTTGTTAGTATCGAGATATATCGTCCGATATTTAACAACCTTCGTATAGTTCTATGTCATGACGAACATCGCACGTATGTTAACCGATAGACGAGGGCTAAGTGGCGCTTTTAGTTTCATATATGAGTATCGATGAGAATATGAAGATTTCATATTATCATCAAGTATCATATATTGGTTTTAACTTGAACATCTCGAACCACTCTTTAATGATGCGTTTGTTGTGCATTCGTGTTGTATGTGTAACATGATTTTAAACCATTGAGATCAAGATTGATAGAACTGATCATCCTACATTGCAATGGCATTCATTTACCAAAAACTATTATTGCATTGGCATTCATCTATAACAATCAACAATTAAAACTACAAATGTAGGATACTGATATCATAAAGCGTTATACGCAACATATGAATTCATATGACTGAAACATGCATCAAAAAACATGTTCATCCAAAAGAAAGGCCACTGTCAACAAATATAGACAAAGGATTATTATATTAACTATGAAACATATTAGAAAAAAGATAGAAGTTAAAGATGTTAATAACATGATGATAATCAAAGCAGTTGCGTACAAATGCTAAAACCAAATATGTGACACGATATTCTTGTAAAGATAGACATGTATTAAAAGAGGAGACGCCCAAGTAAAATCCATAACTAAATCCCTATCTTGCCCTTCCTTTTCTTCAAATCAGAAATGTGTCTTTTTTTTGCAATTATATATAGCTAAAACAAAGAAGGTCCTACAATTCTAAGCATTTCCAATTACAATGGCCCATCCTTAAAATCCATAATCTTATGAGCATCTTATGCAATTAGCAAACATATTCAACCAAACATACCCAACGGCTAAAAGTTCCACAAAACAGTCTTCGTTTCCAAGAAAATTTGAGAATGACAAATAAAATTATTAATTAAACTGGGCTTTACCCACATTATTAGTCCAGTTTCCAACACCTTCTCAAACTAGACACATTTTCCTCTTATGATCATCATCAACATTTCAATTAACGAGCTTAATGCTAATTAGAATGGAAATTAACTTAGACCCTGAAATCCAAAACCCTAACCCCAACCCAAACCCTAACCCCAACCCCAACCCCAACAGCAACCCCCTGCCGAACCCCAACCCCAACCGCAGCCCCAACCCCAGCCCTAACGCTAACCGCAGCCCGAGCCCGAGCCCCAACCCCAGCCCCAGCCCCAGCTGCAGCCCTAGCCCCAGCCCCAGCCCCAGCCCGCAGCCCCAGCCCCAGCCCCAGCCCCAATCAAGAAGTGCTTAGGGACACACAACCCCAACCCTAACCCTAACCCCAACCCCAACCGCTACCCCCTGCCGAACCCCAACCCCAACCGCAATAGCAGCCCCCCAGCCCTGCCCGTAACCCTAACGCTAACCACAACCGATGCCTACCCAAACCATGAACCATAGACCTAAAATAATCAAAAATTTGTTTAATTGAAGATTTCCTAACCTGTGAAGGCGGTGGCGACGACGAATCGGTGGCGACGATGAACGGAGATGAGGAAGAAGCAGGCGGTGGCGACGACGAATGGAGATGAGGAAGAAGCAGGTGGTGGCGACGACGAATCGGCCGGCACTGGCGACGACGAATCGGCCGGCACTGGCGACGACGAGATCGGCGATCGGCGGGAACGAAGGTTTGGGGATTTGGGTTCGTGCGCAAGTGATGAGAGAATAAGAGATAATCAGTGTAGGGATCGATCACTTAAATCTCTATTTAGATGCCCCTACGGATAAGCCCGTAGGTTCTTGGTTTGCGGCTCCGTTGGGGAAAACAACAATTTAAGATTTAATAATTTTTAAATAAATATGTAAGGACCGTAGGGGCAACCGTTTGGCCCTACGGATTAATCCGTAGGGCCAAACTAAATCTGCCCCTACGGATGTTGTTATCCGTAGGGGCAACCCTCTATTTTAGTGGTGCGGTTGGACATATTAAGAATTTGAGTGGTGAGAGTGAGTTGTACACCCTTCCAAATCAAACATATCCATCCCCAATTGAATCCCACAACTCCGGTTTTGAATGTCTATCGAGTGTCCCACGTGATTCATCAATTGAAAATAAAATGAGTAATGAGTTGTGCGACTTTGTAGTGTTTGATTTTCCCAATTGTGAAGGGTCTCTTTCGAGTGAAACCATCACCAATCCACCTCTACACCTCCACTCTAGAACCTGAATTGATCAATACCCATGCTTTTGATGAGGTGTCTAAAAAAATTGATTTTCACTTGATTGAGAATATCGACGCTGGGAATATTTCGGATGATGAACCCACAGATTTGGATGAGTTTTTCTTTCCAATTCATCATCCCGAGTCATTAAATGTTTTTCCTGAACTTCATATGCGTTTTGATTTTGATGAGAATTGCATGGATAAGCTAAATTTTGAGGAGAGTATTGAGGATAGTATTGAGGATGAACCGGTTTTTCTTGATGAGTCGGATTTTCCAATTCATTATGTCCCTTCCACTGACTGTGTACACCCTCCTGAACCTTTACATGCTACCCTTCCTAAATCACTCCCCTTCATCCTTCCCATCGTTCCGACCGCACAAGAAACCGTTACACTTTCATTTTCAATGTCTGGTTTACTAAGTTCAACGTACCCATGTTTTCTCACGAATCTTGAGGGATTTGATCTCATTTCTCAGTGGGTTGATAGATTAGCACAATCACTTTTTACACATCGGTCATTACAAATTGAGCTAATTTATACACTCAATTTCCACCCTTAAGTTCGTATTCAACTTCTTTCTCCCACTTTCTCTGGTTCTTCTTCTAATCTTCCTTTAATGATAGCGAGTGTTAATGAATCACAATCCGATATCTTGAGTCCGATAATTCCAGAAAGCCACCTTGATTTGGATACTTTTGAAAATAAGGTTGATGAGTTTTTCGAGTCGCCTACCTCTATAATTTTTGACAAATCAAGCGTGTTGAATTCTGGCGCGACACTTATTGACAATGAAACGTTCAATCGGACCATCGATGGAAGTTTTGAAGATATTTTCGCCGACGAACTTGCATTTCTAAACGACACGGATTTTGTGATTAATCAACCTTCACCTGAAGAAGTCGAACCACCACCATTTCTTTTTCCCTTCCGCCATTCTTCTCCTCACCCGAGACCGTATACTGCTTTTGTCTCCACACGGTCTCATGTGTTTCTCCTTTCTTTTCCCTATACACCATTCTTTCACCAACCACACCATTATAACGATAAAATTTTTGAATGGTTGGTGCTAACTTTTGGCCTGTGTAAGGCCTTGTATAGCTTGACATTGTGTTTTTCTCCACCCAACTCTGAACGTTAACGCTTAAACAGTGGAAACACTGTTTCACTTAAGTTTGGGGGGACCTTCTTGTGTATATATATTTTGTTTTCTTTTTCTGTTAATAATAAAATTAAAAAAATTAATAATAAACAGGGGAGCGCCGACAATTTTGACCTTCTCGGTGTAGCCTGACAGTGAGGACACTGTCAAGTTTATGTTTGGGGGTGTGCTCGGTAAGCTTTCTTCCTTCGCATTCATGTGTATATTTTTTCATTTGTATACTTATTAAAACCCATAAAAATCAAAAATTTTAAAAAAAATTTTGAAAATTTCAATTTTGGCCATTTTTGACTTAACTTCAACATGACGGTTGAATAGTAGGAAAAAGCTAGATCCTAAACTTGGTAAATTAAAAACCCTAAAAATAACCTTTCTTAAAATTTAACTACAGAAAATATATGTCCTTGTAGTTTATTTAGAAATAGGCAAATTTTGAGTTCAGTTCTTGGGCTAAATCAAAATAAGGGAAGAGTATTGAATTTTTATTTAAAGTTTAAGTCTGAAAAATAATTTTGAACTTTAAGTTTAAATTCTGAAAATATATACCTTACAATTAGCACATACATGCACCTTGAAACTTGGAATAATAGACGAGACCTTGAACTGCTCTTGTCTAAAATCCTTAGTATGAGAAAAAAATTAAATAAAAGTATAAGTGTGAATAAAGAGATATAAAAAAATGAACATTGGTTTTGTAATTACTTAAGGCTGCGTATAATAAAAAATATATAGCGAGGGTGCTTTATCACCTAGTGCCTTAGACCAACTGGTTTGGGAGTCACTGCCAAACCCTTAGGTATTACAAGACAAGGAATTACGCCTAATTGCACGAACACATTTTGTAATCGGTCGTTAGTACCTCAAGAAATATTAACGGTCGCATGAAGAATGTGTAAGCAATTTTTCTAAAATTCACCAACTAAAATTACTTTGGACATTGGACAAGAGTATGATAGCTTGAATTGAATTTCCAAGTATAGGGGTGATATATACACACACGTAGGGGTATATAATTGGGGTTTGGATGAGAGATAGGAATGAAAGATATGGCTTATACTTTCAGTAGAAATGATAAAAATTCCTAAGTTGAGATGGAACCTTAGAAAGAAAATTCAAAAAATGCTGAAATCTTAATAAATTTACAGAACATATACGATCTTAAGGTAAATGATAAGTAAGTGTGAAAAATACGGATTGATGATTTCTAAGTTGAAGATAGTAGAATTTCTTGCTATAATACTGAATTGAAGAATGAAAATCAAAAGGCCAAATTGATCGGATTTTGTAGGTTGTATCCGCTGAAAACCCTCAGGAGACAACACTCCTCCTATTAGGGACACCTAGAGGTTTAACGACTTGTTGCACGAGCTCAGTGAAATCGCGTTCCCTGCGAAAGTGAGGTTAGAATTTTGTTGAGAATAAAATTAGCTTTGCTCGGGACGAGCAAAAGATAAGTTTGGGGGTATTTGTTCATATCAGAATTTTGCATTATTATATCGCCAATTCTTAATCATATTACAAATAAATAGGTGCTTTTGATCCATGTCTGCTAAATAGTTGCAGGTTACAGGTTTTCAGACCATTACAGTGAAATGCTTTGAAAAGACGCTACAAATGTGAGACTACGACCAACAATAGATGAATCCGTATGATACTGCCTACCAGTTCAAAGAACAAATGAAAATCAGAAAACAGTTCAAATGCACAAGACACAAGGGCGGCATAAGATTCAAGACTTCAAAGCGAAGCTCACGGTAAAAGTCCACATAATTCTGCACTGTTGGAAATCTGGAAGAAAGTAGAAAAGATTCTGAAAAACCAAGTAAATAAAACAGAAGAAAAAGGCAACATGAAGCAACCCTGAAGAAATGAGCCAGAGATTTCACCATATGGCCACGGATCCGTGGCCAAACATGGCATTCCGCCACAATTCCACGGCCGTGCAGTGCACGTGTCGGTGCAAATTGTCGGTGGTGTCGGTGCTTTGACCCAGCTTCCTTGGGTAGTATTGTAAATTTAGATGTGGATCAGATGTAAAACCTAGGGTTTTTCCTATCTATAAATAGGAGGGCTCAAAGCCAAATAAAGTGTGCCTCTTTTGGCTGCTTCTTTAGAGATACCTCTTTTTAATTTCTAGATAAAATTTTAATTCCTTTGTAATCGTCAAGAGTGCATCAATAAAGTAAGACTTTTTATCTGAATTTAATTCTTGCATTTTTATCTGCTCTTTTAATATCTGCTATTTTTATTTGCAACTTAGATAGTTTTTATCTCTAAAACATAAAAATGAATTTCATTGTTAATACCCTAATGAGTGAGTAATTCCTCACTTGTTAGGGTTAGGATCCGGAAAGTTTGAGAGAAGAAAATCTCTCTCACTCCTTTCATTGCACGTATAAATTAATTAATTAGGACTCTATTTAAATTAACCACACACTGCTCACTACGGCACCCTATCCTACGAGATAGCGGTGATTCCCTAGTTAAGACCGGTTGTGGTTGATTTACATAGAGGTTAGGGCTAAGAGTTAAGAAAGGACGGACAAGGACCAAAAGGAAGAAACTACGTTTATTCCTAGTCGTACTAATCTCTTTTGTTGACTATTACCCTAACACCTATGTTCTTAACTAGGGCAAAGGAAGCAGTGGGTAGAATTCCTTTTCCAAACTAACCTAATCCTAACCCTAGCAAGCGTTTTATCAACTTATTCCCATTCATAGATCTTAAAATAAAACCACCATTTTTTTGGACTTAACTCGTAGAACATAAAGAAAAGGAATCCATCTCCCTATTGACCGATCCGTACTCAACCGGCTAGCTAACAATCTACACCATTATTGATTGCGGTAATTCTTAAACCTTGATTTCAAAAAGCACACGGAAACATCAACCAATCAAGGTGTCCCTTCTAGAAGCTCATTCTTGTGAAATTACAAGAATGCCCTCACCGCATATACATACCTGTATCCGTATTCCAAAAAATACGGATACATAGAGACTAGTATAATCCAATAGTATAATACTAGGATCCGTCTTAAAACCAAAGCCCACTAGTATTATCCATCCGAATATCATTTGTGTAGCCAGTACAAGTATGCGATCGAAACCTTGTCGTAAAACCATACGGCCTCTATATCGTCTCGCCTGATCCAGGGAAACCCTCTGTGTGGGACTTTAAAGACTCAACAGTACGCTGGAAGTGGATTTAACCACAAGCCCATCAGCGGCACTAGCTGTACGTAACGGCAACCTAGGTACATGTCGAAAAGGAGGCCGACGAGCGAACTCATCCGAAACCCCTACTGAGCCTATCCGTGACAATCTCCGTGCAGTCCGGTCTATTAGTCTGAGAGCATCGCATGTAACGTCTAGGAGGGTGGAAAACGTCAGACCCCTAATAACCAAACAAGTCGTGTCGATGTGGCTCAAGACCGTCCGAGAATCTACTGGTCCGACCACCAGTAATTCTCAATCAACCATGGCTAAGGACTTATGGTAATGACCAACCGATCACAACGCGATATCGACTCCCTATAGCAGGAGATACGAATCCCCAACAGTCGCTTACTGCCTCCATGTGGCCCGGGACTGTACCCAACTAAAACCTGTTTGCACGTCTCCTTTGAGCCATGGTAGGGTAGTAATCAAAGCAAAGTGGGAACTCACACGAGACAAATGACGACCTCAGGTCGACAGACTATCTGCACTCATGTCACCAGAGAACTACTATCTGACGCTAAGTATAACACCAACTAGTCAGTTCCCGGCGAGTCCTGTCCGGTGTACTCACACCTAGTGAGCACCTGTATACAATATTAGGTGCATCTCACCAATGGTTGCGGGACCAATCAATCGTCCCTCGTCAGGGTCTAGAAATGTATACACTAGTATACTCTGGAGTAACGATGCCCAGTCTCAATACTCCTACGACTAGGGACGCTTTCAAGGATGTACCTTTTCACTACCTAGCTCCCACAAGTATGATCGCCATCACAATGCAGGTAGTCAGGCAAAGATCCTACGGGCTTTATCAACATGTATATAAGATATGGAATACAAAGTAAAACACATCACATGTTAAGATAAAGACAAACCAAATAGCATACTATCATATCAAGAAAGATTGTCATGTACATATATATCCCTAGCATCTTGTACAACGAAGGTCTCTTGGACATACATATCCAACAAATATAAGATCTAGCAATGGCAAAGGCTCAGAGTTAGATTCTCAAAATTCAGATATTTATAGGATCTCCACATGCCAACACCAGAGAGCAAAAAAAATATAAAGAACTGATCCCACTATTGCGCTGCGGTTGGGCGGCCAAACACATAGATTCGCGGCGGATCCGCGGCCTCTTTGCGGCCGTAGGATTAGAGATTTGGTGTGTGAGATCGTATCAGCATATCCTAACATTTGGTAACTAGGGTTTCTAGATTATGTGACTATTTAAGGGACCGAGAGCTACACATTGAAGATTATCAATCCGAAGTGATCAAGAGGTCCAAAGCGATCTACGCATCCAAGTGATCATCAGCTAGTCATCTACCTCCAATAAGAGAGAGAGAGAGAGAGAGAGAGAGAGAGAGAGAGAAAGAGAAAACTAGGGTTCTTTGTAATCCATTTTGTACGGAGAGTTAAATGCAATAGTTGATTAATAAAGGTAGTCTTTTTATTAGTTTTTTTGCATTTACTTTCTGCATTTTATTTTTGCATCTTAATCATGTTTTCTTCTTCATCCTTTCTTTTATCTCAAACCACGAGCGAGTAATTCCTAGCTTGCTAGGGTTCGTAGGCTAGGGTAGATCAATGGATGATAAAATCATTTAACTCTTTTTATACATTTTAAAGTCTATAAACTTTAGCAAAACAAATGTTAACATCCTAATCGGGCGAGCTACCAATCTATTGCTAGCCACGACCACGATTCGAGATCTATTTAACACTTGTTTTGGTAAAGGCTAGACATGTATAGAGATCAATGCAAGGACAAGGGTTAAGAGTGGGGAACCCCTAGTTTCTTCCAAAAGAACCCTAATCCACATTCATCACTATCGATCTAGTTTTATACTATTAAAAGATAAAATGAGGCATTTTTAATCAGTTATCCATTACTATTAAGTCATATAAACCTTACAAGCCTCTTCTTTATAAAATCTTACATCCGTATTAAAATATATCAATAAACAACCAATCAACCAATCATTCATCAACTCGTCTAAAGTAAGATAAAGGTTCACGTTTCCCTGCGGACGACCCGTACTCATCGCGGCTAGCTACTAGCGACACCGTCTTAATTGTGGTTACTTTTACCAACAAACACACTTTTTCAGCAAACACATTAATCAAATGGCGCCGTTGCCGGGGAAACGGCTATAATTCTTTTCTTGTTATTCGGGTTGATTTCTTATAAAATCTGATAGCCAAAAAAGTAAAAAAACCGCATCTTGTGTATTTAACGATTATTGTGCGAGTTTTGCAAGGGAATGTGGAATAACTGGAGCAAGGAAATAGAGATTCAGAGACTATCAAATTGAACCAGAGGAGTATAAGAGGGCCCTGAAGAAAAATTAGCAAAAGATCCCTCAAGACGGAGGCGGAACAGCGGCGGAAGTGGTAGTTTTGCGGTGGAACCGCGGCGGTTTGGTGGAGTTGGGCCCCCAAAATTCTCAAGTAATTTCCCAATATCCTTCTCTCTCCTCTAAGCTCCAATAATCTGATCTTTCCTGCATGATTCTTTGCAAACATCGCCGCTAAAAATCATTTTGCGTGTTTTCGATTCTGGTTTATTTTGCATATCTAAACGGATTTTAAGGGGCAATAAACCTAAATTCAGATGGTGGGGATTTCATTACCCTTCCTAAACCCCACAAATAAAAAATTTGCATACGCATCACCCTACATTAAAAAAAATATCTAGACCAAGCCCCAAGGACTGTCGCACTCAATTAGGACAGAAAAAGGTCGATGGGTAATCTATTACTTATCCGCATTTCTCTTGTGGTGTCGTGGCAAGTGTGACTGAGGAAAGCGGTTACTTAATTAGGCCCTCTATTTCGGTGATTCGTATAGCGGATACCTCCCACTTACCTGGCCACAAGAGTGATAAAGAGGTCGTAGATGATTGATCCTACGATTTGTCCTTTGGACCTCTAGGAGCGGTCGAGTGACATGACCTGGGAGCCCCTAATTCTAGGGATTGATTGTGCATTTTGTGATTTGTTGAGTCAAGCCTCTCGTCCCTCTTTCAAAGACAAACAATTTCCAAAATCCAAAATGAGCTTAAATCATTTCACCCTCTTTTCTTATAATGGGTAACCCAAACAGACGAACTCTTGCCGAGTTTTGCTATCTAGAACCAGATATATCTTGTTTTCGTAACTGCTTAGGTACAAAATCTGACTCTACCATGACTTTAAGAGATAGGATAGAGCAAGCGGAAAAGAACAGTTGGATACCTCACTCAAGGTCCTATCAACTACATCAAAATTCCACATCTTTTTATGTTGATAATCTATTTAAGGCGAGTGAGGGAACTTCGAAACCCATGTCCATCGCTGAGCATATTGCGAAGGCTGAAAGCCAAAGTTTCAATTCATTCACTAATCCAAAACCGTTAGAAAAACAAACACCATCATTTCCATATGAAAATATTGATACTCATTTTGAGGCGAATATGACATTTTTTACACCCATGACCATTGTTGAACAAATAGCAATTGCCAGTCGCCAACTAGCTAACCAATCTAAATATTCTTCATATCCCAATGTTGATCCTAATCCTGGTTATGAAACTTGGGTTCACCTTTCTAATTCTTATCCACAGTACCAAACCTTCATACGCTCCCATGTTGACACTAATCTTGAGGCTAACCGGACAAATTAGAAACGCATGTCGATTGCGGAACATATTGAACTCACCCGTAGCCAACAAGTAAGGGCATCTCTTCTTAACATTTCTCTTCAAGCTAATGCGACAAATCATAAACGCATGTCAATTGCTGAACACGTTGAACTTGCCCGTAGCCAAAAGTTAGACACTTCCCAACCATACTCATCTTCTTCACCTTATCTAGACAGTGCTTCTAAAAATGAATTATAAAGTTCCACGTTTCAAAGAGAATCCTTCATTGAAACTTCTTCACAAGCCATGTCTAGTTTTGAAATAGAGTAGTGAAAAAGAACAAGAGATCCTTCAAAGTCAAACCAAAACCAATTCATTTGATCTCGACACCTTCCACCTGCACCCCAACCAAATATATTCGATGTTCAACCGCTTTATAGTCTAAGTGATGAGGTGCCCGAGAATAACATGTTTGACTTTGCTAATAGTGAGTGTGAAAGAGAGATTGACACCATTTCAAATCAAACCGATCCTTATTCGACTACATTTGATATTTCAAACCTTCTAACTCCATCAAGTGAACCAAGTGATTTATCTAATGATGATAGCATAATTGATGAATTCTTGAATACCTATTCATTTGATTTGACCGAAAGTGTTAGTGAGAGCGATGATGAGAATCTCGTTAAAGATGAACCTGTTATGTTGGATAAGTTGGATTCTCCTACCCATCATGTCCCTTCTACCGACTACGAACATCTTCCTGTACAATTAACCGATCCTATTCTTATCACCGACCTATCCGATAAGCAGAATAATATCCGGCCTTCATCTCCCATATCTGGTTCAACAATGCTCGACACCCAAATTTGTTCATCCATTTCATCACCCACTTTCTTTGGCTCTTCTAATCTTCATTCATCTCCACCGAGTTTTGATGAATCACACTCCGATATTTCGAGTTCTATGATTCTTAAAAGACCACTTGATTTAGACTGTTTTGAGGAGGAGGGAAACAATCATTTTGAATCTCCTACCTCTATAATTTCTGATGAATCGAGTGTTTTGAATCTTGGTGCGCAAAAGACTAACCATGGAACTTTCAACCGTCCTCGTGAATCTGCATATTCCATCAATATATATATTGATGAAATTATTACTCGGACCATTGATGAAAGTTTTGAAGACATTTTCAACGAAGAACTCGCATTGTTAAAAGACATGGATGTTTTGATGAATCAACCTCTATACGAAGAATATGAACCACCACCCTTTCTACTTATCAAGTACGTGAATTCGAATATTCCACCTACTCCTTATCTTTCATATTCTCGTTTTCGTTTACCATCACTGTTTCGTCTCTACCAACCGAGACGTAAACCCGATCGATTCCGCCTCTTATCTCCCCACTTTTTCACGTCTATGATCTTCTACCAACCATGCTGTTATATCGATAAAATATTTGAATGGTTGGTGTTGACTTTTGGTCTTTATAAATGCTTAATATTGTTTTACTCAAGTTTGGGGGAAGGGGGGAGAAAATATTTTGGCTCTTGAAAGAAAATAATTTTTTATAATATTGTGAGCCAAAAATAAGTTTGGGGGAGCTTTTCACTGTCATTAATTCGTATCCCCTTTACTAACTTTTCCTTCCAAGTCTACAGGTTTTCAAGCTTAATAGATGACATCAGTGAAGACACTGCTACAAATAGGTTTGGGGGAGGTTTGTGCTCATGATTTTTGCATTATAGTAAATAATAGCACAAAAAAATTTAAAATTTTCTTGGAAATGAAAGTTAGAAAGTGAAAAATACATATGATAGAAAGGAAAAATTTAAGAAAAGCAAGAAAATTAGATGTTTATAACGAAGCTAGTAATAGGTAGTCATGAGCAGTTGTCCCAAGAGTTAGTAAGATAAAGGAAATCACTAATCTGAGGGTAGAAATAAGTATGAAAAATAGTCGCTATTCTTGAGTCCAAACATCTGAACGCTGATACCCTAGTATACGCACTTGCATACATCTTGAAACTTGGGATAGTAGAGAATACCTTAAAATGCTCTTGTCTAAAAGCCTTAGTATGAAGAGAGAAAAATATACAAACAAAAATATAAATGACATAAAAATGGTGAAGAAAAATGAACATTGATTTTATAATTACTTAAGGCAGTATAAAAAAATATAGCGAGTATGCCTTATCACCTAGTGCCTTAGACCAACTGGTTTGGGAGTCACTGCTAAACCTTAGTTGTTACAAGACTAGGATATTGCTAATTACTCCTTAATGAGAGAGCACATTTGGTAATCGGTCGGTTAGTACCTTAAGAAGTATTAACAGTCGCATGAAGATTGTGTGAGCAATTCCAACTGAAAATATTTACCGACTAAAAAGTATTAAGGACGATGGAAAAGAGTATGATAGCTTGAATTGAATTTTCTAAGTGTAGCGATATCTTTTACACACACGTAGGGGTATATGATCGATGTTTGGAAGAAAGGTAGAGAGGAAGACTAAAGGCGATATTTTATTGAGGGGTGATGTGATTTCTGACATCTTTTCATGACTATTAAGATAGGGCTCATGGCTACTAAAAAGCTAGTGTAGTTTGAAACTTTTATTTTCAAGTTCTTTCTTTTATATGTTCTTTATCATTGTATGTAACTTTCATCATCTATCATTTATTATGGGATTTTGTGGGTGTAATCCGCTGAAAACCCTCAGGAGACAACACTCCACCTACTAGGGACACCTAGAGGTTTAAAGGCTTGTTGCGCGTGCTCAGTGCAATCGTGTTGCCTACGAAATTGTGCTAGATTTTTCTTTTTCTTTTTCTTCTTCTCTTTAATAACTAGTTTTCTCGGGACGATCAAAATTAAGTTTGGGGGTATTTGATTAGTCTAAAATATTGCACATTTAAATGAACATTTTCCCTATTATTGTTAGGTACTAAAAGGTGTTTACTGTAATTATAGAATATATGAGGGTTTATTTGTAAAAAGTTTATTATCATATGTTTCTACATTATAATTAACATAATGAGGGAAAATTCATGCATATAATATTTATATGAAATATTGTAATTAAAATATGCATATCATATCAAATATTTCTAATCAATATTCTTAACATATAATATCATATAAAATGGTTATGATAATATCTCAAAAATACCAACAATTTGATTTGAGATATTGTGCAGATTTGCTCGGGTCTGAAATCTAAGAGATCCGGGATAAATCAAGATGTCAAAATCAGATCTGCCGAAATATTGAGGGAAAATATAAGATCTAGCAACTGCAGAGACTCAGAGTTAGATTCTCAAAATTCAGATATTTATAGGATCTCCACATGCCAACACCAGAGAGCAGAAAAAATCTCAAGACCTGATCCTACTATTGCGCCGCGGTTGGGCGGCCAAACACATAGATTCGCGGCGAATCCGTGGCCCCTTTGTGGCCGTAAGATTTAAGATTTGGTGTGTGAGATCGTGTCAGCATATCCTAACATCTGGCAACTAGGGTTTCTAGCTTCTGTGACTATTTACGGGACTGAAAGCTACACTTTGAAGATCATCAATCCGAAGTGATCAAGAGGTCTAAAGCGATCCACGCATCCAGGTGATCATCAGCTAGTCATCTACCTTCAACAAGAGAGAGAGCGAGAGCAAAAACTAGGGTTCTTTGTAATCTACTTTGTACGGAGAGTTGTATGCAATAGTTGATTAATAAAGGTTGTCTTTTTATTAGTCTTTTCGCATTTACTTTCTGCATTTTATTTCTGCATATTAATCATGTTTTCTTCTTCATCCTTTCTTCTATCTCAAATCATGAGCGAATAATTCCTAGCTTGCTAGGGTTCGTAGGCTAAGGTAGATCAATGGATGATAAAATCATTTAACTCTTTTTATACATTTTAAAGTCTATAAACTTTAGCAAAACAAATGTTAACATCCTAATCGGGCGAGCTACCAATCTATTGCTAGTCACGACCACGATTCGAGATCTGTTTAACACTTGTTTTGGTAAAGGCTAGACATGAATAGAGATCAATGCAAGGACAAGGGTTAACAGTGGGGAAACCCTAGTTTCTTCCAAAAGAACTCTAATCCACATTCATCACCATCGATCTAATTTTAAACTATTAAAAGATAAAATGAGGTATTTTTAATTAGTCATCCATTACTACTAAGTCATATGAACCCTACAAGCATCTTCTTTATAAAATCTTACATCCATATTAAAATAGATCTACAAACAACCAATCAACCAATTTTTCATCAACTCGTCTAAAGCAAGATAAATGTTCATGTTTCTCTGCAGACGACCCGTACTAATCGCGACTAGCTACTAGCGACACCGTCTTGATTGCAGTTACTTTTATGACCAAATACACTTTTTCAGCAAACACATTAATCAGCGAATTATTCGATCAACTCAGTGGGGCGAGGGAATTCTCGAAGCTGGATTTGCGATCCGGATATCATCAAGTTCGAGTAAAATCAGAAGATATTTGCAAGACAGCGTTCCGAACTCGATATGGGCATTACGAGTACTTAGTGATGCCATTCGGTGTCACGAACGCGCCGGCAATATTCATGGGCTTGATGAACCAAATCTTTTATCCGTATTTGGACCAGATTATAGTAGTGTTTATCGATGATATTCTGGTCTATTCAAGAAGCCAAGAAGAGCATGCAGAACACTTGAAGATCGCACTGCAAACGTTGAGGCAAGAAAGGTTATATATGAAGATGAGCAAGCGCGAGTTTTGGCTCGAAGAAGTGAAGTTTTTGGGTCATGTCATATCCGGAGATGGAATTACTGTTGATCCTGAAAAGATTGTAGCAGTTCATGATTGGCCGATTTCGAAGAATGTAGCGGAGATCATAAGTTTTCTTGGACTTGCCGGATATTAATGAAGATTCATAGAGAATTTCGCTCGAATAGTTGAACCATTGACCAAGCTAACATGAAAGAAGGTACCGCTCATATGGGCAGATAAGCGTGCGTCAGCTTTTGAAGCGTTAAAGCAAAGATTGACCACCGCTCCTATCTTAACAATGCCAGAAAGTTCCGGAGGGTTGGTTATTCATAGCGACGCATCTGGGAAAGCCTTGGGATGTGTTCTAATGCAGCATGGGAAGGTTATGGCCTACGCATCGAGACAATTGAAGACACATGAGAAGAATTACCCAACTCATGATTTGAAGCTAACGGCAGTGATTTTCGCTTTGAAAATTTGGAGACACTACTTATTGGACGAAAGGGTAGAAATATTTACCGATCACAAAAGCCTAAAGTATATGTTCACGCAGAAAGGGCTCAACATGAGGTAGCACAGATGGTTAGAGCAGATGGCTGAGTATGATCTTGATCTAAAATACTATCCGGAGAAAGTTAATGTAGTGCCGGATGCGCTAAGTCGGTTGCCAGCAATACGGATGTTGACTGCACAGAAGGAGCTTATAGATGATTTTCAGAGATTCGAATTGGAGATTGTACTACTGAATTCTTCGGAACAGTTGATGCAGCTGCAAGTACAGTCATCCTTAATTGATAATATTAAAGCAACGCAGTCATACGATCCAAGATTGCAGAAGTTTTGAGAACAAGTTGAAGCGGGACTTCAAACGGACCTGTTGATTCATGAAGATGGTTCGTTACGATATGGGAGCCGTTTATGTGTGTCGAAAGAAGATATTCGTGAAGAAGTTTGAAGGAGCCACATAGTTCTGCATATGCCGTATATCCAGGAGGCTCGAAGATGTACCGGGATGTACGACATCATTTTTGGTGGGAAGGCATGAAAAGGGAGATTGCTCGCTATGTAGCAAAGTGCTTTGTGTGTCAGCAAGTCAAGGCTGAACATCAAAGGGTAGCCGGTTTATTGCAACCACTTCCGATTCCTCAGAGGAAGTGGGAACATATAACCATGGATTTTGTGACAGCACTACCACGGAGTCCAAAGGGCAATAATGCAGTTTGGGTGATTGTTGATCGATTGACCAAGGCAGCTCATTTCATACCATTTCGAGTTGGTCAGTCGATGGAAGCGTTAGCAGAGCGGTACATGCAAAAGATTGTGAGATTGCATGGAGTACCTGTGAGCATCGTTTCCGATAGTGATACCCAATTTTTGTCGCATTTTTAGAGGAGTTTACAGGATAGTTTAGGGACTCGATTAAAGTTTAGCACCGTTTATCATCCTCAGACAGATGGTCAGTCAGAAAGAACGATCCAAACTCTTGAATTTATGTTGAGAGCTTGCATGTTGGACTTCAAGGGTTCCTGTCACGCCCCGCGTCCCGGTGTACGGGTAAGGAGACGCGATAAGGCCCGCTACATATTTACTCAGAAGTAAACACACTAAGAGTAACTAAGGAATAAAATGTAAATATACACAAGAAAAAAAATGACAAGAGATGTAACTGAACAACAACTTTTATTTATTTAAACATTTCTTTACAATACAACTGGAAATGTAAATACAATGATGAAAGCAATGCCTAAACAATGGCATGAACATAAAAGTAAAGTATATAGAAGGGTCTAGAGCTCGAGGTCCTCACTGAACTGATCCAAGTCTCCTGAACTGGGCTCGATCTCCAATGGGTCGGATCCACCTGACAACATTCAAAAGAAAGAAGAGAGAAGGAATGTCGTCAGCGAACAATTGCTCGGTAAGTCCCAAAGAAAGGTAGAAATTGAATAGACGGAAATAATATAACTGTATGCTATTTGATTGTTATATTAACTAAAATAATGTCGTCAGCGAACAATATGCCAGTGTTTATGAAAGGAGTCCAACTTTTCCGTGGACTAAGGTATACGGAGCACAAGGAACTGTTAAGCCACGGAACAACAGCAATGGATATTCAGGTTAGGTATATTAAAGTGACCGTCTCGTGCCACTTCTAACACATTATGTACCAGTCTACCCCGTTAAAACCCCGTAATGTATTTTGTATTGATTTGTATTGTATTGTTAAATAGATGTGCGACTTGCCGAAACCATGATATCATGTAAACGGAATGGATATAAATGGATAGTCATGTAATCAGAGTATATCCATGGTTCGGTTAAGTCGGGTCATGTTGATATAGATTGAATTCTGGTATAACTGGATTCATATTGAATAGGAGTTAAACATGAATCATATTCAAGAATAGATTGATTGATTGATTTTAGATTAGACCGAGACTCTGTCTGAGTCAGACACTTTAAAATGAATTGAAGTCCTGAATTAGTTTTGATGTTATCGGTAACTGCTGCACATGGACGGCGGGATTTGTATCTTTTTCCAAGACAATTACCGTATTGATAACACCGTTTTTAGGTTGTCTGCATTAGATAGGCAAGCACCCATATTCTCTGGCTCCCTAAGGCTCAAGAGAACTGGTCCCGCTTTAACCTATGTTTACTAGGGTCCTTATTGTAAATTAATATAACTTGAGAGGGTTTTTTGAAAAAATAGTTTTGATATATTTTCAAAATACACCTCAAGTATTTAACTATCGTCTTTAGGGTTTTCATAATCGTAATTTTTATAAAATGAAATATTCTAGTGGATATAAATCTAACTTGAATAGTATATGATATTATAGTGTAATATTGGAATTGTATTGATTTGTATTGGTAGTTTTATGAAATTTGCGATTCCTTTGATTTAGAAAACATGGAATATATATATTGTATATTTAAAGTAGATATTTTGATAATATATATATATATATATTTATTTATTTATAAAAACAGAACTTATTTATTAAATAGAAATCACATTTTTCTTAAAAATTCCATCGAGATCGGATGCTCCGTGAAGAGGTCTGCATCTCGCTCTATTAGGCCCGAGGATGTGCGATAACCCACACCATCCCGATCGGGGTTCCCCAAGATGGGTTGTAGAGGCGCATTTGCAAGGAATTAAATAATACACTTTTAAAGAAAACGATTTTTTTAAAGTTCAAGGTATTTAAATGTAATTTCGTATTTTATCTCACAAACTAATGTTCCAAAAGCCATCGTGCTATGTAAAGAATGAATGTTGTAATGAGGCAGGTCATTACCTCGTGAGTTTTCTAAAGGTAATATGAGCAAAAAGATAAGGTAATGTCGTATGCAAACTTAAGGGTATTTTACTGTAAAAGTGAAATAGAATTTGTTTAACATAATATTTTGAATTGAAACTTTGTCCAATTGTTATTTAATGGTTACTAAACAATATATGAAAAGGTGATTAATTGTTGTTTAAGAAAAATTGAATTTTTAAAGAAAAGAGAATCGGAAGTCGGATTAACTCCGCTTCCGATGAGTTTTGAAAAGAGGCGTCTTTTTAATAGAGAGAGGAGAGGGAAGAGGGGACTTACAAGCATAGGGTTTAGAGGAGAGGTAAAGGAAAAGATTTACGGCCTTCGTGGAGTCGTTTCTGTTGGATATAGTGCCCTCAAAGTCAATTATTGGATCGCGGGCATGTGATTGCAATGATTGAGGGAGGACCTATACCGGTAGGACAGTCTTACTCGAGAGGTTTGTATACTATCTGGTTTGTCTTTATCATCGTGTACATGCTTTAGGTGACATTGTAGTTCACTATTACACGTTGATAGAGAATAGTATGCTACCATGGTTTGTCTTTATTATCGCGTACTGCTTTAGATGACCTTACAGGTCACTATTACACATTGATAGAGCCCTTAGGATTCTTACTTGACTGCCAGCAGTATGATGACGATCATATACGTGGGAGCTGAGGTCTCTAAGCACATCCTTAAAAGGTCCCTAGTCGTGGGATTTTTCGAAACAGGGCATAGATACTCCGGAGTAGACTAGTGTATACAGTCGAGACCCCGACGAGGGTCGGTGGTCGGTCTTACAAGCCATTGGTGTCAGTTGGTTCACCTAAGATGTATACAGGTGCTCATTGGGTTATAAGTACACCGGACAGGACTCGCCGGGAACAAGCTAGTTGGTATTATACCTGACGTCAGATAGCAGTTCCCTGGTGACATGTATACAGGTTAGTTCATCGACCTGAAATCATCATTTGTCTCGTGTGAGTTCCCACTGTGCTTTGATTACTATCCTACCACGGCTCAAAGGAGTCGTGCAAACAGGTTTTAGTTGGGTACAGTCCCGAGCCACATGGAGGCAGTGAGCGGATCGGCAGGGGTTTTGTCTCTCCCGGTATTAGGGGTGAGATTGCGCTGTGTCTAGGAGAGCCATTACACAAAGTCCTTGGCCAAGGCAGGAGATTTACTGGTAGGTATTCCAGTAGTATCTCAGGGTGTTCTGGGCTACACTCCGACACGACTTGTACTGCTTTTGGGGGTCTGACTTTTACCAACCCCCTAGGCCTGCCATGCGATGCTCATAGACGAACAGACTGGACTGTATGAATATTGTCACTTACAGGCTCAGTAGGGTGTCAGGATGAGTTCGCTCATCAACCTCCCTTTTGGTTAATACCTGGTAGCCCGTTACGTACAGCTAGTATCTCTGACGTGCTAGTGGTTAAATCCACAGCCAATGTATTGACGAGTCTTTAGAGTCCCCCCACACAGTTTTCAAGTTTCGGGCGAAACGTTGTAGAGTTCGTATGATATATGGCAGGGTCTGATCATATACGTGCAGTAGTGCACGGATCATGATCGGGCGGATCATACTACTGGGCTTTGGTTTAAGCCGGATCCTAGTATTAGATTTGTTGGATTACTTTAGTCTCATCGCATTCGCATTCAGTCGGAATGCGGATGCAGGTATGTATATACAGGTGAGGGGTACTCTTGTGATCCGTCATAAGTTTACTTTAGTAGATGCCATTCTCTTTTCATTGTTGCAAACATTTGGATTAATGTTTGCATAAGGAAATAATGAGCTCAAAATCATGATTAGGGGCATTAATTGTGACACATACTCAAGTGATGAGTCATGGTCTCTTTACTTGTGCATATGTCACATTGTTGATTGATTTGAGTGTAGAAATGAAGGGAGAGAGAGAAAGGGCAGCCATAACCTCATGGTTAGCTCTTGTATTTTCTAACACTCTCACTCTCATTTTAATCATCTCAACACAAAAGGAAAGGAAAGGAAAGCTTCTTCTTCTTCCTCCTCGTTCTTGAGCTCATTATCTTCTCACTAATGGCGTCAAATAAATCCTCAAGAGACAAAGTGATCACACACATTCTCTACATCGCCTTGGACACGTCGGCTAGCGAACTTCGTGTCTGAGTTGCTTCGGACGAAGCGGGAGCCCGTAAAAAGACTCAAAGATGTAGTGCTCTTTCCGATGAGGAGATCGAGACCGGAGATGCCGCGAGGAGGTTGGGATGGTGGCCAAAGACCGAAGGACACGGATCGTTCGGTATAGCTTTTCCAACCCTTCTCTATTTTGCTAGTTGTAGGTTAATGGTTCGATCTGGATTTAAAGTATACGATAGCGCCGGTTTTTAGTTTTGAAAAAGTTTTCGTTTTCGCATTTTGGCCTCGGACAGACGGCCGGGGCGCTACAGTAGACTTACAGTTTCGTCACCGGATTTGTCCCGAAACGTCGCCGGAACTTTGCCTTGAGCTAACTCCACTTGTACAACTTCTTGGACCTAGGAATTTTAGAGAGTTTTGGCAACGAAATTCTTAATGAGGAGGGTTATGATGTAGTGTGGTATTTATAGAGAAATTAGGGTTTTGAGGATTGAAGAATGAAATAAAAATAAGCAATAAAATTTGGATTGATGTCTCATTTTAATTTCTCTGTTAATGTGTAGGGAAATCAAACAGACTGAGGTTAATAGGGGAAGTCAAAGGGTGTTAGGGCAACAAAAAAAATTGAGCATTACCTAGGGGGCCCGGCGGCGCCGGCCCATTTGTATGGGTTGGGGTCTGGATGCTTGACACGTGTCCTCGGCTGCTTAATTATCATTTTCCACATGTTTTTTATAAGACTTTTCATTTTTACGTGCAGTGCACGTATAAACTTTTGGGCTTCTAAAAATTTTAAAAGAAAAATCAGCAAAAAATATATGTGGTTAGGGGGATTCGAACACAGGGGCTACGTCACAGCAGTGCAAGACTTTACCAATGAGCTACAAGTGCTTTCTTGCTGTTCAAAAGAAAATCAAATAGTTATAGCATACACAGGATTGCAAATACTCTATTTGCAAATTAACTTTTAAACAAACTCTCTGTACACTGAAACAGAGTTGTTACAGTTCATGGGAGGATCATTTGCACTTGGTAGAGTTTTCTTATAATAACAGTTTTCAGGCGACTATTCAGATGGCTCCATTCGAAGTATTATATGGTTGTAAGCGTCGTTCGCCCGTCTGTTGGGACGATATTGGAGAAAGAAGATTGTTGGGACCGGATCTTATTGCGCAAACAGTGGAGAAAATCAACGTGATCCGAAGTCATATGAAGGCGGCACAAGATCGACATAAAAGATAGGCCGATACAGTACGAAGACCTCTGGAGTTCGCAGTTGGTGATCTTGTATTCCTGAAGATATTACCGACCAGATGAGTGATTCGATTTGGCAGTCGAGGCAAGCTTAGTCCTCGATTCGTACGGTCTTTCGATATTATCGAGCGTGTTGGAGAAGTAGCTTATCGATTGGCGTTACCACCATCCTTGGCGAGTGTTCACGATGTGTTCCATGTATCTCAACTCCGCAAGTATGTTCAAGATGAGACGCACATCTTAGATCACTCGAAGCTGACAGTAAGGGAAGACTTGACATACGAAGAACGACCGATGGCAATTGTAGATCGAAGAGAAAATGTCATCATGCACAAGGTTATCCCTCTACTACTTGTTTTATAAGGGAATCGTTCGCACGAAGAATCGACTTTGGAACGAGAAGACGAGATTCGACAGAAGTTTCCACACTTATTCTCTTATATTCATGTTTTCTTGTCTTTTCTTGTTCCGGAAATTTCGAGGACGAAGTTCTTTTTTAGCTGGGTATAATCTAACACCCTAGTTCATTTATACCATATTCTATTTGAGTATTTTCTAATCTTGTGGCTATTTCTTGTTTATTTTTCTTTGGGTGCAGATAGAGCTTTGGTATCTATGGTTAGTATCCGACCCGACCTGGATGCTTGAAACCCTTTATGCTTCTAGATTATAACATATCCTTATTAGTACAGAGGATCCGTGCACATATATATGTTCTATAAACACATCATATTTTTGGCATTTGCATATATTTTAAATAATACAAATTATAAGCAAATATAATATTTTAAATACCTACCATGGCCTGCATCATACCCCATACCCTATGGCTGCATACTGACATCGTGTTCTTATCCAGTTTAGTGAAACGGACTCGTTTGGATCGCTACATGTTTTTACTTGTATCCTTTCTTAGGGGTATGCATTTTCTTTAACCGGATATCGCATTATGGTTTTGGTTGATACGTATATTATTCGTATTTTCAAACTAGATTTTTGACAGGACCCGGGTATTTTTCAGAATATTTTTTATATTAGCTAGAAAACCTATAATATATATTATAATATATTTTAAAAACCTAAACTAAAATCTTCAGAGTATACGAATATATATTAAATATTTTTTAACCAATCTAATATTTCCTCAATCCTCACCATTCTCTCTCTCTCTCTCCGCTATCTCTCTCTCTCTCTCCACCCTATATAAATATATATTATATATTATTATTTTACCTAATCCTTTATATACCCACAGCCTTCTCTCTCTCCCTTCCTCACCCCTATTCCCTTCACCTCCGTGAGAACCTACGCCGAACCCAATCCTTGCCGTCGTCGCCACCGTCGCCGCCTTCGCCTTCATCCCCTCACCATCTCCTCACCCTCACTTCTTCATCACCTCCCTCTTCAACCGCCATCACAACCCCGACGACACCCCACCCAAGAAACCCACGGCCGACCTCACCTTCCCCCCCGTCACCTTCTCCTCCTCTTCATTCCCGAGCCTACTACTCCAGACCCAGCACACAACGACCCATGCGAACAAACCCGAGCAACCCAAGAAAATCACCCGACCTCGCCGTCAACTTCTCATCGCCGGAAACCTTCACCCTATCGCCTCCACCCTCATCACCACCCGCACCACTACCTCCTCTCATCCCTCTCCTCCATTCCCGAGCTCACAACTCACTGCAAACCCCCAAAAACCATGATAGAACCCAAGAAACCCACACCCTAACCCACGCATGCAACTCACCGCCGATCACCCACCATCGTCGTCACCCCTCTCTGTCCCAGAACCCCAGAGCCAACACAAGAGAACACAGTTCTTCTTCTTCTTCTTCTTCTTCTCTTCTTCTTTCTTTCTCATTTCTTTTCTTGACATCGCCGAAGCCGCGCACGTCGCCGATGATCCGAGTGACTCGGTCGTCATCATCATCCAGCGTGGTCACATCTTTGGGTATCCAAATCTAGTTCTGTACGCACGTGGTTCGCATCGTGACGTTTACCGACATCGAACGCGACGTACGTACCCCGACGTAAGATCCGATCATGCAAGTTTATCTTGCTACATGCTATGCTATTATATTTATATCCATATGAATAAAAATAATACATGTATGTTAGTTATGCATCCTATGTTATTGATTTACCGTTTTTGGATACCCGTACGCATCCATACTGTCTATTGCATATCTGGTTGCATGCCGGAACCTCAGTATATCATATTACTGTTATATTAGTACAACGTGCTTTCTATTATGCATCATACATAGTCATGGACTTATAAAAGGTTATCATAGATAGTTACATGTGCATCCGTTCATTAATCGTGTTTCGATATTCGTTACAGTTTACATTGGATATCTAGTTGATGCATATACATCACCTGACAGGTTTACGACACACTACCGACTTGTTACATGGATTTAGTTACTAATGTCAACAATATTGACGTGTTGTCCTGACGGACGTTACATGTTGTCTGCATGGATGAAAACCTGTACATGCTTGATCCTGTGTTGGCATAGATCTATCTTGGCAATACCTGACTTGAACACAAACCTGGGGGTAAAGGGGAAATCAAGAATGTAACCGAAACGTAACTCAAAAGGCTATTATTACATGTTTGCCGTTATTCCGGGCGTTATGGAATATCCTGTTTACCGTTTTTCCAGGCGTTACAGAATATCTTGTTTGCCGTTTTTCCGGGCGTTGCGGAATATTTTGTTTGCCGTTTTTCCGGGCGTTACGAAATAATCCTGTTACCGTGGTACCGTGGAGAATGAACGGGGCATAGACTGATGGATTACAATGAGGATTATATTAATTGATTTCGATGACTTTAGATTAGATAACCTGAAAGCCCAGTTTTAAGTTGCACATCACATACGCACACACTTCACTGTTTATATTCATGTTGTTGATTTATGTTCATGCCTATATATCTTGTTACATCCTGGTTATTACTATTGTTTGATATTATGATGCACTGACGTCTAGGTTTTGCATGGCCCGGTTCCTTTATCTCTATCGCAGGCTGAACATGAATACTTTAGCCGTCAAGCCGGGCAGTGAGGAATTGAGTTTAGTGATGTTTAGTTTAGTTATCTTCCACAGCTTTTATTTCTTGATGTGAGCCCATATTGGGACGTATTTTCAGATGTTGTTTTTGGATATTATTATCGTTTTCGCTTATACATTTCTTGACTCTTTTTTATTGGCAAATGGACATGTATTAGATAGATTTTAATATTTTACTGTTCTTAATATCGTATAGACAGCCGTAATGTGACTGTAGAGGGATGTTTTCTAGCCCCAGGTAGCATGGTTGGCTGTGTCACGTGCCGTAGTTCGCGCATTCTGGGAAGCGGGGCGTGACAGACAGACAGAAAGTCTGGATCCAGCAGCCGAACATCGCCAGGAGTAGGAGACCGATACAGAGTTCCTGCGAAGGGCGCTTGAAAGAAATGACAAGGAAGCTGCTTACATAAAACAGATGGTGCTTTTGTTCCAGGACATGGCTGGAATGATGATCCAACCAGAGCCTCCGGCCGAAGATCCGCCGATAATCGTCGAGGATGACAGAGGGGATACATCAAACCCTCTTCCGGCCTTTTCGGCAGCCAAAGAGGAAACAATCTTCAAGGCCGCTCTTGATGATTATATCGCTCAACAAAAAAGAGCTCATCAAGCTGATGAAGCCGTAGGCCAAATCGTCAGAACTGGGTGATCGTATCCAGGCTGGTATGATCAAATCAAGTACCCGCCCAGATATACGATCCCCAAGTTCCATGTGTACAAAGGGACAGGCAACCCACAGCAGCACGTCGCGCAGTTCATAGCTCTGTGCGGAAACACTGGAAGCGATGACAAAATGTTACTTCGCTAGTTCATTGGCAGCCTGTCAGAAGCAGCCTTTGAATGGTACTCGGAGCTCCCCAATGACTCCGCAAAGACATTCAGAGAGATGGAACAACTGTTCACACAGCATTTCGCCAGTGCAACCGAGCGCACCCCGATCACGGCACTAATCAATGCCAGGGTAAAGCCGAGAGAAACCTGAGTCCAATATGCGATCTGGTGGCGGAACCTATGGTTTAAGTGGGAATAGCGCATTGAAGAATCTCCCACCGTGGGCATGTTCATCGGGACCGTAGATCCTCAAACGACTGTGTCCCAGTTCATGACATTCTTCAAACTAACGACCTTCCATGCTCTGATTGATAAACTAGCCCAAATGGACCAGATGGGCCATGGGCCTTCCTCCTCAAATAAGGACCCCCGAAATAACCAGGGTAAAAGGAAAGCGGCCTTCGTTGCCAACACGCAACAACCGAGTAGCCTAAAACCGGCTGCTCACCAAAACAACACGCGTCCACGCCCATCCTTGGAGGAAAGACTAGACTAGGACATGCTTACTCATTTCCCCACGACAAGATGAGGAGACTATTCGAGTTGGCAGTGCGTAATAAGCTCATCACATTGCCAGACCCACGGCGTCCACCACAACCCGGCGACGTCAATAATCCTAATTACTGCTCCTATCACAGAATGGTGAGCCACCCAATTGAAGATTGCTACGTCTTCAAGAACTGGGTCGCAGACCAGTATCAACAGGGGAAATTTGCACTGTCTGATAACTGAAGGGTGAACCCACCCCTTAAACATACTCCCAAAAAAGTGGATGTGCCGGGGGTATCATGCTCACTTGTAGAAGAAACTCCGTGGGATGTCTTTCTTTCAGAAAAACCAAAAGGATGCTGAAGGATCTACAGGGATGTCCGCCAGTTAGGTGGAAAAGCCCACTTGAACCCGAAATCATCGAAGGGATGCTGAAACCACGTCCTGTACCGAAAGTTATTGACAAAGGGCAAAACCCCCCAAGTCAAGCCTTCAAAGTCTTCGAAGAAAAAGAAGAAGACCAAGAAGCCTGTGCAGCTTGCCGAGAATGACGACAAGTGCACAGACCTACAAAAGTACATTGACGCACTGGAGGAGTACAACCAGAAGTAGCGGACCCCGGTCATGCTCGAAGAGTCCCTTAAGCATATTCTTGAGAACGAAAATAGTGACATCGATGAGGAAAATAACTCATCAGGAGATACCGGGGACCGTGTTGCAAGTTGCCAGATGGTCTCTCATTCATCGTTAAAGGACGAAGAAACTCTCTCAGCGTTAGAAAATAACGCAGAGGAATTAGGGGCAGTATCTGCGCTAAAATCTCCGGAACTGCCAGAAGACCCGATCGATAGGCTCTTAAATGAAGCCTTTCGAAAAAGCAAAGATGACCGAGAATACGAAACAGCCATATACGAAAAGGCTAAGCGTCAGCGTTACATTAAGAAGCTGCGGCAAGGATGAGTCATAAAGTACTCCAACCACACTAAAGCATACCTGCGATAAATAAGAGAACGATCAAAACAGATAAGCGGTTTGCCAAAGCCCTGTCAATGGGGATGAAGTTGCCACCTCACATGAGGAACACTCCCGGGGTTATATGCCTCGATAGAGAAGATTCACATCCAAACTACTGTCTATATCATCGGAGGGTTACCCACCCCACTGAGGAATGCGGTGCATTCAAGATGTGGTGGCAAGGATACGTTGCCCACCAAAAACACTTCAAGAGGATGAAGCACGAAGCTCGTCGATGGAAAAATAGTGCGACAAACGAGCATGAAGAAACGACTGAAAACTGTCATATAGTTTATACCGGTTTGGAAGGGGGAAACCCCAAGTTCTTACCTTCAGGAGCGATTCTGAGGACGAAATACCCCTCAGTACACTCTTCCCATTTAATCTGGATTCTGAGCGATTCAGCGGTGAAGACGGAGAATATCCTCCATTTCTTCAGGACACGTGTCATCTATCGATTCGGTACTCCGCGACGAATTATCTCGGATAATGGGACAGCTTATAGAAGTCATAAAATCAGTCGCTTCGCACAACAGCATAAAATAGATTGGAGATACTCTTTAGTCTATAATCCTCGTGCCAATGATCTAGCTGAAGCTTTCAACAAGATCTTGACAAAGATTATAAAAAAGACGGTGTCCAGAAAAAAAAAAGACTGGCACGAAAGGCTGCACGAAGCTCTCTGGGCGTACCGAACAACGTTCAGAACGGCCATGAATACAACACCATACGCGTTGGTATTCGGCACGGAAGCAGTGCTTCCCCTGAAAATAGAACTCCCTTCTTTACGAGTAGCGGTTCGATACGAGCTGACAGATGAAGAAAATGCTCATCTTTGGCTTGAGGAGCTCGATACCCTCGACGAAACTCGCCTTATAGCACAACAAAATCTGGAGGCTTCTAAGGCAAGGATGACGCGGTTATACGAAAAACTGACCAGGCCGAGAACATTCCGCCAAGGCGAACTCGTGCTAGTCGTCAAAAGACCCATGATCCACAATCATGCAAAACGGGGGAAGTTAGAGCCGAACTATGAAGGCACGTACATCATAGACAAAGTCTATCAAGGTGGAGCCTACCTACTCATGGATATGCATGGCGAAAGACCCTTCCAGTCGATAAATGGCCGATTCCTCAAAAAATACTACGCTTGAGGAGTCACGACTTAAGTCAATGATATATGACGACGCTTGTGTCCGGTCGCTATCTTCCTGAGTCAGAACTCTGAGAGTAGTATAAAAAAGCTTCGTCGCCTATAAAACGACGACAACGGACCGAGAAGTCCCTAAACTAAAAATCCTCCTAAAAACGGCGATAACGGACCGAGAAGTTCTTAAACCAACTCTCCGCCTCAAACATTACGATATTGGACCGAGATGTCCCTAAACGAACAATGTACCGAAATGTCCCTAAAATAAAAATCCGCCTAAAAACGGCGATAAAGGACCGAGAATTCCTCAAACTAACATACCGCCTCAAACTTGGCGATATCGGACCGAGAAATCCCTGAACTAAAAATCCGCCTAAAAATGATGACATCGGACGGAGAAGCCTTAAACTAACTATCCGCCTCAAACGTGGCAATATTGGACCGAGATGTCCCTAAACTAACAACGGACCGAGATGTCCCTAAACTAACAACAGACCGAGATGTCCTTAAACTAGAACTTCGCCTCAAACATGGAGACAATGAACCGAAAAGTCCATAAACTAAAACTTCACCACAAACATGGCGATAATGGACCGGAACTTCTCTAAACTAGCGCATCACCCTAAATACGGCGATACATTCCCTTGAGATCTATATTGCAATCAAAGTCTTAGTAGCAAAGATTGCAACTTAAGTCCCACTGGCTGCACAGCTATTCCAGCAATGAAGCCACCCCTAAGCCCCACCGACAAATTGATGGGCACCTGCGGCGAAACTACTCTCGGGTATTCCATCGTTAAAAAAACTGTATGTCCACAAGCAAAATGGGCACGGATGAAAACCCGAAAGGGCGCTGTGAGTAAAAATAGCAGGACTGCCGGCGAGCTTGTGAAAACCCGGAAGGGCGCAATCTCGTAAAAAAATATATAATACACTTGCGAGATCCTCACAATTCGTAAGGAGAATCCCCCCCATGAGACCCACACGGCTCATAGGATTCAAAAGACTTAAGCTATAAGGATCTAAACCTGTTCTTAAGCCGTCATATCCCCCAAGTTGCCCTACAGGAGGTCCCATATTGACCCTTGTATACAATCCACGGGCATAAATAAATATATCCCCCACTAGGTTCTACCAATGTGAGAAATGTCCCCATATAGTGATCAATACTTGTAAGTTCTCTTGACTTACAGGAAGAAAACACTTTTGTAAAATCCTTACGACTTACAAGGGAAAACAAACTTAGGAATCCTCACGATTCCTAAGGAGAAAATACACCTACGAGATCCTCATGACTCGTGGGGAAAAATAACTTTATGAGACCCTTACAGCCCATAAAGTCGAAAAGCATTAGTCGACAGGATTCTAACCCTATTTACTAAGCCATATTTTTTCAAACCAAAAAAGGCAAATGATGATTCACTCCTAGCAACATTCCAGTTGTAGCAATGATGATGCCTAAATAGGTGTCAAACCCTAAGTCCTCTCATGGCAAATGATGTTACGCTCATTGCAATATTCCAGTGGTAGCGATGTTGATGCCAGGATTGGTATCATATTTCAAATCCCTTAAAAAAATATTTAAAAAAGCCGAAATGATAGGGCAACTAACAATAAAAAGCAGCAAGCAAAAACAAAAACAGCCGAAATGATTGGGCTCCGCGATAAATAGCTGAAATGATTGGGCAATCGCAACTTTCGCGATATAAAAGATGAAAAGATAGATCGTCACGGAAAAGAAAAAAAGACTGAAAAAGAAAAAAATTTGCCCTGCAGGTAGGTCCACAACGACTCTTGTATAAAATCTATGGGCACAAATGAAAGAAAGGGAACCATATTTTCCTACCAGGCTCCATCAAAGGAAGAGCCATATCTCGATGGCAAAATCTACAGCCGAGAGATTAGCTCGACGTTCTTCTCATTCGAATAGGATGCAGACGTGACGTCAACAAAACTACAAGGAGCCAAATCAAAATGGAGTAATGGCAAAATCCTAGCTTCAACTTGACGTTCTTCTTATTCCAGCAAGGTGCAGATGTGACGTCTACAAGGACCTAAGGGTCAAATAAAAGTGGAGCAATGGTATATTCCTAGGTCCAGATCTCGATGGCAACATTACAACCTAGAGATCGACTCGACGTGCTTCTCATTGCAACAGGATGTAGACACAACGTCGTCATCAAAAAAGAAAAACCCAAGGGTCAGAGCAAAAAATGGAGTAACGGAAAAATCCTAGCTCCATGTCTCGACGGTACATATACGACCTAGAGACTGTCTCGACGGTATATATCATTTCTGCAGGATGCGAACGCAGCTATCAAATGAAAATGGAGCAATGGCATATTCCTAGCTCCGGACTTCAATTGAAATACCCGCAGCATAGAGGTCCTACAAATGTCTACCATATTTCAGCAAAGAATCGGCGTGAAATCGTCAAAACAAAAAATGAAGTGATGGCATATTCCTAGCTTCGGGTCTTGAAGGCAACTTATATAAAGCCTAAAAGACCGTTGGAGATCATCCCATCCCAAAAGGGTGCGGTTATGGCTCATCGGGGCTCCAAATTAAGCCTAATCTCAAGTAAAAAGTGTCATGGAAAATTCCTAACGCTTGCTCTTCCAACGGTAATATGACTAAGGAGATTACTCGAAGACATCTTGTCCAGCCCCCGAAGGGATCAGAGACACGACAGTCATGAGGCTACTCGAACAGCGGCTTAAAGACTTCATATCGAGGAATACATCAGCCAACGCGACGGTACCACGGACTAAAACACTAGTACCACAAACCTAGCGGACCTCTGTCATAAAGAATAGAGGTTATCTACATACAAGATTAGGACAAGTTTGCCTATAAACCCAAGGGGAGTAAACTAAAGATACTCCGAAATGAGTGAATAAACTACAAACTCCGAAATGAGTACATAAACTAGAGACTGCGAAATGAGTGAATAAACTACAAACTCCGAGATGAGTACATAAACTATAGACTCCGAAACGAGTGAATAAGCTTGAGACTCCGAAATGAGTGAACAAACTAATTAGCGCTAAATTGAGACATCAAACACAGAGCAGCCCATGCAAAAATAATGTATATTCTTTATTCATGAATCAAAGTGTTTGAAAGATACAGTTTAAATAAAAAGGGGATACAATTTTAGCCATTAAGAAGGCAGGGCTCTTAATAAAATGGCAACCCGCTCACTCTCTTCCAACAGCCCCTCCTCACGCACTACTATAGCAGCTAGCATCGCTTCAACTCGGGCTCGTTGTTGCAAGCATGATGAAAGTTTCTCGGCAATTTCCTGCTTAGCTACTTCGCAATATCGCATTCCCCGCTCGGTAGAGTCGAGGCGCTGCCTCAGCACCATTCCCTTAGAGACGCATTGCTGGAGATTCCCAAAAATAATTCAAAGCTGTGCGGCGTTCTCTTCGACGTGGGCGCGCAATTGGCTGGATTCGCCAGAAGCTGTCTCATGTTTCTTTTGCTTCAGGGCCAACTTCTGCTCAAAGTATTGAATGGAAGCGGTACTTTACTCGATCCATGCGATCAGTTGAGCTTTCAAGATTAATGCTTCAGGTGTAAGACGCTTGTGCTCGATCTCGTGGAGACATGCCTCAATTCGCCTACAATAGTCAACCTAAACGTCGACGAAGTCTTCGTTGTGGAAAGTCACAAGAGTCGCCAGCATAGGGTTGACATAGTCCGCAAAGTCCGCAGCAGAAGTGAGAGCATCAACGTTAAGGTCTTCGATAATTTTGCTTAGCATTTGCTTGCTATTTGCCACACCCGTGGAGGACTGACGCTTAGCGAACGGCCTCGCAGGCATAGATATGCGAGACTCAAGAGGAGCCTAAGCAGGTGTAGGTGCTGCAGAATAAAGCATGCACAAAGAAGGGTCATATTATAACCTAAGAATTAAATTGGACGATGATGAATGAGATCTAACATACCAGTAGTCGAAAATGGCAAATCAGGACGCTCGAGAGGCTCAACTATTCCTTCGTTCTCTCCTTTGGGCCGTAAAACTGGGGCCTAATACGAAAAAAGCTTAGCAATAGAAAGATTACTCATGAAATATGAAATTAGAGATAATATACTAACCAACGCTCAAAGGAGGAACGAATTCTGATTGGAAGGCGAAGTACGAGCATAGCATTTGGCATAGGTGGTCAAAAAGCACTCCTACAGGATTGCAACAATATATGGTAAAGAAATTAATCTAAGAAATAATATCTATACTGAAATAAGGAATTGAAAAATCTTTACCTTCTGTCATTAAACCCAAGAGAACTCAGGGGGCACAAAAGAGAGGTGGAACAGTGACAGTCGTGGCAATGGATGACAGTGATTCTTCAATCAGCACAGCGCTGGAGTCTACCGCGCCTATATTCGGAATAAAAAAATATCAGCGAATAGGTTTAGAAAGATTGAGAACCCAAAAGAAATAACTCAAGGAATACCTGATGGGGCAGAGACCATAGCGGTATCTGGAGTGCCACTAACCATGACGGTTTCCTTGGTTCCCACCATCACCGGAGAGGTGGATTCAACGTCGAAACCTTCGTCCCCCGAATCAATAAGGGCCGTCGTCATGCTCGCATCACCTGACGATGCCGGAGATCTACAGGGGGAGGAAGCGGCAGTTGGAGCAGTCCCTGATTCGACAGGAAGGCCTGACGCCCCAGACCCGTCAAACGCTGGCATTTCAATCACCACGTTAATACCCAAAATCGGCCCTGTCGCATCATTCAAGGACAAATGTGTTACAATTCGAGAAAAATTACTGTAAGAAGAAACCTGGAAAAGTAAACATGTCCTGCTAGGTTTCAATAAGGGATCGTGCGCTATTTTACCTTGAAGTAACCGCTCGGCCACTTCGCGAGCCGCACGCGCAACCTGCCTATGAGTGGTGGAAAAGACAGGAGCAATGTCCTCTATGGGAACGTCAGAGGGCATAAATATGTTTAGTTGAGGGACGTACCACTCGAACCTGCGCCTACAGCCAAGTTAGCTTGACACTCTCTTACTGCGTGCTTTTTGCGCTTCCTCTCAACTTTGGTTGTACGAATAGATCTCCACAAAACCTCCGACAGGGGAACGTCTTTGTCCAAATTAGGCTCGGCCTCTGGATCTGCTGCAACTTCTATCCTCGGCTGCTTTAACGACGCCTCCCATGGCGGCCCTGGGGTGACCACAACTGTAGCCCGTGACTCTAAAGGCTTCTCTGCACCACCACCTGAGGATGGCATTGTACTCGGAACAATATGAGTTTCGGCGGTTCCTATAATAGAAAGGGTAAGGGAGTCAGGGTGTGAACGAAATGAACTAAATATGTAAATGCATCACAAAATGAATCATACTGAGACCAATGGAAGCGTGAAGCCTCTCCTCTTCCTCAAATGTCTTGAGGGACGCCAGGAGAGCTGCTTCAGTAGAGATTCTTGTTAAGAAAAGAGCGTTAATAAAGCATGATAAATTCAAAAAATATATATACAAAAGAATGTTAATGAAATATACCGGATACCGCAAGAGAAGCAAGCGCTTCTTGCTCGCGGGTTAATCTCTCAGAAGCCTCAATAGCGGCTTGAAAATCAGTAGCGGCATTATCATCGGTAGAGGCTTCGAACAAACCATCGTTTGTACCGTATTCGGACAAGCCCTCGCTGTAAGGAGTATGAAGCTCTTGACCAAATACAATGTCGGCGGAGAATAAAGACTTCTTCTTCTTCTTCTGCGAACTGGCACCAACACCCGACGACAAAAGTTTTCGATTAACGGGCTACTTCGGACGGCGAGTTCCGATCTTCGAGCTAATACCCGACTCAGGGGATGCCGTAGCCACCACAGTCATAGGCGCACTTACATCCGCCCATGGCTTAGCCGAAAAGGCTTGTGGAACTACAGCTGTGGCGCTCTCTTAAAGAAGGACGGACAATTGCCCGTCGCTTCAGCAGGACCGCGGGTTACTAGCCGGGACAGAATCCTTATGGTCGAGAAGCATCCGCCTTTCCTCTTTGATGATGGTATCCGTGGCATGCTGGTACCAAGCAATAAAAGCATTCGAGGCCTTCTGGATATGGCTCAGCTCACTAATCAAGAAATGAGACCCCGTATTTAGCCGCATGAAGTGATGCGCCGCAATGCGAACGCTCTCTTCTGTAGCAACTGCGTCAATGAGGAACGCTTCAAAGGGAACGCCTTTGTTGTAACCGAATTACTGGGCGAAATGATGCAGGTTATATCTCATAAACAACACCGAGTCGTTCTGTCTAAATACGAGGAAACCCGGCCCGATAGAATACAAATGAATGATTTCCCAGGCCCTCAATGCAGAAGCACCATCCTTGAAGACATAGTGGAGCGGCTGGATTACTTTGGTAGGTTCCTTAACAATGGTCAGGACCATGTCGATGAAGGTCATGCTATCTCTAACCATGCGCAGGTGAAGAAGCAATCGCCGAGCCTCTCGCTGTGTTGGGTCTGGAGAAAAGGCATCGACCAATTGCATGACCTGAGGAAAGTTATATCCTACATAAAATCTGGGCAGTTTATGCACACCAAAAGCACCCAGCACGTGCATCTCGATCCACGAGGTCAAGCAATGCAATGGGAGATTTACGGGCTTTAAACCCGGCTGAAAGGGGTCGGCCGCTATGCTTGGACCATGATATAAGTGAGCCAGTCCTGCAACCCCAATAGCCATTGGTGTGCCCGCAGCGATGCGAGGAGCCGGATAGAAGGCAGATGGTCTCATGTAGCGAGGGTGCATCAGGAGCGCAAACCATCTCAGCCACAAGCCGATGAACCCCATAAAGAACGTCTCCTCATCAATGTCTGAAGCGGAATCTCCGCAAAAGGGACGGCGGGGGTATCCAGAATGAAGAACTGCTAATCCGCCTCTGCGGTCGGCACATTGTCCAAGCCAAAGCCAAACGGATCATCGAGCTTGGAAAACTTCGCATCTTTCTTCGATAAAATCTCTGGACAGAGGAAACGAGCAACAAAGTCCGTAAAGCTAACGCCATGCCTCCCGAACTCCAAGAATAAGGTCTCATATATGTTCAACACCTTGAACAAGCTCGGAAACTTGTGTTGAACAACATTTTCTGGGGTAAGACCCATAACCACTATTTCAGTAGCGAAGACGTACTCATCTGGAGGAAGTATTCCTTATAATGCTCTCCTCTAACGGGTAACCCGGATATTTCCATGAATTCATCCAGTGAGATTGACACCTCCCGATCCAATAAGAGAAATGTGTGGGTCGGGATATTCCATTGCTCCAGGAAGGATTTAACCCACCACATATGAGGAGTGTGGTCATAAAAGAGGGACGCGTAGATCGCTGGATATAACCCGATCTTCAGCAGCAGTGACTTCTTGGCCGACAAAATGTAACGGGCCCACTGCAGATAACCAGCTGGATGAAGGAGGGTCACTCCTATCGTATAGACCTGGCCCCAAGGACGCGCTTCTCCTTGGTATATGTGACGCCCCAGAATGTCTAGGGCCATCGGCGGCTGCACTGGTATCGACGCCATGGAAGGTTGGATATGACCTTCCGAGGTCCAGTTGACCTCTTCTAATGCATAAGCGACCTGCAGAGGGTCGGCGTAATGGATTGACGGGATCGGTTCTGATGGCACCGCACAAGTGAAGCTGCGCCGACCCCAGATAATATAATTGTACCACGATCCCTATAGATGAAGAGATTTCTGCTTTGGGTCGTAGTCCCGAATTAGTGCAAATACTTCCCGATCCGTAAGGGCGTCAGCAAAAGCGCTCTCCGAACGGACAGAAGGATAGATGGAATCGAAAGCCATAGCATCTGAAAGGAAAAACCCATAGAGAGTTAGTTATCGGCACAATGTAATTAACTATGACTAAGGGCTTTAGCATCCGTAATCCACTGTGGCATATTAAAATCACTACAGTCCCAAAAAAATGGGGGACAATGGGCCCCATAAAATCAGGGTGACGCCTCATCAATGATGAGACATGAACATATTGTGAGAATCCAAAAGGATTCTCATTAAATGAGAAATCTTATTAAGCGAAAGAGTCCAAAACTCCCAATCTTCTTGAAGAACGTGTTCTATAAAAAATCCAAATCTGTATGAAGAATCTACAATAGAAACCCTAAAATGAAAGGAGGAAAGAGGATCAAAATTCCCAAAAAATTTCAAAATTCCACATAGCTAAGGTCAGTCATACAAACTAGAATCAAATTCCTCCAATGATGGGATTGAATCCCAGAAATCCCCATAGAAAATATACTGGAATTAAATTTCAGAGAATCCTCAAAGATCAGAGTTAATAATAGGGTAAAACCCTAAGATCTCTATGAATCACGGTCTACCTAAATAAAGTTTTTTTAAAATCTCTAAGAGATCATTTCAAGAAAAAAAGCCAAGCACTGTTAATGGGTTAAAAATCCAAAAGAGAGTTTCTTTTAAGAAGTTGGTCATAATTCTTACCAATTTTCTTAAACAGAGTTCAACTCTAATAGTTTCTTTGGGCAGAGATCTAAGCAATGAGAAGAGAATTAAATTCTTAAGAAAGAAGAAGGAAGATGACAAGATGACAATCATCTCAAGGGCCAAAGGACCTATTTATAAGATGTGAAGGGACGGTTCAACTCCCTAGGAAATCAAACGGTGGAAAAAGTGACACCGTTGCACCCACGTGTGAGCCACATGAGAACAACGGTGGGGGGCATTTGTTCCCCCAATATTTAAACCTATTAAAAGAGAAAAGCTCTGTTGAAATTTTAATTTGAGACGACGCCTCACGTGTTTCTGATGAGGGCGCCAGCGCCAGCACCAATTTTGTGGTGGCAACGCACATGTTCCTCACACCGGCGCAATTGTGCAATGCACAGAAATGCTTTCTGAATAAGAATTAAATTCTTATATGGCACCGTACGTATTCATCACGCGGACGTCAATGTGCAAAGCACAAGAGTACCCATCATAAGAATTAAATTCTAAAGTGGTGCCCACGTGCACAATACGTGTGCGCCAGCGCCCAAGTCAAAATTAATAGAATTAAATTCTACATGAGAATTTAGGATACTCTCTATGAAACAGAGCCGTTGGATCAAACATCCAATGGAGATGATAAATTATCAAAATATAGAATTAAATTCTATTAGGAGAAAATATCTCCCAAATCTTTCTGAATAAGAAAGATACTCTCGGTTGGATCAATGATCCAATAATAAAATAAAATTCTATTTTGGGAATATATTCTCTTAATCTTTCTAAACAAAAAAAAGATTGCACTCTGTAAAACAGAGAACCCTTGGATTAAAAATCCAATGGTGATTAAAAAATCACCATTTTACAGAATAAATTTTGTATCTGGGAAAATATGTCCCCGATATTGTTAAAAATAAGAAAACATATTCTGTAAAACAGAAGTCCATGGATCAAAAATCCAACGGTGGGTAAAATTCCTTAAATTAATTTTGAATCCAATTAAATCAATTGGAATCTCTCAATGAGAGATTTTCTCAAAATTAATTACCAAACTTGCCCCCACTATATAAAGGACCCGAGACTTCAAGTCTCATATAGAGGGAACCCCCTATAAGGTTCTGCAAAAAATACAGTGAGCTCTTGAAACAACAGAAAATTTAATTCTCAAAGAGGAAGACTTCCCTTTCAAAAGAAACCTAGGTAAAGAAAACACAGATATCAAAATATCTCTTTTTACCTATTTTAAGGGTTTAACCCTTCTCAAAGAACTTAGTTCTTTCTCTGAATCAGAGATCCAAAAGACAAGTCTCCCACAAGTTGAGAATTTACTTCTCTTCGGGAAGATGTTGTTCTTGAGAATCAAAGATTCGGAAAAGAACCAGGTCCAAAAGGAAAAAAAAAAGGAAAAACAACATATAAAAGAACTTAGTTCTTAAAGAAAAACCTGATCCCAGATCTTCAAAAACGAAGATCTTGGTGATCATTAATGGTCAAATATTAACAGAGATTCAATCTCTGAAAAAGGAAAAAAGCGTAACGCCTCACGTGCTTCCCACGTGGGCGTCCTTTTAACAGCGCCTAACACCTCACGTGAAAAATATGCAGGCGTCTAAAATAGAAGGCCAGCACCTCATGTGAAACACACATGGGCGCTGAATAAAAGTGCTTAGCATTCCATATACAGCCGAAGACGGCTAAGTGTTTACCACCGATTGGGCAGTGCCCAGCGCCTCACATGCTCCTCATGTGGGCGCCATAAAAAAGTGCTTAGCACTTTATATACAGCCAAAACAGTTGAGTGCTTAGCACTGATTGGGCAGTGCCTAGCGCCGCCCGTGCTCCTCACGTGGGCGCCATATAAAAAGTGCTTAGCACTTACTATGTAGCCAAAACGGATGAGTGCTTAGCACTAATTGGGCAGCGCCCAGCACCACACGTGCACCTCACGTGGACGCCATAAGAAGTGCTTAACACTTCACATTTAGTCAAAATGACTAAAGTATTCAACACTTTTTGGGCAGCGCCTATGACTGAATGCTTCACATGACTTACATGTGAGCGTCAAAGCTCAAATAAGTGCTTAGTATTTTTACATAAAAAGAAAAGGACTAAACAAACAGATCCCAAATAAGTGCTTAGCACTTTTGAATAAAAAAAAGACTAAGTAGACTAAGCCTAAATTGACTAAGTCTCTGAAATTTTCTTGCAGCTGAGCCCAAATGCTCTTTTGCTTGATCTTGAGTAAAAATGATCCTAAAATGTTGTTAAGTTGATCTTAGTCTCAAATAAGACTAACGTATCCTTGGCAAAAACAAACTGAGCCGAAATACTCACTTATGGATTTAAGTTGATCTTAATCTCAAACTAGATTAACGGTCCTTAAATAAACAAGGATATTTTTGAACTGTAGGAATATACAACCTAAGTTCAAAACGCCATCAAGCAAATCCTTGACCCAAACCCAAATTTAAAATATACGGATTTGGACTAATCCGCGCCCTACGGGCGACGACTTAAAGTAGTCTCCGTATACAATCCACGGGAAACCAAAACAAACAAAAAAACATACGACACGAATTGAACTGCTGGAGCAGGAGAAAGTGGTTATCGTAATGCGATAACGTAATTAACTACAGAGGCTTGCGCCTGCAGAGAAGAGCATCCCCACAATCAAAAACCCCTCACGAATGAGGGAGAATCTGATGAAGTCTACTACAATGGTCGCATCTGTCCAAATCTCCGATATATGGTGCCATAAATCAACTTGGTATCTTCGGAGAGGTGGATGGAGAAGTCCAAATAGCTTCTGCCCCCAAATTCAGGCACGGCGATCTATCTCAGTTCGTCTCTGTTTTCAGCGGTGAACAAGGTGAAGGTCAAAGAGTCGGACATTCCGAAGACGGCGTTTAAGACTCGTTATGGCCATTTTGAATATCTCGTAATACCATTTGAAGTGACCAATGCACCTGCCATCTTTATGAACTTGATGAACCAAGTTTTCCGAGAGTAGTTAGACAGGTTCGTTGTCATCTTTATCGACGACATCCTGGTGTACTCAAAGAATCGAAAAGAACACGCCGATCACTTACGCATTGTCCTGGAGACATTACGACAACACCAGTTCTACACCAATTATAGAAAGTGTGGATTTTGGCTAGATCCAGTTGGATTTCTCGGACATATTGGTTCAGGCAAAGGAATCTCTGTAGATCCAGCTAAGGTGTCATCTGTCAGCGAGTGGCCGACACCAAAGACGGTGAAAGATATAAGAAGTTTCTTGGGCTTAGCAGGATACTACAGACGATTCATAGAAGCATTCTCAAAGATCGCAGCACCTCTGACCAAGCACACACGTAAAGATGAAGCATTCGTGTGGTCAGAAGCATGTGAAAAAGTTTTTGTAGAACTCAAGTCGAGATTAACCTCTGCTCCTATTCTTGTAATAACGGATCAATCTGGCGGATTCATTGCGCATTGTGATGCTTCCGGTAAAGGATTAGAATGTGTTCTACACCAGCTTGGAAAGGTTGTGGCTTTTACATCAAGACAGTTAAAGGTCCATGAACGCAACTATCCAACACATGATCTAGAATTGGCAGCCGTCATCTTCACACTCAAGATTTGGCGCCATTATCTCTTGGGAGAACGAGTAGATATATACACTGACCATAAAAGTCTGATGTATGTATTTACTCAGAAGGAACTCAATATGCGGCAGAGAAAATGGCTAGAACTCATAACGGATTTCGACATCAACCTACAATTTCGTCCTGGCAAGGTGAACATAGTTCCCGATGCGCTTAGTCGCGAGCTATTAGCAATGAACCTCACCGCTCAGTGGAGACTACAGTAAGAACTGCATGGATTGGGGATCGAAGTAGTTATGACAGGTAACGTTTCATATTTGATGAACGTACAAGTCCAGTCCACTCTTGTCAATCAAATCAAGGTCGCTCAAGCAAATGATGCCAAGCTACAAAGGATCCGAGAACAAGTAGAAAGTGGACTTCAAACAGACTTAATCATCCATGAAGATGGATCCTTGCGATATAGAAGCCGTTTATGTGTACTAGTTGGCTCTGTTCGAGAAGAGTTGCTGAAAGAAACTCACAGCTCTCCACATTCGGTACATCCTGGTGATACAAAAATGTACCAGGATCTAAGAAAACTTTACTAGTGGCATGGAATGAAGCGAGAAGTAGCAAGAAGCGTAGAAAAGTGTCTAGTATATGAGCAAGTGAAGGCTGAACATCACAGAACTGCTGGTCTACTTCAGTCGTTACCAAACCCAAAATAGAGATGGCAGCACATTACTATGGACTCCATGACTGCTCTCCCTCGCAGCACAAAGGGTAATGACGCAATTTGGGTTATTTTGGATCGACACACTAAGTCGGCTCACTTTATTCAATTCCAAGTTGGCCTGTCAACTGAGACGTTAGCAAAGAAATACATGGAGGTGGGTATAAATCTAAAGTAAGATTTAAACCTTCAAGAGGTACCATATTTGATACCCATAAGCTCACGCAGGAAATCATGAGATTACATGGAGTACCTATTTGCATCATCTTCGATCATGATACAAGATTCCTATCACAATTTTGGTAGAGTCTGCAAGCTAGCCTAGGGACGAGTCTGAATTTCAGCACGGCGTATCATCCATAAACAGATGAACAGTCCGAGCGAACAATTTAGATCTTGGAAGATATGCTAAGACCCTGTATGGTAAACTTCGGAGGTTCGTGGGAAGATCACCTACACCTTGTGGAGTTTTCATACAACAACAACTATCAGGCAAGCATTGGGATGGCACCATTCGCAGCACTTTACGGATGGAAGTGTCGTTCACCGCTGAGTTGGGATGACGTTGGAGATCATGAACTCCTTAGACCAGAGATGATCGTGGCACCTGTGGACGTGGTTTGCATGATCAGGGAAAGGATGCGCATAGCCCAAGACCGACAGAAGCATTGGACAGATGCAAAACTTCGACATCTGGAGTTCCAACCTGGAGACCATGTATTCCTGAAGATCTCTCCAAACAGAGGAGTGATCCGTTTTGGCAAGAGGGGTAAATTAAGTCTGAGGTATATAGGACCGTTCGACATACTGGAACGAGTTGGAGAAGTGGCATACCGTTTAGCACTACCACCCTTATTGGAAGGAGTACACAACGTGTTCCACATATCCTAGCTAAGACGATATGTGAGCGACCCCAGCCACATACTTGATCACTCAGAGCTAAGGTGAAGACATTGCAGAACAAGGAAGTAAACATGATCCGAATGATGTGAAGAAGGGATTCGCCAGGAGAATCAACATAGGAACGAGAAAAAGACATGCATTCAAGATACCCTTATCTATTTGAAAATTAGTACATCTGTAAATGTAAATTTCGAGGACAAAATTTTTATAAGGAGGGTAGAATATAACGACTCTAAAATCTTTGTACAGAAAATTTTCCTATTAATACAGAAAAGAGTATTATAGCCTGAGTTTGAGTTATACGTTACTTTTATTAAATAAAAGCAAGAAGCAACTTGTAGCTCACTGGTAAAGCCATTGCACTACTGTGACATAACCCCTGTATTCGATCCCCATCAGACACAATTATTTTTCTAATTTTTCTTTTTAACTTTTTGGAAGCCCAAAAGATTTCACGTGCAATACATAGGAAATGAAAAGTTCAGAAAAATCAAACAAGTGGAAAATGGTAAAAATACAGATTTTATTTGGTGGCACGAATCTCGAGGCCAGATGTCACATATCGACCGGCGGAAATGGGGTTTCGGCCGGCGGGGATGCGGTTTCGGCCGGTGGGGATGGTTGGATGGGCTCCAATGAATTCCGTTCTTTGCACACTAGTCTCTTCACCTACCCCTAACCCCTCTGCACTGTTTGATTTCCCAGCAATCAAACAAAGACCCTTCATTTCATAATTAAACACCATTTTAATACTTTTTAAACCACAATTTTAATTCCCAAACCCTAATTCTCCACTATAAATACCACCCCTACCTTGTCTCAACACCATTATGAAAATTCTAGCCAAAACTCTTAAAAAATTCCTAGTGCAAGTGAAGTAAAGTGGTGTTAACGAGCAAGTTGGTTCCGGCGAAGATCGAAACCAATTCCGGAGCTCCCACGACGCCACGAAGATCATCCTCTCTTCTTTAACCTTTCTTTGAAGTTTCTAAACCATAAGTCCCTCCCAAACTCTATTTCTCTTCATTGAATTTCATCTTTAATCAAATATCGGAAAAAGTGGAGTTATTACCGATATCATCTTTTCTAAAACCTATAACTCAATTTTCTTTTATCATTTCGTCAAACCAATTTTACCACTTCACTTGTAATCTTAATACCAATGTTTAGAATCAAGTTTAACCAAGAATCTTATTTAAAACAACCATATTTGAACTTTTACATTAAAATACCTTGAACTATTAATTGCTTAACAATACCTTTAGGAAAACTTCAAGGCGTAACGACCCACCCCACACGAACACTTGGTTTCATAGCACAATTCCTAATTGTATGTATTTTTGATTCGAAAAATAGCATTACAAAAAAATACCATATAGTTCTAAAACTGGGTTTCTTTTAAAGCGGTATTTCAATTCCTTTGCAATTATGCATCTACAACCCTTGTTAGAGGACCCGCTAATAGATTGTGCGGATTATCGCACATCCTTGGGCTAGTAGAACGAGATACACACCTCCTCACGGAGCATTCGATCTCGAAAATATTTAAATACATTTTTAAGAAATACGAATCTTCTAAATAAAATAAAATTAATTTTTAAAAATTATATAAAAATTATAAATCCATATTTCAAACATAATAAACCTATATTTTTCTTTAAAATGAAATCTTAACAAATACCAATAAAATACCATCAAGATACCAAAAAAGACAAGCTTTTCAATAAAATACCAACTTTCCAAGCTAAGTAATTAATAATAAAATACCCAATACTTAAAATCCAGGCTCATTAAAACCTTAAGAAATACTAACCACCCTCGAGCTTTACTTTTTAACTATATTAAAATATTTTTTCATAAAACCCCCTCGAGATATATAAAAACAATTTTTAAGGAATTTACTAAATATGGGTTTAAGCGGGATCAATTCTCTTGAGCCCCAGGGAGCCGGAGAAAGTGAGTGCTTGCCTATTTAAGGTAGACAACTTAACGGATGTTATTAATACCAATTGTCTTGGAAAAAGACACAAATCCTGCCATCCATATGCAGCAGTTGCCAATGACTCCCGAACCTAAGAATTCAAGAGTTAAATCAATCTATGAGTGTCTGACTCAGTCTGAGTCCAATCTCAAACATGACTCCAAAATCAAACATGAATACTTGAACATGAACATGAATACTCGAACTCAAATATCAATATCAAATATGTATACTTGACCGAACCATGGTTATAACTTGACATGACTACTTGAATACATGATTACATCCTGAATATGAATACTTGAACATTTTGTATCCATGGTTTCGGTAAGACTTGTAAACATAATCTATACAATATATTACGCGTGGATAAAGGGGTATATTTGTATGGAACGTATATCGTGGCACGAAAGGTCACTTAAAAGATACCTACATGAATTCTCGTGTCGTTATCCCGTGGATTATGATGGGGCCTTATAATACATGTTACTATAGTTCATGGGGTAAGATGGACTCTTCTCATTTACATGAATATTTTCTTTATCAAGTTACAAACAACCACGTTAGAACAACAATCATATACCAGAAATTAATCATATACACTTACCTGTCCATTTAATATTACTTGTTATATTATCTTTCTTTTTTTGAGACTTACTGAGCGTTAGTTCGCTGAAGACATTCCTTTCTGTTTCTTTTTTGGAATGTTCGTTAAGAAGACCAGACTCTGAGGAGATCGAGCCGAGCCAGGAAGACTTGAACCGGCTTACTGCTCAGCCTGACTTCTAGTTCCATTGTAGTTACTTTCCTGTATACCATTGTTTAGGCACAACTTTACTCGTTGTATCTTTTATTTTCAAACAGTTATATGTAAATATGAATGTAAATAAAGTTGCTGTTTTATTTTAATACCCTTGTCATTCTTCTACATTTACATAATGCTTAATTACGCTTAACGTATTTATTTCTTAGTAAATACGTCGGGCATGCCACATCATCGTTTCCGTCTACTGGGAAGTGGAGCATGACAGCAGTTGCCGATTACTCCCGAACCTAAGAAAAATTCAAGAGTTAAATCCATTCCCAAGTTTCTGACTCAATCTGAATCCAAACTCAAACCGGAATCCAAAATCAAACATGAGCTTGAATACTTGATGTAACTACTCCAATTTTTGTATACATAAATTTGATTTAAATTTGAAGTATACTTGGAGTATTTAATGTTGCTATTATCACTTTAAGTATTTATTTTCCCATAATAATTACAAGAAGGGGCTTGTAGCTCATTGGTAATACCTTGCACTGCAGAACCAAGCCACCAGAGTTCAAATCCCATGCCCCACATTATTTTTAGATTATTTTTCTTTTAAAATTCTTGGAAGCCCAACAGTCCACAGGCCATAACTCCCAAAAGTTGAACTGAACCCTAAAACGTGAATATACCAAAGCCTACATGAGAAGAATCCCCACCCAACGGCACCCCGACTCGGCCCGACTCGGGCCGGCGCCACCGGCCGGACTAGGCCGGACGGCCGAGTCGTCTAAACGAAAGATGTGTCGTTTCGTCTTCTCAACTCCTCTGTCTACACCATTTTAATTTATCGGTTTCCGAATGTTAAATACACCCTATTTAATACAAATTTTAATGTTTTTTCTTTAATTTTTACAATTTTTTTTTAAAATAAAAACCTTTCACCTACCCTATCCTAGCCTACCCTATAAATAGACCCCCTACCCCCTACCCTCTCATCTCAAAACACTAGGTTTACTCTCTCAAAATTTCTACAAGAAGGGTGTACTTTGAAATCAAGTTCACGACGAAGCGCTGACGGAATTCCGGCGACGTTTTTTGAAACAACCGGCGACGAAACAACGCCTCGGCCACTCACCTAGTTCCCATATACTCTTTAGTATAGATCGAAACCCGTAAGTCCCTTTCTTTCCTTCTTTCTACTTCTTAAAAATACGAAATTACGAAACCCGACGGAAATCGGAACAAACCGATTTCCGATTCGGTTTTCTATAAAATCTCACTTGTCACCAATTCCATAATACTTAAACTTATTCATATTGACTATTAATCACATAACAACTAATTTGGACAAAATTTCTCACATGAAATGATAGCTTTTGCAATGTCGTATTCTTTTTCACTTTAATACCATAATGTTTATTTTTTTTCTTCTAATCAATTCAATCATTCCTAAACATCTCTATCTTGACCATTAAACTTGTAAAAGTCAATTTGAATAAGTTTTCACACATGAAACGATAACATTTTCAATTTACCGTATTTTTACAATTTAATACCATCATGTTTCAATTTCATATTTAACCCTTAACTTGCTATACATTTAAGGTAGAGCACGAGATAACGACCTACCTCCACACACACGCAAATACAACCCTAAAATGATATCATCAAAACTTAGAATACGATAAAACGAAATTTTCATTAAAATACCATAATCTTCATAAAACCATTCTTAAAGGTTTTAGATTTGTTACACTTTTAAGTAAATATTTCTTACTAGGAAAATACGATAAGTTGTGGGCATCGATCGTTTATTTAAACCTGACTTTGTGGTGTCTAGGCAAGTGTGTCTAAGGCAAGTGGTTACTTAATTAGGGCCACTACTTGTATTGGAGAGCCTCCCACTTATCTGGCACTTACCTGGCCGCAATTGGCGGTGAAGAGGCGATTTGAGGCTTCTAATGACTTGTCGTTTAGACCTTTTAGAAATAGGCTAGATGGCTTAGGAAACCCTAGAATCTAAAATACGGAAAATTACACTTTTCAAGTAAATACCTTTTACTTTATAAAAACCGTTTTCTAAAGGATTAGTATTTTACAATCTTTGCAAAGCACCGCTACAACCCATCTTTCGGGAACCCGTTCGGGATCGTGCGGTTTATCGTGCACCCTCGGGCTAGTAGTGCGAGATTCAGACCTCCGCAAGGAGCATTCGGTCTCGAAAGGTTTAAAATACGACATCTTAAGAAAATGAGATTTTTGAAATATAAAATATTTATTAAAATTATTTTTTGTATAAACATATGTATATTTATATTTTAAATACCTATTTTATTATAATATAAATTTTCCACCTTTTTCTAAAAATCACAAAAGAATTAAGGTTATACTAAAATACCATGAATTTCAAATAATCAATATTACAGATAAATACCATTATTTATGAAACTAGGATATTTTCATTAGAAATGTCACAACATAAAATCCACCGTCATTACAACCCTAAAGACGAATAATAAATACTTGACGTGTATTTTGAAAAGTATATAAAAGTATTTTTACATAAACCCCCCTCAAGTTTATAAATTACCCTAAGGACCCCAGCAATTATAAGATTTTGATTCACATTTCTGATTGTCTGACTCGGGTTTGAGTCTGATTAATCTGACTTGAATATGATTCAAGTCAATCTATAATCTACAAGTTCCCAATTCAATATGAACACATGAATCCATGAATACAATTATCAGTTTTTACAATTTGGCTGAACCGAACCATGGATATATTCCTTTTACATGATTCCCGGTATTCCATTTACATGACTCTACGGTTATAACCGTTTCCTGATATCATGGTTTCGGTGAGTCAGTCAATCAATCATACAACCAACACAATTTACAAGATAACAATACAAACAAGACATCGCGGGGTTTAAGGGGTAGATTGGTACAGAAGGTGTTAAAGGTGGCACGAGGTAGTCAGATTTAACACACCTAACCTGAATCCAGTTGCTGTTGTACCGTGGCATAAACGGTACCTTGTACTATACGTGCCCTTAGTCTCTGGCATATAGAGACTCCCCTCGTATACACTGGCATCCTTCTGTATCAAGCTACAAACAACAGCGTTGACATAATATTAAAACAATAGTTTACACTTTAAAATGTATCTTCTTATTCTGTCTTTTCCTACTTTCCTCTTACCTTTGGGACTTACCGAGCAACCTGTTTGCTGACGATATTCTGTTTCTCTCTTCTTTGAATGTCGTCAGGTGATTTGGACCCGGCAGAGGTTGAGCCATCACAAGAAGACTTGGAGCAGTTTATTGAAGACCCCGCACTGTAGTTTCATTGTACACTTTTCCTTTCTGTACTTTTCATTTCCTGTTATGCCACTGTTTAGGCATCTTTTATTTCAGTTGTATTTCCTTTCATGCATTGTACAAAGAATGTTAATAAATAAAAGTTGTTCTTTTTATTTCTTGTCTCTTGTGTATCTATTTTATATTACTTAGATACGCTTAGCGTATGTACTTCTGAGTATATACGTAGCGGACCTCGTCGCGCCCACTTCACCGTACACTGGGAAGCGGGGCGTGACAGGTTTTGTTGGTGGCCCATGCAGGTCAGAGCTGTATGAATCTCTATCATGCAGTTCTGGTCTGCGTGAACAACCTAAGCAATATAACACAAGAACCAGCAACGAAAACATTCTTTACAATTCATGTTTCTATTCCTTGAATCTTATCATTTCATGTACATGAATCTGTCCTAACCCAAATTTTTCTTCAGGGTTATGGATTCCCCGAACAACACCAGCACCAACGTCAACAACACACCTCCAGCACTACCTCTCACACCGGCTGTTACTGCGCCACCTACCGAGCAAACAGTGCTACTTGAGGCAATCCGCAGCCTTTTCGAGGGACAGCAACAACTTCTGAACCGTCCCGAGACTGACGCTCCGGGGGTAAAGCAATTCAGGGCTTTACATCCGAAGTAGTTCTAAGGAAAGGGAAGCCCACTGGAAGCTGAGGAATGGGCTCAAAGTATAGAGGATGATCTGGCCGCAGCACAAGTGCCAGACGTCGCTTGGGTCCGTGTAGCGAAACTACAACTCATGGACAACGCTCGCAACTGGTGGAAGGCGGAAGAAAGCCGTCTTACGCAGCCTATTGAATGGAAAACGTTTCGCAAGAAGTTCGACGCGAAATACTTCCCTGTGACTGCCAGGTTTGCCATGGAGCAGCAGTTCATTCATCTACAGCAAGGATCAATGTGGGACAAATCGGTAGATGAATACGACGCTGAATTCACCATGTTAAGCCGATTCGCGGCACATTTGATACCGACGGACGATATCAGAGCCCGTCGTTTCCAACAAGGACTGGACACGGAGATTCAGGCTGCTTTAGCCACAGGAAAATTTTTGACTCATGAGGATGCTCTAGAAACTGCCCGCAGTTATGAGGCAGTGATAAAAGCAAGGGGCAGACCTCAGTGTGCAAGAGTCAAGCGCCCTGCTAACCAGATGGCAGGTGGAGCCTCGTACAGACCACCTTTTGTGCCAAGACGTCCTGGAGCACCAATCAGCAGGCCCAACCCAGCCTTTTGTAACTACTGCAAGAGAAATGGGCATCGGGCGAGAGATTGCCGACGTGTGAACAACCTTTGCTTGATCTGCGGCTCAGCTGCTTATGGTATTGGGGCTTGTCCTTATAAACAAAACCCAGTTGCTGCACCCAGGCCAACAAACAATTATCCACAGCGTCCTGCCATCCAAGCCCCTGCTCCAAGACTTGCACTGCCTGCACCACCCAGAGGGCCACAAGCTGCACCACCTCCTCGATAGTTCCATCAAGCTCAAAGGAACGTTCCGAGGAATGCTCCTCAGGCCAGGAGGAATGTGCCAAAGCGCCAGGCTTTCATGATGTCTGTGGAAGAAGCTGAGGCCACTGGCCAAGTCATTACTGGTTAACTTCCCTTCTCAAACTTATCTTTTAGTCCAGGTTATATACACACTTTCCCTATACCTAATACATATCCCATATACCTTAGGTACAATCCTAGTAGCTTCACTACCTGCACTTGCACTGTTTGATACTGGAGCATCCCACTACTTTATGTCGCAACGGTTTGTCCGAACCCATGCGATTCCAGTCTCACCGCTTGTATCCAGCTGGAACGTCAGTTACGGAAATGGTGTTCTAAAGGCAACTATGGGATACAGCCTGTGTCCAGTTGTCGTCTGCAGTCGAGAGTTTTATGCTGACTTCAAAGTACTGGACATACCGAACTTCGATGTGGTTCTGGGAATGGACTGGATTGGAACCTTTTATGCTACCATCGACTGTCATCAAAGGAGGGTAGTATTCGAGATTCTAGACCATCCGGTCTTCTATTTCAAGAGCGGAGATCGTACCCTGGAGCCAGGTACCTACAAAGCGAAGCCAAGGGAAGCAGTAGTTGCGGCAGCTCAAGCGGAAGAAGAATTAAGACCAGAGGTAGTTCGAGAGTTCGACAATGTATTTCCTGATGATATATCAGGTTTGCCTTCCGATCGAGCTCTTGAATTCAGTATTGATTTAGTACCAGGAGCACAACCGGTGATCAAAGCAACTTATAGACTAAGTCCGGAAGGATTGAAGGAAGTCCGAATACAGTTGGACGAATTATTGGCGAAAGGATGGATTCGTCCCAGCACTTCAAGTTGGGGAGCACCTGTACTACTGGTGAAGAAGAAGGAAGGTTCATAGAGAATGTGCATCGACTATAAGGCCTTGAACGAAGTCACTATAAAGAACAAGTATCCACTCCCGGGCATCGATGATTTATTCGATCAGCTAAGTGGATCTTGTGTTTTCTCTAAATTGGATCTTCGTTCAAGATATCATCAAGTGAAGGTCAAGGAAGCTGATATTCACAAAACAGCTTTCAGAACTCGCTATGGAAATTACGAATTTCTAGTGATGCCATTTGGAGTGACCAATGCACCAGCAATATTCATGAACCTAATGAACCAAGTTTTCCGGGAGTATTTAGACAAGTTTGTTGTCATCTTCATCGACGACATCCTGGTATATTCTAAGAATCGGAAAGAGCATGCGGAGCACCTACGAATTGTCCTGGAAACTCTTCGACAACATAAGCTTTATGCCAAGTACAGCAAGTGCGAGTTTTGGCTAAATCAAGTTGGTTTTCTTGGACATATCGTATCAGCAGAAGGAATTTCTGTGGATCCAGCCAAAGTTTCAACAATTAGCGAATGGCCTACACCAAAGTCAGTGAAAGATATTCGGAGTTTCTTGGGTTTAGCTGGATATTACAGAAGGTTCATTGAAGGATTCTCAAAGATAGCAACACCCCTGACCAAGCTCACACGAAAAGATGAAGAATTTGTGTGGTCAAAAGCATGCGAACAAGCTTTCGTAGAACTCAAGTCAAGATTGACATCTGCACCTATTCTCGTAATACCGGATCAATCTGGAGGATTCGAAGTGCATTGTGATGCATCCGGTAAGGGATTAGGATGTGTTCTACATCAGCACGGTAAGGTTGTGGCTTATACTTCAAGACAACTGAAGACTCATGAGCGTAATTATCCGACGCATGATCTGGAGTTGGCAGCCGTCATCTTTGCTCTCAAGATTTGGCGCCACTACTTACTTGGTGAACGAGTGAACATCTACACAAATCATAAAAGGCTAAAGTACGTGTTTACTCAGAAGGAGTTGAATATGCGGCAGAGAAGATGGTTAGAACTCATGGCGGACTTTGACATCAACTTGCAATATCACCCAGGGAAGGTGAACGTAGTACCTGATGCTCTTAGTCTCCAACCCTTATCGATGAATCTCACCGCTCAGTGGAAGCTTCAGCAAGACTTGCATCAGATGGAGATTGAAGTAGTCATGCCAGATAATGCTTCAAGTTTGATGAATCTACAAGTTTGACGAATTACAGATGTGAGATCCTGATCCGGTATCCAATACCCAGGAAGTAGGGTTAACTGACATACAGTTCTCTATTACAAACACACCCGAAGCCGAAGCCACAACATGCTTCGAATTCTGGCTACTGGCTTTACTAGCCCTGCAATCCTTCTGCCAATGTTCATTCCCGTAACAATAGGAATGTCCTTCTTTTACTATATCCAGTCCCGAAACTTCTTCCCTTTCCTTACCTTTTACTTCCCTGGTTTCTTTCAGGGTAGAAGGTAGAGACTGTAGAATCAAGTCAGCATCTGACCCGTTCTTCAACGTGGTCTTCAGGTCCGTGAGCTCAAAATAGCTGGTCACTGTAAGGACGTTGCCCCCTACAGAAGACCCGATAGCCAACCTCGCTGGAAGCAATTCGTTCGAGATCTCATATCTTGGGATACGAGATTGCTCTCCATATAAATCTTTGTCATGGAGGAAGATAGAAACTAAGTTGTCACGCCCCGCTTCCCAAAAGAAGGAGAAGGAAGACGTGGTAAGGTCCGCAACCTAACTGTATTGAAGGTGGTCTATTCAATACAGTTACGTTAAGCGTATAAATATTTAATATGCAGGATGTGTACCAAAACAAAAATAATAAAAGCGAAAGGCATTTTATTTCCATTAACCAAACATTATTACATCCCAAAGGAAAAAGTAAAATAAACTAAGTAGTTTATTTACATCAAAGGAGAAACAAAAAGCCCTAAACATGTGGGCAACAACAAAAATTAAAACTATCTAATCTTCCATTGTCCTGTCTGCATAATCTTCATAAGTTGGCTTCACACCTTGATCGATGCCTACAACCTTTCTTTTATTTTAGATTGGTTTTAAAAATTTACCTTTTAAAAGATACTAAATATTCCCTTTTGAAAAGATATCATTATTTAAATAATATTTTCTTTCTTAAAACTTGCGGCGGCTTAACGAGTGATTTTCCGATCACTATTGGTTTACATCAAGGATCTGCATTAAGTCCATTCCTGTTTACCATCGTGATGGATGAGCTTACTAGAACTATCCAAGATGAAGTACCTTGGTGTATGCTATTCGCTGATGATATTGTTCTAGTAAATGAGACGAAAGCAGGGGTTAATGCCAAATTGGAATTATGGAGGCAAACATTGGAATCTCGGGGATTCAGATTGAGCAGGTCCAAAACAGCATATATGCACTGCAAATTTAGTAGCCAGAGAAGTCAAAACTATATTGGTATAACATTGGAAGGGCAAGAGATATCACCGAGCGACCAGTTTAGATATCTAGGTTCCATCATCCAAAAGAATGGAGAGATCGATAGTGATGTTAATCAAAGGATCCAAGCTGGTTGGTTGAAATGGAGGAGTGCAACAGGGATTTTGTGTGATCGTAACTTTCCGTTAAAATTGAAAGGGAAGTTTTATCGGAGCGCTATTCGGCCTGCCTTATTATATGGTACAGAATGCTGGGCTCCTAAGAAGCATCATACACAGAAGATGCACGTAGCGGAGATGCGCATGCTTCGTTGGATGTGCAGTAACACTAGAAAATATAAGGTGCGAAATAAGGATATTCGTGCAAAAGTTGGTGTAGCACCTGTGGAGGAGAAAATGCGGGAAAACCGGCTAAGATGGTTTGGTCATGTGCGACGCAGACCTATGGAAGCACCGGTTCAACGAATAGATACTCTCGATATGGGCAATGGCAAAAGGGCAAAAAGGAGACCGAAGAAAACATGGATGGAGGTGATACGAAACGATATGGTTGCCAAAGGACTCAATGAAAGTATATTGTTCGATAGAGGTGAGTGGAGACAGAGGATTCATGTGCTGGACCCGGCGTGATTCTCATGTTGGTTCATGTAGCCTACCCCATATGCTTGGGATAAAAGGCTCAGTTGTAGTTGTTGTTGTTTCCTTAAAAAGTTGAGGGGATTTTAAAAATATTTGTAAGTACTGTATCTAAAATGTTTATTTTACATGTCTTTAAAAATATAATATTTAAACGAGGGTATCTTATGGAAGTAACTTATTTCGAGATCATTTTTATAGTATAGGTATGTCAGAGGTGAAATGACAATTCATGGGTTACATCAGATTTCAGGTATTATGGGTGTGCAATATAATTGTGTACAGATGAAATTTAAACACCGTTTTAAAAATATGGGTTAACATTATCATGATTAAGGGTACAAGGAAAAAGGGTATGCACAAATATTACAACACCATTTTAAATGGGGGTTGAGAATTTGAAGTTGGAACTAGGTTATTGAGATAGAAGAAGGTGACAGGAAAAGGAGAGAGAGGCGGATCCTACCTTTTGTTTGAGTCGGAAGGCCGAATAGCTGAAAACGTAGTCTCGTACTAAATCCTCAATAACTCCGCGTCCCGATTTTTCCTCTGCGCCATAGCGTCGGCGTCGTCGATACGAAGGCACCAGTATTTTTTTCAGAATTTTTGGAGTTCTGAGGTGTGAGAAATTGAGGTTTGAAGGTGTCTATATATAGCGTTCAAAAATAACAAGAAAATCCAAAAAAATCCCAAAAATCTGCGCCGCTAATCATCTCAGAATTGATTTCCAATGATTAGCCGCCGCCGCTAAATCCTCAGCCGTTGGATCTGCATCCAACGGCCCGCAGCGCGCTGCCTCGTCGCCACGTGGCGCGACGCGATTGGCCCGTGGCCGCGGCTGCGGATCACCACGTGGGCACCGCCGCAGAGCTCTGGGCCGTTGGATCTCGTGATCCAATGGTCCAGGTTAAAAGGATTTAAAAATTTTAAAATAAAATTAATAAAAATAAATAAATAGCAGAATATTGGTTTGGCTTTGAAAATTTTGTTAAAAATAGTAAAAAATACGGGAAAATTATGGGAAAATTCCAAAAAATATATTTTATTATTATCTTTAATATAAAAATAGTTTTGGGATAAAAACAATTAGTATATTTATTTCTAAATTGTTAGCTATTTATAATTATTATATAATATCTAGTTCATCTTTAAAATATTTTTAATTATGAATTAATTACTTTTATTGATAATAAAAATATGTAGATTATTTTAAGGCATTATAAAATCTTTCTAAAACATTTTAAGCCTATAAATAGATTTTATAAATTTCCTTTAATCATATTTGCTGCTTTAAAAATTATTAACACTACTTTAAAAATTATTATTATATAAAAGAAACATGTAAATAATTATTTGATAGTAGAAATATAAATAAAATATATTTTATTAGGTATTAGAAAACATGGTCGTTACAATCTACCCTCCTTAAAATAATTTCGTCCTCGAAATTTTAGAAGGTAGGTCAAAGAAAGGAAGAAAGAAATCACTAAGAAGAGATTATCGCGGTTAAATATTTTGGTCTCGCACTCTCATTCTGTTTCCTCTTCGGTTGCGGTGATGGTGTCTCCCGGCCATCGATGATCTGAATCAGAACAGGCTGAGGTGAGACAAAATAACTTGCATGAAAGAACAATAATTAATGCAAGAGAGAGACTAAGAAGAGTAAGAGACACAAGAGAGATTATTGCTCGAAACTAAGATTTTATTATCCAACTTCAATATGGAGAGTACAACCGAAAAGTAAGGATATGCCCTTACATCGTTTTATTCGGCCAAAGAAAAGGAAAAGACTTATTAATCTCGATTACGGGAGTTCAACAAGTGATGATAGGTCCTCGATCTAAGAAAAGTACGACCATTACCACGGTGCCTTGTGGGGACAACCGCCTGAGAGTCTACGACTTCGTCTTCAGAATCTTCAGATGTAGCTTCAAAGTAATATCAGACATGTCATCCTCGTTGGAAAGATTTGCCATGACCAGAAGGAAAGGTCATGGTCAGAGTAAAGAATGCCAAGGAAGGGACAAGGGACTATGATATCGGTATAGATGGATGAGATTCACAAATATAATAAGTCAGTTAATGGTTTCAATTTAGTACACAAGAAGACCTGCATGGGCCACCACAAAAACCTGTCACGCCCCGCTTCCCAAAAGAAGGAGAAGGAAGACGTGGTAAGGTCCGCAACCTAACTGTATTGAAGGTGGTCTATTCAATACAGTTACGTTAAGCGTATAAATATTTAATATGCAGGATGTGTACCAAAACAAAAATAATAAAAGCGAAAGGCATTTTAGTTCCATTAACCAAACTTTATTACATCCCAAAGGAAAAAGTAAAATAAACTAAGTAGTTTATTTACATCAAAGGAGAAACAAAAAGCCCTAAACATATGGGCAACAACAAAAATTAAAACTATCTAATCTTCCATTGTCCTGTCTGCATAATTTTCATAAGTTGGCTTCACACCTTGATCTTTGCTGTAATACTCATTCTTATCTGACGGACATTCCAAAAATAGAGAAAGAAAAGGAAGGTCCGTCAGCGAGTTATACTCGAGTAGGATTGCCTCATAAGATAGTAAAGATATAGAAATGAACAGGTGTGTATAATGAATATGATGTACATGAGTATAAAGGTATGAGGTTAAGTACAAATTGGATATGTGAATATGAGTAGGTTATATATGTTGTAAGTTATATATAGATGAAGTTAATAGTATGTATTAGTTTGTTAAACAAGGGTCCGGATACTCGAGATTATTCCGTTGTGGCCACGGAACAACAACTGGGGAAGTGAAATGTACCGTTTCACTTCCCGGGATCATGATCGAGTAGTAGGGGAATCCGAGTTCCGAATTATCCTTGCCTAATCAAACTACCCATCCCCGTGGTTCAGTATAAAGGTTTGGAAGGATTAGAGTTAGTATGTATACTTCTAGGCATGGAATTTCCACATTGTACAGTCGCCCATATCTTGGACTGATCACCCGTAATATCGGGATCTTCATATTTATATAGTCGCCCATATATTGGACTGGTCACCCGTAATATCGGGATTTTCATATTTATATAGTCGCCCATATATTGAACCGGTCACCCTGCCTGCAGGGATTTTCATAAAGTATTCAATACCTAGGTCCGCGCATTCTAACCCTAACCGTATCATATTTTGTATATGTCATGTTGTCATAAGCTGGAATTTTAGAAAAGTATTGATCTCATTTAAAATGGCCTTCCACAAACACTCGTTTTATTTTCTAGAATTTGTAAAGTACTCCATGTCCTTTAGAGAAAACTTAGTTAAAATAATAAAGGTTTAAATATCTTTTATTACTTCTAAGAAAAACCATGATATTTGGGATATTTATTATTTTGGAAAAGCATAATGTTTTACAGAAAATATCCTTTTGATAAAAGGTTGTGGTGTTTATTTGAAAATATTTTACAAGGGGTTTTTATTTGAAAAATCTAGACTGCTCCTAATATTCCAAAAGGATAAGTTATGAGGTCCTCAAATCGCCTCTTCACCGCCAATTGTGGCTAGGTAAGTGCCAGATAAGTGGGAAGGTACTCCACTACGTAAGTAGTGGGCCTAATTAATAACCACTAGCCTTAGACACACTTGCCTAGACAACACAAAGTCTGGTTTAGATAAACAATCGATGCCTATAACCTTTCCTTTATTTTAGATTGGTTTTAAAAATTTACCTTTTAAAAGATACTAAATATTCTCTTTTGAAAAGATATCATTATTTAAATAATATTTTCTTTCTTAAAAAGTTGAGGGGATTTTAAAAATATTTGTAAGTACTGTATCTAAAATATTTATTTTACATGTCTTTAAAAATATAATATTTAAACGAGGGTATCTTGTGGAAGTAACCTATTTCGAGATCATTTATATAGTATAGGTATGTCAGAGGTGAAATGACAATTCATGGGTTACATCAGATTCCAGGTATTATGGGTGTGCAATATAATTGTGTACAGATGAAATTTAAACACCGTTTTAAAAATATGGGTTAACATTATCATGAATAAGGATACAAGGAAAAAGGGTATGCACAAATATTATAACACCATTTTAAATGGGGGTTGAGAATTTGAAGTTGGAACTAGGTTATTGAGATAGAAGAAGGTGACAGGAAAAGGAGAGAGAGGCGGATCCTACCTTTTGTTTGAGTCGGAAGGCCGAAGAGCTGAAAACGTAGTCTCGTACTAAATCCTCAATAACTCCGCGTCCCGATTTTTCCTCTGCGCCATAGCGTCGGTGTCGTCGATACGAAGGCACCGGTATTTTTTTCAGAATTTTTGGAGTTCTGAGGTGTGAGAAATTGAGGTTTGAAGGTGCCTATTTATAGCGTTCAAAAATAACAAGAAAATCCAAAAAAATCCCAAAAATTTGCGCCGCTAATCATCTCAGAATTGATTTCTAATGATTAGCCGCCGCCGCTAAATCCTCAGCAGTTGGATCTGCATCCAACGGCCCGCAGCGCGCTGCCTCGTCGCCACGTGGCGCGACGCGATTGGCCCGTGGCCGCGGCTGCGGATCACCACGTGGGCGCCGCCACAGAGCTCTGAGCCGTTAGATCTCGTGATCCAACGGTCCAGGTTAAAAGGATTTAAAAATTTTAAAATAAAATTAATAAAAATAAATAAATAGCAGAATATTGATTTGGCTTTGAAAAATTTGTTAAAAATAGTAAAAAATACGGGAAAATTATGGAAAAATTCCAAAAAATATATTTTATTATTATATTTAATATAAAAATAGTTTTGGGCTAAAAACAATTAGTATATTTATTTCTAAATTGTTAGCTAGTTATAATAATTATATAATATCTAGTTCATCTTTAAAATATTTTTAATTATGAATTAATTACTTTTATTGATAATAAAAATATGTAGATTATTTTAAGATATTATAAAATCTTTCTAAAACATTTTAAGCCTATAAATAGATTTTAGAAATTTCCTTTAATTATATTTACTACTTTAAAAATTATTAACACTACTTAAAAAATTATTATTATATAAAAGAAACATGTAAATAATTATTTGATAGTAGAAATTTAAATAAAATATATTTTATTAGGTATTAGAAAATATGGTCGTTACATAAGTCCATCTTCTCGTGCTGCCTCTGGTATGCGCCATCAACTGAGGCTAACACGAGGCACTTGGCTTTCGCACTGTCTTTTTCCGATGTCTTGCGGATATGAATATCCGTGACAGGGGAAACTGGACCTGAGACGGCAGGGGTTAGATCAGTCAAGAGGTGTCCCAGCTTGTCATGTGCAATGGACATCTGGACAGACCTTTGCCAGTCATAACAGTCAGATTCAGTCATTTTATTATCTAGATGTAACCTAGGTGTGGTCACTGGGTCGCTGCAATTAAGAGAGAGAGAAGAAAACACTCAGCATGATGCTCTTGCAAGTTTAGATTGGTTTTTAATTTATCTAAACAGGATGGCTCCCACTGTCTCTCGAATCCCTCCTCAAACCATAAAGGAAGAATTAGTCAGGATCAATCTCATCGTACAATACTTGCTTAACCGTTCAGCCAGGCCAGTGTCGGTACTTCGAGGGAGGTTTTCCAACGCTTTCGCGAAGTTCCTTAATTAAATAACCTCTTTTCCCTGTGGGCGTAGCCCCGCTAACACCTTTCTAGACACCTACTTGGTTTATAGCATTGATCGTTAAGTGAGAAAGTTCCCGAGGAGTAGCATATACTCACAGTAGGATCGGGACCCAAATATCATCGCGTGACAAAACTGAAGGAATCCTACCAGAATCATCACACTCCAAATGGTATGCAGCGTTAGCAAGTTTCAGTTCTTTTGAAACTCCCGATGTGGATTTTTGCCCCATGCTCTTATGACCTTGACGAAGGTCAACAAATCATAAGTCACATGTCAAGTTCTACCCGTCATTGTCCAGGTTAATTTGAAACCGCCCGTACATACCCTTGACGAAGGTCAACAAGGTAATACGACTGTCCCAAACCAACGCATCTATCTATGCTACATATGAACACCCAACAGCTACCAATCACTATGCCTTGACGAAGGTTAACAAACATAGCTTGAATACTATTGAATATTCATACGAAATAACGGAGGGCTATGAATGGTTTTGGAGAAACCGTGAACGTAGTGAACTTGATATAATCGATGAAACGAGATAGCTTTTAAAAGGAGTGGTTCAAGCTCCGCGTTTAAAAAGCTGGTTTTTGAAAAGAACCGAGTGGTTTTGAAAGTGTTCCAACGACTTTTACTTGGTTTATTTTCTTGAATTAATTTTAATGCGTCTCATCATTTAATCTTACCATTGCAGAAAACAACTAAAATATGGCGTGCGCTTATGCCATCCGCATTCGCCACGGGCCCCGTCATCACCCGTTAGGTTACTTAACTAACGACAGAGCGGGGGCTGGACTAGCACAGATGCAAAACATAAGCAACACCTAAATAGATATCATATATAGATATATAGCAATGATTGTCAATCCAGATCACAGATGAACACTTTGGATATACTAGGAATCCGCGATTCGTTCGAGCCTGCAACGAAAAGTGGATTACACGGTCGCGATGAATAGCCAATACCCCACCCAAGACCGCTACGGGTGCGGCAAACTACCCGCCAAGTACCCGAAGCGAAGTAACCTCCCTCAACGACGTGAGTAGGCTACTCGGCACTTCGAGATACCCGGTAGTTTGTGCACCCCTCCTTGGGTCTATCCTAGGAGCATAAAACAGTAAAAAGAAATTATACAATGGCGGCTACAACCTTATCCCGGATGTGCGGCCAAACAAATAATATTACATCAATTTACAAATTTTACAATGAATGAAAGAAAAAGAAACTCTCATCTCACATCCACCCCGGCTATTCATCCGCGACAATCCAACGAGTTCATATACACAAACCATCAACATTACAGATCACAGATATGTACAACCTCCACTAATCGACTTATAGTGATTAGTAGACGTTCAATACATATATCACATCACAGATAATATCCATTAGCCAAAGTCTACGGAATATCAATCAAAATACGGATTTGTAACCACCCCAAAAACAAATTTGTTCTCTGGAAAATCTGGGCAGAAATAAACTATATCAAAAATCCCAAAACAACACAGTAAGAACACTGCAGCAAAACGGAGTCGCGACCGAGTCAACTCGGCCGCGGTTCCGCGGCCAAACACATGGTTTGGCCGTGGTTCCGCGGTGAGTTGGCCGAGTCAGAGGCTCATTTTTGCTGTGTGTTCTATAAAAACCCTGAGACGATTTTTCATATATGTCAAATTACTTTTTGAGCAGTATAAAAAATGACAGAAAGTTGATTTTTCCTGGACGTGTTTTGTGATTTTTTCCGATCGATATTCTAAATACTTTGCTAACTTGCTAGTTTATGTTTAGCTAGGCTCTGATACCACTGTAAGTCCACGTTGCTCACCCTGGTTCTTATGGGGAGGCGGAAACGGTGAAAAACGATTTTTTGGCGCAAGGCAACATGGACTAAAACTCGGATCTTTGCTAAACTATGAACTAGCAAACTACTAGAGGCATTATCTACTATGCCATAGAAGTTATACCTCACGATACCGGTCCTTCGGGTCTTCTCTCCGTTGTCCGGCTTGTCCATCTACGCTCCGAGGGTCGATCCGGATCTTGGTCACCTCCGCGGCCTCCTTGAGTCGAAGACGATCCACCAGAGAGATGTACACCGAGCTCTACCTCAAGCCGAGGCAATTAGGGCAACAAGATCGCTAGTCTTGATGTCCTAGGTTGTGTAGAAGAGGTTGATGGAAGTGTTTGTCTATGTGGATTCTTTTTCTCTCAACACATGAGATCAAAAGAAGAAATCAAGAGGAGGAAGAAGGAGCTTGCAACCATGGAGCTTTCTCTTTTTCTTTTCAAGAGAGAGAATGAGAAAAGAGAAATGAAAAATGATAACTCAAGAAAAATGAACCAAGGTTGCAATAATACTAAACATCATCATTACTAATCCTATCATGATAAAGTTGATGGCTACATTGACATGACCATTTTCATAATAAAAAAGAAAAGGAAAACCAAAGAAGAGTATAGACCTCTCATGAAGGTCACGGTCAACTTTGGTCAACGGGTCAACAAAGTCAAGAATGTCAAGGTGGTCAAATGGTCAAAGCAATTAGCCATCACAAAATTATCACTAAAAGGATTAGTAAACAATGTCTCCGGCTCATAATGGTTTTGATCGAACGAATTGCCAAAACCCTAATGAGGCACCTCCTCCTTCATCGCTCCTCAAAACTGTGCATACACACCCGCATCTGCATTCCGTAGAATGCGAATGCACAGAAGACAAAACAAATCCATCCGTGCAATACTAGGATCCAGCTTAAACCAAAGCCCACTAGTATTGCCTGCCCGAACAACATACGCACACAAGTGCACGTAAGTGATCGCAACCCTGCCGTAAAACCATACGGCCTCTACACGTTTCGCTCAGTGCAGGGAAACTCTCTGTGTGGGACTCTAAAGACTCGATACTATGCTGGCAGTGGGTTTAACCACAGACTGCAAGAGGCACTAGCTGTACGTAACGGTCCCCAGGTAGATATCGATAAGAAGAACGATGAGGTAAACCCATCCGAACTCCTACTGAGCCTGCATGTGACAATCTCCGTACAGTCCGGTCTGTTCGTCTGATACATTGCATGGCGGGCCTAGGGGGTGGTGAACGTCAGTCCCCTAATAGCGGTATAAGTCATGTCGGAGTGTAGCCCAGAACACCCTGAGATAACACTAGAAACCTACCAGTATATCTCACTTTCCCTGGCCAGGGACTACTCGTGTAATGGCTCTCGTAGACACAGCGCGATGTCAACCCCCAATACCGGGAGAGACGAATCCTGTCTAACCGTCACTGCCTCCAAGTGCTTCAGGACTGCACCCAACTACTACCAGTTTGCATGACTCCTTTGAGCCGTGGTAGGGTAGTAATCTAAGTACAGTGGGAACACACTCGAGGCGAAGTGACAGTGTCAAGTCAGCGGACTGAGCTGTACTCATGTCACCTGGGAACTGATAACTGACGATAGGTATAATACCAACCATCAGTTCCCGATGAGTCCTGTCCAGTGTACTCGTAACCTAACGAGCACCCGCATATTATCTCCAGTACAACGTACTGATGGCTGTGGGACAGACCACCTCCCGTGCTGGGATGAGAAGCGTATACGCTAGTTTACTCCGGAGTATCGATGCCCCGTCTCGATAATCCTATGACTAGGGACCTGTATAAGGATGTGCTTGTAGATTACCCAGCCCCCACTAGTATGACTGCCATCACAACGCTGGTAATCAAGCAAAGATCCTAAGGGCTCTACTAATATGTATAAGCGATATGCTAAAAGAAACACATGCACATATTGAAGTAGAAACAAACCAAGTAGCATACTACCATTTTGAGCAAGATTGTTTATACAACTGTAAATATCCTAAGCTTCCGTTAAATAATATACAAGCTAGTATGATACAGTAATGGCCTCTAGGGCATATACACTAACATCAACACCCTCATATATAATGCGACAAAGGTCTCAACTATTGATTTCGTGATGAGGGCATTGTAAAAGAAGATCCTTAAACCTTTCAAACCATTTCCAAGATGGTTCATAGGGAAGTTGGGTAAACTGGTTAATCTTGCTTCGAACGCGGGTGGTCTTATGATTGGGATATAAATTTTTAAGGAATGCTACAACGAATTCATCCCATTTGGCAATAGAATGTGAAGCAGTGTTATAAAGCCATTTTTCTGCTAGATCGCACAAAGTAAAAGGGAGAAGACGTAAGCGCATAGCATCCACAGACAGTTGTGACGTACCCATAATTGCGCATACGTTTTCAAATTTGTTTATAAAAACGTATGCGTCTTCGGATTCAAGCCCGTGAAATTTGGGCAACAGTTTGATGAAGAGGGGTTTAATTTCAAAATTATCCCCATTGGCTGGTAGAATAGATAGACAGGTAGGAAGGAGTCCGCGCATGGGGTAACTTCTTTCTTGGAGAGAGATACGCGGTGGATTCTGCGCAGCAATGGGTGGTGGCAGGATGGTGGTGTTAAAATCTGATGGAGAACCGTCCATCTCGGTCGATGTGGTGGGTGGAGGGGAAAAGAGAGATGAAGAAGTACCAACTTCGGAGTCGATAGAAGAAACGCGGACAAGACGGGCACTAGAATCCTGTGTCCAGCCGAGTATGCACTAAGCGGATTTAGCGCACATGGTAGCGTGTGAGAACATAAAAATTTGTTTGTTTTGAAAAGTGTCGAACGTGAGACAAACCACAAAAAAAAATGCACACACAACCCTAGAACTAAGGTTACCTAGGTCATGTCTCTAGAACGCTCCTTGTAACGCTTTAGAAATCGTTTAAGTAGATTTTCCGTTAATAGGTAAAATAAGATGTGTTTTTCGTATAAAACCTGGAAGTGATCATTTATCTGTATAGAATTCACTGTACCTAGTTTAACTAGGAAATTCCTAGTTTGCGGTTTTTAGTTGTCACTTGAAAATTTTAGTTCACTTTAATATTTTTCCTTAATTAAAATATTATTATAAGCTTTTAATTATGCACTTAATTAGTGGTAATCACAAATTTGATTGGGTTAATTATGCTAAAGTGAATCTATGCTAACTTAATCACAAGATTAAGTATTAATCCATCCATGCAAAATATCCTACAAATATCTAGATATTTGTTGATTTAAAGAAAACTTTAATAAAAAATGAAAATATTAAGAGGTGGCATTGGATGGGAGGTGCAATTATGAGCATTAATTGGTGTTTTTAGCTTAAAATTTCCACATAATTTCCTTCTCTCCAAGCTTTGACCGACCCCCCCCCCCAGCTGCCCCATTTCTTTCCCACTTCATTTTCACTCCTTCAAGATTCATTAAATCATCAAAAATCATCAAATAATCCCACAAACTAAAAAATAAATCCATACCGATTATTCTTTAGCCTAAATCAAGCATGGATCTTCATGAAAGTTAGCATTTTGAAGGCTAATTTGGATGTTTAAGTTGCAAGTTTGTGGATCAAGTGGAGGTATAAAATCCTAACCCTAAACTTTAATTGATGTATAAATACTTTATGCTAGATTATTAGATGTTTAATATAGCTTTAATTAGCATGTTTAGAAATTCAAGAAAAGATTATGAAGATCAAGTTAAGGTTTTGTTTGGTTAAAATGCTTAATGGAGAAGAGTAGACTTTGACAAGTTAACCTAGTTATGAGAATGTTATTTGTTATTTTCCTAATTGTCTAATTAAGCTTATTAACAAACTAAACTTTTACTAAATCTTATATGTGTGAGATTATAATTGTAGTAAAGGTTTGTGTGGTTTAATCAAGCTATTATGTGATGATTGTGATCGCTAGTTTTGGTTAAACTTCTAGACTTGAGCTAAAATGATTAAAAGTTGCTTACTAGGTTTTCGGATAAATTAAGCGTGGGTTTACGTTGGCGTTGTGATATTATATATATTAGATTCCACGAAATATATTGTGTTGTAAATGCGCGATCGGTACGATCGGGGTCTAGGCTTAGTGGTTGTCTCATCCTAGCTAGGGTTGTGCCGATATCGTACGCGTTTTGTGCACTGAGTGCACAGTGTGTTTATCTTATGGACATTATCCTTGCGTTTCGTTGTTTTGTATCAGCGCAGGATATTTCGTCTTATGTGTTGTGTTTGTGAAATTTTAGGATCGCGAGCAGGGACTTCGGACGCTGCGAAGAAAGGGAAGCAGGTGGTCGGATTTACTTAGCTCGAGGTCATCGGTGAGTAGATTTAACATCTACAGGGGAATCGCCCGCATGGCGTTATGCGTCTGGGCTGGATTATATGACATGATTATTAGTTACAAGTATTGCACATATAGAGATTGTGCATGAACTTCATTTCATATTATTACATATTGTGCTGGGATTTGTACCCTTTGGACACAGCACTATTATTGACAGTTCATGTTGCACGAGCACAAATTTTATGCTACACCCACACCGTCGATAATTGCCATGACACGCATAACACCTATACATACGTGATATTGTATTGGTTAGGGACATTGAGACATGATCCTTATTTCCATTGTACATATGAGATATAGCATACCTGTATACCTGCATGGTTTCACATATACCTGGAGAGTATTGCATCATTATTGACATGTATATACACATATACCTAGAGGGTATTATATAATTATTGACATGTATATACACATACCTGGACATAGCTACACCTATACCTAGAGGGTATTGCATCATTATTGACATCTATATGTAGGGTTCCCATGCCCAATTCAAAAAAAAATTTATGTGCCTACAAACCCTAATACGGATCGTTAACTAGATGATAAGGCGATGCAAGCAAGTAAAAAACTTTATTGTTAAAGGGAAGTGACTACAACCTTTGTAGATCCGGTCCTCCACTTCCTAGGCTCCGTGATGACGTCCCTCCGCTGTACCTATCGGAATCCGGACTCTGGCGAAGGTTTCGTCGGAGAAATGATCGGGCTAGGTCGTCGACTTCGATGCCGAAGATGATCTACGTCGAGGCAACTCAAGATCAAGCTCCAACTTCACCAAGTCATGAAACTTGTAAAGAAAACACCCTATACTACTTGGCAAGTGGTAGAGGATGAAAAAATAAGAAGTGGGTTCACTTTAGAATTGGATTTCTCACTCTTTTTCTCATTTCACCATTGATGCTAGCAAGCTTCTTGAAGCTTGATGAAGATGATGAAGATGAAAGAATAAAAAGGATTAAGTTAAAAAGAAAATCTCATTCATTCTTATCATAATGCAACCTTGGTTAAGTGTAGAGAATGAACTAGGGTTAGTTGAATGGTTAGGTTAAGGCTAAGAAACAAAATGGTCAAAGCTTTAAAGCTTCATGAAGTTTCAAGAAAAAACAAAAGAAGCCACCCTTTTGTTTCGTGCCTTAAAATGAATAAAAGAATAAATAATTAAGTAAATCAAAACCCTAACCATTAACATAACCATGGTTTAATCATACACACCCAAGTTTGCATGTATCATCAAACATGATACAAACTAGTGCACAAAACTATATCATATATAAAATGTGCACATCAAGTGAGAAAATCCTTCTTAAGTGAACAAATACTAGTTAATGTAAAGTAATATATCAAATATATAATTATACATTAAATCATTAAATCAACACTTGATTTAACGATCCATTCATATCGCATATGACCGACTAATATCTGATGTATCGACTTATCGAATCAATTCTCGATTCGATAACTAGGTTATATCGCATACAACCAATCAATACATTCATCGCGAGAATAGAAAATGGTATCACATACACGCATTATTCTCGGTCCCGCACATATCTCATATGCGCTCCTATTTCGTTTCGCTTGAGCCAGGAAACCTCTGTGTAGGACTCTAAAGACTCGTCAATACGCCGGCAGCAGATGATGATCATATCAAACACCCACAAGCCGCAAGCGGTCTGCTAAACGTAACGGCCACCCTGGTATTGAGCGATCAGAAGATCGACGAGCAAGCCCGCTCATGCTCCTGTGAATCCAACCAGTAACACTTACCGTACAGTCCGGTATGTTCGTCTGATATGTCGTATATCTCGCCTAGGGGTGGTAAACGTCAGACCCCAATAGCTTGATAAATCATGCTGACGTGAGGTCCATAACATGTGTGAAACTACTGATAACACTTACCAGTAGATCACTGCAACCCTGGCCAGGGATTTCCAGTTATGGCCAGTCGAGCATAGTGCAACATCAACCCCCAATACCGGGAGAGACGAATCCCCTCATATCGCTCATTGCCTCCATGTGAATCGGGACTGTACCCAAAAACCACCTGTTTGCACGACTCAGTAGAGCCGTGGTAGGGTGGAAATCAAAGCACAGTGGGAGACACACAAGACTCTATGACAATCTCGGGTCAACAGACTAAGCTGTACCAGTGTCACCAGAGAACTGCCATCTGACGTGAGGTATAATACCATCTGGGAGTTCTCGGCGAGTCCGTTCAGTGTACCCAGTCTCCACTGAGCACCCGCATACCATCTCTAATGTCAAACACTAATGGATATGGGATCATCCATCACCCATCATATGGGTCGAGAAGATATACGCTAGTCTACTCTGAAATATCGATGCCCCGTCTCGATATTCCCACGACTAGGAACATTGAAGGATGTACTCATTGACTACCCAGGCCCCACTAGTATGATCCACATCATAGTCCTGGAAGTCGAGTACACATCCTAAGGGCTTTATCAACATGTAACAGAGAGACAGAAAGTTTACATGTTAAGATAAAGAGTAACCAGATAGCGTACTATCATGTCGAGCAAGAAAGTCCTACCTATATATGTCCCAGCATCCATTACAATATACATCCAATGCACAGTAATAGCCTCTAGGGCATACATATAACTAACAATCTCCCACTTGCACTAGGGCCATCTGTAGCAGTGGTTGCAGTATCACATACTCAACCATCCCATATAAGTCTCTCTCTGGGAAAAAGCCTTTGTAAGTGGATCTGCCGTGTTTTCCTCTGAGTCTACTCTCCTAACCTCGATCACCCTGGAGATCATCTATCTCCATGATCAGGTGATGCTGCCTCAGAATATGTCTGGGTCACTGATGGGACTAGGGTTCCTGGGCCGAAGCCACACTTCCATTGTCATACAATGGTAGGAACCGAGTTCATCTCATGAACTAATATACACCCAGACAGGCTCTTTGGTAGTATCTTAAGTAGCGATGTTACCAGCCTTTATCGTCTAGTTTGCCACGGTATCTAGCTTGGAACTCTTCCAACATACCGTCCCTTTACTGAGGATAAAGACAATGCCTGCGACTGACATTCAGTCGTCCTTATCACCCTGGAACCTTTCCAGTGATTCACCTTTATCCTATTTGGAGAATCCTTGTGATAAGAGGAGATTGACCGATCGTAGTATAGGAAACTCTTTTCCTATCTAGAGTATGTTATCTACGTACTATGCGAGGATCACTACCATACTCCCTACTACCCTCTTTGTATATACAAGGTTCATTTACCATTTTGATGAAGTCAAACACTTTGACTATCACATCAAAACAGACGTTCCAACTCCGCGATGCCTGCTTTATCATGTAAAGCAACTTGTACATGTTTCCGCTGCTCCCACTGTTTACGAAGCCCTCTGGCTGTGTTCTTATAGACGTTCTCTTCTAAATCATTATTTAGAAAAGTAGTCATGGCACCCAACCACCAGATCGTAGTCATGGTATGTAGCAATGGCAAGTAGGATCTGGATGGACTTAAGCATAGTCCCTGGAAAAGGTTTCATCATTATCTACGCCTGGTCGATGACGAAAACCTTTAACAAGTCTAGCTTTGAAAGTCTCAACCTTTCCATCCACACCAAGTAATCTTCTCAAGATATACATACTCCTGATGAGGATTTAACCCTTCAGATATAGCAGCTAAAGTCCATACTTTGCTGGTGTACATGGATTCCATCTCAGATCGCTAAGCATCCAGCCATTCTTACAGAGTCCTTACTCTCGATGGCCTGCTCGAAACTAGTTGGGTCATCATCTCATGATGCATTCCTCGCTCCCACTGTCATCGAGAAACCGAAGTATCTCTCAGGCGGATGAGAAACCCTACCAGATCGGCGGAGAGGCTGAGGTTCGTCGGGAACTATTGAATCCTTTGGTTCTGTCAAATCATCAGCTGCAGTTTTGTATAGCTGGAACCTTTCCAGTTCTACAGAACTGACCTTGCCTTGATCTTGTCCGGATTTTGCTTTAGACATAGGCCGGACAATCCTAAATCTTAACTTACTTAAGAGATAGGCTCTTCCCATACCATATCTTATATGGAGTGGTAGGCAGTGATCTGATTCGAACCTAATTCAATAGGTATGCAGCTTCTCAAGTGCACAACCCCAAAAGGAAATAGGTAACTCTGCAGTACTCATCATAGAGCACACCATATCATATAGGGTTCTATTGCTCCGCCCCGATATACCATCGTGCTATGGTGTATACAGAGGAGTAATGCTGAGAGAGAATCTCATTCTCTTTTAGAATAGTCCAGGAATTCTATGCACAAGCATTCTCCTCCCTGATCTTATCATAGGACATAATACTTATACCTGGTTTTTGGTTCTCTACTTCTAGCTTATATTCTGTGAATATCTCAAAAGGTTCGGACTCATGTCTCAACAGGAACATATGACTGAATCTTGAGAGATCATCAGAGAATGTAGTGAAGTACAAAGAATCGGTCCTGGCATGTGTAGACATGGGACCTTACATACATCATCATGTATCAGTCCCAAGAGTTTACCAACTCTTTCTCTGTTTCCAATAAACAGAGCTATGGTCATTTTATCTTTGTGACATGACTGGCAAGTTTCACAAGATGTAAATTCAAACTGATTTAAATATGCATCTAAAATGTAATTTCAGCCAGTCGGGTCGCATTGATATGACCTAGTCTACAATGCCTCAAGAATGATTCGTTCATTTCTGAACTCTTCCTCTTGTGTGTGTTCTGTATACTAGGAACTGTAGTTTGATTTAGAACATCAATGCTTTTAGATAACGTGCCTGAACCGATCAACTTTTGATATAGAAAATGTTCAAAACATTATCCAACAATATAAAATTATATCCTTTCTTTACTAATAAAGAGACTGATATGATTTTGTATATCAGGTTCGGTATCTAATAACATTCGTTCAGAATCAATGTATTGGTAATACAGGGTGACAGTGACCAACAGACTTGGCTGCAACACTTGCCCCGTTTTCTGTCTTATGAAACTTATCACCCGTTCTCAGTTCTCTGCCTTTCTGAAGCCCTACGTAACAGATTACACATCTGGGATCCTGATTCGGTATCAGATACTCAGGACGCAGAGGATACTGAGAAACAGTTCTGTATAATGAACACACCCGAAGGAGATGCATCATATGCACTTTCTTCGTTTGGGCGGCATAGGAATTCTGGTATTCCCCTATTTCATGCTCTGCCTTATAACAATTATAAGTTGGAGCGGGACCAACGTTCCCCAGCTTAGTATAATAAGCGGGTTCGGTCAATACATCCAAATTATTATCTTGATTAAGGCGTGATATGGTCGCTACCTGGAGAGAGAGAGAAGAAAACACTCTGCGTGCGCTCTTGCAAGATTAGATTGGTTATATATTTTATCTAATCAGGATGGCTCCCACTGTTTTTATCAAATCTTCCTTCAAACCCTAAAAGGAAAGACTAGCCGGGATTAATTACACTCTACAAGTTCGCCAATCTTTCAGCCAGGCCAGTGTCGATACTTTGAGGGAGGTTCCCCGTGCTTTCGCATGGACCTAATTACTGTAAACCTCGTTTTCCCAGAGGCGTAACCCCGTTGACACCTTTCTAGACACCTACTTGATCAGCTAATTGCAAAGTGCAAAACTCTCGCAGGAGTAATAATTACTCGCAGTGGGTATCGGGATCTAACTATTATATAGAAGGTATGCAATCTCATTGCAAATTTCAACACTTGAAACTCCCGATAATGGTTTTCACCCCTAGCACCTATGACCTTGGCTAAGGTCAACAAATCATAAGCACTAGTCAAGTTCTACCCGTCATTTCGTGATTAATTAGACCCACCCACATGACCCTTGGCTAAGGTCAACAAAGCCACATGACTGTCCTAACTAATCGCATCATATGTGGTGTAGGAAGACATCACTTGGCTACCGCACACTACGCCTCGGCTATGGTCGACAAACGTAGCACGAATACTAAGTACTCTACTTCCTAAAATGACGGAGGGTTGCGGATGGTTTTTAAAAAAACCTTTAACGCTTTGAACTTGATCTCGTTGCGGAATCAAATGGTTTTTAAATGGAGTGTTTTTGAGGTTTTTCTAGTTTTGCTAAAGGGGTCACTCCCGGTGAAGAGATCGTCGGCCCTTTCCTCGTCGAATGAGGTGCGGGATATATCATATATATCACTGTGCAAAACAGAAACTATAGAAGCAATCAAAAGACAAACCGAGGGTTGTAGCATCTTCCAGTTATTGCTAAAGGAGTCACTCCCGGTGAAGGGATCTCGGTCCTTTCCTCATCGAATAAGGTGCAGGATGTTCTTCAAGGAACACCGCGATGCAAAGCAAGAACTGTAGCTACCTGTTTTTATTTTGAAATTCGATTCCACAACATCAATTAGGTTTATTTTCTTTCATTAATCTCATTAATGAATATCCCATCATTTAAGTCCACCTAAACATCACAGATAAATATAACGTACGCTTATGCCATCCGCATTCGCCTCGATGTCCCGTCTGCACCGTTAGGTTAGGTAACTAACGCCAGAGCGAGGCAGGGCTAGTGCGTGTGTAAAACATAAGCAACGCCTATATAATATATCATATATACTATATATAATATCTATCTGAACATATCACATGATCACATCACAGATAACGCAGCAGAAAATATCATATGAAATATTGGATATACTAAGACGTCCGTGTTTTTAATACGAGCCAGTATAAAACACGGATTCCACGGTCATGATGAATAGCCAATCCCACACCCCTAGACCGCTACGAGAGTGGCAAGCAACCCTAGCAATTCTAGGGTTAGGAGACCCGGACTCGACTCCTCGAGATGGTCTCCTACTGGACCCTAGAACCCGGTTACTTGTGCTCCCCTTCTTGAGTCTATCCTAATGCGGAAAAGTAAATAATATACAAAAGGTGACATCTTCCGCAACCTGGAAGTGCCCCAATAAAAGAATATTACATACAAGTTTTTACATGAATGAAAATGAAAAACACTCATCTCACATAAAAACCCCCGGCTATTCGAACACGACGATCCAATATAACATATCCAGCAACACATAACATCACATGTCATCAACGTAAGTAAATATGCGCATCCCAATTGTCGTTGACATATAGCAACGAAACCGGTGATATCACATATTACACTTACGGTCACAGAAAAGAAAGTGTAAAACTACAACAGTTGGAATCCGCAAACTCTTTAGACATCGCATGCCTAACAATTATAAACCCCGCATTTTAGTCTCATTATCGAAAACTCTTTTCAATATCAAGTCGGGCAATTCAACAGGATTCCCGACATTCTGATCGAATGCTCGTCGCAAACTTTAGTAGGCGGCCGCACCCCCGACGCCGTCGACGAAGTGCACCGAGGCGGAATACCGCTGCCGCGAGCACCCGAACGGATGCTTTCGGCCACGGGGTTCTCCTACAGTCACTTGGTCGGGGCTAAGGAGTGTAGCGGTCTATTAAGTTTACCCGGCGAGTATCCGCGTACGCTACGTGATTGCGACGGACTTTTGATCACATCAAAATTCCGTGGCAACCAATCAAGTGAGACTAAAGTGCTATGTTTATAACATTCAAATCAGTTATCTCATAACTACTTGTGGATTCCAAATATTGTATCACATTCCAGATAAATAGAAAATGTTAAACTTTCCGATCCAACAATCGAACACCCAAGTTTTCCCGAAACAGCTCAACACATGAAATAAGTTTAAAAACATTCACTTCGTGCCTCAGTACCAACGGTCCAGCCGTAGAAGGGTCAAGCCAACGCCTCACATGTGGCCCGCCGTACTGCCCCAAACCCTAAGGTTCAAAGGGCAGTTCAAGACGGTCACATAATCGAGTTAAGGTTTGTTGTCTTCTAGAGGGTCCATCGCGTTACTTGCACTACTTAGAACGTCTTTAATCCATGGAAAAATCCAACAATTGAAAATTTCCCGGCAGGGGAAAATGTGGGTATTTATATCCGGTCGAACTTTTTAACATATTCTAAAATTACCCGGAAAGACATATAGACAAAGTTTGATAATCCGATCGAATTTACGAACTCCCAATACAACCCAGAAAACTCAACTCTTGAGTGATATTTAAAAATTCCCAGAAAATACAGCACCAAAATATAGGAATTACTGTGCAAAAATTAATGGACGATGCAACCGTACGGCCGCGGAACCGCCGCAGTAGGCAGGCTCATGCCGCGGTTCCGCGGCGATTTAGATGATTCAGGAGCTCGTTTTGCACTGTAATTCTTAGAACTTCCTGCTGAATTTTTTAAGCATTTTTAATCTAGAAAAAACCTAGTTTTGAAAAAATGTACAGAGAGGGGTAATGGATTAGGGTTTCGGGTTCGATCGGGTTTCTAACTCCGTCAACGCATCGCCTAAGGCTCTAGCTAGGCTCTGATACCACTGTAGGGTTCCTAGGCACACTAATGAGGTCTCACAACAGATCAAACATGCCCAATTCAAATTTTTTTTATGTGCCTATAAACCCTAATACGGATCGTTAACTAGATGATAAGGCGATGCAAGCAAGTAAGCAACTTTATTGCTAAAGGGAAGTGACTACAACCTTTGTAGATCCGGTCCTCCACTTCCTAGGCTCCGTGATGACGTCCCTCCGCTGTACCCATCGGAATCCGGACTCTGGCGAAGGTTTCGTCGGAGAAATGATCGGGCTAGGTCGTCGACTTCGATGCCGAAGATGATCTACATCGAGGCAACTCAAGATCAAGCTCCAACTTCACCAAGTCATGAAACTTGTGAAGAAAACACCCTATACTACTTGGCAAGTGGTAGAGGATGAAGAAATAGGAAGTGGGTTCACTTTAGAATTGGATTTCTCACTCTTTTTCTCATTTCACCATTGATGCTAGCAAGCTTCTTGAAGCTTGATGAAGATGATGAAGATGAAAGAATAAAAAGGATTAAGTTAAAAAGAAAATCCCATTCATTCTTATCATAATGCAACCTTGGTTAAGTGTAGAGAATGAACTAGGGTTAGTTGAATGGTTAGGTTAAGGCTAAGAAACAAAATGGTCAAAGCTTCAAAGCTTCATGAAGTTTCAAGAAAAAACAAAAGAAGCCACCCTTTTGTTTCTTGTCTTAAAATGAATAAAAGAATAAATAAATAAGTAAATCAAAACCCTAACCATTAACATAACTATGGTTTAATCATACACACCCAAGTTTGCATGTATCATCAAACATGATACAAACTAGTGCACAAAACTATATCATATATACAATGTGCACATCAAGTGAGAAAATCCTTCTTATGTGAACAAATACTAGTTAATTTAAACTAATATATCAAATATATAATTATACATTAAATCATTAAATCAACACTTGATTTAACGATCCGGTCATATCGCATATGACCGACTAATATCCGATGTATCGACTTATCGAATCAATCCTCGATTCGATAACTAGGTTATATCGCATACAACCAATCAATACATTCATCGCGAGAATAGAATACGGTATCACATACACGCATTATTCTTGGTCCCACACATATCTCATATGCGCTCCTATTTCGTTTCGCTTGAGCCAGGAAACCTCTGTGTAGGACTCTAAAGACTCGTCAATACGCCGGCAGCAGATGATGATCATATCAAACACCCACAAGCCGCAAGCGGTCTGCTAAACATAACGGCCGCCCGGGTATTGAGCGATCAGAAGATCGACAAGCAAGCCCGCTCACACTCCAGTGAATCCAACCAGTAACACTTACCGTATAGTCCGGTCTGTTCGTCTGATATGTCGCATATCTCTCCTAGGGGTGGTAAACGTCAGACCCCAATAGCTTGATAAGTCATGCTGACGTGAGGTCCATAATATGTGTGAAACTACTGATAACACTTACCAGTAGATCACTGCAACCCTGGCCAGGGATTTCCAGTTATGGCCAGTCGAGCATAGCGCAACATCAACCGCCAATACCGGGAGAGACGAATCCCCTCCTATCGCTCATTGCCTCCATGTGAATCAGGACTGTACCCAAAATCCACCTGTTTGCACGACTCAGTAGAGCCGTGGTAGGGTGGAAATCAAAGCACAGTGGGAGACACACAAGACTCTATAACGATCTCGAGTCAACAGACTAAGCTGTACCAGTGTCACCAGAGAACTGTCATCTGACGTGAGGTATAATACCATCTGGGAGTTCTCGGCGAGTCCGTTCAGTGTACCCAGTCTCCACTGAGCACCCGCATACCATCTCTGATGTCAAACACCACTGGATATGGGATCATCCATCGCCCATCACATGGGTCGAGAAGATATACGCTAGTCTACTCTGGAATATCGATGCCCCGTCTCGATATTCCCACGACTAGGAACATTGAAGGATGTACTCATTGACTACCCGGGCCCCACTGGTACGATCCACATCATAGTCCTGGAAGTCGAGTACACATCCTAAGGGCTTTATCAACATGTAACAGAGAGACAGAAAGTTTACATGTTAAGATAAAGAGTAACCAGATAGCGTACTATCATGTCGAGCAAGAAAGTCCTACCTATATATGTCCCAGCATCCATTACAATATACATCCAATGCACAGTAATGGCCTCTAGGGCATACATATAACTAACACTATATACACATACCTGGACATAGCTACACCTATACCTAGAGGGTATTGCATCATTATTGACATGTATATACACATACCTGGACACAGCTACACCTATACCTAGAGGATATTGCATCATTATTTACATGTATATTTACATACCTGGACATAGCTACACCAATACCTAGAGGGCATCGCATCATTATTGACATGTATATACACATACCTAGACATAGCTATACCTATACCTAGAGGGTATTGCATCATTATTAACATGTATATATACATATGAGATATAGCTACATGTACATCTTGCATACATATTTACATGTGTACACATATACCTTGCTATAGCTACATGTTCACCCTTATATGATATCGCGTTGGATTTTGGAGGAATTAGGAACCGCATGATATATTTAATAACTTGTTGCATTTAAATAGCGGTTTTTTCTTTATATGCTCATGTTACTGTTTATGTTGCATATATTATATTTCATGAATTTCGCATTGAGATATGGATTTCATATGATGTTTTCTGGATGTTTTACTCCTGAGGATATATATCAGTGGTATGGGACGCTGATATATACGTATATATATATCAGTGGTATAGAACGCTGTTATCTATGTACATATATATAATATATATCATCATAATGATCTATGCAAGTATTCTTATTCATTACTTGATGTTTTCTGGATTTGAGGACCGTTGTATTTTCATCAAATTATGCATTTTTTGAAAAACCCGGTTTCTCTTGATATGATTTTTCGATGTGTCCACTATGAGATTTCTCGGTTCTGAGATTTGTGATATATACCCGATGGAGGAGTGGAGTGGGCCGTGTGCGGGTACATGGTGGAGCCCGATATGGTTCCCTGGGGTAAGAAGATCGCAGGTGATGGCGATGAGCCTGGCAGGCGGGCTAGTACCTACCGGTGATAGTATTTGGATTCGGCGGTTATCGTGGGGATACCGACCGAAGTCATGAGATGTACGGACATGACATCAGGGCCAGTCGTGGTGACGACGCCTGACAAATGAGTATTTACGTGTCGATGCTAGACACGAGTATTTCATGATGTTTCGAGTGTCGATGTTGGACACTTAGGTTCCATGATTTTTATGTGTCGTTGATGGACACACGAAATAGATATCCTTACACACACACACACACACAGAGGTATATGTTTTCATGATGTTTTCGGGTGTCGATATTGGACACTCGGGTTCCATGAGACTCACAGGATATGAGGGCCGATCAGAGGATGCGGTGCCTTTGGTATTAAGATTTGGATTGTCTTGACGGACACTGGTCCTGCCACGATGAGGATTCCGTGAGGATGACATGTTTTATCCCATACTCAGCATTTATTTGATATGCATTGCTTCATATTTTAGTAGTACCTAATAGAGTACCATTCATGACTGTTGCATATACATAGTGCTATTTATTGTTATCAGCTTGCATGTGATAGAATATCGCAGTATGTGCATACCTGCGATTAACTGCATATGTTATTTACTATTCACGAGTTGGCAACTCACCCCCATTGTGCCACAGTGTTTTGCAGGTAGCCTTCAGAGTGGTAGCGGCAGGGCTTCTTTCTATCGTATCATCTTTTGCAGCGGATACCGCTACGGCTGACTGTGTGCAGTTTTGCTATAGGTGGGTGTTACAGTTATCCGTTGTATCTAGTACTCTACATCTACTACTTCAAGTATTGACATAGAGACGAGTTGTGAGGACGATATTATATATTATTTTGTGACTTTGAATGTCTTTTATGCTGTTGTCACTTTATATCGTCCATTTTCTTCGCTACGGCGTCGTATATCTGTTTTGGTGGTTGTTTCCGTCTTTGGGCGTGGATTTGCTCCCGTTGGGGATGCTTTACTTATATTATTTGTTGTACCCGTTTTCGGGGCTAGTTTTTTTACAAAGAAGGTGCTTCCGAAATTTTAAAGAAAGTAAATTTTGGACTTTAAAGTTTTCATTTGAGATTTCCAAAAGTTTTTAAACATTGTTCTTATCACTTACTACTTTTGATGGTTTAGATTGCTGGGTTTTCGGCTTACTTGAATTGCGTTACGCCTGTAGACGTTACGTGGTTTAAGAGCCGTCACGTGCCAAATTTCGGGTCGTGACACTTCTAGACTTCCAAAGGACAAGCCGCAGGATCAATACTCTACCACCTCTTTATTACTCTTATGGCCAGGTAAGTGCCAAGTAAGTGGGAGGTATCCGCTATACGAATCACCGAAAATAGTGGGCCTAATTAAGTAACCACTTGTCTTAGACACACTTGCATAGACACCACAAAAGTAATGCGGATAAGCGATAGATTTTCCATGACCTTCCTCTGTCTTTATTGAGCGCGACGGTCCTTAAAGTCTTGGTCTAGATATTTTTTAATTAATATAGGGTGATGCGGATGCTCGTTTTGTGATTTGTGGGGTTTAAGAAGGGTGATGAAATCCTCGTCTAATCTGAATTTGGTATTTGCCTCTTAATGTCCATATTAGAATATGCAAAAACAAACCGCAAAATAAAACTCGCAAAAAGATTTTTGAGCGGCGATATTTTGCAAAGAATCCTGCAGAAAATATATTATTGGATTTTTCAGAGGAGACAGAAAGAGATAGAAAAGATACCAGAGAAAATTGAAGCCCTAACTCACCAACACCACCGCGGTTCCGCCGCCAAAACGCACTTCTTGCTGCGGTTCCGCCACGGAATTAAGAGTTCTTTGAAAACTTTTTGCTACGGTGGCCTCCCTTGCTTCTCTGAGTCTTGATGAATGTCTCTGAATCCTTATCTCCTCGCTATAGTGACTCCAGATTCTCTTGCAAAAATCGCACACTTATCATTAGATATGCAAGATGCGGTTTGTTTTGTTTTATGATATAGATCTAATAAGAATTCAACACGAATAGTAAGAATAAAAAACTACGCACGTATCCCCGGCAACGGCACCATTTGATTGATCTGTATTTAAAGAAGTGTGTGTAGTAACCACAATCAATAATGGTGTCGTATGTAGCTAGACCGAGATGAGTACGGGCTGTCCTCATGGATATGTGGAATCTTTCAATCTTACTTTAGATGTGTTGAAAGGAAGGAAGAATAGAGGAATAAAGAATAGTGGAGAATAATTTCTAGATCTACGTCAAAATATGGATGTAGAATACAGATCTAGTTTGAATACGGATATAGATTTTATAAGAAGAATGCTTGTAGGGTTCGTTCGGATTTAATAGTCATGGATGACTAATAAAGATTTAACACTAGATAGATAGTGATGAATGATGATTAGGGTTCTTGGAAGAAACTAAGGTTTCCCCACTATTGACCATTGTCCTTTCATTGATCTCTATTCATGTCTAGCCCTTAACAAAACAATTGTTAATCTGATCTCAAATCGCGGTCGAGACTAGCAATAAATTGGTAGTGCGCCCGATAAAGATGTTAACATTTATTTTGCTAAAGTTTATAAACTTCATAAAATTTAAAAGAAGTTAAAACATTTTCTCATTCATTGTTCTACCCTAATCCTACGAACCCTATTCGGTGAATCGGTCGTGGATCCGCCGCATATTGCATGGTTTGGCCGCGGATCCGCGGTTTGTTGGTGAGATCTTGGGTGCAAATTTCTAGAGCTGCTTCGTTGTGACACATGGAGAATTATTTGATGTATGGAATCTTCATATCTTTTCTGAGTCTTTGCCAGTTTTGATTCTTCGATTTTATTTAACTTTATCGGCAGATTTTTTATTCCAGACATCTCAACATCTCGATCTCCTAACCTGAACTAAACCTTGCACAATATCTCAATGAATAATGTTAGTAATATTTGGTATTTTTGAGATATTATCCTAATCAATTTGATATAATATTATATTTTAAGAATATTGATTAAGGATATTTGATATGATATGCATATTTAAATTATTAAAATATTATATAAATATTATATGCATACATTTTCCTTCATAATGTTAATTATAATATATAAACATATGGTAAATAGTTTTTTTTACAGATAAACCCGAATATATTCTATATTCATAATAAACACCTTTAGATTTTTAAGAAAAAGTAAGGAAAATGCTATATCAAATGTGCGATATTTTCGACTGAACACCGTTAGGTACAGCTAGTGCGCTAACGTGCTTGTGGTTAAACACACTGCCATTGTATTAACGAGTCTTCAGTGTCCCACACAAAGGGTTTCTCTGCTTCGGAAGAAACGATGTAGAGGCTGTATGGTTTTACGACAGTGTTCAATCATATACGTGCACTTGTGCACGTATCATGATTCGGACGGATAATACTATTAGGCTTTGGTTTAAGTCAGATTCTAGGATTATATTATTGGATTATTTTCATCTCTTTGTATTCATATTTTCTGGAATACGGATACGGGTATGTATATACGGATGAGGGGCATTCTTATAATTCATTATAAGGTGCTTCTAGAAGAAGACACCTCATTTAATTTTTGACTATTTAGGATAATTAATTAATGAGGTGGAGGATTAGGTCTTATTTTTGCATTTATTGAAGCATGGCTTTGTGGTGACTCATGGGATGACTCATGGATTCACTATTGAAGCATGCTTGATTTTTGTTTGAGTTCTAGGATTTTTTGTGAGGCTTGATTCATTTGTTTTAGCCCACAACACTTAGCCATTTTTCCATGGTTGCTACACTCTCATCTCTCCAAGCTTTGCTCCTTGTACCTCCACCCATCAAGTCTCATGTGTTGAGAAACCTAGGGTATTTGGAGACAAATTAATCCATCATTACATTCTACATTCTCCAGGCTATCTAGTTTAGAGAACTAGGTGCCCTAGTTACCTCGGCTATGAGCTTGGAGCTCGAACTACAAATCCTCAGGTGGATCATCTTCGATGGAGGAATACCGGAGGCCAAACTCGATCCATGATGCCTAGGAGCTTGTGAAGATGGTAGAAGACCGATGGAATCGGATCATTCGGTATAACCTGTCTAACCTTGTAGTTTAGCTTTCATAGTTTGCTAGTACTGGTTTATAGTTCGATCTTGACGGATACGTTAGCGCCAAAAATTTTAAACGCCGGTTTTTGTTCCACACCGGCTACGGTAGATGGACATGGCGCTATCGTAACCCAACATGGTATCAGAGCCACTCCATAAACCATTACTAGCTAGTTTACATGAAGTTAAAATGTCGATCGACCAATTTTTGCGAATCGTATTTCCATTTGGTCATGCCTGAGGTCGATTTTAAAAGTTGTTCCAAAAATCTTTCAAAGGGTCTTAAAAATATGTGAAGGCAAAACTAGAGCTAAGAAAAAAATTGGCCATCTAATTCCAAAATTAGGCCGCGATACCGAAACAAAATGGCACATTTTGCAGCTAAACCGTCGCGCTTTTTGGGCTACAGTGCCATAATTTTTTTCTAGGGCTCTAGTTCATGGAAATATGATTTGTTTGATATATGGTTTTGGCCCAGATTTGTTTGAGTGCTGGTTTGCATTTGGGGGCCAATTTGGAAAAGTTTGGTCGATCGAAATTTTAAGTTCATGTTTATTGGTGCATGTGAATATATCTGCGACTGTGAATGTCATTCGAGCGGTATAACCCGACTAATTGCTATATGTTCTATTAGATGGGTTTGTGAACATGATATTCACATTGATGTTCTTTGTTGTGCTGATCGTGTGGTTGGATTGTCGTGGTGGATAGCCAGTGGTGCAACGGTAGTAGTACAGTTCAGATTCATTTGTATATTTGATATTGCGGGGCTAGCGTCCAACATGTGGACCGTCGTCTCTGCCAGACTAGATATTTTTTTATTGGGGCACGACTGGGTTGAGGTCGGTGTTGCCATTGTATATATATTTTTCTTTTCTGTACTAGGAATACCCCGCGGTGGATGCTTGAATAGCCGGATTCTAGAGGGCAACGGGCCCGCAGCTCATGGTGTTGAGACGGAGGGGGCCTTACACTGAAATTGGTGGGCTATTCGACGCATCCATAAGGGGTACAGGATGACTCAAGGAGGGGTGTTCAAGTTACTGGATTCCGTGAAGTGCTGGGTGGCTCATTCACTTTGTTGATTGGAGTTCCCTCACTTCTGGAATTGGCGGGTAACTTACCGCGCTCGTAGGGGTCCAGGTTTTCATTACATAGGCTATCCACACGACAAGGAACGTCGGGTCTCATTTGCGGCTCAAATGAAACCCGAGACTCTAAGATTATCCACCATTCTGTGTTGCTTGCTGAGATTCTGTGATGTTGCTTATATCATGCCTGGAATGAATGTTATATATATTTATATATACTAGTGGATGTTGTATATGTTTTGCATCTGCGCTAGTCCAGCCCCTGCTCTGCCATTAGTTAAGTAACCTAACGGTGCATGACGGGACCCCGTGGCGAATGCGGATGGCATATACGTACATTGTATTTTCGTTGTTTTCTGTTGTGATATGGTTTAATTGATGGGACTGCATTAATTCCGATTAATGCAAGGAAAACAAACCTATATAATATTGTTGGAACCAAGTTTCCGAAAAACTGACGTTACAGACGTTCTTTTTTGCTTTGCACAGTGGTATTCGGTTCTGAATATCCAACACCTCATTTGACGAGGCAAGAGCCAAGACCCCTTCATCGGGAGTGACCTCTTGAGCAAAAGTTTACCTCTTGAGCAAAAGTTTGCGTCATCGTAATAACTTCACTATAGTCGATTCTTTTGCTTTACATCGTGGTATTCAGTTTGGAATATCCTGCACCTCATTCGATGAGGAAAGAGCCGAAATCACTTCACAGGGAGTGACCTCTTTAGCAAAAGTTTGGGCCACTATATATTTGTAAAACCACTCAGTTCCTTCAACGATATCAAATTGATTACGTTAAGGATTTTTCGCCAAAAACTAGCCGTAGGCCTCCGTCATTTCAGATTGGTAGTGCTTAGTATTCATGCTACGCATTTCGATCTTTAGTCGAGCCATAGTGTTCGGTAGCTATGTAATAATTTTCCGTTGCATGATAATATGATTGGTTAGGACGGTCGTGCGATCATTTTGATTTTTAGTCAAGGCTCGTATGGGTGGGTCTAATGTAATTAAGATAATGACGGGTAGAACTTGACTAGGACCTTTTGACATTTTGATCTTTAGTCCAGATCACCTGGGCCCTAGGGGTAAAAACCACATCGGAAGTTTCAAACATACAAGAAACTTGTCAGGAATGCGCATACCTTCTAGAGTGTGGTGACTTGAGTGGCTTCCATCAAGTTATCATGCGATGATAGTTGGATCCTGATTCCCACTGATGAGTAGGTGTTACTCTACGGGTGATTTTAGATGATCCCGACTAATTCTCCTTTTAGGGTTTGAAGGAGAATTCAAGGAAACGGTGAGAGCCTTCCTAATTAGATAAAGTGATTAACTAATCTAATCTAGGTTAGAGTGCATGCTGAGTGTTTCTTCTCTCTCTCTCTCTCTCTCTCTCTCTCTCTCTCTGGCAGCGACAATGGCCTGACCTTAAAAACTCATGAACCAAGTTAACCGAACCTTCTTAAAACACTTTGGCTTTTAGATTGTCATATAGTTGCATATATCATTGCAGCTCATACATCCCCTTTGCATTCTCCAGAACACTCCGTATCACTACGAAAATCCATATTTCTTGGATATGCCATCGTATAGTTACATATGAACTCGAAGGAACTTGTTCCAGTTTGAGGATGGTTTATGGTTCTGGAGAAATTGAATAGGATTATTCGGTTGTCTTTTCCGTTTACCTTCTCTCAGGTTGCAAGGGCTCCTGGTATAAGGAGAGTACACCTATTGCACTTATTGGATAGTCTTCTACCAAACCATAGGCAGGTGTCGAAAGGTAGGGAAGGAAGAAAACCAATTAGCCTAAATATGGTATACATAAGATAATAAGTAAAGACATAAAGTGATTAGATTAAGGGCAAAGAAAATTGAGACTGCTATCATTCATGACAAAACAGCGTATACCCCTGCCACTCCTATATCACCTTTGCATTTCTCCGGAACACTCTGTATCACTACAAAGATCCATATTGCTTGGGTATGCCATCGTATAGTTACATACGAACTCGAAGGAACTTGTTCCAGTTCGAGGATGGTTTCCGGTATGGGAGAAATTGAATAAGATTATTTGGTTGTCTTTTATCTTTACCTTCTCTCAGGTTGTGAGGGCTCCTGGAATTAGGAGAGTACACCTATTGGGCTTATTGGATAGTCTTCTTCTAATCCTTAGGCCGGTGCCGAAGGGTAGGGAAGGAAGAAAATCAATTACCCTAAGTGTGGTGTATAGAAGTTAATAAGTAAAGACATATAAAGGGATTGGAGTGATGGAAAGGAAGTATACGGTTGTTGTCATGAATAAAGATAGTGGAAGAGGCATTACTAGGAATACCCGGCTATCCCTTCAAAACATTTTCATGTTTCAGTTTTACTGTGCGGTGTTAAGTGAAAACTGTTTTCCCAATTAGATTCTAACTCCAGGGTATGTATTTACCAGATATGATTATCACATATGTATGGCACTACAGATGATGAGTGGGAGTAAGATATTGGAAATTGGGTGATTAGATCCTCATCATATCGGAATTCTTTATAATTGGTGATATTTGAGGAAATCACCTAGGTTGTGCCTCACGGCAAATATTTGGTTTTGAATATCCGTTGTTATGCACCAATTTCAAACTGATATATCTATACGTTTATTTTATAAAGTGAGATATAAATTTTTGAAATTATGTCTATGACATTTACCTGTATCAGTTGATAGTTAGGTAAGGTGAATTCAACAATGGTGTAATTCTTCTTAACCATAGTATAATTTTCAACCTTCGACGCACAGGGTTTGAGTTGTTAAACTCGGTGGACTTATACAAAGTATTGTATGTTGTCCAATGTCCGTTAGAATAAAGAGGATGGTACTCGTACTATATTCTGTTTACTCATAACTTCTCTGGTTTTAGACAAGTATTTCGTTGAAATACAAGGTCCAAATTTTGAGAAGTTATAGGTATAAGAATAAGGTAGAGAACCATATGTTGTAAGTATCAGGATTTTTCAAGATGATCGAAGATGTAGATACTTGTGTTAGGTATTCCATTATATATAATAGTTTTAAGAACTTGCTTCTCTTTCAAGTTACTCATACGTGGATGCATTCCTTGATGAGTAATGCTGCTTAGCCTCCTTCCATTTAGATGATATGAACGGGAAATAGCTGCATGATAATTGAATCTGGTTCCAATTAAATTAGTGCCTCTGTTTCTATATTGGATATATAGAATGGATTCATATCTTAACGATGTTAAGGTATATGGAGTTGTCCGGCTGATGCTTAAAACCAGAATCTGGACAAACTCAATGCACGTTTCAGAAATAGCAGTTTGTAGGTCATCCCGGGCTTTGACGAGCGATAACATTCTACCATCTGGAAGATCAATAGTTATATTGTTCTTAACTCGCCACAGTTTTAGTAAAATGGATTCTTTTTAGAAAACATTAGTGGGAGTATGGTAGAACTGGAAGTGATTCCAGAACCACAAACAATTACTGAAAATTTAATAGAACCTAAGAATTCAATTAGTTTCGACGATCCATTAGCCACTCCGTAGATTTAGTGGGTAACCTCAGGCACCTTAGAGGTACTTCGGTCTCCTCAAAGACGGTGACAGGGAGGTTTTGATTACCCAAACTTTCCACTACTACTGTTCTATACTATGAGATCTTGCAGGAGGATGAGTATAACGTCGTTCTAAACTAGTTTTAGAAATGCACGTATGTATGACTCTGCCAGAAGATTGTTGTAGTCAGCAGAAGCATAGTGGGCAAGTAGCTTATGTCTATTTATAGAGTAAAGTAGGTACAGTGGACATAAATCATCTAGTTTTGATGTGACAGTCATAGAGTTTGACTTCATCAGAATAAGAGATGGATGTTGTAAGAAGCTAGTAGGGAGTAATGTTCTGGTATTTGGATGACATGCACATAATAGGAAGAGATCTTCCTATACTACAATCGGTTATACTGTGGTTGTCATAAGGTGTTTTCTCCACACAGGATACGGATATAATATCAGGAATCACAACTACAATAAGGGGTTGCCCCAATGGGTATAAGAATCCGTAGGGGCAACTTTTTATTGGGCCATCGGTTTGTCCCTACGGTGCACTACGGATTAATTACAAAATATTAAAATGTAATCATTTATTTGACCCTACGGAGCCGCAAAAGAAAGCCCTACGGATTAATCCGTAGGGACATCAAAGGCTTATTTATAAATAAAAAAAATAAAGCCCAGAAATTTCCTCATCGTTCCCAAAATTTCCCAACTCCCTCGTCACCGATCTCCTGCACACGCCTCCTCGCCACCACACCCGTGCGTGCCTCCGAGTCGCCAGTACACCACCATCGACTTCCTCGTCGATAGTAGAATCCCGTGAGCTCGTGTCATCGACTGTGTCTAGTCGACAGTGGAATCTCCGGCCTCCTCCACCTCGTCGACAGTAGAATCGCCGGCAAAACTACTAATAAAGTGAGTTAATTTCAATTTTTAACTTATAATTATACTTTTATTTGTGTTATTGTTGATTTTAGGGTTACTACTAGAGCTTAGAGGTAGGGTTCGGTCTAGGTTTTGGGCTAGGGTTAGGGTTAATTAGGTAGGATTAGGGTTAGGGTTAGGGTTAGGGTTAATTAGGTAAGGTTAGGGTTAGGATTAGTTTGGGTTAATTAGTTAAAATAGGGTAGGTGATAATTAGGTCTAGGATTTGGGTTAATTAGATTAATTACGGTTAATTTTGGTTTGGGCTAGAGTTAATTTGTGTTGGGGTTTCGGTGATGATTAGGGTTAGGTTAATTTGGGTTAGGAATTGGGCTAGGGTTAATTTGGGATAATTAGGTAAAATAGAGTGTGTTTGTGTTAGGGTGTTGATTAGGGTTAATTTGGGTTAATTGGGTTAATTAGTGATAATTTGAAGGGTTATGGTGTTGATTAGGGTTAATTTTGGTTAATTAGGTTAATTTGGATTAATTGGGTTAATTAGGGATAATTTGGGTTAGGGTGATGATTAGGGTTAATTTGGGTTAATTAGGGTTAGGGTTTATGGTACACTAGTTCCTTCAGTATGATACTCGATGATAACGTAAACGTACAAGTTTACCGTAAACGCAAGAAAAATCTACCCTAAACGAAAAATTTTGAACCCTTAATAACAAAACGTTTACGTAAAACCTATTCATGTTAAATGTTCAAGTTAAAACCAATATATGATACTCGATGATAATATAAAACTTTCATATTCTCATCGATACTCATATGTTAAAATTAAAGCGCGACTTAGTCCCCGTCTATCGGTTAACATACGTTCGATATTCGTCGTGACATAGAACTATACGAAGGTTGTTAAATATCGGACGATATAGACTTAGCTTTGATTAATCATACTTACATAAAACTATCTAATTAAAATAAACTACGGTTTTCCAAACTAGATACTCAAATGAGGCCTAAGTCCCTAAGTATTCTTACTCGTTTGTTACACACAAAATTTAACAGATACGACAGGCTGCTCGGCTGTGGCTCCACATGCATCTTCTTCGGCTGTGGCTCCGCAAGCCACTATCTCGGCTGCGGTTGCGCAGACCACTCTTGCAGCTCCACAGCCCGCTCAGACTCCCGCACAGTCCGCTCCTTCATTGGTCGAGTTTTTTACGACTCAGGGTTGCACCGAGGAGCAGATGCGCCAGATTACGTCGTTTATGAGAAGTGGAGGAGCTGAACCAAGCTAGGTTAGCTTTTTTTATATTTTTGAGGATGTATGTACATGATACATATTGTATATATTTTGAACAATTTTGGTGGTTGTTTGATTGTCCATGATGATTTAGATTGTTATCGTATTTTGTTTCTTTATTTATTTTATATATTATGCGTGAGATGTTGATTATGAATATTTCTGTATTTGGTTATATGATGTATATATTATTGTGCACAAGATGAGAAAAAACAGTAGTCACCTTTTAAAAAAAACTGATATTTTGTCCCTATGGATTAATCCGTAGGGAGATCTATTGTACCTACGGATTAATCCGTAGGTGCAAACTTTGCCCCTACACTGTTATCCATAGGGACAAAATATCAGGATACCTGATATTTTGTCCCTATGGACTCAGTAAAACTTGCCCTTACGAATTTATCCGTAGGGGCATTTATTTGGACCTACGGATATCTCCGTAGGGGCAACTGTCACGACCCGAAAGTACGGAACGCTACTGGCACTAAAATTATGAAACGTCTAGAGGCGTGACGTAATCTAAGTAAGCCAAAACCCAGAAATCTAAACCATTTTTTTATGAAAAGAGTGAAGGAAAACTTGTTATAAAGCAAGGGGTCGTAACATTTAAAAGCGACATCATATTTTCCCGAAAATTTCGGCAGAATCTCCTTTGTAAATACAGACCCCAAACGGGTACAAACAGGAATATACATAAGTAAAGAATATAGACATCCCCAAGGGAGAGCTAGCTCTTCGCCAAATGGCGGAAACCACCACGCAAGCAATATAATATACAACGCCGAAAGGCGAGGATCAAACCTCAGATGAAAACCAACATCCTCAAGAAAACCAGAGAAGAATCATAATAATACAAGCGCGCGACTCTAAGGTCGACAGAATATACAACTGGACTTCTAAGTCTATTAAATACAAGTCTGGTTGATAGAGTTTACTAGATACAACTGAAATAAATAAAGTATAACGGTGGTCACGATGCAAGTGAACCCACCTACCAAAGCAATCACTCGGAAGGAAGCAGTGTGCCAACAAGTCGCAATGAAACCTGTATGGCCAAACCTGCAAGAAACTGTGGCACAACGGGGGTGAGTTGTCAACTCGTGAGTAGAAAACATCACCAAGAAAAAATCGCATGTATGACTCTCTCCTAGGTCATACAATGAAAATACACAATACTACAACAAAGCTAACAGTATATCATAAGTGTGATATCAAAGTACTCGTGTCTGTGTCAGGAATAATAATATATCGATGCATGACATGTAAGAATGCACCATCCAACGTGTGTCCAGCAACGACACACAAATCATGATAAAATTTGAGTGCCCAACACCGACACTCAAAACATCACGAAGTCCGTGTCCGACAGCGACACATAAAACTCAAATCTCGGGCTTCGTCGGTCCGGATCAGTCCATATATCCATCTCTTTCATAACTCCGAACGGTTTCCTCTGGATATCGGTCGAGTTTCCATACAATCACCGGTAGGTATTGCTCCCCAGCCAGGCTTATCGTCATCCTCACAAAATCACTCTCGCCCCGGGGTACCTCACCGGGTCCACCATGTACCCGCAGACGGTTCCTCCACTCCTCGAATCGGGTCTCGAAAACCAACTCAGAACCGAGAAAACGTCATAATGGACGCTACTCATTGTATCAAGGAAAACCGCATCTTTCTCTTTTAAAGTAATCATAAGTTTATAGTAACTCACATGCAGTTTCCCAAATCCAGAAATCTCATGAAAGATCCGAAATCTCAAAATCACGAGTCAGTGAACAGTGAATACCGGTATAAAGCCCCACAATATTGCATAACCGAATGAATGTATAAATGCATGAAGTGTCTAAGTACGAAATGCAATATCTGAACTAGCATATGAAAACAAACGTACTAGTACTATGTTGAAACTACCAGCTAGCAACTTATACCAATGAAGTAATGTTTTCTAATGTGTACGTGACATGAAGATTACCGATGATGATGTGTGTGAGCCGGAAAGCGAATGTACGTGGAGCATACGCATCATCGGTAATGGTGCTGGTGTCCTGACAACAGGGATTCATAACAACTAAAGAAAATGCATGTATAAGCATGCAATGTGATGAGAACAACATGAATATACGAAAAAAGAGGTAGTAATCGCAACATTGAAGAATATACCTTTCTATATACGAGTCATACAGTATTTGGTGTTTGAAATAGCACGAATCGTGGTTTTAGAAAAAATAGGGGTTGCGGGGTCTTTGAGAAAAGATACGACTTTTTGAAAATCCGTAGTACTCTCGTCCTGTCTTTAAAAATACTCACAATTCGTTAGTTTTGAAAATAAGTATGACTCGAGCCCTGTCCATCATCCACCTAAACAACTACAGGACTAAACTAAGCGACTATTCGAAAGGGTAAGAAAATCCACCTATGTCTTAGTCGATATATCTAGTAGTCGGTGATCCCGCCTCAATAGAGTCACGTACGATAAAATACCTAGTATGACATCCTCGAGTCAAGAGTGCGGATCGATCATCATATCTATAACTCGTACGGTAAAATCCATCGTACGGCATCCCAAAATCGGGGTACAGGTCAAATATCATATATACCTCATTATTCATATAATATCATTATCGTAAAATCATGAATTAGGGGTACCGTTCAAAAATCTAGTACATTCCAATATCATCAAACATAAATCCACGCGTGTATAAAAACACATCACCGATCGATCCACTATAATATCATGTCGTATATCATTACACGACCCAAACACATATCGCAATCTCACGGCATCATGCTCAATCATATCGGCTCATCTCCAAGTATCATATACTGGGCTCATCATCCGTGTATATATATACGCACACACACCAACGCATTCATATATATATATATATATATATATATATATATATATATATATATATATATATATATAACATATACACCCAAAATCATATCACGTGTGTGCATGTGTGTGTGTGTCAACCTCTACTCTAGGATTTCGCGACTAAGAAACTAACTAAAAGCGCTTTCTTTTGATTACACTAAAACTAACCCATGGTCTCCTAAATCCTTTCTTGCTAATTAATCACCTCTCACAATACGCATATTTATATATATAACATATTCGCATGCTACACTACGAAACTGCGGGGGTGCTATACGCCATCCACCCGACTTCCCCCATAGATATATATCTACTCACCTTGATCCTTACTTGCCAAAGTCAATGTTGCCATGCTCTTACTTGTTATCCGAAGTCCACGTGAAGGTGCCTACATATATAAACACATAGTATCGTAAACAGAAATCGCGTACGAAAACCAAAACGGCACACAAACCACGCATAGGTTAGAACCTATGGTCTACGCAAGCAAGAGTAACCAAACAACTCCCGATTTCGACGTACAAACGTCAAATGACCGAGATAAAAAACAAATATAAAAATTCAAGTTATCAAAATCCACAAAACTCAAAACAGCAACACAAGAAAAAGGTTCCAGATTTTTGGTCAGATGAAATAGGGATAAACAAGCAGTGCAGTGCGGTAGTATATTGGGTATATGAGCTACAGAACCAACCTTAACACCAATACCCTCAATTGACCCAGCGACATCAGCAGAATTTCCGGCCCTAACCTCAATTGCACCATCTCAATTCAAATCAAACCCTAACCTCAACTTGGAATTTTCAAAGGTCACTAAACCTCACTTAATCACATCTAAACTAAAATAGAAGTTACAGTGGGGTAGTATATTGGGTATATGAGCTACAGAACTAACCTTACACCAATACCCTCAATTGACCCAGCGACATCAGCAGAATTTCCGGCCCTAACCTCAATTGCACCATCTCAATTCAAATCAAACCCTAACCTCAACTTGGAATTTTCAAAGGTCACTAAACCTCACTTAATCACTACTAAACTAAAATAGAAGTTAAAGTAAATCAATTACTACACTAATGGTGAAAGAAATACCTCATTTGGAAACTCAAGAAAATTCTTGAGTTGCCCCCAAGTGCTCAAAATCCTAACTTGCTTAGTCCACCATGCTTCTAGTGAGCTCGTGCACATATTAATGAAGGGAATGCAAGGTTTTGATGTGGATTTGGGGGTGTTGTGAAGAGGTAGAAGAGGTGGAGGGATAGGGCAGCCATGGTGAGGGGAAGGAGAAGAAAAATGATGAAGATGGAACAATGAGCCATGATCAAAGAGACCCTCACCCTCTATCTTGCCCATACCTCCATGCCATGCCACTATTTCTTTATTCTTTTCTTTTCCTCTTATTTCTTTTAATTTCAAATCAAAAACAATAAAAACCAAGTAATAAAAGAATGAAGCATGGTTTTCAAATAATTAATAATATGTAACAAGTATTATGCAGCATATCATGTTGCATGTCAAGCACATATCACTTAAAGAAAAATTAGTAAACACTAATCGAGTTTAGTAATAACCCACTTACAAATAATTGTATAAAACTTCATAGAATACCCAAATCTTATAAATACCTTCAATCAATAATTTTTATTAATTTTCCAAATTATCGGTATATAATTATACCTATTCCTTAAAACCCATCCTTGTACTTAATAATATTCCTGAAATTTATTATTTTAATTATTTAAGTTCTAAAATAACATTTTATTTCCTGAAATGTTACAGCAACAATCAGGCCCTACAAATACATCCGTAGGGACAAGTATTTTATTTTATAAACTAATAAATTAAAATATTTATCAGGCCCTATGGAGTAATCCGTTGGTATACTTGTCCCTACAGATTAAGACGTAGGGGCAATTATTAATCCGTAGGGGCATGTTCAGGGCGAACATTTGCACCTGCGTCTTTTGCACCTACGGGGTATTTTTATGTCCCTACGGCTATATCCTTAGGGGCAGTAGTTTGCGCCTACGGATAAATCCGTAGGGGCAACCTCTTATTGTAGTAGTGAATTCTGGTGACTAGATCTATGATTTTATATGTAGATTTGGGAAGTGTCCTAATTCAGGTACTTTGACATTATTCTGCAGTATGTTAGAATGGACGATACCTGGCGTGGTGGTGTACCCGCAGGTAATGGAGTCACCATCTCTAAAGAGATGTCTTTTAGACTGATGAGGAGAGGGATTTGCATGATTGACATATCACTTGCTTAGACAATTGAGTCAATCATGAGATATCAAGTACAACATCAAATATTGATTTTGCACAGGCTGCAATAAGTATATATTAATCCAATCGTGGAGAAACATTAGGAAGCAGTTATAAGCATAAGATGATGTTCTTGGTATATGGTAACGGCAGCCTCCTCCAGGAGGCGGTTATCATTTTAGACTTCCAATGTGACCTGGATGACAGAGTGGCTGTCAGAGTTACAGTTTTTCCTCTTTTGAGGAGAAGTATGTTGGACAGGTAGTCCAAGCGGATACTGTGGAAGACATAACGCAGGATACTGATTAAATTCAGTGCATGATACAGTCTAAGAAGTATGCTGAATTTGGAGTTCATTTCTGAACTGGGTCCCATCAGATATCCAGACAAATTCTAAGACATGTATTGCTCATTTCGGGAGATAGTATTTCTCCGCGAAGTTGAGGTATAGAGAGAGATAAAGATAGAAACATTGGAGCGGATCCACTAACTGAGGCTATTTCTTAAACACAATAGTTTCACAAACGAGCTTTGCAAGACTGATTAGTAGAGAAGTTGGGTGTTCGGTATCACACGGGCTGTAATACGACACCGCAATTATTAGCCTTAAGTGTAAGTGGGAGATTATTGGCTATAGTGCCCTCAAGGCAATTATTGTAATCACAGGCAGGTGATTATGATGATTGAGGGAGAACCTATACGGATAGAACATTCTTACTCAAGATGATAGTATGCTATCTGGTTTGTCTTTATCATCACGTACATGCATTATGTGGTATTACAGATCACTATTACATGTTGATAGAGCCCATAGGATTCTTGCTTGACTACCAGCATTATGATAGCGATCATATATGTAAGAGCTGGGTGGTCTATAAGCACATCCTTAAATGTCCCTCATCGTGGGAGTATCGAGACTGGGCATTGATACTCCAGAGTAGACTAGTGTGTACTTATCGAGACCCCGATGAGGGACGGTGGCCGGTCTCACAAGCCATTGGTGTCAGCTTTTCACCTAAGATAGTATACAAGTGCTCATTGGGTTATGAATACACTGGACGGACTCGCCAGGAACATGCTAGTTGGTATTATACCTATTGTCAGATAGCAGTTCCCAGGTGACATGTGTATAGGTTAGTCTGTCGACCTGAGATCGTCATTTGTCTCGTATGAGTTCCCACTGTGCTTTGATTACTATCCTACCACGGCTCAAAGGAGTTGTGCAAACAGATTTTAGTTGGGTACAGTCCCGAGCCATATGGAGGCAGTGAACGGATCGTCGGGGATTCGTCTCTCCCGGTATTGGGGGTTGAAGTCGCGAGATGCACGGGTGTCCATCACCAGAAATCCTTGGCCGAGGTAGTCAAGAATTACTGATTTGTATCAGTTGTTTCTCAGTTGGTGATGAGCTTCATACCGACATAAAATATCGCGTTATTAGGGGTCTGATTTTATCCACCCCTAGATCCGATATGCGATACTCCTAGACGAACGGACCGGACTGTACGAATATTGTCACGGACATGCTCAGTAGGGGTTCGGATGAGTTTTCTCGTCAGCCTTCCTTTCGCACAATACCTGGGTAGCCGTTACGTACAACTAGTGCTGCTGACGTGCTTGTGGTTAAACCCACTGCCAACGTATTAACGAGTCTTTAGAGTCCCACACAGAGGGTTTCCCTGCTTCGGGTGAAATGATGTAGAGGCCGTATGGTTTTACGGCAGGGTTCGATCATATATGTGAACTTGTGCACGTATCATGATTCGGAAGGATAATACTAGTGGGCTTTGGTTTAAACCAGATCCTAATATTATATTATTGGATTATTTTCGTCTCTTTGTATTCGTATTTTCGGAATACGGATACGGGTATGTATATACGGATGAGGGGTATTCTTGTAATTTATTACAAGATTGCTTCTAGAAGATGCCACCTCATTTAGTTTAAACCACTTTAGTTTAAATGGTTAATGAGGTGGAGGAGATAAGGTGTTATTTACATTAAATGAAGCATGGCTCACTTGGTGACTCATGGGGTGACTCATGGTTCACTATTGTAGCATGCTTGGTTTAATTTGGGTTGTGAGATATTTTGTGGAGTATGATTCATTCTTTAGTTCGCAACACTTAACAATTTTACTTTGGTTGCTTCATGCTCACTACACTCTCATCTCCTCAAGCTTCTTCTTCTACCTCCACCCTAAAATTCTCATGTGTTGAGAAACGTAGGATGTTATGAGATATATTAATCCATCATTAAACTCTACATCCTCTAGACTATCTAGTTTAGCGAACTAGGTACCCTAGTTACCTCGGCTTTGAGTTAGGAGCTCGAACTACAAATCCTCAGGTGGATCATCTTCGATGGAGGGAGACCGGAGACCAAACTCAATCCACGATGCCTTAAGGAGCTTATGAAGATGGTAGAAGACCGAAGGACATGGATCATTCGGTATAACCATTATAACTTCTCTTTAGATTGCTAGCTTAAGGTTTATGGTAGATCTGGGTTATTGGGTTATTCTAGCGCCAGTTTATAAATTTTTTGTTCCGCAAACGGTCACGGAAGATGGCCAGGGCGCTGGCATAACCCAACAAACCATACCCAACTACAAAAAGAACAAATCCCGACTAACCTAAACCTAGGCTCTGATACCAACGAAACCTTGTCACGCCTCGTTTCCCAAAATACGTAAATACGGAACGTGACGAAACCAACCATGCTACCTATGGTAAGAAAATATTCTTCCCTAGTCACATTACGGCAGTCAATCAAATATCAAGAACAGTAAATAAATATCTACCTATCACATGTCCAAACTACCACAGTAAATAATAACGAAGGTAGTGGAAAAAATAAAGATCCAAAAAAATAAATAATATCCTAGCCTCATCTCTTATGGAATCAAAACGACAAAACTATAACTAGAAAATAAGTCTAAAGTATCACTAACCTAAATCAGCGGAAAGCTCTTCACTGCTCAGCTTGCCTGTCAAAGTATTCTTGACCTTCCTGCGATAAGGTTAAAAGAACTAAGCCATGCAAAACCCAGACGTCGGTGGATCATAAATATCATCATCATAATAATAAACTGAACAGTGTGCTATATAGGATGTCGCGTGAAAGAGTGAGATATGAGTATAAACAAAATCAATCACAGGTGTTATAACAGCAAGCTATTGGTAGTCAAACATGTCACATGTATCCTAAGGTCTATATTTTTGGGTCAACTATCCTATAGGTATTTGAAACCAAAGAATGTACTCCTCCATATAACTCAAAAGTATATATCCCGTTACCCCCCGGGACCACGGACACAAGATATATCCCGTTACCCCCCAGGACCACGGACACAAGATATATCCCGTTACCCCCCGGAACCATGGAAACATGTAATATCCTTTTAAGTTACACTTCAATTACACTTTTGATTTCTCCATTTTCCCAGGTTTCATTTTCCAAGTCAGGTATGAATAATATCTACCTAATACCAACACAGGAGCACACAAGTACATGTTATGTCTATCTAGACAACATGTCACGTCCATCAGGATAACAAGTCAGGATTGTTGGTATCGGTAAGTATTACAGGAAAATAGGTAAAAATGTAATAAAAAATAGTAACGGCCTGGCAGGTTACAAACACGTCAGGGATTGTGTAATCATTCAGGTAAGATGTCTACCTCACAATCAAGTCATGATATACAGCAGGCAATAGAGTGGTAACAGAATATCGGTAAACACTAACGGATATAGATTATCAAGCATGCCATGTTTCAAGTTTGTTATATGATCAATGTAACTATAGTTCTTATCTAGATGTGATAAATGAAATAACAAATGTAACTATATAAACTACAAGTTCATTACATCAATTTAACCGTATTAAAGATAATCTTTGATAAGATAACCAGGTATTGATAATTAATCTACATGCATCCTTATGAACTAAGCTATTGTTATTGATTATATGGTAACATAAAATGATATAATAATACTAGAAATATTATGACACGATATAAGTTTGCCGTAACTTGCATGTAGCAAGTAAAGTACTTTCCTCGATAACGATGATGATCACGGAAAACGACGATATGAGGACGTGAACACTGTTATGCGGTGTCGCATACTCAACTGGGTCTGTAGAGAGACAGAATTTTTAAAAACAATTTTTAAGCGGGCAACACGGACAAATCTTCAAGATCTACTGTAAGCCCTAGATAACAAAGGTTGCAAAGGTACTAATCTACTGTGAAGGTGATTATACCTATATGTTCAAGTCCTTCGGGTCTTCTTAATCCCTTTCTTGAGCTCCTTGTCCTTCGGGATCGAGCTTGGTCGTCGGCCTCTTTATGTCAAAGACGATCCACCCGAGAGTCTATAGTTCAAGCTCCAAACTCAAACTTGAGGTAACTAAAGCACCTAGTTTGCTAATATAAGTGGTTTAGTAGATGTAAACAATGTTTATTGGATTAATATATCTTATAAACCATCATGATGGATATTGACATAATCAAGGATATGTACGATAGAGTAGTGGCAAATGTCAGAACTTGCGGTGGCTTAACGAGTGATTTTCTGATTACAATTGGTTTACATCAAGGATCTGCATTAAGTCCATTCATGTTTACCATTGTGATGGATGAGCTTACCAGAACTATCCAAGATGAGGTACCTTGGTGTATGCTATTCGCTGATGATATTGTTCTAGTAAATGAGACAAAAGCAGGGGTTAATGCCAAATTGGAATTATGGAGGCAAATATTGAAATCTCGGGGATTCAGATTGAGCAGGTTCAAGACAGCATATATGCATTGCAAATTTAGTAACCAGAGAAGTCAAAACCATATTGGTATAACATTGGAAGGGCAAGAGATATCACCGAGCAACCAGTTTAGATATCTAGGTTCCATCATCCAAAAGAATGGGGAGATCGATAGTGATGTTAATCAAAGGATCCAAGCTGGTTGGTTGAAATGGAGGAGTGCAACAGGGATTTTTTGTGATCGTAACTTTTTGTTAAAATTGAAAGGAAAGTTTTATCAGAGCGCTATTCGGCCTGCCTTATTATATGGTACAGAATGCTGGGCTCCTAAGAAACATCATACATAGAAGATGCATGTATCGGAGATGCGCATGCTTCGTTGGATGTGTGGTAACGCTAGAAAAGATAAGGTGCGAAATGAGGATATTCGTGCAAAACTTGGTGTAGCACTTGTGGAGGAGAAGATGTGGGAAAACCGGCTAAGATGGTTTGGTCATGTGCGACACAGACCTATGGAACCACTGGTTCGACGAATAGATACTCTCGAAATGGGCAATGGCAAAAGGGCAAAAAGGAGACCGAAGAAAACATGGATGGAGGTGATACGAAACGATATGGTTGCCAAAGGACTCAATGAAAGTAAATTGTTCGATAGGAGTGAGTGGAGGCGGAGGATTCATGTGCTGGACCCGGCGTGATTCTCATGTTGGTTCGTGTAGCCTACTCTATATGCTTGGGATAAAAGGCTCAGTTGTTGTTGTTGTTGTTGTATAAACCCATGGATTCTCAACTCATGAGAGGGTTAGGGTTTGAGGAAGAAAAAGAGAGAGAGAAAGCTAAGTGTAAAATGAAGCAACTTTTGAAGAATGGCTAAGTGTTAGAAAATATCAAGCATATTATTTCCAATAGAAATAATGCAAGCATGCTTGAATAGTTAGGACAAATGAATGAGAAAAATAAGTAGCCATGCATCAACCATGCTTATAATACACCTCATCCCTCCATCTCAATATCTATTTAAACAAATAGATTAACACAAAAATGAGATGTCTTCTTCTAGAAGCATTCTAGTGGAATTACAAGAATACTCCCACCATATATACATACACGTATTCATACAATAAAAAATATGAATACCAAGAGATAAAATAATCGAATAGTATAATACTAGAATGCGACTTAATTTTAATCCCGCTAGTATTATCCATCCGAACAAAAATTAGTGCAGCTAGTACACATATATGATCGGAACCTTGCACGTAAAACCATATTTCCTTTACATCGTTTCGCTTGAATCAGGAAAACTCTCTGTGTGGAACTCTAAAGACTCTACAGAACGCTGGCAGTGAGTTTAACCATAAGCATGTCAACGGCACTGTTCCTTTATAAAAAAAAGGAAAAAGGAATGGGGAAAATTCCCCACTAATGGAGCCTCACATGCCCACACGTGAAGCGCCTAGATACAAATTATAGGCGTTTGACAGGATGAAATTGAGCCTCACGTGTAAGTACGTGAGCATCTATATACAAAGTATATAGGCCCCATATTGAAACAAATAGCAGGCCAGAGAGGCTCACATGTTAACACGTGATGCCTTTTGTTAGGCTGTTGCATATAAGCAAATAAGTTTAACTCCGTGGGGGGTCACGTGCTACACGTGAGTGTTCCTAAACACCAGTTCACGTGTTAACACGTGATGCCTTTTCTTTAGGCCGTTATATATAAACAAACAAGTTTAATTCCGTGGGGGTCACGTGCTACACGTGAGTGTTCCCAATCACCTTCCAAGCTGATAAAATTGAATTCTAAATAAAGGGATCAAAACCGTATTTGGAAAATATTTCCTTAAATATTTCTAAACAAGAAAGATTACTCTCTGTAAAACAGAGTACAGTTGGATTAAAAAATCCAATAGTGATTAAACATCGCTTATCTATAGAAAAAATTCTGTATGAAAAAATATTTCCCTAATCTTGTTAAAAACAAGAAAAATATATTCTGTAAAACAGAAGTCCCTGGATCAAAAATCCAACGGTGGATAAAATTCCCAAATCAATTAAGATCTCTCAATGAGAGATTTCTTTAACTAAATCAACAAACTTGCTTCTACTATATAAAGGACCCAAGACTTCAAGTCTTGTACAGAGAAAAAAAAACCCATAAGCTTCAAACTTAAAAAAGAAAAGAGAAAAGGGAGAACACAAAAAAAGAGAATTCAATTCTCTAAAGAAGAAGATCTCTCTTTTAGAAAAAAGAAACTCTAGGTAACAAGAAAGACACAGAGATAATCTTATCTCCTCCTTAAGGGTTTAACCCTTCAAAAAAAGAACTTAGTTCTTTCTCTAGTTGAGGTCTGCTGAAGCAGATCTTCCCACAAGTTGAGAATTTAATTTTCATTGGGGAGATCCTGTTATACAGATTCAAAGCTTAGGAGAAAGAACAAAGTTTAAACAATTTAATTCTTCCAAAAGTATACAGGAATTTAATTCCTCTGATAAAACTAGGGTTTAACCCTGCAAAAGAATTTAATTCTTATAAAAAAAATGGCCTGAAATTCTCAAAGCTCAGATCAAAATCTCCATATATATAAAAGAACAGACTGGTGATTCATTAGCGTTCAACGCTATTTAACAAAGGCTCACGTGCTCCCACGCGAGCACATCTGAGGAACAAAAAGGATGGACGGAGATCGAATCACGTGTTCTCACGTGACCTTAAACATTTGCTTAAATAGAAAAGGGGAAAAATCCAAAGACAGCACTCACTTTTGAGCACCTCACGTGTTCGCACGTGAGAATTATATGAGCTAAGTGCTTAGCACTTATAAAAGGAAGAAGGAATAAACCCAAATAAGCAGTGCCCAACTCTAAGGCGCCTTACGTGCCCACACGTGATGGTCACAAGAATAAAGTGTTTAACACTTATATACAGACGGGAATTTGGACTCAAGTGTACAGCGCCAACTTTCAGGCGCCTCACGTGCCATACGTGAGTGCCCTAAATTTCAGTGTTTAACACTGCTTTAGAGACTCACGTGGGAGCACATGAGCATGGAGTATATATTAGTGTTTAACACTATAAGAAGCCAACTTCAGCCCCAAATTGGCTAAATCTTCTTGAAACTAAAACGTCTTGGATCTCCAAATAGACTGAGCCTCTATGCTCATGACCTCCCAAACTAATTGACCAGAATGATATCCATCACACATCTTCTAAGTTAATATTAGTCTCCTAAAAATAACTAATGATTCTTAGATTGTCCACCATGATCTCTCCTCTCTATCTGGAATTTGGTTCAAGGGTACATCTCTCCACACCTCTCATACATGTCGTTGTAATTCTTCAACGTATTCAGAGAGGTGGAGGGTCCCGACAACCAACAACTCTTTGGTGCACTCTCAAACCGATGAGCACATCCCAATGGATCGCAATGTCCTTAAACTAGCTATGGACCGTAACGTTCTTAAACTAACGATGGACCGTAACGTCCTTAAACTAAAGCAATAGAGCCCAAATGCTCTTTTGTTGGGTCTGAATGATCCTAAAATCCTGTTGAGTAGATCTTAATCTAAAATTAATCTAGCGTATCCTCAACAAACTTTTAAGTTGATCTTAATCTCAAACGATATTAGCGATCCTTAAATCAACCCAAACCTAAATCTAATAATATACGGATTTGGACTAATCCACACCCTACGGACGACAACATAAATCAGTCTCTGTATACAATCCACGGGCAACCAAAAATAAAACAAACAAACACGACATGAAGGTGATTATGATGATTGAGGGAGGACCTATACGGATAGAACAGTCTTACTCAAGATGATAGTATGCTATCTGGTTTGTCTTTATCATCATGTACATGCATTATGTGGTATTACAGATCACTATTACATGTTGATAGAGCCCATAGGATTCTTGCTTGACTACCAGCATTATAATGGCGATAGTATACGTGAAAGCTGAGTGGTCTATAAGCACATCCTTAAATATCCCTAGTCGTGGGAGTATCGGGACTGGGCATTGATACTCCAGAGCAGACTAGCGTATACTTATCTAGACCCCGACGAGAGACAGTGGCCGGTCTCACAAGCCATTGGTGTCTGTTAGTCATCTAAGATAGTAAACAGGTGCTCATTAGGTTATGAGTACACTGGACGGACTCGCCGGGAACATGCTAGATGGTATTATACCTATTGTCAGATAGCAGTTCTTAGGTGACATGTGTACCGGTTAGTCTGTCGACCTGAGATCGTCATTTGTCTCGTGCGAGTTCCCACTGTGCTTTGATTACTACCCTACCATGGCTCAAAGGATTCGTGCAAACAGGTTTTAGTTGGGTACAGTCCCGAGCCACATGGAGGCAATGAGCGGATCGTCGGGAATTCGTCTCTCTCGGTATTGAGAGTTGATGTCGTGTAGTGCACGGGTGGCCATCACCAGAAATCCTTGGCCAAGATAGTTGAGAATTACTGATTTGCATCAGCAGTTTCTCAGTTGGTGATAGGCTTCATACCGACACGAAATGTCGTGTTATTAGGGGTCTGACTTTATCCACCCCTAGACTCGATATGCAATACTCTTAGATGAACAGACAGGACTGTACGGAGATTGTCACGGACAGGCTCAGCAGGGTTTCGGATGAGTGTGCTCGCCGGCCTTCCTTTCGCTCAATACCTGGGTAGCCGTTACGTACAGCTAGTGCCGCTGACGTGCTTGTGGTTAACCTACTGTCAGAGTATTGACGAGTCTTTAGAGTCCCACACAGAGGGTTTCACTGCTTTGGGCGAAACGATGTAGAGGCCATATGGTTTTACGGCAGGGTTCAATCATATACATGCACTTGTGCACGTATCATGACTCGAACGGATAATATTAGTAGGCTTTGGTTTAAGCCGGATTCTAGTATTATATTATTGGATTATTTTCGTCTCTTTGTATTCGTATTTTTCGGAATACGGATACAGGTATGTTTATACGGATGAGGGGTATTCTTGTAATTCATTACAAGGTGCTTCGAGAAGAAGACACCTCATTTAGTTTTTAACCATTTAGGATAAATGGTTAATGAGGTGGAGGATGAAGTGTTATTTTTGCATTTATTGAAGCATGGCTTTATGGTGACTCATGGGATGACTCATGGATTCACTATTGAAGCATGCTTGATATTTGTTTGTGTTGTGAGATTTTTTGTGAGGCTTGATTCATTTGTTTTAGCTCACAACACTTAGCCATTTTTCCATGGTTGCTACACTCTCATCTCTCCAAGCTTTGCTTCTTCTACCTCCACCCTTCAAGTCTTATGTGTTGAGAAACATAGGGTGTTTGAAGACAAATTAATCCATCATTACATTCTACATCCTCTAGGCCATCTAGTTTAGCGAACTAGGAGCCCTAGTTACCTCGGCTATGAGCTAGGAGCTCGAACTACATATCCTCAGGTGGATCATCTTCGATGGAGGGAGACCGGAGGCCAAACTCGATCCATGACGCCTAGGAGCTTATAAAGATGGTAGAAGACCGAAGGACTCAGATCATTCGGTATAACCTTTCTAACCTTATAGTTTAGCTTTTATAGTTTGCTAGTATTGGTTTATGGTTCGATCTTGACGGATACGTTAGCGCCAAAAATTTTAAACACCAGTTTTTGTTCCGCACCGACCATGGTAGATTGCCATGGCGCTATCGTTACCCAACACATTATCCAGATCCTATATAGAGAAACATCTGTGACAACCAAAATTTGACCGATTGTAGTATAGGAACATCACTTCTTATCGGGAGTATGTCATCCAAATACCAGGACAATACTCCCTACATCCTTTTTATCAGGTTCATCTATTGTTTTGATGAAGTCAAACCCTTTGACTATCATATAAAAATAGATGATTCATCTCCACTATGCCCGTTTTAGTCTATAAATAGACATAAGCAACTTGCACACCTTCCGCTGCTCCTACTGACTATATTAACTCTCTGGAAGAGTCATATACATGTGGAGTTCTAAATTCCTATTTAGAAAGACATTATAGTCATCAACATGCCTGATTTCATAGTCATGAATAGCAGCAGTGGCAAGACATATCCATATGGACTTTATCATAGACAATGAAGTAAAAGTTTCATCACAATCCACGCCGGGTATTTGATGAAAACCTCTTACTATAAGTTTAGCCTTATTAAGTTACTGCCTTTCCACCTGCACTGATCTCGAAAGATCTATCTGGTCCTAATGGGTTTTACCCCTTCAGGAGCACCAAGCAAGGTCCAAAAATCTATAATTTACTGGAGTACGTGGACTTCAACATGGATATAAAGTATCCAGCCATTATCCGGAAGTCACTACTTCCCATGGCATGCTGATAACTAGTAGAGCCAACATCACCATGATGCTGACCTCTTTGTCACCGTCTACTAGGAAACCAAAGTATCTCTCGGGTGGTTGAGATCACCCACAAAATCTGCAGAGTGGCTAAGATTTTTCAAGTCCAATTGAATCTCCAGGTTCTACGAAATTTTTAATAACCGTTTGTGGTTCTGTAATCACTTCCAGTTCTACCATACTCCTACTGTTTTCTTTTGCAAGAAGATTCCTTTTATAAAAAGGTGACGAGTTAAGAACAATATAACTATTGATCTTGAAAATGGTAGAAGTTAAACCCTTGCTAAAACTTGGGATAACCCACAAACTGCCATTGATGAAGCGTGCCTTGAGAATTTCTGGATTCTGCTTTTGAAACCGGACAATTCCATATCTTAATAAGCTCAAGATATGCTACCATTCTATATTCATAGAGAATCAAAGACACTAATTTAGATGGAACCATATTCAAATGGTATGCGGCTGTTTCTAGTGCACATCGCCTAAATAGAAGAAGGTCATACAACATTACTCATCATAGAGCGTACCCACAGATGAGTAATCTAAGAGAGAGAATCAAATTCTCAATAATACTACAATGGAATACCTACCATAAGTATCTACTACTTAGCTGATCAAATAAATCGTCGATGCGCGGGAGTGGATACTTGTTCTTTATAGTGACTTCATTCAAGGCCCTATAATCAATGCACATTCTGTATGAACCTTCCTTCTTCTTCACCAATAACATAGGTGCTCCCCAACTTGAAGTGCTGGGACGAATCCATCCTTTCGCCAGTAATTCGTCCAACTGTGTTCGGACTTCCTTCAATCCTTCCGGACTTAGTCTATACGGTGCTTTGATCACCGGTTGTGCTCCTGGTACTAAGTCAATACTGAATTCAAGAGCTCGATCGGGAGGCAAACCTGATATATCGTCAGGAAATACATCGAACTCTCAAACTACCTCTGGTCTTGATTCTTCCTCTGCCTGAGCTGCTGCAACTGCTGCAACTACTGCTTCCCTTGGCTTTGCTTTGTAAGTACTTGGTTGCAGTGTACGGTCTCCACTCTTGAAATAGAAGACCGGATGATCTGGGATCTCAAATACTACCCTCCTTTGACGACAGTCGATGGTAGCATAAAAGGTTCCAAGCCAGTCCATTCCCAGAACCACATCGAAGTTCGGTATGTCCAGTACTTTGAAGTCAGCATAAAACTCTCGACTGCAGACGACGACTGGACACAGGCTGTATCCTATAGTTGCCTTTAGAACACCATTTCCGGAACTGACGTTCCAGCTGGATACAAGCGGTGAGACTGGAATCGCATGGGTTCGGACAAACCGTTGCGACATAAAGTAATGGGATGCTCCAGTATCAAACAGTGCAAGTGCAGGTATTGAAGCTACTAGGATTGTACCTAAGGTATATGGGATAGGTTTTAGGTATAGGGAAAGTTTGTAGTTAAACAAAACTAAAAGGTAAGTTTGAGAAGAAAAGTTTACCAGTAATGACTTGGCCAGTGGCCTCAGCTTCTTCCACAGACATCATGAAAGCCTGGCGCTTTGGCACATTCCTCCAGGCCTGAGGAGCATTCCTCTGAATGTTCCTTCGAGCTTGATGGAACTGTCGAGGAGGTGGTGCATTTTGTGGTCCCCTGGATGGTGCAGGCAGTGCAAGTCTGGGAGCAGGTGCCTAAAGCGCTGGTCGCTGCGGATAGGTAATTGCTGGCCTGGGTGTAGCAACTGGGTTCTGCCCTTGCGGACAAGACCCAATATCGTGAGTAGCTGAGCCGCAGACTAAACAAAGGCGGTTGGCTCGACGGCAGTCCTTCATCATATGTCCAGTTCTCTTGCAGTAGGTGCAAAAGGCTGGGCTAGGACGATGGGTCTCCGGGTCGCCTGGGCACGAAAGGTGGTCTGGACGAGGCTCCACCTGCCATCTGGTTAGCAGGGCGTTTGACTCCTGCAGACTGAGGTCTGCCCCTCTCTTTTATTACTGCCTCATAACTGCGGGCAGCTTCTAGGGCTTCCTCATGTGTCAAAAACTTTCCTGTGGCTAAAGAAGCCTTAATCTCTGTGTCCAAACCTTGTTGAAAGCGACGGACTCTGATCTCGTCCGTCGGTATCAAGTGTGCCGCGAATCTGTTTAAAGATTGTGTTAGCTGTGTAGTATGTGATAATTAAAAATTGAACTATTGTGACATATCTTACCGGCTCAACATGGTGAATTCAGCGTCGTATTCATCTACCGATTTATCTCATATTGACCCTTACTGTAGATGAATAAACTGCTGCTCCATTGCAAACCTGGCAGTCACAGGGAAATATTTCGCGTCGAACTTCTCGCGAAATGTCTTCCATTCAATCGGCTGTACCAGAAGGGTTTCTTCCGCCTTCCACCAATTGCGAGCATTATCCGTGAGCTGTAGTTTTGCTACACGGACCCAAGCATTGTCTGGCACTTGAGCTGCTGCCAGACCGTCTTCGATGCTTTGTGCCTATTCTTCCGCTTCAAGAGGGCTTCCTTTACCAGAGAACTGCTTTGGGTGCAAAGCCCTGAATTGCTTTACTCCCGGTGCATCGTTCACAGGACGGTTCAAAAGTTGTTGCTGTCCCTCGAAAAGACTGCGGATCGCCTCGAATAGCATCGTTTGCTCAGTGGGTGGTGCAGGAACAGCTGGTGTAAGAGGTAGCGCTGAAGGGGTGTTGTTAACGTTGGTGCTGGTGTTGTTCGGGGAATCCATAACCTTGAAGAAAAATTTGGGTTAGGACAGATTCAAATACATGATAAGATTCAAGGAATAGAAATTTGCAAGATTCAAGGAACATGAATTGTAAAGAATGTTTTAAGTTGCTGGTTCTTGTGTTATATTGCTTAGGTTGTTCACGCAGACCAGAACTGCATGACAGGGATTCATACAGCTCTGACCTGCATGGGTCACCAACAAAACCTGTCACGCCCCGCTTCCCAGTGTACGGCGAAGTGGACGCGACGAGGTCCACTATGTATATACTTAGAAGTACATACGCTAAGCGTAGCTAAGCAATATAAAATACATAAGAGACAAGAGTATAAAAAGAACAGCAACTTTTATTAATAACATTATTTGTACAATGCATGAAAAGAAAATACAACTGAAATGAAAGCGATGCCTAAACAGTGGCATAACAGGAAATGAAAATACTGAAAAGAACAAGGTACAATATCTAAAGCTCGGGGTCTTCGTGAAACTGCTCCAAGTCTTCACCGGTGGGCTCAATCTCAGCTTGGTCCAATGCACCTGACGACATTCAAAGAAGAAAGAAATAGAATGTCGTCAGCGAACAGGTCGCTCGGTAAGTCCCAAAGATAAGGAAGAATTAGAAAGACAGTGTAAAAGTATTTTCTAAGGTATTATATTGTTGAATATTATGGAATATTGAGTTAACGCTGTTGTTTGTAGCTTGGTACAGAAGAATGCCAGTGTATACGAGGGGGGTCTCTATATGCTAGAGGCCAGGGCAAATAGAAGTACAAGGAACCGTTATGCCACGGTACAACAGCAATAGGATTCAGGTTAGGTGTCTTAATCTGACCACCTCGTGCCACCTTTAACACCTTCCGTACCAATCTACCCCTTAAACCCCATAGTGTTTTAACAGTATTATTGTATTGTATTGTGTAAGTTGGGTGACTGACCAAAACCATGATATCAGTAAATATGTTGTATCTGCATAATCAGGTAAATGGAGTAACAGGATAATGGATGTATATCCATGGTTTGATTCAGTCAAATTGAATAGCTTGTTAACTGGATTCAGGGATTCATGTATTCATATTGAGTTGGAATATTAAAGAATATAGATTGACTTGAATCATATTCAAGTCAAAAATAGTCAGACTCAAACCCGAGTCAGACTAAAAGAAAAGTAATTTGAAGTTCTATAATTGATAGGGTCCTTATTGTAATTTATAAAACTTAAGGGGTTTTATGTAAAAAGTACTATTGTATAATTTTCAAGATACATCTCAAGTATTTATTATTCATCTTTATTGTTATAATGAGTGTAAATTTTATTTGTGTTATTCTAATGAATATATCCTAATAAAAGTATTAATTTATAATATTGATTTATTTGAAAATTCATGGTATTTTAATGTAAGTTTTAATCTTGTAATTTTTAAGAAATGGTGGAAACTTTATGTTATAATAAAATAGTTGTTTAACTAATAAATATACATATGTTAATACAAGAATAATTTTAAATAAATATTTTATTCTTCAAAATCTCATTTTTCTTAAAGTCGTATTTTAAACCTTTCGAGACCGAATGCTCCTTGCGGAGGTCTGAATCTCGCACTACTAGCCCGCGGGTGCACGATAAACCGTACTATCCCTAACGGGTTCCCCAAAAATGGGTTGTAGTGGCGCTTTGCATAGGTTTAACAAATACCATTCATTTAGAAAAACGGTTTTATAAAGTTAAGGTATTTATTTGTAAAAGGTGTAAATTTCCGTACTTTAGTTTTTAGGGTTTCCTAAGCCAACTAGCCTATTTCTAAGGTCTAAACGATAAGTCATTAGAAGCCTCAAATCGCCTCTTCACCGCCAATTGCGGCCAAGTAAGTGCCAGGTAAGTGGGAAGGAACCACAGTAGTGGGCCTAATTAAAAACCACTAGCCTAGACACACTTGCCTAGACACCACAAAGTCAGTTTAGATAAACGATCGATGTCCATGATAAATCGTACTTTCTTTTAAAAGATTTTATTTAGAATTGTGTACAATTTAAAGCTTCCAAAGCGGTTTATAAAGAAAATTGGTATTTTAGTGAAAAGTCTTGTATTTTTGTATTCTAAGTTTTAACGATATCAATTAAGGTTATATTTGTGTGTGTGTAGAGGTAGGTCATTACCTCGTAACTTATTTTAAGGTTTAGTGAAGTTTAGAGGTTAAATATGATATATTAAATATGAAGGTATTTAAGTGTAAGAATACGGTATTTGTAAACGTTATCATTTCATGTGTGAAAACTCATTCAAATTGATTTCTACAAGTTTATTTATCAAGATGAACATGTTTAGGAATGAGAGAATTAATTAGAACAAGAAAAATAAACTTTATGGTATTATTGTGAAAAGAATACGATATTACAAGAAAGCTATCATTTCATGTGAGAAACTTTGTCTAAATTGATTTTTATGTGATTAATAGTCATCATGAATATGTTTAGGTGTTATGGATTAGGTGACAAGTGGGATTTTGTAGGAAAATCGAATCGGAAATCGGTTTGTTCCGATTTCCGTCGGGTTCCAAAAAGTCGTATTTTTTTTCTTAAAAGAAATGAGAGATAGAAAAGATGGGACTTACAAGTTTGGACAAGCTATAGAGGCTAAGGAAGTGGTGGGTTATCGGTGCGTCGAAACGTCTCGAAGGGTTCTAGCACGATCGCCGGAATTCGTCGTCGGTTTCGGCAGCGCTTCGCTTTTCGCTCTTTTTCTAACGTACCGAGTTCTCTTGAGAATTTTAGAGAGTGGACTTAGGATTGTAGGATGAAATGGTAGAGGGTAGGGGTGTTTATATAGGGCTAGGCTAGGGTTAGGGTTTTGATTAAAAAAATATTTAAAAATATAAAAATTCATTAAAATATCATTAAATTTGGGAGTAAAAGAGGTTTATTGTGCATTTGGTAACTGTTCTGGAGAAAAGAAGTATACAGGGGGGTTGACCAAGTCAACACGGAAAAATTCCGTGTTGACGACTCGGCCGGCCGGCCGAGTCCGGCCGGCGGCGCCGGCCGATTCGGCCGGTCCGCCGGCCGACTCTGCCGAGTCGGGCCGAGTCAAAGCGGCGTCGGGTGGGGAAACTCCTGGGGGGAATTTTGGTGTACTTTATTTTTTATGTGCAGTGTTAAATTTGAAAGTTATGGCTGTTTGACTTTTGACTTTCCAAAAAAATTAAAACAAAATAATATAAAAATAATGTGGGGCATGGGATTCAAACTCTGGTGGCTTGGTTCAGCAGTGCAAGGTATTACCAATGAGCTACAAGCTCCTTCTTGTAATTATTGTAGGAAAATAGATACTTAAAGTGTTATCAGCAACATTAATACTCCAAGTATACTTCAAATTTAAATCAAATTTAGGTATACAAAAATTGGAGTTGTTACAATCTACCCTCCTTACAAAAATTTCGTCCTCGAAATTTACAACTTTAATTTGAAGACTAGTTTACAAAAAGGTGCGGATATCTTGCACGCATTTCATCTTCCCTTTCCCACGTGGATTCTCCTGGAGTATCTTTCCTCCACATCACTCGAACCAGGTTAACTTCCTTGTTCCGAAGTGTCTTCACTTTCCTGTCCAGGATTTCCACAGGTTGTTGCTCACAAGACAAGTCGGGCTGTATAGTGCTCGGAATGATCAAGTACATGGCTGGGGTCACTCACATTCCTTCTGAGTTGAGATATGTGGAACACATTATGCACTCCTTCCAATGAGGGTGGAAGCGCTAAACGGTATGCTACTTCACCGACTCGTTCGAGTATGTCGAACGGTCCAATGTATCTCGGACTCAACTTTCCCCGTCTTCCAAATCGGATCACTCTACGGTTCGGAGATATCTTCAAAAATACATGGTCTCCTGGCTGGAACTCCAAGTGTCGCCTCTTTGCATCAGCCCAGTGTTTCTGTCTATCTTGGGCTATGCGCATTCTTTTCCTGATAGTACGAACCACATCAACGGTCGCTACTATCATCTCTGGTCCAAGGAGTTCTCTATCTCCGATGTCGTCCCAACTTAATGGTGATCGACACTTCCTTCCATATAATGCTGCAAAAGGTGCCATTCCTATACTTGCTTGGTAGCTGTTGTTATACGCAAACTCCACAAGATGCAGGTGATCTTCCCACGATCCTTTGAAGTCAAGCATACATGCTCTGAGCATATCCTCTAAGATCTGAATAGTTCGTTCCGACTGACCATCTGTTTGTGGATGATAAGCCGTGCTAAAGTTCAGACTTGTTCCCAAGCTAGCTTGCAGACTCTGCCAAAATTGCGATCGGAACCTGGTGTCACGATCGGAGACAATGCAGACCGGTACTCCATGAAGTCTCACAATTTCCTGTATGAGTTCATGGGTATCAGAGATAGTACATTATGAAGAGTTTTTAAATCTTAAATTAGATTATTACCTCCATGTACTTCTTCTCTAGTGTCTCAGTTGATTGCCTAACTCGAAATGGGATGAAGTGAGCCGACTTTGTAAGTCGATCCACAATGACCCATATCGCATCGTTACCCTTTGTGCTGCGAGGAAGAGCAGTTACAAAGTCCATCGTGATGTGCTGCCACTTCCATTCTGGAATTGGTAACGGTTGAAGTAGTCCAGCTGTCCTCAGGATGGTTCAAAACTTGTTGCTGTCCCTCGAGAAGACTGCGGATCGCCTCGAATAGCATCGTTTGCTCAGTGGGTGGTGCAGGAACAGCTGGTGTAAGAGGTAGCGCTGAAGGGGTGTTGTTAACGTTGGTGCTGGTGTTGTTCGGGGAATCCATAACCTTGAAGAAAAATTTGGGTTAGGACAGATTCAAATACATGATAAGATTCAAGGAATAGAAATTTGCAAGATTCAAGGAACATGAATTGTAAAGAATGTTTTAAGTTGCTGGTTCTTGTGTTATATTGCTTAGGCTGTTCACGCAGACCAGAACTGCATGACAGGGATTCATACAGCTCTGACCTGCATGGGCCACCAACAAAACCTGTCATGCCCCGCTTCCCAATGTACGGCGAAGTGGACGCGACGAGGTCCGCTACGTATATACTTAGAAGTACATACGCTAAGCGTAGCTAAGCAATATAAAATACACAAGAGACAAAAGTATAAAAAGAACAGCAACTTTTATTAATAACATTCTTTGTACAATGCATGAAAAGAAAATACAACTGAAATGAAAGCGATGCCTAAACAATGGCATAACAGGAAATGAAAATACTGAAAAGAACAAGGTACAATATCTAGAGCTCGGGGTCTTCGTGAAGCTGCTCCAAGTCTTCACCGGTGGGCTCAATCTCAGCTTGGTCCAACGCACCTGACGACATTCAAAGAAGAAAGAAATAGAATGTCGTCAGCGAACAGGTCGCTCGGTAAGTCCCAAAGATAAGGAAGAATTAGAAAGACAGTGTAAAAGTATTTTCTAAGGTATTATATTGTTGAATATTATGGAATATTGAGTTAACGCTGTTGTTTGTAGCTTGGTACAGAAGGATACCAGTGTATACGAGGGGGGTCTCTATATGCTAGAGGCCAGGGCAAATAGAAGTACAAGGAACCGTTATGCCACGGTACAACAGCAATAGGATTCAGGTTAGGTGTCTTAATCTGACCACCTCGTGCCACCTTTAACACCTTCCGTACCAATCTACCCCTTAAACCCCGTAGTGTTTTAACAGTATTATTGTATTGTATTGTGTAAGTTGGGTGACTGACCAAAATCATGATATCAGTAAATATGTTGTAACTGCATAATCAGGTAAATGGAGTAACAGGATAATGGATGTATATCCATGGTTTGATTCAGTCAAATTGAATAGCTTGTTAACTGGATTCAGGGATTCATGTATTCATATTGAGTTGGAATATTAAAGAATATAGATTGACTTGAATCATATTCAAGTCAGAAATAGTCAGACTCAAACCCGAGTCAGACTAAAAGAAAAGTAATTTGAAGTTCTATAATTGTTAGGGTCCTTATTGTAATTTATAAAACTTGAGGGGGGTTTTATGTAAAAAGTATTATTGTATAATTTTCAAGATACATCTCAAGTATTTATTATTCGTCTTTATTGTTATAATGAGTGTAAATTTTATTTGTGTTATTCTAGTGAATATATCCTAATAAAAGTATTAATTTATAATATTGATCATTTATTTGAAAATTCATGGTATTTTAATGTAAGTTTTAATCTTGTAATTTTTAAGAAATGGTGGAAACTTTATGTTATAATAAAATAGTTGTTTAACTGATAATTATACATATGTTAATACAAGAATAATTTTAAATAAATATTTTATTCTCCAAAATCTCATTTTTCTTAAATGTCGTATTTTAAACCTTTCGAGACCGAATGCTCCTTGCGGAGGTCTGAATCTCGCACTACTAGCCCGCGGGTGCATGATGAACCGTACTATCCCTAACGGGTTCCCCAAAGGTGGGTTGTAGTGGCGCTTTGCATAGGTTTAACAAAAACCATTCATTTAGAAAAACGGTATTATAAAGTTAAGGTATTTATTTGTAAATGGTGTAAATTTCCGTATTTTAGTTTCTAGGGTTTCCTAAGCCAACTAGCCTATTTCTAAGGTCTAAACGATAAGTCATTAGAAGCCTCAAATCGCCTCTTCACCGCCAATTGCGGCCAGGTAAGTGCCAGGTAAGTGGGAAGGAACCACAGTAGTGGGCCTAATTGAAAACCACTAGCCTAGACACACTTGCCTAGACACCACAAAGTCAGTTTAGATAAACGATCGACGTCCATGACAAATCGTACTTTCTTTTAAAAGATTTTATTTAGAATTGTGTACAATTTAAAGCTTCCAAGAACAGTTTATAAAGAAAATTGGTATTTTAGTGAAAAGTCTTGTATTTTCGTATTCTAAGTCTTAACGATATCAATTAAGCACTACTACAAATATGGGTTGCCCCTACGGATTTATCCGTAGGGGCAACCCATTGCCCCTACGGATATATGCGTAGGGGCGAAAAAATACCCCGTAGGTGCAAAGGCCACAGGTGCAAGTTGAGGCCCTGAACTTGCCCCTACGGGCAAATTATTGTCCCTACGGATTTCTGTGTAGGTCCTATTGCCCCTACGGACTAAGCCGTAGGTTATAAGATTTTATATTATTTACGGTTTTTTTTAATATATTAAGTGTACCTACGGACAGGTCCGTAGGTCCAAATTATACCCCCTACGGATAGCTACGTAGGTACCTATCCGTAGGGGCAAAATATCAGGAATCCTGATATTTTGCCCCTACGGATATCTCCGTAGGGGAGAGGCAGTGGCCCCTACGGATATGTCCGTAGGGGCAATCCCAACCCCCTGGTACTGAGATCAGGGGGGAAATATCAGTTACTGCTGATATTTTGCCCCTACGGATTTATCCGTAGGGGCAACATGTGTACCTACGGATTAATCCGTAGGTACATATTATCTGTATTTTTTTTTAAAAATGGGCTACTTGATTTTTTTCCCGTCTTGTGCACAATAATATATACATCAATCAAATATAAAAATAATCATCACACAACATATACCGCAGTATTCATAATCACATCTCACGCATATAATATACAAAAGAAATCCAAAAACTGAATATGATATAAATATAAACCAATATCGATATCGTTTCAAAATGTAGTACAATGTGTATGATATAAATAAATACATGTTTCAAAAAATAAGAACCAAAAAGCTACCCTAGTTCGGTCCAGCTCCACCTCTGAATAACGATAGAATAACGCGCGCCTGCTCCTCGGTCAATAAACTCTGCAATTCGACGTGAGCAGGAGTCTGAGCGGCCTGTGGAGCTGGTGATGTGGTCTGCGCAGCCGCCGTCGAGGTAGTCGCTTGTGGAGCCGCGGCTGCGGGAGTCTGAGTGGGCGGTGGAGCTACAGGAGCTGTCTGCGGAAGCGCAGCCGATGTAGTGGCTTGCGGAGCCGCAGCCGAAGGAGATGCATGTGCTGGCTCGGCCGATGTAACCTGTCGCGTCTGGACCTAACGTGTGTAATAAGCGTGTAAGAACTGTGTATTATTCGAATTCGTATCATTATTAAGTTATTTCGAAATCCCGTTTGGATATCTAGTTTGTTGTTTATTTTAATTTCATCTGTATGTATGATTAATCAAACTTAAGTCTAAAACCAAATAAGCTCAAGCTACGTACTAATTATGGATATGTTGATATCTATATAATATAACATAATATTTTACTATAAAGCAGTATACATACCAGCATCTCCTTCAACTCCTGAACGGTGGCCCTCAAGTTCTCCAGTTCCTGATGGACACGTCGGTCACCGGAGACGGAGGAAGTAACCGCCGGGGTGGAGTCCAACCTCATATGGGCCCTGCTAGGGCCCAGTCCCTAGCCTCTCTCCCAACCTCCGTGGTGCCCTCCGTGTGCGGCGTCCAGAACTGGGGTCAGCAGCCTCGGATCGCTCTGTCCGGTAAAATCGATCCCCGAGGCCTGGGCCTGCTTAACCACCCGCTCCTACACCCACATTAAGCAGTAAAGTATAAGTATAAGATTTAAACTTGAACCTTCCAAAACTAAAATTTCAAATTTGGGTAGAAAAAATATTAACACTTACGCAGTACTCCTGGGTAGCGACGTCGGGATATCGAAGCTCGCCCGTGGCGGGATCTGTCGAGGTGTCGTGGACGGCAAGATATGCGGACAACACGCTCGGTGTACCACCTGACGCCACGGTCCGAGATGTCTGCAATATTAGAAAGTAACTCTTAATATTAGAAATATTAGAAAATAACTCTTAATATTGCAGAATATCACAAAGGTCGGTCTATTGTAATTTACCGATAACTTCATGGCTCGAGTAATGTTCCTCGAGCCACCTGTATAAGTGGGGCGACCCCTCTTCGCCGACTTCCTGTTCTCTGTATTCTGAGCGGCCTGTTTCTGCACAACGCATTAACATTTAGTTTTCTAATTAAGAAACACAAAGAAATAAATTATATCATAAATAATGAATTACATTTAAAATACATACCTGTTTGCGTTGGGAGTCGAAATAAGCGCACAATAGAGGCCATGTCTCAACGTCGACTCTCGCAAACGCCGGAGTAGATAGGAGGGCCACTCTCTCAGCCTCGGGGGTCGCCATCCACAGGGAGTAGCAGTCGGCCATCAGCTCATTCCTGTTGTATCGGACCTTGGCCTGCATGTTCTTCATCAGGCCATTGTACAGAGCATGAAGGTCGAGCACCCTCCCCGGGTGATCAGGGTCGACTACAGGCTGAAAATCGTAATCCAACTGAAAATACAAAAAAACATTGTTATTAGATTGCAAGTGTTAATAATAAATATATTGGATAGATCAAATAAAAATATATATTAATACATACCCAAGCCTGATCAAAGAAGAGGGCGAATGAGCGCTGGTGCTGCTCGCCCCACTCGACGTGAAGTGGATAGTTCTTCACGAGCCGGCTCTCGTCCCCCAAATACCGGCCGAACCTCTCGGCATGAGGACCGGTATAGCGATAGTAAATGGTAAAATAAAGGGGGAATGCTGCCTGCCCCTAGCTCTTTCAGGCCTCAGCCTATGGGACTGATTCGGGCCTCGAGTCCCCCTCTGGAGATGGGGAGGCCTTGCGTCTGCACGAAATATCAAGACAATCAATAATAAGACAAAGTTGTATTAAGAAATCAAGGTTAAACGAAAATTCAAGTGTGATATATACCTCCGGTGACTATCACACGAGCCTGGGTCCGGGCAGCAGCACGAGCGGGACGATAGTTCCTCCGGTGAGGAACAACCGGGGTCCCGGATGCGGACGCATCCCCTCCAACTAGAAAATAAACATCGACGCTAAATTTCTATGAAGTTCATATTTATTCTATAGAGCATATGTAAAATGAGTAAATATTTTAAATTTATTCATACTAACCTGCAGACGATGCGGAGGGTATGGAAGCGGCAACAGTGGCCCCTGCGGAAGATGTGGACGCACCGTCTATAATTAGACAATTAAAAATAGATTATATAAGTAATTGCAAAAAGAATGTGTAGATTAATAATATAACGTTCTAAATCAATATGCATGCACTATATGATATATAAATATACCCGCAGGTGCGGTGGTGTCACCACCTACAGCTAGACAATAATAAAAATTGCTAAGTAAGAGCAAAAGGAATGTGTGTATTTATGATATAGCATTCTAAATCAATATACATACACTATATGATATATAAACATACCTGGAGGAGCGGGGGTAGCCTCTGTCCCAGATGTGGACGCATCACCAACAACTAGACAATCAAACATTGACAGTATAAGTAATTTTGACATAAACAGGCATGAATATCTGTAATATTACATTCAAAATGGATATGCGTGCAGTATACTTGGAGGTGTGGCAAAATCCATACGGAAGGAGGCATCCGAAAGGGTCTCCGATCTAGGTGCAAGACCGGCCCTCTGAAGCTCCCTACGGAGCTCTCCGGGCGGCAGAACCGCTCTGCCTCTGCCTCTGCCGCGGCTGGAGCTCCTGCCGCCCCTCGCTGCTCCCAACATCGTCATCAAATCTAGATAAACTGTTTGTGGACGCATTAGACAATCATTAAAAGTATTGACTATATATGTATAGAGCGTAAAATTTGAAGTAATAATATAACATTACTGATAACCTTTTTCCTTTCGTGGGCGCATGATACATATCTACTTGGATTTCATCGTCGATGTCATTTCTAACCCACGTAACTTCATGATCGGTCGAAGACAACCCGTCCTTCGAAACAGACGGTCGGAGCACTTTAAGCCTTCTCTCTTCTTCGTCCTCATCGCTGTCCTCGTATTCTGGGACATCATAGACATCTCTGGGTTTCCATCGGCATACAACACTCCACCCCGGATGCTTCAAACACTGTGAATAGTATACTTGGAACGCTTGGTTCGGAAAGATAAACGGATCGTCCTGACCGTAAAATCGAAGTGTGTTCACACTGGTCAATCCATATTCATCTTTCTAAGTCCCAAGACTGCTTCTCCACCTGTCCGTATCGGTTCGCGGAGCGTACCAAGTACACTGGAATATATAAAAGGGTTCTGATCGTCCGGGATAGTGGATGCCGAGTATACAATTTAAGTACCCATAGTAAATCACACCGTCCGATCCTACCGTCGCAATCCTACTATTCTGAGTGGTTCTAGATGTTTCTATGTCCTTAACTTCGAATTTGTATCCAAGGACACCAAATCCTTTGTAATATGCAACCTCCATACTAGGAAATTGAGCTAAACATCTTGAATCACTCTTAAATTATGCAGACAAGTTCGGATCGTGGATCTAACAAAACAAATTTTACGACAAATACATAACGATACAAGTTTAGATTAAAACTGATAGCAATAAAATATAATTTGAATAACTTACATGCTCTGTGACCCAATCACAAAAATTATCCTGATGGTATTTTTCCAAACGTTCTTCGTTCCAATCAGGATGCCCCTCACGTACCTCGTTAAAATGAGTTCTGTTTTCGACAAATAATTGTGACATTAATATTATGTCATTTCATACACACACAAACACAGATATAACAATTAATCCAAAAGAACTTACTCTCTAATTTGTTCAAGACATGCGCAATTAAGCAAGATAAACCTGTATATCTTGTTGATAAACATAGTGTCTACCCTCTTATACTCGGCTTTACCATATGGCCCGTCTTGAATTCTTCGTGGTCGGTTAAGCCTTGTCTCAATGTTCTCGTCCAGATAGCGGGAACAAAATGTGGTTGCTTCATCAAGAAGATAACCTTGCATGATAGAACCCTCTGGTCGATTTTTATTGCGTATATACTTCTTAAGAGTGTAAAGGTACCTAATGAGAATATGTTGAATAAATAAATACGGGCATACAGGACAACAATAAATTTATAAATTGCGCGAAACGAAAAATTACACGTACCTCTCGACGGGATACATCCATCGATATTGTACCGGTCCGGCTAATTTCGCCCCAGTTGCAAGATGAACCGTCAAGTGTATTATGATATCGAAGAATAACGGTGGGAAAATATGCTCAAATTTGCAAAGTATCAACGCAATAGAATTTTCTAGTTTATCCAGCGTCGCAACCTCCAGTGTTTTAGCACACAACACCCTGAAAAAACAACATAGGTCGTTGATTACTAGACCAACCGAGTCGGGGAGAGAAGTCCTGAGGGCTAATGGAAGAAGGTGCTCCACGATAATATGGTGATCATGACTTTTCAGCCCATCGATCTTGCCCTTCACAAGTTTTATTTTCTTACTGAATGATCCTGAGAAACCTGTGGGGACTTTCAAATCATGCAACACCTGCAGGAATCTTTTCTTCTCCGGTTGTGACATATGATAAGCGGCATTGGGAAGTACAAACTTGCCCGGTTTACCCGCCACCGGTTTAGGGTGCAGTTCACTTCTTATTCCCCACTCTTGTAGATCCATCCGAGCATTCATGTTGTCTTTTGATTTCCCGTCTTTACACAGAAGCAAGTTAAGTATGTGCTCTGATACTCCCTTCTCTATATGCATGACGTCCAGACAATGACGCACTGAATTTGTAGACCAGTACGGAAGCTCGAAGAAAATGCATAACTTGTTCCAATATTGTGGTTTGACCTGTTTCGTCGGATCCATCCCGAAAGTCACGTTATTGTAACCATCCCATTTAGCAGTCACGTCCTCTCCGGACAATGGGGATGGAGGCCCAAGAAGCTCCTGATGACCATCAAAGTGAACCGTGTCTAACCTATAGGGGTGGTCTGGAGGCAGAAAACGTCGATGGCCGCAATAACAAACCTTCCTGCTAAAATTCAAAAATTTTGATGTTGTGTGTTCATGGCAATAAGGACATGCTTTGTGACCATGTACGGACCAACCTGATAGCATTCCATACGCAGGAAAGTCATTAATTGTCCACATTAAAGCCGCACGCAGTATGAAGGTTGTATTTGTGTTTGAATCATATGTATCTACACCATCAATGAACAAAGTTTTCAGCTCCTCGATCAGAGGTCGGAGATAGACGTCGATATTGTTCCCCGGTGAGTTTGATCCGTCGATAAGAAGAGGCATCATAAAGTATGATTGGTCCATAGCCAACCAAGGCGACAGATTATAAATTATCATTACAACGGGCCATGTACTGTGACTTCCAGCCATATAGTTGAATGGGCAGAAGCCATCGGTAGCCAGTCCAAGCCGGACATTGCGAGGATTGATACTGATATTGCGTGCCTCCTATCGAAATCCTTCCATGCCGGTGAATCTCTTGGATGGCTCATTTTTCCATTTTCGCTTGGAGGAGCACGGTGATGCCAAATCATTGCCTCGGCTGTTTTCTTGCACCTGAATAGCATCTGTAGCCTCTGTGTTATAGGAAAGCATCGTGCTATCTTCATAGGTATATCAGGCTTCTTATCAGAATCTTTCGGCTTATACCTGGCCTCTCCGCATGTTGGACACTCTTTCAAATCTGAATTCTCTTTCCGGTACAACACGCAATTTTTAGGACATGCTTGAATCTTCTCGCACTTTAGACCCAAATCAGACATCATCTTCTGGGCTTCGTACCAGCTTTCGGGCACATTATTTCCCGAAGGCATAGAATCTTTCAAGAACGAAAGAAGCATTGTGAATGACTTGTTGCTCCATCCATTTAGGCACTTAATCTGGAAAAGTTGGACGAACCATGAGAGGGTGGAATACTTCGCATTCTCATAAATTGGTTTCCTAGCATCATTCATGAAATTTTCATATTTATCTGCACGCGGTCCTTGACCGGAAGGAATGTCATCTTCGGTACGAATAGATTCACCTAGGGCAGCCTCTACTATATCCTCCATTTCTTCTGATGGAAATAAATTTCCGTCTCCTGCCGTATTACCGAATTCTTCTTCTTCTCCTGCCGCATTATCGTGTTCTCCTTCTTCTTCTACCGCAGTACTGCATTCTTCTCCTTCCCAGTGATATTTCCAAATTGAATAAAGTCTAGTAAACCCCTGTTTTACAATATGAACCTCTGCCAATTCTACCTTCTGCCAGTACTTATTGCCACATCTATCGCACGGACAAAGAATCTTCTCTATTATGATCTTATTATGTGCGCGTGCAAATTCAAGGAAAGCAGCAACTCCTGTGACAAACTTAGGTTGCATACGTTGTTTCCAATCCACATACATCCAGTCCTTAACTCTGACGTACTCATGGGCCATGTTAGACTAAATAACATATAAATTGTAAGTTATGCTGACTATATTGAGAAATATAAGAACGGGATAGTTACTGACAAAGGAGAAAATCCGTGTATATGCTTTGTGTGTGCGTTTGTCATTGAAAAGAATAAATTATCGCACGTATGTTAACCGATAGACGGGGACTAAGTGGCACTTTTACTTTCATATATGAGTATCGATGGGAATATGAAGGTTTCATATTATCATATATTGGTTTTAACCCGAACATCTCGAATCGCTCTCTAATTATGCGTTTGTATGTGTGTGTTCTGGCTGTCGGGGGTAGGCTTCTATCCCATTAAGAATATATAGAGCGAACGCCCATCACTTGTGCTTTCAACCGTTTCGAGTAAATTTCGGCAACACCTCCTCGCTGTTCTCCGAGTACACTGTAATAGAATAGATAATCATTTCAAAGCTGTGAAACAACGTTGAAATGAATATCTAATCTATCTTTGTACACGGAGAACCAGCGGAAAGGTACCGACGAAATATCTCGAAACAGATGAAAACACATGTGAATGAAGGCGTTTGCTTTATACATTCTTAACTTGTCCACACGGGACAAATCTATGGGTTACCATACGATTAAATTTTCTCGTCGCGTAGACTATACGACGGTTGTTAGTATCGAGCTATACTGTCCGATATTTAACAACCTTCGTATGGTTCTAGGTCATGACGAGCATCGCACGTATGTTAACCGATAGACGGGGACTAAGTGGCGCTTTTAGTTTCATATATGAGTATCGATGGGAATATGAAGGTTTCATATTATCATCGAGTATCATATAGTGGTTTTAACCCGAACATCTCGAATCGCTCTCTAATTATGCGTTTGTTGTGTATTCTTGTTGTATGTGTGTGTTCCGGCTGTCGGGGGTAGGCTTCTATCCCATTAAGAATGTATAGAGCGAACTTCCATCACTTGTGCTTTCAACCGTTTCGAGTAAATTTCGGCAGCACCTCCTCGCTGTTCTCCGAGTACACTGTAATAGAATATATAATCATTTGAAAGCTGTGAAACAACGTTGAAATGAACATCTAATCTATCTTTGTACACGGAGAACAAGCGGAAAAGTGCCGACGAAATATCTCGAAACGGATGAAAACACAAGTGAATGAAGGCGTTTGCTTTATACATTCTTAACTTGTCCACACGGGACAAATCTATGGGTTACCATACGATTGAATTTTCTCGTCGCGTAGACTATACGACGGTTGTTAGTATCGAGCTATACTGTCCGATATTTAACGACATTCGTATAGTTCTAGGTCACGACGAGCATCGCACGTATGTTAACCGATAGACGGGGACTAAGTGGTGCTTTTAGTTTCATATATGAGTATCGATGGGAATATGAAGGTTTCATATTATCATCGAGTATCATATATTGGTTTTAACCCGAACATCTCGAATCGCTCTCTAATTATGCGTTTGTTGTGTATTCTTGTTGTATGTGTGTGTTCCGGCTGTCGGGGGTAGGCTTCTATCCCATTAAGAATGTATAGAGCGAACGCCCATCACCTGTGCTTTCAACCGTTTCGAGTAAATTTCGGCAGCACCTCCCCGCTGTTCTCCGAGTACACTGTAATAGAATAGATAATCATTTCAAAGCTGTGAAACAACGTTGAAATGAACATCTAATCTATCTTTGTACACGGAGAACCAGCGGAAAGGTACCGACGAAATATCTCGAAACGGATGAAAACACAAGTGGATGAAGGAGTTTGCTTTATACATTCTTAACTTGTCTACACGGGACAAATCTATGGGTTACCATACGATTGAATTTTCTCGTCGCATAGACTATATGACGGTTGTTAGTATCGAGCTATACTGTCCGATATTTAACAACTTTCGTATAGTTCTAGGTCATGACGAGCATCGCACGTATGTTAACCGATAGACGGGGACTAAGTGGCGCTTTTAGTTTCATATATGAGTATCGATGGTAATATGAAGGTTTCATATTATCATCGAGTATCATATATTGGTTTTAACCTGAATATCTCGAATCGCTCTCTAATTATGCGTTTGTTGTGCATTCGTGTTGTATGTGTAACATGATTTTAAACCATTGAGATCAAGATTGATAGAACTGATCATCCTACATTGCAATAGCATTCATCAACCAAAAACTATTATTGCAATGGTATTCATCTATAACAATCAACAATTAAAACTACAAATGTAGGATACTGAAATCATAAAGCGTTATACGCAACATTGATATAACTGATAAATAAAAAAACGAAACACAAACCGTATCAAGATTTAACAACTTTGATTATGTCATATACGCGGGCCGATATTTTCATATTAGCCAATAGGCAAAAATAGATTGCGGTCTGGATATGGTATATTGGCTGATGTTACCTATATGCATACATGCATGTTGTCTCCCAATTTTTTCATAAATCAAACCAACTACATACATCAAACTAGTCCATGCCACCAATCGGAAACTCCACTATGTCTTTGAATTATTATTTTTCCAAATAGCATTGAGCTCCTATTGACATTGTCCCATCCAACAAATTAGTTGTGCTTGCCTCGACCTTCATCTAGCTTTCACATGCCATACATATTAGATGAGTAATATAGTTATAAATTATGGTATTTTGTTGTCATCAATCCACCTAACCCTAACCCCAACCTAACCCTAGCCCCAGCCCCAGCCCCAGCCCCAGCCCCAGCCCAGCCCAGCCCAGCCCCGCCCCAACCTAACCCTAACCCCAGCGCGGCCAGCTAAACCCCAACACCAACCCTAAGGCAAACCCTAACCCCAGTCCCAGCCCCAGCAGTAGCCGAACCCCAACCCTAACCCTAACCCCAACCCCGACCCAGACCCCGACCCCGACCGCGACCCCTGCCGAACCCCAACTCGCGTGTGCAACCCCAGACACAGCCATGAACCCTAAGCCCAAAATAATCAAAAAATTCATTAATTTACCTGAAGATTTACTCACCTGAACGGCGGTGGCGACGACCTGAACGGCGGTGGCGACGAGGAGAACGGCGGTGGCGACGAAGAGAACGGCGTGGCGATTTGGGGATTTTTTTCGCGCGCGATCGAGAGAGAGAGGAAGAAAGTGAGCGTAGACGATCGATCTGTGCCTTTATTAAATCGATATTTAGTTGCCCCAACGGATTTTCCCGTAGGTCCTTTGTTTGCGGCTCCGTAGGGGCAAACACCAAATTAAGAATTAATATTTTTATTCTTGGACGTCTGGGCCCGTAGGGGCAACCTTTTAGCCCTACGGATTAATCCGTAGGGCCAAGTTAAATATGCCCCTACGGATTTCAATATCCGTAGGGGCAACCCCCTATTTTACTAGTGAAGGTTATATTTGTGTGTGTGTAGAGATAGGTCATTACCTCGTGACTTATTTTAAGGTTTAGTGAAGTTTAAAGGTTAAATATGATATATTAAACATGAAGGTATTTAAGTGTAAGAATACGGTATTTGTAAACGTTATCATTTCATGTGTGAAAACTCATTCAAATTGATTTCTACAAGTTTATTTATCAAGATGAACATGTTTATGAATGAGGGAATTAATTAGAACAAGAAAAATAAACTTTATGGTATTATTGTGAAAAGAATACGATATTACAAGAAAGCTATCATTTCATGTGAGAAACTTTGTCTAAATTGATTTTTATGTGATTAATAGTCATCATGAATATGTTTAGGTGTTATGGATTAGGTGACAAGTGGGATTTTGTAGGAAAACCGAATCGGAAATCGGTTTGTTCCGATTTCCGTCGGGTTCCAAAAAGTCGTATTTTTTTTCTTAAAAGAAATGAGAGATAGAAAAGATGGGACTTACAAGTTTGGACAACCTAAGGAGGCTGAGGAAGTGGTGGGTTGTCGGTGCGTCGAAACGTCTCGAAGGGTTCTAGCACGATCGCCGGAATTCGTTGTCGGTTTCGGCAGCGCTTCGCTTCTCGCTCTTTTTCTAACGTACCGAGTTCTCTTGAGAATTTTAGAGAGTGGACTTAGGATTGTAGGGTGAAATGGTAGAGGGTAGGGGTGTTTATATAGGGCTAGGCTAGGGTTAGGGTTTTGATTAAAAAAAATATTTAAAAATATAAAAATTCATTAAAATATCATTAAATTTAGGAGTAAAAGAGGTTTATTGTGCATTTGGTAACTGTTCTGGAGAAAAGAAGTATACAGGGGGGTTGACCAAGTCAACACGGAAAAATTCCGTGTTGACGACTCGGCTGGCCGGCCGAGTCCGGCCAACGGCGCATTCGGCCGGTCCGCCGGCCGAGTCGGGCCGAGTCAAAGTGGCGTCGGGTGGGGAAACTCCTGGGGGGAATTTTGGTGTACTTTATTTTTTATGTGCAGTATTAATTTTGAGAGTTATGGTTGTTTGACTGTTGACTTTCCAAAAAAATTAAAACAAAACAATATAAAAATAATGTGGGGCATGGGATTCGAACTCTGGTGGCTTGGTTCAGCAGTGCAAGGTATTACCAATGAGCTACAAGCTCCTTCTTGTAATTATTGTAGGGAAATAGATACTTAAAGTGTTATCAGCAACATTAATACTCCAAGTATACTTCAAATTTAAATCAAATTTAGGTATACAAAAGTTGGAGTTGTTACACACAAAATTAGGCTAGTTGGTTTTCTTTCTTCCATACCTTTCAGCACCAGCCTAAGCTTTAGAAGAAGACTGTCCAACAAGCGTAACGGATGTACTCTCCGAGTACAAGGAACTCTCAACTTGAGAGAAGATGAAGGAGGAGAGACAACAGAATTATATAATTCAATTTCTCCAGAACTTGTGTCCATCTTCGGACAGAAATAAATTTCTTTGAGTTCATATGTAACTATACGAGATGGCCTTTCTAAGCAATATGGATTTTCGTACTGATATGAAGTGTTCTAGAGAAGGCTAAGGGAAAGTAGGAGTAGCAGGGATATATGTGACTTTGTCATGAATCATGACAATCCAAAACCAGATGGTAAAAAGCTTTGGTTAACTTGGTTAACGAGTTTTAGTTTAAGGTCGGTTATAGTCAAAAAACGAAGAGAGAAAAGAAACACTCTGCGTGCACTCTATCAAGATTAAATTGGTTAATAAGTTTATCTAATCAGATGGCTCCCACTGTTTCCTCGAATTCTCCTTCAAACCCTAAAAGGAAAACTAGTCGGGATTATATACACCTTACAAGTTCGCTAACCGTTCAACCAGGCCAGTGTTGGTACTCCGAGAGAGGTATCTCATGCTTTCGCACTTACCTAATTAAATAAACCTATTTCCGTAGAGGTATCACCCCGTTACACCTTTCTAGATACCTAATCGGTTAGCTAGTTATGAAGTGAAAATCTCCCAGGAGTAATACCTACTCATCAATGGGAATCGGAACCCAACTTTTATTGTTTGATAACTTTGACAGAAGCCGACCAAAATTACCACACTCCATAAAGTATGCGCAAACTTAGCAAGTTTCCCTTATATTTGAAACTCCCGATATGGTTTTTGCCCCTACGACCCTAGTGATCTTAACTGGGCCAACAAATTATAGAGGCATAGTTAAGTTCAACCCATAATTATCTTGATTGCATTAAACCCACCTGCACGAGACCTTGACTGAGCCAATAAAGCCGTACGACTGTCCTAACCAATTGCAGCACATGCAGCAAAAAAGCACTACAGAGCTACCGAACACTACACCTCGGCGGAGCACGACAAACGTAACACGAATACTATGTAATACTGATCTGAATGACGGAGGGCTATGGCTAGTTTTTAGCGAAAAACCTTTAACATAATGAACTTGATATCATTGAAGGCACTCGAGTGACTTTAAAAAGGAGTAGTTTAGGCTCCGTATTTAAAACAAGTGGTTTTGAAGAAAACCAAGTATTTATAGTAACATAAGATTTTGCTTAAGAGCGAACTCCCCGTAAAGGGATCAAGGCACTTACCTCATCGAATAAGGTATAGGATATTCCTAACCGAATACCTCTGCGCAAAGCAAAAGAATAAGACCATAGTTTTAAAATTTGGTTCCAACATCATTTTAGGTTTTTTCCTTTATATTAAACATATAATGCAGTTCTACCATTTTAAGTTTCTAGCCACAACAGAAACAACCAAAATAGAATACTTTTATATGCCATCTGCATTCGCTACGGGACCTCGGATCTTCACCGTAAGGTTACTTAACTTACGGCAGTGCGAAGGCAAGGCTAGCGTGGTTGCAGAACATATAGAAACATCTTTTATATATATATATATATATATATATATATATATATATATATCATAAGCATGTAACAAACAATATAGAATAACGGATAAACTAGGAGCCTCACGTTTCATTTGAGCCGCAAATGAAACATGATGTTCCCCGGTCGTGTGGATAGCTCGTACAATATCGAACCAAAACCCCTACGAGAGCGGCAAACCATCTGCCAATCCTAGAAATGGGGCAACCCGGCCTCAATGTCATGAGTGGGGCACCCGGCGCTTTCTAAAATCCGATAATTTGAGCGTACCTCCTTGTGTCTATCCTAAAACCCCTACAAGTGTGGCGAGCAACACACCAATTCTAAAGCGAGACAGCCCGGTCTTAAACACCATGAGATGGCCACCTACCGCACTCTAGAACCCTACTACTCGAGCACTTCTCCTGGGCTCATCCCAGTATATGTAATGAAATATATACAATTGTCATGCCCCGCTTCCCAGTGTATGGCGAAGTGGACGCGACGAGGTCCGCTACGTATGTACTCAGAAGTACATACGCTAAGCGTAGCTAAGCAATATAAAATAATCACAAGAGACAAATGATATTGAAATAACAGCAACTTTTATTAATAACATTCTTTGTACAATGCATGAAATGAAAATACAACAGGAATGAAAAAGCAATGCCTAAACAGTGGCATAAAAGAAATAAAAAATACTGGAAAGAACAAGGTACAATTATCTAGAGCTCTGGGTCTTCTTGGAACTGCTCCAAATCTTCACCGGTGGGCTCGATCTCAGCTTGGTCCAACGCACCTGACGACATTCAAAGAAGAAAGAAATAGAATGTCGTCAGCGAACAGGTCGCTCGGTAAGTCCCAAAGAATAAGAAGAATGAGAATGACAGAGTAACAGTATTTTCTAAAGTATTTTATTGTTGAATATTTGGAACATTGTGTAACGCTGTTGTTTGTAGCTTGGTATAGAAGGATGCCAGTGTATACGAGGGGGATCTCTATATGCTAGAGATCAGGGCAAAAGGAAAGTACAAGGAACCGTTATGCCAGGGTACAAAAGCGATAGGATTCAGGTTAGGTGTCTTAATCTGACCACCTCGTGCCACCTTTAATACCTTCCGTACCAATCTACCCCTTTAAACCCCGTAGTGTTTTAACAGTATTGTAGTATTGGAATATGTAAATTGAGTGACTGACCAAAACCATGATATCAGTAAACATGTTGCAACTGTATAATCAGGTAAATGGAATATCAGGATAATGGATGAATATCCATGGTTTGATTCAGTCAAAAGGAATATATTGTTAACTGGATTCAGGAATTCATGTATTCAAGTTGTGTTGGTATATAAAAGAATATAGATTGACTTGAATCATATTCAAGTCAGAAATTAGTCAGACTCTAACCCGAGTCAGACTAAAAGAAAGATAAATTTGAAGTTCAATATTAGTTAGGGGCCTTATTGTAATTTGTGAAACTTGAGGGGGGTTTATGTAAAAAGTACTTTTGTATAGTTTTCAACATACACCTCAAGTATTTAATAATCGTCTTTATTGTTATAATAAATGTGAATTTTATTTGTGTTATTCTAGTGAATATATCCTAATAAAAGTATTAATTGTTTTATCTGAAATTCATGGTATTTTAGTGTAACTTTTAATCTTGTAATTTTTTAGGAAAATGTGAAAATTTCATATTATAATAAAATAGGTGTTTAAATGATAATTATATATATATTAACACATGAATAATTTTTAAATGAATATTTTATTTTCAAAAATCTCATTTTCCTTAATTATCGTATTTTAAACCTTTCGAGACCGAATGCTCCTTGCGGAGGTCTGAATCTCGCACTACTAGTTTGCGGGTGCACGATGAACCGTACTATCCCTAACAGGTTCCCCAAAAGTGGGTTGTAGCGGCGCTTTGCTTAGGTTTAACAAATACTTTTCATTTGGGAAAACGATTTTATAAATATAGGGTATTTAATTGCAAAAAGTATAGTTTTCCGTATTTTAGTTGTTAGGGTTTCCTAAGCCAACTAGCTTACTTCTAAGGTCTAAACGATAAGTCATTAGAAGCCTCAAATCGTCTCTTCACCGCCAATTGTGGCCAGATAAGTACAAGTGAGGAGGGAGGGATCCGCTCACGAATCATGAGACGGGCCTTTTAAAGTTACCCAAGCTCACTTGCCTAGCCTAGACACCACAAAGTCAGTTTAGATAAACGATCGATTTCCATGACCAATCGTGCTTTCATTTTATAAAAGATTTTATTTAGAAATGTTTACAACTGAAAGCTTTCAAGAAAGGTTATAAAGATTAGGGTATTTTAGTGAAAAGTCCTGTAATTTCGTATTCTGTACTATTGATATTTATCAATTAGGGTTATATTGAGTGTGTGTAGGGGTAGGTCATTACCCCGTGACTTATATTAAGTTTTGGTGAAGTTTAAAGGTAAAACATGCTATGTTAAACTTAAAGGTATTATAGCGCAAGAATACGGTATTCGAAAACGTTATCATTTTATGTGTGAAATTTCATTCAAATTGGTTTCTACAAGTTTAGTGATCAAGATAAACCTATTTAGGAGTGAGATAATTAATTAGAACAAGAAAAATAAACTTTATGGTATTTTTATGAAAAGAATACGATATTGTAAAGAAACTATCATTTCATGTGAGTAACTTTATTTAAATTGGTTTCTAGGTGATTAATAGTCATCATACATAAGTTTAGGTATTATGTATTAGGTGACAAGTGGAAATTTATAGAAAAACCGAATCGGAAATCGGTTTGTCCGATTTCCGTCGGGTTCCAAAAAGTCGTATTTTTACCTTAAAGAAAAAGGAGATAGAAGAGGTGGGACTTACGGTTTGGACAAGCTAAGGAAGCTAAGGGATGGTGGTGGTGGTCGATGCGTCGAAAACGTCGCGAAGGTTCTGATCCGGTCACCGGAATCCGTCGTCGGTTTCGGCAGCGCTTCGCTTCTCGCTCTTCGTACCGAGTTATCGAGAATTTGGGAGAGTGGACTTAGAGTTGTGAGGTGAAATGGTAGAGGGTAGGAGTCTTTATATAGGGCTAGGCTAGGGTTAGGGTTAGCATAAAAAATATTAAAAGAAAATATAAAAAAACATTAAAAATTCATTAAAAATCATTAAACCTAGGAGTAAAAGGGATTTATTGGCCAAATCAAAACCGATCCAGGTATAGTAAGTGTGCAAGAGGGTTGACCAAGTCAAGAGCCAACTTTTCTCAGTTGGTGACTCGGCCGTCCGGCCAAGTCCGGCCGGCGGCGCCGGACCGAGTCGGCCGAGTCGCCGGCCGGCGGCGCCGAGTCAAGGGTCCAATGGCCGGGGGTTTTCCTGAGGAACAACTTGGTATTTTTACTTTTTATTGTCCAGTACATATTTTGGGAGTTATGGCCTTTTTACCGTTGACTTCCAAAAAAAAATAAATACAAAAATAATGTGGGGCATGGGATTTGAACTCCGGTGGCTTGGTTCAGCAGTGCAATGTATTACCAATGAGCTACAAGCTCCTTCTTGTAATTATTGTAAGGAATTAGATACTTAAATTGTTTCCAGCAACATTAATACTCCCAGTATACACTATATTTAAAGCAAATTTTTGGTATACAAAATTGGAGTTGTTACAATCTACCCTCCTTACAAAAATTTCGTTCTCGAAATTTACAACTTTTAATTAAGGACTAATTTACAAAAAGGTGAGGATATCTTGCACGCATCTCATTCTCTCTTTCCCACGTGGATTCTCCTGGAGTGTCTTTCCTCCACATTACCCGGACCAAATTAACTTCTTTGTTCCTAAGTGTCTTCACTTTCCTGTCCAGGATCTCCATAGGTTGTTGCTCATAAGACAAATCGGGCTGTATCGTGAGTTCGGAATGATCAAGTACATGGCTAGGGTCACTCACATACCTTCTGAGTTGAGATATGTGGAACACGTTATGCACTCCTTCCAGTGAGGGTGGAAGCGCTAAACGATATGCCACTTCACCGACTCGTTCGAGTATATCGAACGGTCCAATGTATCTCGGACTCAACTTTCCCCGTCTTCCAAATCTGATCACTCCGCGGTTCGGAGAGATCTTCAGGAATACATGATCTCCTGGCTGGAACTCCAAGTGTCATCTCTTCGCATCAGCCCAATGTTTCTGTCTATCTTGGGCTATGCGCATTCTTTCCCTGATAGTACGAACCACATCAACGGTCGCTACTATCATCTCTGGTCCAAGGAGTTCTCTCTCTCCGATGTCGTCCCAACTTAATGGCGATCGACACTTCCTTCCATATAATGCTGCAAAAGGTATCATTCCTATACTTGCTTGGTAGCTGTTATTGTACGCGAACTCCACAAGATGCAGGTGATCTTCCCACGATCCCTTGAAGTCGAGCATACATGCTCTGAGCATATCCTCCAAGATCTGAATAGTTCGTTCCGACTGACCATCTGTTTGTGGATGATAAGCCGTGCTGAAGTTCAGACTTGTTCCCAAGCTAGCTTGCAGACTTTGCCAAAATTGCGATCGGAACCTGGTGTCACGATCGGAGACAATGCAGACCGGTACTCCATGAAGTCTCACAATTTCCTGTATGAGTTCATGGGTATCAGAGATAGTACATTATGAAGAGTTTAAATCTTAAATTAGATTATTATCTCCATGTACTTCTGAGCTAATGTCTCAGTTGACTGGCCAACTCGAAATAGGATGAAGTGAGCCGACTTTGTGAGTCGATCCACAATGACCCAAATCGCATCGTTACCCTTTGTGCTGCGAGGAAGAGCAGTTACAAAGTCCATCGTGATGTGCTGCCACTTCCATTCTGGAATTGGTAACGGTTGAAGTAGTCCATCTGTCCTGTGATGTTCAGCTTTTACCTGCTGACACACCAAACATTTTGCGACACTTCTAGCTACTTCACGCTTCATTCCATGCCACCAATAATTCTGACGTAGATCCTTGTACATTTTGGTACCTCCAGGATGTACTGAATAGGGAGAGCTGTGAGCTTCTTTCATTAACACTTCCCGAACAGGACCCTTTGGTACACACAATCTGCTGCCGTATCTCAAAGATCCGTCTTCATGGATGATGAAATCTGTTCTGAGTCCATTCTCCATTTGTTCTCTGATCTTTTGCAACTTAGCATCGCTGGCTTGAGCTGCTTTGATCTGATTGACAATAGTTGATTGGACTTGTAGATTCATCAAATTTGAAACATCACCTGGCATGACTAGTTCGATCTCCATCTGATGTAGGTCTTGTTGAAGCTTCCACTGGTCAGTGAGATTCATTGCTAATGGTTGACGACTAAGAGCATCAGGTACTACGTTCACCTTTCCTGGAAGATATTGCAAATTGATGTCAAAGTCCGCCATAAGTTCTAACCATCTTCTCTGCCGCATATTCAACTCCTTCTGAGTAAACACATACTTCAGACTTTTATGATCTGTGTAGATATTCACTCGTTCACCAAGTAAGTAGTGGCGCCAAATCTTGAGAGCAAAAATAACGGCTGCCAACTCCAGATCATGCGTCGGATAATTGCGTTCATGAGTCTTCGGTTGTCTTGAAGCATAAGCCACAACCTTACCGTGCTGATGTAAAACACATCCTAATCCCTTACCGGATGCATCGCAATGCACTTCGAATCCTCCAGACCGATTCGGTATGACGAGAATAGGTGCAGAGGTCAGTCTTGACTTGAGTTCTACGAAAGCTTGCTCGCATGCTTCTGACCACACAAATTCTTCATCTTTTCGTGTGAGCTTGGTCAGGGGGGTTGCTATCTTCGAAAAGCCTTCAATGATTCTTCTGTAATATCCAGCTAAACCCAAGAAACTCCGAATATCCTTCACTGATTTTGGCGTAAGCCATTCGCTGACTGATGAAACTTTTGCTGGATCCACAGAAAATCCTTTTCCTGATACGATGTGTCCAAGGAAACCAACTTGTTTTAGCCAAAACTCGCACTTGCTGTATTTGGCATAAAGCTTATGTTGTCTAAGAGTTTCCAGGACAATTCGTAGGTGCTCCGCATGTTCTTTCCGATTCTTAGAATATACCAGGATGTCGTCGATGAAAATGACAACGAACCTGTCTAAATACTCCCGGAAGACTTGGTTCATAAGGTTCATGAAGATTGCTGGTGAATTGGTCACTCCAAATGGCATTACTAGAAATTCGTAATGTCCATAGCGAGTTCTGAAAGCTGTTTTGTGAATATCAGCTTCCTTGACCTTCACTTGATGATAACCTGAACGAAGATCTAGTTTAGAGAAGACACAAGATCCACTTAGCTGATCGAATAAATCGTCGATGCGCGGGAGTGGATACTTGTTCTTTATAGTAACTTCGTTCAAGGCCCTATAGTCGATGCACATTCTGTATGAACCTTCCTTCTTCTTCACCAATAGTACAGGTGCTCTCCAACTTGAAGTGTTGGGACGAATCCATCCTTTCGCCAGTAATTCGTCCAACTGTGTTTGAACTTCTTTCAAACCTTCCGGACTTAGTCTATACGGTGCTTTGATTACTGGTTGTGCTCCTCGTACTAAGTCAATACTGAATTCAAGAGCTCAATCAGGAGGCAAACCTGATATATCGTCAGGGAATACATCGTCGAACTCTCGAACTACCTCCGGTCTTGATTCTTCCTCTGCCTGAGCTGCTGCAACTACTGCTTCCCTTGACTTCGCTTTGTAAGTACTTGGCTCCAGGGTACGATCTCCACTCTTGAAATAGAAGACCGGATGATCGGGAATCTCAAATACTACCCTCCTTTGACGACAGTCGATGGTAGCATAAAAGGTTCCAAGCCAGTCCATTCCTAGAACCACATCGAAATTTAGTATATCCAGTACCTTGAAGTCAGCATAAAATTCTCGACTGCAGACGACGACTGGACACATGTTGTATCCCATAGTTGCCTTTAGAACACCATTTCCAGAACTGACATTCCAGCTGGATACAAGCGGTGAGACTGGAATCGCATGGGTTCGGACAAACCGTTGCGACATAAAGCAGTGGGATGCTCCAGTATCAAACAGTGCAAGTGCAGGTAGTGAAGCTACTAGGATTATACCTAAGGTATATGGGATAGATTTTAGGTATAGGGAAAGTGTGCAGGTAAACAAAACTAAAAGATAAGTTTGAGAAAGAAGATTTACCAGTGATGACTTGGCCAGTGGCCTCAGCTTCTTCCACAGACATCATGAAAGCCTGACGCTTCGGCACATTCCTCCTGGCCTGAGGAGCATTCCTCTGAACGTTCCTTTGAGCTTGATGGGACTGTCGAGGAGGTGGTGCAGCTTGTAGTCCCCTAGGTGGTGCAGGCAGTGCAAGTCTGGGAGCAGGTGCCTGAAGAGCTGGTCGCTGCTGATAAGTATTTGCTGGTCTGGGTGCAGCAACTGAGTTCCGCCTTTGGGGACAAGATCCAATATCATGAGTGGCTGAACCGCAGACTAAGCAGAGGCGGTTGGCTCGACGGTAGTCCTTCATCATATGTCCAGTTCTCTTGCAGTATGTGCAAAAAGCTGGGCTAGGACGATGAGTTGGTACTCCGGGTCGCCTCGGCACGAAAGATGGTCTGGACGTGGCTCCACCTGCCATCTGGTTGGCAGGGCGCTTGACTCCTGCAGACTGAGGTCTGCCCCACTCTTTTATGACTGCCTAATAACTGCGGGCAGCTTCTAGGGCTTTCTCATGAGTCAAAAACTTTCCTGTGGCTAGAGCAGCCTTGATCTCTGTGTCCAAATCTTGCTGAAAACGACGGGCTCTGATCTCGTCCGTCGGTATCAGGTGTGCCGCGAATCTGTTTAAAGATTGTGTTAGCTGTGTAGTATGTGATATTTAAAAATTGAACTATTGTGACATATCTTACCGGCTCAACATAGTGAACTCAGCATCGTATTCATCTACCGATTTCTCCCACATTGATCCTTACTGTAGATGAATAAACTGCTGCTCCATAGCGAACCTGGCAGTCACAGGGAAATATTTCGCGTCAAACTTCTCGCGAAATGTCTTCCATTCAATCGGCTGCGCTAGACGGGTTTCTTCCGCCTTCCACCAATTGCGAGCATTATCCGTGAGCTGTAGTTTCGCTACACGGACCCAAGCGTGGTCTGGCACTTGAGCTGCTGCCAGATCGTCTTCGATGCTTTGTGCCCATTCTTCTGCTTCGAGAGGGCTTCCTTTACCAAAGAACTGCTTTGGGAGCAAAGCCCTGAATTGCTTTACTCCCGGTGCATCGTTATCAGGACGGCTCAGAAGTTGTTGCTGTCCCTCGAGAAGACTGCGGATCGCATCGAATAGTATTGTTTGCTCAGTGGGTGGTGCCGGAACAACTGGTGTGAGAGGTAGTGCTGGTGGGGTGTTGTTAACATTAGTGCTGGTGTTGTTCGAGGAATCCATAACCCTGAAGAAAAATTTGGATTAGGACAGATTCAAATACATGAAATGATAAGATTCAAGGAATAGAGATTTGCAAGTTTCAAAGAATATGAATTGTAAAGAATGTTTTCGTTGCTGGTTCTTGTGTTATATTGCTTAGGTTGTTCACGCAGACCAGAACTGCATGACAGGGATTCATACAGTTCTGACCTGCATGGGCCACCAACAAAACCTGTCACGCCCCGCTTCCTAGTGTACGGCGAAGTGGACGCGACGAGGTCCGCTACGTATGTACTCAGAAGTACATACGCTAAGCGTAGCTAAGCAATATAAAATAATCACAAGAGACAAATGATATTGAAATAACAGCAACTTTTATTAATAACATTCTTTGTACAATGCATGAAATGAAAATACAACTGGAATGAAAAAGCAATGCCTAAACAGTGGCATAACAGAAATAAAAAATACTGGAAAGAACAAGGTACAATTATCTAGAGCTCTGGGTCTTCTTGGAACTGCTCCAAATCTTCACCGGTGGGCTCGATCTCAGCTTGGTCCAACGCACCTGACGACATTCAAAAAAGAAAGAAATAGAATGTCGTCAGCGAACAGGTCGCTCGGTAAGTCCCAAAGAATAAGAAGAATGAGAATGACAGAGTAACAGTATTTTCTAAAGTATTATATTGTTGAATATTTGGAACATTGTGTAACGCTGTTGCTTGTAGCTTGGTACAGAAGGATGCCAGTGTATACGAGGGGGATCTCTATATGCTAGAGATCAGGGCAAAAGGAAATTACAAGGAACCGTTATGCCACGGTACAAAAGCAATAGGATTCAGGTTAGGTGTCTTAATCTGACCACCTCGTGCCACCTTTAACACCTTCCGTACCAATCTACCCTTTTAAACCCCGTAGTGTTTTAACAGTATTGTAGTATTGGAATATGTAAATTGAGTTACTGACCAAAACCATAATATCAGTAAACATGTTGCAACTGTATAATCAGGTAAATGGAATATCAGGATAATGGATGAATATCCATGGTTTGATTCAGTCAAAAGGAATATATTGTTAACTGGATTCAGGAATTCATGTATTCAAGTTGTGTTGGTATATAAAAGAATATAGATTGACTTGAATCATATTCAAGTCAGAAATTAGTCAGACTCTAACCCGAGTCAGACTAAAAGAAAGATAAATTTGAAGTTCAATATTAGTTAGGGGTCTTATTGTAATTTGTGAAACTTGAGGGGGTTTTATGTAAAAAGTACTTTTGTATAGTTTTCAAAATACACCTCAAGTATTTAATAATCGTCTTTATTGTTATAATAAATTTGAATTTTATTTGTGTTATTCTAGTGAATATATCCTAATAAAAGTATTAATTGTTTTATCTGAAATTCATGGTATTTTAGTGTAACTTTTAATCTTGTAATTTTTTAGGAAAATATGAAAATTTCATATTATAATAAAATAGGTGTTTAAATGATAATTATATATATATTAACACATGAATAATTTTTAAATGAATATTTTATTTTCAAAAATCTCATTTTCCTTAATTATCGTATTTTAAACCTTTCGAGACCGAATGCTCCTTGCGGAGGTCTGAATCTCGCACTACTAGTTTGCGGGTGCACGATGAACCGTACTATCCCTAACAGGTTCCCCAAAAGTGGGTTGTAGCGGCGCTTTGCTTAGGTTTAACAAATACTTTTCATTTGGGAAAACGATTTTATAAATATAGGATATTTAATTGCAAAAAGTATAGTTTTCCGTATTTTAGTTGTTAGGGTTTCCAAAGCCAACTAGCCTACTTCTAAGGTCTAAACGATAAGTCATTAGAAGTCTCAAATCGCCTCTTCACCGCCAATTGTGGCCAGGTAAGTACAAGTGAGGAGGGAGAGATCCGCTCACGAATCGTGAGACGGGCCTTTAAAGGTTACCCAAGCTCACTTGCCTAGCCTAGACACCACAAAGTCAGTTTAGATAAACGATCGATGTCCATGACCAATCGTGCTTTCATTTTATAAAAGATTTTATTTAGAAATGTTTACAACTGAAAGCTTTCAAGAAAGGTTATAAAGATTAGGATATTTTAGTGAAAAGTCCTGTAATTTCGTATTCTGTACTATTGATATTTATCAATTAAGGTTATATTGAGTGTGTGTAGGGGTAGGTCATTACCCCGTGACTTATATTAAGTTTTGGTGAAGTTTAAAGGTAAAACATGCTATGTTAAACTTAAAGGTATTATAGCGCAAGAATACGGTCACTACTACAAAGAAGGGTTGCCCCTACGGATATATCCGTAGGTGCAACCCACTGCCCCTACCGTTATATACGTAGGGGCGAAAAAATACCCCGTAGGTGCAAAGGCCGCAGGTGCAAGTCGAGGACCTGAACTTATCCCTACGGTTAAATTCTTGCCCCTACGGATATATATGTAGGTCCAGTTTCCCCTACGGATTAATCCGTAGGGTATAAGATTTTATATTATTTACGATTTATTTTAATAAATGACTTGGACCTACGGCTATATCCGTAGGGGCATGTACTACCCCCTACGGATATATTCGTAGGTACTTTTCCGTAGGGGCACAAATTCAGGATTCCTGATATGTGCCCCTACGGATAACGCCGTAGGGGAATGTCAGTGGCCCCTACGGATATATCCGTAGGGGGATTCCCAAACACCTGGCACTGACATCTGGGGGAAATATCAGTTACTGCTGATATTTAGCCCCTACGGATATATCCGTAGGGGTAACGTGTATGCCTACGGATTAATCCGTAGGTACATATTGTCTGAAATTTTTTTTAAAAAAAGTCCTGCTTGATTTTTTCCCGTCCTGTGCACAATAATGTATACATCAATCAAATCATATATTGCAGTATTCATAATCACATCTCACGCATATATATAATATACAAAAGAAACACAAAAACTGAATATGATATAAATACAAACCAATATGAATATCGTTTCAAAATATAGTACAATGTGTATGATATAAATAAATACATGTTTCAAAAAAAAAGAACCAAAAATCTACCCTAGCTCGGTCCAGCTCGGTCCTGCTCCTCGGTCAATAAACTCTGCAATTCGTCGCGAGCGGGAGTCTGAGTGGGCGGTGGAGCTACAGGAGCTGTCTGCGGAACCGCAGCCGAAGGAGATGCGTGTGGAGGCTCGGCCGATCTACCCTGTCGCGTCTGGATATAACTTGTGTAAGAAGCGTGTAAGAACTGTTTATTATTCGAATTCGTATCATTATTAAGTTATTTCGAAACCCTGTTTGGATATTTAGTTTGGAAAAGCGTTGTTTATTTCAATTACATATGTATGTATGATTAATAAAACATAAGTCTACAACCAAATAAGCTCAGGCTATGTACTGATATTGGATATGTTGATATCTATAATATGACATTATATTTTACTATTAAGTAGTATACATACCAGCATCCCATTCAACTCCTGAACGGTGGCCTTCAAGCTCTCCTGTTCCTGCTGGATACGTCGCTAACTGGAGACGGAGGAAGTGACCACCGGGGTGGAGTCCAACCTCATATGGGCCCTGCTAGAGCCCAGTCCTCGGCCTATCTCCAAACCTCCGTGGTGCCGTCCGTGTGCGGCATCCAGGACTGGGGTCAGCAGCCTCGAATGTTGCCTTCCCCCTAGCAACTGTCAGAACATTATATTTAGCATATACTGGTCTATAAAATTGACAAGAAATACCAAAATCAACAAATTCAAAGCCTTACCTACAGAGATAGAAGATGTGCTCCTCTGGTATCTGCATGTATCAAAATTTGAATAATATTAATTAATTTCAGTACATACATACTAACAAGGTAAACTCGCATATAGCGCTGCTTACACATATGACAGGGAGTGAACAAGCTCTTGTAGATCATCAGGCGCAAATCTAATCTCATCAAGCAGCCCATGATAATGAGTTGGACGACTAAGAGCAAAAAAAATGTGTGTATATTTATGATATAGGATTCTAAATCAATATACATGCCCTATATAATATATAAACATACCTGGAGGAACGGGAGTGGTCTCTGTCCCTGATATGGACGCATCACCAACAACTAGACAATCAAACATTGACAATATAAGTAATTTTGACATAAACAGGCATGGATATCTATAATATTACATTCAAAATGGATATTAGAGATCGCACCTGCAGTGAGAAGTGGTAAAAGTACCACCCAACTAGAGTGTAATTTACAGAATCAGTTGAGACTCTTAAAAGTCATAGAAGAACCCGACCTGCACAAATCTGATGTATGCTTTCCATTGGACACTAAGAAGTCTCTAAAGGGAGAAGCCTATGTGAAAGCCATCATTAGTTCATATCAGAAGATTGACGCTGAAACAGAGAACGAGAAATGTCATTTTTTTCTTCTTCCGCCACATTACTGTCTTCTCCTTCTGCCACATTACTGTATTCTCCTTCTTATGATGTTCGCGTGCAAATTCAATGACTATATTGAGAATATGGATTAATAGTGGGTAGGAAAAGTATTTCTCAAATGGCTTTTGTATCTTAAAACCATAAACTACTAAGTAATGTCATACATAATTTTTTTAGTATAAAGGTTGTTATTTTAAGTTTTCCCTTATAGAGATATGATCTAACTGCATCTATCAACTATAAGTGTGCAGAAAATTATGATAAGAAATCATAAGAAAGGGTCGTAGCCATGCATAACCTTGAATCTACATACCAAATCATGCACTTATTGTCACCTTGCCTTAGAATATAAAATATCTTAGAAGACTATAAGCGAGCATTTAAATCTCGATAGATTTTGATTTCAACATATATTTTTCTCAAGTACCATGAAATATACTTGCTCCGTATAAACCGTTTTCAGGAAGATGGATTAATAATGACAAATTATCCATTGTGGCTCACTAGGTTAGCATTTTCTCTTCTATTGACCATCTTTCTAATCTGCTTGGTAAATTTATTCGGAACCGGCTGCGAATCATTAAAAGACATGCATAAGAAAGAAAACTGAAATACAGATATATAGCATACCGATACATCGAAACTTCATAGTTGCGATGGCAATCCAGAGATATTTATTTCTACACACGTGGTGCTCGTGCGAATGCGTCAGGCATCATGGACAAATATTTCAGAACATGGAAAGTATTATTCGTATAAATTAATTAAAACTTTTAAACACGTTGGGTAGATATTTTCTTAGGTGATGCAATCATATCATGAGGATTAAATTTAAGCTATTATACATATGCATATGTATTTTTCTAACCTAAAATATCACACACACACACAGAGAGAGAGAGAGAGAACACCTGGTAGGTAAAGAAATCAGGTAGCAGGATCCTGAAGAAATAGAGTCCATAGCATTGCTCATCATCATCATCCATGATCCCTTTGATAATATTTTTTCAAAGGGATCACGGATGATGATGATGAGCAATACTATAGACTCCATTTCTTCAGGATCCTGCTACCTGATTTCTCTATCTACCTGGTGTTCTCCCCCTCTCTCTCTCTCTCTGTGTGTGAGATATATTAGCTTAGAAAAATACATAAGCATATGTATAATAGCTTAAATTTAGTTCTCATGATATGATTGCATCAACTAAGAAAATATCTACCCAAGGTGTTTAAAAGTTTTAATTACTTTATACGAATAATACTTTCCATGTTCTGAAATATTTGTCCATGATGCCTGACGCATTCGCACGCACCACGTGTGTAGAAATAAATATCTCTGGATTGCCATCGCAACTATGAAGTTTCGATGTATCGGTATGCTATATATCTATATTTTAGTTTTCTTTCTTATGCATGTCTTTTAATGATTCGCAGCCGGTTCCGAATAAATTTACCAAGCAGATTAGAAAGATGGTCAATAGAAGAGAAAATGCTAACCTAGTGAGCCACAATGGATAATTTGTCATTATTAATCCATCTTCCTGAAAACGGTTTATACGGAGCAAGTATATTTCATGGTACTTGAGAAAAATATATGTTGAAGTCAAAATCTATCAAGATTTAAATGCTCGCTTATAGTCTTCCAAGATATTTTATATTCTAAGGCAAGGTGACAATAAGTGCATGCTTTTGCATGATTTGGTATGTAGATTCAAGGTTATGCATGGCTACGACCCTTTCTTATCATAATTTTCTGCACACTTATAGTTGATAGATGCAGTTAGATCATATCTCTATAAGGGAAAACTTAAAATAACAACCTTTATACTAAAAAAATTATGTATGCCATTACTCAGTTGTTTATGGTTTTAAGACGCAAAAGCCATTTGAGAAATACTTTTCCTACCCACTATTAATCCATATTCTCAATATAGTCATTGAATTTGCACGCGAACATCATAAGAAGGAGAATACAGTAATGTGAAAGAAGGAGAAGACAGTAATGTGGCGGAAGAAGAAAAAAATGACATTTCTCGTTCTCTGTTTCAGCATCAATCTTCTGATATGAACTAATGATGGCTTTCACATAGGCTTTTCCCTTTAGAGACTTCTTAGTGTCCAATGGAAAGCATACATCAGATTTGTGCAGGTCGGGTTCTTCTATGACTTTTAAGAGTCTCAGCTGATTCTGTAAATTACACTCTAGTTGGGTGGTACTTTTACCACTTCTCACTGCAGGTGCGATCTCTAATATCCATTTTGAATGTAAGTATCGATATTCAAAATGGATATTAGAGAGCGCACCTGCAGTGAGAAGTGGTAAAAGTATCACCCAACTAGGGTGTAATTTACAGAATCAGCTGAGACTCTTAAAAGTCATAGAAGAACCCGACCTGCACAAATCTGATGTATGCTTTCCATTGGACACTAAGAAGTCTCTAATGGGAAAAGCCTATGTGAAAGCCATCATTAGTTCATATCAGAAGATTGATGCTGAAACAGAGAACGAGAAATGTCATTTTTTTCTTCTTCCGCCACATTACTGTCTTCTCCTTCTGCCACATTACTGTCTTCTCCTTCTTATTATGTGCGCGTGCAAATTCAATGACTATATTGAGAATATGGATTAATAGTGGGTAGGAAAAATATTTCTCAAATGGCTTTTGCGTCTTAAAACCATAAACTACTAAGTAATGGCATACATAATTTTTTTAGTATAAAAGTTGTTATTTTAAGTGCGCGTGCAAATTCAATGAAAGTTAGATTTGAGGATACCCATGTATGAGTTGTATTCTATATATGTGTGTTTCGATTTATTTAATTAGTTTGTGATCCACATCATTTGATTCGTTGCTTGAGGCATCAATGTAGGCACAAATATCGGCGACGAGGAACTCGACGAGGAAGAACGAGGGCGGTGGCGGGCTGAGAACGGAGGGCGCGCGGTGGCGACGAAGAGAAAATTGGAGACGCGGGAACGAGAGAAAATTTTGGGAACGAGAGGGAAAGATATCGAGGCGTATATTGGTATCGATGGGAATATGAAGGTTTCATATTATCATCGAGTATCATATATTGGTTTTAACCTGAATATCTTGAGTCGCTCTCTAATTATGCGTTTGTTGTGCATTCGTGTTGTATGTGTAACATGATTTTAAACCATTGAGGCATGTTTGAGTTTTATACTGGGATCACAAATAGCATGATGGCTGCAAACAGGTTGCTTGAATACTTGCAGACAATCCAAATGTTGCCTCGCCATTTCTATAAATTTTGAACTCCCTTGAAAATTATCATCACTCAGGATTACTTTAGGGCCAGTTTGGCTGCTTCTTGCTTGTGATTCAACATTCAGCTTTTTGTTGATTTGGAACTCAGAGAGTGTTGCAAAACAAATCCAAAACTAAATAAACCTCAAACTAGCTACAGAGAAGGCAAACAGCAAACCCCATGAAGTTTGGCTTTCAAGGGTTTTCCCACTAAAATACACTTAGATGCAGCACTTTAAGGAAGCTTGCAGCAATATAAAAACTTTTAGGTAGTTTAGTGAAAAACTGCAGTGCTTCAAGATTGTTTAAGTTTTATGTGTGGTTAAGCTGTCATACAGAAATTATCGTTGCAAAAATGTTCGCAACCCTAGTTTTTCCAGCAACGATACTGGAATACGAGCCTCAGATATGCCAGCTTAGGAATCAAAATAAGAAAGAGATTTGGTGTTATCCTAAGTCCAAAGTCAAACGGGCTCGAGAAATATATAAACCCAAAAAAATGACTGCATAAAGATCTCATAAAGATGAAAAGGATGTTATGCAAGCTCTGAACAAATCTTGAACGGAACTTTCACAAGAATTTACAACACCCGACCAGAATCCAATCCTGAGTTTGATGAAGCTTCAGGCCTTCAGCTTCCCCACAGAAAATAGTTAGGGCAAACCCTTTGCAAAACCATAGCTTTCATGCAGAGATGACGCTCAGAACATGCCAGCTTCCAAACACATTGAATAATACATAATCTCCCATACTCTCTCTCTCTCAATCAGACAGTTTATATTTGGATTTGAATTTAGGAAAAGAAATAAGATGGCTACAAACCAGCTTGCCTCGCCAATCTCATAAATATAAAGCTCATAAAAGTGGAAGCTTGAGGGCAAGCCATCATCGCCTCCATTCAATTGATGCCAAATCATCCACAAAAAATAGAAATAAATATAATAATTGATCGATAGGCAAAATTGCAAGAAACCTATTCAGATTTTTGCATGAAAAAATAAGAGATGTAAATTAAGTAAAAGATTACCAAATGAAATTATCCCATCACTTGAACCCCCTCTCAAGACATTTTAGCAAAAATTCCCCCAGTAATTTTCTTCGGTTTAACCGTTTTATATCATAGAAGAAAGATAAATTTCAAATGTATATACATGCATACACACACACATCATATACACAGTTTTTGAATGTTGCCAGAATTTCAACGGTAATTCTAGATTTTTCCAAACTCTGAAGGCTTCACAAAAATTTTAAATACAGATAATAATATGATTGAAGAGATCAATCACCAATTTTTTAATGAGGATCAACTGAAACCCCAAACAGAGCAAGCAAATTACAAAGATCCCAAAACCCCGCGTGGCCCAGCCCCAGCCCCAGCCTCCAGCCCCAGCCCAACCCTAACCCCAGCGTGGCCAGCTAAACCCCAACACCAACCCTAAGGCAAACCCTAACCCCAGCCCCACCCCAGCAGCAGCCGAACCCCAACCCTAACCCTACCCTGACCCCGACCCCGACCGCGACCGCGACCAGATAAACCCCAACACCAACCCTAAGGCAAACCCTAACCCCAGCCCCACCCCAGCAGCAGCCGAACCCCAACCCTAACCCGACCCCGACCGCGACCCCGACCGCGACCGCGACCGCGACCGCGACCCCTGCCCAACCCCAACTCGCGCGCAACCCCAGACCCAGCCATGAACCCTAAGCCCAAAATAATCCAAAATTTTTTTAATTTACCTCGAGATTTACTCACCTGAACGGCTGCTGCTGGGGCTGGGGCGACGACCTGCGCGGTGGCGACGAGAACTGCGGTGGCGACGAGAACTGCGGTGGCGAGGAAACCGGCGGTGGCGACGAGGAGAACGACGGTGGCGACGACGGCGTGGCGATTTGGGGATTTTTCTCGCGCCAGATCGAGAGAGAGAGAGAGAAAGTGAGCGTAGGCGATCGGTCGGGGGTCTTAATAAATCGATATTTACTTGTCCCTACGGATATACCCGTAGGTCCTTTGTTTGCGCCACCGTAGGGGCAAATACCAAATTAAGAATTAATTTTTTAATTCTTGAACGTCAGTGCCCGTAGGGGCAACCATTTAGCCCTACGGATTAATCCGTAGGGCCAAGTAAAATCTGCCCCAACGGATAATTCCATCCGTAGGGGCAACCCCCTATTTTACTAGTGGGTATTCGAAAACGTTATCATTTTATATGTGAAATTTCATTCAAATTGGTTTCTACAAGTTTAGTGATCAAGATAAACCTATTTAGGAGTGAGATAATTAATTAGAACAAGAAAAATAAACTTTATGGTATTTTTATGAAAAGAATACGATATTGTAAAGAAGCTATCATTTCATGTGAGTAACTTTATTTAAATTGGTTTCTAGGTGATTAATAGTCATCATACATAAGTTTAGGTATTATGTATTAGGTGACAAGTGGAAATTTATAGAAAAACCGAATCGGAAATCGGTTTGTCCGATTTCCGTCGGGTTCCAAAAAATCGTATTTTTACCTTAAAGAAAAGGGAGATAGAAGAGGTGGGACTTACGGTTTGGACAAGCTAAGGAAGCTAAGGGATAGTGGTGGTGGTCGATGCGTCGAAAACGTCGCGAAGGTTCTGATCCGGTCGCCGGAATCCGTCGTCGGTTTCGGCAGCGCTTCGCTTCTCGCTCTTCGTACCGAGTTCTCGAGAATTTGGGAGAGTGGACTTAGAGTTGTGAAGTGAAATGGTAGAGAGTAGGGGTCTTTATATAGGGCTAGGCTAGGGTTAGGGTTAGGATAAAAAATATTAAAAGAAAATATAAAAAAACATTAAAAATTCATTAAAAATCATTAAACCTAGGAGTAAAAGGGATTTATTGGCCAAATCAAAACCGATCCAGGTATAATAAGTGTGCAAGAGGGTTGACCAAGTCAAGAGCCAACTTTTCTCAGTTGGTGACTCGGCCGTCCGGCCAAGTCCGGCCTGCGGCGCCGGACCGAGTCGGCCGAGTCGCCGGCCGGCGGCGCCGAGTCGGGCCGAGTCAAGGGTCCAATGGCCGGGGGTTTTCCTGAGGAACAACTTGGTATTTTTACTTTTTGTTGTCCAGTACATATTTTGGGAGTTATGGCCTTTTTACCGTTGACTTCCAAAAAAAATAAAACAAAATAAATACTAAAATAATGTGGGGCATGGGATTTGAACTCCGGTGGCTTGGTTCAGCAGTGCAAGGTATTACCAATGAGCTACAAGCTCCTTCTTGTAATTATTGTAAGGAATTAGATACTTAAATTGTTTCCAGCAACATTAATACTCCCAGTATACACTATATTTACAGCAAATTTTTGGTATACAAAATTGGGGTTGTTACAACAATGGTGACAACGACCTCAACCCGGACATATCCCAACAAAAAATTATACATCATGCGGAAATGACGGCTACATGTCAACCACTCGTCCCGAACAAATGAATACAACAATATAAATCACAACTGTATAATCAAACACATGATGGGTTGTCCGTCATGACAATCCGTCAAAACCATAAATAAGATATAAATATCACACCTACAAGCAACATCACAATATGTGTAACCCCGTCTAATCGAACGTATAGCAATTAAACGATATTAACAAACACATATACCAATCTGCGAATCATAAATGATGCAAAAATTTCATCCGAAAGTTTTCTGTATTGACCTAAAAGCAAAGATAACACTACATGAAATCTGGGGCAAAAAGAATGATACCAAAAATCATGATTCATCAATTCAAAGTAAACACCAAAACCTAGAGACCTAAGGACAATTTTGGGCCGCCAATGTCGGCTAATTTTTTTTTTTTTGGTCGGCCAAATATTTGAGTTGGGTCCCTGGGTTTGTTCCATGTTTTCTTATTTCAAGAGTAGTCCACTGACATACAACAAAAAAATTTTCAGGCGCCATTTTAAAATATAAAGAGAATCTTGAAATTCGAAACTCGATCCGGTTAAATTTTCGGTTTCGAAACTAAAATATCGTATAATCTAGTTCTAGCGTCTGTCATGACTCTGATATCATGTTAGGGTTCCCCAACGCTCGTGGCTAATGCGCAGCGAAAGCGAAAAACGCAAACAAAAATTTTCGTGCGAGCATGAGAAAACCGCAACCTAGAATCTGTTTCAAACACTAAACTAGAATACTAAAATAAGAAGCTACCTACAAAGTTGTGAGACTGCAACCTTTGATGCATGTCCGCCTAATCGTGGAAGACCCCTCCAAACTCCGTAGCCGTCGGGAACGCACTTGAAAGGCGACCGCCCTTACCGAAGATGATCCACCTGAGTGAAATCGATCCAAGCTCCAGCGTCATATCTATGAACCGAAGTGAAACAACCGACACTCTAAGTTTGCCAGAAATAGAGTGTGGAAGATTTACGAATTTATCACTAATCTTTTCTTTTAATCTCAAAGCTCAAGTGAGCAAATGAAGGAGGAGGAGGAGATAGTGAGAATGCAAGTGTAACATGACACCAAAATGAAAATGAGAGTGTCTCTTGAGAATAGAATGATAGCATATCTTTTAATTTTTCCAACCCATTTAAAAATGCGACATAACCATTTTACAAATAAAGAAATCCAGCCATCTCTCTGAACCATACCCATACCCTTAGCCACCTCACCATGCCACCTCATTTCTTATGAATTTCCATTTAAGAAATTCAATAATGAGGTGTCCACCTTCTAAAAGTATTCATCTACATATGCATAATACCCGGTATATGTATCAAAATACATATACGCATATCCATATAAAAATACGAATAGCCAAGAGAGAGAAAATGAATAGTGGACATAATACTAGAATGTGTGGGTGTATAGAATATATGTGTGTGTGTGTGTGTAAATTATTAGATCAATACATAATTTAATAATCCAGCTTAATTCTAAGTCGGCACGTATTATCAACCATCCAATTAAAGTTCGTGTAGATAGTACACATATTTAATTGGACCCCTGCACGTACCAACGTACGGCCTCTACATCATATCGCCTGAACCGGGAAAAACCCTCTATGTGGGACTCTAAAAACTCGACAATACGCCGGCAGTGAGTTACTGGATAAATCTATAATCACAAGTATATCAGCAGCACTAGCTGTACGTAACGGCTACCCAAGTATATGCCGAAAGGGAGATCGACAATCAAGTACGTCTGTACCCTACTGAGCCTGAATGTGTGTAACGATCGCAAATTTCGTATTCTTTCCTTTTAAAATTTTTTTCGTTAGTAAAATCTTTTATTTAAATCAAATAAGTAAATGTTAATATTCTTGTAATTTAAATGCAGGATAATTAATAGCCCATACTGTTTACCTGTTTGTATTGCCATCTCATAGGTTATGAGTTCGATTTCTTATGTTTGAAATATTTTGTAGCTATTTTTGGATGAAAAATTATGCAAAGAGATCTCTTGAATTTTTAAATGGTTGGCATAATTTTTAAATTAACAGAGAGATTTAAAAAAAATATTTTGAAATAATTTTCTAATGTTTATTTGAAAAAATATTTATAAAAAGAATTATTTCAAAGAAACATTATTACAAAGTGAGGAAATAAATAAATGAGAGTTTTATATGATTTTTCGATATTTTTCTAGTCTTTAAATATATTTTAAATAATTTTTATAAGAAGAAAAAATATATTTAAATTAATTTAAAAGAAAATAATATTTTAAAATTTTATAGAATTTTTTTTTCAATGTAAATTTTTATTAATGTTTGAAGAAAAACATTTTATTAAATCTTATAATAGTTAAAAACATGTTTAAACTATATTTAAAGATATTTTATTCGTTTTTATTTTACTCTATTTTTATTTGTTTTTGACAAATAAAATAATAGATTTTATTTGTATTTATTTTTTAAAAAATTTATTCGTTTAACTCCTTATAAGCCATTGGATCTACTCTTGTGCTATCCTATCCCTTGATCATTAGATGCATAATCCTTATTTCTTTATATAAACCTTAACCTCCCCAAATCCTAATACTATCTTTTCTTTGGGGCCATTTTCTCTAATCCAAAATATTCACTTTGCTCCGACCTATACCTCTACTGTAAATATATCAAGAAGTAGGAATTCTAACGCACGCATAGAAGGACATTGATGATGGAAACTCGCCAACGTGAGCCACCATCTCAATCAAATCGATACGACCTTAATTCTAATTTTTAAGGAAGATTATTGATCTTTTTTTGTTGTAAGTTCCTCACATCCTCTTTTGTTTTATTTATTTTGTAGCAAATTTTAATATTAATATCATTTATCACATAAGAAAATTATAGTTGCAAAATTTTAAATTAGTTAAGAGTGATATAATAATAATAGCGAGCATTCATGTGCATATATTTATTACTTAGCACTGTTAATAATTTAATATGTTATATAGCTTTATAAGATTCTTATATATAATATTAGTTTTACAATTTCATTACTGTTATGTTATACATAATAAACTATATTTTATATCATTTAAGAATAGCAATCGTATCACACGTTTTACTTCATTAAATAGAACAATTTTATACACATTATTTCTCTTAATAGGTTGAGTTGGTAAGGTTGGTCATCTTGTGAAGTAGCTATTGTGTTGTAAAATCGTATTCATTTATTCAAGTATATGACTTAGTGTTTTAGTAACAGTTAGCTTAGTAGTTTTATTTATCAGGTAGTGTCACATACTTCATTAGATACTTATGAATTGTTTTGGTTTTATAATAATATTTAATTATAGCATATTATTATTATCATGTTTCATAATTAATTACTTGTATATTCGTAGACGTTTTCCTTATGTTTCAAAATCTGTCTTTATTTACATGCAGAAATTGTTTTACTCATGAATTCAAATAATCGTAATTATTAATTTTGGACTCCAACTTGAGCAAACTCAAGTTTCTAGAATATCTATAGGGAGATACTTACATATTATTCCTAGGTTAATTTACCTACAATCTAATAGAACTTCATGAAATCTGGGTCTAACAAAACGTGGCTAATCCGAACCGTAGCAGAAACTATCTGGACGGTTGTACTAAAATAGGCATAACTCTCTACTTGTTTATCAAAATTAGGATTTTCTTGTTGAGAATCATTCATGACTCGCAGACGATCAATTTTCTGTCTAATAGAGAAAACCATAATCTGGACTAAAACCTATAAAAAAAATGTAAAATACTATCAGTGTACGTATTCTGAAATCTGCATTGGTCCGCTCTACGCAGCGTTAAGAAACTTCAGTAACTCTCTCACCAGGAACCTGATCGAGATAAACTTAGTCTCGTTATTCACACAAATCTCTTAAATACAACTTATTTCTTGTGTATGATTTCCAAATTATAAACAAAAACTATTGATTTCTGCATGCGAACTTGTGCTTGGTTTCTAGCCTTAAACTGAACTACTATTGCATACTTGTTACATATATGGAGACTTAGAATAGTATATAGGACTTGACATGTATTATCAAGAGCCCTATGACCAACTCATGAATGGACCCATATTTCCTGGCCCCTGAATGATAACCTTGGGTCTGTGAATACTCCTGCGGTAGATTATACTATCTTGACCTGAACCTGACATGAACCACTTGAATATCTTGAATATCATGAATCTCGTGAATATCATGAATCTAATGAATATCTTGAATCTCGTAAATCTCATGAACATGACGTGTACATTATTTATTGGATATATATATATCCTAAATAAATATATATATCATGGGAATAAGGTAGCTCGAAAATGGGGGTATTTATGTGTAACGGAGGATCATATCTTGTTTCTCATGGTACCGTAAAAAAGGTACATTGCATTATATATATATATATATATATATAGAGAGAGAGAGAGAGAGAGAGAGATCTTGAATATCATGAATCTCGTGAATCTCGTATTGCTGTCGTTCCGTAGCATTATGGAATATCCTGGTTATATAATAAAACTCCCATAATCGAGCTTATATTTATACTTGGATTTATACTTATACTTTTTCTTATTTTTATAGTAAATAGCACTGAAATACTGAATGTCGTGACACTCTAGTTATCTTGTACTGATTAATATGTGTTACTTATTTGACATGCATATTACAGTTTACTATACACAGTTATTCTCATGCCTATTAATATGTATACCATGTTTCGTGTCAAATATCGTTTAAATGATTATATTAATACACCATAATTTAACTAGTTTACGAAAAATTAATTTACACTACATTCTTGTTAGTATGACATGATACTTTACTAAACTAATTTATTATCAAATAATTCTAAAATAACATATACCTTATATATTTTTATAATCACAAAACTTTGTACCTTATTACATTTTGATGGTGTTAATAGCAACCATATACATATTGTTATTCCTAAATTACAAAGCTTTATTATTACTATTTTCTATAAATGAAGCAAATATTATTATTATGTTATATTTGTTCCAAGTGATTGAAACCAGGTATTAAACATATTAGATTATAAATATTAATAACTAAATTAATTGTAGCTAAAATATCATATTTAATTGTAAATATTGTTAATATAGAAAAAATATTATTTTCTATTAAAATGGGGACTTTCCGAACTTTAGTTCGCTGATGACATTCCTGTTTTAATGTTTTCTTTTCTTGGGAATATCGTCAGACGACTTTGGGACAGGTGACGAGACTAGGTACGAGGTGGTGTCAACCGAGGACAGTCAATATCTTGCAAGTCAGGCCGAGCTCTAGTTTTCATTTTTAGTAGGCATGTTTTTTGTTCAAAACTATCTTTCATTCCTAGTTTCTTGAATTTCCGAACTGTGTTCAGTTATTGATTTTGGGACTATTATAAATATTGTTAGATGTTTTATAAGTTTAAAATTCTAGTACTATAATTTCCTTTACTGCTTATATAGACGCTTAGCGTACTCATGTCGAGAAAGAGTGCTTCTCGATATGAATACGTTGCAAACTTGTCGCTATCGTTTCTCATTTTTGAGAAGCGGGGCGTGACAATGTGACAATCTCCTTACAGTCCGGTCTCTTCGTCTAAGAGTATTGCATATCGGGTTTAGGGGGTGGATAACGTCAGAAATCTAATAACCCTATAAATTGTGCCGGAGTCAAGCTCATCACCCACCAAGAAACTACTGAACTACTATCAGTAAATCTCATCCACCATGGAAAAGGATTTATGGTGATGGCCAATCGAACACATCGTGATATCGACTCCTAATACCAGGAGAGACGAATCCCTGACAATCGTTCACTACCTCCATATGGCTCGGGAATGTACCCAACTAAAACCTGTTTGCACCACTCCTTTGAGCTGTTGTAGGGTAGTAATCAAAGTGCAGAGGGAACTTACATGAGACAAATGACGATCTCAGGTCAAAAGACTTGTTGAATATGTATGCCCTAGAGGCCTTCATTGTATAGGATGTTAAGGATATGTATGTACAGAACAGTCTTGCTTAATATGATAGTATGCTATTTGGTTTGTCTTTATCTTAACATGTGATGTGTTTTACTTAGTATTTCATATCTTGTATATATGTTGATAAAGCCCGTAGGATCCTTACTTGACTACCAGCGTTTTGATGGCAATCATACTTATGGGAGCTGAGTAGTCGATAAGCACATCCTTAAAGTGTCCCTAGTCATTGGAGTATCGAGACTGTGCATCAATACATCAGAGTGGACTAGTGTATACATATTTAGACCCTGACAAAGGGCGATAGATTGGTTCCGCGGCCATTGGTATGGTGCATATAAAATTGTATACAGGTGCTCACTGGGGGTAAGTACACTGGACGAACTCACCGAGAACTGCCCTGATAGTATTATACGTAGCGTCAGATAGCAGTTCTTTGGTGACATGAGTGCAGATAGTCTGTCAACCTGAGGTCGTCATTTGTCTCGTCTGAGTTCCCACTGTGCTTTGATTACTACCCTACCACGGCTCTACTGAATCGTGCAAATAGGTTTTAATTGGGTACAGTCTCGAGCCACATGGAGGCAGTGAGTGACTGTTAGGGATTCGTCTCTCCCGGTATAGGGAGTCGATGTCGCGCTGTGATCGGTTGGCCAACACCATAAGTCCCTGGCCATAGCGGATTGAGAATTACTGGTGGTTAGACCAGTAGATTCTCGGATGGTCTTGAGCCACACCGGCATGACTTGTCAGGTTATTAGGAGTCTGACGTTGTCCACCCTATAGACCCGGCATGTGATACTCTTAGACGAATAGACAGGACTGCATCAAGATTGTTACGAACATGCTCGATAGGGGTTCGGATGAGTTCGCTTATCGGCCTTCTTTTCAACAGATACCTGGGTAGCTGTTACATACATCTAGTGCCACTGACGGACTTGTGGTTAAACCCACTGTCAGCATACTGTCGAGTCTTTAGAGTCCTATACAGAGGGTTTCCTTGGTTCACGAAAAACGATGTAGAGGCCGTAGGGTTTTACATGCAGGGTTCCGATCATATACGTGTACTAGCTACACGGATGTTGTTCGGACGGATAATACTAATGGGCTTTGGTTTAAGCCGGATTCTAGTATTATATTATTGGATTATTATTATCTTATTGTATTCATATTTTTACAGTACGAATACGGGTATGTATATACGGTGAGGGGCATTCTTGTAATTTCACAAGAGATACTTCTAGAAGAGAACACCTCATTATTAGATTTATCTATTTTTAGAAATAGATTAATGAGGTGGAAAATGGAGATATTTGTGGCATGGTTGAAGCATGGCTAATTCATTTAATTTATTCATTTGACTTTACTATTCGAGCATGGTTGCTTATTTTCTATTGAAAAAATTGCATGCTTGATGATTGAATGACTTAGCCATTATCATTTGCCTCTCTACACTTGAGCTCATTTGTGTTTTTCTCATTCTCTCTCCATTTTCTCTCTTCCTTCTTCCTCAAGCCCTAACCCTCACATGTGTTGTGAATCCTAGGGCTTCTTGAGATAAATACTCTAATCATCTCTCTACATCTCCTAAGCTATGTAGATTAGCAAACTAAATACCTTAGTTACCTCACTCCAGAGGTTGAAGCATGAACCATAGACTCTCGGATGGATCATCTTCGACACAAGGAGGCCAACGACCGAGGTTAATTCAAGCCATCTAGGAGCATAAGAAGTGGAGAAAAAGACCCGAAGGACTTGATCTCTAGAGGTATAAAACTCTCACTGAATAGTTAGAACCTCTTCGTAGTGTTAGCTAGTTAGGGTTTCCAAAAGATCCTGGGGCTTAGGTCGATGTTGCAACTCTTGATAAAATTATTTTTTATGAATTCCGCCTCCCCGCAAACCCGCAGGGTGTGCGACATCGACTTACACTTGTATCAGAGCCACTTAAACCTTAACTAGCTAGTTAGTAAGTAGTTAGAACTTCGATCGGCGGAAAAATACCCGAAATCAAATTTCCATGTCAAGCTTGCTGTCATTTTTCAAAACTGCTCAAAAAATTATTTCAGTGGCCTTAAAAATACATGCAGGCATTTCTAAGAACAAGCAAAAAATTCAAGCTCATAATCCCTCAACTAGACAGCGGAACCGCGACTAAACATGTCGTTTAGCCGCGGATCTGCGGCCGAGTCATGGCCGATTCGCTCCAAAGTTTTATGTTTTTCTTTTAATTGGAAATATAATTTCTAGCACATTTGGTTTTTACCCAGATTTGTTTGTGTACTGGTTTGTATATGAGGTAAACACGGAAAATGATAATCGATCAAAATTCTAAGTTCTTGGCTAATCTGTGTTTCTGTGTTTATATATGTGTTGCTAAACGTCTACTAATTGCTATATATCGATTAGTGGGGGTTGAACATATCTGTGTTTTGATGATGGTTTGTGTATATGAAGGATTGGATCGTCGTGAATGAATAGTCGTGGGGATATGAGAAGAGTGTTATTTTCTTTCATTCATGTAAATTTGTAAATTGATGTAATATTCTTTCGCGGGGCACATCCGGGTTGAAGTTTTAGCCACCGTTATATTATTTCATTTACTTTTTCTTGCACCTAGGATAGACCTAAGGTGGGGTGCACAAACTACCGGGTTATTGAAGTGCCGGGTGGCCTACTCATTTTATTGAGAGAAGTTGCTTCACTTCAGGGATTTGGCGAGTAGTTTGCCGCACCCGTAGGGGTCTAGGGTGGGGTTTGGATATTCATCACAGCTGTGGAATCCGTGATTCATTATAGGCTAAAACGAAACACGGAAATTCTAGTATACCTAATATATTCATCTGTGTTTCTGTGGTCTGGAATGCTTATTATTGCGTGAGACGAATGGCTATATATATATATATATATATATATATATATATATATATAATAAACGTTGCTTATATTTTGCACCCGTGCTAGTCCAGCCCCCGCTCTGTCGTTAGTTAAGTGACTTAATGGTGTATGACGGGGCCCCGTGGCGAATGCGGATGGCATAAACGTACATTCTATTTTCGTTTCTTTTCTGCAATGATAAGGTTAATTGATGCGACCGCATTAATATTGATTAATGCAAAGTAATAAACCTAAAATCTAATGTCCTTGGAAAAATTACAAAACCACTCGGTTTTCTTCAAAAAGCAATTTTTAAAAGCGGAGCTTAAACCACTCTTTTTCAAAAGCTATTCGGCTCCTTCAACTATATCAAGTTCATTACATTAACGGTTTTCGCCAAAACCATCCGTAGCCCTCCGTCATTTCAGATAGGTATCTACTAGTATTCATGCTATGTATTTTGACCTTCGCCAAGGCATAGTGTTTGGTAGCTGGTAGGTGCTTATCTATAGCATAGATAGATGCATTAATCTAGGATAGGCGTACAGCTGTTTTGGCCTTCTTCAAGGGTTCGTATGAATGGGTCTAGATTAATCTACACAATGATGGGTTGAACTTGACTTGCGACTTATGATGTTTTGACCTTCATCAAAGTTATAAGTGCTCAGGGCAAAAATCATATCAGGAGTTTCAAACATAAAGGAAACTTGATAGTGTTCCATACCTTCTGGAGTGTGGTGTTTTTGGTAGGCTTCCTTTAAAATCATCACACAATGATAATTGGGTCCTGATCTTACTGTGAATATCCGCTACTCTTCGGGAGAATTTTTCACTTAACAATCAATGCTATAAACCAAGTAGGTTTCTAGAACGATGTTAGCGGGGCTACGCCTCCAGGGAAAAGAGGTTATGTAATTAAGGAACTTCGTAAAAACGTTGGAAAACCTCCCTCGAAGTACCGACACTAGCCTGGTTGAAAAGTTAAGCAAGAATTGTGAGGTGCGATTAATCCTGACTAATTCTTCTTTTAGGGTTTGAAGAAGAATTCGAGGAAACGGTGGGAGCCATCCTGTTTAGATAAGCTAATAACCAATCTAAACTTGCAAGAACATATGCTGAGTATTTCTTTTCTTTCTCTCCTAATTGCAGCGACCATGACGGGACTTAAGCTAATACTAGATAAAAATAAACTCGTTGGGCCAAATTATAAAGACTGACTAAGGAATGTCCATATGGCCCTTACATATGATAAGGTCGCATACGTCCTCACGGCGAAAGCTCCTGTTTCGCCGCCGAAAACATAGACAGACAAGGATAGATCGTCTTACCTGAATTTGGGGACAGATACTATTTGGATTTATCTGTCCATCTCTCCGAAGATACCAAGTTGATTTATGGCACTGTATATCAGAGGTTTGAACAGACGCGACCATTGTAGCAGACTTTATCAGATTCCCCCACATTTTATGAGAGTTTTTTTATTGTGGGGACGCTCTTCCATGCAGATGAAAGCCCCTGCAGTTAATTACGTTACCGCATTGCGATAATAACTTTCTCCTGCTCCGAAAGTTCACTTTGTGTAGTGTGTGTTTTTGTTTGTTTTGGTTGCCCATGGATTGTATACGGAGACTAGTTTATGTTGTCGCCCGTAGGGCGCGGATTAGTCCAAATTCGTATATTTTAGATTTGGGCTTAGATTTATTTAAGGACCGTTAATCTGGTTTGAGATTAAGATCAACTTAAATGTGTGAGCATTTGGGCTCAATTTGTTCTTGCTAAGGATGCGTTAGTCTAATTTGAGACTAAGATTAACTTAGCAAAATTTTGAGAATCATTTTTATTTGAGATCCAGCAAAAGAGCATTTGGGCTCAGCTGCGAGAAAATTTCAGAGACTTAGCCAATTTGGACTAAGTCTACTTAGCCTTTTTTCTTTTCAAAAGTGCTAAGCATTTATTTAGGCTCTGTTTGTTCAGTACTTTTCTTTTCATGTAAAAGTGCTAAGCACTTATTTGAGCACTGACGCTCACATGTATGTCAAATGAAGCATTCAGTCATGGGCGCTGCCCAATAAATTTTGAACACTTTTAATCATTTTGAGTAAATGTGAAGTGCTAAGCACTTTTTATAGCGTCCACATGTGGTGCACGTGCGGCGCTGGGCGCTTCCCAATCAGTGCTAAGCACTCAGCCATTTTGGCTGCATATGAAGTCCCAAGCACTTTTATTCAGCGCCCACGTGTGTTTCACGTGAGGCGTTGGCCTTCTATTTTGGACGCCCGCGTGTTTTTCATGTGAGGAGCTAGGCGCTGTTAAAAGGAGGCGCCCACGTAAGGAGTACATGAGGCGCTAGTCTTTTTTTCTTTTTTAGAGATTAAATCTTTCTTAATGGTATTCTGACCATTAATTATCACCAAGATCTTCGCTTTTTGAAGATCTGGGATCATTTTTTTTTTAAGAACTAAGTTCTTTTAGAGGTTCCTTTCTCCTTTTTTCTCTTTCGGACCTAGTTCTTTTCTGAATCTTTGATTCTCAAGAACAAGATCTTCCCGATGAAAATTAAATTCTCAACTTATGGGATACTTGTCTTATGGATTTCAGATCCAGAGAAAGAACTAAGTTCTTTATAAAGGGTTAAACCCTTAGATGTGATAGAGATATTTTGATCTCCCTTTTTTTACCTAGGGTTTTGAGAAGGAAGGTCTTCTTCTTTGAGAATTGAATTCTCTGTTCTTTTTTTCTCTCCCTCTATTTTTTCTGTCCCCCCTGAGACTTGAAGTCTCGGGTCCTTTATATAGTGAAGAAAAATTGTTAATTGGTTTTGAGAAAATCTTTCATTGAGAGATTCTAATTGATTTGGGGAATTTTACCCACCATTGGATCTTTGATCCAAGGACTTCTGTTTTACAGAATATGATTTTTGTTTTTAACGAGATTGGGGAAATATTTTCCTCTATACAGAATTTATTCTGTAAAACGATGATTTTTAATCACCATTGGATTTTTAATGCAGGGGTTCTCTGTTTTAAAAAGAGCAATCTTTCTTGCTCGGAAAGATTGAGAGAATATATTCCAAAATAGAATTTTATTCTATAATTGGATCTCTGATCCAACCGAGAGTACCTTTCTTATGTTAGAAAGATTTAGGAAATGTTTTCTCCTAACAGAATTTAATTCTGTATTTTAATGATTTATCATCTCCGTTGGATTTTTGATCCAACGGCTCTGTTTAACAGAGAGTATTGTGGAATTTTAATTCTACCTGGGCACCGGCGCTCACGTGTTATGCACTTAGGCGATACTTAAGAATTTAATTCTTAAAATGGGTATTTATGTGCTTTGCACATTGGCTCCCGCATGAGGAGCACGTGCGGCGCCATCCAAGAGTTTAACTCTTATGTAATCTTCTGTACTTTAGACATTAACGCCCGCTGTTCCTGCCAAAAATTTCGGCCAAGAGCTATTTGTTCCCTTATAGCCCTTATAAAAAAAGGGAGAGAAGAAAGAAGAAAAGAATTCACGGTTGGACGTCACGTGTTAAACACGTGAGCGCTTATATGCAAAGCATATAAACGAGCATTTATATGCAAAGTATATAGGCGTTGAAAAAACATAACTAAGGGCCAAATGGGCCTCACGTGTAAAACACGTGAGCGCTCATATGCAAAGTAATGAACGCTGAACATAAATAAATCTAAAGGGCCAAATGGGCCTCATGTCTAAAACACGTAAGCGCACATATGCAAAGCATATGAACGCTGAACATAAATAAATCTAAATGGCCAAACAGGCCTCATGTGTTAAACACGTGAGCGCTCATATGAAAAACATATGAGAGCTGAATATAAACAGGCTAAAACCCACACCATGGGCCACGTGTTAAACACAAGAGTTCTCTTGCCTCTCACATGCAAAGCATGTGAGCGTCCTAATTTAAAATACTCCCATTAAATTCTATGTGATAAAATTAAATCCTATTTGGGAAATATTTTCCCTGATCTTTCTAATATGGAAAGATCGTTCTCTAACAGAGAATACTGGATTTAAAATCCGAAGGTGATAAAATATCACCAATTAAATTATCTGATAAAATTAAATTCTATTTGGGAAATATTTTCCTGATCTTCCTCAAACTAGAGAAATCTTCTCTGTTAAACAGAGGATTTTTGGATCAAAGATCCAACGGTGATTATCTGGTAGAATAAAATTCTATCATAGGAAAATATTTTCCTAATCTTGTTAAACTAACAAGATATTCATTTAACAAAATTAAATTCAATATTCCTAATCTTGTTAAACTAAAAATATATTCATATGATAAGAATAAAATTCTATGTTAGAATAAAATTCTAACTTTGTTAAACTAATGAGAGATCCATATGATAGAATTAAATTCTTTATTAAGGAAATATACTTCTGATCTTGTTAAACTAAAAAGATATGATAGAATAAAATTCTAATTTTGTTAAAACTAACAAGGTATTTATAATCTTAAACAAACAAGAAATCTTCTCTGTTAAACAGAGAGCCTTTGGATTAAAAATCCAACGGTGAATAAAATTCACCGATTGATCTAAAAGATCATAAAATCAATCATGATCTCTCAATGAGGGATTCTCTTAACAAATTGATTCTTGTTCTTCTCGTATAAATAGGAGCGAGGAGAGGAGGAGAAACACACGGAGGGGGAGGGGAAGAAAAATAGAGAGAGAATTTAATTCTCTGAAAGAAGGAGACCACCCGATAAGCTCCCACAAAACAAAGGAGAATTTAATTCTCAAACTAAGAGTTTAACTCTTCTAAAAGAACTTAGTTCTTCCTCTGGTTGAGGACTGCAGAAGCAGATCTCCCCACAAGTTGAGAATTTAATTCTCATCGGGGAGATTATGTTAAGCAGATTCAAAACTTAGGGGAAAAAACTAAGTTCAAAGAATTTAATTCTCATCGGGGAGATTATGTTATGCAGATTCAAAACTTAGGGGAAAGAACTAAGTTCAAAGAATTTAATTCTTACAAAAGTTTACAGGAATTTAATTCCTGTGATAAAATTAGGGTTTAACCTTGCAAAAGAATTTAGTTCTTATAAACCAAGGGACCTGAAATTCTCAAAACTCAGATCAAAATCTCTATGCAAAGCACCTCTGATGAACAAAAAGGAATGACTGAGACCGCCTCACGTGCTCTCACGTGACCTCTAAACAGTGCTTAGCACTTATGAAAGAAAAAAGGAATCAACCCAAAGGCAGTTCCTATTTTGGGGTGCCTCACATGGTCTCACGTGACCCCCAATACTGGTACGCACTTATAAAAGAAAAAGAGAATAAACCCAAAGACAGTTCCCATTTTGAGGCTCCTCACATGGTCTCACGTGACCCTCAAATAGTGCTTAGCGCTTATAAAAAGAAAGAGAAAGAGGCAGTGCCAAACTTTAGGGCGCCTCACGTGCTCACACGTGAAGGCCACAGGAATTAAGTATTTAACACTTATATATATATATATATATATATATATATATATATATATATATATAAACGGGAACTTGGACCCAAGTGTACAGCGCCAACTTTGAGCCGCCTCATGTGCCATACGTAAGCGCCCCAAAACTCAATGTTTAACACTGCTTTGGAGTCTCACATGGGAACACATGAGCACCGAGCATATATTAGTGTTTAACACTATAAGAAGCCAATCTTAGCCCCTAATTAGCCAATTCTCCCGAGGCCAAAACCTCTTTGATCACCAATCAACCGAGCCCCCTCTATGCTCAGGTCTCCCCAAATCGATCTTAGTCCCAAAGATGACTAATGATCTCCTAACTGATGGTATCTAAAATAATGTTCATCCACATCTCCCCTCAATCTGGAATTTAGTTCAAGGGTACATCTCGCCACACCTCTGATACATTTCATTGTAATTCTTCAATGTATTCAGAGAGGTGGTGGGTCCCGACAACCAACAACTCTTGGTGTACTCCCAAACCAATGAGCACATTCCAATGGACCGCAACGTCCTTAAACTAGCTACGGACCGAAACGTCCCTAAACTAACAATGGACCGAAACATCCTAAAACTAAAACAATAAAGTCCAAATGCTCTTTTGTTGAATCTGAATGATCCAAAAATCCTATAGAGTAGATCTTAGTCTAAAATTGGACTAACGTATCCTTAACAAACATTTAAGTTAATCTTAATCTCAAACGAGATTAACGATCCTTAAACCAACCCAAACTCGAATCTAAGAATATACGGATTTGGACTAATCCATGCCCTACGGGCGACAACATAAATTAGTCTCCGTATACAATCAATGGGCAACCAAAAATAAAACAAAACACACAACACGAAATGAACTTCTGGAGCAAGAGAAAGCGGTTATCGCTACACGGTAATGTAATTAACTGCAGGAGCTCGCGCCTGCAGGGAATAGCTTCCCCACAATCAAAAACCCCTCACAAACGAGGGGGAATCTGACGAAATATGCTACAATGGCCCCATCCGTCCAAACCTCCGATACACGGTGCCATAAATCAAATTAGAATCTTCGGAGAGGTGGACGGATAAATCCAAATAGCATCTGCCTTCAAATTCAAGCAAGACGACCTACGCGGTTCCGTCTCCGTTTTCGGGGATAAACGGATTCTAGCACGCCCAGTAGGACCTTTTCCTCTTTCCACTCTACACTTCGTGTGTCGTGTTTTTCCAGGATCAAATAATCGCGGTATACATGTTTTTGGTTGCCCTTGGGTGATGGGATACTGAAGCCGGTGTTTCATCTCTATGAAGAATGGCGTTTCCTCCCACCCTAGCAACTCAGGCTCTGTCATATCCGGTGGAGTCAAGTATGGGCCATTTGCAGTCTCAAATCTCTGCAATCCGGCTCTTCAAGAAATCAACGGGCTTCTCTTTGGGTCAATACTCCCACCTCCCACCCTCGGTGCCACAACGCTGATGGAGGAAGCCCAGAGGAAGTCTGTCTTCCAGAGGCTGGTTCCCCAAGCTGCAGCTTTGCCGACGGAATCATTCCTCAAACAACTGGCACCTGCCAAGGACCAAGGTCGACGCAGGGGGAAGAATATTCAAGCTCTCAAAGGAAACAGAGGGAAGGCTCGGTAAAATCCTGAGGCTAATCAAATCCCGGCAGCAAGAAACGGTCGACGTCGATATTGGCATCATACAAAATGAGCTGGGGGCAGTTCTCCGTATGGTCCTATTTCAACCCCAGTGGTGAATGTTGTTGTTCCAACCGGGAACAGCTTCAAACTGTTGCGAAGGGTCAGACAAAATTATCCTACCGCAATATTAAAGAAATCTCCGTAGCCCATGAAGATCCCACGAGAGCAAAAACCAGTTCGCTCCCTATAACAACTTCCCTCATCTATATATACGATGTGGAAGCAGGTGAAGGACTCAGTCGTCGTCTGCGGCTCTTCCTCTGGATGTCAGCCAAATTCAGACAAATCCCCTTTCAAATACAAGGGGATTCATCCCAAGATGGATCCTGATACAGCGGTTCCTCCCAAAACCAAACCGGCTTTTCGCAAAAAAAATGGCCTAATAAAGTTCAAGTGCCCGGAGCAAACTCCAAAGGCCAAGACTCCAAACACCCCAAGCCTGGGGGCATGGTTGTTCACATAGTCTATGTGGTGAATTCAAAAGACGAAGTTCGAGCTTCTACTTGTCACTGACCACAAACTCGGTCCCTGACAAAAGTTCAACTGCAACGTGAAAAGCTGCAGGAGATGCTCGCTCAGGCGGCAGCAAACGCTAATCCATCGCCTAAGGAAAATACCGAGGACGCACCCGAAGAAAGAGTAGAGAAAGAGTCGGATATTGATTTCCTAAAGCGCGCTCTGAAAAAGAGAGATGAAGAAGCGGTAGAAATGTCCACTAAAATGAACCAGATGGACCTTCTGATTCAGAATATGGCTGGAATGATGGTTCAATCGGAACCACTGGCAGATGAACCGCCGGTAGTCGATCTTAAACATAAGGATGATATTTCAAATCCTCTGCAAACCTCATCAACGGCTGAGGAGGAAATGATTCCTAAAAGAAAAGCTGGACACATATATCGCTCAGCAAGTCAAAACTCACTATAGGCCAATCAAGACTAGTCGACCGTATCTGGCGTGCTACGATCAATTATAGTACCTGCCAGAATACATACTTCCGACTCCACATATATAAAGGAACCGGGAATCCTAACCAGCACATCGCGCGATTTAAATCCATATGCGGTAACACTGGAAAGAATAATAAACTTTTCCTCTGACAGTTCATCAGCTGTCTGGCGGGCATTGCCTTCGAATGGTATGCGGAACTTCCGAATGAATCTGTGAATACCTTTGATGAGATGGAGATGCACTTCTGTCAGAAATTCGCAAGTGTGAATAAACGCGCTACCGAAACGACGTTGGCCAAAAAAAGGGTTAGACCGAATGAGATTTGGGTTCAATATGTTAACCGATGGTGAAATCTCTGGTCAAAATGCGATCAACGTATCGACGAAGCTGCAGCTGTCAGAATGTTCATAGCCACTCTCGACCCAAATTCAAAGGCGTTCCCGTATATGGCCCTTTTCAAGCCAACAACCTACCAAGAGCTCATGGATAAAATAACTCGATTGGATCAAATGGGTCAAGACTCTTTCTCATCTGATGATGATGAGTGAAAAGCGGAGGCAAGATAGCATTTGTCGCCTACGCTCAACAAAAATAAGCGGCTCTGAAGCAACCTGTCGCCAAAATAGTGACGGCGTGGGTACTCGCTCCCGCCGAGATATACACAGGGGGCATATTTCTCACTAGCGGAAGAATCTCTATGTAGAATGGTCCTTTCTTCTCAAAGGATGGGAAGGATATTAGGGGGCCTACAAACAGGTCCTACAATTTAGTGGAATGCCCCGCTGAAAAAAATGATACGTCCACAAGCAAAATGGGCACGGATGAAAACCCGAAAAGGCGCCGTGAGTGAAAAAAGCAGGTCTGTCGGCGAGCTTGTGAAAACCCGGAAGGGTGCAACCTCGTTAAAATAATTACACTTACGATATCCTGATGACTCGTAAGGAGAATTCCCCCTTGTGAAACCCTTACGGCTCATAGGATTCAAAAGCCTTAAGTTACAGGGATCTGGACTTGCTCTTAAGCCGTCACACTCCCCAAGTTGCCCTACAGGCGGTCCATATTGACCCCTGTATACAATCCACGGGCATGAATAAATATTTCTTTGCCAAGTTCTACAAATGGAAAGAAACATCCCTATATGGTGATTAACACTTGTAGGTCCTCTCGACTTATAAGGAGAAAACACTCTTGGAAGATCCTTACAACTTACAAGAGAAGACATCACTTAGGAATCCCCATGATTCTTAAGGAGAAAATACGCCTACAAGATCCTCACGACTCGTAGGGAGAAAACCCTTTATGATACCCTTACGATACATAAAGTCAAAAGCCTTAGTCGATGGGACCTTAACCCTGTCTACAAAGCCACCTTTGTCCAAATCGATCGGGACAAATGATGATTCGCTCCTGGCACTATCCCAGTTGTAGCAATGCTGATTCCTAAATTGATACCAAATTCCAAGTCCTCTCAAGGAAAATGATGAGTCACTCCTGACAATATCCCAGTTGTAGCGATACTGATGCCTAAACAGGTGTCAAACTCCAAATCAACCTCTCCGGCAAATGTCGTCCCTACAACCATCTAATAAAAAAGAGGACCCTGTTCATCTGGGATCAGAAATACCAAAGTGCACGGGTTGAAATCAAGCAATACCTGCAGAATCCACTGGTACTGACTGCTCCAGTCAAGGGAAAGCCCCTCATCCTGTACACAACAGCCCTTGATGGTTCTTTAGGCGCGCTTTGGGCACAGGAAAACGATCAGGGAAAGGAGAGAGCTCTCTATTATTTGAGTCGAGTTCTTCTGAGGGCAGAAAACAACTACTCCCCCATCGAAAAGCATTGCCTGGCACTGATCCTCGCGATAATGAAGCTTCGACATTATGCCTTGGCGCATGAGGTCCATCTCATATCAAAGGTGAATCCTCTCAAATATTTGATATCAAGAGCCATACTAATGAGAAGGCTTGCCAAATGGGCCCTCCTCTTGATGGAGTTCTCAATAATCTATCTACCCCTCAGGACAATGAAGAGCCAGGACATCGCTGACATTCTTGCTGAACATCCGATACCAGCCGACTCTCCCTTAAATTACGAATTGCCAGATGAACACGCGTTCGATGCAATCGATAGGGAGGAGGAAGGAAATAATGCCCGATGGGAACTTTACTTCGATGGAGCATCTTCCATGAAGAAGCGAAACCACAATACCCCCATAATCAAAGCTGGGGTAGGCCTCATCTTCGTGACTCCATAAAGAAGGATAATGCATTTTACCCTTTCCTTAACGGAGCCAAGAACAAACAACGAAGTGGAATATGAAGTTTTGATAGCAGGTCTTGAGATCGCTATCGACATGGGGATCGAAAACATCCTTATATATGGAGACTCCCAGCCGGTCGTTGGCCAAGTAAATAGCGACTATCAGACGTTCAAGCCGGAGTTGGTAAAATTTGGTGAAAGAGTGCAACAATTGCTGACTCAAATCCCCTCGTACATCCTGGAAAGCATACCGCGTGCGGAAAATTGCAAAGAGGATGCATTAGCCAAACTCGCTAAAGAACTGGCAAGTGAAAATCTTGATGACGTAAGGATTATTGTGCAAAACCGCCGGATTCTCGCACCAGCAGAAATATCTCCGGAGCCGTCTGAAGGAGAAGAAGCGACCAAACAAGCAGCCTACCAAATAGAAGATGAAGCAAAGACTAAGGATTGAAGAGAAGTCTTCATAGACTATTTCAAATCCCATCGAACGCCCGAAAGCGCATCTTCAAAACATCAGCTCATGAAACGAACTCTGTCTTTTGCCTTTGTCAGTGATACTCTATATAAGAGATCGTTCGACAGTTTTTGGCTAAGGTGCTTGGGACCAGAAGAAGCAAGAAGGGTCGTCCAAGAAACTCACGACGGACTCTGCGGTTCCCATCAGGTCGGGCCAAAGATAAAACTAAAGATCAAGAGAATGGGCTACTACTGGCCTACAATGATTCAGGATTGCCTAGAATATGCGAAGCAGTGTCACTCATGCAAAATTCAAGGAGACTTCGTCCACCAGCATCTAAATCTGCTACACCCAACGTTGGCTAACTGGCCGATCGAAATGTGGGGAACCGATATAATCGGGCTCATCAAGCCAGCATCGTCCAAGGGACATCGGTTCATAGGCAACAACCGATTACTTCTCTAAGTGGGCAGAGGCAATGCTACTAAGGGAAGTGAAGACGGAGAATATCCTCCATTTCTTCAGGACACATGCCATCTACCAGTTCGGCACTCCGCGACGAATCATCTCGGATAATGGGCTGGCCTACAGAAGCCATAAGATCAGCCGTTTCAAACAGCAGCATAATATAGATTGGAGATACTCTTCATTCTATAATCCCCATGCTAACGGTCTAGCTAAGGTTTTCAACAAGACCTTGACGAAGATCATAAAGAAAACGGTGTCCAGAAATAAAAAAGACTGGCACGAGAGACTGCATGAAGCTCTCTGGGCGTATCGAACCACGTTCAAAACGGCCACGAATACAACACTATTCACGTTCGTATTCGGCACGGAAGTGGTACTTCCCTTGGAGATAGAGCTACCATCTCTACGAGTAGCAGTCCGATACAAGCCGACGAATGAAGAAAATGCCTATCTTCGGCCTGAGGAGCTCGATACTCTCGATAAAACTCGTCTCATGGTGCAGCAAAACCTGGAAGCATACAAGGCAAGGATGACGCGCTCATACGAAAGACTGACTAGGCCGAGAACATTCCGCCAAGGTGAACTCGTGCTAGTCATAAAAATACCAATGATCCACAACTGTGCAAAACGGGGGAAATTCGAGCCAAACTACGAGGTTCCATACATCATAGACAAGGTCAACCAGGGTGGGGCCTACTTGCTCATGGATATGCATGGTGAAAGACCCTTTTGGCCAATAAACGGCTGGTTCCTTAAGAAATACTACGCTTGACAAGTCTCGGCTCAGGTTAATGATAGATGACGACACTCGTGTCCTCTCGCTGTCTTCCTAAGTCCAAACTCTATAAGTAATATCCGGCAAAACTTCGCCTCGAAACTAATAATTGTAACATTTCAGAAAATATAAAATATTATTTTTGGAATTTAATATTAAAATAATATATTTCGGGAAAACTACCCGATTTGTGAAATTGGGGTTTTCGTAAAATGGTATAAATATATACCAATATTTGTGAAATAATTGGAGATTTAAAATGATTTATTCATTTAAAAATATATTTATCGGATTTGGCATTTTTATAATTTATTTGTATGCAGCTGAATAAAAAAATGATTAGTGCACTACTAATCGCGATTAAACCAAATCCGTGTTTCTATATTTTTCCATGGTTAGTGCACCATGACATGTTGCATTTGGTTGCATGTTGCTTCATTGGTATTTGTTGATATTTGGTTTTTAGAGAAAAGAAAAGAGAAAAGGGAAGAAAGAGTGTATTATTGGAGAGAGGGGGGGTCAAAAATCAAGACATGAGTTGTGAGAGGGTGAGAATAAGAAAGAGAGAGAGAGAGAGGGCTACCATCTTTTCTCACCCCCACTTGTTTCCTTCATCTTCCTCAACTCATATTCCCTCTACCTTCGCCACCAAGTATCATCTCAAAATCTTCACCAAAACCTTATACTCCCTTCATTAAAAATGATCTCCACCTCATCCTCAACATTTTGGACCTTTCAAAGTTGGATTTTGAAGACTTTGAGCAACTCAAGAAAATTCTTGAGTTGCCAAATGAGCTATTTCTTACACCATTAGCTTAGTAATTTAGTTTCTTTAGTTTCTATTTTAGTTTAGAATTGGTTTAGTATGGATTAGTGATCTTGGAATTTTCCAAGATGGGGTTTAGGGTTTGAGTTGTGTTGCGGTGATGTATAGTGGTTGTTACAAGACCTTGGTATGGATTGTATGGCCAAAAACAGAGAATACGGACTTAAGATTTGTTCCGTGTCGGTTTTGTATTGGTTTTTAGCCTACAGGGAATATGGAGCAACCTGGGTCACTTATGAGAAAATCTAGCAAGTCCATAGACCTAGGAAAACGACCAGAAGACCACCACCAAAATTCAAGACCATGTTTCCCTTTCCAGGCCGACGAGCTCGAATTTGGGGCTGGTGTCGCCGGTTTTGTGTGGAGTGCTGGTGTTGAGTTTTTGGGTGTAGCTCCTAATACCTATAACTTATCCCCTATACTTGATCGTTTTGTTCCAATTGACCTGAGCCAAAATCTGGGAGCACATTGGGGTGTTTTTGATTATGTTTTCCAATGTTGGATTTCTTGGCTTTATTATTTGATATTGTATTAGGTCGTTGGATGTTTTTACATCAACGACGAGGGTTGTTTCGTTGTTTTTGCATGCGTAGGCTATAGGTTCTAAGCTCTGAGTGCACCGTGTGCCATATCGGTTTCCGGACATTGATTTTAATGGCATTGCGATATGTGCTGATTTGTAGGTACTTCGCGTGGATTCCGAGACGACGAAGCACATCGACTATGGCTGAACAAGGAGCTCCGCAGGTAAGTAGATTTATATCTACGGGGGAAGTCAGGTGGATGGCGTATAGCACCCCCGCAAATTATAAATGGAAACCAATACATATAGGATATGGTTGGAGAAACCTATACTAGGAACCTATGGATGTGATTAAAGGTTTAGTATGAAATGATATGATTGATACAGATGTGACCTGAGAGATAGGTATATATATGGATAATGATGTGAATAATGAGCAATATGTCGTACGAGACATTAGGTCTGTGCCCTCATTGTCATATAGGTTGATAGAATCCCTAATTGTTTAATGCCGCCGTACGATGATTTACCGTACGTGGTGAGTATTATCTGATGATTGATCCATACCCTTGACTAGAGGATACCGTACGATGGATTATACCGTATGTGATGTTGTGAGGCTGGATGCCGATTGATAGACTCACCGACTTGGTTATGTTATAGATACGTATACCTTATAGCATTGAGCTTACGATTTACTTGCTGCTACGTTCGTGATATTCTTATCTTATTATATTTGTACTAGAGCTAGTACACCTACACCATTATCGATGATGCGTATGTTACATTAATACAGATTTGCCAGCTCACACGCTTTCATCATCGATAATTGCTATGTCACTTACACAGTAGAATTGCCGCATCATTATGCTATATTGCATGATATACTTACTATGCTCACATCATTATGATATGTCGCATGATATACTGATATGCTCACATCATTGTTCTATGTTGCATGATATACGGATATGCTCACATTTCTGTTATATGCTTGCATACATCATGCTTTACGATTATATGCATTGAGATGCTGTTTTCATGAGATTCTGGATTTGAGAACCGTGGTTATATTTCAAAGGAAAATATGTATTGTTTTAAAAACCCGGTTTCTCTTGATATGATATTTCGAGACGTCGACCGACCATGTGAAACCCGATTCGAGGAGCGGTAGGCACCGTCTGCGGGTACATGGTGGACCCGGTGAGGTACCCCGAGGCAAGAAGACTCGTATTGTTAGGCGGTGAGCCTGGCAGGGAGCACTACCTATCGGTGATAGTATTTAGGCTCGGCGGTTATCCAGAGGATACCGACCGGAGTCGTGAGATGATATGGGTCAATCCGGACTGACGGAGCTATAGGCCGATCCAAACTGACGGAGCCCGAGATATGAGGATTTACGTGTCGATGTTGGACACGGGTTTCATGATGTTTCGAGTGTCGATATTGGACACTCAGGTTCTATGATTTTGATGTGTCGTTGATGGACACAGGTTGATTGATATCCTCATATTTATATCTATATGCTTTCATGATAATTACATGCATGATGTTGTTGTGTCATTGATGGACACATAGATGTTATTCACATGCTGATAGGCATTGATTATTGTTGGTACATATGCTGATACGGTCACCCTAGATATTATAGTATTACCTTTATGATATAGTTGACCTAAGAATCGTTGTTTATTTCGATTTCTACCTGATGATGTTTTCTACTCACGAATTAGCAACTCACCCCCGTTGTGCCACAGTTCTTGCAGGTTGACCGCATGGATCAGTAGCAGCATCGCTGGCACATAGCTTGCATTCGGGTGATTTTCTTTGGTAGATGGTACATATTGGATCGTGCCACTCTTGTATTATTAGTCCTATTGTATCTAGTCAACTCCATCAATCAGAAACTAGTATTTGTATATGTAGTAAGACTTAGAAAGACTTGTGGTTGCGAGACTTAGAGCGATGGGTTATATGTTCGTTTGGTGGGTTGACAACTTGCTTTAATCTTTATCCTTGTGTTGATCTTCGCCGTTGGGCGTCGTATACATATATTATGACTTGCGTGGTTGTGATTCTGCCGATTGGCGAAGAGCTAGCTCCCGCTTGGGGATGCCTTTTATATTATCCTGTATATGTGGATTTGGATCAAAATATACAAGAGAGGTGCTGCCCAAATTTTTAAAAGATGAAACATGTTTTTCAACTAATAAAATCAACTTGCATTTTTCATGTTCCATTGTCTACGCATTTAAGAAAACCATGATTTCATCATACTTTTATTTCAAAACTTCACATCTTTTATTTTCTTTAAAAAGGTATAGATTGCTGGGCTTTGGCTTACTTAATTTACGTTGCGCCTTTAGACGTTGCGTGATTTAAGTGCCGGTCACGAACTAAAATTCGGATCGTGACAACAATGGACCGAGATGTCCCTAAACTAGCAATGGACCGAGTGGTCCCTAAACTAGCAATGGACCGAGATGTTCCTAAACTAACAAGGGACCGAGGTGTCCCTAAACTAACAATGGACCGAGATGTCCTTACACTAAATACGTCGCCTTAAATAGGGCGATAGTGGAATTCAAGTCCACAGGTCCCAGCGGCAAAGACTGCAACTCAAATCCCGCTGGCTACACAGCTACCCTGGTGACGAAGTCCTACCATGATCGTAAAAAAAAACGGTACGTCCACAAGCGAAATGGGCACAGATGAAAACCCGAAAGGACGCCGTGAGTAAAAACAGCAGGGCTACCGGCAAGCTTGTGAAAATCTGAAAGGGCGCAATCTCGTTGTAAAATAAACGGTTTGTCCATAAGCGAAATGGGCACGGATGAAAACTCGAAAGGGCTCTGTGAGTAAAAATAGCGGGGCTACCGGCGAGTTTGTAAAAACCCGAAAGGGCGCAATCTCGTTGAAATAAAAACACCTGCAAGGTCCTCTCGACCTTGTGAGGAGAAAACACCTGCATGAGATCCTTACGACTCACAACAGAGCAATACACTTAGGGATCCCCATGATTCGTAAGGAGAAATTACACTTACGAAATCCTCACGACTCGTAAGGAGAATTCCCCTCTATGAGACCCTCACGGCTCAAAGGATTCAAAAGCCTTAAGATACAGGGACCTGAACTTATTCTTAAGCCATCACACTCCCCAAATTGCCCTACAGGAGGTCAATATTGGCTCTTGTATACAATCCACGGGCACAAGTAAACGATTTCCCCCACCAAGTTCCACCAATGACGAAGAATGTCCTTATGTGGTGAATGACACTTATAAGTCCTCTCGACTTGTAAAAAGAAAACACACTTATAAGATCTTTACGACTTGCAAGAGAAAATATCACTTATGAGTCCTCACAATTCCTAAGGAGAAAATACACATGCGGGATCCTCACGACTCGTTGGGAGAAAATACCTTTATGGGACCCTTACGGCTCGTAAAGTCGAAAAGCCTTAGTCAACAGGATCCTAACCCTTTTTGCTAAGCCACCTTTGTTCAAATCGACAAAGGCAAATGATGATTCGCTCCTGGAAATATCCCAGTTTTAGCGATGTTGATGCCTAAATCGATATCAAATTCCAAATCCTTTCACGGCAAATGATGATTCGCTCCTGGCAATATTCCAGTCGCAGCGATACTGATGCTAAGATTGGTATCAGATCTCGAATTCCATACTCGCAACAAAAATCATCGAGCAAAAAATGCATATAAAAACAGCTGAAATATTTGGGAACTCGCAATAGAAAGCAACGAATAAAAAGAAAATAGCCAAAATGATTGGGCACCACGATAAAACAGCCGAAATGATCGGGCAATCGCAACTTTCACGATATAAAAAGCTGAAATGATAGAGCATCGCGGAAAAAAAATGAAACTTCTGCCCTGCAGGCGAGTCCACATCGACCCCTGTATACAATCCATGGGCACAAACGGAAAGGGAACCACATTTTCCCACCAGGCTCCATCAGAAAGAGGGTCAGGTCTTGACGGCAACATCTATAGCCTAGAGATCAACAATGATGTTTCTTCTCACTCCAGCAGGATGCAGACGCGACGTCAACAAAATGGAGCCATGGCAAAGTCCCTAGTTCCAAGACTCGATGGTTCACAGACAACCTAGAGACGACCTCGACATTCGTCGCAATATAGCAGACACAATGTCAACAAACGAAGCTAAGGAAGATCCCTAGCTTCAGGGTTATGATGACAACTCAAATAAAACCTGAAAGACTATCGGAAATCATCCCACACCAGCGCGGAGTGGTTGTGACTCATCGGGGCTCCCAAACTGAGCGAACCGCAAGTGAAAGCGGCATGGAAAATCCCTAACGCTTGCTCTTACGACGGTAATATGACCTGGGAGATTACTTGAAAACGTCTTGTCCAACCTCCGAAGGGATCAGAGACATGACTGTCGTGAGGCTACTCGAATAGCAAGATTGCATATCGGGGAATACATCAGCCAAAATAATGGTACGACAGGTAAAAAACTCTAGTACCACAGACCCTAACGGACTTCTATCAGCAGAGCTTAACTGTGACGTTAGGACATTCCTGAGAGAACTTCTCGATTCGTCTTGACTCGTGGGAAAAATAATGTCCTTGCGAGAACTTCTCGATTCGTCTCGACTCGTAGGGAAAATAATGTCCTTGCGAGAACTCCTCGACTCATCTCGACTCATGGGAAAAATAATGTCCTTGCGAAAACTTCTCGACTCGTCTCGACTCGTAGGGAAAATAATGTCCTTGTGAGAACTTCTCGACTCGTAGGGAAAATAATGTCCTTGCGAGAACTTCTCAATTCGTCTCGACTCATGGGGAAAATAATGTCCTTGCGAGAACTTCTCGATTCGTCTCGACTCGTGGGGAAAACAATGTCCTTGCGAGAACTTCTCGACTCGTCTCAACTCGTAGGAAAAACAATGTTCCTGCGAGAACTTCTCGACTCGTCTCGACTCGTAGGAAAAACAATGTTCCTGCGAGAACTTCTCGACTCGTCTCGAATCGTAGGGAAAACAATGTTCCTGCGAGAACTTCTCGACTCATCTCGACTCGTAGGGAAAACAATGTTCTTGCGAGAACTTCTCGAATCGTCTCAACTCGTAGGAAAAACAATGTTCCTGCGAGAACTTCTCGATTCATCTCGACTCCTTAGAAAAAAACCTTCTTGATACCCTTACGGCTCATGAAGATGAAAAAAGTCTTAGGCTACAAGGATCCTAAACTTGTCTCCTAAGCCCTCAATTCTATGGCCATGGATTACTTTGCACTACTTCACCCACGTACATACTTACGTGAGAAAAGTAGTAGGGGCATTTGTTCCCGTCAAAATTTTCGGCCAAGAGCTATTTGTTCCCTTATAACCCTTATAAAAAAGGGAAAGAAGAAAGAAGAAAAGATTTCACGGTTGGACGTCACGTGTTAAACACGTGAGCATTTATATGCAAAGCATATAAGCGAGCATTTAAATGCAAAGCATATATGCTTTGAAAACACATAACTAAGGGCCAAATGGGCCTCACGTATAAAACACGTGAGCGCTCATATGTAAAGCATATGAACGCTTAACATAAATAAATCTAAAGGGCCAAACAGGCCTCACGTGTAAAACACATAAGCGCTCATATGCAAAGCATATGAACGCTGAACATAAATAAATCTAAATGGCCAAACAGGCCTCACGTGTTAAACACGTGAGCGCTCATATGAAAAGCATATGAGCGCTGAACATAAACAGGCTAAAACCCACACCAGGGGTCACGTGTTAAACACGTGAGTTCTCTTGTCTCTCTCATGCAAAGCATGTGAGCGCCCTAATTTAAAATGCTCCCATTAAATTCTATGTGATAAAATTAAATCCTATTTGGGAAATATTATCTCTGATCTTTCTAATATGGAAAGATGGTTCTCTAACAGAGAATACTTGATTTAAAATCAGATGGTGATAAAATATCACCAATTAAATCAACTGATACAATTAAATTCTATTTAGGAAATATTTTCCTGATCTTCCTCAAACTAGAGAAATCTTCTCTGTTAAACAGAGGACTGTTTCCCCCAATCAGAGCAAAGCTCTGTTCAAATTTTCAAAATTTGAAATGAAGCAACGCTTCATAGAAGTGCCAGCAAGCAGCGCTCATGTGAAGAGCATGGGTGCGTTGGCGCTAAGAGCGCCGACGCTCTGAAGTAGCACCCATGTGCAGAGCTCGGGTGCGCTGGCGCTAAGAGCGCCCGCGCACTGAAGCAGCGCTCACGTGCAAAGCACGAGTGCGCTAGCGCTAGAACTAAATGTTCCCCACCGTTGGATCAAAGATCCAACAAAGATGTTAAATCATCAAGTTACCAGAATAAAATTCTGTTGAGAAAACATTCTTCAGAATCTTTCCAAACAAAAAGATTTTGCTCTGTAAATCAGAGCACCGTCGGATCAATGATCTAATGGTGCTTAAAAATCACTAAAATACAGAATAAATTCTGTGTGGGGAAATATTTCCCAATCTTGTTAAAAACAAGAAGATTGCCTTCTGTAAATTAGAAGCCCTAGGATCAAAGATCCAACGGTGGGGAAATCCCCAAATCAATTAGAGAAAAAATCTCTTCAACTGATTCAACAAATCAGCTTGCCCTATATAAAGACCCCAAGACTTCATGTCTCATATAGAGGAACCCTCCCCCCATAAACTTTGAGAAAGTTCAGAGAGAAAAGCAAAACTCTTAGCAGAAGAAGAATTTCTTCAAGGTAAAAAATAGAGAGATAAAAAAATCACATCGAGAAGAGCGTCCCCACAATCAAAAAACTCTCAAATGAGGGGGAATCTGACGTAGTCTGCTACAACGGCCGTATCCGTCTAAACCTCGGATACACGGTGCCATAAATCAACTTGTCATCTTCGAAGAGGTGGACGATTAAAACCAAAATATCATATGCCGCCAAATTCAAGCAAGACGAACCTACGCGGTCGCGTCTCTGTATTCGGAGGAGAACAGATTCTGGCACGCCCGGTGGGACCTTTTCCTCTTTCCACTCCACACTTCGTGTGTCGTGTTTCGCGAACAAGTCGCGATTTGACATGGTTGCCTTTGGATGTGAAGTACTAAGATTTGGTATCTTGCTTCGTGCAAAAAAACAAAAGATCAGTGGCTTCAAACTGCACTAATTGCAACAACTCCCATTCCGCCTCATTTGGAGGAGTAACCTACAGGCCCCAAGCAGACTCCCTTTTCACAATGCCGTTGGAACAAGTGACCCAAGCCACCAGTGGGCTATTCTTCGGGACCATGATCCCACCAACGAACTTCATCCTTCAGATGCCGACACAGGAAGCTGTGAAGAAATCGATCTTTGATCGGCTTGCAACCACCACGGCCCCTCTCAGGGGGTCGTCCAGCTCCAATGCCTCAGTCTTCAACAGGCTGGGTCAAAGCTCTAGTGGGCTCGCAAAGAAGCTCGCAATACCAAAGATGGACACTCCAACTCCTGCTACAGTTGAGGTCGTCCAAGATGCTCTCCCTACTCGAAGGTCGGCTTTCGACACCATTCTCTCTCAGTAGACGTCCGTCTTCGACAGGCTAGCGCCAATAACAGCCTCTCCTCAAAACAGGGGGCATAGAAAAGTTGATCCAACAATGGAGGTGATCCCGGCCGCTCGCCATGCTCGCTGTCGTCACTGGCGCCGAGTAAGGAAGGCTGAGGGCAGCTCTCCTTCTGGACTGACTCTGCCAGCTCCAACGGTGGAAGTTGATGCAGCTGTTCCAACTGGGAACAGCTTTGAACTACTTAACAAGGTGCGCAGGAATTCTCCAACTGTCGTGCGAAAAAAGTCTCCCCCACCTGTTGAGAAGATCACAAGGGCGAAGCTAATGCAGCCCTCTCAGCGGCTGTCCTCCAAAATTTACAAAGTCTGGTGACAGGTCCAAGACTCGGTGATTGATCAAGACTACCCCCGCCGACATAAAAAAATGAAAGTTCGGCGACAAGGGGATCACCTTGTCAAGCCACAGAAGGTGTCATCTATTTGGGTGCCTGCTGCAACGGCTCCCTCAACTTCGACCACCCACAAAAGAAGGAAGCCGGAGAAGACCCCTGCGTTTTTGGCAAATCGCAAGGACACTGAATCTAAACGCCCCAAGTCTGGAGGCATGGTGGTGTATACTGTTTATATGGCTTCCGGGAAAGAGGATAGCTGTATCTCTACGAGTCACCGACCACTTACACGGTCTGTGACTAAGGCTCAGGAGCAACAACAAAAAAAGCTCCAAGAATTGCTAACAGCCATGGCTGCACTCACTAGACCAAAAGCAAGCCCGGAGACATCTTCGGAGCAGCGTCATGAGCAAGAAACGGAAGCCAAATTCCTTCGAAGAATGCTTGAGAAGAAGGACAAAGAGGCTGCAGAACAAGCGGCCAACATAAAACAAATAGCCCTTTTGTTCCAAGTTATGGTGGGCCTGATGATCCAGCCGGACCCTCTAGCAGAAGATCCTCCAGTAATAATTGAAGATGATAGAGGAGAAATATCAAATCGTTTGCCGGCTTTGTCATCGGCCAAGGTGGAGACCATCTCCAAAGCCACGATCGATGATTATATAGCTCAGTAAATACGAGCTCATTAAGCGAATGAAGCAACCGGCCAAGTCGTCAGAACTGGGCGACCATATCCAGGATGGTACGATCAGATAAAGTACCCGCCACGATACACAATTCCTAAATTCCATGTGTACAAGGGGACAGATAATCCCCATCAACATGTCGCTCAGTTCATGGCTTTTTGCGGCAACACTGGAGGGGATGATAAGCTACTGCTTCGCCAATTCGTCGGCAGCTTGGCGGAGATGGCGTTCGAATGGTACTCAAAGCTTCCCAACGACTCCGTCAAAACTTTTACGGAGATGGAATTGCTGTTCACCCAACGTTTCGCCAGCGCTAACGAGCGCACCCCGATCACCGCGTTAATTAACGCCAGAGTGAAGCCAGGCAAAACATGGGTGCAGTATGCAATACGATGGCGAAATCTATGGTCGAAGTGCGAGCAGCGCATCGAAGAAGCGCCAGCGGTAGGCATGTTCGAAGGGACCCTCGACCCTCAGGCGACCATTTCACAATTCATGATGTTCTTCAAGCCAACTACTTTCCAGGCTTTGATTGACAAACTTGCCCAAATGGATCAGATGGGTCACAGACCCTCTTCTTCGAAGTTGGAATCCCGAAACGAGAAAGGGAAAGGGAAAGCGACCTTTGTCGCCAATGCTCAGCAGCAGCCCAGTGGTCCAAATCCAATTGATCGCCAAGATGAAAGACGGCGATTCTTCAATGAGAAACTGAAGCGCCCTTATTCGTTTTTCCGGGATAAAACGAGGAGACTGTTCGAGCTGGCGGTGCACAACAGGCTCATCACCTTGCCGGATCCAAAACGCCCATTGCAACCCGGTGAGGCCAATAATCCCAATTATTTCCCCTATCACCAAGTAGTAGGCCATCCAATTGAAGATTGCTTCGTCTTCAAAGGCTGGATTGAGGACCAATATCAACAGGGTAAATTCGCACTGTCCGACAATTGGAAAGTAAGCCTGCCTCAGCCGCACGCTCTTAAAAGGGGGGACACACCGGGGGCATCATGCTCTTTTATAGAAGAAGCTCCATGGGAGGACGCTCTTTCAGCCAAAACAAAACGAATGCTAAAGGATCTCCAAACATGCCCGGCGATTAGATGGAAGAGTCCATTAGAACCCGAGATCATTGAGGGAATGCTGAAGCCACGCCTAACTCCAAGAATTGGTAACGATAATCAAAATGCTCAGGCTCAGCCGTCAAAGTCTTCGAAGAAGAAGAAGACCAAAAAGCCCGTGAAGCCTGATGACAAGCGCACGGACCTGCAAAAACATATTGACGTGCTGGAGAAATATAACCAGAAGGCGCGAACCCCGGTCACACTCCAAGAGTTTCTCAACTATATCCTTGAAGACGGAGAGAACGACAAAGATAAGGGAGAAGACTCGTCAGATGAACCTGAAGATTATGTGGCAAGCTGCCACGTGATCTTTCACTCGTCGGTAGATGGTGAAGAAGCTCCTGATACAGAGAAACTGGGGGCAGATCCCGAACCATAACTCCTAGGACCGTCAGACGAGATGATTGAGGCATTCCTGAACGAAGCTCTTCTGAAAAGCAAAGTTGATCGAGAACGCGAAATAGCCATATTTGAAAAAGCCAAACGCCGGCGACTGGACGAAATGGTTAAAACACTCCCACCAAATCAAAGCACATCCGCCGCAAATAAAAGCATGTTCAAAACGAGGAAAAGGTTCGCTAAAGGCATATCGATGGAAATGAAGCTGCCACCCTCCGAAAGAAACACTCCTGATAGGATACACCTTAACGAAGAGGATGCGCATCCAAATTACTGCTTATACCATTGGGGGACCACACACCCTACTGAAGAATGCAACGCCTTTAAAAATTGGTGGCAAGGATACGTTTCTCACTGGCAGCATTTCAAGCAGATGAAGTGCAAAACTCGTCGGGAACAAAGAGGCACGACAGATGGGTATAAAAGAACTGCCGGAGAATGTCACATGGTTAATTCCAGAGGATCGCAAGTTCTCACCTTCGGGAGTGATTCTGATGAAGAAATAGCCTTCGGCCCTCTCTTCACGGGGACTTTATCCACCAGCATCCAAATCCGCTACATCCAACGGTGGCTAGCTGGCCGTTCGAAATGTAGGGAACTGACATAATCGGGCCCATCGAACCAGCATCGTCCAAAGGACACCGGTTCATACTGGCGACAACCGATTATTTCTCTAAGTGGGCAGAAGCAGTACCACTAAGAGAAGTGAAGACGGAGAATATCTTCCATTACTTCAAGACACACGTCATCTATCAGTTTGGCACTCCGCGACGGATTATCTCTGATAACGGGCCGGCCTACAGAAGCCACAAAATCAGCCGCTTCATACAACAACATAATATAGACTAGAAATACTCTTTGCTCTACAATCCCTGAGCTAATGGTCTGGTTGAGGCTTTCAACAAAACCTTGATGAAAATCGTGAAAAAGACGGTGTCCAAAAATAAAAAGGACTGGCACAAGAGACTGCATGAAGCTCTCTGGGCGTATCGAACTACGTTCAAAACGGCCACAAACACAACGCCGTATGCATTGGTATTGGGCACTGAAGCAGTACTCCCCTTAGAGATAGAGCTACCCTCCTTACGAGTGGCGGTTCATTACGAACTAACAGACGAACACAATGCTCATTTTCGGCTTGAGGAGCTCGACACCCTTGACAAAATCCGGCTCATTGCGCAGCAAAACTTGGAAGCTTACAAAGCAAAGATGACGCGCTCATACGAGAGATTGACTATGTCGAGAACATTCCGCCAAGGCAAACTCGTGCTAGTGGTCAAGAAACCTATGATCCCCAATCGTACCAAACGGGGAAAATTCGAGCCGAATTTTGAGGGCCCGTACATCATAGACAAGGTCTACCAAGGTGGGGCTTATTTTCTCATGGATACGCATGGCGAAAGACCCTTCAGGCCAATAAACGGCCAGTTCTTGAAAAAATACTACGCCTGACGAGTCACAGCCTAGGTCAACAATAGATGACGATGCCTATGTCCGCTCGCTATCTTCCCAAGCCTGAACTCTAAAAGTTGTATCCAACGAAACCTCGCCTCGAAAACATGAGATGGACCGAAACGTCCCTAAACTAACGATGGACCGCAATGTCCTAAAACTTGCAATTGACCGAGACGTCTATAAACCACTACGGACCGCAGCATCCTAAGGCTGACGCAAAAAAATGGGTAATAAGCGAGATGGGCACGGATGAAAACCCGAAAGGGCTCTGTGAGTAAAAACAGCAAGGCTACCGGCGAGTTTGTGAAAACCCGAAAGGGCGCAATCTCGTTAAAAGACACTTGCAAGATCCTCTCGACCTTGTAAGGAGAAAATACATGTGTGAGATCCTTACGACTCACAAGGGAGCAACACACTTAGGGATCCCACGATTCCTAAGGAGAAGATACACATACGAGATCCTCATGACTCGTAAGGAGAATTCCCCTTTGAGACCCTCACAGCTTATAGGATTTAAAAGCCTTAAGCTACAGGGATCTGAACCTGTTCTTAAGCCATCATAACCCACAGACCGCCCTACAAGAGGTTCAATATTGACCCTTGTATACAATCCACAGGCACGAATAAACATTTCCCTAACAGAGTCCCACCAGCGACTAGGGATATGCTCACACGGCGAACGACACTTGTAAGTCCTCTCGACTTGCAAGGAGAAAACACTCTTGTAAGATCCTTACGACTTTTAAGAGAACACACACTTAGGAATCATCACGATTCCTAAGGAGAAAATGCACCTACAAGATCCTCACGACTTGAAGGGAGAAATACCTTTATGAGACCCTTACGGCTCGTAAAGTCAAAATGCCTTAGTCGACAGGATGTTAACCCTGTTTGCTAAGCCATCTTTGATTAAATCGACAAAGGCAGATGATGATTCACTCCTGGTAATATCCCAGTTAGAGCGATACAGATAACTAAATCGGTATCAAATCCCAAGTCCTTTCACGGCAAATGATGATTCGCTCCTGACAATATTCCAGTCGCAGCGATGCTGATGCTAAGATTGGCATCACGTTCCGAGTTCCACATTCGCGATAAAAAATCAACGAGGCAAAAATGCATATGAAATAGCCGAAATGATGGGGCAACTTGCAACAAAATCAGCAAGTAAAAATATATGCATACAAAATAGCCGAAATGGTTAGGCAACTCGCAATAAAAAGCAGCGAGTAAAAAAATAGCCGAAATAATTAGGCACCGCGAAAAATAGCTGAAATGATTGGGCAATCGCGACTTTCGCGATATAAAAGCTGAAATGATAGAGTATAGCGGAAAAAAAATGAAATGAAACTTTTTGCCCTACAGGTGAGATCACATCGATCCTTGTATACAATCCAGGGGCACAACCAAAAAGCGAACCATATCATCCCACCAGGCTCTATCAGAAAGAGAGCCAAGTCTCGATGGCAACATCTACAACCTAGATATCAACAATGGCTTTCCTTTTCGTTCCAACCGGAAGCAGATACGACGTCAACAAACGGAGCCATGGTAAAGTCCCCTAGTTCCAAATCTCGAGGATTCACAGACAGCCTAGAGATTATCTCGGAGCCACGGCAGAGTCCCTAGTTTCAAGTCTCGACGGCCACATCTACAGCTTGGAGACCCACAACAGCGTTCCTCCTCATTCCAGCAGGATTTGGACGCGATAATCAATCTCGGAGCCGAGGCAGAATCCCTAGTTCCAAGTCTCGACGGCCAAATCTATAGCCTGGAGACCAACAACAGCGTTCCTCCTCATTCCAGCAGGATTCAGACGCGACAATCAACCTCGGAGCCACGGCAGAGTCCCTAGTTCCAAGTCTCGACGGCCACATCTACACCGTGGAGACCCACAACAGCATTCCTCCTCATTCCAACAGGATTCAGACGCGACAATCAACCTCGGAGCCATGGCAAAGCTCCTGGTTCTAAATCTCGACGGTTCACAGACAACCTAGAGACCACCCCGACATTCGTCTCATTACAGCAGACGCAACGTCAGCAAAGCGGAGCCATGGAAAAGTCCTTAGTTCCCGGACTCGGCGGTGCACAGACAACCGAGAGTCGATCCTGACCGCATATAGCTAAAGTCAATCCTGATCCCATATAGCTAAAGTCAATCCTGACCCCATACGGCTAAAGTCAATCCTGACCCCGTATGGCTAAAGTCAATCCTGACCCCGTACGGCTAAAGTCAATCCTGACCCCGTACGGCCAAAGTCAATCCTCACCCCGTATGGCTAAAGGCAATCCTGTCCCCATATAGCCAAAGTCAACCCCTGACCCCATATGGCTAAAGTCAATCCTAACCCCATAGGGCCAAAGTCAACCCCTTACCCCGTATGGCTAAAGTCAATCCTGACCCCATATGGCCAAAGTCAACCCCTGACCCCGTATAACTAAAGTCAATCCTGACCCCATATGGCTAAAGTCAACCCCCCGGCCCCATGGAACACGGCCAAACTCAATCCTGACCCCGTAGAAAACGGCCAAAGTCAACCCTCGACCTCCCCGTCAAAGCAATGCTTTGATTCGGGAGCAGGTCAACTTATCAATCACTTACGAGTCCTCTCGACTTGTAAGGAAGAAAATTCCCTTGTGAGATCCGTACGACTCTCAAGATAAAAAAACACTTAGGAATCCTCACAATTCCTAAGGAGAAAATACACCTACGAGATCCTCTCGACTCGTAGGAAGAAAAGTCTTTATGAGACCCTCACGGCTCATAAAGTTGAAAAGTCTTAGGTGGCAGATCCTAACCCTGTTTCCTAAGCCATCACCAACCTGTAAAGAGTCTAAAATGGACAGCTACATACTATCTACAGGCCACACTTGCTAAAATCGCATGGCGACAACACAACAAAGAGAAGAAAGCGACAGTGGGATAAAAAAAATGTGTATCTTTTATTCATGAATACAATTGAGTACAAGACGAATCATATAAAAGAATGAAAAATGGATACATGTTATTCAAAGATTACAAATGTTAATTGATACAAAGGCAGCTACTGAGAAGGAGGAATTTTCAATAAGTCAGCAAGTTGCTCGCACGGTCCTCTCAACTCCTTTTCATGGTTAGCCACTGCGGCCAGCTCCACTTCGACTCGAGCCCGTTGCTGCAAACACGATGAAACCTTCTCGTCGATTTCCCATTGGGCAGCTTCACGACACTGCGCAACCCGCTCAATGAAGTCGAGGTTCCGCCTCAATGCAAGCCCGTCCGAAATGCATAGCTGCAAATTGTCCAAAACGGCTCTCAGTTGCGCGGCATTCGCTTCAACTTAGGCGCGCAGCCGGGCAGTTTCACCTGAATCCTCCTCGCGTTCCTTCCGCCTCAAGTCCACTTCTTGTTCAAAATGGCGGAGGAAGGGCACGCTCTGCTCAACCCATGCAGCCCGCTGGGAGTTCAAAGCCAACATTTCTGGAGCAGGACGCCTGAGCTCAATCTTATAAAGACAGGACTCGATCTTCCTACAGTGATTAACCCAAGACTCGACGACACCCTCGCTGTGGAATTTCTCAAGCATTGCCATCATGAGATTAACCTCCGCAGCAAAATCCGCAGCAGATGCGAAAGCCTCAGCGTCAAGATCCTCGACAAACTCACTTAACGTTCACAAGCTGTTCGCGGCACCCCTAGAAGATGGGCGTTTAACAAATAGCCCTGCCGGCATTGGAATTCGAGACTCGAAGGGAGCTGGAGTCGGTGCGACCGCTGCAAAAAAAATATAGTCAGATGTCGGCTCAAGAAATAAAGAGAATACACGAACAATAGAGTCTACTATACCGGCTACAACAGGAGGCAAAGCTGGGAGTACTGGTGGCGCGAAAATTCTTTCATCCCCTCCTTCAATTTATAGTGCTGTAATCAGTTTACAGTTAGCAACGGCAGGGTCATCCGTTAAAGAAAAGAAAAGACGTTGGTTAGAAAAGATACTCACCGGCACCAGCAGCCAGACTAATTTCCGACTGGAAGGAGAAGTGCGGGTTCAACACTTGATTCAAATGATCAAAGAGAACTCCTGCAAGGTTACGATGATACATGGTCAGTACACGAAAGATGTTGTCCCCGATCTAAATTAATCGCAAACCCATACCTTCCAGCATTTGAAAGGATATAAGAGGAGACGAAGGGACAGCGACCGTCAGAGCGGCAGCTGGTGATGCTTCTTCAGATGGCACAACCTCAGCGCTCACCACACCTATACTCGAAAGGAACAAAATGTCATCAGAAGGGACCCAGAGGAATTGCAAAACGAAAAGAATGCAACAATCTAAGACCTACCAAACTGGTCATCAGCCAAAATTGCGACGGAAGCATCACCAAGTGTCGCGACTTCTTCGGTCTCATTTGGGGGGACAGTTTCAGCACCAGTGGCTTCATCTCCCGATTCTATGAGAGCCGTTGTGACACTCGCAATGCCGGGCGATGGCAGGGAACCGCAAGGGGAAAGAGCGGCAATTGGAGCAGTCCCGGACTCCTAGGAGAGAGTAGCCATTTCAGGCTCAGCGGTTGCCATTATCTCACCTGCCGCCTCATCGCCAAGACTTAGCCCTACAGGATACGATATATGAGAATCTGAAGATCAAACTCTAATAAAAGGACCCAGTTTTACGTTACCTTGAGGCGGCTATTCGATTGCCTCCATAGCCGCGTGCAAAACCTATCTATGAATGGTAGACAAGGCGGCTGGAGCATCTTCGGAGGAAATAGTGATGGATGGAATAGCGCTTGAGCCTGCACCTATAGCCAAAGCGGCATCATGTTCCTTTGTTGCGCGCTTTCTACGTTTCTTGTCGGCCTTGGCAGAGAGAAGTGACCTCCTCAAAACCTCCGTCAAGGAGATGTCATCGTCCGAACCAAGTTCTGCCTCTGGAACCTCTACGGCGTCCGTCATCGGCTGTTTGAGCGAAACTTCTTTCGGCAATACTGGGGGAGCTGGGACTTCGGCACCCGGCCTTGGGAGCGTCGCCGCATCACCACTCGCAATCGGCACTGCACTTGGGATAACCTGAATCAAGGTAGTCTCTGCAATAAGATGGAAAAGAAGAGTTAGTTTACCCATAAAAATGGAAATGAAGGCACAGTAAGCCGAAATGTACTAATGCCCAAGGAAGCACGAAGCCTTTCCTCCTTTTCAATAGTCTTGAGAGAAGCCGCGAGAGCTTCTTCAGTGGAGATGCCTGTTGAAGAAGAAGTGTCGGTCAAAGCATGATAATAAAAACGTAACAGCGAAATGATACGACTGAAGTCTACCTGACTGTGCAAGGGTGACCAGTCCTGCTTGGTGGCTAGCTAATCGCTCGGAAGATGCAATAGCGGCCACTAGATCAGTATCATCCGGCGCCATGAATAAGCCTTCGTTGGTCCCGTATTCACTTATGCCCTCGCTGTAAGGAGCATGAGGCTCCTGACCGAATACAACATCTGCAGAGAGTATTGACTTCTTTCTCTTCTTCAAGCGAGTGCCGGTAGCCGCTAACACAAGTTTACGCTTGGTGGGCACCTTTGGACGACGAGTCCCGATCTCCGAACCCACGCCAGACACGGGAGACGCCACTGCCTCTGCTTTCACGGGAGCACGAGGAAGGGGAAGCTCAGATATGGCGTGTGGGACCACTATCGCAGCAGCCTCTCCCAAGGGAGGATGAACGATGGTCCGCTGCTTTAGGGGAACGGTCGGATTACCAGCCGGGGCTGCAGCCTTGCGATCAAGCAACAGTCGCTTCTCCTCCTTGATAACAGCACCCATAGTGTATTGATACCACGCCACGTATACGTTCAGGGATTTCAGAACACAACTCGGCTCACTAATGAAGAAATTGGACCCTGTGTTTAGGCGCATGAAGTTTTGCAAAACGCTCCGGATGCCCTCTTCAGTATTTACCGGTTCTGCCAAGAATGCCTCGAGCGGGACGCCCTGATTATAACTTGATTGCTGGGCAAAACGGTGGGGGTTATACCTCATGAACAAACCCGAGTCGTTCTGCCTGAACACCAAGTAGTCCGGCCTGATCGAGTACAAATGGAGAATCTCCCGAGCTTTCAAGGTAGAAGCTCTATCCTTAAAGGTGTCCCGCAGCGGCTGCACCGTCTCAAAATATTCCTTACCGATGGTCATGACCTTATCAACAAAGGTCATGCCGTCCCCTACTGTACGCGGGCGAAGAATCACATCCCGAGCATCTCGCTGACTTGGCTCCACAGTGGAAGCATCGACCAGTCGCATGATCCGTGGAAAATTGCAAGTTTCAAAGAAATGGGGCCGCTTGTGCATTTCAAAAGCACCGAGCACATGCAGCGCGAGCCATGAAGTAAAATAATGCATCGGGAAGTTCACGGGCTACACCCCCGGTTAAGTAGTGTCGGCCGCCAAGCTAAGGCCATGATACAAATGAGCCATCCCGGCAATCCCAACAGCGACCTGTCTCCTTTCAACCATCCGATGAGCTGGGTAGAAGACAGACGGCCTCATGTAACGAGGATGAATGGGAAGCGCGAACCAGCTTAACCACAAACCAAGGAACCCTAAAAAGAACGCTTCTTCAACGATGTCCTGAGCGGAGGTTTCTAAAAAGGGGACGACCGCGACGTTTGGAAGGAAGAAACTCTTCTGATCGGCTTCCGTTATCGGCCGGCAATCCAAGCCAAAACTGAAAGGATCATCAAGTTTAGCAAACCTTTCACCTTGTTGCGATAAATCTTTTGGGCGGAGTAAACGGGCGATGAAGTCCGCAAAGGTAACCCCATGGCTTCCAGATTCAAGAAATAGGCCCTCATAAATGTTTAGCACCTTGATCAAGCTGGGAATCGGTGCTAAATGGCATTCTCTGAGGTTAGACCCGTCATCACCAGTCGGGTAGCGAAAATATACTCGTCAGGGGGCAAGATCTCCTCATAATACTCCCCTCTGACAGGCAAGCCGGAGATATCCGCAAACTCTTCAAAAGAGATGGAAACTTTCCGATCTAGCATAAGGAAGGTGTGAGTTGGAACGTTCCATTGTTCCAAAAAGGCTTTGACCCACCATGCTGGAGGTGTGGAATACTGGAACAGAGAAGCATAGATCGCGAGGTACAACCCGAGCCTCAGCAACTCTGACTTCTTTGCCGATAAGATATATCGGGACCACTGCAGATATCCAGCTGAGTGACGGTGAGTCAAGCCTATGTTGTATGGCTGTCACCAAGGGCGCGACTCACCCTGGCATATACGCCGCCCTAGAATGTCCAAAGCCATCGGCGGCTGTACAGGTATTGTAGCCATAGAGGGCTGAAGGCAACCCTCTGAAGTCCAATTAACTACCTCCACGGCATAGTTCACCGGGGGTACGTCAGCATAATGAATCGCCGAAATGGGCTCTGAAGGTGTTGCGCAAGAGAAGCTGCGCCGACCCATGATGATCTGGTTGTACCATGTTCCCCATAAATGGAGATTCTTCCGCTCTGGGTCTTGATCCTTGATCAGTGCAAAAACTTCTCGGTCTACTGGCGCTGCAGGGAACCCGCTTTCTGAATGGACAAAGGGAAACGAAGTATCGAAAGACATGGTACCTGCGCGAAATAGAACGAAGTTAGCCGTCAATGCTACAAGTCAAGTTCGGTACTTGGTACTTTAAATTCGTACCGCACTGCAATGCAGTGGAATGGGACTCGGGGGGACCCACATAATCTAAATGATAACTCATCATTAATAAAACAGTTTCATCATTTGATGAGACTGTCATTAAATAAGGAAATCCTCAAAGGATTCTCATTTAATGAGGGCCCCTCGGGCCAAGGAGTAAATCTCCCACTGAGAGCGGTGCGCTACAACAGAGTGACATCCGTCAGCTCTGATGATGAAAGGAATAAAATTCCTCAAGAAAAATCTTGAAGAGCCATGCTCTGTAAAATGATGGAATAACCCATCAGAAAACTTAAAGCAAAGTTTTTTTAATGAATCAAAAATTCCGAGATCTTCAAGATCTATGAACAAACTCTAAGAGTTTTCATGAAAGATTAACAAATTTATATGATTTGTTAAGAGCAAAGCTTTGTTAATGGGTTAAGAAACCCTAAGAAAGATCTCTTTAGATCTATGAAGAGCAAAGCTCTATTGAGAAACCTTAAAAATCTATATGATTTGAAAAGAGCAAAGCTCTGTTAATGGGTGAAACCCTAGAAAGATTTAATTTTTACCTAAATTTTTGACAGAGTTCTGTCCCTAAGAAAATTCTTAAGACGAAGAGCTATGCTCTGAAGGAGAAATAATTCTCAGAAAAAAAGTAAGAAGATGAACAGAGATAATCTCAAAGAGCCAAGGGTCCTATTTATAGGCACTGAGAGCCGTTTCAACTTCTAAGTTTATCTAAGGGCGCAGATGCTGCCACCGCTGCACTCATGTGTGAGCCCCGTGAGCGCAACGGTGGGGGAGCATTTGTTTGCCGCAATCAGAGCAAAGCCCGCGCTCTGAAGCAGCGCTCACGTGCAAAGCACGAGTGCACTGGCGCTAGAACTAAATGTTCCCTACCGTTGGATCAAAGATCCAACAAAGATGATAAATTATCAAGTTACCAGAATAAAATTCTGTTGAGAAAACATTCTTCAGAATCTTTCCAAACAAAAAGATTTTTCTCTGTAAAACAAAGCACCGTCGGATCAATGATCCAATGGTGATTAAAAATCACTAAAATACAAAATAAATTCTGTTTGAGGAAAGATTTCCCAATCTTGTTAAAAACAAGAAGATTTCCTTCTGTAAATCAGAAGCCCTAGGATCAAAAGATCCAACGGTGGGGAAATCCCCAAATCAATTAGAGAAGAGATCTCTTCAACTGATTCAACAAATCAGCTTGCTCTATATAAAGGCCCCAAGACTTCAAGTCTCACATAGAGGAACCCCCCCCATAAACTTTGAGAAAGTTCAGAGAGAAGAGCAAAACTCTTAGCAGAAGAAGAATTTCTTCAAGGTAAAAAACAGAGAGATAAAAAAATCTCATCGGGAAAAGAACTTAGTTCTTATACTAGATCATAGATCTTTAAGACAAATTGTCTTTCACAAAAAAGATTATAACATCTCATTATAAAAGGGGGGAAGAATAATTCAATTCTCTTAGGATCACAGATCCATAAAGGCAAAGCCTTTCACCATGAACATAAGAGATTGAAACATCTCCTATAAAATAAGAACTTTGTTCTTAGATTCATGAGACAAAGTCTCTTATAAAGAGAAAATTTAATTCTCAAAGCACAAAGCTGCTTAAAAAAGAGCCTTAGAGCTCTAGTTTAAAGAAACGCCCCAGCGCTCCAAATCTAACACACAGCGCTCTAAGTTTAAAAAGAGCGTCTCAGCGCTCCAAACCTAGCGCATAGCGCTGCAGAGCCTTAGCGCTTTAAATTTAAAGAAGTGAACTGCACCCATTGTCTGGCGCACAGTGCCAAGCGCGCCACGTGTTCCTCACGTATGCATTATTTCACTAGAAGCGCCTTGCGCTCAGGATCTGGCACATAGCGCCAAGCAGCCACGTGCTCCTCATGTGTGAGCTACTCACAATAAGCGCTCTGCGCTCATTATCTGGCGCTCAGCGCCAAGCGCGCCACGTGCTCCTCACGTGTGCGCTACTTTAACAGAAGCGCTCTGCGCTCATGATCTGGTGCTCAGCGCCAAGGGCGCCACGTGCTCCTCAAGTGTGCGCTGAGAGAACATAAATTGTTCTTTAAATGATAAAGGGGCCCAGAGCTATGATGAGTGCTCAGCACTCAATAAAAGACAAAAACAATTGTCAGAAACCAAGCCAATGCTCAGCATTTTAACTGAATGGGCCGAGCCTAAGTTGGCCACAGATCCCTACTTCAGATCAATTGAGCCCATATGCTCATAAATCTTTGATCTTAGTCCCAAATTGGACTACAGATCTCCCAACCAATGTTGTTTCAAGGGTACATCTCTTCACTCCTCTGATATTTGTCGTTGTAATCCTTCAATGTTTTCAGAGAGGTGACGCGTCCCGACAACCAGATATTCCATGGACTGTGGGGTCCTTAAACTCATGGACCTGATGTCCTTAAACTTTATGGACTGTAGGGGCCTTAAACTCATGGACTATGATGTCCTTAAACTTTACAGACTATGACGTCTTTGAACTGGACCGCAAAGTCCCTAAACTAAAACAATAGGGCCCAAATGCTCTTTTGTTGGATCTAAATGATCATGTTAAGTAGATCTTAGTCTAAAATTAGACTAACGTATCCTTAGCAAATTGTCAAGTTGATCTTAGTCTAAAATTAGACTAATGTATCCTAAACAAACGTTTAAGTTAATCTTAGTCTCAAATGAGATTAACGATCCTTAAACCCAAATAAAAACCTAAATCTAAGAAAATACGGATTTGGACTAATCCACGCCCTACGGGCGACAACATAAATTAGTCTCCGTATACAATCCACAGGAAACCAAAATGAAAACAAACGCACATGACACGAAGTGACCATCTGGAGAAGGAGAAAGCTGTTACCACGATGCGGTAGCATAATTAACTGCAGGGGCTTGCGTCTGCAGGGAAGAGCATCCCCACAATCAAAAGCCCCTCAAATGAGGGGGAATCTGACGAAGTCTACTACAACGGCCGCATCCGTCTAAACCTCCGATACACGGTACCATAAATCAACTTGGCATCTTTGGAGAGGTGAACGGATAAAACCAAAATAGCATCTGCCCCTAAATTCAGGCAAGACGAACCTACGCGGTTGCGTCTCCGTATTCGGAGGAGAACAAGGACCTTTGGATCAAAGATCCAACGGTGATTATCTGGTAGAATAAAATTCTATTATCGGAAAATATTTACCTAATCTTGTTAAACTAACAAGATATTCATATGATAAGAATAAAATTCTATGTTAGAATAAAATTCTATGTTAGAATAAAATTCTAACCTTGTTAAACTAACGAGACATCCATATGATAGAATTAAATTCTATATTAAGGAATTATATTTCTAATCTTGTTAAACTAAAAAGATATAATAGAATAAAATTCTAATCTTGTTAAAACTAACAAGATATTCATAATCTTAAACAAACAAGAAATCTTCTCTGTTAAACAGATGGCCTTTGGCTTAAAAATCCAACGGTGAATAAAATTCACCGATTGATCTAAAAAATCATGGAATCAATCATGATCACTCAATGAGGGATTCTCTTAGCAAATTGATTCTTGTTCTTCTCGTATAAATAGGAGCGAGGAGAGGAGGAGAAACACACAGAGCGGAAGGGGAAGAAAAATAGAGAGAGAATTTAATTCTCTAAAAGAAAGAGACCACCTCATAAGCTCCCACAAAACAAAAGAAAATTTAATTCTCAAACCAAGAGTTTAACTCTTCTAAAAGAACTTAGTCCTTCCTCTGGTAGAGCTCTGCAGAAGCAGATCTACCCACAAGTTGAGAATTTAATTCTCATCAGGGAGATTATGTTATGCATATTCAAAACTTAGGGGGAAGAACTAAGTTCAAAGAATTTAATTCTTACAAAAGTTTACAGGAATTTAATTACTCTGATAAAATTAGGGTTTAACACTGTAAAAGAATTTAATTCTTATAAAACAGGGGACCTGAAATTCTCAAAACTCAGATCAAAATCTCTATGCAAAGCACCTTTGATGAACAAAAAGGAATGACTGAGAACGCCTCACGTGCTCTTATGTGACCTCCAAACAGTGCTTAGCACTTATGAAAGAAAAAGGGAATCAACCTAAAGACAGTTCCCATTTTGGGGCGCCTCACGTGGTCTCACGTGACCCCCAATAGTGCTTAGCACTTATAAAAGAAAAAAGGGAATAAACCTAAAAACAGTTCCCATTTTGAGGCTCCTCACATGACCTTCAAATAGTGCTTAGCGCTTATAAAAAGAAAAAAGAAAGAGGCAGTGCCCAACTTTAGGGCGCCACACGTATGGGCTACTGGAATTAAGTGTTTAACACTTATATATATATATATATATATATAGACGGGAACTTGGACCCAACTTCGCCAACTTTGAGCCGCCTCACGTGCCATACGTGAGCACCCCAAAACTAAGTAATTAACACTTCTTTGGTGTCTCGCGTGGGAACACGTGAGCACCGAGCATATATTAGTGTTTAACACAATAAGAAGCCAATCTTAGCCCCAATTAGCCAATTCTCTCGAGGCCAAAACCTCTTTGATCACCAATCAACCGAGCCCCCCTATGCTCAGGTCTCCCCAAACCATTCTTAGTCCGAAAGATGAATAATGATCTCCTAACAGATGGTATCTAAAATGATGTTCATCCACATATCCCCTCAATCTGGAATTTGGTTCAAAAGTACATCTCGCCACACCTCTGATACATGTCATTGTAATTCTTCAACGTCTTCAAAGAGGTGACGGGTCCCGACAACCAACAACTCTTGGTGCACTCCCAAACCAATTAGCACATCCCAACGGACCGCAACGTCCTTGAACTGGCTATGGACCGAAACGTCCTTAAACTAACAATGTACCGAAACATCCTTAAACTAAAACAATAGAGTCCAAATGCTCTTTTGTTGAATCTGAATGATCCCAAAATCCTGTTGAGTAGATCTTAGTCTAAAATCAGACTAACGTATCTTTAACAAACATTTAAGTTGATCGTAATCTCAATCGAGATTAACGATCCTTAAACCAACCCAAACCCAAATATAAGAATATACGGATTTAGACTAATCCACACCTTACGGGTGACAACATAAATTAGTCTCCGTATATAATCCACGGGCAACCAAAAATAAAACAAAAACACACGACACGAAGTGAACTTCTGGAGCAGGAGAAAGTGGTTATCGCTACACGGTAACGTAATTAACTGCAGCGGCTTGCACCTGCAGGGAAGAGCGCCTCCATAACAAAAACCCCTCACAAACGATGGGAAATCTGACGAAGCCTGCTACAACGGCCGCATCCGTCCAACCCTCCGATACATGGTGCCATAAATCAACTTGACATCTTCGGAGAGGTGGACGGATAAATCCAAATAGTATCTGCCCCCAAATTCATGCAAGATGACCTACGTGGTTCCGTCTCCGTTTTCGGCGGTAAACAGTTTCTGGGGACGATGTTTTTACTCATGGAGCCCTTTCGGGTTTTCATCCATGCCCATTTCTCTAAGGGACGTAACGTTTTTTATTTTTGAGTGGGGCATTCCACTAGATTGTAGGACCTATTTTTAAGCCCCCCTAATATCCTTCATGTCCTTTGAGAAGAAAGGACCATTCTACATAAAGATTCTTCTGCCAGTAAGAAATATGCCCCCTGTGTATATCTCGGGAGGAACGAGTACCCACGTCGTCGCTATTTAGGCGACATGTTTCTTCAGAGCCGCTTATTTTTGTTGAGCATAGGATACAAACACTATCTTACCTCTGCTTTTCACTCGTCATCATCGGATAAGAAAGAGTCTTGACCTATTTGATCCAATCGAGTCATTTTATCCACGAGCTCTTAGTAGGTTGTTGACTTGAAAAGGGCCATATACGGGAACGCCTTTGAATTTGGATCGAGGGTGGCTATGAACATGCCGACAGCTGCAGCTTCGTCGATACATTGCTTGCATATTGACCAGAGATTTCGCCATCGGGTAACATATTGAACCCAGGTCTCATTCGGTCTAACCCTTTCATTGACCAACGTCGTTACGGCAGTGCGTTTATTCACTCTAGCGAATTTCTGATAGAAGAGCATCTCCATCTCGTCAAAGGTATTCACGGAGTTATTCGGGAGTTCCGCATACCATTCGAAAGTAATGCCCGCCAGACAGCTGACAAACTATCGGAGGAGAAGTATATTATTCTCTCCAGTGTTACCGCGCGTGGATTTAAATCGCGCGATGTGCTGGTGAGGATTCCCGGTTCCTTTATATATGTAAAGTCGAAAGTATGTATTCTGGAAGGTACTGTATTTGATCGTAGAACACCGGATATGGTCGACTAGTCTTGATTGGCCTATTTGATGCTTCACTGGCATAGTGAGTTTTGACTTGCTGAGCGATATATATGTCCAGCTTTTCTTTTAGAAATCATTTCCTCCTCAGCCGTTGATGAGGTTTGCAGAGGATTTGAAATGTCATCCTTTTCTTTAAGACCGACTACCGGCGGTTCATCTGCCAGTGGTTCCGATTAAACCATCATTCCAGCCATATTCTGAACCAGAAGGGCCATCTGGTTCATTTTAGTGGACATTTCTACCGCTTCTTCATCTCTCTTTTTCAGAGCGCGCTTTAGGAAATCAATATCCGACTCATTCTCTACTCTTTCTTCGGGTGTGTCCTCGGTATTTTCCTTAGGCGATAGATTAGGGTTTGCTGCCGCCTGAGTGAGCATCTCATGCAGCTTTTCACGTTGCAGTTGAACTTTTGTCAGGGACCGAGTTTGAGGTCGGTGACTAGTAGAAACTCGAACTTCATCTTTGGAATTCACCACATAGACTATGTGAACTACCATGCCCCCAGGCTTGGGGTGTCAGCTGATGATTTATTAGGCCTTTTTTTTGTGAAAAGCCTCTTTGGTTTTGGGAATAACCGCTGTATCAGGATCCGTCTTGGGATGAACCCCTTGTATTTGAAAGGGGATTTGACAGAATTTGGCTAACGTCTAGAGGACGAGCCGCAGACGACGACTGAGTCTTTCAACTGCTTCCACACCTTATATATAGATGAGTAAAGTTGTTATAGGGAGGGAACTGGTTTTTGCTATCATGGGATCTCCATGGGCTGCGGAGATTTCTTCAATATTGCGGTAGAAAAATTTTGTCTGACCTTTCACAACAGTTTGAAGCTGTTCCTGGTTAGAACAACAACATTCACCACTGGGGTTGAAACAGGACCATACGGAGAACTGCCCCGGCTCATTTTGTATGATGTCGATATCGATGTCGACCGTTTCTTACGGCCGGGATTTGATTAGCCTCAGGATTTTCCCGAGCCTGCCCCCTGTTTCCTTTGAGAGCTTGAATATTCTGCCCTCTGCGTCGACCTTGGTCCTTGGCAGGTGCTAGTTGTTTGGGACTGATTCCGTCGCTAAAGCTGTAGCTTGGGGAACCAGCCTATGGAAGACAGACTTCCTCTGGGCTTCCTCCATCGGCGTTGAGGTACCGAGGGTGGGAGGTGGGAGTATCGACCCAAAGAGAAGCCCGTTGATTTCTTGAAGAGCCGAATTGCAAAGATTTGAGGCTGCAAGTGGCCCATACTTGAATCCAACGGATATGACAGAGCCTGAGTTGCTAGGGTGGGAGCAAACGCCATTCTTCATAGAGACGAAACACCGGCTTCAATATCCCATCACCCAAGGGCAACCACAAACATATATACCGCGATTATTTGATCGTGGAAAAACACGACACACGAAGTATGGAGTGGAAAGAAGAAAAGGTCCCACCGGGCGTGCCAGAATCCGATACATGGTGCCAAAAATCAACTTGGCATTTTCAGAGAGTTGGACGGATAAATCCAAATAGCATATGCCCCCAAATTCAGGCAAGATGATCCATCCCGGATCCGTCTCCATTTTCGGCGGTAAACACCCGTGTGAGGAGCACGTGAGGCACCACCAAAGAATTTAATCCTAAAAAATTGGCTCTGGCGCTGGCGCCCTCGTGGAGAACACGTGAGGCGCTGCCTCATTAGATTCAACATAGATTTTCTCTTTTATTAGGTTAAATATTAGGGAAACAAATGCCTCCCACTGTTGCTCTCATGTGGCTTACACGTAGGTGCAACGGTCTCACTGTTTTCCACCGTTGGATCTTCTAGGGAGTAGAACCGTCCCGTTACATCCTATAAATAGGGATTTTGGCCCTTGAGATAACTGTTGTTTCGTCATCCTCCTTCTTCTTCCTTGAGAATTTAATTCTCTTCTCAAATCTTAAATATCTGTCCAAAGAAACTCTTAGCGTTTAAACTCTGTTTAAGAAAATTGGTAAAGATTATGACCATTTTTCTCTTAAAAGAGAGTCTTTTTGTATTGGATTTTTAACTCAATAACAGAGCTTGGCTCTTTTTCTTGAAATGATCTCTTAGAGATCTTAAAAACTTTATTTAGGAAGATCGTTGGTCTCAGAGATCTTAGGGTTTTACCTTGTTAGTGACTTATATCTTTGAGGGTTGTATGAAATTTAATTCTATTTCCCGTGGAGATTTCTGAGATTTGATCCCATTAGAGGAATTTAATTCTGGGTTGTTCTACAGAGCTTAGCTCTGAGAAAATTTCTTTTTTAAGAAATTCTTTTGGGAATTTTATTCCCCTACTCTTTCTTTCTAGAATTCTTCTTGCAGATTTGAATCTGCTTTAGAACTCGTTTTTTGAGAGAGTTTAACTTCACAGTTCAATGAGATTTTTCATTAAATGAGAATCCTTTCGGATTCTTACCCTGAGTTCCTGCCTCATAATTGATGGGGCATCACCTTGATTTTGTAGGGGCCACTTTTTTCTTCTAGATTGAAATGATTCTGGTATTTTGATTGCTAAACCATTTACTGGTTTCTCTTTTCAGATACTATGGTTTCTCATCTGTATGATCTTGAGGAGATTATCTCTTATGAGGAGATTCGCATCCAAGGCCGCTGCCAGGGCTAAGAGTTTACTGACGCCCAGTGGGCGGAGGTGATGAGTCGCTTCGACGATTACAACGGTCGATTGCCCTCTCGCCATTCTGCTCACTTGAAGATTGTCATTGGGACAATTTAGGAAGAACTTCCCATGCTTGATGGGGCTATGCTGGTCGAGGCACTTGATAAGGCTGAAGACAAGGTGCATTCAGTATATATGATGAGCCTAATTTCAAAAAAGCGAAGAGATGATCTTATCGTTGTTTTGCATTACGTCTTCCAATAGAAGGCGATAATATCCATGTACCAGAGGATAGATGACATCAGTGGGGATTGATTGATCTGATTTATTTGTAGTAGTTAACCGCAATCAATAACGGTGTCGCGTGTAGCTAGACCGAGATGAGTACGGGTCGTCCTCTGGGAAACGTTGAATCTTTTAATCTTACTTTAGGCGTGTTGAGAAATAAAGGAAGAAGAATAAAGAATGGTGAAGAATGGTTGAAGGTTCTAAATCTACGTCAACCACGGATGCAGAATATAGATCTAAATTAACTACGGATGTAGGTTTTATAGTAGAAGGGGGCTTGTAGGGTTCTTTAAGATTTAGTAGTCATGGAAGATTACATAAAGATTACTCTTTTTATCCTTTAATAGATTTAAAACTAGATTGACAATGATGCATGTAGATTAGGGTTTCTGGAGAGAATAGGGTTCCCACTCTTAACCCCTATCTTGACATGGATCTTCGTTCTTGTCTAGCCTTTACCAAAGCAATTGTTAATCTAATCTCTAATCGTGGTCGTGACTATCAATGAATTGATAGCGCGCCCGATTAGGATGTTAACTATTCTTTTGATAAATTTTATAAACTTTATAGGATTTAAAAAGAGTTTAAGGATCTTCATCATCCATTAATCTACCCTAATCCTACGAACCATAACAAGCGAAGAATTACTCGCGCATGTTGGGAAAAGAAAAGATAGAGAGGGAAAACATAATGTAAAATGCAGAAAAATAAAATGATATAAGAAAAAAACTACCTTTATTAATTAACAAGATCAAGTACACTTTGTTTCCTTAGATAATGATTACAAAACCCTAGTTTGCTTCTCGATCTCTTCTAAGGCGGTAGATGAACTGTTGATGATCAGCCTGGATGTGTGAGCCGTCTTGGACTCATGATCGCGTCGGTTTGATAATTTTTCCAAGAGGCTCTCGGTCCTTATTTATAGTCACAGAGCCAGAATCTCTAATATCCTAATAAGTCAACTAGTTGTTAAGATCCTACCCAAAAAATCCAAAATCCCAACTTCTCAGAAGTGCGGCAAAACCGCGGCCATTAGGTAGGTTTGGCCGCGGATCCACGGTTGGTTAGGGGATTTAGGGCTTCATTTTTCTGGGGCTTCATCTCTGTAGTACTTGGTGATCTTTTGAGTATCTAGACTTTGAAAATCTTCTTTTCGTTTCTGCCAGAATTAGTTTCTTCAATTTACTTGAATATCTTCGGCAGATTTGATCTCGCCAACTTGAATTTCCTTGAAACTTCAGTCATGATATAATTCCTGCACAATTATCTCAATAAATGATATTAGTAGAATTTTTTTACTGAGATATTATCTTAACCATTTGTCATGATATTTTAGTTTTAAGAGAATTGGTCAAAGATATTTAATAAGGTAAGCATATTTAAATGTACCAAATGTTACATGAATATTATATGCTTACATTTCCTTTCATAATGTTAATTATAATATATAAACACATGAAAATAGTATTTTCACGGATAAACTCTTATATGTGTCATATTTATAATAAACATCTTTTATTATATATAAATAGTAAGGAAAACGTCATATTAAAGGTGCAGTTTTATCAACTGAACAAATACCCCCAAACTTAACTTTGATCGTCCCGAGCAAACTAATTTTTCAAGAGAAGAAGAAAAAGAAAAAAGAAAAACTAAGTAGCACACTTTCGTAGGCAACACGATTGTACTGAGCACGTGCAATAAGTCATTAAACCTCTAGGCGCCCCTAGTAGAAGGAGTGCTGTCTCCTGAGGGTTTTTCAGCGAATTACACCCACAAAATCCTATAATAAAAGAAAAATGGTGGAAGTTGCATATAAAGATAAGAACTTATAAAAGAAAAAACTTGAAAATAAGAGTTTCCAACTATACTAGCTTTTCAGTTACTATGAGCCCTATATTAATGGTCGTGAAAAAATGTTAGAAATCATATCATCTCTCAATAAAATATCTCCTTTAGTCTTCCTCCCTATCATTCATCCAAACATTGATCATATACCCTTACGTGTATGTAAAAGACATCCCTACACTTAGATAATTCAATTCAAGCTATCATATTCTTGTCCATCTTCCAAAGCACTTTATAGTTGGTGAATATTTTCGATAAAATTGCTCACACATTTTTCATGCGACCGTTAATACTTTTTGAGATACTAACCGACCGATTACAAAATGTGCTCGTATATTTAGGCGTAATTCCTCGTCATGCAACACCTAAGGCCTAGCAGTGACTCCCAAACCAGTTGGTCTAAGACATTAGGTGATAAAGTATCATCGCTATATTTTTTTATGCTGCTTTGGTAATTACAAAACCAGTGTTCATTTTTTTTCCTTCACCACTTATATTTATTTTTTTATTTTTTTTATTTTTATACTAAGGCTTTTAGACAAGAGCATTTCAAGGTATCCTCTACTATCCCAAGTTTCAAGATATGTGTAAATGCGTATAGTAGAATATCAACATTCAGATGTTTGGCGTCAAGAATAAGGACTATTTTTCAGACTTAATTTCATCCTCGGATTAGTAATTTCCTTCATTTTACTAACCCTTGGGACAACGGCTCATAACTACTTATTACTAGTTTTGTTTAAGAAAACCTCTAACTTTCTTATTTTTCTCAAACTATTCATATCTTTCATATATAATTTTTCGCTTTCAAACTTTCATTATAAAAAAATTTAAAACTTTTGTGCTTATATATAGTATAATGCAAAGTAATGCGTGAATAAGCACAAACCTCCCCCAAACCTATTTACAGCAGTGTCTTCACTGTTGTCATCTTTTTAATTAAAATCTATAGACTTGGGAGGAAAAGTTAGTAAAGGGGATATGAAATAGTGAAAGTAAAATTCTTCCACAAAATTATTTTTTTGGCTCACAATTTTGTAAAAATTATTTTCTTTCAAGAGCCAAGCCAAAATATCCCCCCCCCCCCAAACATGAGTAAAATAGTATTAAGCATTTAAAATTATTGGGGAGGGTAAAAGTTATTGGTCAAAATAAATCCTTGCAATGACCAAAAGTCAACACCAACCATTCAAAAATTTTATCGATGAAGCACCAAGTTTGGTGGAAGAACATGTCGCCTATGGACGTGAAAAAGTGGGGAGGAGATAAGAGGTGTAATGGAAAAGGTTTACGTCTCGGTTTGTAGAGACGAAACAAGGATGGTGGGTTACTCGCATTCTCATTCTTGATAAAAAGAAGATGTGGCGGTTCAACTTCTTTGGGTTGAGGTTGATTCATCACAACGTCCATATCTTCTAAGAATGCGAGTTCTTCAGCAAAGATTTCTTCAAAACTTTCATTGATATCCCGAATAATAATATTATCGGAAAGAACGGGATGATACGCGTACTCCATAAAAGGTTCAAATTTAGCGTTAGATGTTGACCCGGACAACAACGTAGTAGCGGAGTCGAGATCAGTATCGTAAAGCTGTTCAAATTCACTGCTGTCGACATTTATTGCTTCGACAGAAAATACTCGAGCATAGGGTTCGAAGGGTTCACTTCCCAACTTGTAAATGTTAAGCTCAATTGACATCTTCTTGAAGAATAAGGTCATAGAGCCGTTTCGACAATTGATTATTGCGTTGGAAGTCACAAGAAAAGGTCGACCTAAAATCATCGGAATTTGGTTTCGTGGGTTCGCTACAGGTTGTGTATCTATAATGATGAATTCCACAGGGAATATGAATTCCCCGACTTTTATTAACACATCCTCTAGCTCACCCCTAGATTGGGTGATAGATCGATCGGCCATCTGAAGAGTGCAATGCGCCGGTTTTAACTCTCCGATCCCTAATTGCTCGTAAACAGAATATGGAAGAAAGTTAATACTAGCACCTAAATCGAGTAGAGATATTTTTACCCCCGATAGAAATAGAAATTGTAGGACTTTCAGGGTCCTTTCATTTCTTGGGTAGTTGTTGTGTAAAAGCAGTGCTCACATTACTCGCAAGGAAAAGTTTTTTAGGTACTTGAACTTTTCTCTTCCTAGTGCACAAGTCCTTTAGGATTTTCGCATAAGACGGAACGTGTTGAATAGCATCTAGGAGAGGAATGTTTATGTTAACTTGCTTAAAAATTTCCACAATCTTCTCCATTTGTGGACTTGGTCTGTTGCCCCTTAACCTGTTTGGATAAGATGCTTTATCAATAAGAGTTGGGTCCAACATTGGAGAGGATTGTAGGAATGGAATGGATCACAGAATTGGAGTTGAGATCGTTTTAGATTGATTCGAGGAAATGGGCTGAGGGTTCGAGCCTTGTGGGAAACGTAGAATATGCTCGGAAGTAGGTGGGAGACTAAACGAATTAGGGGAAGAAGTAGAAGCCGGGGTATCATTGGTATCACTAACGTCATCAACTTGTTCACCAACTCGGTTATCCAGCACTCTTCCCAATCTCAACGTAGTAACGGCACTCACATTATGATTTTATGAGTGGCCAAGATTTGGAGGGGTTGAGATGGGAGCTTCCGTTTTTCTCCCGCACCCATCGCGGCATTCAACTGTGCAATTTGGTCTTCTATTGATCTAATACTCTCACCGTGGGAGGCGGAGTCTTTCTTTATGGTAGCAATAGAAGACCTCGTATCATCCGACATTTGGATGGAATATTCCATAAACAAATCGAAAGTTTGTGCGAGTGAGGAGGAGTTATCAGTACCGGCCAATTGCAAAGAATTATTAAGCAGTGCAGAAGTGTTGGCCGAATTTTGAAAAGGTTGCGATTGAAAGGGGTGCTGACTCTGTGGTGGTGGTTGCTGTTGCTGTAGAGGAGGTCTTTGGCAATTGCTTTGGAACTGGTTTTGATTTGGGTTTTGGTTTTGGTTCTAAGCAAAGTTAGGATGATTCCTCCACCCCTGATTGTATGTGGAAGAATATGGATCGTTTCTAGGTCGCTGCTGAAAAGCAGCATTAGTTTGCTCGAGACCTTGAAACAATGCATTCATAGGACATTCTTCCGTCAAGTGTGATGGATCGGAACAGCAACCACACACGGTTTTGGGGAGCGTTACCAGGTTTAGGGAGACTGATGAGAATTTGTTTTCAATAGTATCGAGTTTCTTTTGCATCACTGCCATTTCAGCTTTTACTGTGATGGAAACATAGAGCTGATGAATCCCTCCCGTAGGTGAAGGTGGTCTAACGCTTTCCCACTGCAAAGTGTTTTCAGCGAGATCTTCCAGATATTTCCAGGCTTCACCATCGTCTTTGGACATGAAATTGCATTGACACATGGTTTCAAGCATCTGCGTTGTCGCTGGATTAATGTCTTCATATATAATTCGGTACAAATCCCATCTATGTATTCCATGATGAGGACATTGGACAAGCAGATCCTTGAAACGTTCAAAGCACTTCCAAAATGGTTTATTGGGAAGCTGGGTAAAGTGGTTGATTTCGCTTCAAACACGGGCGGTCTTATGATTTGGGTAAAATTTCTTAAGGAATGCTATCACGAATTCATCCCAATTGGTAATAGAGTGTGCGGCAGTATTATAAAGCCATTTTTCTGCCAAGTCGCACAAAGTGAATGGGAAAAGACGCAAGCGCATAGCATACACAGACAGTTGTGAAGTACCCATCATTACGCATACGTTTTCGAATTTGGTGATAAAAACGTATGCGTCTTCAGACTCGAGCCTGTGAAATTTGGGCAACAGGTTGATGTAGTGGGGTTTAATTTCAAAATTATCCCGGTTGGCTGGTGGAATGGATAGACAGGTAGGAAGTGGACCACGGATAGGATAGCAACTTTCTTGGAGAGAGATGCGCGGTGGATTCTGCTCACCTATAGGAGGTGGTAGCGTGGTGTTATAATTTGATAGAGTACCTTCCATCTCAGATTATGTAGTGGGTGGTGGGGGAAAAGAAGATGAAGAATCACCGACTTCGGAGTCGATAGCAGGAACGCGGACAAGACGGGCACTAGAATCCCATGTCCAGCCAAGCATGCACTAAACGGGTTTACCGAAAGTGGCAGCGTGTGTGTGATTTAAAATTGGTTTGTTTTAAAAAGTGTCGGACGTGAGACAAATCATACAAAAATGCACAATCAACCCTAGAACTAAGGTTACCTAGGTCAAGTCTCTAGACCACTCCTAGACTTCCAAAGGACAAGCCGCAGGATCAATCCTCTACCACCTCTTTACTACTTTTGTGGCCAGGTAAGTGAGAGTTATCTACTATACGAATCACCGAAAATAGCGGGCCTAATTAAGTAACCACTTGCCTTAGACACACATGCCTAGGCACCACAAAAGTAATGCAGATAAGCGATAAATTGCCCACGACCTTTCTCTGTCCTTATTAAGCGCGACAGTCCTTAGAGTCTTGTCTAGATATTTTTTAATTAATGTAGGGTTGATGCGAATGCTCGTTTTGTGATTTGTGGGGCCTAGGAAGGGTGATGAAATCCCCACCTAATCTGAATTTGGTCTTTGCCCCTTAATGTCCATATTAAAATATACAAAAACAAACCGCAAAATAAAACTTGCAAAAATATTTTTGAGCGGCGATATTTTGCAAAGAATCCTGCAGAAAATATATTATTGGAAGATACAGAGGAGAGAGAAAGATATAGAAAAGATACCAGAGAATTTGGATACCCTAAATCCCTTAATGTGTCGCGGTTCCGCCGCTAATGTGCTCCGCTTCCGCCGCCGACTTGGGAGATCTGGTGAAAAGTTTTGCTACATGGCCTCCTTTGCTCCTCTGGATCTTGATGAATGTCTCTGAATCTTTGTTTCCTCAAATCTGTAACTCCAGATCCTCTTGCAAAATTCATACAATAATCGTTAAATGTACAATTTGCAGTTTTGTTTAATTATGATATGGATCGAATAAGAATTCAACACAAATAGTAAGAAAAAAATTAAGCACGTATCCCCGGCAACGGCGCCATTTGATTGATCTAATTTATTTGTAGTAGTTAACCGCAATCAATAACGGTGTCGCGTGTAGCTAGACCGAGATGAGTACGGGTCGTCCTCTGGGAAACGTTGAATCTTTTAATCTTACTTTAGGCGTGTTGAGAAAGAAATGAGGAAGAATAAAGAATGGTGAAGAATGGTTTTAGGTTCTAGATCTACGTCAAACACAGATGAAGAATATAGATCTAGATTAACTACGGATGTAGGTTTTATAGTAGAAGAGGGCTTGTAGGGTTCTTTAAGATTTAGTAGTCATGGATGATTACATAAAAATTACTCTTTTTATCTTTTAATAGATTTAAAACTAGATCAACAGTGATGCATGTAGATTAGGGTTTCTGGAGAGAATAGGGTTTCCACTCTTAACCCCTATCTTGACATGGATCTCCGTTCATGTCCAGCCTTTACCAAAGCAATTGTTAATCTAATCTCTAATCGTGGTCGTGACTATCAATGAATTAATAGTGCGCCCGATTAAGATGTTAACCATTCTTTTGATAAAGTTTATAAACTTTATAGGATTTAAAAAGAGTTTAAGGATCATTATCATCTATTAATCTACCCTAATCCTATGAACCCTAACAAGCGGAGAATTACTCGCGCATGTTGGGAAAAGAAAAGATGGAGAGGGAAAACATAATGTAAAATGCAGAAAAATAAAAAGATATAAAAAACAGCTGCCTTTATTAATCAACAAGATCAAGTACACTTTGTTTCTTTAGAAAATGATTGCAAAACCCCAGTTTGCTTCTCGATCTCTTCTAAGGAGGTACATGAACTGTTGATGATCAGCCTGGATGCGTGAGCCATCTTGGACTTCGTGATCGCGTCGGTTTGATAATTTTTCCAAGAAGCTCTTGGTCCTTATTTTTAGTCACAGAGCCAGAATCTTTAGTTTCCTGATAAGGCAACTAGTTGTTAAGATCCTACCCAAAAAATCCAAAATCCTAACTCCTCAGAAGTGCGGCGGAACCGCGGCAATTAGGTAAGTTTGGTCGCGGATCCATGGTTGGTTAGGGGATTTAGGGCTTCATATTTCTGGGGCTTCATCTCTGTAGTACTTGGTGATCTTTTGAGTATCTAGACTTTGAAAATCTTCTTTACGTTTCTGTCAGAATTGGTTTCTTCAATTTACTTGAATATCTTTGGCAGATTTGATCTGGCCAACTTGAATTTCCTTGAAATTTCAGTCATGATATAATTCCTGCACAATTATCTCAATAAATGATATTAGTAGAATTTGTTTTAATTGAGATATTATCTTAACCATTTGTCATGATATTTTAGTTTTAAGAGAATTGGTCAAAAATATTTAATAAGATAAGCATATTTAAATAGACCAAATATTACATAAATATTATATGCTTACATTTCCCTTCATAATGTTAATTATAATATACAAACACATGAAAATAGTATTTTTACGGATAAACCCTTATATGTGTCATATTTATAATAAACGTCTTTTATTATATATAAATAGTAAGGAAAATGTCGTATTAAAAGTGCAGTTTTATCAACTGAACGGGGATCTCGACGCTTGCATTTGTAAGAAAATGCAGAAGAAAATAGTCAACGAAGCAAGAAGCGCTTTACTCAAACTTGTCTCTAAGTTCGTGAATCCGTGTCCGGAATTCAGCGTTATACCATTGTAAACATTCTGATGATGTTTTTTTTATCACCAACGTATAAATTTCTTCGAATTATGAATGACAAAACTCCCCCTTCTCTTTATGCCAATGCTCATATGTGCCTCAAATGAAGTGTTGTTATTCATATATATAAAAACTTGTGTTAGCGCTCATGTGTCATGCGCATAAGGCGCTATTACAGGATTTTAATCCTGAACTAGCGCCAGCGCTCACATGTTATGCATGTGAGGCGCTGCTACAGGTTCTAATCTTGCAAAGAATCGGCGCTGGCGCTCACGTGTCATGCACATGAGGCGCTGCTGAGGGAATCGTTTCACCCTCTTGCTCTGATTCCCATGAGTCAACTTTTCTTTTCCCATGCCATTTTTGCCAGGCCTTGGAAATAGCTCCACCATGCACAACATTTTCTGTGCCTAGACTTAAATGCTTCTCTTTATAATCTTAAGCTATGTTTTCCTCCATCTTCACAAAGAGAGAACCATTTTTAACAAACCAAGAGTTATGGCTTGCAATCGTTCGCATGCTCGTCGGCAACCGTGGGAGGTACCTGTTCACCGCCGAATACAAAGACGAAACCGCGTTGGTCGTCTTGCCTAAATTTGGGGGCAGATGCTATTTGGTGTTATCCGTCCACCTTTCCGAAGATACCAAGTTGATTTATGGCACCGTGTATCGAAGGTTTAGACAGATGCGTCCGTTGTAGCAGACTTCGTCAGATTCCCCCTCGTTTGAGGGGTTTTTGATTGTGGGGACGATCTTTCCTGCAGGCGTAAGCCCCTGCAGTTAATTACGCTACCGCATCGCGGCAACAACTTTCTCTTTCTCCGGATGGTCACTTCGTGTCGTGTGTGTTCGTTTTATTTTCGGTTGCCCGTGGATTGTATACGGAGACTAATTTATGCTGTCGCCCGTAGGGCGTGGATTATTCCAAATCCATATTTTCTTAGATTTGGGTTTTGGATTGGGTTTAAGGATCGTTAATCTCATTTGAGACTAAGATCAACTTAAACGTTTGTTAAGGATACGTTAGTCTAATTTTAAACTAAGATCAACTTAACAATTTGTTAAGGATACGTTAGTCTAATTTTAGACTGAGATCAACTTAACAGGATCATTTAGATCCAACAAAAGAGCATTTGGGCTCTATTATTTTAGTTTATGGATTTTGCGGTCCAGTTTAAAGACATCATAGTATGTAAAGTGTAAGGATATCATAGTCCATGAGTTTAAGGACCTCATAATCCGTAGTTTAAAGACATCCTAGTGTGTAAGGTTTAAGGACATCATAGTCCATGCGTTTAAGGACCCCACTGTGCGTGAAATGTCTGGTTGTCGGGATACGTCACCTCTCCGAAGACGTTGAAGGATTACAACGACAAATATCAGAGGAGAGAAGAGATGTACCCTTGAACCAATATTGGTTGGGAGATCTGTAATCCAGTTTGGGATTAAGATCAAAGATTTATGAGCATATGAGCTCAATTAATTAGAGATCTGTGGCCAACATAGGCTCGACCCATTTATTCAAAATGTTAGACATTTAATTAGGCTCAGTCCTTTAACAATGCTGAGCATTGGTCTTGACAACTTTTTGTCTTTTATTAAATGATGAGCACTCATTATGCCTCTGGGCTTTATCATTTAAAGAACAATTTATGTTCTCTCGGTGTGCGCGTGAGTAGCAATTGGCACGCTTGGCGCTGAACGCCAGTCAATGAGCGCAGAGCGCTTTTGTTAAGTAGCGCACACGTGAGGAGCACGTGGTGCGCTTGGCGCTGAGCGCCAGTCAATGAGCGCAGAGCGCTTCTGTTAAAGTAGCGAACACGTGCGGAGCATGTGGTCTGCTTGGCGCTGAGAGCCAGATCATGAGCGCAGAGTGCTTATGGTGAAGTAGCGCACACGTGAGGAGCATATGGAGCGCTTGGTGTTGTGCACCAATCAATGAGTGCAGAGCGCTTCTTTTAAATTTGGAGAGCTAAGGCTCTGCAGCGTTGTGCGCTAGATTTGGAGCGCTGATGCGTTTCTTTAAACATGGAGCGCTAAGGGTCTTTTTAGGCAGTTTTGCGCTCTGAGAATTAAATTCTCTCTTATTGAAGGGTTACCCTAGTGCCCCATCCGACTTCCATGGCCAAATGCGGAACAAAAATATTCTAACGAACAAAACCTTGGCACTAGTTTAACTCTAAAAACCCGGATCTTTCCATAAAACCTAGTTTACCTAAAAGAGTTCTATCTACTTTGAAAGATGGTATACCAAAAGAATCGAGTCCTTCGGTCTTCGTTCTTCATCCTTAGCTCCTTGCATCCACCTTGAACATGCTTGAACTCCAACTCCGGCTCCATCAGTCCTCCGGGATCGAGCTTGTTCTCCGGCCTCCTTTTGTCGTAGATGATCCACCCGGAAAGTATGATCCATGACTCTAGCTCCTAACTATGTAACTAAAGGAGCAACTAGAGAACTTGGTTTGCTAAACCAAGTAGTCTAGGATGTAGTAAAGGGTGTCTAAGTGTTTAGCTATCTCTTTCTTGCCTCCTCACTTGATTCTCACCACATGAGAAGATAGTGAAGAGGAAGAAGATGAAGGTGGAGGAAGCTAGAGAGGAAAGAGGAGAGCAAGCGCAAAAGTAGCTCAAGAAAAATAATGAAGCATATCATGAAAGAGAAAATACACACCTAGGTTTTTTGTATGATTTCTTTCATTAAACAATTCGCAACCATGCTTCAATAGTAACTCCAAAATGAATTATAAATTCATTTGACAACTATTGAAGCATGGTCACTATCTTTCCTCCTATACCTCTCACTTTACACCTCATTTCCATTTATAAAATAAATGAAAAATCCAAAATGAGGTGGCCACCTTCTAGAAGGGAAACTGTAATAAATACGGATTTCCGTCTACTGAACATACATACCGGAAATCAGATAAAAATCCGAACGCCCAAAGAGATAGAATAACACGAAGGACGTAATACTAGAATATATATATACCGAGATACATATATGTAAATTGTTAAATCAATACATGATTTAATAATCCGGCTCAAACCCGAGCCGGCTAGTATTACAAACTGTCCGATCGAAAGTCCGAGAACAAAGTACATCAATCGATCGAACCCTGCACGTATCCAATACTGCTACTACATCCTTTTGCCTGAATCAGGGAAACCCTCTGTGTGGGACTCTAAAGACTCGACAGTACTCTGGCAGTGGGTTTAACCACAAGCACGTCAGTGGCACTAGCTGTACATAACGGCTACCCAGGTACCTGTCGAAAAGAAGGCCGACGAGCAAACTCATCTGGATCTCCTACTGAGCCTATCCGTGACAATATCGGCACAGTCCGGTCTCTTAGTCAAAGAGTATCACATATCGGGTCTAGGGGATGGTAAACGTCAGACCCTAATAACCTGATAAGTCGTGCCGATGTGGCTCAGGACCAATCCTGGAAACTACTGATCAACTTATCAGTAAATTCCATCTGCCTTGGCTAAAGTCTTATAGTCCTGACCAATCGAATCACAATGCGATAGCGACTCCCTATACCGGGAGAGACAAATCCCCGACAATCGCTCACTGCCTCCATGTGGCTCGGGACTGAACCCAACCAAAACCTGTTTGCACGACTCAGTAGAACCGTGGTAGGGTAGTGATCAAAGTTCAGTGTGAACTCACACGAGACAAATGCCGATCTCAGGTCCAAGGACTAACCTGTACACATGTCACCTGAGAACTTCCATCTGACGATAGGTATAGTACCACATGGAAGTTCTCGGCGAGTCCGTCCAGTGTACTCACCCCAGTGAGCACCTGTATACGATCTTGGGTACATCAGACCAATGGCTGCGGGACTAACCATCCCCCGACGGGGGTAGAAACGTATACACTAGTCTACTCTGGAGTATCAGTGCCCAGTCTCGATACTCACGCGACTAGGGACCATTTAAGGATGTGCATATGGACTACCCAGCTCCCACAAGTGTGATCGCCATCACAACGCCGGTAGTCAAGCAAGATCCTAGGGGCTTTATCAACATGTAACCGCAATATGTAATAACGAGTATGACATATGCCAAGTTAAGATAAAGACAAACCACAATAGTATACTACCGTATCGAGTCTTTATCAATATGTGCAAACCAGATATAATAACAATACAAATTAAATACACATATCTCAATAAAGACAAGTCAAATAATATACTATAAAACTGAGCAAGATTGTTCTGTACATACATATCCCTAGTATCCATATGTATACATATACAACACTGGCCTCTAGGGTATATACATCCAACAATCTCCCACTTGCACTAAAGGCCAGTGATTGGCGTACTGAATACCCAACGTCTGCTCTGAGGCCAGCTGCTGGCGTACCGCATACCCAACATCCTAAAAAGTCGCTCGAACTGTGCTTGAGGGAGGGCCTTTGTAAATGGATCCGCCGTGTTGTCTTTCGTATCCACTCTCCGGACCTCGATCTCTTGGCGATCTACGATCTCCCTGATCATGTGATACCGCCTTAAGATGTGCCTGGATTTCTGACAGGACCGTGGTTCCTTCGCTAAGGCTATAGCCCCATTGTTATCACAATACACTGGTAATGGATCAACAATGGACGGAACCACCTGAAGTTCAGCTATGAACTTCTTCATCAAGACCGCCACTTTTGCGGCATCGCTTGCAGCAATGTATTCAGCCTCCATCGTCGAGTCTGCAACGGTATCCTATTTGGAGCTCTTCCAACACACCGCCCCTCCGTTAAGGGTAAATACAAAACCCGAGACAGTCTTGCTATCATCCTTGTCACTCTGGAAGCTTGAATCGGTAAAGGACTCGACCTTGAGGTCTCCATTTCCGTAAACCAGGAACATCTCCTTAGTCCTTCTCAGATACTTGAGAATGTTCTTTACTGCTGCCCAGTGGTCCTCACCTTAGTTCGACTGATACCGGCTCACCACTCTCAGCGCATAAGCTACATCTGGTCTTGTACATAGCATCGCATACATTATAGATCCTACCGCCGAAGCGTAGGGTATAGTGCTCATGCGAACCGTCTCCTCGTCAGTCTTGGAAGACATCTCCTTGGAGAGGGTGATTACGTGCAATACGGGTATGTTACCGCGCTTGGAATCTTCCATACTAAATCTCTTTAGTACGGTCTCTATGTACCTGGACTGTGAAAGTCCCAGTAATCTTTTGGATCTATCTCTGTAGATCTTGATCCTCAGAATGTACGAGGCATCACCTAAGTCTTTCATAGAGAACCTTTGTGATAAGAATAGCTTGACCGATTGTAGCATAGGAATGTCATTTCCTATCAAAAGAATACCATCCACGTACAAGACTAGGAATACGACAGTTCGTCCTACAATCTTCTTATATATACATGGCTCATCTTCGTTCTTGATGAAGTCAAAGTCCTTGACTGTCTCATCAAAATAGATGTTCCGGCTCCGCGATACTTGCTTCAATCCATAAATGGACTTGAGCAGGTTGCACACCTTCCCGCTGCTCCTACTGTCTACAAAACCTTCTGGCAGATCCATGTAAACGCACTCTTCTAAACTTCCGTTTAGAAAAGCCATTTTTACGTCCATCTGCCAGATCTCATAGTCATGGAAGGCAGCAATGGCAAGCAGGATCCTAATGGATTTGAGCATAGCCACTGGAGAAAAGGTTTCGTCATAGTCCACTCCTGGTCTTTGACGAAAACCTTTTGCAATGAGTCTAGCCTTATAGGTTTCCACCTGCCTATCTACACCAAGTTTCTTCTTGTAAATCCATTTGCATCCAACGGGTTTTACCCCAGGTGGAGCAATTTCCATGGTCCACACGTTATTGGTGTACATGGACTCCATTTCAGATTGCATAGCATCCAGCCACTTGTCAGAGTCCCTACTGATAATGGCCTGCCTGAAACTAGTAGGATCATCTTCTTCCAAGATGCAATCCTCTCGATCCCCATCTATGAGAAAACCGTAGTATCTCTCAGGCGGATGAGAAATCCTACTAGATCTGCGGAGTGGCTGAGGTTCGTCTGGGATTACTGAATCCAGCGGTTCCTCCAAATCCTCAGTTACATTTTGTGGTTTATGGATTTCTCCCAGTTCTACCGTACTCCCACTAGTTTCTTTTGCAAGAAACTCCCTTTCTAAGAAGGTAGCGTGGCGAGATATAAACACCTTCTGTTCCTCAGTGTGGTAGAACAAATATCCTAGTGAATCCTTAGGATATCCTACAAATTTAAATAGAACTGACCGTACCTCAAGCTTGTCCGGTTTTTGTGTTTTCACATAGGCCGGACAACCCTATATTTTAAATCGCTTAAGATATGGATTTCTTCCACTCCATATTTCATATGGAGTCTTAGGCACAGATTTGGATGGAACGTAATTCAGTAAGTATGCAGCTGTTTGAAGTGCATATCCCCAGAATGAAAGAGGCAACTCAGCATTACTCATCTTGGAGCGAATCATATCCAATAGGGTACGATTCCTCCGCTCCGATACACCGTTGTGCTGTGGTGTGTAAGGAGGAGTAAGCTGAGAGAGAATTCCATTCTCTTTAAGTAATCTAGGAATACCATGCTCAAGTATTCCCCTCCGCTATCAGACCGGAGGATCTTAATACTTTTGCCAATCTGGTTCTCTACTTCATTCCTGAATTCTTTGAATTTCTCAAAAACTTCAGATTTGTGTTTCATAAGATACATATATCCGAATCTAGAGAGATCGTCAGTGAATGTGATGAAGTACAAGAACCCTCCCCTTGCATGTATAGACATCGGACCACACACATCACTGTGTATGAGTCCTAAGAGCTCTGCTGCTCTTTCTCCTTGTCCGATGAACGGAGATTTGGTCATCTTTCCTTTGAGACAAGACTGACAAGTTTCATAAGATGAAAATTCGAACGTATTCAAAAATCCATCTTCATGTAACTTACTCAGTCTTTTCTCTCCGATATGACCAAGTCTACAATGCCACAAGTAGGATTCGTTCGTATCTGAACTCTTCCTCTTGCGTGTGTTTTGTACATTGAGAACTGTATTCTGATTTAGAACATAGATACCATTACACAGTGTACCTTCTGCAACCAGTACCTTATCAAGGTAAATGTTCATGATATTTCTATCAAGAACAAAGTTATATCCATCTTTATCAAGTAAAGAAACTGATATGATGTTTCAAAGCATGGAAGGTACATAGTAGCAATTGTTCAAAATCATAGCATTACCATTTGGCAACACTAGGTGATATTCACCGACGGCCGCAGTATTAACTTGTGCTCCGTTCCCTACTCTAAGGGACATATCACCGGGTCCGACTATCCTACTTTTTCTCGGTTGCTGCAATAAATTACAGATATGAGATCCTGATCCGGTGTCTAGTACCCAGGAGGTAGGACTGACCGAAAAGCAGTTCTCAACTACAAGAACAGCTGAAGAAGACGCAACAATATGTTTCTTCTTCGATGGGGTCATCAAGGAGTTCAAACTTTCCTCTTTCCCATGCCCATACTTATGATTGTTGTCGTAAGTTAAAGCCGAACCGACGTTCCTCAGCCCCGAATAAGAATTCGAATCAGTCAAGCGATACATTTTATTATCTTGATTAGGACGTGAAATGGTTGCTACCTGGAGAGAGAGAGGGAAAACACTCAGCGTGCGCTCTTGCAAGATTAGATTGGTTTATTAATTTATCTAACCAGGATGGCTCCCACTGTTTCCTCAAATTCTTCTTCAAACCCTAAAAGAAGAACTAGTCAGGATTAATCGCACGTCACAATACTTGCTTAACCTTTCAGCCAGGCTGGTGTTGGTACTTCGAGGGAGGTTTTCCAACGCTTTCGCGAAATTCCTTAATTACATAACCTCTTTTCCCTGGAGGCGTAACCCCGCTAAAACCGTTCTAGACACCTACTTGGTTTATAGCATTGATTGTTAAGTGAAAAAAAATCTCCCGAGAGTAATCCTACTCATCAGTAGAATCGGGATCCAACTATCATTGTGTGATGCACTAGATGGAATCCACTCTAGTCACCACACTCCAAAAGGTATGCTAAATCTGCAAGTTTCCTGTACGTTTGAAACTCCCGATGTGGTTTTTACCCCTAGGACCCTAGTGACGTTGACGGAGTCAACAAATCAAAGAGTCCTAGTCAAGTTCAACCTGTCATTATCTGGATTGCGTCAAACCCACCCGCATAACCCTTGACGGAGTCAACTAGGTTATACGACTGTCCTAACCAATCGCATCTAGTGCTACAAACAAGCACCACCCAGCTACCGTTCACTACGCCTTGACGGAGTCAACAAACGCAGCACGAATACTAAGTGTTACTTGTAGGAAATGACGGAGGGCTACGACTGGGTTTTTGGCGAAAAACCCGTTAACGTAATGAACTTGATATCGTTGAAGGAACCTGAGTGGTTTTATAAATGTATATAGTGGCGAAAACCTTTGCTAAAGAGGTCACTCCCTGTGAAGGGATCTCGGCTCTTTCCTCGTCGAATGAGGTGCAGGATATTCCAAACTGAATACCACGATGCAAAGCAAAAATAGTCGACTATATTAAAGTTATTACGTTGACGCAAACTTTTACTCAAGGGGTCACTCCCGGAGAAGGGATCTCGGCCCTTGCCTCGTCGAATAAGGTGCTGGATATTCCAAACTGAATACCACTGTGCAAAGCAAAAGAGAACGTCTGTAATGTCAGTTTTTAAAATCTGGTTCCAACAACATCTTTTAGGTTTTTTATCTTGCATTAATTAAAATTAATGCGGCCCCATCAAATTTGTAACCTATCACACCAGAAAAGAACGAAAATACGATATACGTATATGCCATCTGCATTCGCCACTGGGCCCCGTCATCACCCGTTATGTTGCTTAACTAACGACAAAGCGGGGGCTGGACTAGCGCGGGTGCAAAACATATACAACATCTACTAGTATATATATAAGTATATATAACATTCGTCCTAGGCATGATAATAAACAACATCACAGAAAACATTACTGAACATACATACCGGCAATCAGATAAAAATCCGAACTCCCAAAGAGATAGAATAACTGTAAGTCCACGTTGCGACCCCCGGTGCTTACGGGGAGGCGGAAACGGTATAAAAAACAAATTTTTATCGCAAAGGGGCAACATGGACTAAACAAGGTCGGGATCGTGTCTAAACTAAACTAGCAATCATACAAAGGAGCGTTAGCTACTCGGATGAAGAGTTATACCTAAACTTGAACTCCTTCTTCTTCAAACCTTGTAGAGGTTGATGGTTCTTGCCTCGTAGCCTTCATCCGTCGAAGATGGATCCACCTGAGGGTTCAACCTTCGGGCTCTTTCTCGAACTTGGAGAGAACTAGAATCTCCGGCTTGCTAATCCTTTGATCCTAGAGTGAGTAGAGAGTGTCTAGGGGTTGTTTTTCTTTTAAGGTGAGGGATTCTCAACTCATGAGAAGGATTCACCTTAAGCTTGAGGAAGAAGAAGATGAAGTGAGGAGAGAGAATGATTATGATAGAATTAGCTCTTTTCTTTTGCAACCATAACATAAAAGAAAAGGAATTATCAAATCAATAATAATAAATCAAAATGAAATAGTTGATGGTTGTATTTGGAATGACCACTATCATGCTTCATTAAATGAATGTAAGCATGAATCAAGGAGTATCTTTCAAAGCATGATGGTGGTCAACATTCAACCATGGTCAACAAGTCAACCATGGTCAACAAGTCAACAAAATCAACCATAACAATATTTCATTTAATTACTATTATTAATTGATATTTCATAAATCTATTAGGGTTTGGAAAATGACGACTGTCAACTGTGCAAACGCACCCGTTCCGAAACCCTAATGAAAAACCTCATCCTCCGTCTCAAGCAACTGTGCATACACACCTGCATTCTCGTTCCGAGGAACAAGAATACCGAGATATAAAAGCAACCCCAAAACATATACCAGTATCTGGCTCAAACCAGAGCCTGCCAGTATAATCCGTCCGGACTCCAAAACGTGCACAAGTGCGCGGATGAGAACGAACCCTATCGCAAAACCATGCGAACTCTACTCTGTTTTGCCCAGAGGCGAATACCCTCTGTGTGGGACTCTAAAGACTCGACACTACACTGGCAGTGGGTTTAACCACAGACCGCAAGCGGCACTAGCTGTGCGTAACGGTCTCCAGGTAGATGCCGACAAGAAGGCTGACGAGGTGAACCCCATCGGAACTCCTTCTGAGTCTGAATGTGACATTCTCCGTACAGGCCGGTCTGTTCGTCTGATACATCGCATGTCGGGCCTAGGGGGCGGTAAAACGTCAGTCCCCCAATAGCGGTACAAGTCGTGTCGGAGTGAAGCCCAAAACACCCTGAGATAACACTGGAAGCCTACCAGTATATCTCGCTTGCCCTGGCCAGGGACTACTTGTGTAATGGCTCTCCTAGACACAGCGCGATATCAACCCCCAATACCGGGAGAGACGAATCCTGTCTAACCGGCACTGCCTCCAAGTGCTTTGGGACTGCACCCAACCACTACCTGTTTGCACGACTCCTTTGAGCCGTGGTAGGGTAGTGATCAAAGTGCAGTGGGAACACACTCGAGGCGAAGTGCCAGTGTCAAGTCAGCGGACTAAGCTGTACTCATGTCACCTGGGAACTGATAACTGACGATAGGTATAATACCAACCTCTCAGTTCCCGACGAGTCCTGTCCAGTGTACTCGTAACCTAACGAGCACCCGTATACTATCTCCAGTACGACGTACTGATGGCTGTGGGACAGACCATCTCCCACACTGGGATGAGAAGCGCATACGCTAGTCTACTCCGGAGTATCGATGCCCTGTCTCGATAGTCCTGCGACTAGGGACCTGTATAAGGATGTGCTTATAGATTACCCAGCCCCCACTAGTGTGACTGCCATCACAACGCTGGTAATCAAGCAAAGATCCTAAGGGCTCCACTAATGCGTATAGGTGATATCGCAAAATAAGCACATGTACACATTGAAGTAGAAACAAACCAAGTAGCATACTACTATATTGAGCAAGATTGTTTATACAAGGTGAATATCCCAAGCTTCCATTAAGTAATATACAAACTAGTATGATACAGTAATGGCCTCTAGGGCATATACACTAACAATAACATGAAGGACGTAATACTAGAATATATATATACCGAGATACATATATGTAAATTATTAAATCAATACCTGATTTAATAATCCGGCTCAAACCCGAGCCGGCTAGTATTACAAACTGTCCGATCGAAAGTCCGAGTACAAAGTACATCAATCGATCGAACCCTGCACGTATCCAATACGGCTACTATATCCTTTCGCCTGAATCAGGGAAACCCTCTGTGTGGGACTCTAAAGACTCGACAGTTGGCAGTGGGTTTAACCACAAGCTCGTCAGCGGCACTAGCTGTACGTAACGGCTACCTAGGTACCTGTCGAAAAGAAGGTCGACAAGCAAACTCATCCGGATCTCCTACTGAGCCTATCCGTGACAATATCCGCACAGTCCAGTCTCTTCGTCAAAGAGTATCACATATCGGGTCTAGGGGATGGTAAACGTCAGACCCTAATAACCTGATAAGTCGTGCCGATGTGGCTCAGGACAATTCCTGGAAACTACCGATCAACTTATCAGTAAATTCCATCTGCCTTGGCCAAGGTCTTATGGTCCTGACCAATCGAATTACAGTGCGATATGGACTCCCTATACCGGGAGAGACAAATCCCCGACAGTCACTCACTGTCTCCATGTGGCTCGGGACTGAACCCAACCAAAACCTGTTTGCATGACTCAGTAGAGTCGTGGTAGGGTAGTGATCAAAGTTCAGTGTGAACTCACACGAGACAAATGCCGATCTCGGGTCCAAGGACTAACCTGTACACATGTCACCTGAGAACTTCCATCTGACGATAGGTATAGTACCATATGGAAGTTCTCGGCGAGTCCGTCCAGTGTACTCACCCCAGTGAGCACCTGTATACGATCTTGGGTACATCAAACCAATAGCTGCGGGACCAACCATCCTCCGACGGGGGTAGAAACGTATACACTAGTCTACTCTAGAGTATCAGTGCCCCATCTCGATACTCACGCGCCTAAGGACCATTTATGGATGTACTTATGGACTACCCTGCTCCCACAAGTGTGATCGCCATCACAACGCGGGTAGTCAAGCAAGATCCTAGGGGCTTTATCAACATGTAACCACAATATGTAATAACGAGTATGACATATGCCATGTTAAGGTAAAGACAAACAATAATAGTATACTACCGTACCGAGTCTTTATCAATATGTGCAAACCAGATATAATAACAATACAAATTAAATACACATATCCCGATAAAGACAAGTCAAATAATATACTATAAAACTGAGCAAGATTGTTCTGTACATACATATCCCTAGTATCCATATGTATACATATACAATACTGGCCTCTAGGGCATATACATCCAACACTTATAAAAGACTTTGTCTCATGGATCTAAGAACAAAGTTCTTATTTTATAGGAGATGTTTCAATCTCTTATGTTCTTGGTGAAAGGCTTTGCCTTTATGAATCTGTGATCCTAAGAGAATTGAATTATTCTCCCCCCTTTTTATAATGAGATATTATAATCTCTTTTTATAAAGACAATTTGTCTTAATGATCTATGATCTAGCATAAGAACTAAGTTCTTTTTTCTCATGAGATTTTTTATCTCTCTGTTTTTACCTTGAAGAAAAGTTCTTCTTCTGCCGAGAGCTTGCTCTTCTCTCTGAAGTTTCTCAAAGTTTAGGGGGGTTCCTCTCTATGAGACTTGAAGTCATGGCGCCTTTTGTTGGAGATAGTGCCCTCAGAGTTAATTATTGGATCACAGGCACGTGATTGCAATGATTAAGGGAGGACCTATCCCGGTAGGACAGTCTTACTCAAGATGATAGTATGCTATCTGGTTTACCTTTATCATCGTGTACTGCTTTAGGTGACCAGACAGGTCGCTATTACACGTTGATAGAGCCCCTAGGATTCTTACTTGACTGCCAGCAGTATGAGGGAGATCATATACGTGAGAGCTGGTGGTCTATAAGCATATCCTTAAATGGTCCCTAGTCGTGGGAGTTTCGAGACAGGGCATCGATACTCCAGAGTAGACTAGTGTATACAGTCGAGACCCCGACGAGGGGCGGTGGCCGGTCTCACAAGCCACTGGTGTCAGTTGGTTCACCTAAGATGTATACAGGTGCTCATTGGGTTATGAGTACACCGGACAGGACTCGCCGGGAACCTGCTAGTTGGGATTATACCAGACGTCAGATGGCAGTTCCCTGGTGACATGTGTACAGGTTAGTTCATCGACCTGAGGATCGTCATTTGTCTCGTGTGAGTTCCCACTGTACTTTGATTACTACCCTACCACGCTCAAAGGAGACGTGCAAACAGGTTTTAGTTGGGTACAGTCCCGAGCCACATGGAGGCAGTGAGCGGATCTTCAAGGGTTCATCTCTCCCGTTATTGGGGGTGAGGTCGCGCTGTGTCTGGGAAAGCCATTACACGAAGCCCTCGGCCGAGGCAGGAGATTTACTGGTAGGTATTCCAGTAGTATCTCAGGGTGTTCTAGGCTACACTCCGACACGACTTGTACCGCTTTTGGGGGTCTGACTTTTACCAACCCCCTAGGCCCGCCATGCGATGCTCATAGACGAACGGACCGGACTGTACGGATATTGTCACTGACAGGCTCAGTAGGGTGTCAGGATGAGTTCGCTCATCGACGTCTCTTTTGGTCAATAGCTGGTGGCCCGTCACGTATGGCTAATAACTCTGACGTGCTAGTGGTTAAATCCACAGCCATAGTATTGACGAGTCTTTAGAGTCCACCACACATACAGTTACTCAAGTTTCGGGCGAAATGCTGTAGAGGCCGTATGGAGATATGGCAGGGTTTGATCAGATACGTGCGGTATTGCACGGATCATGATCGGACGGAAAATGCTAGCGGGCTTTGGTTTAAGCCGGATCCTAGTATAGTACAGTGTAGATTTTGTCTCATTGCATTTGTATTTCGGTCGGAATACAGATGCGGGTGTGTATGCACAGTATCGGGGTTTTTCTATAATTTATTACGGGACCAGTTTTCTGGGGTTGCCAGTTTGCTTTCCGTTTCGGCCATATTTCTTTGTATCCTTCATTGGCCGAAGATTGGTGGAGGAGGGCTTATTTGCATTTGTGCAAATAAGCATTTGTAGAGGGTGTTCTTTGCATTATTATTGTATCATGATGGTGCACCATCCATTGACCTTGCTTGACTTCTTGACTTCATGATGGTTCATGATGGTTGGACTTTGTTTTGTGATGAGTGTTAGTTGAGTGAGGATCTTTGTTGATGATCATTGCTTTTTATCATGACCTTTTATCTCTTGCATTATGAGTGTGGCTCCATGATACATTCACCTCACTCTCATTCTCACTCTTCCCATTCCTCATATGGCCGGCCACATTGTGTGGGACTGTCCCAATTTTTTGGGCAAGGGAATTACACTCATTTGGCTTCACAAAATCCCATAGTTCCACCTCCAAGGTATAGTTCATTCTCCTCCACAAAATGGCAATCTTCATGAACCCCAAAATGAGACATGGTTCCACACACATTCTATCGAAAACCTTGGGCACGTCGGCTCGCCAACTTCGTGCCCGAGTTGCCTCGGTATAGAGGCGGGAGCCCGTAAAAAAAGCAGGCGACGTGGTGCCCTTCCGGCCACTTGGTGGAGACCGGAGATTCCGTGGGAGATCGGGACGACGACGAGAAGACCGGAGGACTCGGATCACTCGGTATATCTCTCTTCCCCCTCTCTAGATAGCTAGGACTAGTTAATGGCACGATCCGGGTTTTATAGTGCGCGGTGGTGCCGGTTTGAAAAGTTAAAGTAAATCACCGCTTCCGCATTCCGGCGTCGGATTGACGGCCGGGGCGCCGCCGTGCACTTACAGTGGTATCAGAGCCTCGTCATTAACATAGTCTAGTTTTGTCTAATGTGTTTTACATTTCCGATCGAACAAAATTCCAAAAACCCGCGTTTTCTTCACATCAGTTTCTGTCGAAATTTTTTGGAGTCCAAAAATTTTTCAGGTTGTCTCAGAACACTGTGTAGGAAATTATAAGACATCTGTGAAAATTTGGTAGAGTGTTACTGTAGAACCGCCGCGGAACCGCGGCTAAACCCCCCATGGCACCGCGGTTCCTCCGCAGTTCAGTGAGTTCACTGGACCAATTTTTCACATTGATCTTTTTACAGGGAAATAGGGGTTTTGGAATATTATTTTTGGGCCTAGAATTTCTTCAAGTGCTACAGTAATTCTTGGGGCCCACTTGGTAAAATTTGATCGATCGGATATTTTAAACACATTAGTTCACAGTATTTACATTATATCTGCGACCGTGAATGTCACTCGATCGGTAAATCCTGTCTAACTGCTATAACCCGGTTAGACGGATTTGCGAATGTGACATTCACGTTGATGTTCTGTGTATTGCTGTGATGTTGCGGATTGGTCGTGGGGGATAGCCTGGTTGCAATGCTAGTACATTTTTGTTGTATTATGTACATTTGATATAGCGGGGCGAGCGTCCGACATGTGGACTGCCGTCACTGCCTGTTTGTATTATTATTTTGGGGCACGACCAGGTTGCGGTCGATGTACCCGTTGTATGTATATTTTACTTTCTGTACTAGGATTACCCCGCGGAGGGGTGCACGGATAGCCGGGTTCTAGAGGGCAACGGGCCCGCATCTCATGGCATTGAGACGGAGGGGGCTTTACTCTAGAATTGGCAGGCTATTCACTGCACTCGTAGGGGGTACAGGTTGGCCCAGGATGGGTGCCCAAGTTACCGGATTCCGTAAAGTGCTGGGTGGTCCATTCACGTTGCTGAAGGGGGCTGCCTCGCTTCAGGTTTTGGTGGGTAACTTGCCACGCCCGTAGGGGTCTAGGATATCATTGCATAGGCTATCCACACGACCAGGGGAACGTCGGGTTTCAGTAGTGGCTCTGTGAAACCCGGGGATCCCAGATATCTGTATTGTTCTGTGATACTGTACATTTCTATGATGTTGCATTTTATCACGCCTTGAGCGAAAATTATATATTGATATATATTAGTAGATGTTGTATATGTTTTGCATCCGCGCTAGTCCAGACCCCGCTCTGTCGTTAGTTAGCTAACCTAACGGGTAATGACGGGACCCAGTGGCGAATGCGGATGGCATATACGTACATCAGTATATTTTCGTTCTTTGTGGTGTGATCAATTGATGGGACTGCGTTAATTCGGATCAATGCAAGTTAAAAACAAACCTAATCTGATGTTGTTGGAACACTTTACAAAAAAAAGCTGTTATTGCAAGGACGTTCTCTTTTGTTTTGCATCGTGGTATTCATTTGGAATATCCTGCTCCTCAGTCGACGAGGCAAGGGCCGAGATCCCTTCACCGGGAGTGACCCCTTGGACAAAAAGTTTACGCCAGGGCAATAACTTCACTATAGCCGATTACTTTTGCTTTGCACCGTGGTATTCAGTTGGAATATCCTGCACCTCATTCTACGGGGAAAGAGCCGAGATCCCTTCACCGGGAGTGACCTCTTTAGCAAAGGTTTTCGTCACTATATTTTTCTAAAAAGCTATCCGTTCCTTCAACGATATCAAGTTCATTACGTTAAAGGGTTTCGCCAGAAACCATTCATAGCCCTCCGTCGTTTCATATGGGTAGTCAATAGTATTCAAGCTGTGTTTGTTGGCCAAAGTCAAGGCACAGTGATTGGTAGCTGTTGGTTATTCATATGCAGCATAGATAGATGCGTTGGTTTGGCACAGTCGTACTGCCGTGTTGGCCAAAGTCAAGGGTAGGTACGGGTGGATTCAAATCAACCTGGAGAATGACGGGTAGAACTTGACATGTGACTTATGATTTGTTGGCCAAAGTCAAGATCATAAGAGCATGGGGTAAAAATCACATCGGGAGTTTCTAAAGAAACTGAAACTTGCCAGATATGCGCATACCTTCTGGAGTGTGACACCGTGAGCGGATTCCGTCACGTTATCATGCGATGATAGTTGGATCCCGATTCCCACTGATGAGTTGGTTTACTCCTCGGGTGATCCCGACTAATTCTTCTTTCAGGTTTGGAGGAGAATTTGACGGTACAGTGGGAGGTTTCCAGATTAGATAAATTGGTAACCATTCTGATCTAAGTTAGAATGCACGCTGAGTGTTTCTTTTCTCTCTCTCTTCGGCAGCGACCATTGACCCGACCCTAAGACTATGACTCAGCGACCAAAATTAACCAAACCTTCTTAAACACTGGCTTTTAGATTGTCAGAGTTGCAAACCTCATTGCCACTCCTACTTTTACCCTTTTCTCCAGGACACCCCGTATTACTACGGACGTCCACTTCCATTGGACAAAACCATCGTATGGTTACATACGAACTCGAAGGAATTTATTCGAGGATGGTTTCCGTTTCTGGAGAAAACGGATAGGACTATTCAGTTGTCTTTTCCTTTTACCTTCTCTCAGGTTGCGAGTACTCCTTGGTTTAGGAGAAAGTACACCTATTACGCAAATTAGATAGTCTTCTTCCAAACCTTAGGCTGGTGCCGAACGGTGGGGAATGAAGAAAACCAATTAGCATAACGATGGTGTACAGAAGGTATTATGTAAAGACAAAGAAAGGGATTAGTAAGAGGGCAACGTAAATTGTGACTGATATTCACGACCAAACCAAGTATTTCTTCGCCAATCCTAAATCACCTTTGTATTTCTCCAGAACACTCCGTATCACTACGAAGATCCACAGTTTATTGGATACTCCATCATATGGTTATATACGAACTCGAAAGGAATTTGTTCCAGTTCGGGGATGGATTCTGGTTCAGGAGAAATAGGAATAAGATTTATTCAGGTGTCTTTTATCTTCACCTTCTCTCGCATTGCGAGTGCTACTAGGATTAGGACAGTACACCCATTACGCTTATTGAATAGTCTTCTTCCAAACCATAGGCTGGTGCCGAACGGTAGGGAAGGAAGAAAACCATTTGGCCTAAAGGGGTGTGCAGAAGGTAATGACTAAAGACATAAAAAGAGATTTGGAGAGGTGGCAAAGAATTATACGGTTACAATCGAGAATCTGGAAGAGGCATTACTAGGAATACCGGGATACCCCATTGAAACATTTCAATGTTTCAGTTTCGCTGTGTACGGTTAAAGGAAAACTGATTTCCCGATTAGATACTTACTCCAGGGTATGTATTTACCAGGTATGATTCTCACATCTGTATGGTTTTACAGATGATGAGTGGGAATAATTTATTGGGAATTGGGTGATCATCCTCATTATATCGGGATTCGTTGTAATCGGTGATATTTGAGAAAGTCACCTGGGTTGTTTGCTGGATGGCAAATATCTGGTTTTGAATATCCGTTGTTGTGCACCAATTTCAAATTGATATATCTGTACGTCCATTTTCATAGAGTGAGATATACCTTTTTGAAATTATGTCTATGACATTTACCTATATCAGTGGATGGTCAGGTAAGGAGCATTGAACAACGGTGTAATTCTTCTTAACCATAAGTACAGTTTTCAGCCTACGACACACAGGGATTGAGTTGTTTGACTCAAAGGACTTATACAGAGTATTGTAAGTTGTACAGTGTCCATTAGGACAAAGGGGTTGGTCCACGTACTAGATTCTGTTTACTTGTGACTTCTCTGGTTCTTAGACATGTGTTTCGTAGAAACACAAGGTCTGAGTTTTGAGAAGTTATAGGTATAAGAATAGAGTAGAGAACCAGGTGTTGCAAGTATCGGGATTCTTCAAGGTGATCGAAGATGTAGATACTTGTGTATGGTGTTCAGTTGATAGTAATGATTAAGAGAACTTGCTTCTCTTTCAGGTTACTCATAATTGGAAGCATTCCTAAGTTGAGTAACGCTAATCGGCCTCCTTCCATTTAGTTGACATGCGGTGGAGACAGCTGCATGATTTGAATCTGGTTCAATTAAATCAGTGCCTCTGGTTCTATATTGGATATAGAACAGTTCATATCTTAACGATGTTAAGGTACGGGAAGTTGTCCGGCCTATGCTTAAAACCAGACTCTGGATAACTCAAGGCACGTTTCTGTAATGGCTGTTTGTAGGTTGACCCAGGCTATGACGAGGGTTGACTTTCTACCATCTGGAAGATCAATAGCGATATTGTTCTAGACTCGCCACAGTTTTATTAAAAATGGATTTTTTCAGAAAACAGTAGTGGGAGTATGGTAGAACTGGAAGTGATTCCAGAACCACAAACGATTACTGAAGATTTGATAAGGAACCTAAAGATTCAATCTGGATTGACATTCCATTGGCCACTCCGCAGATAAGGTGGGTAACTTCAGGGACCCGAGAGGTACTCCGGTAGCCTCAAGGACGGTGACAGGGAAATTCTTGTTTACCCACACTTGCCATTGCTGTTGTTCCAGACTGTGAGACCCGGCAGGTGGATGAGTATAGCGTCGTTCTAAACTTGCTTTAGAAGTGTACGTTTATATGACTCTGCCAGAGGGTTGTCGTAGTCAGTGGGAGCAGCGGAAGCATTGGTGGACAGGTGGCTTATGTCTATTTATAGACTAAAGCAGATGTAGCGGTGATAGATCATCTATTTCTGATGTGACAGTCATAGGTTTGACTTCATCAGAATAAGGGATGGATCTGTTGAGAAGGTAGTAGGGTGTGTTGTCATGGTATTTGGATGACATACACAGAGTAGGAAGTGATATTCCTATACTACGATCGGTTATACTTTGGTCGTCACACAGTGGTTTCTCCACACAGGACTTGGATATTATATCAGACATACTAGTTACTAGATCTATGGTTTTAGATCTAGATTTGGGTGGTTTCCCAATCAGGATACTTAGACAGCATTCTAAGAGTATTTAGAATGGACGACTCCTGGCACGGTAGTGTACCTGCAGGTAATAGAGTCACCCTTTCTAAAGGTATCTTACAGACTAAAGGGGAGAGGGATGTGCATGATTGGCAGATCACTTGCTCGGGCAATTGAGTCAATCATGAGATGTCAAGTACCACACCAGATGTTGTTCTTGCACTAGATGCAATAAGTTGACATTGATCCAATCCTAGAGAAACAGTCGAAAGCAGTTTTAGAACATAAGTGGATGTTCTAGGGATATGATAACGACAGCCTCTTTCGGGAGACAGTTATCATTCCAGGCTTCCAAAGTGACCTGGACGACAAGGAGGTTGTCAGAGTTATAGTTTTCCTTCTGACGAGGGGTAGTATTTTGGACAGGTGGTCTAAGGAAATACTGAGGGAGGCATGGCGCAGGATACTGATTAAGTTCAGTTGATGATACAGTCTAAGAAGTTTGGATTTGGTGTTCATTTATGAGCTAGGTCCCATCAGACATCCAGACACATTCTAAGACAGGTATTGCTCATTTTGGGAGATGGTTTTCTCCGCGAACTTGAGATATAGAGAGACATAGAAACATCAAGGAGGATCCACTCACTGAGGCTATTCCTCGAACGCAATAGTTTTGCAAACGAGCCTTGTGAGACTGACTAGTAGAGGAGTTCGGTGTTCGGTATCACACGGGCTGTGACTATGCGACATCGCAATAATTAGCCTTAAGTGCAAGTGGAAGATTGTTGGAGATAGTGCCCTCAGAGTCAATTATTGGATCACAGGCACGTGATTGCAATGATTGAGGGAGGACCTATCCCGGTAGGACAGTTTTACACAAGATGATAGTATGCTATCTGGTTTTCCTTTATCATCGTGTACTGCTTTAGGTGACCAGACAGGTCGCTATTACACGTTGATAGAGCCCCTAGGATTCTTGCTTGACTGCCAGCAGTATGAGGGCGATCATATACGTGAGAGCTGGTGGTCTATAAGCATATCCTTAAAAGGTCCCTAGTCATGGGAGTTTCGATACAAGGCATCGATACTCCAGAGTAGACTAGTATATACAGTCGAGACCCCGACGAGGGGTGGTAGCCGGTCTCACAAGCCACTGGTGTCAGTTGGTTCACCTAAGATGTATACAGGTGCTCATTGGGTTATGAGTACACCGGACAGGACTCGCCGGGAACCTGCTGGTTGGGATTATACCAGACGTCAGATGGCAGTTTCCTGGTGACATGTGTACAGGTTAGTTCATCGACCTGAGGATCGTCATTTGTCTCGTGTGAGTTCCCACTGTACTTTGATTACTACCCTACCACGCTCAAAGGAGACGTGCAAACAGGTTTTAGTTGGGTACAGTCCCGAGCCACATGGAGGCAGTGAGCGGATCTTCAGGGGTTCGTCTCTCCCGGTATTGGGGGTGAGGTCGCGCTGTGTCTAGGAGAGCCATTACACGAAGCCCTCGGCCGAGGCAGGAGATTTACTGGTAGGTATTCCAGTAGTATCTCAGGGTGTTCTGGGCTACACTCCGACACGACTTGTACCGCTTTTGGGGGTCTGACTTTTACCAACCCCCTAGGCCCGCCATGCGATGCTCATAGACGAACGGACCGGACTGTACGGATATTGTCACTTACAGGCTCAGTAGGGTGTCAGGATGAGTTCGCTCATCGACGTCTCTTTTGGTCAATAGCTGGTGGCCCGTCACGTATGGCTAATAACTCTGACGTGCTAGTGGTTAAATCCACATCCATAGTATTGACGAGTCTTTAGAGTCCACCATACATACAGTTACTCAAGTTTCGGGCGAAACGCTGTAGAGGCCGTATGGAGATATGGCAGGGTTCGATCAGATACGTGCGGTATTGCACGGATCATGATCGGACGGAAAATGCTAGCGGGCTTTGGTTCAAGCCAGATCCCAGTATAGTACAGTGTAGATTTTGTCTCATTGCATTTGTATTTCGGTCGGAATATAGATGCGGGTGTGTATGCACAGTATCGGGGTTTTCCTGTAATTTATTACGGGACCAGTTTTCTGGAGTTGCCAGTTTGCTTTCCATTTCGGCCATATTTCTTTGTATCCTTCATTGGCCAAAGATTGGTGGAGGAGGACTTATTTGCATTTGTGCAAATAAGCATTTATGGATGGTGTTCTTTGCATTATTATTGTATCATGATGGTGCACCATCCATTGACCTTGCTTGACTTCTTGACTTCATGATGGTTCATGATGGTTGGACTTTGTTTTGTGATGAGTGTTAGTTGAGTGAGGATCTTTGTTGATGATCATTGCTTTTTATCATGACCTTTTATCTCTTGCATTATGAGTGTGGCTCCATGATACATTCACCTCACTCTCATTCTCACTCTTCCCATTCCTCATATGGCCGGCCACATTGTGTGGGGCTGTCCCAATTTTTTGGGCAAGGGAATTACACTCATTTGGCTTCACAAAATCCCATAGTTCCACCTCCAAGGTATAGTTCATTCTCCTCCACAAAATGGCAACCTTCATGAACCCCAAAATGAGACATGGTTCCACACACATTCTACAGCAAACCTTGGACACGTCGGCTCGCCAACTTCGTACCCGAGTTGCCTCGGTATAGAGGCGGGAGCCCGTAAAAGAAGCAGGCGACGTGGTGCCCTTCAGGCCACTTGGTGGAGACCGGAGATTCCGCGGGAGATCGGAACGACGACGAGAAGACCGGAGGACTCGGATCACTCGGTATATCTCTCTTCCCCCTCTCTAGATAGCTAGGACTAGTTAATGGCACGATCCGGGTTTTATAGTGCGCGGTGGTGCCGGTTTGAAAAGTTAAAGTAAATCACCGCTTCCGCATTCCGGCGTCGGATTGACGGCCGGGGCGCCGCCGTGCACTTACACCTTTATATAGAGAAGCTGATTTATTGAATCGGTTAAGGAGATCTTTTTCTCTAATTGATTTGGGGATGTTTCCCCCGTTGGATCTTTGATCCTAGGGCTTCTGTTTTACAAAAGCAATATTCTTGTTTTTAACAAGATTGTGAAATCTTTTCCCATACAGAATTTATTCTGTATTTTGGTGATTTTTAATCACCATTGGATCATTGATCCAACGGTGCTCTGATTTTCAGAGCACAATCTTTCCTGTTTGGAAAGATTCTGAGGAATGTTTCTTTAACAGAATTTTATTCTGGTCAATTGATGATTTTTAATCATGTTCGTTAGATCTTTGATCCAAGGGTGGAGAACATTTAGTTCTTGTGCTTAGCGCTCTTGTGCCTTGCACGTGAGCGCTGCTTCAGAGCGCTGGCGCTCTTGGCGCGAGCGCACTCGTGCTTTGCACGTGAGCGCTGGTGCACTTGGCGCTAGCGTACTCGTGCTTTGCACGTGAGCGCTGCCTCAGAGCGCCAGCGCTGCATCGTTTCAAATTTCAAAATTTGAACAGAGCTTTTCTCTGATTAGTGGAAACAAATGCCTCCCCCCCCCGTTGCGCTCACGTGGCTCACACATGAGTGCAGCGGTGGCAGCATCTCCACCATTGGATTGTTCTTGGAAGTTGGATCGACTTCCCCTGCCTATAAATAGGACCTTTGGCCTCATTGAGATGACCCCTGTTCATCTTTTTGTTTTCTTGTTTCTTGAGAATTTTAATTCTCTGTTAGAGCCAAGCTCTCTGCTTCAGAAAACTCTTTTTGAGTTAATACTCTGTCAAATTTCTGGAAAGATTTGAACCCATTAACAAAGCTTTGCCCTACTTAGATCATAGATCTAAAGAAATTTTAGGATTTTCTTATCAGAGCTTTGCTCTCTTGAAATCATAGATCTAAAGAGATCTTTCTGAGGGTTTCTTGACCCATTAACAGAGCTTTGCTCTTTTCAAAACATATAGATTTTTTAGTCTTTAATAAAGAACTCTTAAGAGTTTGTTCATGGATAATGAAGATCACGGGGTTTTTAATTCATTAAAAGCTTCGCTTTTAGGGTTTCTGATGGGTTACTCCATTATCTTCACAGAGCATAGCTCTCCAAAAATTTTCCCTGCGGAATTTTTTTATTCTCTTCATCATTAGAATTGACAAATGTCACTCTGTCACAGAGCACTGCTCTCAAGGGAGTTTTACTCCTTAGCCCGAGGGGCTCTCATTCAATGAGAATCCTTTTAGGATACTCTATTTAATCATAGTCTCATCAATGATAAGATTGTCTCATGATGAGCCGTCATCTAGATCATGTGGGTCCCCTTTGATCCATTTCCACTGCATTGCAGTGCGGTACGGATTTAAAGTACCTAGTGACAGAACTTAAACTGTACCACTAACGGCTAATTTTCTTGCTCTTTTTCGCACAGGTACTATGTCTTTCGACATTTCTTTCCCGTTCGTCCATTCGGAAAGCGGATTCCCTGAAGCACCTGTCGATAGGGAAGTGTTTTCATTGATCAAAGATCGTGATTCGGAACAAAAGAACCTCCATTTATGGGGAATGTGGTACAACCAGATCATCAGGGGCGGCGTAGCTTCTCCTGCGCAGCACCTTCGGAACCTATTTCAGCGATCCACTACGCTGACCCACCCCCGGTGAACTATACCATGGAGGAGGTGAACTGGACTTCAGAAGGTCTACTTCAGCCCTCTATGGCTGTGATTCCCGTACAGCCTCCAATGGCTTTGGATACCTTAGGGCGACGTATCTGTCAAGGCGAGTCGCGCCCTTAGGGACAAGCATATATGATAGGCCTAACTCCTCGTCATCCAGCTGGGTATTTGCAATGGGCCCGCTATACTTTGTCGGTGAAGAAGTCACGACTGTTGAGGCTTGGGTTGTATCCCGCAATTTACACTTCTCTTTTTCAGTATTCTACCCCTCCTGCCCGGTGGGTCAAGGCTTTTCTGGAGCAATGGAATATTCCGACCCACACCTTCCTCCTATTGGATCGAGAAGTCTCAATCTCTTTAGAGGAGTTTGCAAAGCTCTGTGGTTTACCGGTTAGGGGAGAACACTACGAGGAGCTGCTTCCTCCGGAAGAGTACATCTTCGCGGCCAAGTCAGTGATGACGGGTCTTACCCCGGAGAACGCCATTCAACATCAATTCCCCAATTTGATTAAAGTGTTGAATATCTATGAGAGCCTTTTTCTCGAATCCGGAAGCCGTGAGGTTAATTTCACAGATTTTATCGCCCATTTTCTCCGCTCAGAAGTCCTGTCGAAGGAGGCCGCGAAATTTGCCAAACTTGACGATCCTTTTGGTTTTGGTTTGAACAACCAACCGGCAGCGGAAGCGGATCAGAGGGATTTCTTTCTCCCTAACACCCCGGTCGTCTCTTTCACAGAGCTTGCAGCTCCTGGGATCGATGAAGAAGCGTTCGTTTTGGGGTTCCTCGGGCTATGGCTAAGTTGGTTTGCACTTCCAATGCACCCTCGCCATATGAAGCCGTCCGTTTTTTATCCAGCTCGCCGAATAGTTATTGGGATGCAAATAGCCGTCGGGGTCGCTGGGTTAGCCCATTTGTATCATGGACTCAGCTTGGCGGCAGACACTACTGAACCAGGGTGCAGCACGTGAACATCTCGATGCATTATTTTATGTCATGGATCGAGCTACATGTACTTGGCGTTTTCGGTATCCACAAAAGGCCTTGCTTTTATGACAAGTGTAAGTTCCCTCGGATCATGCGGCTAGTTGACGCATCCATTGTAAATCCGACACCGCGGGAAGCTAGGGGTTTGCTCCTTCGTCCGCGCACGGTTGGAGATGGCATGACCTTTACCGATAAGATTCTAACCATCGGCCAAGAATCCGCAAAAACGATGCAGCCATTGTGGGACATTTTTAAAGACGGGGCCTCTATCTTAAAAGCTCGGGAGATTTTTCATTTATAATCCATCAGGCCGGGCTTTCTCGTGTTTAGGCAGAATGATTCGGCATTGTTCATGAGGTACAACTCGCATCGTTTCGCCCAGCAATTAAGCAATAATCAGGGCGTCCTGCTTGAGGCCTTCTTGGCAGAACCGGTTTCTACTGAAGAGGGAATCCGAAGCACGTTGCATCATTTTATGCGGTTGAACACCGGCTCCAATTTCTTTATTAGTGAGCCGAGTTGTGTTCCGAAAACCCTGAACGTATATGTGGCGTGGTATCAATATTCGATGGGCGCCGTTATGTAACAACCGAGTCCAACTCTACTAATTTCTGTTATCATATGCAGATGTGTGGTATTTATTTCATTTATCTAAATTGACTGTTGCTAGTTATAAATTTTACCCCGACAAATCAATTCTGCATATAACAATTTAAGTCATCTAAAATTTAATTAAAAATATTTGACATGCCCTGCTCGACACCCCTAACCCTGTGGTAGCGTTCTTGCACCGAGTTTTTGTCCCGTTCAGTGAAACGGACGTGCTTGGACGGCTACGCGCACGTGCGTGCGTCCGTTCTTGGGGGTATGCTTTTTAATTGAAAAACCCTTCATTTTAACTTTTGGAACCCGCCAATAAATTTTATATTTCAAATTCAAATTTTTGGACCCAACCCGGACGCAATTCTGAAATATTTTGCTTTTGCGCCAAATCCTATGTTTCTAATATTTTAAAACCAACGGAAATAAAATTTTACATTAGAAAATATTTTTTTCATTTCGTTAAAAATCTTTTATGATTTTCTCCCTACTGTTCCAGCTAATGAAGCTGGGAAATCTTTTTCCCTTTCCATTTTAAAGCACGAGCCAATCAAAACCCTCTATTTTCCTCCCCTGGGCCTCACATGAATCCCTCCAACCAATCGCGCTCTCTCTCTCTCTCCCTTTCTCCTTCTCTTTCTCTCTCTTCTCTCTCTCTCTCTAGCGCTACGAGACAACTTTCTTTCTCCTTCTCGTTTCTCTCTCCTCTCGATCTCTCACCTCCTCTCTGTCTCTCTCCTCTTCTCTCTCCTCTCGCAATCTTTCTCTCTCTCTCTCCCCATCTCTCTCTCTCTCTCTCTCCTATATATTTATATCCTCCTTCTTCAATTTCTTTTCCAACAGAACCTAACCTCGCGAAAAAACCCTAGCCGCCTTCCTTTCCTCTCGCGGTGACCCTCGCGACGACGCCCTCACCGCCGTGCCACGCCGCTCCTCGCCCTCGTCACCTCCACCTCTTCTTCCTCCATCATCATCTCCCCGAGCACCCTGCACGAGCAGCTGTGCACCCCTGCACACGACTGCACCGCCGGGAATCGCTGCCGGTGACCCGTCGCCGTGCCCCTAGCCCTCGCGCACCCTCCGTGAGTGATGCTTCCTTTCCTCTTCTTCTTTCTTCTTCTTTCCTTCCTTCTTCTCTTTTCTCATCCTTGATCTGTGGGTTTTGTCACTGCCCTTGTAGGTTGTCTGCCGGAGCTCTGTCGACGCCGTCGACCGTCGCGACCTCTCCATAATCCACAGTAAGCATCATTCTCTCATCTCCATCCTCCTTCCCCTCTTCTTTCCTTCTTTCTTGCATATATTTGTCTTTGGTGGCTAACTGTTCGTCTGTTCGCCGGAATCCGGCTATACCGACGGCGCGTCCCGACGATCCAGCGAGGTACTCTGACCAGTGCGGTTCCACTATTTGTCGTTCGGACCTATTCCGTGCACCGTGCGCGCGTCGCGACCTTTTCCCCCGCCAACGCGTGACGTTCCGTCATCTGTTTCGCAACCCGTCGAGGCAAGTACACCTTGCTACATGCTAAATAATATATATACATATACATTGATAGCACCCTAAACCTGAAGTTTAACTTTAGTACCATAATTTCCCCTTTTCATGTTCAATGTCGTGTTATATCATTCTAGCTTCCAAACTTGAAATTTACCGTTTGCAATTACTTTATTAAACCTAATAACCACATTTATATGTTTTAATCACATTTTCACTATTGACATAGCCTATGGCATTCTCTCTACAGTTTTACTCCATTCGGGCACTCGTGTGCATTTAACCTGTATTAGCTGTGATTTCACCCATTGAACCTATATATAAATCATTGCATCCCTAAAAATTCTTAAAACTTATTAACATGATTTAATGGCCATAATTGTCATACTATATTCTTATAATATTGAAATCATCTCTGAAACACAACTGATAACTGTATTGCTAATTAATTGAATCTGCTTTATTGTTTAATTCATTGCTTAGATTATGATGTTGATAACCATGCTTGATTATTTAACCCTGATTATGCTAGTTAAGTATGAGCACACCCATGATATCGTTTACACCTTGACATGACTTGCTACATACATATTGAATGACCCGACATGGTACCGTACACTACCTGACTTAACCTGTTGTACCATGGATTGACCCGTTACATGATCTTGTGTCTAATGCCAACAAACCTGACATGTTGTCCTCACGGACCGTTCCTGTTGTCTATCCAGACAAACCTGCTTACCTGATCCTGTGTTGGCATTAGTTCTTGATTACCGAATAACTGACTTGACTTACACATATTACTTGGGGGTATGGGGAAATCAATGGTGAAACATGACTTGTAACTCAACAGTTCGATACTTGTTCTGATCAGTTTTAGAGGCTAGGCCAGCCTTGGGATGATGCTGCTGACATCATTCATCTGTACATATTCCTGTTTTAGTGCCTAGCGGCATGTCTCGGTTTCAGCCCGAGAATCTGGACCGTGGTCCCAGGTATGCACGGGATACTATTGAGTTACATCGATGATTCATCAATTTGATTTCAAAGTCTTTAGAACAGAAAACCCGATAGAACAATTTAGTTTACTCAATGCATACTACCCTACACTGCCCTAACTTACATTACTGTTACACCTGCTTTTCATTCATGTTTATATTTGCATTGCATGTTACCCTGTTTATATTTTATTACTTGATGACACGACGCGCTGACGTCTGGGTTTTGCATGGCCCAGATTCTATACCGCTGTTGCAGTCCGAGCAGGAGTACTTCAGCCAACAGGCTGAGCTGTAAGTGTCAGCAGTAGTTAGTTCTTTCTTTCCTGCATTTTTATTTCTGATGTGAGCCCGCATTATGGGACATACATTCCAGTTATTTTTGTATTGGATCTTTTGCTTCCGTATTTTTATTATTCTTGACTCATGTTGTCTTGGATTATGGAAATGTTTTAGATAGTTTTATTTTGTTCTTGATATCTCTACAGCCATAATGTGACTGTGGATGGATACTTCCTACCCACAGGTAGCATGGTTGGCTATGTCACGTGCCCAATCTAGCGTACTCTGGGAAGCGGGGCGTGACACGTTATTAGAGAATAAAAGCAATTGATGCTTGATCGCAAGGGTACCACCCCGACTGGTAATCCAAACGTTCCTCTGAAGCGACGGGCCGTTGTCTGTCCTCCCTTGAAAGAAGCTATTGCGGCTGTGGTACCACGTGCTATACATGAGCTGCCCCAACCCTGTGTGCCTGAAAAAGCGGTAGCTGTGGCGTCTCCCAAGTCTGGTGTGGGTGCGAAGATTGGAACTCGTCGCCCAAAGTTGCCCACCAAGCGTAAGCTTTTGTTTTCAGCTGCCGGCGCTCGTCAGAAGAAAAAGAAGTCTATACTTTCTGCGGACATTGTATTTGGCTAAAAGCCCCATGCTCCTTACAGTAAGGGCTTGAGCGAATACGGGACCAATGAAGGCTTATTCATGGCACCGGATGATACCAACCTCGAGGCTGCTATTGCAGCTTCCGAGCGATTAGCTAGCAACAAAGCGGGACTGATCACCCTTCCACAGTCAGGTAGACTTCAGTTGTATCTTTTCGCTGTTACGTTTTTATTATCATGCTTTGACTGACACTTCTTATTCAACAGGCATCTCCACTGAAGAAGCTCTCGCGGCTTCTCTTAGGACTTTTGAAGAGGAGGAAAGGCTTCGTGCTTCCTTGGGCATTGGTACATTTCGGCTTACTGCGCCTTCTTTCCCGTTTTTATGGGTAAACTAACTCTTCTTTTTCATCTTATTGTATGTACTACCTCGACTCAGGTTATCCTAAGTGCAGTACCAATCCTGCAAGGCGGCCCTGCAACGCTCCCAGAGCCGACTGCCGAAGTCCCAGTTCCCTCAGTATCGCCGAAAGAAACTTTACTTAAACAGCCGATGACGGACGCCGTAGAGGTTCCAGAGGCAGAACTTGGTTCGGATGATAACGTCTCCTTGACGGAGGTCTTGAGGAGGTCAACTCTAGCGGCTCAGGCTGAAAAGAAGCGCAAGAGGCGTGCAGCGAAAGAACGCAATGCCGCCCTGGCTGTAGGCGCAGGCTCGAGCACTGCTTCCCCTATCCCTATTTCTCCAGAGGGTGCTCCGGCTTCCCTGTCTACCGCTCATAGGCAGACGGTACGCGCGGCTCGGGAAGCAATTGAAAAGTCGTCCTAAGGTAACGTAACACTGAGTCCTTTTATTAGAGTTTGATCTTCAGATTCTCATATGGTATACCCTGCAGGGCCAAGTCCTAGTGAGGAGGTGGTAGGTGAGATGACGGCAATCACCGAACCCGAAGTGGCCACTCTTTCTCACGATTCCGGGATTGCCCCGACTGCCACTCTTTCCCCTTGCGGTTCTCTGCCATCGCCTTACATTGCGAGCGTCACGACGGTTCTCGTAGAATCGGGGGATGAAGCCACGAGCGGAGAAACCATTCCAATAGGGGAGCGTGAAGCAGTCGCTGCGCCTGGTGATGCTCTTGTCACGGTTTCGATTGGCGATTCATCAGGTAGATCTTGGGTCATTGTCTTCCTTTTTATTCTGCAATCCCTTTCAATCCTTTCTGATGGCATTTCTTTTGTTTCTAATGTAGATGTGGTGAGCGTTGAGGTCGTGCCACCCGAAGAAGCATCACCAGTTGCTGCTCTGATGGTTGCCGACCCTTCGCCTTCTCTTATATCCTCTCAAATGCTGGAAGGTATGGGTTTGCGATTAATTTAGATCGGGGACAGCATCTTTCGTGTACTGACCATGTATCATCATAATCTTGCAGGAGTTTTCTTTGATCGTCTGTATCAAGTTTTGAACCCGCACTTTTCCTTCCAGTCGGAAATCGCTTTGCCTATTGGTGCCGGTGAGTATCCTCTCTAACCGACATTTTTTCTTTTCTTTAATGGGTGACCCTGTCGTTGTTAACTTTAAGTTGATTACAGCACTACAAATTGAAGGAGGGGACAAGAGAATTGCCGCGCCACCAGTACTCCCAGCTCTGCCACCTGCCGTAGCCGGTATAGTAGCCTTCATCTCTCTTGCATCTTCTTTATCTTTTAAGCCAATATCTGACAACGATTTGTTTTGCAGCAATCACGCCGACTCCAGCTCCCTTCGAGTCTCCTATCTTAATGCCGGCAGGGCCCTTTTCCAGACTTCTATCTTCCAAGGGCACTGTGACCAGCCTGCGCTTGTTAAGTGAGTACATCGAGAAGCTTAACACGAAGGTCCCTGCATTTGCTGCGGATTTTGCTGCCGAGGTTAATCCCATGCTGGCGACGCTCGTGAACTTCCATAGCGAAGGCGTCATTGAATCTTGGGTTAATCACTGCGGTAAGATTGAGGCCTGCTTGCATGAGCTTGAGCTTAGGCGTCCTGCTGCGGAGGTGTTGGCTTTGAACTCCCAGCGAGCTGCATGGGTTGAGCAAAGCGTTCCGTTCCTTCGCCATTTCGAACGAGAGGCGACCTTTAAGTGAAAGGAACGTGAGACGACTTCCGCTGAATCTGTTCAACTGCGTGTTGAGGTCGCAGCGAATGCTGCCCAGCTGAACTCCATCTTTGAAAACCTTCAACAATGTATTTCTGACGGGCTGATGATGAGGAAGAAGCTTGATCTTAGTGAGAAGGTTGCGCAGAGTCAGGAGGCTATTCAGCAGGAAATTGATGAGAAACTTTCATTCTGTCAGCAGCAACGGGCCCAAGTTGAAGCAGAGCTGGTCGCGGCGGTGTTCAGTTGATAAAACTGCACATTTGTATTACATTTTTCCTACCATTTTCATATTAAAAAAGGACTTTATTATAATATATCATACATATGAGAGTTTATGTGTAAAAACACTATTTTCCATGTGTGAATATATTTTAATTAGCATTTGGTAGAAAAATGTATGCAAATAAATTCATTGACCTAATCCTAGTAGAACTAAGTCTACTAAATATTATTTGAGTTGTTGTGCAAAAGATTTCCAAGTGTGCAGAATTTTTCAAAGACTAGAATCAAGCAAATCAAGTTGTTGAAGAAGACTTGCCTAATTAAAGAAGCAAAACTTGGAGACCAAGTCTGGAAGCAACCGAGAAAATATTTCCAAATTCTAAAGGTGCCAAGGATCGCCAAATGTCACTACGAGACATCTCCTGAAGATTGATCAAAGGTGGAGATTAAACGGCCGCGGATCCGCGGCCATACCCCCCTTGGGCTGCGGATCCGCGGCAGGATATTGGAGATAGAGGTTGAGGATTTTTGGGGTGAATCTCTTCTATATTTTACCAACTTTTGAAGCAAATGATTCTGGCATTGCACTATAAAAAGGCACCGAGAGCCTCTTGGAAAATTTATCAAGCCGACGCGATCACAAAACCCCAGACGCTCACGCATCCAGGCTGATCATCAACTGTTCGTCTACCTCCTTAGGAAAGATCGAGAAGCAACTAGTTTGTAATCATTTTCTACGAAATAAAGTATAGATTGTTCAAGTGATTAATAAAGGTAGTTATTTTATTTAATTCTTTTGCATTTTACATTACGTTTTTCCCCTCTCTGTCTTTTCATCTTCTTCTCCCAACATGCGCGAGTAATTCTCCGCTTGTTAGGGTTCGTAGGATTAGGGTAGGCTAATGGATGATGAACATCCCTAAACCCTTTTTAAGTCCTATAAAGTTTATGAATTTTATCAAAAGAATCATTAACATCCTAATCGGGCGCGCTAGCAATTCTTTGCTAGTTCCGACCGCGATTAGAGATTAGATTAATGATTGTTTTGGTAAAGGCTAGATTTGAACGGAGTTCCGTGTCGAGATAAGGGTTAAGAGTGGGATTCCTTTTCCCTCCAGAAACCCTAATCTACACGCATCACCGTCGTTCTAGTTTTAAATCTATTAATGGATAAAAGGGTAACTTTTAATTAATCATCCATGACTACTAAATCCTAACGAACCCTACAAGCCTTCTTATTATATTATCTAAATCTCTAAAATAATCTAGATCTATATTTTTGTATTCTTGCTTAACATAGATCTAGAAACCATTCTTCAAAATTCTTATTTCCTCCTCTCTTTCAACACATCTAAAGTAAGAGTAAAAAGGTTCCACGTTTCCCTGAGGACGACCCGTACTCACCTCGGTCTAGCTACACGCGACACCGTTATTGATTGCGGTTATTCTACAAACACACTCTTTCGAATCAATAAATCAAATGGCGCCCCCAAACTTATCTTTGATCGTCCCGAGCAAACTAGTTTATTCAAGAGGAGAAAAAGAAAGGAGAAAACTAAGCACACTTTCGTAGGCAGACACGATTGCACTGAGCACGTGCAACAAGCCGTTAAACCTCTAGGTGTCCCTAGTAGGAGGAGTGTTGTCTCCTGAGGGTTTTCAGCGGATTGCACCCACAAAATCCCATAATAAAAGAGAGATAGTGAAATTTGCATATAAAGATAAGAACCATAAAAGAAAGACTTTGAAAATAAGAGTTTCCAACTATACTAACTTTTCAGTCGTCATGAGCCCTATCTTAATAGTCATGAAAAATGTTAGAAATCACATTATCCCTCAATAAAACATCGTCTTTATTCTTCATTTCTACCATTCATCCAAACATAGATCATATACCCCTACATGTGTGAAATGGACATCCCTACACTCGGAGAATTCAATTCAAGCTATCATACTCTTGTCCTTCTACTTTAGTACTTTTTAACTTTATGAATATTTAGGTTTGCTCACACCTTTTCATGCGACCGTTAATACTTCTTGAGGTACTAACCGACCGATTACTTACGTGCTTGCTGATTAGGTGATAATATTTTTCTCGTCTTGCACCACCTAAGCCTTAGCAGTGACTCCCAGACCAGTTGGCCTTAGGGCACTAGGTGAAGAGGCACCTCGCTATATTTTTTTATTGCTGCCTTGGCGATACAAAACCAGTGTTCATTTTTTCTTTTCACCATTTTTATTTTTTCTTCATTTTTTTTCATTTCCTTCATACTTTGGTTTTTAGACAAGAGCATTTCAAGATATCCTCTACTATCCCGAGTTTTAAGATGTGTGTAAGTGCATATAGTAGGGTATCAACATTCAAATGTTTGGCTTCCAGAATAGAAACTATTTTTCAGACTTATTTTTATCCTCAGATTAGTGGCTTCCTTCATCTTACTAACCCTTGGGACAACGGCTCATAACTACTTATTACTAGTTCGTTTAAGAAAACTTCTAATTTTCTTGGTTTTCTTAAACTATTCCTATCTTTTGGATGTAATTTTTTCACTTTCTACTCTTTAGTTATATTAAAAAAATTTAATGCCCGGTGTCAAAGATAATTCAGTAAATACAAACCTCCCCCCCAAACCTGTTTTCAGCAGTGTCCTCACTGATGTAGCCTTTTTAGAATATGGACCTGTATGTAGGGTTCCTAGGCACACTAATGAGGTCTCACAAGTGATCAAACATGGCTAATTCAAAATTTTCCATGTGCCTACAAACCCTAATACGGATCGTTAACTAGATTTATAGGTGATGCGATGGAAGTAAACAACTTTAACTTAAAGGAAAGTGTACCCAGTCTCCACTGAGCACCCGCATACCATCTCCGATGTCAAACACCGATGGATATGGGATCATCCATCACCCATCACATGGGTCGAGAAGATATACGCTAGTCTACTCTGGAATATCGATGCCCCGTCTCGATATTCCCACGACTAGGAACATTGAAGGATGTACTCATGGACTACCCAGGCCCCACTAGTATGATCTGCATCATAGTCCTGGATGTCGAGTACATATCCTAAGGGCTTTATCAACATGTAACAGAGAGACAGAAAGTATACATGTTAAGATAAAGAGCAACCAGATAGCGTACTATCATGTCGAGCAAGAAAATCCTACCTATATATGTCCCAGTATCCACTACAATATACATCCAATGTACAGTAATGGCCTCTAGGGCATACATATAACTAACACTGTATACTAAGGGAGAGATACAAGGGGTAAAATAATAGTTAAATGAAAAATTCCCCCAAACTTATTCTTTGACACGCACAGATATTCAATCAAATCCATTTTTACTCACCTCCATTCTTAAAATGTGAAAATGTTACAAAAATATGGAGGTGAGGCGGAGGAGTTTTAGTTTTGATAAAGCGGCTCCTGTAAAATCAGGAGCTCCTCCGCGGGGTCAGCAGAAAAATACGGTTTCAATCTTTAATGCATAACAATGCCTCACACGATCAAAGTATCAAATCTATTGAGGCACAAATTGCACAATTAACTGCTGCGTTGAGCGAGAGAGAAAAGGGAAAGCTTCCATCTCAACCAGTGCCAAATCCCGGTCACCCACAAAACGTATATCCCAATCACAATGTAAATGCGGTGACCACGTTGAGATCCGGAAGAGAGTTGCAAAATAATGTGGGAACTAGCAATGACATCCCCGCCTGTGGTTCTTCTTCTTCTTCTTCTTCTTTTTCTTCGTCTTCTCTATCATCATCTTCCCCTTCTTCATTTTCTTCACTTTCTTCTTCACCTTTTTCTTTAGAGCCTATTCTCCACCCTTCACACGGCTCTACTTCTTCTAGCTCTAACGGACCCATTTCTCACAACACGAACACATCTACACCGGGATCCGTTCCTACTCCATATTCTACTCGACAGACATGTGACTCAACAAATTTTCAAAATACAACATTTCCAAATAGGTTGAGTCCCAATAAACCAACTGCACAAGTGGAGAAGATTGTGGAGTTGTTTAAGCAGGTTAGCATAAATATACCTCTCTTGGATGCCATCCAACAAGTCCCTTCATACGCGAAAATCTTAAAGGGCGTATGCACCTCGTAGAGAAAGGCATCTCAAGTACCCAAGAAAGTGCTAGTGGCTAGTGCAGTGAGCAATGCTATTAACCACCATCAAACCTTACCCCAAAAACGAAAGGACCCCGGCTGTCCTACGATTTCCATCACAATTGGGGATAAGAAAATTAATCGAGCACTTTTAGATCTTGGGTCTAGTGTTAACCTGATTCCCTACTCCGTGTACGAACAATTAGGGGTTGGAGAGTTGAAACACACTCGTTGTACTCTCCAAATGGCTGATCGATCAATCACCTATCCACGGGGTCAGCTAGAGGATGTGTTGATCAAAGTCGGGGAGTTCATATTCCCCGTTGATTTTATCGTTATGGATACACAATCTGTTGCTAACCCAAGAAACCAAATTCCGGTGATTCTCGGTCGACCATTTTTGGCCACTTCCAATGCTGTAATAAACTGTCGCAATGGCTCCATGACTCTATCCTTTGGGAAAATGTCTAGTGAGTTCAATATTTATAAGATGGGAAGTCTGCCCCCCATACCAAAAACTAGTACACGAGAAATTTGCTCTATTCACGAAATCACGCAGGAGGACTGCGAGCTTGAGAGATTTCTATTAGATGAAAACAGTTTTGACGCCACTAGTGCGTCCCTCCTTGTGCCTACCACAGTTGACACAACCGATATGGATTATGAATGTTTCACTTTTTCGGATGATGACGACTCACAGCCTGAATATGAGTCTTTTGAATTTTTGGATGAGTTAGTCGAGCCATCCGAATCGGTTGTCTGCAGTGATTTCGAACCTGTGTTAGAGTCCTTTGAATTCGAGGTAGATTCCGCAATGATTCTTTCGCCTCCGAAACTCGAACTCACGCCCTTGCCGTCTCACCTTAAATATGCTTACATAGGTGAGAATGAGACTTTTCCCATTATAATATCAGCCTCTCTAGCCTTCGAGCAAGAGAACGCTATTTTAAAAGTCTTACAAGATAGGCGGCAAGTTTTCGGTTGGACTATGGCGGACATCGAGGAGATCAGTTCCCTGATAATTGAATATCATATGAAATTGATGGATGATGCCAAGTCAATAGAGGACCCACAGGAACATCTTGGGGGTATTGTGGTGAGTCAACCTCCTCCTTTAGAAGTTGAAATACCCCCATTTCATTTAATAAGCTACGAGAATGCCAACACTCCACTGATTGCTGATCATTTACATTCTTGTTTCGATGCATCACCATCACCTGTATATTCACCTCCACACTTTCCATACCACCACTTCTATCTTCCCCAATTCTTTTTGGACCGCCAAAACTTATTCTTCCACCAACCAATACTCTTTACTGATAAATTTTTCAACTGGTTGGTGTTGGTCTATACAAAGTTTGGCAGTAATGTCTAACATAGTTTAAAAGAAGTTTGGGGGAGGGCCTTTTTGTATATATTTTTGTTTTTCTTAGCAAAAAAAAAAATTTATAAATAAATAAACAGGGGAGTGCCGGTATTTTGACCCTCTTGGTTTAGCATGACAGTGAGGACACTGTCAAGTTCAAGTTTAGGGGTATGCTCGGTACACCTTCTTCCTTCGCATTCATTTGTACATATTTTTGCATTTGCATACTTATTTGAAAACCCATAAAAATTTCAAAAATTATAAAAATTAATGTATTCAATTTTGGCTAATTGACTTGAGTTTGATGAATGGGTTAACTGGCTAGGAACAACTAGATCTTAGACTTAGTGAATTAAAAACCCTAAAGATAACATTCCTTAAAGTTTAACGGTAGAAAGTATATGTCTTGTAGTTTATTTAGAAATAGGCAAATTTTGGGTTCACTTCTTGGGCTAAGTCAAAACAAGGGAAGAGTATTAATGTTCTTATTAGAGTATAAGTTTGAAAAATAGTTCCTAGCTTAAGTCTAGATTCTGAAAATATATATCCTACAACTTGCACAATCACGCACCTTGAAACTTGGAATAGTAGAAGAGACCTTGAAATGCTCTTGTCTAAAGTCCTTAGTACGAAGAAAATAAAAAAAAGTGAATAAAGAAAAAAAAAATGGACACTGGTTTTTGTGATTACTTAAGGCTGTAAAAAATAGAAAAATATTTAGCGAGGGTGCCTTATCACCTAGTGCCTTAGACCAACTGGTTTGGGAGTCACTGCTAAAGCCTTGGGTGTTGCAAAACTAGGAAGTACGCCTTAAAGTGCTAACGCATCTTGTAATCGGTTGTTGGTACCTCAAGAAGTATTAACGATCGCATGAAGGATGTGTAAGCAAATTTCATTTAAAAATTCACTAATTAATAAGTGCTTTGGACAATGGACGAGAGTACGATTGCTTGATTTGAATTTCCAAGTGTAGGGGTGATATTTACACATACGTAGGGATATGTGATTAGAGTTTAGATAAGAGAAAGGAATGAAGAATAGAACTTGTATCTTTAATAGAGTTGATAGAAATTCCTAAGTGGAGATGGAACTTTAGAAGGAAAACTTAAGAGATGCCGAAAGCTAAGTAGATCTACATAACATATATAATCTTAAGTTAGATGATGAGGAAGTGTGAAGAATATGGGTGGATAATTTACAAGTAGAAGATAATAGAATTCATTATTAGAAGACCTAATTGGAGAACTAAAGTTAATGGGCCGAGTTGATAGGATTTTGTGGGTGTAATCCGCTGAAAACCCTCAGGAGACAACACTCCTCCTACTAGGGACACCTAAAGGTTTAACGGCTTGTTGCACGTGCTCAGTGCAATCGCGTTTCCCTGCGAAAGTGCGGTTAGGATTTTAGTGAATAAAAATAATAAGTTTGCTCGAGGACGAGCAAAAGATAAGTTTGGGGGTATTTGTTCAGACCATAATATTGCATTTATCATTCCCCTATTCTTATCCGTTTTAGAAATAAGCAGGTACTCTTGACGCACTTTTGTTGCATGTTACAGGATACAGGCTCTTGGAGCAAATACAGTGAAAAAGACGAAAGCTGATACAGAAAAGGGACTTTTGACGAACAAGTAGACAGATCCTAGTCAAGCTAGTGCAAGGTCCAAATTGTCAAGTGAACGGTCAAAAGATACGTACAAGTTTTCACTGAAGATCTGGAGAAGCCCCAGAAGCCAAAAAGAGAAAACAAGTGTAAAAAGAGAAAGCCCAAGAAGCCAAGGAAAAAGCCCCAAAATCACAAAGCCTAACTCCTCAGTTTGGCCGCGGAACCGCGGCCAAACCTAGCCTTGCGCCGCAGTTCCGCGGCCGTTTGGAGCCCGTGTCGGTGGAAAATCTCTGGGTCGGTGCGTCGGTGCGGGGGTTTGGATTTTCAGTGGGCAAATCTGTATTTTCACATGTGCGAGAGTCTGTAACCCTAGGTTTTCTGTTTTCCTATATATTGTATTCCCAGATCTGTAAAAAGGATGCCTCTTTTCAATCAATAAAATTCAGACTTTCTGGGAGTTTATTCAGATCTGTTCTTCTTGTTTGGAGGGAGCCATCGAATTAGTAAGTAATTTTGTTTCTGTTCCTTTAATTAAAATGTTTTCTTATCCCCTAATGAGCGAGTAGTCTCCTCGCTTGTTAGGGTTAGCCTTAGGGAAAGGGTTGAGAGATGAGATCTCTCACCCCTTTCAATGCCCCATTCACCTAATGAATTAGAACTCTATGCATGCACGCACAACCGCTCCCTACGGCATCCTACACCTCGAGGTAACGATGAACCGTAGTATAAAGGGCCGGTTGCGCGTGTTTTCCATAGGGGTTGGGGTAATTATCAACAAAGGAAGGATGCGAATCTAGAGGAAGAAACATCTTCCCAAAAGATTCGGATCCACTTTATTGATAATAACCGTAACATCTAATAGATCTAAAAAAAGAAGGCATTGAAAGCGGTGAAGAAAAACGTTAATCTCCAAAACTTCCCCTAAGCCTAACCCTAGCAAGACTTTTAATTAGATTAATTAGATCCAGTTTTCATAGATTTTATAAACCAACCAAAACGACACTTTGAATCAACTCGTTAAAACACATAAAAGGAAATTACCCATCTCTGTGGATCGACCCGTACTCACCGGCTAGCTGCGAAGCGACACCGTTTCTGATTGCGGTAAACTCATATTATTTTTGGACTAATCAAATGGCGCCGTTGCCGGGGATGGCGTAAAATTTCTTTCTATGTAATTTCGGGTTGATATAAATTTTAAAAATTATAAAAATCTGAAAATAATAAAAAAGAAATAAAAATTATCAATTTTGATCTGTGTGAAGGGTCTATGTTTTGAATCTTGCAGGAACAGCAAAGGATCGCGGATCTGGAAATTTACAGAAGGCTGAACAGAAAAGTGCACATCAGAACAGAGAAGAAAGTTCCCAACAGAGCAGTAGAAATTTTTTCAGGAGCTGACCTCTTCATTCCACCGCGCTTCCGCGGCAAAGGTGGGCCCCAGGCGGCGGTTCCGCGGCTCTTTCAGCTCTTCTCTGAGTAAAAATTGCATGGTTTGCTTTTTTGTTCTCTCCTCTGCAACCTCCATATATCCACTGTAAATTTTCTGCAGGAATTCTTTGCGCTAAAAAGTCTTTCTCCCCCTTCTAAATAACAGATTTTCTGCAGGTTTCTTTGCGCCGCGCTAAAAAAAAAATTTTGCATATTTGTTTTGCATAATTTAACCGGACTCTAAGGGGCTAATTGACCAAACTCAGATTGGGTGGGGATTTCATCACCCTTCCCAGGACCCCAGAAAACACCTAAAGCATTTTGCATCGACCATAATTAATTAAAAAAGACTAGACTCAAACCTAAGGACATCGAGCTCAATAGGAAAAGGACTAGTATAGGCATCGACCGTTTATCCTAACCGACATTGCGGTGTCTAGGCTAGTGGTTATTAATTAGGCCCACTGTAGTGGTGGTTCCTTCCCACTTACCTGGCCGTACTTGTCTGTGAAGAGGCGGTTTGAGGTCCTATTTCTAGCCCTAGTTAGGAGCTGTCTAGCAGACCTAGGCGACCCTAGATCTAGGCCTGATTGTGCATGTGTGGTTGATACACTTGTGTCACGAGTCCCTTGTCAAAAACTTCTTTGCAAAACTCTCACATAAATAAAAAAAAAGGGAAAAATCTTTTCAAAACTTGCAACTTGTCGCTAAAGAAATCTTGCAACTCACTTCCATCACTTCCCTCCATTGACGTTATCTTACCCCCACATTCTGTTTTTCTTTTTTTTTTCCTGACTACACTACTCCTTTAGTGTATGTCACTTTGGACTAGGGATACTAACGCCCGATTAGTCCATGTTTCGTTGGTACCGACCAACGAACCCTTCGACGAACCCTTCGTCGAAATTCCCTCCATTTCCTTACCTCCACCTTTAAATTCTTCTTTCGAAGGTATGTCGGGACACGACCCCAACGATACCTTACCGACGGGAATGATTCCACCTCCGTTAGGTGCGAATAACCCGAATCTACCGCCTGTTGTAGCGCCCGCACGAGTTGCGCTCCAGGATCTCTTCTATCCCGTCCGCACTTCTTTACCCACATGTCTTTCACCCCCACCGGCAAATGGGGATAATTTTAAAATAAAACCACATTTCATCAATATGCTGCCAAAATTTCATGGTTTGGAATCTGAAGATGCGTATATTTTTATTAATAAATTCCAAAATGTGTGCGCTATGATGAAAACGACCCAATTAAGTGATGACGCTATAAGGCTATGGGTCATTCCTTTCACCTTATATGACCTAGCCGAGAAGTGGCTATATAGCACCGCATCACATTCCATTAGAAATTGGGACGAGTTTGTAAGAGCTTTTCTGAAAAAGTTCTATCCTCATCACAAAACTGCTAGAATCCGAAACGAGATAATACAATTTTCACAGCTTCCTTCCGAACCATTTTGGAAGTGCTTCGAGAGATTTAAAGACCTACTCGTTCAATGCCCTCATCATGGGATCGAAAGTTGGCAACTTTGCCAAACATTATACGAGGGATTGAACTCGGCAACGAAGCAGTTGCTAGAAACTATATGTCAAGGTCATTTTCTTTCCAAGTCTAGCGACGAGGCGTGGCAGTTTCTTGAGGATCTTAGTGAGCAAACAATTCAGTGGGAGAGTACCAAGACCACATCATCTTCTTCTGTTGGTCAATCTAGGACGGGCATACATCAAATAGATATGTCGATTGCTATGAAGGCCGAGATGGCCTCACTTATGAAAAAGCTAGAAGCCATTGAGACCAAAATCTCATCGTCTTCTCCTGCCCCTACTCTACCCATACGAACTGTTTGTACTTGTTGTGCGAATCCATCGCATCTAACCGAAGAGTGTCCTTATAATGCATCTACTCAAGGACAGCATCAAGTCAATGCTGCATTTCAGCAACGACAAAGAAACGATCCGTACTCTTCGACATGCAATCCGGGGTGGAGGAGTCACCCAAGTTTCGCTTGGAACCAAAATCAACAAGTCCAAGGAATTAATAATTTTCAAAGACCTCCTCCTCCACAACAACAAGCACCTTTACAAACTCAAAACCAGCAACCTTTCCAACAACAACCTTATACAAATCAAACGAACAATTTAGTTCAACCAAATGATGATAAGGTTAGCTCGCTCGAGAAAAGTCTAGATGCATTTCTCAAGCAATCTACAGAATCCGCAGCAATATTTGAAAGTTATGTTCAATCTTTAATGCATAACAATGCCTCACACGATCAAAGTATCAAATCTATTGAGGCACAAATTGCACAATTAACTGCTGCGTTGAGCGAGAGAGAAAAGGGAAAGCTTCCATCTCAACCAGTGCCAAATCCCGGTCACCCACAAAACGCATATCCCAATCACAATGTAAATGCGGTGACCACGTTGAGATCCGGAAGAGAGTTGCAAAATAATGTGGGAACTAGCGATGACATCCCCGCCGGTGGTTCTTTTTCTTCTTCTTCTTCTTTTTCTTCGTCTTCTCTATCATCATCTTCCCCTTCTTCATTTTCTTCACTTTCTTCTTCACCTTTTTCTTTAGAGCCTATTCTCCACCCTTCACACGGCTCTACTTCTTCTAGCTCTAACGGACCCATTTCTCACAACACGAACACATCTACACCGGGATCCGTTCCTACTCCACATTCTACTCGACAGACATGTGACTCAACAAATTTTCAAAATGCACCATTTCCAAACAGGTTGAGTCCCAATAAAACAACTGCACAAGTGGAGAAGATTGTGGAGTTGTTTAAGCAGGTTAGCATAAATATACCTCTCTTGGATGCCATCCAACAAGTCCCTTCATACGCGAAAATCTTAAAGGGCTTATGCACCTCGAAGAGAAAGGCATCTCAAGTACCCAAGAAAGTGCTAGTGGCTAGTGCAGTGAGCAATGCTATTAACCACCATCAAACCTTACCCCAAAAACGAAAGGATCCCGGCTGTCCTACGATTTCCATCACAATTGGGGATAAGAAAATTAATCGAGCACTTTTAGATCTTGGGTCTAGTGTTAACCTGATTCCCTACTCCGTGTACGAACAATTAGGGGTTGGAGAGTTGAAACCCACTCGTTGTACTCTCCAAATGGCTGATCGATCAATCACCTATCCACGGGGTCAGCTAGAGGATGTGTTGATCAAAGTCGGGGAGTTCATATTCCCCGTTGATTTTATCGTTATGGATACACAATCTGTTGCTAACCCAAGAAACCAAATTCCGGTGATTCTCGGTCGACCATTTTTGGCCACTTCCAATGCTGTAATAAACTGTTGCAATGGCTCCATGACTCTATCCTTTGGGAAAATGTCTAGTGAGTTCAATATTTATAAGATGGGAAGTCTGCCCCCCGTACCAAAAACTAGTACACGAGAAGTTTGCTCTATTCACGAAATCACGTAGGAGGACTGCGAGCTTGAGAGATTTCTATTAGATGAAAACAGTTTTGACGCCACTAGTGCGTCCCTCCTTGTGTCTACCACAGTTGACACAACCGATATGGATTATGAATGTTTCACTTTTTCGGATGATGACGACTCACAGCCTGAATATGAGTCTTTTGAATTTTTGGATGAGTTAGTCGAGCCATTCGAATCGGTTGTCTGCAGTGATTTCGAACCTGTGTTGGAGTCCTTTGAGTTCGAGGTAGATTCCGCAATGATTCTTTCGCCTCCGAAACTCGAACTCACGCCCTTGCCGTCTCACCTTAAATATGCTTACATAGGTGAGAATGAGACTTTTCCCATTATAATATCAGCCTCTCTAGCCTTCGAGCAAGAGAACGCTATTTTAAAAGTCTTACAAGATAGGCGGCAAGTTTTCGGTTGGACTATGGCGGACATCGAGGAGATCAGTTCCCTGATAATTGAATATCATATGAAATTGATGGATGATGCCAAGTCAATAGAGGACCCACAGGAACATCTTGGGGGTATTGTGGTGAGTCAACCTCCTCCTTTAGAAGTTGAAATACCCCCATTTCATTTAATAAGCTACGAGAATGCCAACACTCCACTGATTGCTGATCATTTACATTCTTGTTTCGATGCATCACCATCACCTGTATATTCACCTCCACACTTTCCATACCACCACTTCTATCTTCCCCAATTCTTTTTGGACCGCCAAAACTTATTCTTCCACCAACCAATACTCTTTACTGATAAATTTTTCAACTGGTTGGTGTTGGTCTATACAAAGTTTGGCAGTAATGTCTAACATAGTTTAAAAGAAGTTTGGGGGAGGGCCTTTTTGTATATATTTTTGTTTTTCTTAGCAAAAAAAAAATTTATAAATAAATAAACAGGGGAGTGCCGGTATTTTGACCCTCTTGGTTTAGCATGACAGTGAGGACACTGTCAAGTTCAAGTTTGGGGGTATGCTCGGTACACCTTCTTCCTTCGCATTCATTTGTACATATTTTTGCATTTGCATACTTATTTGAAAACCCATAAAAATTTCAAAAATTATAAAAATTAATGTATTCAATTTTGGCTAATTGACTTGAGTTTGATGAATGGGTTAACTGGCTAGGAACAACTAGATCTTAGACTTAGTGAATTAAAAATCCTAAAGATAACATTCCTTAAAGTTTAACGGTAGAAAGTATATGTCTTGTAGTTTATTTAGAAATAGGCAAATTTTGGGTTCACTTCTTGGGCTAAGTCAAAACAAGGGAAGAGTATTGATGTTCTTATTAGAGTATAAGTTTGAAAAATAGTTCCTAGCTTAAGTCTAGATTCTGAAAATATATATCCTACAACTTGCACAATCACGCACCTTGAAACTTGGAATAGTAGAAGAGACCTTGAAATGCTCTTGTCTAAAGTCCTTAGTACGAAGAAAATAAAAAAAAAGTGAATAAAGAAAAAAAAAATGGACACTGGTTTTTGTGATTACTTAAGGCTGTAAAAAATAGAAAAATATTTAGCGAGGGTGCCTTATCACCAGTGCCTTAGACCAACTGGTTTGGGAGTCACTGCTAAAGCCTTGGGTGTTGCAAAACTAGGAAGTACGCCTTAAAGTGCTAACGCATCTTGTAATCGGTTGTTGGTACCTCAAGAATTATTAACGATCGCATGAAGGATGTGTAAGCAAATTTCATTTAAAAATTCACTAATTAATAAGTGCTTTGGACAATGGACGAGAGTACGATTGCTTGATTTGAATTTCCAAGTGTAGGGGTGATATTTACACACACGTAGGGATATGTGATTAGAGTTTAGATAAGAGAAAGGAATGAAGAATAGAACTTGTATCTTTAATAGAGTTGATAGAAATTCCTAAGTGGAGATGGAACTTTAGAAGGAAAACTTAAGAGATGCCGAAAGCTAAGTAGATCTACATAACATATATAATCTTAAGTTAGATGATGAGGAAGTGTGAAGAATATGGGTGGATAATTTACAAGTAGAAGATAATAGAATTCACTGTTAGAAGACCTAATTGGAGAACTAAAGTTAATGGGCCGAGTTGATAGGATTTTGTGGGTGTAATCCGCTGAAAACCCTCAGGAGACAACACTCCTCCTACTAGGGACACCTAGAGGTTTAACGGCTTGTTGCACGTGCTCAGTGCAATCGCGTTTCCCTGCGAAAGTGCGGTTAGGATTTTAGTGAATAAAAATAATAAGTTTGCTCGAGGACGAGCAAAAGATAAGTTTGGGGGTATTTGTTCAGACCATAATATTGCATTTATCATTCCCCTATTCTTATCCGTTTTAGAAATAAGCAGGTACTCTTGACGCACTTTTGTTGCATGTTACAGGATACAGGCTCTTGGAGCAAATACAGTGAAAAAGACGAAAGCTGATACAGAAAAGGGACTTTTGACGAACAAGTAGACAGATCCTAGTCAAGCTAGTGCAAGGTCCAAATTGTCAAGTGAACGGTCAAAAGATACGTACAAGTTTTCACTGAAGATCTGGAGAAGCCCCAGAAGCCAAAAAGAGAAAACAAGTGTAAAAAGAGAAAGCCCAAGAAGCCAAGGAAAAAGCCCCAAAATCACAAAGCCTAACTCCTCAGTTTGGCCGCGGAACCGCGGCCAAACCTAGCCTTGCGCCGCGGTTCCGCGGCCGTTTGGAGCCCGTGTCGGTGGAAAATCTCTGGGTCGGTGCGTCGGTGCGGGGGTTTGGATTTTCAGTGGGCAAATCTGTATTTTCACATGTGCGAGAGTCTGTAACCCTAGGTTTTCTGTTTTCCTATATATTGTATTCCCAGATCTGTAAAAAGGATGCCTCTTTTCAATCAATAAAATTCAGACTTTCTGGGAGTTTATTCAGATCTGTTCTTCTTGTTTGGAGGGAGCCATCGAATTAGTAAGTAATTTTGTTTCTGTTCCTTTAATTAAAATGTTTTCTTATCCCCTAATGAGCGAGTAGTCTCCTCGCTTGTTAGGGTTAGCCTTAGGGAAAGGGTTGAGAGATGAGATCTCTCACCCCTTTCAATGCCCCATTCACCTAATGAATTAGAACTCTATGCATGCACGCACAACCGCTCCCTACGGCATCCTACACCTCGAGGTAACGATGAACCGTAGTATAAAGGGCCGGTTGCGCGTGTTTTCCATAGGGGTTGGGGTAATTATCAACAAAGGAAGGATGCGAATCTAGAGGAAGAAACATCTTTCCAAAAGATTCGGATCCACTTTATTGATAATAACCGTAACATCTAATAGATCTAAAAAAAGAAGGCATTGAAAGCGGTGAAGAAAAACGTTAATCTCCAAAACTTCCCCTAAGCCTAACCCTAGCAAGACTTTTAATTAGATTAATTAGATCCAGTTTTCATAGATTTTTATAAACCAACCAAAACGACACTTTGAATCAACTCGTTAAAACACATAAAAGGAAATTACCCATCTCTGTGGATCGACCCGTACTCACCGGCTAGCTGCGAAGCGACGCCGTTTCTGATTGCGGTAAACTCATATTATTTTTGGACTAATCATAAGCTTCATCGCGGAGTTCGCTTAGCTCATTCAACTGCAGCTTCCGATAGCTGCCTGCATGATCAAGATCAAAATTAAGCTCTTTAATAGCCCACATTGCCTTATGTTCAATCTCGACAGGGAGGTAGCATGCCTTCCCAAACACAAGGAGGTATGGAGACATACCAAGATAGGTCTTATAAGCGGTGCGGAATGCCCAAAGGGCATCCGTCAATTTAGTTGACCAATTTTTACGGTTCTTAGAAACCGTCTTCACCAATATCTGTTTGATCTGCCTATTGAGATCTCAGCCTGCTCGCTTGTTTGGGGATGATAGGGCGTAGAAAGCTTATGAGTGATTGAATATTTCCGCATCAAGGCCTCGAAAGACCTATTGCAGAAATGTGTCCCGTTGTCGCTAATGATAGCGCGAGGGTGTCCGAATCGCGAAAAGATATTTTCTTTAAGGAACTTAATGACAACTTTGTTGTCATTAGTGCGACACGGTATAGCTTCCACCAACTTCGAGACATAATCAACCGCTAACAAGATATATAGATTCTCAAAGGAGTTGGGAAAAGGGCCCATAAAATCAATACCCCAAATATCAAATATTTCCACAACCAATATAGGTTGGAGCGGCATCTCGTTCCTTCGTGAAATCCGACCCAAATGCTGACATCACGGACAAGTTTTGCAATGTTCAAATGCATCTTTAAATAATGTTGGCCAATAAAAGCCACATTGCAAAACTTTCTCCGCCGTTTTTCGAGGTCCAAAGTGACCGCCGCATGCCTGATCATGACAAAATGATAACGCGCTCTTGAATTCATCGTTAGGGACACACCTGCGAATGATTTGATTGGAACAATACTTGAATAGATAAGGTTCATCCCAGTAAAAATATTTTACTTGGGATAGAAATCGAAGTTTGTCTTGTTTTGACCAATCACTAGGAGTAAGTCCCGTAGCAAGATAGTTCACGATATCCACGAACCAAGGTTCGTAGGATACATTCAAGAGCTGTTCGTCAGGAAATGAGTCATTTATCGGCACGGTCACAGTTGGCGAATAAATGATGCATGAAAGATGGTCGGCTACTACGTTTTCACATCCACTCTTGTCTTTGATAACAAGATTAAATTCTTGTAACAATAGGATCCAACGTATTAGCCAGGCCTTTGCATCCTTCTTTGTTAAAAGATGTCGTAAGGCGGAGCGATCTTTGTAAACCACAATAAAGGAGCCAATCAAGTAGGGCCTAAATTTCTCTAATGCAAATACAACTGCCAAGAGTTCTTTCTCGGTAGTTGTGTAATTTATTTGTGCATCATTCAAGGTCCTGCTTGCATAGTAAATTACATGTGGCATCTTATCAATATGTTGTCCCAAGACAGCACCAATAGCAAAATCTGATGCGTCACACATAAGCTCGAACGGGTGGTTCCAATCCAGAGATGATAGAATGGGGGCTGTAGTGAGTGATTCTTTAAGCGATTCAAAAGCAGCCTCACAATCCGAATTGAAGTGAAAAGTAGTGTCCTTGGCCAATAGAAGGGTTAAGGGTCTAGCAATTTTGCTAAAGTCCTTAGTAAATCTCCTATAAAATCCTGCATGGCCAAGGAAGGATCGTATATCTTTGACACAGTTGGGATGAGGGAGGTTATGAATGACATCTATTTTAGCTCTGTCAACCTCAATGCCTTTTCGTGAAATTATATGTCCAAGTGGCGGCTGATCGCGAAAAGGAGCTGAGAGGAGTACGCGAGCAGCTGGCTGATTTATTGAAAACGCCTCCTTCTCAGTAGCTGCCTTTGTATTGATTGTACATTTGTAACTCATGAATAACATTTATTCATTTCTTTTTTTTATTCCATTCATTTTCATATGATGTAGCCTGTATCCAATTGAATTCATGAATAAAGGACACATTTCTTTTCTATCTTGTGCTACCGCTTTCTTTTCTTTGTTGTGTTGTTGTCTTGTGATTTTAGCAAATGTAACTTGTGGACAATAGATAACAGTTCATCTTGAACACTTTGTAGGGCAGCGATGGCTTAGGAAACAGGTTCAGATCTGCCGCCTAAGACTTTTCAACTTTATAAGCCGTGAGGGTCTCATAAAGATTTTTCTCCCTACGAGTCGAGAGAATCTCGTAGCTGTATTTTCTCCTTAGGAATCGTGAGGATTCCTAAGTGTGTTTTTCTCTTGAGAGTCGTAAGGATCTCACAGGAGAATTTTCCCGCTTACAAGTCGAGAGAACTCGTAAGTGGTTGTTTCTCTCCTTAGCGATGTTCGGCTTCGGAAAGTGTGGCCCGTGAATAGTATGCAAGCGCCCATCTTAGACTGACTTGCAGGGCCCCAGTGCTTAGGAAACAAGTCTTTATCCCCATTGCCTAAGGCTTTTCCCTACGAGTCGAGACGAATCGAGGAGTTCTCACAAGGACACTAATTTCTTCACAAGTCGAGACGAATCGAGAAGTTCTTGCAAGAATGTCCTAACGTCACAGTTAACCTCTGCTATTTACGACAAAAGTCCGTTAGGGTTTGTGGTACTAAGGTTTTGCCCGTCGTACCGTCGCGTTGGCTGATGTATTCCTCGATAGGAAATCTTGCTGTTCGAGCAGCCTTGCGACTATCGTATCTCTGATCCCTTCGGGGCTGGACAAGACGTCTTCAAATAATCTTCCTAGGAAATTTGACTGTCGGAAGAGCAAGCGTTAGGAATTTTGCCATGCCGCTTTTTACTAGAGGTTAGGCTCAGTTTTAAGAGCCCCGATGAGTCATAACCACTCCGCGCTGGTGTGGGATGATCTCCGATAGTCTTTCAGGTTTTATTTGAGTTGCCGTCAAGACCCTGAAGCTAGGAATTTGGCCTTTGCTTCGTTTGCTGGCATTGCATCTACTGTATCGAGACGAATGTCGCAGTTTTCTCTAGGTTGCCTGTGGACCGTCAAGGCTTGGAACTAGGGATTTTGTCATGGCTCCGCTTTGCTGACGTTGCGTCTGCTGTAACGAGACGAATGTCGAGGTGATCTCTAGGTTGTCTGTGAACGGTCGAGATTTGGAACTAGGGACTTTTCCGTGGCTCTGCTTTGCTGACGTTGCGTCTGCTGTAACGAGACGAATGTCGAGGTGGTCTCTAGGTTGTCTGTGAACCGTCGAGATTTAGAACTAGGGACTTTGTCGTGGCTCCGCTTTGCTGACGTTGCGTCTGCTGTAACGAGACGAATGTCGAGGTGGTCTCTAGGTTGTCTGTGAACCATCGAGATTTAGAACTAAGGACTTTTCCGTGGCTCCGCTTTGCTGACGTTGCGTTTACTGTAACGAGATGAATGTCGAGGTGGTCTCTAGGTTGTCTGTGAACCGTCGAGATTTGGAACTAGGAACTTTGTCGTGGCTCCGCTTTGCTGATATTGCGTCTGCTGTAACGAGACGAATGTCGAGGTGGTCTCTAGGTTGTCTGTGAACCGTCAAGATTTGGAACTAGGAACTTTGTCATGGCTCCGCTTTGCTGACGTTGCGTCTGCTGTAACTAGACGAATGTCGAGGTGTTCTCTAGGTTGTCTGTGAACCATCGAGATTTGGAACTAGGGACTCTGCCGCGGCTCCGAGATTGATTGTCACGTTCGAATCCTACTGGAATGAGGAGGAACGCTGTTGTAGGTCTCTAGACTGTAGATGCTGCCATCGAGACTTGGCTCTCTTTCTGATGGAGCCTGGTGGGATGATATGGTTCCTTCTTTGTTTGTGCCCCTGGATTGTATACAGGGATCGATGTGATCCCATCTGTAGGGAAAAGTTTCATGTTATATGTATTATTATATTTTTTGTTTTCTTTCCACGATGCTCTATCATTTCAGCTTTTTGTATCGCGAAATTCACGATTGCCCAATCATTTCGGCTATTTTTTGCGGTGCCCAATCATTTCGGCTATTTTTTCTTTTTTACTCGCTGTTTTTTATTACGAGTTGCCCAATCATTTCGGCTATTTTGTATGCATATATTTTTACTTGCTGATTTTTTTGCAAGTTGCCCCATCATTTCGACTATTTCATATGCATTTTTGGCTCACTGATTTTTTATCGCGGGTATGAAACTCGGGATCCGATACCAATTTTGGCATCAGCATCGCTACAACTGAGATATTTCCAGGAGCAAATCATCATTTACCTTTGTCGATTCGAACAAAGGTGGCTTAGCAAACAGGGTTAGGATCCTGTCGACTAAGTCTTTTGACTTAATGAGCCGTATGGGTCTCATAAAGGTGTTTCTCACTACGAGTCATGAGAATCTCGTAAGTGTGTTTTCTCCTTAAAAATCGTGAGGATTCTTAAGTGTATGTTCTCTTATAAGTCGTAAGGATATTACAAGAGTGTTTTCTCCTTATAAGTCGAGAGGACTTACAAGGGTCGTTCACCGTACGAGCATATCCCTAGTCGCTGGTGGAGCTTTGTTAGGGAAATGTTTGTTCGTGCCCGTGGATTGTATACGAGGGTCAATATTGAACCGCTTGTAGGGCAAAATCGGGATGTATGATGGCTTAAGAACAGGTTCAGATCCCTGTAGCTTAAGGCTTTTGAATCCTATGAGCCGTGAGGATCTCAAAGGGGAATTCTTCTTACGAGTCGTGAGGATCTCGTAAGTGTGTTTTCTCCTTAGGAATCATGGGGATTCCTAAGTGTGTTGCTCCCTTATGAGTCGTAAGGATCTCACGCAGGTATTTTTTCCTTACAGGATCGAGAGGATCTTACAAGTGTCTTTTGACGAGATTGCGTCCTTTCGGATTTTCACAAACTCGCCGGTAGTCCTGCTGTTTTTACTCACGGAGCCCTTTCGGGTTTTCATCCGTGCCCATCTTGCTTATGGACGTACCGGGTTTTTTTTTGTCAGCCTTGGGATGCTACGGTCCGTAGTAGTTTATAGACGTCTCGGTCAGGTGTAGTATTTCTTCAAGAAACGGTCGTTTATTGTCCTGAAGGGTCTTTCGCCATGCATATCCATAAGCAAGTAAGCCCCACCCTGGTAGACTTTGTATATGATGTACGGGCCTTCATAGTTCGGCTCGAATTTCCCCCATTTGGCACGATTGGGGATCATAGGCTCTTGACCACAAGCACGAGTTCGCCTTGGCGGAATGTTCTCGGCCTAGTCAATCTCTCGTATGAGCGCGTCATTTTTGCTTTGTAAGCTTCCAAGTTTTGCTACGCCATAAGCCGGGTTTCATCAATGGCATCAAGTTCCTCAACCCGAAGATGAGCATTCTCTTCGTCCGTTAGCTCGTAATGGACCGCCATTCGTAGAGAGGGTAGCTCTATCTCCAAGGGGAGTACTGCTTCAGTGCCGAACACCAATGCATACGGCGTTGTGTTTGTGTCCATTTTGAAAGTGGTTCGATACACCCAGAGAGTTTCATGCAGTCTCTCGTGCCAATCTTTTTTATTTTTGGACACCGTCTTTTTCACGATTTTCGTCAAGGTCTTGTTGAAAGCCTCATCCAGACCGTTAGCTCGGGGATTATAGACCGAAGAGTATCTCCAGTCTATATTATGTTGCTGCGCGAAGTGGTTGATTTTGTGACTTCTGTAGGCCGGCCCATTATCGGAGATAATCCGTCGCGGGGTGCCGAACCGATAGATGACGTGTGTCTTGAAGAAATGGAGGATATTCTCCGTCTTCACTTCTCACAGTGGTACTGCTTCTGCCCATTTGGAGAAGTAATCAGTTGTCGCCAGTATGAACCGATGTCCTCTGGACGATGCTGGCTCAATAGGCCTGATTATGTCAGTTCCCCACATTTCGAACGGCCAGCTATCCACCAAGGGATGTAGCAAATTTGGATGTTGGTGGATAAAGTCCCCGTGAATCTGGAACGAGTGGCACTGCTTCGCGTATTCGAGGCGGTCTTGGATCATTGTGGGCCAATAGTAGCCCATCCTTTTGATCTTCAGTTTCATCTTCGGCCCGGCTTGGTGAGAACCGCAGAGTCCGTCGTGAGTTTCTTGGATAACTCTCCTTGCTTCTTCAGGTCCTAGGCGTCTTAGCCATAGAGAATCAAATGATCTCTTATATGGAGTGTCATTAACAAAGGCAAAAGACAGAGCTCGTTTCATGAGCTGATGTCTTGAGGACGCATCTTCAGGTGTTCGACGGGATTTGAAGTAGTCTATAAAGACTTCTCTCTAATCCTTAGCCTTTTCCAGGTCTTTTATTTGTAGGTCCATTTGCTCGTTCGCTCCCTTTTCTTTGGACGGCTCCGGAGATATTTCTGCCGGTGCAAAGACCCGACGTCTTTGCACAACAATCCTTACGTCATTGAGATTTTCATCAGCCAGTTCTTTAACGAGCTTGGCTAGGGCATCAGCTTTGCTATTTTCCGTTCGCGGTATGCTCTCCAGTATGTAGGAGGGGATTTGAGTCAGCAGTTGTTGCACTCTCTCACCGTACTTTACCAACTCTGGTTTGCACATTTGATAGTCGCCATTTACTTGACTAACGACCAGCTGGGAGTCTCCGTATATGAGGAGGTTTTCGATCCCCATGTCGACAGCGATCTCAAGTCCTTCTATCAAAGCTTCATATTCGGCTTCATTGTTTTTCCTCGACTCTGTCAAGGAAAAGACAAAGCACATTATCCCTTCTTGTGGAGTCACGAAGATGAGGCCCACACCAGATTTGATTATGGGGGAGTTGTGCTTTTGCTTCTTCATGGAAGATGTTCCATCAAAGTAGAGTTCCCATCGGGTATCACTCTCTCCTTTCTTCCCATCGATCCTGTCAAACGCGTACTCGTCTGGCAATTCGCAATTTAGGGGTGAATCAGCAGGTATAGGATGCTCAGCGAGGAAATCGGCGATGGCATGGCCTTTCACTGCCTTGAGAGGTCGATATGTTATCGAGAACTCCATCAAGAGGAGGGCCCATTTAGTGAGTCATCCTGTTAGTATGGCTCTTGACATAATATATTTGAGAGGATCCACTTTTGATATGAGATGGACCTCATGCGCTAAAGCATAATGCCGAAGCTTCACTATAGCGAAGATTAACGCCAGGCAATGTTTTTCGACAGGGGAGTAGTTGTTTTCTGCCCCCAGGAGAACTCGACTCAAATAGTAAAGGGCTCTCTCTTTCCTTTGGTCGTTCTCTTGTGCCCATAGTACGCCTAAAGAACCTTCAAGAGCTGTTGTGCACAGGATGAGAGGTTTTCCCTTGACTGGAGCGGTCAGCACGGGCGGATTCTGCAGGTATTGCTTGATTTTTTCCAGTGCGCTTTGGCATTTGCGATCCCAAACGAACGGGGTTCCCTTCTTCATCAGATGACTGTACGGGCGGCATTTGCCGGAGAGGTTGACTTGGAGTTTGACACCTGTTTAGGCATCTGCATCGCTATAACTGGGATATCACCAGGAGCGACTCATCATTTGCCCCTGTCGATTTGGATAAAGGTGGCTTAGTAGACAGGGTTAGGGCTCTGTCGATTAAGACTTTTGACTTTATGAGCCATAAAGGTCTCATAAAGGGTTTTCTCCCTACGAGTCGTGAGGATCTCGTAGGCGTATTTTCTCCTTAAGAATCGTGGGGATTCCTAAGCGATGTCTTCTCTTGTAAGTCGTAAGGATCTTCAAAAAGTGTTTTCTCCTTATAAGTCGAAAGGACCTATAAGTGTTATTCACCATACGGGGATATTTCTTGCCATTTGTATAACTTGGCAAAGAAGTATTTATTCGTGCCCATGCCTGTAGGGAAATTTGAGAGATATGACGGCTTAAGTACAGGTCTAGATCTCTGTAATTTTAGGCTTTTTAATCCTATGAGCCGTGAGGGTCTCACAAGGGGGTTCTCCTCACGAGTCGTGAGGATCTCGTGAGTGTATTTATTTTAACGAGGTTGCGCCCTTCTGGGTTTTCACAAGCTCACCGGCAGTCCTGCTATTTTTACTTACGGCGTCCTTTCGGGTTTTCATCCGTGCCTATTTTGCTTGTGGACATACCGTTTTTTTTTGTTTTTTTTAGAGCGTGATTTAGGAAATCAATATCCAACTCGTGCTCTGTTCTTTCTCCAGGTGCGTCTTCGGGATTTGCCTTAGACGATGAATTAGCGAGTGATGCCGTCTGAGCAAGTATCTCCTGCAGATTTTCACGTTGTAGTTGAACTTTTGTCAAGGACCGAGTTTGAGATCGGTGACTAGTAGAAGCTCGAACTTCGTCTTTGGAATTCACCACATAGACTATGTGAACTACCATGCCCCCAGGCTTGGGATGTTTGGAGTTTTGGCTTTTGGAGTTTGCTTCGGGCACTTGAGCTTTATTGGGCCTCTCTTTTTTGTGAAAAGCCGCTTTGGTTTTGGGAGGAACCACTGTATCAAGATCCGTCTTGGGGTGAGTCCCCTTCACCTGCTTCCATACTTTATATATGGATGAGGAAAGTTGTCTCAGGGAGCGAACTAGTTTCTGCTCTCGTGGGATCTCCATGGGCTGCGGAGACTTCTTCAATATTGCGGTAGGAGAACTTTGTTTGACCCTTCACAACAATTTGAAGCTGTTCCCAGTTGGAACAACAACATTCACCACTGGGGTTGAAACAGGACCATATGGAGAATTGCTCCCAGCTCATTTTGTATGACGCTGATATTGACGTCGACCGTTTCTTACAGCCGGGATTTGATTAGCTTCGAGATTTTGCCGAGCCTGCCTCCTATTTCCTTTGAGAGCTTGAATATTCTGACCCTACGTCGACCTTGGTCCTTGGCATGTGCCAGTTGTTTGAGGACTGATTCCGTCGGCAAAGCTGCTACTTGGGGAGCCCGCCTGTGGACGACAGACTTCCTCTGGGCTTCCTCCATCGGCGTTGAGGCACCGAGGGTGGGAGGTGGGAGTATCGACCAAAAGAGAAGCCAGTTGATTTCTTAAAGAGCCGGATTGCAGAGATTTCAGCCTGCAAGTGGCCCGTACTTGACTCCGCCTGATATGACAGAACCTGTGTTGCTATGGTGGGAACAAACGCCATTCTTCATAGAGACGAAGAGCCGACTTCAGCATCCACTCCCCTAAGGGCAACCACAAACATACACACCGCGATTATCTGATCATGAGAAAAACACGACACACGAAGTGTGGAGTGGAAAGAGGAAAATGTCCCACTGGGCGTGCCAGAATCTGTTCACCTCCTAATACAGAGACGAAACCGCATAGGTCGTCTTGCCTGAATTTGGGGGCAGATGCTATTTGGTGTTATCCGTCCACCTCTCCGAAGATGCCAAGTTGATTTATGGCACCGTGTATCGAAGGTTTAGACGCATGCGGCCGTTGTAGCAGACTTCGTCAGATTCCCCCTCATTTGAGGGGGTTTTGATTATGGGGACGCTCTTCCCTGCAGGCGCAATCCCCTGCAGTTAATTACGCTACCGCATCGCGGTAACAACTTTCTCCTTCTCCGGATGGTCACTTCGTGTCGTGTGTGTTTGTTTTATTTTCGGTTGCCCGTGGATTGTATACGGAGACTAATTTATGTTGTCGCCTGTAGGGCGTGGATTAGTCCAAATCCATATTTTCTTATATTTGGGTTTTGGGTTGGGTTTAAGGATCGTTAATCTCATTTGAGACTAAGATCAACTTAAACGTTTATTAAGGATACGTTAGTCTAATTTTAAACTAAGATCAACTTAATAATTTGTTAAGGATACGTTAGTATAATTTTAGACTAAGATCAACTTAATAGGATCATTTAGATCCAACAAAAGAGCATTTGGGCTCTATTGTTTTAGTTTAGGGACTTTGCGTTCCAGTTTAAAGACATCATAGTCTATAAAGTTTAAGGACATCATAGTCCATGAGTCTAAGGACCTCATAGTCCGTAGTTTAAAAACATCATAGTCTGTAAGGTTTAAGGACATCATAGTCCATGGGTTTAAGGACCCCACAGTCCGTGAAATGTCTGGTTGTGGGGACCCGTCACCTCTCCAAAGACGTTGAAAGATTACAACGACAAATATCAGAGGAGTGAAGAGATATACCCTTGAACCAATATTGGTTGGGAGATCTGTAGTCTAGTTTAGGACTAAGATCAAAGATTTATGAGCATATGGGCTCAATTAATTAGAGATCTGTGGCCAGCTTAGGCTCGGCCCATTTATTCATAATGTTAGACATTTAATTAGGCTCAGTCCTTTAACAATGTTGAGCATTGGTCTTGACAACTTTTTATCTTTTATTAAATGCTGAGCACTCATTATGGCTCTGGGCTTTATCATTTAAAGAACAATTTATGTTCTCTCAGCGCACGCATGAGGACCGCGTGGCACGGTTGGTGCTGAACGCCATTCAATGAGCACAGAGCGCTTCTATTAAGTAGCGCACACATGAGGAGCACGTGGCGCGCTTGGCGCTGAGCGTCAGTCAATGAGCACAGAGCGCTTCTATTAAAGTAGCGCACACGTGAGGAGCACATGATGCGCTTGGCGCTGAGCGCCAGATCATGAGCGCAGAGCGCTTCTAGTGAAGTAGTGCACATGTGAGGAGCATGTGGCGCGCTTGGCGCTGTGCGCCAATCAATGAGCGCAGAGCGCTTCTTTTAAATTTGGAGCGCTAAGGCTCTGCAGCGCTGTGCACTAGATTTGGAGCGCTGATGCGCTTCTTTAAACTTGGAGGAAAAAGGCTCTTTTTAGGCAGTTCTGCGCTCTGAGAATTAAATTCTCTCTTATAAGAAACCGTCTCATGGTTCTAAGAACAAAGTTCTTATTTTATAGGAGATGTTTCAATCTCTTATGTTCTTGGTGAAAGGTTTTGCCATTATGGATCAGTGATCCTAAGAGAATTAAATTATTCTCCCCACCTTTTTATAATGAGATGTTATAATCTCTTTTGTGAAAGACAATTTGTCTTAAAGATCTATGATCTAGCATAAGAACTAAGTTCTTTTTCTGATGAGATTTTTTATCTCTCTGTTTTTACCTTGAAGAAAAGTTCTTCTTCTGCCGAGAGCTTGCTCTTCTCTCTGAAGTTTCTCAAAGTTTAGGGGGGTTCCTCTCTATGAGACTTGAAGTCTTGGGGCCTTTATATAGTGAAGGCTGATTTATTGAATCGGTTAAGGAGATCTTTTCTCTAATTGTTGTGGGATGTTTCCCCCGTTGGATCTTTGATCCTAGGGCTTTTGTTTTACAGAAGGCAATCTTCTTGTTTTTAACAAGATTGGGAAATCTTTTCCCATACAGAATTTATTCTGTATTTTTGTGATTTTTAATCACCATTGGATCATTGATCCAATGGTGCTCTGATTTTCAGAGCACAATCTTTCCTGTTTGGAAAGATTCTGAGGAATGTTTCTTTAACAGAATTTTATTCTGGTCAATTGATGATTTTTAATCATATTCATTAGATCTTTGATCCAAGGGTGGAGAACATTTAGTTCTAGTGCTTAGCGCTCTTGTGCCTTGCACATGAGCGCTGCTTCAGAGCGCTAGCGCTCTTGGCGCTAGCGCACTCGTGCTTTACACGTGAGCGCTGCTACAAAGCGCTGGTGCACTTGGCGCAAGCGCACTCGTTCTTTGCACGTGAGCGCTGCCTTAGAGCACTGGTGCTCTTGGCGCGAGCGCTTTTATGAAGTGCTGCTTCATTTCAAATTTCAAAATTTGAACAGAGTTTTGCTCTGATTGGTGGAAACAATACCTATCGAGGGAATTGTCCCTCATTTTGCTGAGCATTTAGTGGATCCCATCCTTACAAATGACCAATGTGACACTGTGATGTATGAGCTTCTGGCTCGTAGAGGCTCTCCTCTTCCTATCAGCTCCATTTGGCTCCGGATGATCTTCTCGTCCGTGCTTGCTGACATCCCCCATCATCCAGCGGAGATGATTCCGGCGATGCTCGACGCAGCGGAAGACAAGATTGAGTGCTTTCATGAGGCACATCTGATTACCCAGCCTCTGAGGGATCATTCTGTTCAGTTGTTAAGCCAGATACAGGCTCAGCGGGCCATCATGTCTGCCTTTACTGATGGACGCAGCGTTGACCGATAGGGAGAAACTCCTCGTGAAGATCGCCGCTTCGACATGGTGGAGAAGGCAGAAAAGGTTTCAGAAAATTTTATTCTTAGTTTTGTTAACCCTTATGCTTTTGATTCCGTATTCAGTGATTTGTTTCCTACAGAATAAAGTACCTATTTAAATGTGCTTCTTTATTGTTGACTGTTTTTTCCCCAGTACATATCCACATGGGTATCTTTCCTCTGCACATATATTACCACGTTGCACACGGTGGTATACCCGTTAGTGAGGTAATGCATAGCATATGGCCGATTTCGGGTTGGCATACACAATTTTTATTAGAATTTTGATCCGAGAAGATATTGAACGGACACAATCGTCGTCATCTATCATTAACTCAAATCTCGATCCTTAAGAAATGTAGTTCTAAACCCTGGGGCCTATGAATTGCGCCTTTCTGTTTCTTGATTGCCTTGCTCTGGCGCGAAGTAGTTTATGTACTCGTTTCGGAGTTTGTAGTTTATTCACTCGTTTCGGAGTTTCTAGTTTATTCACTCATTTCGGAGTTTGTAGTTTATTCACTCGTTTTAAAGTTTCTAGTTTATGTACTCGTTTCGGAATTTGTAGTTTATTCACTCGTTTCGGAGTTTGTAGTATATTCACTCGTTTCGGAGTTTCTAGTTTATGTACTCGTTTCGAAGTTTCTAGTTTATGTACTCATTTCGGAGTTTCTAGTTTATTCACTCGTTTCGGAGTTTCTTTAGTTTACCTCTCTTGGGTTTACAGGAAAACTTTTCCTAACGTTATATGCAGATAACCTGCATTCTTTACGACAGAAGTCCGTTAGGTTTGTGGTACTAGGGTTTTAGTACGTGGTACTGTCGCGTTGGCTGATGTCTTCCTCGATATGAGGTCTTTAAGCCGTTGTTCGAGTAGCCCCGCGACTGTCGTATCTCTAATCCTTTCGGGGGCTAGACAAGACGTCTTCAAGTAATCTCCTTAGATCATATTACCGCTGGAAGTGCAAACGTTGGGGATTTGCCATGATGCTTTTTACTTGAGGTTAGGCTCGGTTTGGAGCCCCGATGAGTCATAACCACTCCGCTCTGGTGTGGGATGATCTCCGATAGTCTTTTAGGCTTTATATGAGTTGCCTTCAAGACCCGAAGCTGGGAATATACCGTTGCTTCATTTTTTGTTTTGACGATGTCGCGCTGATTCTTTCCTGAAGTAGGGTAGACATTTGTAAGACTTCTATACTCTATGTATTGTAGTTGAAGTCCGGGGCTAGAAATATGCCATTGCACCATTTTCATTTGATAGCCGCATTCACATCCTACTGAAATGAGGGGGAACGTAGGGATGGTCTCTAGGTTGTATATGTGTCGTCGAGACTTGGAGTTAGGATTTTTCCATTACTCCATTTTTGGTTTCAATCCTTGGGTCTTTTGTTGACGTTGCGTCTGCACTCTGCTGCAATGAGAAGGAACGTCAAGATAGTCTCTGAGTTGTAAATGAACCATCAAGACTTGGAGCTAGGATTTTTCTATGGCTCCATTTTCGCTTCGACCCTTGGGTTTCATGTTGACGTTGCGTCTGCATCCTGCTGGAATAAGAAGGAATGCCGAGATGGAGCTAGGATTTTGCCATTACTCCGTTTTGATTTGGCTCCTTGAAGCTTTGTTAACGTCACGTCTGCACCCTGTTGGAATGAGAAGAACATCGAGCTGATCTCTAGGATGTAGATATTGCCGTCAAGATCTGGCTCTCCCTTTGACGGACTGTGGTGGGAAAGTCCGGTTCCCTTTCTTTCATTTGTGCCCATGGATTGTATACAAGAGTCAATATGGACATACTTTTAGGGCAGAGGAAATTTTATTTTATTTTATATTTTATTACCGCGATGCTCTATCTTTTCAGCTTTTCATATCGCGAAAGTCATGATTGCCCAATCATGTCGGTTTTTTATCTGCGGTGCCCAATCATTTCGGCTTTTTTTTTATATTTTTACACGTTATTTTTTATTGCGAGTTGCCCAAACATTTCAGTTGTTTTTATATGCATATTTTTTTGCAACTCGCTGTTGTTTTTTATTGCGGGTTTGTAATCTGATACCAACCTCGGCATTGGCATCGCTACGACTAAAATATTGCCAGGAGCGAATCATCATTTACCGTGAAAGGACTTGGAGTTTGACACCTTTTTAGGCATCAGCATCGCTACAATTGGAATATTGCCAGGAGCGACTCATCATTTGCCTTTGCTGATTTGAACAAAGGTGGCTTAGCAAACAGAGTTAGGATCCTGTCGACTAAGACTTTTTGACTTTTTGAGCCGTAAGGGTCTCATAAAGGTATTTCTTCCTACAAGTCGTAAGGACCTCGTAGGTGTACTTTCTCCTTAGGAATCATGGAGGTTCCTAAGTGTATTTTCTGTTGTAAGTCGTAAGGATTTTGCAAGGGTGTTTTCTCCTTATAAGTCAAGAGGACTTACAAGTGTCATTCACCATACGGGGACATTTCTCGTTGTTGGTGGAACTTGGTGGGGAATGTTTATTCGTGCCCGTGGATTATATACAAGGGTCAATATTGGACCGTCTGTAAGGCAACTTAGGGGATATGATGACTTAAGAACAGATTCAGATCCCTGTAGCTTAAAGCATTTGAATCTTATGAGCTGTGAGGGTCTCATAAGGGGAATTCCCCTTACGAGTCGTGAGGATCTCGCAAGTGTAATTTCTCTTTAGGAATCATGAGGATTCCTAAGTGTGTTGATCCTTTGTGAGTCGTAAGGATCTCACGCAAGTATTTTCTTCTCACAAGGTCGAGAGGATCTTGCAAGTGCATAAGAATTTTTTTTATTTTACGAGTTTGCGCCCTATTCGGGTTTTCACAAACTCGCCGGCAGTCCTGCTGTTTTTACTCACGGCGTCCTTTCAGATTTTCATCCGTGCCCGTTTTGCTTATGGACATACTGTCTCTTTTTTTTTAACAACGAAACTCTCGAAAGTAGCTTCATCGTAAATGACCCATCTGTTTGCCGGTGGGATTTGAGAGTGGCTTCATTGCTGGAGTAGCTGTGTAGCCGGTAGGACTTGAATTGCAACCTTCGCCGTCGAGACTTCGATTGCAATATAGATCTCAAGGGAGGGTATCGTCGTATTTGGAGCGATACGCCATGATTGAGCTGACGCACTAGTTTATGGACGTTTCGGTCCATTATCGCCATGTTTGAGGTGAATTTCCAGTTTAAGGACATCTCGGTCCTTTGTTAGTTTAGTGACATCTCGGTCCGTTGCCGCCATATTTGAGGCGAATTTCTAGTTTAAGGACATCTCGCTCCTTTGTCACCATGGTATTTTTGTTTATAATGTATGGGCCTTCATAGTTCGGCTCGAATTTCCACCTTTTTGCATGATTGGGGATCATTGGTCTTTTGACGATTAGTAAGAGTTCGCCTTAGCCGAATGTTCTCAACCTGGTCAGACTTTCATATGACCATGTCATCCTTTCCTTATAAGCCTTCAGGTTTTGCAGTGCTATAAGGCGTGTTTCGTCGAGGGCATCGAGCTCCTTGAGCCAAAGATGAGCATTTTCATCATCTGTCATCTCGTATCGAACCACTACTCGTAGAGAAGGGAGTTCTATTTCCAGGGGAAGCACTGCTTCCATGCCGAATACCAACGCGTATGGTGTTGTATTCGTCACTGTTTTGAATGTTGTTCAGTATGCCCCGAGAGCTTCATGCAACCTTTCGTGCCAGTCTCTCTTGTTTCTGGACACCGTTTTCTTTATAATCTTCGTCAAGGACTTGTTGATAGCTTCAGCTAGACCGTTGGCCCAAAGATTATAGAATGAAAAGTATCTCCAATCTACTTTATGCTGTTATGCGAAGCGGCTGATTTTATGGCTTCTATAAGCTGTCCCATTATCCGAGATAATTCATCGCGGAGTGCCGAACCGATAGATAACATGTGTCCTGAAGAAATAGAGGATATTCTCCATCTTCACCTCCCTTAGTGGTACTACTTCTGCCCACTTAGAAAAGTAGTCGGTCGTTGCCAGTATGAACCGATATCTTTTGGACGATGATGGTTCAATGGGGCCAATTATATCGGTTCCGCGCATTTCGAACGGCCAGCTAGCCATTGTTTGGTGTAGCAGATTTGGATGTTGGTGGATGAAGTCCCCATGGATTTAGCACGAGTGACACTGCTTCGCATATTTGAGGCAGTCCTGAATCATTGTGGGCCAATAGTAACCCATTCTTTTGATCTTCAGTTTCATCTTTGGCCCATCTTGGTGAGAATCGCAGAGTCCGTCATGAATTTCTTGAACGACTTTCGTTGCTTCCTTCGGCCCTAGGCATCTTAGCCATAGACAGTCAAACGATCTCTTATATAGAGTATCATTGACGAAGGCGAAGGACAGAGCTCGTTTCATGAGCTGATGTCGAGACGACGCATTTTTAGGCGTTCGTTGGGATTTGAAGTAGTCTATGAAGACTTCCCTCCAATCGTTGACCTTTTCTTTGTCCCTTATTTGAAGGGTTACTTGTTAGGTCGTTTCTTTTCTTTTAGATGGCTCTGTTAAGTCTCCCGAAGATATTTCTGTTGGTGCGAGGATCCTGCGGCTTTGCACGATGATCTTTACGTCATGGAGGTTTTCATCGGCCAGTTCCTTACCCAATTTGGCCAACGCATACGCCTTATTGTTTTCTGCACATGGTATACTCTACAGGATGTAGAAGGGGATTTGTATCAGCAGTTGGTTTACTCTTTCGCCATACTTTATCAGCTCTGGCTTGCATGTCTGATAGTCGCCATTTACTTGGCTAACGATCAGCCGGGAGTCTCCATATATGAGGAGGTCTTTGATTCCCATGTCGACAGCGATCTTGAGACCTGCTATCAAAGCTTCATATTCAGCTTCGTTATTAGTCCTTGTCTCTGTTAAGGAGAGGGCGTAACGCAATATCCCTCCTTGCGGAGTCACGAAAATAAGGCCCACCCCGGCTTTGATTATGGGAGCGTTTTTCTTTCGCCTCTTCATGGAAGACGCTCCATCGAAGTAGAGTTTCCATTGGGAATCATTTTCTTCTTTCTCTCCTTCGATTGTGTCGAACACATGTTCATCCGGCAACTCATAATTTAAGGGGGAGTCGGCTGGTATTGGATGCTCCGCAAGAAAGTCTGCAATGGCATGTCCTTTCACTGCTTTGAAGGGTCGATACGTTATTGAGAACTCCATCAGGAGGAGGGCCCATTTTGCAAGCCTTCCTGTTAATATAGCCCTTAACATCAGATATTTGAGAGGATCCACCTTTGATATGAGATGGACCTTATGTACCAAGGCGTAATGTTTGAGCTTCGTTATCGCGAAGATCAGTGTCAGACAATACTTTTCAATTAGGGTGTAGTTGTTTCCTGCCCCCAAGAGAACTCGACTCAAATAGTATAGAGCTCTCTCCTTTTCTTGATCATTCTCTTGTGCCCATAGTGCGTCTAGAAAACTCTCCAGGGCCGTCCTATATAGGATAAGGGGTTTTCCCTTAACCGAAACGGCCAATACCGGCGAATTTTGCAGGTATTGCTTGATTTCGTTTAGTGCATTTTGGCACTTGATCCCAAACGAATAGGGTTCCCTTCTTCATTAAATGACCGTAGGGACGGCATTTTCCGCAGAGGTTGGTTATGAACCGCCGGATATAAGCGAGCTTTTCTTGAAAAGATCGCAATTGTTTGAGAGTTCTTGGAGTGGGAATTTCCATAATCGCCTTGATTTTTGAGGGGTCGATTTCGATACCCCGGTGTCGTATGATGAATCCTAGGAATTTTCCTGAGGAGACTCCAAGCGCGCATTTTAGAGGATTCATCTTCAGATTATACTTCCGAAAATGTCGGAACACTATTTTTATATGTTCCCAATGCTCCTCGTGAGATCTGCTCTTTACCACAAGATCGTCAATTTAGCATTTGACAATCTCATGGATGAGATCATCGAAGATCTTTATCATGGCCCTTTGGTAGGTAGCGCCAGCATTCTTCAAGCCGAAGAGCATCACTTTATAGTAGAATATACCCAGCGGGGTCCGGAAGGCGGTATGTTTTTGGTCTTCAGGATACATTTTTATTTGATTGTAACCTAAAGATCCATGAAGGAGAAAACCTCATGGGTAGATGTGTTATCGATCATCAGCTCGGTAACAGGTACTGGGAAGCCATCCTTCGGGCAAGCTTTGTTGAGATCGCGAAAGTCCACGCAGATGCGCACTGTCCTATTTTTCTTCATCACCGAAACAATGTTGGTGATCCAGTCAGGATATTGAACTTCTTGGATGAAGCCGAAGTCAATTAGTTTCTTGACCTTAGCATTTATACTCATCTCTAGTTTGAGCCGTATTTTTCTTGGCGCCTGTTTCACTGGCTTTATGTCCAGCGATATGGCCAGTTTATGTACTGCCACCTTTGGATCTAGACCCGGCATCTCAGAATAGTTCCATGCAAAGCAGTCTTTATATTGCATGAGCACGTCTTTTAACGTGGCTACCTATTTTTCAGATAAAAGCTCACGGACGAATGTCAGCTTCAGATCATTTTCTATCCCTAAGTTAATTTTTCTTAGATTGTCCGCCGTAGTATGTATCCCATCTTCCAGCTCTTTTGGTGCCGGTGGAAACTCGGAGATCACCTCGTCCTCGTCTTCTTTTGCACAGAACATGCGGAGGTCATCCATAGTCTCGTGCTCTCCCTCGTTTGAGAGTTTTATCATGTGGCAAGTACGAGTTCGCTTCCAATTTTTGTGTTGAGCAGGTCCTATCCCCATGGTATAGGTCCCTTTTAGCTCATGCTTTTGCGGCGGTGTTACCTTCCAGTTGTCGGATAAACCGAACCTGCCTTGTTGATACTGGTTTTCTGCGCAGTCTTTGAAGGTGAAGCAGTATTCAAGGGGATGGCCTATTGCTCGGTGGTAGGAGCAATATTCCGGATGACGGACCTCGTTTATTTATTCGGGGTGTCGAGGCTCCGGGAGTGTCATCATTTGATACTTCATGACAAGGTTGAATATTTTCCTCGTCTTGTATTAGGGGAAAGAGTATGCCCAACCCATCTTCTTTATAAAGGATGGGTTCCAACCGAGTTTTTTCTTGATAGCACGGCTTCTTAGATCTGCCTTGTTGTTTTCGAACGTTGTTTGCGCTCTTTGTCCTGTTTTTTCCTCTATTTCGGGATTTTCCCCATTCGCGAGGACATACAGCAGTTTGGGGATAAAGGGCGTTGTAGCGCTGCGTCCTACCCTTTTCATAAATGACCATTTCACGGCTATCATTGTCTCGGCTCTTTTGACAGGCTTCTTTTATTAGCTTTTCTATTTGTTCTTCGAGCGATGGACTTAACTTCTTAGAGCGGGATTTCGCTCCGTTCAACGTCACGACCATTTGGAAGAGCACTTTCCTCTTCTCTGGAGCTATTTATGATACAGCAGCTGTGGAACTGCTCCCGTTTCTTGGACCGAATGTATCCGAGTCCAGTTGTCTCAATCTTCCCGTTGGACATCTTTCGCTGGTTCCAGGGATATCCCAAATATTTTTATAGAATTGGGCTTACCGAACAGTTTGTTTGAGGGTTATACCTTGGCACTTTAACAACATTTTCAATCCCTCCGCGTAGTATCTTGGCAGACGGATTGGTTGAAGCCTGTCGAGTGCAAATTGGCATCGTGCCAGACTTCTTTCTCTACTCTGGTCTTCGTAGATTGGTAGAAGAGGATCGCTTTTTCACCTCTTCATCAGGGAAGGACGTAGAAAGTTTGTAGTTCTTGGACGCTGTATATATCGAGCGCATCAAGTTCCTTATAATGCCGAGGCGGAGCCATTGTGATTTGCAGACTTTGATCTGCTCCGACGAGGGTTTGCACTGACGGGCGGATGGAGAACACTGAGTTGACCTCGTCCTCAGAATCGCTGCCAAAGACCAGAATAGGGGTAGATGGTCCAGGCCTGTCGTTTTCTTTCTGGGGTTGCCCCGAGTAGACTATTTCTTCATCTTTCTCGGAATCGCTCCCAAATATCGGGATAGTGGCGACGGGCTTTTGTTTATCCTCCGGCTTATGACACCTTTCTGTATCTTCGAAGTCTGGTAGGAAGTACTTTGAGTCTTCATATTTCCGGACCTCGTTTACGGAAAACGGATTTAGATCCCCTGTGACGGTGCATTTCAAGTCGTCCTTGAAATACTTCATACACTGATGTTGTGTAGAAGGTATGACGTCGTACTTATGCAACCAGGACCTGCCGAGCAAAGCGTTATAGCAAGACTTGGCGTCAATGACATGAAATTTGATGTCGGTGACGAGCAACCCAAAGCGCAACGTCAGTATTACGGACCCAAGCGTCCGTGACGACTATGAGTCGAATCCAGAGATGGTAATTTTGTCTTGGACCAGGTGCTGAACGTTCATGCAAATCTCCTTCAGCACTCTCACATTGAGAAGGTTGACGGAGGATCCATTGTCGACAAGAATTTTCCCTATCTTGATGTCGTGGCGGTACCCGGTGACGTATAACGGGCAATTATGTTCGCATGTACCAAAGAGGAGATCTTCATCGCTGAATATAATGTCAGCCGTGTGGACCTCTGCCAGCTCATCCTTCATCTTCTCTTCTGCAAGGAAAGCATGGAACTGATCAGGCTCTTGTAATGCCTTGATCAGATAATCCTGTGCCTCTTTGGAGAGGAGGAGAGCATCTAATATGCTCAGTTGTGAGAGTATTTTTTTCAGATGTGCTAGGACATTGTAATCCACCTTTTTTTTTTAGGCGGGTCCCTGGCTGCGAGCTCTTTGACAACTCCATCGTCGAGGGCAATTTCCTCAGGGGTTTTTTTCTTTCCCTTTGTCTTTTTTGCACGAACCTTTGTTTGTAAGTCCGAGGTTCTTCTCAGGCAGCGTGCGGTTACGAAGCTGAATGTTCTCACAGTTCTTTTCCTCCTCTTCTTTTTCGAAGGTAGGGTCTTTGAAGAGAGGGCTGAGATGTATTTCGTCCTAAGAATCGCTCCCAAAAGTAAGAACTTGGGGGTTTTCCCCTTCCGGATTGGAATCAACCATATGACAGTTACCAGTCATTTTTTCATGCGCATCTGACGCACTATTTTGCCATCGACGAGCTTCGCGCTTCACTCTCTTGAAGTGTTTTTTATGGGCAACGTATCCTTGCCTTCACTTCTTGAAGGCGCTGCATTCCTCGGTGGGGTGGGTAACCCTCCGATAATATAGGCAGTAATTTGGATGTGAATCTTCTCCATCAAGGCATATGACCCCAGGAGTGTTTCCTACTAGAGGTGGCAGCTTCATTCCTATTGACAAGATTTTGGCGAACCGCTTCTCTGTCTTGATCATGCTCTTATTTTTCGCAGGTATGCTTTGGTTTGGTTGGAGTACTTTACGACTCCACTTTGCCGCGGCTTCTTCATCCTAACGCTGATACTTAGCCTTTTCGTATATGGTCGTTTCGTGTTCTCGGTCAGCTTTACTTTTTTGAAAGGCTTCGTTTAACAGCCTATCGATCGGGTCTTCAGGCAGTTCCGGGGATTTTAGTGCCGATTATGCCCCCAATTCCTCTGCATTGTTTTCTGATGCTGAGAGAGTTTTTTCATCATTTAACAACGAATGGGAGACCATGTGGCAACTTGCTACATAGTCAATGATTTCTTCTGATGAGTCATTTTCCTCATCGTTGTCACTATTTTCGTTCTCAAGAATAATCTTGAGGAACTCTTCGAGCGTGACCGGTGTCCGCGCCTTCTGGCTGTATTCCTCCAACGCATCGATGTACTTTTGTAGGTCCGTGCACTTGTCGTCATACTCAGCAGGCTGCACCGGCTTCTTGGTCTTCTTCTTTTTCTTCGAAGACTTTGAAGGTTTAACTTGGGGATTTTGCCCTTTGTCAACAATCTTCGGTACGGAACACGATTTCAGCATCCCTTTGATGATTTCAGGTTCAAATGGGCTTTTCTACCTAACTGTCGGACATGCCTGTAGATCTTTCAGCATTCTTTTGGTTTTAGCTGAAGGAACGACTTCCTATGAAGTTTCTTCCACGAGCGAGCATGATGCCTCCGGCGTATCAACTTTTTTTGGGAGTGTACTTCTATGGTGGGTTCACCCTCCAATTCTCCGACAACACGAACTTCCCCTGTTGATACTGGTCCTCGACCCAGTTCTTGAAGACGTAGCAATCCGCAATTGGGTGGCTCACCATTCTGTGATAGGAGCAGTAATTGGGGTTGTTGACGTCACCGGGTTGCGGTGGACGCCGTGGGCTTGACAATATGATGAGTTTGTTCTGCATTTCCAACTCAAATAGTCTCATCGTCTTATCGCGGGGAATCGAGTAAGCTCATCCTAGCCTTTCTTCCAGGGATAGGCGTGGACATGCGTTGTTTTAGCGAGCGGCCGATTTTGGGACACTCGGTTATTGTTGAGCATTGGTGATGAAGGCTGCATTCCCTTTACCCTTGGCATTTCGAGGGTCCTTATTTGAGAAGGAAGGCCCATGGCCCATCTGGTCCATTTGGGCCAGTTTATCTATCAGAGCCTGAAAGGTGGTCGGAAGAATGTCATGAACTGGGACACAGTCGTTTGAGGATCAAGGGTCCCGATGAACATGCCCACGGCGGGGGATTCTTCGATGCGTTGTTCGCACTTTGACCATAGGTTCCGCCACCGGATCGCATATTGGACCCAAGTTTCTCCTGGCTTTACCCTGGCATTAATTAATGTCGTGATCGGGGTGCGCTCGCTTATGATGGCGAACCGCTGTGTGAACAGCAGTTCTATCTCTGTGAATGTTCTCATGGAGTCATTTGGGAGCTCCGAATACAATTCAAAGGCCGTCTCTGACAGACTGCCAATGAACTGGTGAAGCAACAGTTTGTCGTCGCCTCCAGTGTTGCTGCACAGAGCTCTGAACTGCTCGACGTGCTGATGTGGGTTGCCTGTCCCCTTGTACACATAGAACTTGGGGATCGTATATCCCGGCGGGTATTTAATTTGGTCATACCATCCTGGATACGGTCACCCAATTCTGACGATTTGGCATGTGGCTTGATGAGCTCGTATTTGTTGAGCGATATAATCATCAGGAGTAGCCTTGGAGATTGTTTCCTCCTTGGCTGCCAATAAGGCCGGAAGAGTATTTGATGTTTCCCCTCTGTCATCCTCGATGATTATCGACGGATCCTCGGCCGGGAGTTCTGGCTGGATCATCATCCCAACCATGTCTTGGAAAAAAATAGCCATCTGCTTTATGTTAGCAGTCTGCTCAGCAGCTTCCTTGTCCTTTCTTTCAAGCACCCTTCGCAGGAACTCTACATTGGTCTCCTGCTCCTGGCGTTGTTTGGCTATTGTGTCCAGGCTTTCTTTCTGCCCAGTAAGTGCTGCCATTTTGGTCAGCATCTCCTGGAGCTTTTGTTGTTGCTTCTGAGCTTTTGTCAGCGACCGAGTTTACGGTCGATGACCTACTGAAGCACGTCTTTCTTCTTTCTCGGAAGCCATGTAGACCGTATGCACGATCATGCCCCCATACTTGGGGCGTTTGGGTCCATCGCCTTTGCAGTCTGCTGCCGGCGGTAGGATTTTCTCTGGCCTCATCCCTTTGTGGGAGGTCGAAGTTGAAGGAGCCGTTGTAACAGACACCTGTGCAGAAGAAGTCCCTCACTGTATGATGGAGTGACAGTATTTCTCTTGCCGAGCCATCAATTTCTTCGGTCGACGAGAATAGTTTTGATTGATCACGGAGTCCTGGATTTTTTGCCAAACCCTGTGAATTTGCGAGAAGAGCCGTTGATGGGGGAGCTCCGTCTTTGCCTGCACTGTGGTTTCTGCAGGCGGGGGCAATTTCTTTAGCACCACCGTTGGAGAGTTCTTGCGTACCCTCCTAAGTAGATCAAAGTTGTTCCCGGTTGGAACTGCAGCGTCAACTTCCACCATTGGAGCTGGTGGGGTAAGTCCAGAGGGGGAGTTGCTCCCAGCTTTCCTCACTCGGTGCCAGTGGCGACGTCAAGCGTGTCTTGCAGACGGGGCCGTCTCAGATTTGGAAGCGGCTTCTTCGTGCCCCTGGCTTTGCTGAGGGGCTGTTGTTGGCGTCAACCTGTTGAAGACTGATGTCCTTGGAAAAATTTGAGAAGGAATGGCCAATCTTTCAAAGACCGATCATCTGATGGGGGAAGCGCTTTTGACGGCTTTGCCTGTAGCAGGAGTTGGCAGGGCTATCCATTTTGGCGCAGCCCCTTCAGGTATTACAAGGCTCTTTGTAGGCCCGTTTGGGTTTTTGCTCAGCCTGTTGAAGACTGAGACACCATATTTGGACGGCCCGTTGAAAGGGGCTGCTGTGGTAACCAGTCGATCGAAGACCGACATCTTGGGAGCTTCTTCCTGCGGCGCTGAGGCACCGACATCCACTGGTGGGAGCATGGTCCCGAAGAACAACCCAGTAGTGGCTTTCGTTACTTGCCCCACCGGCATTGAAAAGATGGAGACCGCGTTGGGCCTATAGGTCACTCCTCCAGCTGGGGTGGAGCGGGTGTTGCTGTTGTAAGAAGTGCAGTGGGAAGCTATCGATTTTCTTCTTCTGCATAGGAGTAAGACACCAAATTTTAGTACCTCAAATCCAAGGGCAACCATTGCGAACCACGATTTCGCTCGTGAAACACGACACACAAAGTGTGGAATGGAAAGAGGAAAAGGCCTCACAAGGCATGCCAGAATCTGTTTCACCGCCGAAAACAGAGACGAACTGGGATAGATCGTCTTGCTTGAATTTTGGGGGCAGATGCTATTTGGATTTATCTGTCCACCTCTCCGAAAATACCAAGTTGATTTATGGCACCATATATCGGAGGTTTGTACAGACGCGACCATTGTAGCAAACTTTATCAGATTTCCCCTCATTTTATGAGGGGTTTTTTATTGTGGGGACGCTCTTCTCTGCAGGCGCAAGCCCCTGCATTTAATTATGTTACCGCATTGCGATAACCACTTTCTCCTGCTCCGGAAGTTCACTTCCTGTCGTGTGTGTTTTTGTTTGTTTTGGTTGCCCGTGGATTGTATACGAAGACTAGTTTATGTCGCCTCCCATAGGGCACGGATTGGTCTAAATCCATATATTTTAGATTTGGGCTTAGGTTTATTTAGGGACCGTTAATCTGGTTTGAGATTAAGATCAACTTAAATGTGTGAGCATTTAGGCTCAATTTGTTCTTGCAAAGGATGCGTTGGTCTAATTTGAGACTAAGATAAACTTAGCAAAATTTTAAGGATCATTTTTATTTAAGATCCAGTAAAAGAACATTTCAGCTCAGCTGCGAGAAAATTTCAGAAACTTAGCCAATTTGGGCTAAGTCTACTTAGCATTTTTCTTTTCAAAAGTGCTAAGCATTTTTTTGGGCTCTTTTTGTTCAGCGCTTTTCTTTTCATGTAAAAGTGGTAAGTACTTATTTGAGCTCTGATGCTGATGTCATGTGAAGCATTCAGTCATGGGCGTTGCCCAATAAATGTTGAGCAATTTTAGTCATTTTGACTAAATGTGAAGTGATAAGCACTTTTTATGGCGTCCACCTGAGGTGCACGTGCGGCGCTAAGCGCTGCCTAATCAGTACTAAGCACTCAGCTGTTTTGGCTGCATATGAAGTGCTAAGCACTTTTATTCAGCACCCACGTGTGTTTCACGTGAGGCGCTGGCCTTCTGTTTTGGGCGCCCGTGTGTTTTCACGTGAGGCGCTAGGCGCTGTTAAAAGGGGGCGCCTACGTGAGGCGCTAGTTTTTTTTAGAGATTAAATCTCTGTTAATGGAATTTTGACCATTAATGATCACCAAGATCTTCGCTTTTTGAAGATCTGGGATCGGTTTTTTTTTAAGAACTAAGTTCTTTTATAGGTTCCTTTCTCCTTTTGTTTTTTCTTTTGGACCTAGTTCTTTTCTGAATCTTTGATTCTCAAGAACATGATCTTCCCGATGAGAATTAAATTCTCAACTAATGGGCGACTAGTCTTGTGGATCTCAGATCCAGAGAAAGAACTAAGTTCTTTAAAAAGGGTTAAACCCTTAGATATGATAAAGATGTTTTGATCTCCCTTTTTTTTACCTAGGGTTTTGAGAAGGGAGGTCTTCTTCTTTGAGAATTGAATTCTCTGTTCTTTTTTTCTCTCCCTCTATTTCTTCTGTCCCTCCTGAGACTTGAAGTCTCGGGTCCTTTATATAGTGAAGGCAAATTGTTAATTGGTTTTGAGAAAATCTCTCATTGAAAGATTCTAATTGATTTGGGGAATTTTATCCACCATTAGATCTTTGATCCAAGGACTTCTGTTTTTACAGAATATAATTTTTGTTTTTAACGAGATTGGGGAAATATTTTCCCCTATACAAAATTTATTCTGTAAAACGGTGATTTTTTAATCACCATTGGATTTTTAATCCAAGGGTTCTCTGTTTTACAGAAAGCAATCTTTCTTATTTAGAAAGATTGATAATATATTTCAAAATAGAATTTTATTCTATAATTGGATCATTAATCCAACCGAGAGTATCTTTTTTATTTTAGAAAGATTTGAGAAATGTTTTCTCCCAAAAGAATTTAATTCTATATTTTGATGATTTATCATCTCCGTTGGATGTTTGATCTAACGGCTCTGTTTAACAAGGAGTATTATAGAATTTTAATTCTATCTGTGCTCCGGCACTCACGTGTTATGCACATGGGTGCTACTTAAGAATTTAATTCTTAAAATGGGTATTTATGTGCTTTGCACATTAGCGCCCGCGTGAGGAACACATGCGGCACCATCTAAGAGTTTAACTCTTATGTAATATTCTGTGCTTTGCACATTGGCGCCCGCGTGAGGAGCAGGTGAGGTGCCACCATAGGATTTAATCATATAAGATTGGCTCTGGCGTTGGCGCCCTCGTGGAGAGCACGTGAGGCACTGCCTTATTAGATTCAACAGAACTTTGCTCTTTTATTAGGTTAAATATTAGGGAAACAGCTCCGACTATTCCCGGTCTACAATCCTCGGTCGCGGACATTGAGGTCTGTAAAACCTGGGATCTTGATTGCGCGAAAGCCAAGTGCCTCGTGCTGGTCTCCATGGATAATGAACATCAGAGGCGGCACGAGAAGATGGACCTTGGTTCCATCTTCCTCCATACTAAAGATTTATATGGAGAGCAATCTCGTATCGCAAGATATGAAATCTCGAAAAAATAGTTTTAAGTGAGGTTGGCTATCGGATCATCTGTTGAGGACACGTCCTAAAAATGATTTCTCTCATAAAAGAGCTCGCGGACCTCGGAACTACATTGGAGAACGAGTTGTATATCGAATTGATTCTACGGTCCCTTCCCTCCATCTATGCCCAATTCATATTGAATTTTAATATGCAAAAGATGGAAGTTTCACTTTCTGATCTCCTCAACATGTTGAGGATGGTAAAGGGCACCTTAAAGAAAACCAACGAAACACCCGCCCTATTTATTGGGGAATCTTCTTCTCCTGAATCCAAGTCTAAGGCCAAGGGAAAGAAGAAGAAGGCCCCCACCAAACCGAGGGGAGGTGTGCAGAAGGTACAGGAAAAGGGAAAGGAAAAGATAGAGGGGCAGCCACAAAGGAAGAATGCTTCTATTGTCGGAGAAATGGACATTGGAAGAAGGACTGCCGGACCCTAAAGGCCAAGAATCAGGACACGAAGCAAGTTGTGGTTTCGGCTTCAGGTGTGTTCGTGATTGAAAATTGTTTCTCTATAAACTCTACTTCCTGGGTATTGGATACCGGATCAATATCTCACATCTGTAATTCATTGCAGGTGCTAAGAAACCGTAGAGTTTTAAGGAAAGGTGAAATGACCCTCAAGGTTGGCAACGGAGCCGGTGTGGATGCTGTTGCAGTAGGAGAATATCACCTAGGATTGGCGAGTGGACATATTTTGTTATTGCGTAACTGCTTTTGTGTACCCAGTATGGTGTGTAATATTATATCTGTATCTTTATTATCAAATGAAGGATATATTTTTGCACTTGTAAGCAATGTCATAAACATTCACCTAAATCATGAAATGGTTGGGTCGGGTACACTGAATAACGGAATAAACATTCTCAATCAACATCAAGTTTTCAACGTCTAAAACACACTAAAAAGAAAGGCTTCAGAATCAAACTAAGATTTCTTATGACATTGTAGACTTGGTCATATCAATGAAACACGACTGACTAAGTTACATAAAGAAGGATACTTAGATCCATTTGAGTATCAATCATATCCAACTTGTCAATCATGTATCAAAGGAAAGATGACAAAAACTCCGTTCACTGGACACGAAGAAAAAGCTACTGAGCTCCTGGGACACATACACAGCGACGTGTGTAGGCCAATGTCTATGCATGAAAGAAGTGGTTATTCCTACTTCATTACTTTCACATATGATTTCTCAAGGTATGGACATGTATTCTTAATGAAACATAAATTCGAGGTCTTTGAGAAATTCCAAGAGTATAAGAATGAAGCGGAAAAGCAAACCGGCAAAAGTATCAAGATGCTCCGATCTGATCGGGGTGGTGAATACTTAAGTGCCGAGTTCCTGGAATATGTAAAAGAGAATGGAATTCTCTCTCAGCTTACTCCTCCATACACACCACAACACAACGGTGTATCAGAAAGACGGAATCGCACCTTACTTGCTATGGTGCGTTCCATGATGTGTAAGGCTGAGTTGACATCCTCCTTCTGGGGTTATATACTAGAAACTGCTGCATACCTATTGAATAAGGTTCCAACTAAGTCTGTGCCTACCACTCCATATAAAATATAGAGTGGGAAGAAACCATGTCTTAAGTATCAAAAGATATGGGGTTGTCCTGCCTTTGTCAAAAAGATTCATCCGGACAAGCTCGAGGCACGTTCAATATTGTGTGAGTTTGTGGGATACCCCAAAAATTCTAAGGGGGTTTATTTCTATTACACTGAGGAACAAAAGGTCTTTGTTTCTCATCATGCCCGCTTCATGGAAACTCCATTTCTTGAAAAGGAGATAAGTGGGAGAGCAATAGAGCTGGATGAAATTCCAAAAACACAAACTATTACTGAAAACTTAGTAGAACCTGAGATTTCAATGGAACCGGACGTACCTACACCACTCCGCAAATCTAGTAGGCAGTCTAATCCACCCGAGAGATACTACAGTTTTCTCATAGTCGGAGATCGAGAGGATTGCATCATTGACAATGATGAGCCGACTAGTTTTCAGCAAGCCATCACGAGTAAAGACTCGGTGAAGTGGCTGGATGCTATGCGATCCGAGATGGAATCCATGTACACAAACCAAGTATGGACTTTGGATTTTGCTCCTAATAGGGTAAAACCCGCAGGATGCAAATGGATCTTCAAAAAGAAGATTGGTGTAGATGGTCAGGTAGAAACCTACAAAGCTAGACTTGTTTCTAAAGGTTTTCGTCAAAGACCAGGATTGGACTATGATGAAACTTTTTCGCCAGTGGCTATGCTTAAATCCATTCGGATCCTACTTGCCATTGTTGCCTTCCATGACTATGACATCTGACAGATGGATGTTAAAACCACTTTTCTAAATGGAAGTTTAGAAGAGTGTGTTTACATAGATCAACCAGAGGGTTTCGTAGACAGAGGGAACAGCGGAAAGGTGTGCAAGTTGCTTTAATCCATTTATAGATTAAAGCAGGCATCGCGGAGTTGGAACATCTGCTTTGATGAGACGGTCAGGGAATTTGACTTTATCAAAAATGTAGATGAACCTTGTATTTATAAAAAGATTGTAGGGAGAACTGTGGTATTTCTCGTTTTATAAGTTGATGGCATTCTCCTGATAGGAAATGATATTCCTATGCTACAATCAGTCAAGTTGTTCTTGTCACAGAAGTTCTATGTGAAAGACCCGGGTGATGCCTCGTACATTCTGGGGATTAAGATCTATCGTAACAGATCTAAAAGAATGTTGGTACTCTCACAGTCAATGTACATAGACACCATACTAAAGAGGTTTAGTGTGGAAGATTCTAAGCGCAATAATTTACCCGCTTGTCACGGAATCACCCGGAAGAATATTCAATACAACTAAATACTTTTAGATGCGCGTAATTAACCGGTTTACCTGACCAAATTTCTTCTAGAATTCCTTCATCAAGCGCACTTGCCGAGGTTCTGTTGATCAAGTACACAGCAGTATCTACCGCCGCTGCCCATAGAAACTTTGGCACATCCACACTCATTCAAGGATTGTTTTGTTTATCCTTTCAGCGATGTCATTCTTCTGTGGCGTCCCCAATACCGTCTTCAACCAACGAATACCTTCCTGCGAGCAAAACGCCTCGAACTCCTATGTACAGTATTCCCCTCCATTATCGAACGTAAGGCATTTTACCGTAGCCCCTGTTTGGTTCTCAACCTGCGCAATCCAATATTTGAAGATTCCAAACACATCAGACTTGTTCTTAATCGCATACACCCGTGTCTTCCAGCTTGCATCGTCAATGAACGTCTCGAAGTACCGATCCCCTGCATAAGACAGCCTTGAAAACCATTTGTGAATGTGATGAGCGAGAAATTGTATTGGGAGATTCTGTGAGCTATAATGATATGAATAGGATTGTGAAAAACCATAAGGAGGAAGACAGCCTTGAAAACCATTCTTTCATAGCGAGTTTTGAGGAAATTTTTGCGGACGAACTTGATATTCTTGGTGAGTTTTAGTCAGGATCAATTTGGGAACATCCTAAAAAGCTTTCTTTTGCTGAACTTTTTGTGGATGAACTCCAGTTTTTACACGAACTTGACTTTGGAACTCAACGCGTGCCTTTTGAACATTTAATTCATTCATAAAACAATTTTTTGACCTCTTCAAAACATCATCTTCATCTTCAGCGTCTTCTGATCTCTACTTTTACACACCCATACCCTTCATTAACATCTAACATATACCTTTTCTTTTTCTTTTTCTTTTGTATATACATATTCTTTTGCCAGCCATGACACTATATAGACAAAATCTTTCAATGGCTGGTATTAATTTCTGAACTAACCCAATCGTTTAACATGTAAATGTTGTAATTAGTCTTAGGTTTTTTCTTTTTCTTTAAATAAAATTCTCACCCTGATGTCTAAATCTAGCTACCGGAGATGGAGGCAACGATGAGGATATCGTAAAACCCAGGTTTGGGGGTGAGCGCTTCGTTTATTTTGCTGCATCATGTGTATATTGTATATTCTGCATTGCATGCATATTAAAAAAAACCCATAAAAATTTTAAAAATTCCTTAAAATATAAAAACTGACGTCAAGTTAGCTACTAGGGTAACTTAGATTGTTATTCCGAAAATTTAGTTGATATATTAGAAGTAACTAAATTCTAGGCTTAGGAATTGAAAACCCTCAAAATAACCCTCATTCTGTTTAACCTTGGTAATTATACGTCCTTACAGTTTTTTTTGAGAAATAGGTAATCTTGAGTTCAGTTCTTTAGTTAAGTCGAGATGAAGGGAGAGTATTGATGCTTTACTGAAAGATAAGTCTGAAAAATAGTTTCTATTTTTTAGTCCAAATTTAGAAAATATATATCCTACAAACTGCACATACACGCACCTTGAAACTTGGGATGGTAGAGGATGCCTAGAAATACTCTTGCCTGAAAGCCTAGTATGAAAGAAAAAATGGTATTTAAAACTAACCACCATAAGAGCATCATTGAAAAATATATCCGGTCTTGAAAAGAAAAAGAAAAATAAAAAATAAATAAATAAATAAATAAAGTCAAGACCTGAAAACTGCTATTTACGCTTTAAGCTCATACATTCAGTAATCGGCTGTTAGTGCCTCAAGAAATATTAATAATCGCATGAAAGATGTGTGAGCAAAACCGTCCATCCATTAATGAAAAAAAGTAGTATTAGGTATTAAGGCAAGGGTACTATAGCTTTAATTGAATTCTTAAATGTAGGATTGAAAATTTACACACGTAGGGGTATACAATCGATATTTGGAGGAAAGATAGGGATGAAGAATAAGACGTATGTTTTCTGTAATGATGATAAAAATCCCTGATTGGAGACTGCACTTTAGAAGGAAAACTCAGGAGATACCGAGATCATTCTAAACTATAAAAACTTATAGGATTTGGGGTTGAATAAATAAGAGGTATGAAACATAAGGCTTGAATATTTCCAACTTAGGATGACAGAATTTCTAACTTAGATACTAAACTGTAGGAGTAGAATTGACGTTAACTTATGAAACTAGCTTGAAGGGATTTTGTGGGTGTAATCCGTTGAAAACCCTCAGAAGACAACACTCCTCCTACTAGGGACACCTAGAGATTTAACGGCTTGTTGCACATGCGCAGTGCAATCGCGTTCCCTGTGAAAGTGAGGCTAGGATTTTTTGTTTTGCTCGGGACGAGCAAAACATAAGTTTGGGGGTATTTGTTCACCACAAAAAACTGCATTTTAATACCACTCATTCATTATCTATTTTGTTATATAACGGTACTATTAATCAGTGTCTGCTTAGTAATTACAGTTTACAGGTATTCGTGATACAACATTGAAAACACGCTCAATATCATAGATATAGTATATGGGAGCCGACACTGCAAACAGAACAGAAAGCCGACCGATATCCAAAGATTTCGTTTTGCAAATAAATATGTACACGCTTTTTCTCTAAAATGGTCTAACACATACAAGTGTACACACAACTCTTTGGCTTGGACCATAGTGGGGTTGCCCATGGCATGATGGCTTGTGCAAGTGGGTGTGATGTGCATTGATGAGCATTGAATGCTAAAAGATATGATGTGATTTGAAGCATCTAGTTTCCCTTCAAATCCCTGAGTGCATCCAAGGCCTCTACAAACAAAACTAGTAGCACCAGAGTAATATTGGGATGGACATATGACCACCATGCCAAGACGAGCCCATGTGCTTGGTTTTAGACCGGCCACATGCCCCATAAAACCGGCGAGCTCAGCCCCCTTGCTCCAATTATCCTCATTTTTCTTTTGGTCAATTCCTAGGGTCACATCAGTCCATCTATATTGTTTGTTTATTCTGGAGTTGAGCTTATAAATACCAGAACAGATATTGAGCAAGGGAGGCACATATTATACCTCATTTTGTTAGTTTCTTTATTTTTGGTTTAGGCTTGAGAGTGAGTGGAGTTCAACTTGGTTTCTTCTTCTTCTTCCCTCTTGAAGCTTTCTTTGGAGAGCTTCATTAAGGAGGTTGAACAAGTAACCAAAATCTTATATCTCTTTTCTTAAGTGTTAATAATATTTGTTTTTCTTTTCTTTACTTGCTTTTCTTTTTATGATGCTTAACTAATCTTCTTTGGTTGTGGTTATGGTAAGGAAGTGAGATGAAAGGCTTTGCCTCCTCCTCCTCCTCTTATTAATGTTTAATGTGCTTAATTTTGATTATAAACTTAGTATTGTAACTTGGATGGGGTGATATGGTATGTTGATTCCATGGTTACTTTGTAACCTCATCACATACCATATTCTCCCCACAAACCCCATCTTGCAAGCCTAAGGTTAGAATCAATTTGGTGTTAAGTTTGCTAAGCTTGGATATGGTATTTTGTGATTAAAAGACTTGACAAATCTCTTGGTTTCATATACCATATACCATCACAAACCCTTAGCAAAGTTAACAATTTACTCTCACTCACTAATTGTGTTTTTGATGTTGTGGTAAGCTTGCTATCCCTTGTGCTTAGTGTTGTTACCCCAAGCTCGGACATACAACGGTAAGTGAACAAAACGGACTAGTTTCATGTTTTGCGGAGAATATCGAAATTTGACGACTTGTGCCTCGCAACTGCTTTGATAAGTCGTGCTTCATGCCGGGATCAAGGACGGACAACTCATGATCAAAAGAGCGTCGAGGGAATCGTCGAGATTCGATCTTCCGAGCCAAAGCCACGACCATTCTTTCTTAACTTGTTTTCCTAGTTTCTTTGTTTTCATATTCTTTCTATTTTTGTGACAACCAACTCAATTCGTTAATTTGTTGAACCTTAAACAACAAGACCTAATACACAATTCCCTGCGGATCGACCCGTACCTGTCGGCTTGCTACAACGCGCCGTGCACTTACGATTTATAAATATTTAAAACGAGAACGATCTCGCGTGCGCATTCCGTTTCCTTAAAACGATCACATTTCTAAAACATACGTGTTTGCGCGCGCGGGTGAATTCCCAAGACTTATCATTTCATATACTTTGAATCTGTTCTAACCTAAATTTTTCATTCAAGATTATGGATTCCCCAAACAACACCAGCACCAATGTCAACAACACTCCCCCACCACTACCACTTACACCTGCCGTCGCTGCTCCGATCAACTAGCAGACGGTTCTGCTTGAGACAATCCGTAGCCTTCTAGAAGGACAGCAGCAGCAGACTGCTATCCTGATGAACCGACCAGAGGCAGAAGTGTTAGTTATGTATATGCCCTAGAGGCCATTGTTGTACATATGATGTATATTATAATGGATGCTTAGATATATACAGAGAGGACTTTCTTGCTCGTCATGATAGTATGCTATTTGGTTTCACTTTATCTTAACATGTTGACTTGTATTGGTTTATTGTCTTTCTCTCACATGTTGATAAAGCCCTTAGGATCTGTACTCGACTACTGGGACTATGATGAGATCATACTAGTGGGGCCACGGTAGTCGATGAGTACATCCTATAACTGTTCCTAGTCGAGGGTATATCGAGACAGGGCATCGATACACCAGGGTAGACTAGCGTATACGCATCTTGACCCATATGATGGGCGATAAAGGATCCCATATCCATCGGTGTTTGACATCAGAGATGGTGTACGGGTGCTCAGTGGAGACTGGGTACACTGGACGGACTCGCCGAGAACTCCCAGATGGTGATATACCACACGTCAGATGGCAGTTCTTCGGTGACACTGGTACAGGGTAGTCTGTAGACCCGAGATCGTCATAGTGTCTTGTATGATTCCCACTGTGCTTTGATTTCCACCTTACCACGTCCAAGAGGGCGTGCAAAACGGTGGCTTTTGGGTACAGTCCCGAATCATATGGAGGCAATGAGCGATAGGAGGGGATTCGTCTCTCCCGGTATAGGGAGTTGATGTTGTACTGTGTTCGATTGGCTATAACTGGAAGTCCCTGGCCAGGGCTGATATAGAGATTTACTGGTAAGTGTTACTAGTAGTTTCTCGACCCGTTATGAGCCACACATCGACACGACTTATCGGTTACTGGGGTCTGACGTTTACCACCCCTAGACCTGATATGCGACATATCAGACGAACAGACCGGACTGTACGGGAGTGTTACTGATTGGATTCACAGGAGAACGCACAGGCTAGCTTGTTGATCTTCTGATCGCTCAATACCTGAGTGGCTGTTACGTTTAGCTGACCGCTTGCATCTTGTGGGTGTTTGATGTGATCATCACCTGCTACCGGCGTATTGACGATTCTTTAGAGTCCTACACAGAGGTTTCTTGGCTCAGACGAAACGGAGTAGAGGCACATATGTGATATGTGCAGGACCGAGAATAATGCGATATGAGATACCGTATTATATTCTCGCGATATTTAGATATGAACCGGGACATCGGATCAAGTGTTGATTCGATGAATCGGTACATGATATATTAGTCGGTAATATTCGATATAGCCGGATCGTCGAATCAAGTGTTAATTCGATGATTTAATGTTTAATAATATATATGATATATTGTATTACATTATCTAATATTGGCTCGCTTTATTATTTCATTTTCTCACTGGATGATACATTGATATATATGCGATATATGTTAATTGTATTATTTTCTTTTGTTGCAAATATATAATATATATGTGATATATATTATTGTGACATGATATGATTTATTATTAAACATGTTTAAGGATGATTAAATGAGGTTAGGGTTTGATTAGGGTTAGTTGCTTCTTGCACTTTCTAGAAGCTTTTTCTTTTGTCATGGTTAAGATATTTGTTGATGACTCATTGCTAACCCAACCAAACCCTAACTCTAGTTTATTCTCTACAAACTATTAACCACTCATCCTTGACCATGGTTTATATATCAATCATATAGATTTCTTTCTATTCATCACAAAAGGAATGATCATTTCCATTATCATCTTCTTCTCTCTTGATTTTGAGCTCACTAGAAATTCATTTTGTGATGATAAATTATGAGAAAATGATTTAAAAAGAAAGCATAAATACTACTCTCTCATCCTCATCTCATCTAGCCCATGAGATAAGTGTGTTCATCTCTTTAGAGTGAGAAAGCTTGACTTATTGATACTTCGACGTAGATCATCGGAGATTTGGAACACTTCAAGCTAGCATGGATCGTTCGAGTCGTGGAGCCTCTCTTGAGTCCGGGAGATCGTGGATCGCGGCAAAGGGACTTCTACTCGGAGCTTGTGAAGCGAAAGAGCGGACTACAAAGGTTGTAATCCCTCACACTTTCTTAAAAGATGTAATCTTGTATGCTTAACCCTAATTATCTAGCATAGATCCTGTCTTTGGATTGTTCGGCACATGTAAAATTTTATTCGTGCATGTTTGATGTGTTATGAACCTTCACAAGTGTGCCTAGGAACCCTACAAGAAGCACCTGGGGTGAAACAATTCAGGGCTTTGCACCCCCAAACAGTTTACAGGAAAAGAGAGCCCGCTGGATGCTGAGGAATGGGCTCAGAGGATTGAAGATGATCTGGCAGCGGCATAAGTGCCATAAATAGCTTGGGTTTGTGTTGCAAAATTACAGCTCACGGACAATGCACCGGTCTGGTGGAAGGCGGAAGAAAGCCGTCTTGATCAACCCATCGAATGGAAGACTTTCCGAGACATGTTCGACGCAAAGTACTTCCCTGAGACTGCCAGGCTCGACATGGAACATCAGTTCATCCATCTGTAACAAGGTTCAATGTGGACCAAGTTAGTAGATGAATATGACGCTGAGTTCACTATGATCAGTCGGTAAGATATGTCTCAATAATTCAATTTTCAATAAATCACATATTACACAGCTAACACAATACTTTAGAAGATTTTCGGCACACCTGATACCGACGGATGAGATCAGAGCCCGTCGATTTCAACAAGGTTTGGATTCGGAAATCCAGGCTGCACTGGCCACAGGAGATTTTCCGACTCATGAATCGGCTCTGAAAGCTGCCCGCCGTTATGAGGCAGTGGTAAAGATGAGGAGCGGACCTCAATCTGCCGGAGTTAAGCGTCCTGCCAACCAGATAGCAGGAGGAGCCTCATCAAGGCCACCATTTGTGCCAAGGAGACCGGGAGTACCGAACAACAGGCCCAGCCCAGCCTTTTGTAACTACTGCAAAAGAACTGGACATATGATGAAAGACTGTCGGCGAGCCAACCACCTTTGTTTAGTCTGCGGCTCAGCTGCTCATGATATTGGGACTTATCCCCAAAGACACAACCCAATTGTTGCACCCAGGCCAGCAATCACTTATCAGCAGAGACTATCCCTTCAGGTACCTACTCCAAGACTCGCTCTCCCTGCTCCACCACCTAGAGGACCACCGACTGCACCTTCTCCTCGCCAGTTCCATCAAGCTCAACGGAACAATCCGAGGAATGCTCCTCCAGCCAGGAGGAATGTACCACGGCGACAGGCTTTCACGATGACCGTGGAAGAAGCTGATGCCACTGGCCAAGTCATCACTGGTAACCCTTTCTTTTCAAGCTTTTCTTTCAGTCTTAACACCTACCTACATATTTTTTCATATACCTAAAACATATCCCACATATACCTTAGGTACAATCTTAGTAGCCTCACTCCCTGCACTAGCACTTTTCGATACTGAAGCATCTCACTGCTTTATGTCGCAACAGTTCGTCCGAACTCATGCGATTCCAGTCACACCACTTGTATCCAGTTGGAATGTCAGTTCAGGAAATGGCGTTCTAAAGGCAACAATGGGATACAGCTTGTGTCCAGTAGTCGTCTGCAGCAGAGAATTCTATACTGACTTCAAAGTGCTGGACATACCGAGCTTCGATGTGGTTCTAGGTATGGATTGGCTCGGAACATTTTATGCTACCATTGACTGTCGTCAAAGGAAGGTAGTATTCGAGATTCTAGACCATCCGGTCTTCTATTTCAAAAGTGGAGACTGTACCCTAGAGCCAAGTACCTACAAGGCGAAGCCGAAGAAGGCAGTGATTGCAACAATTCAAGCAGAAAAAGAATCAAGGCCAGAAGTAGTTCGAGAGTTCGACGATGTGTTTCCTGACGATATATCAAGTTTGTCTCCCGATCGAGCTCTTGAATTCAGCATTGATTTAGTACCAGGAGCACAACCGGTGATCAAAGCATCTTATCAATTAAGTCCGGAAGGTTTGAAAGAAGTCCGAACTCAGTTGGACGAATTATTGGCAAAAGAATGGATTCGTCCCAGCACTTCAAGTTGGGAATCACCTGTATTGCTTGTGAAGAAGAAGGAAGGTTCATACAAAATGTGCATCGATTATAGAGTCTTGAACGAAGTAACGATAAAGAACAAGTATCCGCTACCGCGTATCGACGATTTATTCGATCAGCTAAGTGGATCTTGTGTTTTCTCTAAATTAGATCTTCATTCACGTTATCATCAAGTAAAGGTCAAGGAAGCTGATATTCATAAAACGGCTTTCAGAACTCGTTATGGACATTACGAATTTCTTGTGATACCATTCGGAGTGACCAACGCACCAGCAATATTCATGAACCTAATGAATCAAGTTTTCCAGGAGTACTTAAACAGGTTTGTTGTCATCTTCATCGACGACATCCTGATGTATTCTAAGAGTCGGAAAGAACACGCCGAACACCTACAAATTGTCCTGGAAACTTTACGACAGCATCAATTATAAGCCAAGTATAGCAAGTGCGAGTTTTGGCTAGATCAAGTTGGTTTTCTTGGACATATCGTATCAGGCGAAGGAATCTCTGTGGATCCAGCAAAAGTTTCAGCAGTAAGCGAATGGCCGACACCAAAGTCAGTGAAGGACATTCGAAGTTTCTTGGGTCTAACTGGATATTACAGAAGATTCATTGAAGACTTTTCGAAGATAGCAACACCCCTGACCAAGCTCACACGTAAAGATGAAGACTTTATGTGGTCAGAAGCATGCGAACAAGCTTTCGTAGAATTCAAGTCAAGGTTGACATCAGTGCCTATTCTCGTTATAACGGATCAATCTGGAGGTTTCGAAGGGCATTGCGATGCATCCGGTAAGAGATTAGGATGTGTTCTACATCAGCACAGTAAGGTTGTGGCTTATGCTTCAAGACAGCTGAAGATTCATAAGCGCAATTATCCGACGCATGATTTGGAATTGGCAGCTGTTATCTTTGCTCTTAAAATTTGGCGTCATTATCTTCTTGGTGAACGAGTGAACATATACATAGATCACAAGAGTCTGAAATATGTGTTTACTCAGAAGGAGCTTAATATGCGGCAGAGACGATGGTTAGAACTCATGGCGGACTTTGAAATCATCCTGCAATATCACCCAGGGAAGGTGAATGTGGTACCTGATGCCCTTAGTCGCCAACCATTAGCAATGAATCTCACCGCTCAGTAGAAGCTTCAACAAGAATTGCATCAGATGGAGATTGAAGTAGTCATGCCAGGTAACGCTTTAAGTTGTATGAATTTACAGGTTCGGTCTACCATTGTCAATCAGATCAAAGCAGCTCAAGAAAGTGATACTAAGTTGCAAAAGATCAGAGAACAAGTAGAGAATGGACTCAGAACAGACTTCATCATCCATGAAGAAGGATCTTTGAGATACGGCAGCAGATTATATGTACCAAAATGTTCTGTTCAAGAAGAGTTAATGAAAGAAGCTAACAGCTCTCCCTACTCAGTACACCCTGGAGGTACAAAGATGTACAAAGATCTACGTCAGAATTACTGGTGGCATAGAATGAAGCGTGAAGTAGCCAGAAGCGTCGCTAAATGTTTGGTGTGTCAGCAAGTAAAGGCTGAACATCACAGGACAGCTGGATTACTTCAACCGTTACCTATCCCGGAATGGAAGTGGCAACACATCATAATGGATTTTGTGACTGCACTCCCTCATAGCACAAATGGTAACGATGCGGTATGGGTTATTGTGGATCGACTCACAAAGTCGGCTCACTTCCTATTTCGGGTTGGCCAATCAACTGAGACATTAGCAAAGAAGTACATGGAGGTAAGAATCTAAGTAAGATTTAAACTCTTCAAATATGTACTATCTCTGATACCCATGAACCCATACAGGAAATTGTGCGACTTCATGGAGTACCGGTCTGCATTATCTTCGATCGTGACACCAGGTTCCGATCGCAATTTTGGCAGAGTCTGCAAGCGAGCTTGGGAACAATTCTGAACTTCAGCACGGCTTATCATCCACAAACAGATGGTCAGTCTGAGTGAACTATTCAGATCTTGGAGGATATGCTCAGAGCGTGTATGTTACACTTCGGAGGATCGTGGGAAGATCACCTACATCTTGTGGGGTTTTCATATAACAATAGCTACCATGCAAGCATTGGAATGGCACCCTTTGCAGCACTTTATGGAATGAAGTGTCGATCGCCTTTAAGTTGGGACGACATCGGAGATAGAGAACTTCCTGGACCTGAAATGATAGTAGCAACTGTTGATGTGATTCGTACTATCAGAGAAAGGATGCGCATAGCCCAAGATCGACAGAAGCACTGGGCTGATGCAAAGCGATGTCACTTGGAGTTCTAGCCGGGAGATCACGTATTCTTAAAGATATCTCCGAACCGTGGAGTGATCCGATTTGGAAGACGGAGTAAGCTTAGTCCAAGATACATTGGACCATTTGACATACTCAAACGAGTCGGTGAAGTGGCATACCGCTTGGCACTTCCACCTTCATTGGAAGGAATGCATAATGTGTTCCACATATCCCAACTCAGAAGGTATGTGAGTGACCACAACCATATTCTCGGTCATTCTGAGCTCATGTACAGCCCGACTTGTCTTGTGAGCAACAACCTGTTGAGATCCTGAACAGGAAAGTGAAGTCATTTCGGAATAAGGAAGTCAACTTGGTTCGAGTGATGTAGAGAAAAGACACTCCAGGAGAATCGACATGGGAAAGGGAAGATGAGATGCGTGCAAGATATCCCCACTTATTTGTAAACTAGTCCTTAAAATAAAATTTGTAAATTTCGAGAACGAAATTTTTGTGAGGGTAGACTGTAATAACTCAAATTTTAGTATACAAAAATTTTTTTAAAAGTTAATGTATATTTGGGGTATTTACATTTTCTGTGAGTATTATAAGTATTTGATTTGCTTTTTAATAGCAAGAAGGAGCTTGTAGCTCATTGGTAAGACCTTGCACTGCTGAACCAAAGCACCGGAGTTCAAATCCCATTAGCCACATTATTTTTTAGTTAGTTTTCTTTTAATCTTTTAAGAAGCCCAAGAGTCCACATGTGCATAACCCATAAAACCAAAAGTCACATATAAAACAAACTGGCTCAGGGGGGTAGACAAATCGGCAAGGGACACGTGGCCCCAAGACCCGGCCTGACTCGGCCGGATCGAGCCGACGGCGCCGGGTCAACTCGCCCCAACCCCGATTCTTCTTTCTTGACTCCTGTGCCTTTTGGCCTCCCCGTAACCCCTATCATGTTTAATTTCCCTGCATTATTCCAGAGACTTTAAAATACAATTAAAACCTAATTAAAATCTATTTTTAATGCATAATTTTTAAAACATTTCTATCAAACCCTAACCCTAATCTTTTCCTATAAATACCACTCCAATTCACACACACCTCACTCACAAACTCTGTTCAAACTCTCAAGAAAAATCCCTAGAACTTTTATGTGCAAATAGAGTTAGCGAAGGGCGAAGCTCCGACGAATTTCCGATGACGACCCTAGGAGCACCCAGCGACGAAACAACGCACCGGCACCTCCTACCACTCTCTCTTCCTCTTCCCTAATCTAAATTCCAGTAAGTCCCCCCTCCCTCTTCTCTTTTCTAAAATTAAAACTCGTATTTCTAAAACCCGATGGAAGCGGAGTTAATCCAACTTCCAATTCGGTTTTCTTTAAAAAGTTTCAATTTTCTTAGACACAACAATACCAAACTTGCACATCATGACCATTAAACATTAACAAAACATATTGAACAAGTTTCATAGCAAAACAATGTATATTGTAATTTTTATCGCATCTTTTCAGAAAAATACCATATAGTTTAGTTTCGACATTAAATATCATTACCTTTGCTATACCTTTAAATAAATCACGAGGTAATAACCTACCTCCTCACAACACTCATATGCAATATAGCACGATGCCTTTCGGGAACATAAAATACGGGAAAATGCAATTTTACACATAAATACCTTTTAATATTAAAACATTTTCCTACAAGATTATGTATTTTAAACAAATCTTTGCAAAGCGCCGCTACAACCCATTTTGGGGAACCCGTTCGGGATGGTGCGGATCATCGCACATCCTCGGGCTTAGTAGTGCAAGATGCAGACCTAAATACAAATATCTTAAGAAAATGAGATTTCTAGAAAAATAATAAATTAAAATTATTTTATATAAATATATATATATATATATGTATCATCAAAATATCTAATTTTTGATATAATATAAATATTCCAACTTTTCTAAATCAAAAGAATCACTTTACATGAAAATATCATGCAATTCCATACAAACTCAATACTTTACAATTAAATACCATATATTATGAAATTAGGTTTTATTCACTAGAAATGTCACATATATAAAATCTACATCTATGAAAACTCTAAAGATGATAATTAAATACTTGAGGTGTGTTTCGAAAATTATACAAATTATTTTTGCATAAAACCCCCTCAAGTGTTATAAATTACAATAACGACCCTAGTAAATATAGGTTTAAGCGGGACCAGTCTCTTGAGCCTCAGGGAGCTGAAGATATGGGTGCTTGCCTATTTAAGGTAGACAAACTTAACAAACGGTGTTATCAACACGGTAATCATTTTTGAAAAAGACACAAATCCTGTCGTCCATGAGCAGCGGTTACCGAGAACACCAAAACCTAATTCAGGACTTCAATTTCTTTTCTAATTGTTCTGACTCAGACTGAGTCTCATTATAAATGATCTGACTTGAATATGATTCAAGTACAATCTACAAACTACAATTCAATATGAATCCATGAATCCATGAATCCATATATCCAATCTATTCAATCTATATTGACTGAACCGAACCATAGATATATTCCATTTACATGACTATCCAGTACTTCCATTTCCAGTTATACGATATCATGGTTTCGGCAAGTCATCCATCTGTACAATTTATAATACAAGACAATACAATTTACAATACAATACAAATAATACAAACAAGACATCACGGGGTTTAAGGGGTAGATTGGTACGGAAAGTGTTAGAAGTGGTACGAGACTGCAAGAATTAAGACACCTAACCTGTATTCCATTGATGTTGTACCATGGCATAAAAGATTCCTTGTACATTCCGTTCATCTTAGACTCTGGTCTACTGAGACTCCTCTCGTATACACTGGCATTCTTCTGTACCAAGCTACAAACAACAGCGTTAATAATATAATACAACTTTAAATACTACTCTCTCTCTCTCTCTGTCTATTCTACTTCTCCCTTATCTTTGGGACTTACCGAGCGATTGTTCGCTGACGACATTCCTTCTCTTTCTTTTTTGGAATGTTGTCAGGTGATTCGGACCTTCCGAAGATCGAGCTCACCAGCGAGGATTTGGACCAGCTAGCGTACGACCCAGAGCTTTAGATTCCTTTTACACATTTACTTTCAGTACTTTTCATTTCTGTTATGCCACTGTTTAGGCATTAATTTTTATTCCATGTATTTACTTTTCCATGTACTGTAAAAGAATGTTAATAAATAAAGTTGTTGTTCATTACATTTTTCTCTTGTGTATATTTCTTTTATATTACTTAGTTACACTTAGCGTATTTACTTCTGAGTAAATACGTAGCGGCCCCGTCCCGTCCCCTTCGCCGTACACCGGGAAGCGAGGCGTGACAGGAGTTATGCCCCTCAAGTGGAGTAGCGGGCCAAACTCGACGACCGGAGCATCTCCGATGAAATCACGACCCACGAGAGCTTCTTCAATCTCTTCTTAACCTTCTAAAAACCGTAAGTCTCTTCATCCCTCTCTCTCTCTCTCTCTCTCTCTTTCTATCTCAAAACTTATTTTTAAAATAAACCGACAAAAGAGGAGTTATCTCCGATATAGTTTTCTTTTTAACATTTGAAAGGCATGTGTTAAGCAAATTAAAACAAACTAACATGCTACCTTAATCTTAACATAATTTCACATCATTTAGTTTTTAATTTAACAAAAATTTCATAAGAAACAAACATATAACAAACTTTTTCATTAAAATACCAAGAACTTTAGTACAACACTTCTCGATAATTAGTTTAAATACATTTAGAAAAACTTCACGGGGTAACGACCTACCCTACACGTACACAATGGTTTCATAACACGGTATTCTAAGCATAAGGGAAATTCAAAGTAAAAGAACTTTTTCATTAAAGTACCACACCATTTCAAAACGGGTCTCTTTAAATCGGTATTTCGAAATTCTTGGAAAGTATGCATCTACAACTCTCGTTAGGGGACCCACTAATGGATGGTGCGGATTATCGCACATCCTTAAGACAGTAGAGCGAGATGCAGAACTCCTCACGGAGTATTCGGTCTCGAAAGGAATAAAAATACGGTTTATTTTTTAAGAAACGCGACTTTTCTAAACAAAACTAATTTTTGAAAAATTATATAAAAATTATAAATCCGTATTTTCAATAAAAACAAATTAAGAAATTATATTTTTAAGATTAGAATTTTTAATAAAATACCACCAAGTTTCCAAAAGAGCTAGTTTTCATAAAAATACCATAAAAAGCTAGGTTTTATCACCAAAACACCATAACAATTAAAATACATGTTCATGAAAACCCTAAATATTATAAATCACCCTCGAGATTTATTTTTAAACTATATTAAAGTATTTTTCATAAAACCCCCTCGAGATATGCAAACAATACTAAGGACTTTAGATTAATATAGGTTTAAGCGGGATCAATTCTCTTGAGCCCCAGGGAGCCGGAGAAAGTGAGTGCTTGCCCATTCAGGTTAGACAATTTAACGGAGTTATCAATAGCAATTGTCTTGGAAAAAGACACAAATCCTGTCGTCCATATGCAATAGTTGCCGATTTCTCCAAAACATAAGATTTTTAACGGTTTAAATCAATTCCTATGAAAAAGACATGAACTTGAATCCAAACTCGAATCGAAACTTGAACTCGAACTCGAACACAAACTCGAACTCTAACCTAACTCGAATCTAAACTTGAATATGTACTCGAACCCAAACTACTCGAACCTATTGGGGTAAAAATTTGCACACCGGTTGACCGAGTCAAGGTCAAGGTCAACCCCAAGCCAGGTGGGCTCAAGCCCAGGTCAAGCGGGCCCATGCCCAAGTCGAGCCCGCGGCCAACATCCTCCATGCCGAAATAAAAATCATGTAATAAATAATTTTTATGTAATTTTTTATGCATGAATGTATGCAAAATTGGCATAAAGACAATATTTTGTAAGCCCATGGCTTTTGTGCAAAAAAAAAATGGCACATGAGCCATGGGATGGGCAAAATGCCATTTTGTAAAGCCCAAGGGGCTATATGTAAATATGTAAGCCTATATAAGGCAACATGATGATAAATAAAGCATATACTTTTCATTCTCTCAAAAAAAACCTAGGGTTTGTGCCTCTTTCCCTTTCTGAAGGTTCCAAACCTTTTTCTTTCTTTTAAATTAAATCAAGAGTTTTACTCTTCCTTTTCCAAAACTAAATAGTTTATCACCATAAAACCCACAAAGGGGAACTCAGATCTGCCATCAGATCTCAGAAAAGAGAGATTTTTAAAATCTCATATTTCTTGATCTTCAAGATTCGGCCAACAAAGGAAGAAGAAGGAGACCCATCTCCAGAAACCCCACTTTGGGGAAGAACTAGGGCTCAAGGGGAGAAGCCTATCATCAGCTTCAAAACATCCTAGGAGTTTAACTCCTTATATATATATATATATATATATATATATATATATATATATATATATATACACACACACACACACACACAAAATAATAAGTGCTCATTTCTGGGAGTACAACTCCCATTGCAGGGACCAAGTCCCTTTTAGCGCGCGAGCGCCCACGTGCTGACACGTGGAGCGCTAGCGCTCTTGCGCTCCGAGCGCTAGCGCCCGAGAGCCCACGTGCTGACATGTGGAGCGCTAGCGCCCAAAGTGCTAGCGCCCACGTGCTGATACGTGGAGCGCTAGCGCCCGAGCGCCCACGTGCTGACACGTGGAGCGCTAGCGCTCTTGCGTTCAGAGCGCTAGCGCTCGAGCACCCACGTGCTGACACGTGGAGCGCTGGCGCTTTTTCCCACGCATCCTTTGGATGCCCTTTCCCTTTCTTTATATATATATGTGTGTATATATACGCACGCACACACATACTCTACAACACTGTCCCTCCCAAAAAAATTTTGGGCCGGGGCACTGCCCCACACCCCGCAAGGGGGCTGCTGGCCCCCTTGACCCCCAGCCCGCTATCCGGGTAGCGGGACCCCCGTAAAAACTCTGCGTGGCTCCCGATATACCCAAGCCCCCTCCAAAACAAGACACACGTACACTGCACATTGAGTTAGCATGGCCAGTTTAACCCGTCAATTGGAGGTTTCCTCGCTCCAAAGATGAGGGGTAATTAACGGCAGCTTAGTCCTCGGCTGCCGGAGATTTGGATCCCCACAATCAATAAACCCCGGCCTACCCTAGGCAGGGGGAATCTGTAGTATGCCTGACAAGCGCGCGTGTATTCCCATCTTAATGGGGTGACGAAAAACACCCTACAGATTCTGGCACGCCCGTTGGGACTATCTCTCCTCCCATATTTCGGGTTAAACGTTCATGCGAACTCAATCAATATACATATCTATATTTATACTAAAATAATGCTCTTTCATGCAGGTTTTCAAGCAATCACTTCTCGAACAATGTCTCCAAGGACAAGCTCAGCTCTCGACACGGCTCCCATCTCCTACACAATGAAGATGGACGCCAGGACGGTCCTTCCGGCCAGTCTCGGGCAGCAATGGGAAGAGCCGCCGCTACCATTCGGCTCTATCCTATTCGTGTCAGCTAACGCCATCCCAGCTCCTCAAGCCCCGGTGACAGACAAACCGGTCATGAAAGGTAAGAGGCCAAATGTCGTGGTCTCGAAGATGCCCCAACTCAAACGCAAGTCGGTGTTTGAACGACTTTCCTTGGCCCCAGATGGGGGCAAGGACATCAACACCAACAAAGCAACAAGGCATCTCGGGCAAGCTCCAGCGGCGCCTCTGACAACTGCTCGATTGGGTGTCATCTCAAGCCTCCCCATCACTCAGCCTATGGCGGCTTCCCGAAGAGCAGAAGCCTGCCAAGCGCTCAAAGCGGAGAAGCTGAGGCAGAAGCGGCTCAGATACAGAGCCAACAAAAGGACTAAGGCTCTGGCCATGTTAAAACTTATGAACTTCCAAGGCCCGGACCGCTCCGCGAAATCAGCCGCCAAAGATAAAGAGATGGCTGGGTACGTGGTTTGCACTGTCTACATGGTCGAACATGAAGAAACGAATCCTCCTCTTCTTCACAGCCATGGTGATGATATGATTGACGCTACCCAGCTCGGCTCGATCTAAGTGATGAAGAGCCCGCTCAGGCCGATAAGCCAGAGGAGCCCGTGGTTCCTGCAGAATTGAGCTCAGGCAATAAAGATGACCCAGTTGTCATAGCCGGAACTATAGAACAAGCGTTATTCTGATGGCTTCAGAGGCAGCTTTAGGCCAGGGATGAGAAGTTAGCCAAGGTACAGTCCAAGGTCGACGAATTGGAAAACGTCGCGGCAGATATCGCGACCCAAGTTGCCCGATTGCAATTACAGCAGAATCAAATTTTGGTTCATGAACCAGGGATTGATACCCGGAGGTAGCCAATTGATATCCCTTTCAACCTAAGAGCGGAGCGCCTTCGCGAAAAACCGCCGCAATCAACCTCCAGTCCCTCCGATACATACGCCGGGAGAGAATCACCTCTGAAAGAGAAACTGGAAAAAGTCTACTCCTTCAAAAGGGAAAAAGTCCACAAGATATTCAGGGACGCCCTAAGAAACGGTCTACAACTGCTAGAATCAAAGAGACCGCAAGAAGAGAATATGACCGACGACCCAAAATATTGCCCCTATCACAGGGTGATAGGTCATTCCATTGAGGACTGCTTCGTCTTCAAAGATTGGGTCAAAAGGCAATACAAGATGGGAGAGATAGAACTGTCTAAAGGCGTGTTAGCAAACAGTCAAGCTACGACCGCCGATTTCACACAAATGGAGACCGAAGCCTTTCGGGAACCTAACCCTCCCAGATATGTGCAGGGCGAACCAAAGACTGATCGGCCTCAGGGACCGGCATCAGTGAGGGCACCTACTCTGATGGAGAGAAAGAAGAAGGTGTACTCCTTCAGGAGGAATGAGGTCCACAATATATTCGAGGAAGCCCTGAACAATGGCCTGCAATTGCCTATTCCGAAGAGGCCGCATGAAATGAATATGACCGGCAATTTCGTATACTGCCCATACCATAGGGTGGTGAGTCATACCATTGAAGATTGTTGTGTTTTCAAAGACTGGGCCGAGGACCAATACAAGCTTGGAAAAACCTCACAATCCTCGGATGTATCAGCAGGCCACGGAGCTACGGTCATCAATACAGCTCCGCCAAGATCGAAATCCAAGGAGCTGGGATAAGCAAAGAGGACCACCACGTCGTTAAACTGGGAACAATCGACCTCTAAGTCGTTAAACTGGGAATGTAAAAATATATATATATATATATGTAAATAAACAAAAAAAATATGTAAATAAAATAAAAATAAAGAAAAGCCGAAATGATGGGGCAACTCGCAATAAAAATCAGCGAGTAAAAATAAAAATGAAAATAAAGCCGAAATGATGGGGTAACCGCAAATAAATAGCCGAAATGATAGGGCAATAGCGACCTTCGCGATAAGAAAAGCTGAAATGATAGAGCAATCGCGGTAAAAAAATGGAAAAAAAAAAAGCGAATGATGAGTTGCTCCTGACATTATTCTAGTGCAGCAATACAGACGCCGACAAAAAAAATTCAAATTTCCAAAATTCTCCCGGCCCTACGATTAGTCCCCAAATTGACTACCGTATACAATCCACGAGCTCAAATAATTCTCATCACCCCCATGCCCCACCGTAATCACCAGTTACGCGGCTGGTCTCCGCCTTTGGAATTATGCTCCATTGAGAAGACCCACTCATGTGTCCTCACGATACATGAGGAGAACAAACCTGTGTGGGATCCTTACGACTCACGAAGGAAAAACACACTTAGGAGTCCCCACGACTCCTAAGGAGAAAATACACCTGCGAGATCCTTACGACTCGCAGGGAGAAAATGCTTTTATGGGACCCTCACGGCCCATAAAATTGAAAAGTCTTAGGTGATAGGGATCTAAACCTGTCTCCTAAACCATCGCTCCCCAACCCCCAAGTGGCGAATGATGAGTCGCTCCTGGTACCATATTCCAGTGTAGCGATGCAGACGCCAATCAAATTCCAAATCCCAATCCCCAAGTGGCGAATGATGAGTCGCTCCTGGTACCATATTCCAGTGCAGCGATGCAGACGCCATCCAAATTCCAATCCCTAAATGGCGAATGATGAGTCGCTCCTGGTACCATATTCCAGTGCAGCGATGCAGATGCCGACAAAATTCTAAATCCCATACCCCAACGGCGAATGATGAGTCGCTCCTGGTACCATATTCCAGTGCAGCGATGCAGACGCCAACAAAGTTCCAAAATTTTCCGGCCCTACGGTCTGGATCATACATCCTGCAAAACTGTATACAATCCACGGGCGTAAAACGATCCCAATCTCTCCCAAGTCCTACTAGTGAGACCGCATTCAAAGTCCAAAAAAAATGAAAAATGAAAAAAAAAATGAAAAAAATAATAAAATAAAATAAATAAAATGGTATGTCCATAAGCAAAATGGGCACGAATGAAAACCCGAAAGGGCTCCGTGAGTAAAAACAGCAGGACTGCCGGCGAGTTTGTGAAAACCCGAAAGGGCGCAAACTTGTGAAAAAGAGATGAAATGCACTCGCAAAGTCCTCTCAACTTTGTGAGGAGAAAATTCCCGCGTGAGATCCTTACGACTCACAAAGGAGCAACACACTTAGGAGTCCCCATGACTCCTAAGGAGAAAATACACCTTTGGGATCTTTACGACCCGTAGGGAGAAAATGCTTTGTGAGACCCTTACGGCTCACAAAATTGAAAAGTCATAGATGATAGGGACCTAAAACCTGTCTCCTAAGCCATCGCTTCCTGATAAGAAAGAGCAAATAATGATTCTCTCCTGGTACCATATTCCAGTGTAGCGATACTGATGCCAAACAAAAACCAATTCCCAAATCCTCCCGGGGCAAATGATGAGTTGCTCGTGGCATTATTCCGGTGCAGCAATGCAGATGCCGATGAAAAAATCCCTAAATTCTCTCATGACAAATGATGATTCGCTCCTGGTACCATATTCCAGTGCAGCGATGCTGATGTCAACCCAAATCACAATCAACTAGTCAACTTCAACTCCGACACCGTAGAAAGCGGAGCAAATCAAAATCCAATCTCGACACCGCAAGAAGCGGAGCAAGTCAAGTTCACCCCTGACACTGCAGGAAGCAGAGCAAGTCAAATAGAGCGTCGACCGTCCATGGTCGCAAAAAGGGCAGTGCAAGCTTCCCACAAATCGAAAACCAAATCGCTCCGGATCAGAGCGTCGACCGTCCATGTCGCAAAAAGGGCAGTGCAGGCTTCCTACAAAGCAGGAACCAGATCACTCCGAGCCAGGGAAACGTCTACCACGGACACTCCGTCTCGGAGGCGCGTCAAGCGTCGACCATCCATGTCGTAAAAAGGGCAATGCAGGCTTCCCGCAAATCGGGAACCAAATCGCTCCGGATCAGAGCGTCGACCGTCCATGTCGTAAAAAGGCCAGTGCAGGCTTCCTATAAAGCAGGAACCAGATCACTCCGGGCCAGGGAAACGTCTACCACGGACACTCCGTCTCGGAGACGCGTCAAGCGTCGACCGTCCATGTCGCAAAAAGGGCAGTGCAGGCTTCCTACAAAGCAGGAACCAGATCACTCCGGGCCAGGGAAACGTCTACCACGGACACTCCGTCTCGGAGACGCGTCAAACGTCGACCGTCCATGTCGTAAAAAGGGCAGTGCAGGCTTCCCACAAATCGGGAACCAAATCGCTCTGGATCAGAGCGTCGACCGTCCACGTCGCAAAATGGGCAGTGCAGGTTTCCCACAAATTGGGAACCAAATCGCTCCGGATCAGAGCGTCGACCGTCCAAGTCGCAAAACGGGCAGTATAGGCTTCCCACAAATCGGGAACCAAATCGCTCCGGATCAGAGCGTCGACCGTCCACGTCGCAAAACGGGCAGTGCAGGCTTCCTACAAATCGGGAACCAAATCGCTCCGGATCAGAGCATCGACCGTTCACGTCGCAAAAAGGGCAGTGCAATCTTCCCACAAATCGGGAACCAAATCGCTTCGGATCAGAGCGTCGACCGTCCACGTCGCAAAAAGGGCAGTGCAGACTTCCCACAAATCGGGAACCAAATCGCTCCGGATCAGAGCGTCGACTGTCAACATCGCAAAAAGGGCAGTGCAGGCTTCCCACAAATCGGGAACCAAATCGCTCCGGATCAGAGCGTCGACCGTCCACGTCGCAAAAAGGGCAGTGCAGGCTTCCCACAAATCGGGAACCAAATCGCTCCGGATCAGAGCATCGACCGTCCATGTCGCAAAACGGGAAGTGCAGGCTTCCCACAAATCGGGAACCAAATCGCTCCAGATCAGAGCGTCGACCGTCCACGTCGCAAAAAGGGCAGTCCAGGCTTCCCACAAATCGGGAACCAAATCGCTCCGGACCAGAGCGTCGACCGTCTATGTCGCAAAAAGGGCAGTGCAGGCTTCCTACAAAGCGGGAACCAGATCACTCCGGGTCAGGGAAACGTCTACCAAGGACACTCCGTCTCGGAGACGCGTCAAGCACGGACCGTCCAAGTCGCAAAAAGGGCAGAATCGACCGTCCATGTCGTAAAAAGGGCAGTGCATCCCAAAAAGTGGGAACCAAAGCAAGTCGCCTCCACGCAAAAGAAGATCCATCAATTTCATGCACACGACCCACATATGCTGTATGCATTTATTGATGGGGGGCAATTTGTTGGGGTAATAATTTGCACACCGGTTGACCGAGTCAAAGTCAAGATCAACCCCAAGCCAGGTGGGCCCAAGCCAAGGTTAAGCGGGCCCATGCCCAAGTTGAGCCCGCGGCCAGCCTCCTCCATGCCGAAATAAAAATCATGTAATAAATAATTTTTATGTAATTTTTTATGCATGAATGTATGCAAAATGGGCATAAAGACAATATTTTGTAAGCCCATGGCTTATGTGCAAAAAAAAGAAATGGCACATGAGCCATGGGATGGGCAAAATGCCATTTTGTAAAGCCCAAGGGGTTATATGTAAATATGTAAGCCTATATAATGCAACATGATGATGAATAAAGCATATACTTTTCATTCTCTCAAAAAAACCTAGGGTTTGTGCATCTTTCCCCTTTCTGAAGGTTCCAAACCTTTTTCTTTCTTTTGAATTAAATCAAGAGTTTTACTCTTCCTTTTCCAAAACTAATTAGTTTTCCACCATAAAACCCACAAAGGGGAACTCAAATCTGCCATCAGATCTCAGAAATGAGAGATTTTTAAAATCTCATATTTCTTGATCTTCAAGATCCGGCCAACAAAGGAAGAAGAAGAAGACCCATCTCCAGAAACCTCACTTTAGGGAAGAACTAGGGCTCAAGGGGATAAGCCTATCATCAGCTTCAAAACATCCTAGGAGTTTGACTCCTCATATATATATATATACACACACACACACACACACAAAATAATAAGTGCTCATTTCTGGGAGTACAACTCCCATTGCAGGGACCAAGTCCCTTTTAGCGCGCGACCGCCCATGTGCTGACACGTGGAGTGCTAACGCTCTTGCGCTCCGAGCGCTAGCGCCCGAGCGCCCGCGTGCTGACATGCAAAGCGCTAGCGCTCTTGCACCCAAAGCGCTAGCGCCCACGTGCTGACACGTGGAGCGCTAGTACTCTTGCGCTCAGAGCGCTAGCGCCCGAGCGCCCACATACTGACACGTGGACCACTAGCGCCCGAGTGCCCACGTGCTGACACGAGCGCTGGCGCTTTTTCCCACGCATCCTTTGGATGCCCTTTTCCTTTCTTTATATATATATATATGTATATATACGCACGCACACACATACTATACAACACTGTCCCTCCCAAAAAAAATTTTGGGCCGGGCAGCTGTCCCGCACCCTGCAAGGGGGTTGCTAGCCCTCTTGACCCCCAGCCCGTTATCCGGATAGAGGGACCCCCGTAAAAACTCTGCGAGGCTCCCGATATACCCAAGCCCCCTCCAAAACAAAACACACGTACATTGAGTTTGCATGGCCAGTTTAACCCGTCAATCGGAGGTTTCCTCACTCCAAAGGCGAGGGGTAATTAACAGCAGCTTAGTCCGCGGCTGCCGGAGATTCGGATCCCCATAATCAATAAACCTCGACCTACCCTAGGCTGGGGGAATCTGTAGTACGCCTGACAAGCGCGCGCGTATTCCCATCTCAATGGGGTGACGAAAAACACCCTACAGAACCCAAACTACTCAAACCAACTTGACTCGAACCAAGATTGCAATTGTCATGACACGCATATTACTCGACTCACTCGACTCATTATGCACCTATTTAAATATATATCATACCTGTAGTTTAAATCTAGTACCCCATGTATCATTTTATAACACTTCGGTGTTCCGTTTGCATCCGTTTATACCATTTTAAATCTAGGTCATGGAAAACATATCTTGTTGCATATTAGATTACATTAAACTGCATCCAAACCAATATTTATATCACATAGTGCTTATTTGTACATCCCATAGTACCATTTTATAGTTTTGTAACTTTTCGAATACCCGTTTGCATCTATTTCATTTAGAATATATATAATTGCATCCATAGATCACTTGAATATATAACACTGTAATATTGACACCCCATGTTTGATAAATCGCATCCTATTTAGTATTGGAACTATAAACGTAACCCTAATCGATAACTGTGCATCCATATGTTTGAATTTTACCTATTTGCATACCACATCACATTATTCCATTTTATTGTTATATTGGTACCCCATACTTGTTTTTGTGTACCCATATTTATTATAGTTTGATTATGAGCACCCACGTGATACTTGTTCACCCCCTGACATGACTTGATACACTACTACTTGACACGACTTGATACCGTGCACTTCTTGACATGATTGGATCTATATACACTACTTAACATGACCTGATGTACCACAGCTTGACCTGTTACCTGATCTTGTTACTAATGCCAACAATCTTGACCTGTTGTCCCTACGGACATTTCCTGTTATCTATTCAGACAAACCTGTACCTGCTTGATCCTATGTTAGCATTAGCTCCAGATTTATCAATACCTGATTGAACACATAACCTGGGGGTATGGGGAAATCAATGATGAAACATGACTTGTTACTCGACAGTTCGATACCTTTACTGATCAGTCTTACGGGCTAGGCCAGCCCCGGGATGATGCTGCTGACATCATTCATCGTTACCTACTACCTTTTACTGCCTTACGGCACGTCTCGGATTCAGCCCGAGAATCTTGACCGTGATCCCGGGCACACACGGGATACTATTGAGTTACATCGATGATTCATCAAATTGATTTCAAAGACTTAAGATTAGATAACCCAGTAGACAAGTTTAGATTACTCACTGCACATCACCTGTGCCTTACCCTTCACTGTCACTATTTATATTACTGTTATACCTGTTTTACTGTTTATACTCATACCTGCATGTCTTGCTACCCCTGATTATATTATTGCTTGATATTATGACGCACTGACGTCTTGGTTTTGCATAGCCCGGATCCTCTACCTTTGTCGCAGGCTGATCAGGAGTACTTCCGCTTTTAGGCCGAGCAGTGAGGATCCAGTTGGTATCCAGTTTTACTTTCCAGGTGTTTTGTTTATTAGATTTATTGCTTCCGCATATTATTTTATTCTTGAATCGTTTATTTTGGCCTATGGACATGTGTTAGATAGTTTTTTTTATTGTTCTTGATATCTCTACAGCCGTAATGTGACTGTGGAGGGATATTTCCTATCCACAAGTAGCATGGTTGGCTCTGTCACGTGCCGATCTTAGTGCACTCTGAGAAGTGGGGCGTGACAGGGTTTGTTTGGTATCAGAGCCATAGGATTTAGGTTAATCGAGTTTGATTCTTTTGTAGTTGGGTATTGGACCCAATACATGAATCGGAAAATCCGTGATTAGGAACATGTCCTGCCACCTTGTACTCGTGATTCTTGAATCTTATCTTTCTCTTGATCCTTTGTCTTGACGATATGTAAACAACTTTGCATCTCGACTGGAAATCTTTTGGTTCCCTATTTTTTCTCCATGTTCTTTGATTCTGATACTAGGATTTGGGCGACTTGAGTGGAGTTATGTGATTGTAACTATGAACTGCAGCATGGTTACAATGCGGTACTCTATTTAAGTAACTTAGAGTCCTGGTCTTGATTCATTTCCTTGCTCCATGGTCGTTATATTGCCTTGCTTCTCTTGCTTTCCAGTTCATGTTTTATCGCAAGCTTGAATTCTGTTTACCGTGCTTATCTTCTTCAGTGTTTGGATTCAGGTGAAATCGTTTCAGGTATCCTACTTGTTCATGTCCTCCCTGCATTAGAATTATTTAATTCTGGTGCATCCCTTTGTTTGAAGTTATCTTGAGAATGGATTTTTCTCGGCACTTTCCACGCTCACATTGGTTGTAGAGCAAATAAAGCGAATTTCCAGATCCCCGGATATCCAGAGGTTGTTTGGAGTTAGCGGTTCTGTCGGACCAGTCGAGTGTAGGGCTAGACCGACAAACAATGTTCTTTCGTCGATAGAAGTTGAAGCGCCAGCTGTTGTTCGAGATTTCATAGACGTGTTCGAGGTCATCTTGGGTTTACCGCAAAAACGAGATGTGGAGTTCGTGATCGATCTTGTTCCTGGTGCAGCGACAATTTCTAGGGCGTACTATCCAATGGCACCAATGGAGTTGGAAGAAGTCAATTACTTGAGAAGGGGTGCGTTTCGCAGCAGCAATTCACCTTGGGAAGCTCCAGTTCTTCTAGTCAAGAAGAAAGATGGCACAAGGAAGATGTGCGAGTTTTGGCTTGAAGAAGTGAAGTTTTGGGGCATGTCGTGTCCGGAGATGGAATCGCCGTTGCTCCCGAGAAGATTGCAGCAGTTCAAGAATGGCCGATTCCGAAGAACGTTGCTGAGATCAGTGTAAGTCCACGGTAGCGCCCCGGCCGTCTAACAGACGCCAATATGCGGAACAAAACTTTTACAACTGACGCTATCGCGTACTATAACCCGGATCTGCCATTAAAACTAAACTAACAAACTGCAAAGTGGGTAGAAATGTTATACCGAACGATCCGAGTCATTCGGTCTTCAACCATCATCCCACGCTTTGTTGCGGCGGTTTCGATCTTCTAAAACTCCAGTCTTGTCGTCCAGGTGGCACCATGTCGACGGATCTTTAAACGGGCTCCCGCCTCTGAACTGAGGCAACTCGATCGTCAAGTTTGCTAAAAGAGACGACCAAGATTGATGTAGAGAATGAGTAGAACACTTTGTCTCGTTACGTCCAAAGCTATGGACGAACGGTTAATGAAGTTGCCAATTGGAATCGGGTAAATGGAAATTGAACTATATGAAATTTCCATGAACTAAATTTCTTGTATCTTTTTCTCAAAAATGAATCCATCATCCCTCACAATGAGGGCCGGCCATTATATAGAAGAGGGAGGGTGAGTGTAGGAGAGGGGAGGGTGAGTGTAAGCAAAAGATCAAGGAGAAAATATCTTAAGCATTACCAAAATGAATTAATGGAAACAATGACTCATAACCTTAGTCATCCTCCCTCATTAAATGCACCATTAATGAACTATTGACTCATATGCCTTGTCACCATCTAGAACCATCTAGAAACATGACTCACCCAAGAAAAGATAAATCTGCATTTAACCGAATGTTAAATACGGGTGATAGAAAACTGGAAACTGGCAACTTCCAAAAGTGATCCTGAAACGAATTTCAGGATAACCCCGTAACAGTATAAACATACCCGCATTTGTATTACGACCGAATACAAATGCAACTGAGATAAAGATATTATATCTACACAGTATAATACTGGGATCTGGCTTAAACCAAAGCCTACCAGTATTATCTGCCCGAAAAACGATACGTGCGAAAACGCACGTGCATTTTTCGAACATTGCCATAATACGATACGGCATCTACAACGTTTCGCCCGAACTTGGAAAAGTGTCTGTGGGGGACTCTAATGACTCATCAACACATTGGCACTGGGTATAACCACTAGCACGTCAGAGGTACTAGCTGTACGTAACGGTTGCCTATGTATTGATTGAAAGGGAAGCTGACGAGCGAACTCATCCAAAAACCCTACTGAGCCTGACAGTGACAATATCCGTACAGTCCGGTCCATTCGTCTATGAGTATCGCATATACGGCCTAGGGGGCCGGTAAACGTCAGACCCCTCAATAGCAGTACAAGTCATGTCAGAAAGCAGTCCAAAACACCCTGAGATACTACTGGAATACCTTCCAGTAAATCTCGATTACCCTGGCCAGGGATTTCGTGTAATGGCTCTCCTAATCACAGCGCGATCTGCTCACTGCCTCCATGTGGCTCGGGACTGTACCCAAAATATACATGTTTGCATGACTCCTTTGACCCGTGGTAGGGTATAAATCAAAGCACAGTGGGAACTCACACGAGACAAATGACGACCTCAGGTCGATGAACTAACATGTACACATGTCACCAGGGAACTGCTATCTGACGATATGAATAATACCAACTAGCATGTTCCCGGCGAGTCCTGTCCGGTGTACTCATAACCCAATGAGCACCTGTATACATCTTAGGTGAACCAACTAACACCAATGGCTTGTGAGACCGGCCACCGCCCCTCGTCGGGGTTTCGAATGTATACACTAGTCTATTCTGGAGTATCGTTGCCCTGTCTCGAAACTCCCACGACTAGAGACTCTTTAAAGATATGCTTATAGACCCCAGCTCCCACATATATGATCGCTATCATACTGCTGGTAGTCAAGCAAGAATCCTATAGGCTCTATCAACATCTACATGATGATAAAGACAAACCAGATAGTATACTATCATCTCGAGTAAGCCTGTTTTATCGGTATAGGTCATCCCTCAATCATTGCAATCACGTACCTGCGATACAATAATTGACTTAGAGGGCACTATATCCAACAATCTCCCACTTGCACTTAAGGCTAATTATTGCGATGTCGCGTACTCACAGCTCGTGTGATACCAAGCATCCAACTCCTCTACTAATCAGTTTCACAAAGCTCGTTTGCAAAACTATTGTGTTCGAGAAATAGCCTCAGTGAGTGGATCCGCTTCGGTGTTTCTTTCTGTATCTCTCAATATCTCAACTTCGCGGAGAAAACCATCTCCCGAATTGAGTAATACCTATCTTAGAATATGTCCGGATATCTTATGGGACCTAGTTCATAAATGAACTCCAAATCCAAACTTCTTAGACTGTATTGATAATTGAAACTAATCATGTTCCAGCACCATGCCTCCCACAGTATCCTCTTGGACCACCTGTCCATAATACTGTCCCTCAACAGAGGGACCTATAACTCTGACAATCACTCTATCATCCATGTCATCTTTGAAGCCTGGAATAATAACTGTCTCCCGAAGGAGGCTGCCGTCATCAAATCCGTAGAACATGTACTTATGTTCTATAACTGCTTCCGTATGTTTCTTCAGGATTGGATTAATATAAACTTATCGCATCTAGTGCAAAAACGACATCTGGTGTGGTACTTGACATCTCACGATTGACTCAATTGCCTAAGCAAGTGATCTGTCAATCATGCACGTCCCTCTCCTCTTTAGTCTGTAAGACACCTTTAGAGAGGATGACTCCATCACCTGCAGGTACACCACCATGCCAGGAGTCATCTATTCTAAAATACTATTAGAATACTATCAAAGTACCCACATTGGGAAACTACCCAAATCTAGATCTAAAACCATAGATCTTGTATCTAGAATGTCAGATATTATATCCATGTCCTTTGTGGAGAAACAACTGTGTGACGACCACTGTACAACCGTTCGTAGTATAGGAATTTTACTTCCTACTCTGTGTATGTCATCCAAATACCAGGACATCACACCCTACTACCTTCTTAACAGATCCATCCCCTATTCTGATGAAGTCAAACCCATGACTGTCACATCAAAAATGAGATGATCTATCTCCGCTATATCTGCTCAAGTCTATAAATAGACATAAGCTACTTGCTCACTAAGCTTCCGCTGCTCCCACTGACTACAACAACCCTCTGGCAGAATAATATATGCGTGTACTTCTAAAACTAGTTTAGAACGATGCTATACATATTCTCCTGCCGGGTCTCATAGTCTGGAACAACAGTAGTGTCAAGTCTAGGTAAACAAGAACCTCTCTGTCACCGTCCTTGAGGCTACCTGAGTACCTCTCGGGTGTCTGAGGTTACCCACCATATCTGCAGAGTGGCTATTGGAATGCCAAACCTGATTGAATATGTAGGTCCTATTAAAACTTTTTCGTAATCGTTTGCGGTTCTGGAATCACTTCCAGTTCTACCATACTCCCACTATTGTTTTCTGAAAAAAATCGATTTTATTAAAACTGTGGCGAGTCAAGAACAATATCACTATTGATCTCCCAGATGGTAGAAAACCAACCCTCGTCAAAGCTAGGGTCAACCCACAAACTGCCATTACAGAAACGTGCCTTGAGTTATCCAGTGTCTGGTTTTAAGCATAAGCTGGACAACTCCCCGTACCTTAACATCGTTAAGATATTAACTATTCTATATCCAATATAGAAACTTTGGCACTTATTTAATTGGAACCAGATTCAAATCATGCAACTGTCTCCAGTGCATATCATCTTAATGGAGAGAGGCTAATCAGTATTACTCAACTTAGGAATCCATCCAATTATGAGTAACCTGAAAGAGAAACAAGTTTCTCAAAACCATTACTATCAACTGAATACTAATCACAAGAATCCACATCTTCGATTTCTTTGAAGAATCCCGATACTTGCGATACCTGGTTCTCTACTTTATTCCTATACCCACAACTTCTCAAAACTTAGACATTGTATTTTTACGAAACACTTGTCTAAAAACTAGAGAAGTTATAAGTAAACAGAATATAATACGAGGACCAACCCCTTTGTCCTAATGGACACTGGACAACATACAATACTCTGTATAAGTCCGCTGAGTTGAATAACTCAAAACCTTTGCGTCGTAGGTTGAAAACTGTTTCCAGACGATTTTCTCAAATATCACCAATTACAACGAATTCTGATATAATGAGGATGATCACCTAATTCCCAATAACTTACTCCCACTCAACATCTGTAAAACCATGCAGATGTGAGAATCATACCTGGTAAATACATACCCTGGAGTAAGTATCTAATCGGGAAATCATTTTTTCCATTAACATTGCACTGAAACAATAAAATATTTCGTAGGGGTATCCTGGTATTCTTTAGTAATGCCTCTTCCATAATCCAAATCATGACTTTAACCGTATATTTCCCTGCCATCTTTCCAATTCCCTTTATTTGTGTTTATTCGTTACCTTCTGTACACCATCATTAGGCTTAATGGTTTTCTTCCTTCCCTACCGTTTGGCACTAGCCTATGGTTTGGAAGAAGACTATCCAGTAAGCATAATAGGTGTACCCTCCTATACCAAGGAGTACTCGAGAGAAGGTGATGATAAAAGACAACTGAATAAACCTTATTCCTATTTCTCCTGAACCAGAATCCATCCTCGAAAAAATATCCTTCAAGTTCGTATATAACCATACGATGGATTTATCCAATGGAATTGGATGTTCATAGTGATACGGATTGTTCTGGAGAAATTAAAGGTGAAGTAGGAGTGGTGATGAAATACGTGGTTTGTTCATGAATGTTAGTAGTCGCAATTTACTTTGCCCTCTTTCTAATCCCTTTATTTTGTCTTTATTTATTACCTTCTGTACACCCTACTTAGGCTAATTGGTTTCCTTCATTCCCTACCTTTCGGCACCTGCCTATGGTTTGGAAGAAGACAATCCAATAAGCGTAATAGGTGTACCCTCCTAAACTAAGGAGCCCTCGCAACTTGAGAGAAGGTGATTATAAAAGACAACTGAACCAACCAATTCTATTTCTCCTGAACCTGGATCCATCCTTGAAGAAGTCCCTTCGAGTTCGTATATAACCATACGATGGATCTATCCAATGGAAGTGGATGTCCATAGTAATACGGGGTGTTCTGAGAAATACAAAGGGTAAAAGAAGGAGCTGCAATGACTTATACAACTATAGACAATCCAAAAGCCAATATATTAAGAAGGTTCGGTCAACTTGGTCAATGAGTCATAGTCTAGGGTCGGTCAAAGGTCGCTGCCAAAGAGAGAGAGAGAAAAGAAATACTCTGCGTGCACTCTAACCTAGATCAGAATGGTTATCACTTTATCTAATTAGGAAACCTCCCATTGTAATCTCAAATTCTCCTCCAAACCAGAAAGAAGAATCAATCGGGATCACCCGAAGAGTAAACCAACTCATTAGTGGGAATCGGGATCCAACTCTCATCGCATGATAACGTGACGGTATCCACTCACGTTAGCACACTCCAGAAGGTATGCTCAAGTTTTGCAAGTTTCCTGTATGTTTGAAACTCCCGATATAATTTTTATCCCATGCTCTTATGACCTTGGCGTAGGCCAACAAATCATAAGCCACATGTCAAGTTCTACCCGTCGTTGTCCTGATTAATTTAGGTCATCGTACATGCCCTTGAAGTAGACCAATAAGGCTGTACGTCTGTCCTAAACTAATGCATCTATCTATGCAACAAATGAATACCCAGCAGCTACTAAACACTACGCCTTGACGTAGACCAACAAACATAGCTTGAATACTACTGACCATCCATAAGAAATGACGGAGGATTACGGCTGGTTTTTGGCGAAAACCTTTAACGTAATGAACTTGATCTCGTTGAAGGAACCTGATAGCTTTTTTTAAAAATACAGTTGCGAAAACCTTTTGCTAAAGAGGTCACTCCCGGTGAAGGGATCTCGGCTCTTTCCTCGTGGAATGAGGTGCAGGATATTCTAACTGAATATCGCGATGCAAAGCAACTTGTAATCGACTATATTGAAGTTATTACCCTGACGTAAACTTCTGCCCAAGGGGTCACTCCCGGTGAAGGGATCTCGGCCCTTGCCTCGTCGAATGAGGTGCAGGATATTCTAACTGAATACCGCTATGCATAACAAAAGGAAACGTCTTTGTAATAACTCCTTTTAAAATTTGTTCCAACAACATCAAATATAGGTTTGTTTTATCCTTGTATTGATAAGAATTAATGCAGTCCCATCAATTAATCATACCAGAAAAGAACGAAAATAAAATGTACGTATATGCCATCCGCATTCGTCACTGGGTCCCGTCATCACTCGTTAGGTTACTTAACTAACGACAGAGCGGGGGCTGGACTAGCGCGGGTGTAAAACATATACAATATCTAATAGTATATATACTAATATACAGTAATCGCTCCAGGCGTGATAATATGCAACATTACAGAAAAGTAATAAGCATCACAGAACAAGTCAGATAATCTGGGATCCCCGGGTTTCACAGAGCCGCTACTGAAACCCGACGTTCCCCTGGTCGTGTGGACAGCCTGTGCAATGAAACCTAGACCCCTACGGGTGCGGCAAGTTACCCGCCAAAACCTGAAGCGAGGCAGCCCCCTACAGCATAATGAATAGACCACCCGGCACTTCATGGAATCCAGTAACTTGAGCACCCTTCCTTGGGTCAACCTGTACCCCCTACGAGTGCGGCGAATAGTCTGCCAATTCTAGAGTGAGGCCCCTCTGCCTCTCAAAACCATGAGATACAGACCCGTTGCCCTCCAGAACCCGGCTATCCGTGCACTCCGTCGTGGGGTAAACCTAGTACAGAAATAAAAATATGTACAATGGGTACATCGACCTCATCCCGGTCGTGCCCCAAAAGAATAATATACAAACAGGCAGTAACGGCAGTCCACAAGTCGGATGCTCGCCCCGCAATATTAAATGTACAAATAAATCCAAAACAGCACTACCATTGCACACTGCTATCCACCACGATAAATCCGCAACATCACAGCACAACACAGAACATCAACGCGAATATCACGTTCGCAAACCCGTCTAAAAGCACTATAGCAATCAGATGCGGTTTACCGATCAAATGACATTCCCGGTCGGAGATATAATGTAAATACTGTAAACTAACACGTTTAAATTTCGATCGACAAAATTTCCCGAAGTGGGCCCCACGTACATCTGCTGTACAGTAATAAAATCTGGGCCTAAAAGAAATATACCAAAAACCACAATTTACTATGTAGAAGCCCCTGTACAATTTTGGAGCACTGTTCCCACTAAACGGCCGCTGATGCGCGGTCAAACCCTAGGTTTGACCGCGGATACGCGGCTATTAAATGGGATCACGTGACCAAATTTGTACGGTCTGCTTCAAAAAGCCTGCTCTGTTTTCTGAAGTACTCAAAATAATTTTTAGACCTGATTTAAAATCGACAGAAACTTTTTGTACAGAAAAATGTAGTTTCGGAAATTCCGTTCAATCGATCTTTTAAACGCATTAGCACAAGTTAGTATAGCTTAATGGTGAGGCTCTGATACCACTGTAAGTCCACGGTAGCGCCCCGGCCGTCTAACAGACGCCAATATGCAGAACAAAACTTTTACAACTGGCGCTATCGCATACTATAACCCGGATTTGGCATTAAAGCTAAACTAACAAACTGCAAAGTGGGTAGAAATGTTATACCGAACGATCCGAGTCCTTCAGTCTTCAACCATCATCCCACGCTTTGTTGCGGCGGCTTCGATCTTCTGAAACTCCAGTCTTGTCGTCCAGGTGGCACCACGTCGACGGATCTTTAAACGGGCTCCCGCCTCTGAACAGAGGCAACTCGATCGTCAAGTTTGCTAAAAGAGATGACCAAGATTGATGTAGAGAATGAGTAGAACACTTTGTCTCGTTACGTCCAAAGGTATAGACGAACGGTTAATGAAGTTGCCAATTGGAATCGGGTAAATGGAAATTGAACTATATGAAATTTCCATGAACTAAATTTCTTGTATCTTTTTCTCAAAAATGAATCCATCATCCCTCACAATGAGGGCCGGCCACTATATAGAAGAGGGAGGGTGAGTGTAGGAGAGGGGAGGGTGAGTGTAAGCAAAAGATCAAGGAGAAAATATCTTAAGCATTACCAAAATGCATTAATGGAAACAATGACTCATAACCTTAGTCATCCTCCATCATTAAATGCACCATTAATGAACTAATGACTCACATGCCTTGTCACCATCTAGAACCATCTAGAAACATGACTCACCCAAGAAAAGATAAATCCGCATTTAACCGAATGTTAAATACGGGTGATAGAAAACTGGAAACTGGCAACTTCCAAAAGTGATCCTGAAACGAATTTCAGGATAACCCCGTAACAGTATAAACATACCCGCATTTGTATTACGACCGAATACAAATGCAACTGAGACAAAGATATTATATCTCCACAGTATAATACTGGGATCCGGCTTAAACCAAAGCCTACCAGTATTATCTGCCCGAAAAATGATACGTGCGAAAACGCACGTGCATTTTCCGAACCTTGCCATAATACCATACGGCATCTACAACGTTTCGCCCGAACTTGGGAAAGTGTCTGTGAGGGACTCTAAGGACTCATCAACACATTGGCACTGGGTATAACCACTAGCACGTCAGAGCTACTAACTGTACGTAACGGTTGTCTATGTATTGATTGGAAGGGAAGCTGACGAGCGAACTCATCTAAAAACCCTACTGAGCCTGACAGTGACAATATCCGTACAGTCCGGTCCATTCGTCTATGAGTATCGCATATACGGCCTAGGGGCCGGTAAACGTCAGACCCCCCAATAGCAGTACAAGTCGTGTCAGAGAGCAGCCCAGAACATCCTGAGATACTACTGGAATACCTTCCAGTAAATCTCGATTACCCTGGCTAGGGATTTCGTGTAATGGCTCTCCTAATCACAGCGCGATCTCACCCCCAATACCGCTAGAGACGAATCCCCGATGATCTGCTCACTGCCTCCATTTGGCTCGGGACTGTACCCAAAATATACCTGTTTGCACGACTCCTTTGACCCGTGGTAGAGTATAAATCAAAGAACAGTGAGAACTCATACGAGACAAATGACGACCTCAGGTCGATGAACTAACCTATACACATGTCACCAGGGAACTGCTATCTGACGATATGTATAATACCAACTAGCATGTTCCCGGCGAGTCCTGTCCGGTGTACTCATAACCCAATGAGCATCTGTATACATCTTAGGTGAACCAACTAACACCAATGGCTTGTGAGACTGGCCACCGCCCCTCGTCGGGGTCTCGAATGTATACACTAATCTACTCTGGAGTATCGATACCCTGTCTCGAAACTCCCACGACTAGGGACTCTTTATGGACGTGCTTATAGACCCCAGCTCCCGCATATATGATCGCCATCATACTGCTGGTAGTCAAGCAAGAATCCTATGGGCTCTATCAATATCTACATGATGATAAAGACAAACCAGATAGCATACTATCATCTCGAGTAAGACTGTTTTATCGGTATATGTCATCCCTCAATCATTGCAATCACGTACCTGCGATACAATAATTGACTTAGAGGGCACTATATCCAACAATCAGAAGCTTTCTTGGACTTTCCGGGTATTACAGACGGTTCGTGGAGAATTTTGCTCGTTTGGATGAGCCCTTGACCAAGCTTACGCGCAAGCAGATACCATTTGTGTGGATGAATAAATGTGCGTCGGTTTTTGAGGCGTTGAAGCAGAGGTTAATTACCGCTTCTATTTTAACCGTGCCAGACAGTTCTGGAGGATAGGTGATTCATAGCGACGCATCTGGGAAAGGATTGGGATGTGTTTTGATGCAACGTGGGAAGGTTATAACTTACGCATCAAGACAGTTGAAGACCCATGAGAAAAATTACCCAACTCATGACTTGGAGCTAGCGGCTGTGATTTTTTGCTTTGAAGATTTGGAGACACTACTTATTGGGCGAAAGGGTTGAGGTATTCACCGATCATAAAAACTTGAAGTATGTGTTCACACATAAGGAGCTTAATATGAAGCAGCGTAGATGGTTGGAGCTGATGGCTGACTACGATCTTGATCTTAAATATCATCCAGGAAAAGTTAATGTTGTGCCGGATACGCTTAGTCAGTTGCCAGCAAGTCAGATGTTGACTGCACAGAAGGAACTTATTGAAGATTTTCGAAGATTTGATTTAGAGAATGTGCTTCCGCATTCTTCGGGACTGTTGATGCAGCTGCAAGTACAATCGTCATTGATCGAGAATATTAAAGCATCGCAGTTACAGGACCCTAGATTGCAGAAGTTTTGAGAACAGGTTGAAGCCGAACTTCGAACGGACTTGTTGACTCATGAAGATAGTTCGTTGCGATATGGTAGCCGTTTGTGTGTACCAAAGGGAGATATTCGCGAAGAAGTTATGAAGGAGCGCACAGTTCAGCATATTCCATACATCCAGGAGGCACGAAGATGTACCAAGATCTGCGACAGCATTTCTGGTGGGAAGGCATGAAACGGGAGATTGCCCGCTTTGTAGCGAAGTGCTTGGTGTGTCAGCAAGTTAAAGCTGAATATCAACGGGTTGCTGGTTTATTGCAACCACTTTCGATTTCTCAATGGAAGTGGGAACATATAACCATGGATTTCGTAACGGCTCTACCGTGGAGTCCAAAAGGGCAACAATGCAGTTTAGGTGATTGTTGATCGATTGACCAAGGCAGCTCATTTCATACCATTTCGAGTTGGTCAATCAACAGAAACTTTGGCAGAACGGTACATGCAGGAGATTGTAACAATGCATGGAGTACCGGTGAGCATCGTGTCCGACCGTGACACTCGTTTCTTATCGCACTTCTGGAGGAGCTTACAGGAAAGTTTGGGGACTCGATTGAAGTTTAGCACGGCTTATCATCCTCAGACAGATGGCCAGTCGGAGAGAACGATCCAAACACTTGAAGACATGTTGAAAGCTTGCATGCTAGATTTCAAGGGTTCATGGGAGGATCAACTACATTTGGTGGAGTTTTCTTACAACAACAGTTTTCAGGCGACTATTCAGATGGTTCCATTCGAAGCTTTATACGGTCGCAAGTGTCGTTCACCTGTTTGCTGGACGATGTTAGAGAACGAAGATTGTTGGGACCGGATTTGATTATGCAAACAGTTGAGAAGGTTAACACTATCCGGAATCATATGAAAGCAGCACAAGACCGACAAAAGAGTTGAACAGATACATCGAGAAGATCTCTAGAGTTCGCCGTTGGTGATTTGGTATTCTTGAAGATATCACCGACTAGAGGAGTGATTCGTTTCGGAAGTCGAGGAAAGCTTAGTCCTCGATTCGTTGGACCTTTTGAGATTTTGGAGCGTGTTGGAGAAGTAGCATATCGATTGGCGTTACCGCAATCTTTGGCGAATGTTCATGACGTGTTTCACGAATCTCAACTCCGAAGATATGTTCGAGATGAAACACACGTGCTGGGTCATTCGGAGTTGACTGTACGAGAAGATTTAATCTTTGAGGAATGACCGATGTCGATTGTGGATCGAAGGGAAAGGCTTCTTAAGAACAAGGTTATCCCTCTCGTACTTGTTCCTTGGGGAAATCGCTCACATGGAGAATCAACTTGGGAACGAGAAGATGAAATCCGACAGAAGTTTCCGCATCTATTCTTGTAGTTCTTGATTGTTTATCCTTTCTTGTTCTTGGAATTTCGAGGACGAAATTCTTTTTGTAGTTGGGTATAATGTAACAACCTAGTTCACTTATACCAATTTCAGTTCCCGTATTTATTTATCTGTGGTATTTTATTGATTTATCGTGTTTGGGTGCGAATGGTAATTTACATTTTACATTGCATTCGACCCGACCCGTTTGCTTGAACCAGTTTGATTCATATTTATAGATTACCTTGACTTGTTATATAGACACGTGCATCTCATGATTAGTACATACTGGCATTTTATCTAGTATCGCATAATTTACCATATAACATTTTAAGTCACGGAAAATAAATTAGAATTGCATTTCATAGCCTGCATGATACCTGTAACACCCGAGCCCAAATAATACTATTTCTCTTGCTAGTTGAGGGTTATATATTGCTCATTCCAATTATCCTGATGGCTTGGTATTTATTGCTAAATTTTAACCGGTTAAATCATTTTGGCACATAACAAATTTTAACACCGAAAATAAAATTAAAAATATCCATGTTGGCCTACTCGTCGCCACTAGTCGCGTGGTAGCGTCCGCGCGTCGAGATTTCGTCCCGTTCGGCTAAACGGGCAAGTTTGGACGACTACGCGCGCGTGCAAGTGTCCGACTTGGGGGCATACATTTTAATCACTAAACACCCCTTTTCAAAATTTGGAACTCGCTTAAAATCCTATAATTTGAATTTGAAACATTTGGGCGCAACCCGGGCGCGATTTGGAAATGTTTCATTTAGCGCCAAAATGCCCATTTAATTTAAATAATCTAAAACTACGAATATAATCTTCTGTTCTAAGTTAACCACTAAATCATTTAAATCTTTTTCAATCTCCTTTTTAATTTCTCCTCAGCCAATCAGGCTGTCCTCGTGGGCCCCCTTTCCCTCTCTATCTCTCTCCGTCTCTCTCTGTCTCTCTCCAATCCTATAATCTCTCTCTCTCTCCAATCCTATAATCTCTCTCTCTCTCCTCTAATAACACCTCTCTCTCTCTCTCTCTACCCCTTTATTTTCCCCACGTCCTTCAGAAACCCACCACGAGAAAACCCCACTGTTCATCCTCCTTCTTCACGAGAAACCTCGCGAGAACCCTAACCCTAGCCTCTCGTCGCCGTCGCCGCCGCAGTCCCCGCGCCGACGAGACCACCACCAGCACCCTTGCCGACGCCGCACCTCTGTCCTCCTCTCCTCCCTTCTTCCCGAGCCTGCAACCCAAACCCCCGACGCCACCGTCACTTGCACCGACCACCGCCAGCGACCCCACTTCCTCGTCGGCCTCCGCTCGTCCTCCTCATCACCTGCGCATCCGCCCCGATCTTCTTCCTCCTTTCCCTCGCCTGCGTGCACTGCACCCGAGCCTAACCCCATCACCCAACCCCAGGTCGCCGGGAAACTCGCCGTCCATCATCGCCATCATTTCCTCCGACCACCTCCTTCTCCCCTTGATCACCAGAGCAGACCACCACCCTCCTCTACTCGTCGCACCACCCTCTCCAGCGAACCCAGAGGCTGTCCAGCCTTCGCTGCTCGCCGTCGCTGCCTCGCCGGCGTCCCATCGCAGTCGAGCCCGCCGTGGTTGTCCCTAGCGCTTCCCTGTAAGAATCTCTTTAACTTCCTTTAGTGCTAGAACCCCCTCGCTGGTCTTTGTTTACGTTTATCGTATGGTTGCTAACTTGTCGTCGTTTTGGCTTTCCGCCGGACTCCGGCCGTGCCGACGTCTGGACCCAACTCACCAGCGAGGTGCTCTAGTCCGTGTGGTCCCGCTGTTCGCTGTTAGGACTCGACCCGTAGCCCGTGCACCCGTCTCGTGTTTTCCGCCGACATTGCATCCGTGCTTTCCGGTTTGCGAAACCGTCGAGGCAAGTATCCGAATACTTGCTTTAACATGCTAGTACACAAGATCAAGTCTTGCTATAAACTTAATCATCACATTATTTATTATAACCACACAGCTATTAGTAGTATCGATATCATATTATAACTTAGAATTGACGGTTACAATTATTCTTAACATTGAATCGGTATGGTAGTTTCTTGTAATTAATCGGTCTGCTATCAATCCACACTTTAACTAACTAAACCAATTAGATCGTCCTTGCTTCATTGTTAAATCACCCATGAGACAATTATTATGCTTTAGTTTAAATTCATGTAGCTTCATTACTTTATGTTGTTGATATTGCTTCACCTTGTGGCTATTGCACCCCAAGGGTGCTTGAACCTGTTAATAAGAGAATACAAAGTATCACTGTGTTTACATAGAATAATATTGTTATTTACTGCTCCTGCTGTTGTTCCTTATTCGTTACTATACCTGTTATAAGCATACATTTGATTGCATTACATATTGACCCGATCTTGATACACCTGACACATGTACTGATACACCGGACATGACACCCTATACATACTGACTCAACCTATTGGACTACAACCTGACTTATTACATGATCTCATGCCTAATGCCAATAAACCTGACTTGGGGTGTAACATTTTAAAAGTGATTAAATAAATAATTAAATGAATAAAAGTGTTTAAGTGAATTTTAGGATTTTCGGTAAAGTAAAATGTATTTTTCGTAAAACCAAACCGTGATTGTTTTTCATTATAATTTTAAAAAATATCTATTTTAATTATGAAATTACTAGTAAATAGTGTTTATTTAGCCACTTATAAATTTTTAGTTTAATAAAATATTTTTCCTAAATTAATTATTTTAAATATTAACATAAACTTTATTTTTACACTAAATTAGTGTAAATTACAAATTTAAATGGTTTTAATTTGTAAAAATGAACCATGGCATATTAGAAATTAGTGTGTATCATGCAAAATTTATTTGCAAATTTTTCCTAATTTCTAGAGCTTTCTTGAGTTGCTATAGTAAATAAATAAATAAATAAATACATGAAAAGACTTTTAATGATGTTTCTCTTCTTGAAACTTCCACACACTTTGCACACTCTCTTCTTTCTCTCACTCTCCTCACTTAGGCCGGCCACAACCCCACCATGGCTGCCCCCCCCCATTTTCCACCTCTTTTTTTATTCAAAAATACATCAAAAATTCCATTAAAATTCCACAAAATCCTATTTATTTCATACCCTTTATTCCTTACTCATTTTTACATGGATTTTGGAGATGGAAAGCATGCATTTTGGAGGCTCATTTCTAGTTTGGATTTCATATTTTGGGAGGTATAATTTCTTTCTTTTGATTTATTGTTTTAAATGTTCATTTAAGCTTAATTAGATTTAATGAATTAGTTCTATGTTCAATTTTAAAAATTCAAGTTAGGGTTTCTAAATTCAAGTTATGATTTTTGTTAATTATTTAGGGTTATAATAGTTAGTTAACACTTTTGGATTTGGAAAATCTTGCATGATTGTTGAATTGTAAATTTTTCATTGAAAATGGTTTAAATTAGGAAATTTTGCTAACTAGGTTTCTATAAAACCTAATTATTGGTGAAATAAATCTCAATTAATATTGTTAATACTAGATTTTGGTCTTAATAAGAGTATTAACTTGTTGGTGGAAAGAAAAACTTAGTGTGATTGCTAGTTTCTATGGATAATTGATAAATTGTGATAAAAATTGCTAATTTTGTAAACTAGATTTTAGAAATTTCTATATAAATGAGATTAAAAATATAATTATGGTTTTATTATATCACTATCATCATGAATTGTAGTTTAAGACATTAATTCATGCGAAATCATGTTTTGTGGTGGAATTGTGGTATTTTGCTTTAAAATGTTGAAAATTGTTAATGGTTGTAAACTAGAAAATTCAAATTTCTACAAATATATGTAATAAAAATATAGTAATAGTTTGTATAGTCTAGATATGCTATTTAATGAGTTTTATGACCTTTGGTTTCATTTAATTGTCAAGTTTTGATGAAAAACGGTAAATCGACATTTTTCGGGTTTTTCGAAAACGGACGATTTGATTAATTTTAGGGTTTCGATGGATTTAATCATGCTTTATAATATAAGTAATGTGTTTTAAAACTACGAGTTGTTTGTTGATGTTATCTCGATCCATCGGAGTTTGTACGTCGATATCGAGCGGTATTTGGTTCTTTTGCGTGGACGGGACATAGGTTTTAACCTATGCTTGTTCCTTGTATCGTTTGACTTTTGTATGTGATTCGGTTTACGATGCTATTTATATGTTTGCGTCTAGGTACCCCCCCACGTGGACTGCGGGCGATGAAGAGGATGATGGCGACACTGTCTTCGACAGACATGGACCAGGTGAGTAGATGCATATCTACGGGGGGAAGTCGGGTGGATGGCGTTTAGCACCCCCGCAACGTAGAATATGAATAGTACTTATTGACATTAGGAAACCCGATGTGACCCTAGATTCTTAACGCATAGGACCCTAGTAATAACCCTAGGCTGGACTAGACTGATTTAGGAAAACCATATCAGGGGATGAGTACCTTGGGAAAGTTCCTAGGCTTCAGGTAGAAACACACACGCACACACTGAAACTCTACACGGAGTATACGTATATGTGTGTATATATATAAAACTAGGTATAGGTGTTTATATATATACAACACGTATATGGGATTCATTGATGTGATATGATATCTGAGGTATGATGAAGCAGTATAACTAGGCTTGATGCCGTGATTTTTGACGATACAGTCGTATTAAGTGTTAGCGGATCATTAGAGAATGAGATAATGAACAGGTATATATAAATTATAATGGGTAGTGATGATATTGAGATACATAGGACTCTAAAATAGTACCCGGATTGTAACTTGTGATTGATCACGATTTGGGATATGTATGACTTGATTACGACATCATATAGGTGTGACCTGATGTCGATATCATAGAGGTGTGACTTGAGGACGATATGATATCAGTATGAGTTAATCACAGTATGATATATATGACATGATATTCTGAGGATAAACTAATTAAGCATTTTATGATGACATTATACGAAGGATGAGACACCTAGGAGATACTTGACCCGTACCCCGATATTGGGATGCCGTACGATGGATTTTACCGTACGAGGCTTAGATATGATGATTGATCCGCACTCTTGATTCGAGGAAGCCGTACTACGTACGTGACGCTATTGAGGCGGGATCGCCGACTATTAGAGATATTGATTCAGACCTTAGGTAGCCTCTAGTTTCTTACTGACTAGTTCTTAGGTTTAGTTCCTTAGGATGTTAGATGGACACTAGTTTAGGTTCGACTCACATAATGGTAGTTGTACTCGTATCTCGCAGAGGAGTGGATAATGCACACCTTTATTTACATTCATACTGTAATCATCATGGTGCATGTTCTTTTATATGTTGCTATAATCAGTATAAACTTTACCTGTTAGGACACCAGCACTATTACCGATGATGCGCATATTCCACGCACACTTATTTGCCGGCCCACACACATCATCATCGGTAATTGCTATGTCACGTACACTTTAGATCATATTGTCTTTTATGGATAGAATCAGTTAACAACTAGACAGATATAATATTGTGATTATTCTCTGATATTAGTACAGACATGATATTCATTGCTTAGACATTCATGCATTCATATTTTCATGTTATCATGCAGTATTATGGGCATATGCCGACACTTATCATATAGTTACTCATGATTTTGAGATTTGTATTTCTATGAGAATTCTGGATTTTTGGGGAAAACCGCAAAAATATATAAAAAAAAAACTTCTCTCTCTCTCTCTCCTCTTCTCTTTTTAAAATAAGATGCGGTTTTCTCGTGATGTATGTGTCGTCCACCATGAGTATTTCATGTTTTCTGTTGGATTTCGAGACCCGATTCGAGGAGTGGATGAACCGTTTCGGGTACATGGTGGGCCCGGTATGGTACCCCGGGGCAAGAAGATCGAGTTGTAGACGATGAGCCTGGCAGGGGAAGACTACCTACCGGTGATGTCTGGCGCGGCGGATATCCGGAGGATACCGACCGTTGTTGTGAGATTTGATGATATGGGCCGATCCGGACTGACGGAGCCCGAGGTATTGAGACTATGAGACTTGAGATTTACATGTTTGTGTCGATGCTTGACACGGATTTCCATGGATTTCATTGTTGAGATTTCAGATTCTTATATACATTTTACTATGATAACAGCCAAAGATTTCTTTTATAGATATACCTGGATTTCTGGATTGCTTATTTTACGTTCATGGTGCATGCATATCCATTCATATAACATAGTACTATATGAGGCACTGACACGAGCACGGAGTATCTGTACTTACACGTAGTATTACCCTGCTATTACTAGAGGATTGAGATTTAGTAGTGTATTATTATGACCTAGGATAGCGTCGTGCATTCGATTTCTTTTTGTAGATGTCTTCTACTCACGAGTTGGCAACTCACCCCCGCTGTGCCAAATTTTATTACAGGTTCGATGTACTGGTTTCCCGGGCAGTTTGCTGGCACATCTTTTATTTCAGGGTGATTTGCACGGTAGGTTGGTTCACTTGTATCTGAACCACCATTATATTTTATTCATTCATTTGTATCTAGTAAGCTCCATCAACCATACTTGTATTACTTAATAAGTTTATTGGACCAGTCTTTTATTTCGACCTTAGAGTCGCGCATGTATTATTCTGATCTGGTGGTTTTGTTTTCTTTGAGTTTTGAGCCTCGCCCTTTGGCGTTGTATACTATTGTGCTTGTTGTGGTTGTTTCCGCCTGTTGGCGTTGAGCTAGCACCCGTTTGGGGATGCTTTTTATTGTTTATGTATATTATACTTGTTGTACCCGTTTGGGGGCCAGTTTTTACAGAGGAGACTCTGCCGAAATTTTTGGTAAAATTTGCTGATGTTTTAGACTTGTTTTCTTTTTCTTATTCTTCTTCTTTTATGGTTTAGATTTCTGGGCTTCGGCTTACTTAGGTCACGTGGCGCCTCTAGACGCTTCGTAATCTAAGTGCCGGTCACGTTCCGTACTTTCGGGTCGTGACAAAGTTGGTATCAGAGCGCTAGGTTTAACCCTGTATAAGTCTAGGTGACCCTTGGTTGATGGAGTAGGCAATTTAGGTAGAGTAACGTACCGTGGGTATGGTCCGCGGCATACTTACGATACGCTACTCTGCTTAAGGAGCCTTAGGATGTACATTGTTTGCACCGTATTTCATTCGTTCCTTGATCTATCTTCGTCGATGTCGTAGGGGGTTCTGTTACCACGGGCGCACGGGCAGAGGAAGCTGCGGCTCGAATGTGATAACCATTAGAGTATTGGTTATTCTTGAGGATTGAAGCATTGCTTGGCGTGCGGACGAAGGGTATTCACATGCCGTCCGGATGAAGTTAAAGGGTTCGAACGATTATCAGAACACCATTTTCCTAAGTTTAAAGTATTCGGAAGAACATGCAGGTATTTCGATGGACCCTCTAGAAGAATGAAACCCTAACTCGACATAATGACCACGAGAACGCCCTTGAACCTTAGGGTTTACGGCAGTTCCGCTGTGCCATTAGTGAGGCTTGGGTTTGCCCTTCTACGGCTGGATCATCGATGCTGGGGTATGTACCGGATATTTTTAAACTGTACTTGAGTGTCGAGCTCTTGGGGAATTATGGGATTTTGATGGATCGATCGAAAAGTTTAATGTAGTCCGGATATCAAGTGAAGGGATCGACTAGGTGGGAGACTCTAGACATGAGTATTGCCGTTGGTAACGCAGTCAGCACACCTATGACAGAACGAGTTCGAAGCAGTCAACATCAGAGGAAAGAGGCGCACATTGACGATAGTGTTTACGATTGTGATTTAGTGATTTGAATTTCATATTTTCGTTGATTGGATTTTTGTATTTTGAGGACTTTGTTCTACGATTGGTATTTCATGTGTGTACCTTCATTCTATCTGTGTTTCATATATCAGTTGTATTGATGATGTTTAGTACACACCCAGTACACTTGATTTGGTTTTATATATTTTGAGATTTTTGATTTGATTTCGTGCATAGGGGTTACACATGATTTTGACATATGTTTCGACCTAGTTTTCATGCATTTTTGTACTGTGATTTTGATTTTGATATTCGATGTATGTTTTCGTGCACCATGTGCACTTGATTAGGATTCTTGCGCATACTTGGCGCACTTGATGCGATTTGGTGCACACCAGATACACTAAATCGGGGTTTTGTGCAGATTAGATGCACCTGATAGTGAGTCGTGCACGCCCGTTGCACTTGACAGATGTTTTTGGTGCACACCTGTTGCACTTAGTTTTGTTTTGTCGGTATTCATGGTATCTGTATTTGGTTTCGATTTCAGTGCGCACCGGACGCACATGACATTTTATTTATGTGATTGGGATTGATTTCAGTTTGAGCAGTATCTTTTCATAATCATTACTATCTGATTTAGTAACCAGGCGGGACGTGTATGTTAAATAAAAGATATATATATATATATATATATATATATATATATATATATATATCTAGTTTTTTTTTAAAACGTCCGCTACTTATGCCGTGACATGTGCATCACATGGCGATTTTCAAAAGGGATTTTTTTTTGCATATTTCCTTATCCAGATATTTGAACGGTTTTACTGTGATGCACACTATATATAAGTTATAGATTGATGTATATTAAGATGGTTTTCATATTGGGTTTTGATATTTTATTCTCGCCATAACTCCGATGATTGCATTATGCTTGACGGAGTTGATTTTTGTTATGTATTGATGATTTCGGAGCCCCGACGATTTGAGTGTTTGCTAAATGTTTTAGTATTTGGAGGGGGAGTTTTAATTTAAATTCGGGGACCGAATTTCTAAAAGGGGGGAAGATTGTAACATTTTAAAAGTGATTAAATAAATAATTAAATGAATAAAAGTGTTTAAGTGAATTTTAGGATTTTCGGTAAAGTAAAATGTATTTTTCGTAAAACCAAACCGTGATTGTTTTTCATTATAATTTTAAAAAATATCTATTTTAATTATGAAATTACTAGTAAATAGTGTTTATTTAGCCACTTATAAATTTTTAGTTTAATAAAATATTTTTCCTAAATTAATTATTTTAAATATTAACATAAACTTTATTTTTACACTAAATTAGTGTAAATTACAAATTTAAATGGTTTTAATTTGTAAAAATGAACCATGGCATATTAGAAATTAGTGTGTATCATGCAAAATTTATTTGCAAATTTTTCCTAATTTCTAGAGCTTTCTTGAGTTGCTATAGTAAATAAATAAATAAATAAATACATGAAAAGACTTTTAATGATGTTTCTCTTCTTGAAACTTCCACACACTTTGCACACTCTCTTCTTTCTCTCACTCTCCTCACTTAGGCCGGCCACAACCCCACCATGGCTGCCCCCCCCATTTTCCACCTCTTTTTTTATTCAAAAATACATCAAAAATTCCATTAAAATTCCACAAAATCCTATTTATTTCATACCCTTTATTCCTTACTCATTTTTACATGGATTTTGGAGATGGAAAGCATGCATTTTGGAGGCTCATTTCTAGTTTGGATTTCATATTTTGGGAGGTATAATTTCTTTCTTTTGATTTATTGTTTTAAATGTTCATTTAAGCTTAATTAGATTTAATGAATTAGTTCTATGTTCAATTTTAAAAATTCAAGTTAGGGTTTCTAAATTCAAGTTATGATTTTTGTTAATTATTTAGGGTTATAATAGTTAGTTAACACTTTTGGATTTGGAAAATCTTGCATGATTGTTGAATTGTAAATTTTTCATTGAAAATGGTTTAAATTAGGAAATTTTGCTAACTAGGTTTCTATAAAACCTAATTATTGGTGAAATAAATCTCAATTAATATTGTTAATACTAGATTTTGGTCTTAATAAGAGTATTAACTTGTTGGTGGAAAGAAAAACTTAGTGTGATTGCTAGTTTCTATGGATAATTGATAAATTGTGATAAAAATTGCTAATTTTGTAAACTAGATTTTAGAAATTTCTATATAAATGAGATTAAAAATATAATTATGGTTTTATTATATCACTATCATCATGAATTGTAGTTTAAGACATTAATTCATGCGAAATCATGTTTTGTGGTGGAATTGTGGTATTTTGCTTTAAAATGTTGAAAATTGTTAATGGTTGTAAACTAGAAAATTCAAATTTCTACAAATATATGTAATAAAAATATAGTAATAGTTTGTATAGTCTAGATATGCTATTTAATGAGTTTTATGACCTTTGGTTTCATTTAATTGTCAAGTTTTGATGAAAAACGGTAAATCGACATTTTTCGGGTTTTTCGAAAACGGACGATTTGATTAATTTTAGGGTTTCGATGGATTTAATCATGCTTTATAATATAAGTAATGTGTTTTAAAACTACGAGTTGTTTGTTGATGTTATCTCGATCCATCGGAGTTTGTACGTCGATATCGAGCGGTATTTGGTTCTTTTGCGTGGACGGGACATAGGTTTTAACCTATGCTTGTTCCTTGTATCGTTTGACTTTTGTATGTGATTCGGTTTACGATGCTATTTATATGTTTGCGTCTAGGTACCCCCCCACGTGGACTGCGGGCGATGAAGAGGATGATGGCGACACTGTCTTCGACAGACATGGACCAGGTGAGTAGATGCATATCTACGGGGGGAAGTCGGGTGGATGGCGTTTAGCACCCCCGCAACGTAGAATATGAATAGTACTTATTGACATTAGGAAACCCGATGTGACCCTAGATTCTTAACGCATAGGACCCTAGTAATAACCCTAGGCTGGACTAGACTGATTTAGGAAAACCATATCAGGGGATGAGTACCTTGGGAAAGTTCCTAGGCTTCAGGTAGAAACACACACGCACACACTGAAACTCTACACGGAGTATACGTATATGTGTGTATATATATAAAACTAGGTATAGGTGTTTATATATATACAACACGTATATGGGATTCATTGATGTGATATGATATCTGAGGTATGATGAAGCAGTATAACTAGGCTTGATGCCGTGATTTTTGACGATACAGTCGTATTAAGTGTTAGCGGATCATTAGAGAATGAGATAATGAACAGGTATATATAAATTATAATGGGTAGTGATGATATTGAGATACATAGGACTCTAAAATAGTACCCGGATTGTAACTTGTGATTGATCACGATTTGGGATATGTATGACTTGATTACGACATCATATAGGTGTGACCTGATGTCGATATCATAGAGGTGTGACTTGAGGACGATATGATATCAGTATGAGTTAATCACAGTATGATATATATGACATGATATTCTGAGGATAAACTAATTAAGCATTTTATGATGACATTATACGAAGGATGAGACACCTAGGAGATACTTGACCCGTACCCCGATATTGGGATGCCGTACGATGGATTTTACCGTACGAGGCTTAGATATGATGATTGATCCGCACTCTTGATTCGAGGAAGCCGTACTACGTACGTGACGCTATTGAGGCGGGATCGCCGACTATTAGAGATATTGATTCAGACCTTAGGTAGCCTCTAGTTTCTTACTGACTAGTTCTTAGGTTTAGTTCCTTAGGATGTTAGATGGACACTAGTTTAGGTTCGACTCACATAATGGTAGTTGTACTCGTATCTCGCAGAGGAGTGGATAATGCACACCTTTATTTACATTCATACTGTAATCATCATGGTGCATGTTCTTTTATATGTTGCTATAATCAGTATAAACTTTACCTGTTAGGACACCAGCACTATTACCGATGATGCGCATATTCCACGCACACTTATTTGCCGGCCCACACACATCATCATCGGTAATTGCTATGTCACGTACACTTTAGATCATATTGTCTTTTATGGATAGAATCAGTTAACAACTAGACAGATATAATATTGTGATTATTCTCTGATATTAGTACAGACATGATATTCATTGCTTAGACATTCATGCATTCATATTTTCATGTTATCATGCAGTATTATGGGCATATGCCGACACTTATCATATAGTTACTCATGATTTTGAGATTTGTATTTCTATGAGAATTCTGGATTTTTGGGGAAAACCGCAAAAATATATAAAAAAAAAACTTCTCTCTCTCTCTCTCCTCTTCTCTTTTTAAAATAAGATGCGGTTTTCTCGTGATGTATGTGTCGTCCACCATGAGTATTTCATGTTTTCTGTTGGATTTCGAGACCCGATTCGAGGAGTGGATGAACCGTTTCGGGTACATGGTGGGCCCGGTATGGTACCCCGGGGCAAGAAGATCGAGTTGTAGACGATGAGCCTGGCAGGGGAAGACTACCTACCGGTGATGTCTGGCGCGGCGGATATCCGGAGGATACCGACCGTTGTTGTGAGATTTGATGATATGGGCCGATCCGGACTGACGGAGCCCGAGGTATTGAGACTATGAGACTTGAGATTTACATGTTTGTGTCGATGCTTGACACGGATTTCCATGGATTTCATTGTTGAGATTTCAGATTCTTATATACATTTTACTATGATAACAGCCAAAGATTTCTTTTATAGATATACCTGGATTTCTGGATTGCTTATTTTACGTTCATGGTGCATGCATATCCATTCATATAACATAGTACTATATGAGGCACTGACACGAGCACGGAGTATCTGTACTTACACGTAGTATTACCCTGCTATTACTAGAGGATTGAGATTTAGTAGTGTATTATTATGACCTAGGATAGCGTCGTGCATTCGATTTCTTTTTGTAGATGTCTTCTACTCACGAGTTGGCAACTCACCCCCGCTGTGCCAAATTTTATTACAGGTTCGATGTACTGGTTTCCCGGGCAGTTTGCTGGCACATCTTTTATTTCAGGGTGATTTGCACGGTAGGTTGGTTCACTTGTATCTGAACCACCATTATATTTTATTCATTCATTTGTATCTAGTAAGCTCCATCAACCATACTTGTATTACTTAATAAGTTTATTGGACCAGTCTTTTATTTCGACCTTAGAGTCGCGCATGTATTATTCTGATCTGGTGGTTTTGTTTTCTTTGAGTTTTGAGCCTCGCCCTTTGGCGTTGTATACTATTGTGCTTGTTGTGGTTGTTTCCGCCTGTTGGCGTTGAGCTAGCACCCGTTTGGGGATGCTTTTTATTGTTTATGTATATTATACTTGTTGTACCCGTTTGGGGGCCAGTTTTTACAGAGGAGACTCTGCCGAAATTTTTGGTAAAATTTGCTGATGTTTTAGACTTGTTTTCTTTTTCTTATTCTTCTTCTTTTATGGTTTAGATTTCTGGGCTTCGGCTTACTTAGGTCACGTGGCGCCTCTAGACGCTTCGTAATCTAAGTGCCGGTCACGTTCCGTACTTTCGGGTCGTGACATGGGGTCCTCATGGACCATTCCTGCTGTCTATCCAGACATACCTGCTTTTACCTGATTCTGTGTTGACATTAGTCCTTGACTACTGAATACCTGACCTGACATACATAACTTGGGGGTATGGGGAAATCAAAGATGAACCTGACTTGTAACTCGACAGTTCACTACCAGTTCGAGTGTACACATTCCTATTTTGTGCCTAGCGGCATGTCTCGGTTTCGGCTGAGAATATTGTGGCCGTGATCCCGGGTATGTACGGGGTACTACCGAGTGTACACTTTCCTGTTTTGTGCCTAGCGGCATGTCTCGGCTGCAGCCGAGAATATTGTGGCCGCGGTCCCGGGTATGTACGGGATACTATTGAGTTATATCGACGATTCATCAATTGATTTCAAAGACTATAGAGTAGAAACCTGAGAGGACAGTTTAGTTACCACGGCATATTACCCTGCACGGTTATTTATTAGTACTGCTTTATTCATGTTCATACCTGCATTGCTTGTTACCATGTTTATATTATATTATTTGGTTGACATGACGCGCTGACGTCTGGGTTTTGCATGGCCCAGATTCCTTACCACTGTCGACGACCGAGCAGGAGTACTTCAGCCAGCAGGCTGAACTGTGAGTCCCTTAGTGATTAGTTTAGTTGTTTCATTTCATTTCCAGATGTGAGCCCGCATTATGGGACGTACTGTTTATTTATTGTATTGGATCATTTGCTTCCGCACTTATTGTTTATTGACTCTTGTTATTATGGATTTGGACATGTATTAGATTAGTTTATTATATTGTTCTTGATATCTCTACAACCGTAATGTGACTGTGGATGGATACGTCCTACCCACAGGTAGCATGGTTGGCTATGTTACGTGCCCAATCTTGCGTACTCTGGGAAGCGGGGCGTGACATGGTTCTTTTGGTATCAGAGCCATAGGTTAGTTGGGTTGATTCTTTTGTAGTTGGGTATGGTACCCGATACACGAATCAGAATACCCGTGATTAGGAAACATGTCCTGCCACCTTGACCGTTTTACCATCCTTGAATCATTCTTCCGGATCATGTCGACATGCAAACTTACTTTGCATTGTCAACTCGAAAACCTAAATTCTTGTTATCTCTAGGACTTAGGCGACTTGGGTGGAGTTAAGTAATTGCGGCTATGATACCGCGGCATAGCTACAATGCGGTACTCTATTTAAGTATCTTGGAGTTCTAACCTTGATCTATACTCATAATCTATCATCATGCTAATATTGGGTACTTTGATTTCCAGGAATATGGCCGGTACGAATTTGAAGATGGACCAAAGACGTGCGGTCATAGCCGCCAGGCGTAGAGTGATAAGGGGATTGCTGGAGAATCTAAAGGAACAGACCGAGCTGGAACCGGCATCTGCACTGAACCAAACGTCTGTACGTAGAAGTATTCCGATGAACAGGCGCAGCGTAGCACCAATGAAGAAAACAATTGTGGGTGATCGGAAAGGGAGCGTGATTTGTGACTACTGCCATGTACCCGGACATGTGCGAAAGGAGTGTCGTAAGAGGCTGGGACTCTGTTTTAGATGTGGAGCGGCAGATCACGCCATTAATGCTTGTCCGTCGAGGCTTCGTACAAGGAATGTTATTCAGAAGCCTCCGCAGAGACCGATCCAAGGGCAGGGACAGCTGACTCAAGGATCTAATCAGGCTCGAGCTTTCACGTTGACAGTTGAAGAAGCTAAGGCATCAGGAGAAGGGGTTTCAGGTACTTTACTCGTTCATGGTTTTCCCGCATTGGCATTATTTGATTTCGGAGCATCCCACTGTTTTATGTCATCTAAATTTATAACTACACACTCGATTACCTGCACGACCCTGTCTAGTTTTTGGGACATACACACTGGGAATGGGAAAATCATAGCTAGTAAGGAATGTAGAGATTATACGGTTGTTGTTTGCGGACGGGAGCTTTTTTGCAAATTTCTTGGTGATAGATACGGGCAGTTATGAAGTAGTCTTGGGAATGGATTTTCTAGGCACTTTCCACGCACACATTTGACTGTAGGGCAAGGAAGGAAATTTTCCAGATTCCCGGACACCCTGAGTTTACTTTCACTGGAGGAAGCAGTTCTGTCGGGCCAGTCGAGTTTAGGGCTAGGCCGACGAACAATGTTCTTGCGGCTATGGCAGTGGATAGTAATGAAGAGCCGGCAGTTGTTCGCGACTTTATGGATGTATTTGACGATATCCTGGTGTACTCGAAGAGTCCGGAGGAGCACGCTGAGCATTTAAAGATCGCACTGCAGACGCTGAGACAAGAGAAATTGTTTGCGAAGATGAGTAAGTGCGAATTCTGGCTGGAAGAAGTGAAATTTCTGGGGCATGTCGTGTCGGGCGATGGAATCGCTGTCGATCCCGAAAAGATTGCAGCAGTTCGAGATTGGCCTATTCCAAAGAATGTTGCAGAGATAAGAAGTTTTCTGGGACTCGCCGGATACTACAGAAGATTTGTGGAGAACTTCGCTCGTTTAGCGGAGCCGTTAACCAAGCTCACGCGCAAGGAAGTACCGGTTGTTTGGACGGATGGATGTGCATTGGCCTTCGAGACGTTGAAGCAGAAGTTGATAACCGCCCCTATACTGACCGTACCGGATAATTCAGGAGGACTGGTGATTCACAGCGACGCATCTGGAAAAGGGATTGGGATGTGTTTTGATGCAGAGTGGGAAGATCGTCGCTTACGCATCGAGACAACTGAAGACCCATGAGAAGAATTATCCGACTCATGACTTGGAGCTTGCGGCCGTGATCTTCGCCTTGAAAATTTGGAGACACTACCTTTTGGGCGAGAGAGTCGAAGTCTTTACAAATCACAAGAGTTTGAAATATGTGTTCACTCAGAAGGAGTTGAACATGAGGCAACGCAGATGGTTGGAGCTGATGGCCGACTACGACCTTGATCTTAAGTACCATCCGGGAAGAGTTAACGTCGTGCCGGATGCGCTAAGTCGGTTACCAGCAATTCAGGTATTGACCGCACAAAAGGAGATCATTGCGGATTTTCAGAGATTTGACTTGGAGGTGGTGCTACCACATGCTACGGGACAGTTGATGCAGTTGCAAGTACAGTCGTCCTTAGTTGAGAAGATTAAAGCGTCGCAATTGCAGGATCCTAGACTGCAAAAGTTTCGAGAGCAGGTTGAAGCCGGACTACGAACCGATTTACTGATCCACGAAGACGGTTCGTTGAGATATGGTAGCCGTGTGTGTGTGCCAAAAGGGGATGTGCGTGAAGAGCTTATGAAAGAAGCACACAGTTCAGCTTACTCTGTACATCCAGGAGGGACAAAGATGTACCGAGATATTCGACAGCATTTCTGGTGGGAAGGTATGAAACGGGAGATTGCTCGCTTCGTGGCTAAGTGCTTGGTGTGTCAGCAAGTCAAGGCTGAACACCAAAGGGTTGCTGGTTTGTTGCAACCACTTCCGATTCCTCAGTGGAAGTGGGAACATATAACCATGGACTTCGTGACGGCTCTACCGCGGAGTCCAAAGGGCAACAATGCAGTATGGGTGATTGTCGATCGGTTGACCAAGGCAGCTCACTTTATTCCTTTTCGGGTTGGTCAATCGACGGAGACTTTGGCAGAGCGGTACATGCAGGAGATTGTAAGATTGCATGGAGTACCGGTAAGCATCGTGTCTGATCGGGACACTCGTTTCTTGTCGCACTTTTGGAGGAGTTTACAAGATAGTTTGGGGACTCGATTGAAGTTTAGCACAGCTTATCATCCTCAGACTGATGGGCAATCGGAGAGAACGATCCAGACCCTTGAAGATATGTTGAGGGCTTGCATGTTGGACTTCAAAGGTTCTTGGGAGGATCATCTACACCTGGTGGAGTTTTCGTACAACAATAGCTTCCAAACGACTATTCAGATGGCTCCGTTTGAAGCGTTGTATGGTCGTAAGTGCCGTTCACCGGTTTGTTGGGATGATGTGGGTGAACGAAGGTTACTAGGACCAGATTTGGTGGTACAGACAGTCGAGAAGGTGAATACAATCAGGAAGCATATGAAGGCAGCTCAAGACAGACAGAAAAGTTGGGCCGACACGTCAAGAAGACCTCTAGAGTTCGCCGTGGGTGATTTGGTATTCCTGAAGATATCACCGACTAGAAGGGTGATTCGCTTTGGAAGTCGGGGAAAGCTTAGTTCTCGATTCATTGGACCCTTCGAGATATTGGAGCGTGTTGGAGAGGTAGCGTACCGTTTGGCGTTACCCCAGTCATTGGCAGGAGTACACGATGTGTTTCATGTGTCTCAACTACGGAGGTATGTCCGAGATGAGACTCACGTCTTGGATCATTCGGAGTTGACTGTACGGGAGGACCTAACTTTTGAGGAGCGACCAGTTGAAATCAAGGATCGAAGAGAAAAGGTTCTTAAGAACAAAGTTATCCCTCTTGTGCTAGTTTCTTGGGGTAACCGATTGCATGGAGAATCCACTTGGGAGCGAGAAGACGAGATCCGGCAGAAATTTCCACCTTTTCCGGTAGTTAGCTATCTTGTACCCTTGGAATTTCGAGGACGAAATTCTTTTTGTAGTTGGGTATGATGTAACACCCGAGCCCAAATAATACTATTTCTCTTGCTGGTTGAGGGTTATATATTGCTCATTCCAATTATCCTGATGGCTTGGTATTTATTGCTAAATTTTAACCGGTTAAATCATTTTGGCACATATCAAATTTTAACACCGAAAATAAAATTAAAAATATCCATGTTGGCCTACTCGTCGCCACTAGTCGCGTGGTAGCGTCCGCGCGTCGAGATTTCGTCCCGTTCGGCTAAACGGGCAAGTTTGGACGACTACGCGCGCGTGCAAGTGTCCGACTTGGGGGCATGCATTTTAATCACTAAACACCCCTTTTCAAAATTTGGAACTCGCTTAAAATCCTATAATTTGAATTTGAAACATTTGGGCGCAACCCGTGCGCGATTTGGAAATGTTTCATTTAGCGCCAAAATGCCCATTTAATTTAAATAATCTAAAACTACAAATATAATCTTCTGTTCTAAGTTAACCACTAAATCATTTAAATCTTTTTCAATCTCCTTTTTAATTTCTCCTCAGCCAATCAGGCTGTCCTCGTGGGCCCCCTTTCCCTCTCTATCTCTCTCCGTCTCTCTCTGTCTCTCTCCAATCCTATAATCTCTCTCTCTCTCTCCAATCCTATAATCTCTCTCTCTCCTCTAATAACACCTCTCTCTCTCTACCCCTTTATTTTCCCCACGTCCTTCAGAAACCCACCACGAGAAAACCCCACTGTTCATCCTCCTTCCTCACGAGAAACCTCGCGAGAACCCTAACCCTAGCCTCTCGTCGCCGTCGCCGCCGCAGTCCCCGCGCCGACGAGACCACCACCAGCACCTTTGCCGACGCCGCACCTCTGTCCTCCTCTCCTCCCTTCTTCCCGAGCCTGCAACCCAAACCCCCGACGCCACCGTCACTTGCACCGACCACCGCCAGCGACCCCACTTCCTCGTCGGCCTCCGCTCGTCCTCCTCATCACCTGCGCATCCGCCCCGATCTTCTTCCTCCTTTCCCTCGCCTGCGTGCACTGCACCCGAGCCTAACCCCATCACCCAACCCCAGGTCGCCGGGAAACTCGCCGTCCATCATCGCCGTCATTGCCTCCGACCACCTCCTTCTCCCCTTGATCACCAGAGCAGACCACCACCCTCCTCTACTCGTCGCACCACCCTCTCCAGCGAACCCAGAGGCTGTCCAGCCTTCGCTGCTCGCCGTCGCTGCCTCGTCGGCGTCCCATCGCAGTCGAGCCCGCCGTGGTTGTCCCTAGCGCTTCCCTGTAAGAATCTCTTTAACTTCCTTTAGTGCTAGAACCCTCTCGCTGGTCTTTGTTTACGTTTATCGTATGGTTGCTAACTTGTCGTCGTTTTGGCTTTCCGCCGGACTCCGGCCGTGCCGACGTCTGGACCCAACTCACCAGCGAGGTGCTCTAGTCCGTGTGGTCCCGCTGTTCGCTGTTAGGACTCGACCCGTAGACCGTGCACCCGTCTCGTGTTTTCCGCCGACATTGCATCCGTGCTTTCCGGTTTGCGAAACCGTCGAGGCAAGTATCCGAATACTTGCTTTAACATGCTAGTACACAAGATCAAGTCTTGCTATAAACTTAATCATCACATTATTTATTATAACCACACAGCTATTAGTAGTATCGATATCATATTATAACTTAGAATTGACGGTTACAATTATTCTTAACATTGAATCGGTATGGTAGTTTCTTGTAATTAATCGGTCTGCTATCAATCCACACTTTAACTAACTAAACCAATTAGATCGTCCTTGCTTCATTGTTAAATCACCCATGAGACAATTATTATGCTTTAGTTTAAATTCATGTAGCTTCATTACTTTATGTTGTTGATATTGCTTCACCTTGTGGCTATTGCACCCCAAGGGTGCTTGAACCTGTTAATAAGAGAATACAAAGCATCACTGTGTTTACATGGAATAATATTGTTATTTACTGCTCCTGCTGTTGTTCCTTATTCGTTACTATGCCTGTTATAAGCATACATTTGATTGCATTACATATTGACCCGATCTTGATACACCTGACACATGTACTGATACACCGGACATGACACCCTATACATACTGACTCAACCTATTGGACTACAACCTGACTTATTACATGATCTCATGCCTAATGCCAATAAACCTGACTTGGGGTCCTCATGGACCATTCCTGCTGTCTATCCAGACATACCTGCTTTTACCTGATTCTGTGTTGACATTAGTCCTTGACTACTGAATACCTGACCTGACATACATAACTTGGGGGTATGGGGAAATCAAAGATGAACCTGACTTGTAACTCGACAGTTCACTACCAGTTCGAGTGTACACATTCCTATTTTGTGCCTAGCGGCATGTCTCGGTTTTGGCTGAGAATATTGTGGCCGTGATCCCGGGTATGTACGGGGTACTACCGAGTGTACACTTTCCTGTTTTGTGCCTAGCGGCATGTCTCGGCTGCAGCCGAGAATATTGTGGCCGTGGTCCCGGGTATGTACGGGATACTATTGAGTTATATCGACGATTCATCAATTGATTTCAAAGACTATAGAGTAGAAACCTGAGAGGACAGTTTAGTTACCACGGCACATTACCCTGCACGGTTATTTATTAGTACTGCTTTATTCATGTTCATACATGCATTGCTTGTTACCATGTTTATATTATATTATTTGGTTGACATGACGCGCTGACGTCTGGGTTTTGCATGGCCCAGATTCCTTACCACTGTCGACGACCGAGCAGGAGTACTTCAGCCAGCAGGCTGAACTGTGAGTCCCTTAGTGATTAGTTTAGTTGTTTCATTTCATTTCCAGATGTGAGCCCGCATTATGGGACGTACTGTTTATTTATTGTATTGGATCATTTGCTTCCGCACTTATTGTTTATTGACTCTTGTTATTATGGATTTGGACATGTATTAGATTAGTTTATTATATTGTTCTTGATATCTCTACAACCGTAATGTGACTGTGGATGGATACGTCCTACCCACAGGTAGCATGGTTGGCTATGTTACGTGCCCAATCTTGCGTACTCTGGGAAGCGGGGCGTGACATGGTTCTTTTGGTATCAGAGCCATAGGTTAGTTGGGTTGATTCTTTTGTAGTTGGGTATGGTACCCGATACACGAATCAGAATACCCGTGATTAGGAAACATGTCCTGCCACCTTGACCGTTTTACCATCCTTGAATCATTCTTCCGGATCATGTCGACATGCAAACTTACTTTGCATTGTCAACTCGAAAACCTAAATTCTTGTTATCTCTAGGACTTAGGCGACTTGGGTGGAGTTAAGTAATTGCGGCTATGATACCGCGGCATAGCTACAATGCGGTACTCTATTTAAGTATCTTGGAGTTCTAACCTTGATCTATACTCATAATCTATCATCATGCTAATATTGGGTACTTTGATTTCCAGGAATATGGCCGGTACGAATTTGAAGATGGACCAAAGACGTGCGGTCATAGCCGCCAGGCGTAGAGTGATAAGGGGATTGCTGGAGAATCTAAAGGAACAGACCGAGCTGGAACCGGCATCTGCACTGAACCAAACGTCTGTACGTAGAAGTATTCCGATGAACAGGCGCAGCGTAGCACCAATGAAGAAAACAATTGTGGGTGATCGGAAAGGGAGCGTGATTTGTGACTACTGCCATGTACCCGGACATGTGCGAAAGGAGTGTCGTAAGAGGCTGGGACTCTGTTTTAGATGTGGAGCGGCAGATCACGCCATTAATGCTTGTCCGTCGAGGCTTCGTACAAGGAATGTTATTCAGAAGCCTCCGCAGAGACCGATCCAAGGGCAGGGACAGCTGACTCAAGGATCTAATCAGGCTCGAGCTTTCACGTTGACAGTTGAAGAAGCTAAGGCATCAGGAGAAGGGGTTTCAGGTACTTTACTCGTTCATGGTTTTCCCGCATTGGCATTATTTGATTTCGGAGCATCCCACTGTTTTATGTCATCTAAATTTATAACTACACACTCGATTACCTGCACGACCCTGTCTAGTTTTTGGGACATACACACTGGGAATGGGAAAATCATAGCTAGTAAGGAATGTAGAGATTATACGGTTGTTGTTTGCGGACGGGAGCTTTTTTGCAAATTTCTTGGTGATAGATACGGGCAGTTATGAAGTAGTCTTGGGAATGGATTTTCTAGGCACTTTCCACGCACACATTTGACTGTAGGGCAAGGAAGGAAATTTTCCAGATTCCCGGACACCCTGAGTTTACTTTCACTGGAGGAAGCAGTTCTGTCGGGCCAGTCGAGTTTAGGGCTAGGCCGACGAACAATGTTCTTGCGGCTATGGTAGTGGATAGTAATGAAGAGCCGGCAGTTGTTCGCGACTTTATGGATGTATTTGACGATATCCTGGTGTACTCGAAGAGTCCGGAGGAGCACGCTGAGCATTTAAAGATCGCACTGCAGACGCTGAGACAAGAGAAATTGTTTGCGAAGATGAGTAAGTGCGAATTCTGGCTGGAAGAAGTGAAATTTCTGGGGCATGTCGTGTCGGGCGATGGAATCGCTGTCGATCCCGAAAAGATTGCAGCAGTTCGAGATTGGCCTATTCCAAAGAATGTTGCAGAGATAAGAAGTTTTCTGGGACTCGCCGGATACTACAGAAGATTTGTGGAGAACTTCGCTCGTTTAGCGGAGCCGTTAACCAAGCTCACGCGCAAGGAAGTACCGGTTGTTTGGACGGATGGATGTGCATTGGCCTTCGAGACGTTGAAGCAGAAGTTGATAACCGCCCCTATACTGACCGTACCGGATAATTCAGGAGGACTGGTGATTCACAGCGACGCATCTGGAAAAGGGATTGGGATGTGTTTTGATGCAGAGTGGGAAGATCGTCGCTTACGCATCGAGACAACTGAAGACCCATGAGAAGAATTATCCGACTCATGACTTGGAGCTTGCGGCCGTGATCTTCGCCTTGAAAATTTGGAGACACTACCTTTTGGGCGAGAGAGTCGAAGTCTTTACAAATCACAAGAGTTTGAAATATGTGTTCACTCAGAAGGAGTTGAACATGAGGCAACGCAGATGGTTGGAGCTGATGGCCGACTACGACCTTGATCTTAAGTACCATCCGGGAAGAGTTAACGTCGTGCCGGATGCGCTAAGTCGGTTACCAGCAATTCAGGTATTGACCGCACAAAAGGAGATCATTGCGGATTTTCAGAGATTTGACTTGGAGGTGGTGCTACCACATGCTACGGGACAGTTGATGCAGTTGCAAGTACAGTCGTCCTTAGTTGAGAAGATTAAAGCGTCGCAATTGCAGGATCCTAGACTGCAAAAGTTTCGAGAGCAGGTTGAAGCCGGACTACGAACCGATTTACTGATCCACGAAGACGGTTCGTTGAGATATGGTAGCCGTGTGTGTGTGCCAAAAGGGGATGTGCGTGAAGAGCTTATGAAAGAAGCACACAGTTCAGCTTACTCTGTACATCCAGGAGGGACAAAGATGTACCGAGATATTCGACAGCATTTCTGGTGGGAAGGTATGAAACGGGAGATTGCTCGCTTCGTGGCTAAGTGCTTGGTGTGTCAGCAAGTCAAGGCTGAACACCAAAGGGTTGCTGGTTTGTTGCAACCACTTCCGATTCCTCAGTGGAAGTGGGAACATATAACCATGGACTTCGTGACGGCTCTACCGCGGAGTCCAAAGGGCAACAATGCAGTATGGGTGATTGTCGATCGGTTGACCAAGGCAGCTCACTTTATTCCTTTTCGGGTTGGTCAATCGACGGAGACTTTGGCAGAGCGGTACATGCAGAAGATTGTAAGATTGCATGGAGTACCGGTGAGCATCGTGTCTGATCGGGACACTCGTTTCTTGTCGCACTTTTGGAGGAGTTTACAAGATAGTTTGGGGACTCGATTGAAGTTTAGCACAGCTTATCATCCTCAGACTGATGGGCAATCGGAGAGAACGATCCAGACCCTTGAAGATATGTTGAGGGCTTGCATGTTGGACTTCAAAGGTTCTTGGGAGGATCATCTACACCTGGTGGAGTTTTCGTACAACAATAGCTTCCAAACGACTATTCAGATGGCTCCGTTTGAAGCGTTGTATGGTCGTAAGTGCCGTTCACCGGTTTGTTGGGATGATGTGGGTGAACGAAGGTTACTAGGACCAGATTTGGTGGTACAGACAGTCGAGAAGGTGAATACAATCAGGAAGCATATGAAGGCAGCTCAAGACAGACAGAAAAGTTGGGCCGACACGTCAAGAAGACCTCTAGAGTTCGCCGTGGGTGATTTGGTATTCCTGAAGATATCACCGACTAGAAGGGTGATTCGCTTTGGAAGTCGGGGAAAGCTTAGTTCTCGATTCATTGGACCCTTCGAGATATTGGAGCGTGTTGGAGAGGTAGCGTACCGTTTGGCGTTACCCCAGTCATTGGCAGGAGTACACGATGTGTTTCATGTGTCTCAACTACGGAGGTATGTCCGAGATGAGACTCACGTCTTGGATCATTCGGAGTTGACTGTACGGGAGGACCTAACTTTTGAGGAGCGACCAGTTGAAATCAAGGATCGAAGAGAAAAGGTTCTTAAGAACAAAGTTATCCCTCTTGTGCTAGTTTCTTGGGGTAACCGATTGCATGGAGAATCCACTTGGGAGCGAGAAGACGAGATCCGGCAGAAATTTCCTCACCTTTTCCGGTAGTTAGCTATCTTGTACCCTTGGAATTTCGAGGACGAAATTCTTTTTGTAGTTGGGTATGATGTAACACCCGAGCCCAAATAATACTATTTCTCTTGCTGGTTGAGGGTTATATATTGCTCATTCCAATTATCCTGATGGCTTGGTATTTATTGCTAAATTTTAACCGGTTAAATCATTTTGGCACATATCAAATGTTAACACCGAAAATAAAATTAAAAATATCCATGTTGGCCTACTCGTCGCCACTAGTCGCGTGGTAGCGTCCGCGCGTCGAGATTTCGTCCCGTTCGGCTAAACGGGCAAGTTTGGACGACTACGCGCGCGTGCAAGTGTCCGACTTGGGGGCATGCATTTTAATCACTAAACACCCCTTTTCAAAATTTGGAACTCGCTTAAAATCCTATAATTTGAATTTGAAACATTTGGGCGCAACCCGGGCGCGATTTGGAAATGTTTCATTTAGCGCCAAAATGCCCATTTAATTTAAATAATCTAAAACTACGAATATAATCTTCTGTTCTAAGTTAACCACTAAATCATTTAAATCTTTTTCAATCTCCTTTTTAATTTCTCCTCAGCCAATCAGGCTGTCCTTGTGGGGCCCCTTTCCCTCTCTATCTCTCTCCGTCTCTCTCTGTCTCTCTCCAATCCTATAATCTCTCTCTCTCTCCTAATAACACATCTCTCTCTCTCTACCCCTTTATTTTCCCCACATCCTTCAGAAACCCACCACGAGAAAACCCCACTGTTCATCCTCCTTCCTCACGAGAAACCTCGCGAGAACCCTAACCCTAGCCTCTCGTCGCCGTCGCCGCCGCAGTCCCCGCGCCGACGAGACCACCACCAGCACCCTTGCCGACGCCGCACCTCTGTCCTCCTCTCCTCCCTTCTTCCCGAGCCTGCAACCCAAACCCCCGACGCCACCGTCACTTGCACCGACCACCGCCAGCGACCCCACTTCCTCGTCGGCCTCCGCTCGTCCTCCTCATCACCTGCGCATCCGCCCCGATCTTCTTCCTCCTTTCCCTCGCCTGCGTGCACTGCACCCGAGCCTAACCCCATCACCCAACCCCAGGTCGCCGGGAAACTCGCCGTCCATCATCGCCGTCATTGCCTCCGACCACCTCCTTCTCCCCTTGATCACCAGAGCAGACCACCACCCTCCTCTACTCGTCGCACCACCCTCTCCAGCGAACCCAGAGGCTGTCCAGCCTTCGCTGCTCGCCGTCGCTGCCTCGCCGGCGTCCCATCGCAGTCGAGCCCGCCGTGGTTGTCCCTAGCGCTTCCCTGTAAGAATCTCTTTAACTTCCTTTAGTGCTAGAACCCCCTCGCTGGTCTTTGTTTACGTTTATCGTATGGTTGCTAACTTGTCGTCGTTTTGGCTTTCCGCCGGACTCCGGCCGTGCCGACGTCTGGACCCAACTCACCAGCGAGGTGCTCTAGTCCGTGTGGTCCCGCTGTTCGCTGTTAGGACTCGACCCGTAGCCCGTGCACCCGTCTCGTGTTTTCCGCCGACATTGCATCCGTGCTTTCCGGTTTGCGAAACCGTCGAGGCAAGTATCCGAATACTTGCTTTAACATGCTAGTACACAAGATCAAGTCTTGCTATAAACTTAATCATCACATTATTTATTATAACCACACAGCTATTAATAGTATCGATATCATATTATAACTTAGAATTGACGGTTACAATTATTCTTAACATTGAATCGGTATGGTAGTTTCTTGTAATTAATCGGTCTGCTATCAATCCACACTTTAACTAACTAAACCAATTAGATCGTCCTTGCTTCATTGTTAAATCACCCATGAGACAATTATTATGCTTTAGTTTAAATTCATGTAGCTTCATTACTTTATGTTGTTGATATTGCTTCACCTTGTGGCTATTGCATCCCAAGGATGCTTGAACCTGTTAATAAGAGAATACAAAGCATCACTGTGTTTACATGGAATAATATTGTTATTTACTGCTCCTGCTGTTGTTCCTTATTCGTTACTATACCTGTTATAAGCATACATTTGATTGCATTACATATTGACCCGATCTTGATACACCTGACACATGTACTGATACACCGGACATGACACCCTATACATACTGACTCAACCTATTGGACTACAACCTGACTTATTACATGATCTTATGCCTAATGCCAATAAACCTGACTTGGGGTCCTCATGGACCATTCCTGCTGTCTATCCAGACATACCTGCTTTTACCTGATTCTGTGTTGACATTAGTCCTTGACTACTGAATACCTGACCTGACATACATAACTTGGGGGTATGGGGAAATCAAAGATGAACCTGACTTGTAACTCGACAGTTCACTACCAGTTCGAGTGTACACATTCCTATTTTGTGCCTAGCGGCATGTCTCGGTTTCGGCTGAGAATATTGTGGCCGTGATCCCGGGTATGTACGGGGTACTACCGAGTGTACACTTTCCTGTTTTGTGCCTAGCGGCATGTCTCGGCTGCAGCCGAGAATATTGTGGCCGTGGTCCCGGGTATGTACGGGATACTATTGAGTTACATCGACGATTCATCAATTGATTTCAAAGACTATAGAGTAGAAACCTGAGAGGACAGTTTAGTTACCACGGCACATTACCCTGCACGGTTATTTATTAGTACTGCTTTATTCATGTTCATACCTGCATTGCTTGTTACCATGTTTATATTATATTATTTGGTTGACATGACGCGCTGACGTCTGGGTTTTGCATGGCCCAGATTCCTTACCACTGTCGACGACCGAGCAGGAGTACTTCAGCCAGCAGGCTGAACTGTGAGTCCCTTAGTGATTAGTTTAGTTGTTTCATTTCATTTCCAGATGTGAGCCCGCATTATGGGACGTACTGTTTATTTATTGTATTGGATCATTTGCTTCCGCACTTATTGTTTATTGACTCTTGTTATTATGGATTTGGACATGTATTAGATTAGTTTATTATATTGTTCTTGATATCTCTACAACCGTAATGTGACTGTGGATGGATACGTCCTACCCACAGGTAGCATGGTTGGCTATGTTACGTGCCCAATCTTGCGTACTCTGGGAAGCGGGGCGTGACAATACCCCTAACCCCGTGGTAGCATCCGCGCATCTTGTTCTCGTCCCGTTTAGTGAAACGGACGTGTTTGGATGGCTACGCGCACGTACGTGCATCCTTTCTTGGGGGTATGCATTTTCGTAACCTGAGCATTCATTTTGAAATTTGGAAGTTGCATATATTTTTCGTATTTTAATACTGAAATTTTAGACCCGACCCGGACGCGTTTTGAAATATTTTGTATACCACCAAAATTCAATTTATTTAAATTTTAAAATTTAATTTGAATATTTTTTTAACCGTTCTTAAATTTCCTATAACAAACTACAATCTTTTTTAAATTTAAAGAAAATAAAATCTTAACTACTAAACACACACACAGCTCTTTCCTCTCTCTGAACCCCCGACCCCACCCTTCTCCCTCTTTCTTTTTCTTCCTCTCTTTCTCTCTCTCTCCCCCCTCTCTCTTTCTCACCGCTATCTCTTTCTCTCTCTCCCATATAAAAACAAATCCATCTCTCCTCACTGTTCACGCGTTCCTTTCTCTCTCCTCTCGATTCTCTCTCTCTCCTCTCGCTTATTTCTTCTTCCTTCTTTTTTCACAAACCCACGAACCCTAACCCGCCTGCCTCCGCATCGTCGCCCTTCGCCTACCTCGTCACCGCCGTCGCCGCCGTCGCCGTCTCGTCGCCGCCTCCTCACCCTCCTCGACACCTCCACCTACTCTCTCCTTCCCCGAGCCCTGTGCACACCCAAGACCGGACCCGATCCCCTGCACACCTTTACACCGCCGACGAGGTTCGCCGGAGTGATCTCGTCATCACCTCTCGTCCCAGATCTGGTGCAACCCAGTGAGCCTAGCACCCCTCTCCTTCCCTTCTTCCTTCTTTCTTTCTTTTCCTTCCATTCTTTCTCTGTAGTGAAGAAATGTTCTCTGTCTTTGTTTAGATCGCCGGAGCCGGCCGTGACGTCGACGATCCCAACGACCCAGCGAGCATACCTGAATCGTATGATCACCTTGTGCGTTGTTTGGATCCGTTCCGTGTACCGTGCGCGCGTCGTGACTTTTCGCCGACGTGAGACGTTCCGTATCCCCGTTTCTTGATTTGTCGAGGAAAGTTAATCTTACTGCATGCTATATAACTCGTTATGCACCTATTTAAATATGTATCATACCTGTAGTTTAAATCTAGTACCCCATGTATCATTTTATAACACTTCGGTGTTCCGTTTGCATCCGTTTATACTATTTTAGATCTAGGTCATGGAAAACATATCTTGTTGCATATTAGATTACATTAAACTGCATCCATACCAATATTTATATCATATAGTGGTTATTTGTACATCCCATAGTACCATTTTATAGTTTTGTAACTTTTCGAATACCCGTTTGCATCTATTTCATTTAGAATATATATAATTGCATCCATAGATCACTTGAATATATAACACTGTAATATTGACACCCCATGTTTGATAAATCGCATCCTATTTAGTATTGGAACTATAAACGTAACCCTAATCGATAACTGTGCATCCATATGTTTGAATTTTACCTATTTGCATACCACATCACATTATTCCATTTTATTGTTACATTGGTACCCCATACTTGTTTTTGTGTACCCATGTTTATTATAGTTTGATTATGAGCACCCACGTGATACTTGTGCACCCCCTGACATGACTTGATACACTACTACTTGACACGACTTGATACCGTGCACTTCTTGACATGATTGGATCTATATACACTACCTGACATGACCTGATGTACCACAGCTTGACCTGTTACCTGATCTTGTTACTATTGCCAACAATCTTGACCTGTTGTCCCTACGGACATTTCCTGTTGTCTATTCAGACAAACATGTACCTGCTTGATCCTGTGTTGGCATTAGCTCCAGATTTATCAATACCTAATTGAACACATAACCTGGGGGTATGGGGAAATCAATGATGAAACCTGACTTGTAACTCGACAGTTCGATACCTTTACTGATCAGTCTTACGGGCTAGGCCAGCCCCGGGATGATGCTGCTGACATCATTCATCGTTACCTACTACCTTTTACTGCCTTGCGGCATGTCTCGGATTCAGCCCGAGAATCTTGACCGTGATCCCGGGCACGCACGGGATACTATTGAGTTATATCGATAATTCATCAAATTGATTTCAAAGACTTGAGAGTAGATAACCCAGTAGACTAGTTTAGATTACTCACTGCACATCACCCGTGCCTTACCCTTCACTGTCACTATTTATATTACTGTTATACCTGTTTTACAGTTCATACTCATACCTGCATGTCTTGCTACCCCCGATTATATTATTGCTTGATGTTATGACGCACTGACGTCTGGGTTTTGCATGGCCCAGATCCTCTACCTTTGTCGCAGGCTGATCAGGAGTACTTCCGCCTTTAGGCCGAGCAGTGAGGATCCAGTTGGTATCCAGTTTTACTTTCCAGGTGTTTTGTTTATTGGATCTATTGCTTCCGCATATTATTTTATTCTTGACTCATTTATTTTGGCCTATGGACATGTGTTAGATAGTTTTTTTTATTGTTCTTGATATCTCTACAGCCGTAATATGACTGTAGAGGGATATTTCCTATCCATAGGTAGTATAGTTGGCTCTGTCACGTGCCGATCTTAGCGCACTCTGGGAAGCGGGGCGTGACAACTAGGTTCTCCAAACTCTCCGGCAACGAACAGATGACTAACAGAGCCCGAATCTCATTTTCATACACGATCGAGATGGATTCTAACTGGCTCGTCAGACTATTGAATTCATTTAAGTGTTCTTTCACCGAACTACTTTCTGTCATTTTCATATTGAAAAGATTTTTCATCAAGTATATCTTTTTTTTATATTGAAGGTTTCTCATACAACTTGGCTAACGTTGTCATTAGTCGTATAGTTGTCTTCTCTTTTGAGATATTAAAGGCCACCTGTGAAGTGAACGAAAATCTGATCGTCGCTAGGGCTTTCCTATCCAAAATATCTCACGCCTCATCGGTCATCTTCTCAGGTTCTCGCCTATCAACGGAAGATACATGTCCTTTTGGTATAAATAGTCTTCCATCTGCATGCGTCACCAATCATAATTGTGACCGTTAAATTTTTCGATTTTTATTTTATTCTCCACCATCTTTTCGTCTAACGTCGCAACAAAACCCAACTTCTCTTTTGATCTAAACCAACGCTTTCAAAATAACGATCTAAGAAAATGGGAAAGAGAACACAGACGTTGTTACCCACCGTTAACTTAGATCGTGGAATTGAAGTATCCTGGATTTCTTAACCAAGCTCTGATACCGGTTGTTGGGGATGGAGAAGCCGATGCATGGAACAATGCTCACGACAAACCAATCACGCAATAAATAACCACGCAATTAACAACGAAAATACAAATTAATAACGATGCGAGAATAAGTAAATAATAATTACAAACCAAACAAGAGAGAGATTAATTAGCGAGGTTCACCCACTGAATGGCTATTCCGGTAGAGCGGAATCTGCAGTGTCTACTATAATCTTGAATCAAGTACATCACGAGCAAACCCTGAAAGATTTCTCTCAAATCTCTCTAGATCTAAACCGTCACCCTCTCATATAATAATCTATCTTCTATTTGGCTGTATATAAAACATATAAGATATCCCTATTTATACACAAACCAATTGCTTAATTAAGAAACTACCATAATTATGAAACTGCCATAATTATGAAACCGGCATAAGAAGCTCCTTAATTAAGAGACTGTGGTTTGGTAAAATCTAATATGGTTTGTATGCACATCAAGACATCCCCATGAAGTATCTCCCTAATTTCAACATATTCTTCACGTACATAATGTTGAAATACAGAGTTATTATAAATCTTTTCCTTGAATCATGATTCTAATTAAAGGAAAGAACATAATAAATGATATTAAAAGATATGAAAATCTTTCCAGAATAATCTGATTATATCTGTTACAGACATGAAATCTTTTCAAGATTGTTTATAGAAAATATCTTTGGCCACAATATCTTGATTATGAAATCCCTCGATATTTTGATTTATTTTGAGCAATACTTTTCCTATCCGCAATTTGTCTATCCAAAAGTTTATCCAAGCGACAAACACTAGGTGTGTTTTTCTTTTGGATAAACTTTTGAGTAGATAAATTGCGGTTGAAAATGTATTTTCGATTTATTTTATAACCTTTCATATTATGTCCAGTATCCAAATTATCCCTCTTTGGGTACATACAAATATCGGTTGATGGTTGGGATTTTATGGAATATTAATGAAATTAAAGGAATATTCCAAAAAACGGTTTTTAATGGAAAGCCGGGATTTTCTTAGCGTGATTATAAATTTTGTGGAGTGATCAGTAAATCGTTAGTTGTGGAGTTTTTTGTTGTAAGTTTTGTAGACCACAAAGTAAAAGAAATTAATGTAGTTGAGGTTCCCTGCAGACACTTGGCTGCAGACAAGAGAGAGATTAATGTTGACGTATGGCAGGGGCCCACTTGGGTTTAAGTGGGGTGGGCCCTCCCGACCCTTTTCTCTCTGTTGCCTGCGGCCATGTGGCATATTTCTCTAAGTAAAGTGATTGATGTAGCTGAGGTTGCTCGCAAGCACGAGGTTGCAGGCAACAGAGAGAAAGGAGCGGGTGGGACGGATAACGCTAGTAAATTCTCATGCAAAAGGAAATAAAGTTAAGTTCACAAGACATCATAGGAGATGATTGTTCTGATGGCATCCTAAAGAAACCATAGGCACGTGATTAAGTAGGCAAGTTTTGTATCGGAAATCTAAACATATCAAACTAAAAAAAAGACCCGTTTCTTGTCTTAAAAGTTTATGTGATTTTATTTTCTAAAAAAAATAATGTAAATAATATTTTGTCATTCTATGGATGTCGAAGACATGCCTAAATTTTGGTCGTTATCATTATTTAATACTGATGGAGATTGGGATCTCCTTCAGATGTTGTCCTCCGTTGATCCTGCGATGGCGGTCTTTGACGGCTGGAATTTGTTTTGAGAGTTGTTAGGTGTGGATCTCAATCGGTGGTGTTCGACGCCGAGCTACCTGCAAAGAAGTCTCGGGATGGGTGACCACCGTAGGACCCTTCGATGATCAAGTTAGTGCCGAGATATAAGTGCAGAGTAGCGGCGTATTGGAATGAGTTCGAGTTACCTGAGTCAGTGAGGGGTTTATATAAGGGTCGTGTAGAGCGAGCAGGCGCGAGATCTTCGCCGTCAGTTACGCCCCAGCGTTATTCTCGTCTTGAATGGCGGGATGCGCCCATTAATGGGGAGATGCGCTAGTGTAGGACGCGGATCGTGGGGAAGCGGATATCTCGTCCTGGTGATATACGCGGAGCCGTTGCGGGTCGCATTGGATCCATGCTCTTGGTTGATCGAGAGAGGCCGAGCAAGCTCGGCACGTCAGACGGCTCAGAGATGAGCCGGAAGGCCGAGAAAGCTCGGCACGTAAGACGGCTCGAAGACGAGCTGTTGATAGTTTCCTAGGTGAAGGTGAAATGTATTTAGGAATGTCTCCCGAAAAGTCGGATGCGTTTCTCGAGAAGGGAATCCTGAGAAATGTACCTGATGCAACTCATTTATTCCACCCACGTAGCTTTCAGGACACGACATCCGACACGTGTCGTAATCTGAGAAGACACCACTTATGACTTTCATCAAGTACAGTTGATGAAACACGATCACTCATTAAAATTAACTTTACAATATTCCAGAAATGTTTCCAAAAAACTTTATCACCGTATGAAATATGAAATACCGCAAAACCCAAAAAAAAGATGTTTGTGATGCTGGTTGTTGGATGCTAAGGTGTTTTGTATCGTTGATAATGCTTTCCCCTTAAGATAATAGTTGGAAAATTCTTATGCAATTGTTTGGCCATGAAAAAGATAAATAAATATAGGGGCCCACCAATCTATTTGATAGGTGTCCGAAAATTTCCTTATTTTTATTTATTATTGTCACGTCCCGCTTTTCAGTGTACGGATAAGAAGACGCGATGAGATCCGCTACGTATTTATTCAGAAGTAAGCACGCTAAGCGTAACAAAGAAATATAATGAAAGTACACAAGAAAAATGACAATAAATGTAAGTGAACAGCAACTTTTATTTATTAAACATTTCTTTACAAATACAACTGAAAATTTAAATACAGGAATGGAAAGCAATGCCTAAATAATGGCATAAACTGAAAAGAAAATATATATAAATATCTAGAGCTCTAGGTCAATGGCGAACTGCTCCAAGTCTTCAGTACTGGGCTCGAGCTCCAGAGAGTCCGATTTACCTGACAACATTTCAAAGAAAGAAGAGAGAAGGAATATCGTCAGCGAACAATCGCTTGGTAAGTCTCAAAAATAGGTAGAACTAGAATAGACAGAAAGAATATAACTATTTGATTGTTATATTAACACGGTTGTTTGTAACTTGATACAGAATATGCCAGTGTATACGAGAGGAGTCCATCGTAGTACAAGGCTCCGTCGATAAAACCACGGAACAACGGTATGGATGTATAGTTACGTCTTATAGTGACCACCTCGTGTCACCTTTAACACATTCCGTAACAATGTATTTCTTTAAAACCCCGTAATATTTATTGTATTGTTGTAATGTAATAAAAGGTTGTATACAACTTGCCGAAATCATAATATCATGTAAACGGAATGAATATAAATGGATAGGCATGTAAACAGAGTAAATGCATTGTTCGGTTCGGTCGAGTCATGTTCATGGAAATTGAATTTTGTTATAAATGGATTCATATTATATTGTAGTTATACTTAAATTGAATTTAAATCAGATTGATTTCATATTAAACTGAAACTCTGTCTGAATCAGACACCTTAAAACAAATTGAAGTCCTGAATTAGTTGTGATGTTATCGGTAACTGCTGCACATGGACGGCAGGATTTGTGTCTTTTTCCAAGACAATTACTGTATTGATAACACCGTTTTTAGGTTGTCTAACTTAAATAGGCAAGCACCTATATTCTCCGGCTTCCTGAGGCTCAAGAGAACTGGTCCCGCTTTAACCTATGTTTATCAGGGTCTTTATTGTAAATTAATATAACTTGAGGGAATTTTATAAAAAAAATAGTTTCGATATATTTTTAAAATATATCTCAAGTGTTTAATTATCGTATTTAGGGTTTCATAATTGTAATTTTTATAAAATGAAATTTTCTAGTGAATAAAACCTAGATTTCATTGTATATGGTATTTTAGTGTAATATTGGAATTGTATTAATTTGTAACGGTAGTTTCATAAAATTGTGATTCCTTTGCTTTAAAAAAATATGGAATATACATATATTGTATACTTAAAGTAGATATTTTGATAATATTTATATATATATATATATATATATATAACTTATTAAATTGAAATCATATTTTTCTTAAAAATTGCATTAAAAATTCCATCGAGATCGGATGCTCCATGAGGAAGTCTGCATCTCGCACTACTAGGCCCAAAGATGCGCGATAACCCGCACCATCCCGATCGGGGTTCCCCAAAATGGGTTGTAAAGGCGCATTTGTAAGGAATTAAATAATACACTTTTAAAGAAAATGGTTTTGAACGTTTAGGGTATTTTATTGCAAACTCGTATTTTCCTGCAAACTAATGTTCCAAAAGTCATCGTGCTATGTCAAAAATGTGTGTTGTGATGAGGTAGGTCATTACCTCGTGAGTTTTCTAAAGGTAATATGGGTAAAATGAATAAGCAATGTCGTATGTAAATATGATAGTATTTTACCGTAAAAATGGAATAGAAATTACGATATATATTATTTTGAATTGAAATTTGTTCTAATGTATTTGTTTATGATTGTTAAACAATATACAAAAAGATGGTGAATTTTTTCTAAAGAAAATTTGTGTTTTTTAGTTAAAATAGAATCGGAAGTCGGATTAACTCCGCTTCCGACTAGTTTTGAAGAATGATTTCGTTTTAATAGAAGAGAAGGGGGAAAGAGGGAACTTACTGATTGGAATTAGAGAAAAGAGGTAGGGGAAGATTTTGGGATCGTCGGGGAGTCGTTTCGTCGCCGGATTCTTGCCGAAACGTCGCCGAAATTTCGACCTTTGCTAACTCCACTTGTACAGCTTTTGAACTTAGAATTTTTGCAGAGAGTTTTGATACTAGATTTCAGAATGAGGATAGCCAAAGTGTAGGGTTGTATTTATAGGGTATGATTAGGGTTTAGGGTATTAAAATTTAGAATTATAATGCATTAAAATTTGGTTTAATGCATTATTTTAATTCTCTGTTTATTTTCAGTAAAAATAAACAGTACTGAGGTTAAGGGAGAGGCCAAGGGGTATTAGGGCACAAAAAAATGGAGCATTACCGTCGGGGGGCCCGGCGGCACCGGCCTCACAATGAATCTCGCCGGTCCAATTTCGGTGATATGGGCTCGGATCTCCGCCACGTGTCCTAGTCGTTTCAACTAACCTAATGCACATGTTTGATATCTGTGTGACTTTTCATTTTACGTGTAATGCACGTGCAAACTTTTGAGCTTCTAAAAATTTAAAAGAAAAGCAATTAAAAATATATATGGCTGGGAGGATTCGAACACATGGGCTATGTCACAACAGTTCAAGACTTTACCAATGAGCTACAAGTTATTTATTGTTGTTCAAAAGCAAATTAAATTTATAACTTGTGCTCAGACTTAGATGCTCCTTTCTGTATTTTTGGAAAAAAATCTGTACAGAAATTTTAGGATTGTTACATTCTACCCTCCTTAAAAAATTTCGTCCTCGAAATTTTTAGAAGGAAAGTGTAACAGATTTAAGAAAAGTTCGGTGATAGAACTACTGATAGTGCATGAAAAATATTTGGAAGAACGAAAAAATGCAGAAGTTTTGGAAAGATTGAAAAAAATGTAAGGAAATTATCAGGGTTATCTTGGTCTACAATCTTGGCTTCTACGGCCGCTAAAATGAAAGCCTGACGCCGGGATACATTCCTCCTACCTGGAGGCACATTCCTCTATGCTTGGGGTATGTTTCTCTGCCCTCGAGGCATGTTCCTCAGCGCCTAATAGAATTAGCGATTAGGCTGTGCAGGAGGTCCACGTAGAGGTGAAGCTGGGAGAGCAACACGAGATGCAGGAGCCTGGATAGCTGGCCGCTGCGGTTAAGTATTGTGAGTTGGAACTGGGTTGCGTCTATAAGGACACGTTCTAATTCCATGAGTGGATGCGCCACAAACTAAGCATATGCTTTTTGCGCACCTACAATCCTTTCACAGATGTCCATCCATCTTGCAGTAAAAGCAAAAATCTGGACTTAGCCGGTTAATTGTTTCTTCCGGTCTCCTGGGTTCAAATGATGGCCTTGAAGAGGCTCCTCCTGCCATCTGGATAGCAGGGCACTTCATACCGGCAGATTGAGATCTGTCCTTCATGTTCACCACTATCCCATATCGACGAGCAGTTTTCAAAGCTAGTTCGTGGGTTGGGAAATCCCCTGTGGCTAAGGCAGGTTGCATCTCCGGATCTAATCCTTGCTGAAATCGTCTGGACCTGATCTCAGCAGTCGGTTTTAAGTGTGCTGCGAACCTGCTAAGGTCTTGTCTTAGCTGTGTAGTATGTGATATTTGAAAATCGAATATTGAGACATATCTTACCTACCGAACATGTAGACACGGCATCATACTAATCTATAGATTTTGTCCACATCGAACCCTGTTGTAGGAGGATGAATTGCTGCTCCATGTCAAATCGAACAGTCTCTAGAAACTACTTCACGTCGAACATGTCGCGAAAAGTTTTCCATTCGATAGGTTGAACAAGACGGCTTTCTTCCGCCTTCCACTAAACTCGGGCGTTGTCGGTGAGCTGTAGCTTCGCAACCCGTACCCAAGCGATGTCTGGCACTTGTGCTGCTGCCATATCGTCCTCAATACTCTGAGCCCATTCTTCCGCTTCTAAAAAGCTTTCTTTCCCAGAAAATTGCTTTGGTGCAATGCCCGGAATTACTTTACTCCGGGCGCTTCCGCTTCTGGACGTTTCAGTAATATAGCAGTCTGCTGCTGTTGTCCTTCCAGGAGGTTTCGGATTACCTCAAGCAGTACCGTCTGCTCATTGATCAGAGCAGCAACGTAGGCGTAAACAGTAAAGGTGGTGGTGTGTTATTGAAGTTGGTGCTGGTATTATTTGGAGAATCCATAACCTTGAAAAAAAATTGGTTAGGATAGATTCAAAATATATGAAATTGTAAGATGAAATATAAATAATGTTTTTAGTTGTTGATTCTTGTGTTATATTACTTAGGACTTCATGCAAAATTAACCTACATGTCCATGCAGAACTGACCTGCATGGGCCACCAACAAAACCTGTCACGCTCTGCTTCCCAGTGTACGGGTAAGAAGACGTGACGAGACTCGCTATGTATTTACTCAGAAGTAAACACGCTAAGCGTAACTAAGCAATATAATGAAAGTACAAAAGAAAAATGACAATAGAAAGCAATGACTAAATAATGGTATGAAATGAAAAGAAAATATATACAAGTATCTAGAGCTCTGGGTCAATGGCGAACTGCTCCAAGTCTTCGGTACTGGACTCGAGCTCCAGAGAGTCCGATCTACCTGACGATATTCCAAAGAAAGAAGAGAGAAGGAATGTCGTTAGCGAACAATCGCTCGGTAAGTCCCAAAAATAGGTAGAACTAGAATAGACAGAAAGAATATAACTATTTGATTGTTATGTTAACGTAGTTGTTTGTACCTTGGTACAGAATATGCCAGTGTATACAAGAGGAGTCCAACTTACACCGTGGATTTTGGTAACCCGTAGTACAAGGCGCCGTCGATAAAACCATGGAACAACGGTATGGATGTATAGTTATATCTTATAGTGACCACCTCGTGCCACCTTTAACACATTCTGTACCAGTCTACCCCTTTAAAACCCCGTAATGTTTATTGTATTATTGTAATGTAATGAAAGGTTGTATACAACTTGACGAAACTATAATATCATGTAAACGAAATGGATATAAATGGATAGTCATGTAAACAGAGTATATCCATGGTTCGGTTCGGTCGAGTCATGCCGATGGAGATTGAATTCTGGTATAAATGGATTCATGCTGTATTGTAGTTATACTTGAATTGAATTCAAGTCAAATTGATTTCATATTAGACTGAGACTCTGTCAGAGTCAGACATTTTAAAATAAATTGAAGTTCTGAATTAGTTTTGATGTTATCGGTAACTGTTGCACATGGACGATAAGATTTGTGTTTTTTTCCAAGACAATTACCGTACTGATAACACCGTTTTTAGGTTGTCTACCTTAGATAGGCAAGCACTCATATTCTCCGGCTCTCTGAGGCTCAAGAGAACTGGTCCCGCTTTAACCTATATTTATTAGGGTCCTTATTGTAAATTAATATAATTTGAAGGAGTTTTATAAAAAAAATAGTTTTGAAATATTTTCAAAATACACCTCAAGTATTTAATTATCGTTTTTAGGCTTTTCATAGTTGTAATTTTTATAAAATAAAATTTTCTAGTGAATAAAACCTAGATTTCATTGTATATGATATTTTAATGTAATATTGAAATTGTATTGATTTGTAATGGTAGTTTCATGAAATTGTGATTCATTTGTTTTAGAAAAACATGGAATATATATATTGTATACTTAAAGTAGATATTTTGATATATATATATATATATATATATATATATATATATAGAGAGAGAGAGAGAGAGAGAGAGAGAGAGAACTTATTTATAAAATAAAAATCATATTTTTCTTAAAATTTGCATTAAAAATTCCATCGAGATCGGATGCTCCGTGAGGAGGTCTGCATCTCGCTCTACTAAGCCCGAGAATATGCGATAACCAGCACCATCCCGATCAGGGTTTCCCAAAATGGGTTCTAGAAACGCATTTGCAAGAAATTAAATAATAGACTTTTAAAGAAAACAGTTTTTGAATGTTTAGAGTATTTTATTGCAAACTCGTATTTTCCCACAAACTAATGTTCCAAAAGTCATCATGCTATATCAAAAATGTGTGTTGTTATGAGATAGGTCATTATCTCGTGAGTTTTCTAAAGGTAATATGGGTAAAATGAATAAGTAATGTCGTATGTAAATATGATAGTATTTTACTGTAAAAATGGAATAGAAGTTACAATATATATTATTTTGAATTGAAACTTATTCTAATGTGTTTTTTATGATTGTTAAACAATATACAAAAAGATGGCGAATTTGTTCTAAAGAAATTTGTGTTTTTTAGTTAAAATAGAATCGGAAGTCGGATTAACTCCGCTTCCGACTAGTTTTGAAGAATGATTTCGTTTTAATAGAAGAGAAGGGGGAAAGAGGGAACTTACTGATTGGAATTAGAGAGAAGAGGTAGGGGGAGATTTTGGGATCGCCGGGGAGTCGTTTCATCACCGGATTCTTCCCGAAATGTCGCCGGAATTTTGACCTTTGCTAACTCCATTTATACAACTTTTGAACTTGGAATTTTTTTTAGAGAGTTTTGATACAAGATTTCAGAATGATGATGGCCAAAGTGTAGGGTTATATATAGGGTAGGATTAGAGTTTAGGGTATTAAAATTTAGAATTAAAATTTAGCTTAATGCATTATTTTAATTCTCTATTTATTTTCAGTAAAAACAAACAGTACTGGGGTTAAGGGGGAGGCCAAGGAGTGTTAGGGCACAAAAAATGGAGCATTACCGTCGGGGGGCCCGGCGGCGCCGACCTGACAATGAATCTCGCCGTTCCAATTCCGGGGATATGGGCTCTGATTTCCGCCACGTGTCATAGTCGCTTCAACTAGCCTAAAGCACATGTTTGATTTATATGTGACTTTTCATTTTGCGTGTAGTGCACGTGCAAACTTTTGAGTTTCTAAAAATTTAAAAGAAAAGCAGTTAAAAAATATGCGGCTGAGGGGATTCAAACACAGAGATTATGTCACAGCAATGCAAAGCTTTACCAACGAGTTATAAGTTGTTTTTTACTGTTCAAAAGCAAATTAAATTTATAACTTGTGCTTAGTCTTAGGTGCTCCTTTCTGTATTTTTGGAAAAAATTCTGTACAGAAAGTTTAGGGTTGTTACAATTATGTCCGGATGCATCACATTCAGTAGAATAAATAATTTCTCTGTACACATATTGTCCAGTAAATTTGTGTAAAACAGACACACAACAGATTCAAAAATAAAGTTGAGAGAGTTGATGAAATAGACCTTGTTCTATATTATAAAGATTATATTGAAACTTGTCTGAATTACCTTCTAGAATCTTCAGACACTTGTTTTCATCAGAAGTCTCGCTGCATTTTTGGTGGAACCAGATTCATTGGTTCAAATCCAACAATCTATCTATTCTAATAAATAAATAAAAAATAAAAAAAAACTCCATAATCAAAACAGACATCTTTTTTTAATATAACAGATGGTTCAAAGTGTAACAATTAAACGAAATTGGTAGGATTCGTGCCCAAAACAATATTTTTCTTGCTCCCCTTTATACAACAAGAGCAGTGGAAGAAGTATTATTCATGTACATGTTGCGCACTGAAACCCCCCAAAAAATAAAAAAACAGTTTTGAGACGAGTTTCAACGGTCCAGGCGGATCCACTCCTCTCCCCTTCTAGAAACCATCAGATGCGGCATCAAATGTCCATCAATTTTTAAAAAGCTGGAAAAATTAAAATTTTCAAATCTCGTCACCACATTCGCATGCAACTCCTCTCCCTTTAAATACAAGGGCAATCCTCAACCTCTTCAAATTAACTCTCTTTAGCAATGGAGGCGGAGGCGGAGGCGGAGAAGCACAGCAGCCTCAGCAGCGCGCCACGCGTCTCCCTCTCGGACCTCCACGTCATCTCCGTCCTCGGCCGCGGCGCCAAGGGCCTCGTCTTCCTCGCCCTCGACCCCACCACCGACCAAACCCTAGCCCTCAAATGCGTCTCCAGATCCTTCCTCCTCCACAAAAACCCTAAATCAGCCCAAGCCCAAGCCGACAAGGGCTCCTCCTCCTCCTCGTCCCGCCGCATCTGGCACGAGCGCGACGTGCTGGCCTCCCTCCGCCACCCCCTCCTCCCCTCGCTCCGCGGCCTCGTCTCCACCGACAAGATCGTCGCCTTCGCCATCGACCTCGCCGCCGGCGGCGACCTCGCCTCCCTCCGCCGCCGCCAGAGCGAGCAGATGTTCTCCCCCGACGTCATCCGCTTCTACGCCGCCGAGCTGGTCCTCGCCCTCTCCCACCTGCACCGCAACCGCATCCTCTACCGCGATCTCAAGCCCGAGAACATCCTCATCCAAGGATCCGGCCACATCATGCTCGTCGACTTCGACCTCTCCCTCAAGCTCTCTGATCCGATCCAAAACCAAAACCCTAACCCTAACCCGATAACGAAACGAAAACCCCACCGCCGCCGGCGATTCCTCGGGTGCCTGTCATCGAATAACTCGAACGTGTCGCCCGAGACATCTGAGCCGGCGGAGGCCGACACGTCGGCGAGGTCGAACTCGTTCGTGGGGACGGAGGAGTACGTGGCGCCGGAGGTGATCACAGGGAAGGGACACAGCTACGGCGTCGACTGGTGGAGCCTCGGCGTCGTCCTTTACGAGATGCTGTACGGGCGAACGCCGTTCCGGGGGCAGAATCGGAAGGAGACGTTCTTCAGGATCCTGACGAAGGAGCCGGAGCTGACGGGGGAGAAGACGGCGTTAAGGGACCTCATCGGGAGGCTGCTGGACAAGGACGAGAAGAGGAGGATCGGGTCTGAAGGGATCAAAGGGCATGCGTTTTTCAGAGGGGTAGATTGGGAAAGGGTGATGACGGTGGAGAGACCGCCGTTTGTGGGGGGAGGGGTAGAATGGGAAGAAGAAGAAGAAGAAGGTAAGAGGAGGGGTACTTTGGGGATTGTTGATGTGGAGAAGTGTGTGGAGGAGGTCTTTGGGGTTGGGGAGGTGGCGGCCAAGGTAGAAGGGGATCCATGTCAAGGGGCAGATTTTGCGGTGTTTTGATTTACATTTTAAGATTCTTTCTTCTTTTTTTTTCTTTGGGTGTGGGTGGGAGTGGCGGGTAGGGTCGAGGGCAAGGGTTTTGTGGTGAATCTATTTTTCTCAAAAATTGATTCGTAAATATTTGTACTTACTATAATGTAGGCTGAGAAATTAACAAATTGTTTCCACCAGTAGGAATTGTACCAGACCGTGTTGTTGCTGGTAATCCAAACATGTTTACTTGATTTGTTCGATATGAACGAATACAAATGATCCAAGTTGATTCCGAATCCGGATCTGAAATTTTATTAGATATGGATTGTATTTTTCAATTTCCGATTACTATTTGTATCAGCGTCCGACAATAGCCATTAGATACAGATATGATAACACTTATATAAAAAAAAAGGTAATTTTTGACTTTATCAAATTTACATTTCCCAATATTCCTTGTGTATTTTTATTCGATTTTTACCATATACGATTGTAATTTTTATTTCAGATAATTATTTGTTTCCGTATTCAAATTTGTTGACGGCTACGGATTATAATATGGTAACCATATATCCGTATTTATCCATTTACAACCTTATTGTTTGGGCAGGTGTGTGTATAGATCCACTAGTAATTTTCTTACCGTTAGAGGGCATATAGCTAAAAGATAGCATAAGGGGCATATATCCCAAAATTCATCAATTCTAACTAATTTTTTTTGTCAATCTGTCTTGAAAGTAAAAGAGTAAGCGTTTTAAAATTAGATTGTTTTTGAAATTTTAGCGACATAACCAAGGCTTTTTGACTAAGTAATTGCATAAGGTTTATGGTTGAATTTTTTTTGGTGTCTCAAATTTCATATGGAACTCTATTAATAAGCCTTTTTTTAATAATAGGAAGCCTTGGCCCCCACGTTACAACATACGCGCATACAAGTGATCACAAGAAAGGTGTGATTCACATGCATGACGGTGATAAATGATAAAAAGTTGGGTTTTTTCCTGTTAGGGTAATCCAGACTTAGATATTTTTCTATGTCCTCTCATAATTAGTATTTATCTATAATTCTCTATACTTATAAGTTGCTTCTGCAGCCCTCCCTACTTCATTTTTGAAAATAATGATTCCTCCTCCTCTCCGGTCATCGCCGTCGTCCCCGCCGCCGCCGCCTTCTTTCTCCTCCTCTTTAACACCACCACCACCATCATCACAGTCAACACCACCACCATTTTCCTCGTTCTCTTTCTCTTCAATCCATCAACACCTTCTTCCACCTCTTCAACACCGCCGCCGCCGCCGCTACCATAATCAACACCATCACTACCATCTTCTTCTTTCTCTTCTTCTTAAATCCACAATCGCCGTAGCCGTCGTCGTCGCCATCCATTTTCTTCTTCCACTTTTTCTTCAACCCGCTACCGCCACCTCCTCCTCTTTCTTCCTTTTTCTTTCCGGGCATCGCCGCGGCAATTACTGATGCTGGCGATGCGTTATTGATGATGGCGACGGCGCTTGTGGTTGAAGAAGAAGAGGAAGAAGAAGGTGATGTTGATGGCGGCGGCGGCGGCGGTGTTGACGAGAAGGAGAAGGTGTTGGTGGGTTCAAGAGGAAGAGGAAGATGGTGGTGGTGTTGACGATAATGATGGTGTGGCGGTGACGATGTTTGAAGAGGAAAAGAAAGAAGGCGGCGGCGGCAGGGACGACAGCGATGGCTGAAAGGTGGAAAAGTGAAGTAATGGAACTGCAGGAGTAACTTATAAATATAGGGGCTACACGTAAATACTATTTATGCGGGGACAGAAAAAAATATAGAAGTATGAGAGAGGATAACGGAAAAAAAAACCTAAATTTTTTTATACAAGTGAGCTGACAAGAACTGCATGCTTTTTTGTCCTTGACAAAATTAAGGAGCAATGTCAATGATAAATACATATAGAGTAATGATTTAGTGAGACGCTTTTTTATGTGAGACAAATGAGATGCATTCTATAAAACTCAACCTTCCGTGTATTTCATTGATCTATACCGTTCACCATGCTCTGCATTTCACGTATACCCTACGTATCAATTTTCATGAGATTCTTATACCTCTAGCATGCACGATCGACAATATCATTTTTCAGACTACCGAGAGACGTTCATTTTTCGTTCACTTGATCGCATGTGTTAGAGATGTAGAAATCTCATGAAGATTGATACGTAGGGTATGTGTGACATACAGATTACGGTGATTGGTCTAGATCGGTGAAATTCACGGGGTAGAGTGTTATAAAGTGCGTCTCATTTGTCTCACATAAGAAAGCGTCTCACTAGATCGTTATTCTCTCTCTCTCTATATATATATATAGAGAGAGAGAGAGGGAAAAGATGTCACAGGAGGGAATTTCCTTCTATGACATCGAAAAAATACAATCTCCATTGTGTTTTCTGACGATCGGCATCCATCATTTTCATCGTTATCATCTAAGATGTTGGTACGCCAAATTTCATGTGATTCTATAACTTTTTCACCGTTGAATTAGTGGTTCAAATTTAACGGTTTACCGACAATAGAACTTTTTACATTGCTAAATCAACGGTGAAAAGGTTGTAGAATCACATGAAAATTGGCATATCCATATCTTAGATAATACGATGAAGATAATGTATCCTGATCGTCGGAAAACATGATGGAGAGCGTATTTTTTCGACGCTATAGGAGGAAATTCTCTCCTATGGCCTCTTTCCATAGGAGAGAATTTCCTCCTATGGCTTCGAAAAAATATAATCTCCATCATGTTTTCCGATGATCGGCACTCATCATCTTCATCGTTATCATCTAAGATATGGGTACACCAAATTTCATGTGATTCTACAACTTTTTCATCGTTGAATTAGCGGGTTCAAATTAACGGTTTACCAACAATAGAACTTTTTACATTGTTAAATCAACGGTGAAAAAGTTGTAGGATCACATGAAATTTGGCGTACACACATCTCAGATGATAACGATGAAGATGATAGATTCCGATCGTCGGAAAACACGATAGAGGACGTATTTTTTCGATGCTATAGAAGGAAATTCTCTCCAATTGTCTCTTTCCTCCATTATATATATATATAGAGAGAGAATAATGGAGAAAAGAGGACATTCCTCCTATGGCGTGGAAAAAATACGACCTCTGCCATTTTTTTCGACGATCGACCCCCATCATCTTCATCGTTATCATCTAAGATGTGGGTAAACCAAATTTCATGTGATTCTATAACTTTTTCACCGTTGATTTAGCAATGTAAAATGTTCTATTGTCGGTAAACCGTTAATTTTGAACCCACTAAATCAACGGTGCAAAAGTTGTGGAATCACATGAAATTTGGTGTACGCACATCTTAGATGATAACGATGATGATGATGGGTGCCGATCGTCGGAAAAAATGGCGGAGGTTGTATTTTTTCCACGCCATATGAGGAAATCCACTCCTACGGTCTCTTTCCTCCATTAATCTCATATATATATATAGAGAGAGAGAGAATAATGGAGAAAAGAGGCCATAGGAGAAAATTTCCTCCTATGGCGTGGAAAAAATACAACCTCCACCAATTTTTTCGACGATTGGCCCCCATCATCTTCATCGTTATCATCTAAGATATGGGTACACCAAATTTCATTTGATTCTACAACTTTTTCACTGTTGATTTAGCAATGTAAAACGTTCTATTGTCGGTAAACCGTTAATTTTGAACCCACTAAATCAACGGTGAAAAAATTGTGGAATCACATGAAATTTGGTGTACGCACATCTTAGATGATAGCAATAATGATGATAGGTGCCGATCGTCGGAAAAAATGGTGGAGGTTGTATTTTTTCCATGCCATAGGAGGAAATCCCCTCCTATGGCCTCTTTCCTCTATTAATCTCATATATATATATATATATATATATATATATATATATATATATATATATATATATATATATATATATATATTTGCTTTTGGGGGGAAAAATGCATTGTTCAGGTGGTTAAGTAAAACATGTATCATTTTCTCAGTTAATTATCATTCTTCTTTTCTATATTTTCTCACATTCGTGGTGCATTTCATCGACTGTCGAAATGCTACCTTCGTTAATCCCCATGCAATGAAATTTGATGTTTGAGATCAAGTCATTATTGTTAATGAATTATTTCATGCTTGATTTATATTAATCTTGCTAAAGGTATCAAAATCATGGAAAATTAAGTTACTGCTTATGAGTGATGGCTACTTAGCTTCAGTTTTAGAAAGATCTTTTAACAGGTCAAATCTGAAATATTATATTTCTATTTCAAATATATTATATGTTTTCTATTTTTGTATGTTCGATTTGTATAATATATAGAACATATAATTGTGTTGAAAAATATTGTTAAAAATAATCGTTTAAAACTTTTTATCTCAAAACATAAATAAACAAAAACTTGTAATACCGGTAATCAGAATCTTTGTAAATCAGAAATATGAAAGACGAAATTTATGGGAAAGAGGCATGCACTTAATTGCACCGACCTAAGAAAGAGATCGCCTCACTCTTGGTAGATTTACCGCGGCGATTCAATCCCAAAATACAACTACTCTAGCCTTTCTGGTACTCCGGCTTGCACAAGTCGTCGGAGCAGCGTTAGTACTTTTACTGTTTCGAGGTCAGATACTCAGAATGTTATGAATGCCGTGAAAGAAGAAATAAAGAAATTTTGTATGTTTTGTTTTTTTAGTTGTTATATTTGCCTTTACGGGATGGCTTTATATAACCTTTCAAACGGTTGTAACCGAATGGGTATTACCAATGGTTGAAACCGTCGGTGAAAAACCGTTTGGCAACAGTTGAAGCTGTCGGTGAAAAACCGTTCGCAACGGTTGAGGCAGTTGGTGAAAACTGTTCGCAGCCGTTCGTGGGCGTTACCAACGCTTGAAACGTTGGTGAAAAACATTTCAAAATATAATTAACAAAAAATATTTGACAAAAATATAGTTTGGGCTTTTGTCTTTTTTTGCATTTACTCCAACAATTCCCACAAAGTTCAAATTTTGATACAAACTAGAATGACTATGTGATGGAGCTTCGGATCTCATTCAGATGCTGTCCTCCGTTGATCCTGCGATGGTGATCTTAGACGACTGTGATTTGGTTTTGGAGTTTTTGGAATTGTTGGGTGTGGATCTCAATGGATTGGCGTTGGACGCCGAGCTACCTGCAAAGAAGTCCCGGGATGGACGACCACCGTAGGACCCTCCGACGATCAAGTTAGAGCCGATGAATAGGAGCAGAGTAGCAGCGTATTGAGATAATTCGAGTTACCTGAGTCGTCTGAGAAAGGGGTTTATATAGGGGTCGCGTGGAGCGAGCAGGTGCGAAATCACCGCCGTCCGTTACGCTCCAGCATTATCCTCGTCTTGAATAGCGGGATGCGCTCATCAATGGGGAATACGCTCATTAATAGGGGATGCGCTAGCGTGGGACACGGATCGTGGGGAGGCGGATATCTCGCCTACGCGGAGCCATTATGGGGCATATGGGATCCACGCTCTTGGTTGATCGCGGGAGACCGAGAAAGCTCGGCACATCAGGAGCTCGGAGATGAGCCGCGAGGCCGAGAAAGCTCGGCACGTCAGAAGGCTCGGAGACGAGCAGGGAGGCCGAGGGAGCTCGGCACGTCAGACGGTTCGGAGACGAGCAAGAAGACTAAGAAAGCTCGGAGATGAGCTGTTGGTAGTATTCTAGGTGAAGGTGAAATGTATTCATGGAGTCTCCCGAAAAGTCGGATACGTTCCCGGAGAATGGGATCCGAGGAATGTCCCCGATGCAACTCATTTATTTCACCCCGTAGCCTTCGGGACACGTCATCTGCCACGTGTCGTAATCTGAGAAGACACCACTTATGAGCATCATCATTATGAATATCATGAGATGAACATTTAATAATATCTCATATCGGCGTATGTGTCATAAAGGCTTAAACTTACTCTTTGTGTAGAAGACTCTATATCACAAGAATAAAGTAGTCATTAAATGACCTTACAAAACTATATTTCGTTGATGGTTGCTTTTTCAAAAACACATACAATATCAAACAAAATTTGGGTATTCAAAATGGCTTACGCATTATGACATGTGTGGTACCTTAATTCTTGTGAGAGTTATAAGGGTTTCACCGACTCACCCTAAGTCACAGTCTCATGGCAATCTCACTTAGGTGATATCTCAAGAGAATACTTATTGTCAGAGTATCTCGCAAATAATTTTGCATTTGATATCATTTAGAGTTAAATTCTCAACCTTAATTAACAAAACAACAATATCATAAGAATAGGATATGAGATAAATCCTTAAAATAAAATGCTCCCACATTCACATTCAACAGCTGCGTTCTTCCTATTACAAAACCTTTTAAGTTTGGGTATCCACTGTTGGTGAATTCAATATGGGTCTAAGTCTCATTCCTCTCGATGCATTAAAAATCTCGGTTATCGCAAAACCTTTAGTAAACTAATCAGCTAAGTTTAGTTGGCTAGTTACAAATCTAAGAGACACTGTAAAATTATTTTTGTATTGTTTTATAGTCTCATATATTAATTCCACTAATCTATTTATTTTCCTATTGCAATTTTTCTGTTCTAATAAATCTAATAGATTAACAGAGATCTATTATCACAATAAATTGTTATTGCTATAATTGGCTTTGGTACAAAAGAAATTTCATATATTAAATTCCTAAGCAGATAGTATCCAAAGCAATCATTTCAGCATTCATGGTACTTCTAGCAATTAGTGTTTGTTTACACGACCTCAATTAATTGCCCCACCACCAATTACAAAAACAAAACCTATGGTATATTTTATCAGTTACCCAATTAGCATCAATGTACCCTTCAATTTGATTTAGAAAATCAGAGTAAACAAGACAATAATCTATAGTACCTCTTAAATACTTGAACACTCATTCTAAGGCATTCCAATGTACTTGATTAGGGTTACTTGTAATCTACTAAAGTCTCGAAACCGTATGTGAAATATCCGGTCTTGTTCGAATAGCTATGTAGTTTAGTGACCCTATCAATTGTGCATATCTATTATGTAATATAGATTTTCCTTCAAATTTAATGAGATGAACATTTGGATCAAAGGGGGTTGAGATATGTTTTATATTAAAGTAATTATATTTCTTTAATAATTTTTCTATGGCATGAGATAATGAAATTAAATATCCATTTTCTAATCTATTGATTTTCATGTCCAGAATGTAATCAGACTCACATAGATCCTTCGTTTCAAAGTTCATAGATAAATACGACTTTACATCATTTATGACATTAATAGAAGAACCAATTATTAAAATGCTATCAACATAAAGGCAAAAAACAATAAAATCATTTCATATACATGTATCAAAATTATTAATTATAAAACCATAGCTAAGAATTACTTTATAGTATGCCATTGTTTAGGGGCTTGCTTTAATCCGTATAGAAATTTAACAAGTTTACGGACTTTATTTTCATTCCCCTTTTGTATAAAATCTACTGGTTGTTCCATATAAATTTTCTTATCAAGATCACCATTTAAAAACGCGGTCTTTACATCTATTTGATATATTAATATATTATGAATAGCAGCCAAGGCAATTAATATTTTCATGGTTCTACATGCGCATAAGTGTCATTGTAGTCTATATCTTTTCGTTGAGAAAATTCTTTAGCTACTAGCATAACTTTATATTTGTCAAAACTATCATTAGCCTTTAGTTTCTTTTTAAAGATCCAATTATATCATATCGCTTTACTGTCAGAAGGGAAGTTTGTTAGAACCCATGTATTATTATTCCGGATTGAGTCAATCTCACTTTGAATAGTCTCTTTCCAATACTTAGTACCAAAAGACGACATTACTTCTTCATAGAAAGAAAGATCTCCTTCTACTAGATAATAGCTGTAAGTATCATCAGTGAGTACTTTTCTTTTTTTAGTTTTATCACTTCTTCTTAATTCTGGTTCGGATGTTGGAACCGAGGAAAATGTATTTTGAATTAACTCATTATCATTGGAAGTATTAGCTATGTCAGAGTCAGAAACATAACCATTTACTTGTTTAGAGATTTGAGTTATGTAAAGAAATCTATTTTCAAATAAAGTAGTATCTTTAGATTCCATTAAGGTATTAATCTTAATATCAGTAATATCATATTTTAAGACAATGAATCTATAAGTGTTATTATCAAGAGAATATCCTACAAATAATGTATCAATTGTTTTAGAACCTATATTGTTTCTTTTGTGAGAAGGAATACAAACTAGTGCGAGATAGCCCCAAACACGATGTAGTTTAATTTAGATATTCTTGCAAACCATAATTCAAATGGAGATTTATTTGTAGTTTTATAAGGTATTCTATTTAGTATATAATATGCTGACAGTATAGCTTCACACCATAAATTTTCTGGAGCACCAGAACTAAGTAATATGGAATTAACCATATTTATTTTTACGTTCTGCTACACCATTAGATTCAGGAGGAGAATATTCATATTTAATTCCATATTCTTGAAAGAACAGTTTTAATATATTAGAAGTATACCCCCCTCAACAGTCTGATCTAAAGACTTTGATTTTTCTTTCAGTGTAATTTTCTACTTCGGTTTTATTTATTTTGAATCTATTAAACATCTCGTCCTTGGTTGGAAGTAAATATACATAACAATATATTATATTGTCATCAATGAATATAACATAGTATTTATTTCCACCTCTAGTTGATTGTTTGTAAGAATCACATACATTAGAATGTACTAAACCTAATGTTTGAGTGCAGCGAGCAACAGATTTAAAAGTACCTCTAATATGCTTAGCCTTGACACAAATATCATATTTAGATTTTAAGTCAATAGAACTTTTAGAAATCATATTTAAGCGCATCATTATATTTAAAACTTGATAGTTAACATGTCCTAATCTACCATACCACATATCATAAGAAGACAGGGTTAAAACAATGGGACTAGTTTCATTTATTTCATTGTTATTACAAACAACATTCAATTTAAATAGTCCATCACACACATAACCCTTAATTACCAATAACCATACTTTTTTGGAGATTACAATTTGATTATTTTCTAATACAATTTTATAACCTCTTTTAAAAAGTAAAGTACTTTTTAAATTCTTTCTTATATTAGGAAGATACAAAACATCACTTACTGGTAAATATTTTTCAAAGGTCTGAGTTCCAAAAAAAATTCTATTTAATTTGTTGAGAGCTTAATGGACCCCCTTCCCTTATTGGTGATGATGCATCATTTCCAAGTGTTACACTTCCCCTATATTCATCCTGAAAGGAAGTAAACCATTTATTGTTAGAACATAAGTGCATATTTGCACCACTGTCTAACCATCAATCATTAAATAATGTGATAAGATTTATAGCGTGAGAAATATATCTGAGAGAAAAACCTTCACCCATTTCTACCACATTTACATTTGCATTGTTAGTACTTGCAGGTTTCCGATCTAGTTTGGTTTTCCTGAAGAGGTATCTGGTAGAGATATGATTAGTTCTCCCACATACGAAACAGAATTTTTCCTTGTTCGTTGGCTTATGACTTTTGTTCTAGTTTAGACCTATCTTAAAATATTTTTTAAAAAATTTTTTGTTTTTAGATCTAAACTGGTTTCTCTTAGGGACACTTTTATTAGAAACTTCAGTCAGATTAACTTTATTATAACTCTTAGTATCAGGATTAAGTACAACCCTTCTTTGTTCCTTAATTCTAATGAAATTCATGACATCAAGGAGTGTCAGTGAATTTTGGTTCATCCAAATTTGGTTAGCAAAAATTTCTCAAGATAGCGAAAGAACATCAATAAAGGCAGTCCTTTAAAATTAATCAGAAAGTATAGTTCCAGAATTAATCACTTTCGTGACTAACTCCAAAAAGTCATGAAGTTGTGTATTTGTAGGTTCATTATTCTTAAGGATGAAATTTCTAAAGGACGATATGCTAAATCTCTCTACCCAGTATTATCATTGTATATTTTTGTTCTAATACTAACCAAAGTTCCCTAGCTGTTTTAAAATGAAGGAATACATGGTAAAGTGGTGCTTTCAAGGCACTAAGTATTCAGAACTTACAATGGTAATTTATTTCCTCGGGAGAGGAGTACTTAGATTTGGTTTTGGCCAAGGAAGCAGTGGGTACAACAGTACTCCCATTCTAATCGGTTGGACTTTCCTCAGAGACAGAATCATCAAACATAGAAAGGATAAGGCCTTCTTTAATTGCAGTTATTAATTCTTATATAGTCAACTAGTATTCGACTTGAATTTGCTAAGTCTTAGAGTCACTTTGGCCATTGAATTTTTCGAATTTGTGAAACTGAAGTCGCTGCTCTTTGCCATAATTATATCAACTGATGGACAACAAGAATGTGTTAGAATTAAAAAGGATGAATATGAATATTTGGTATGGCCTAACAAATAGATTAATCCCCGACATTGATATTCACATTTAATTTGGAGTTACCAGTAACAAGATGTAAGGAAGTGGTGCAGTCAATATCCGTAAGGTAATCTTTGAGGGGAACATGTCCGACAAAGTAGACAAATTGATATAATATCCGTAAGGTAATCTTTGAAGGGAACATGGCCGACAAAATATACCAATCAGTATAGTACAGTCACTGAATATCTAGTTACAAATCATTATATACAATAGCAAATAATTAAATATATTAGTACTAAACAGATTACTAATTAATTAACAGATGATTATAGATTAGATTAAATATATTAGAATTAAACAAAACGAATTAGACAGAATGAAATCTTTCTTAAATTGATGGAAAATATTGTTAAAAATAATTGTTTAAAACGTTTTATCTCAAAACATAAATAAACAAAAACTTGTAATACTTGTAATCAGAATCTTTGTAAATCAGAAATATGAAAGACGAAGTTTTTGGAAAGAGACATGCACTTAAGTGTACCGACCTAAGAAAAATATCGCCTCCCTCTTGGTCGTTTTACCGCGGCGATTCAATTCCGAGATATAACCTTCAGTCCTTCTGGTACGATCCGGCTTGCACAAGTTGCCGGAGCAGCTTTAGTACCCTTTTTATTTCGAAATCAGATACTCGGATTGATATGAATGCAGTGAAAGAAGAAATAAAGAAAATTTTATTGTTGTTATATTTGCTTTCAGGAATGGCTTTATATAGCCTCCCAAACAGTTGGAACCGAACGAGCATTACCAATGGTTGAAACTGTCGGTGAAAAACCGTTTAGCAACGGTTGGGGCCGTTGGTGAAAACCGTTCACAACAATTTGTGGGCATTACCAACGGTTGAAACCGTCGGTGAAAAAAGTTTCAAAATATAATTCATGAATAAAATATTTGAGAAAAATATAGTTTGGGTTTTTTCCCTTTTGTGCATATACCCCAACAAATTGTTGAGAATTTTACTAAAAGATTAAAGATTAGAGATTAAAGAAGTTTACCGACCGGATCATGAGAACACTGCCCTTAAAATCAGATTTCTGCCCATCGGAGGAAATTCCTCGATGTAAAGGTTGTGGCAGTCTGATTCCCAGGGTAATCCGGTGTCTTCGCCGAGGATATACACTTACCATGGCGGATACATGAATTTGCAAACATTTTCGAGTACTTGGAGAAAATTAAATCAAGAGAGGTTAAGAAAACTTTTAAAGAGTAGAGAAGAATTTTTCTGTGTGTCTTTTCAATTAAGAAATCCAAATATATATAGAGAAATGGTGAGAGAGTAATTGATTTTGAATTTATTTAGATGCCAAAAAAGAGGGTAACAAAATGGAGTAAATACATCTTTACCAAAATTTAATTATTAATTTATAGGAAAGAAACACATTGATTTTCAAATGTCAAAACAAATTTATTCAGGTGCCTGCTTTGGATACAAATAAAAGGCAACAAATACACGAAAATTCAATTTATGAATTTATTTGAAATGATCGTATGGATTTATAACGTTCAATACAAATACGATTCCTCATTTAGAAATCAAGCCATGATAGAAAATCAAGTAAAATCAATTATTAATTTAATTTAGCTTGAAATTATATACATTATATAAACAATAATAATATTAATAAAATCATAATGAAATCTCCAACCACTTAATTTTTATGCCCAAAAAACTTCTCATTGTTATAATTGGGTATTTAAATTAATAAACTTAACAGCCACAAATAATAATGATTAATGCAATTATGCACGTAGTACTTGGTATTTAAAGGAATCACATGCGCCCCCTGTAGTTAGACTGACAAATGAAACTTAACTAATTTTGGTGCCAGTCTTAGTCGATGATGATGTCTAATCATATGATTCATATTTCTTAATGTACTGCGGTGTCTTTTCACCATTGCTAGATTTGATCTTCGGTTTTTTTTTTTAATTTCTTTTTTTCCCCTTATATATTTTTTTTCCGACCATTTTGGTTATACATGAATCCTAAAGAAATTGTTTGCGACGATATATTAATTAGTAATTTTACTTAGTGGACGGTTTTTAACGGAACAAAATAGAAAGAAAAAATGATTCATACAACCGATCCAAAAAATCTTGCATGAAAGCATGGTGATATGGTTGCATGAACAAAGTGAAGGCTGAAGCTTGGTGTCATGTTGTGGTGCACGGCGATTTTGATATGAGAGATCAAATTTTACATATAAAAAAATGATACTATTTATTATGTCTTTTTAACAAATAATATCAAGCTCTGAATAATTTTGCATACACATCTCATAAAATAATTTTGTGTCTTCCTTTTATATACAGTACAAGTTCTTCAACGTGCATCCACGTGCCAAAAACTTGAATAGTTTATACGGTTAAGACGTTTATCTTAAGAAATTATGAAGTAGTTTTTTATATAATGCCCCATGCCGCGCAGCGGAGTACAACGGGAGGGATGGAGCCTAAGTGAGATGGGCCCCGCTCCTTAGAGGTTGGGTGAGGCGAGCGCAGCCACCGGCCACATTAAAACCTAATATTAAATAAGAAGGCGGCCCAATGAGCCCAATTCTGTACTCCACTTCAAATATACAATTGGGCTTTTCTGGAATTTTATTAGAGTGGATCAGGCCATGGTAAAAGTCACTATATTTCTCTCATGAATTGAATGTTAAAACTCTTTTCTCTCTAAAATAAATTTGTTTAATGAATATTTATGCCACTATTAAATTTTTGGCACTGCCCTATTAGAACCATTAATATGCCAAATTTATAGGAATTATATATTTTGGACATTACTCTTTAACAGTTTAAGTATGAGCTTTTGCAACCTAAAGATGAGAGAAAGAGAAGATCTAGGCTTCCAAATGACTAATTTTAAGTATTTTATCCTAGAGATTAATAAAGTTTTGATCAATTAGAGGGCAATATTAAAAATATTTTTGCCCCACAATGCCACGTGTTGGAAGTTAAATTTGTTTCTTCGAAATAAACCTTTCGGGGATTGTGTGATGCCCTCACCACATCAAGCACATAAGAAATCATACCACAGCAAAAGAAAACATTAGATTTTGCATGGTTCAACCAAATTGGCTTATATCCATAGAGCAAAACACAAAAACAAGGACTTTGGTAATGCAAGAAAGTTACAAACATTCACACAACCTATAAACTTTCCCATCTTGTCTCCGCTCTTTTCTTTGTTTTCATATCACGAGGGAGGGAAGACACAACCCTTGCACTCACAATGGATGCGTCTTTCTGGTGCCCTTATCTCTCACACATGCATCTTCATTTATTAGGTAGCCCGAACCAATAGAGAGCCCGTACGGGATAGTTCATAGATAAGCGAATGGATACGAGTTATAGAGGAAGCTTCATCCTTGTGTTTAGTTAGTAGCATTTAGTCTATTCCTTTGGATATCATGTCATTTTTTCAATCATTTCTTTTCCTTGAATTCCTTGAAATATTGGCCTAGTTCTAAATGTATATGAAGGCTAAAGTTCACTAATCCCCCAATTCGTTTGGTTATATTCCATAAACCCCCAAAAAGTTTAATTGGCTCAGAAACTGTCCAAAAATAACGGTGACACATCATCATGATTAATGCCACATCACCGCCACGTCAGCCAATTGCCACATCAGCACAAAAACACACAAAATTTCCTAAATTACCTTGATCCTTATGACGTCTGAACTTCTGAACCATAGAGCTTCGGACGTCTGAACCATAGAGTTTCGGATGTCTAAAGAAGAAGTGTTCAGAAGAATAGGGCGTATACAGAAGTTTGAACACTTGTGCTTTTGACGTCTGTCGACAATTTTAGCATGTTATGGAAAGATTCGTTTAAAATTTTATTTGAAGATTTGTAAAGAGATATTTGAAAATTTGTTTTGAAGACTTGATGAGATCCTAATCGGAGTATGAATTCTATTATTTTGTGTTATAAATACAGAAGGGTCTCATTAGAGAAAAGTGAGTAAACATGAAGAAGAAGAAAAAGAAGAAGAGAAGACAAAGGCAAAGGCGAAGGGTAGTTATCTACAAATGAAGGTGGAGCACCAGAAGAGTAATCTTTGTTTTTATATGAAGAGACGAAGGCAGAGGCGAAGGGTAGTCATCCATAGGTGAAGGTGAAGGGATTTATCAAGAGTAGTCTTTGTGTTTGTATGAACGTTAATATGTGAAGAGAGATGAGAGAGAACATAAAATGTACCGGTAATCTTGATCATTAATGAAGAGATTCTCATATTTGCCCCGTGGATGTAGGTCGTTGGTCGAACCACGTTAAATATTGGTGTTGCGTATTCTTATTCTTGCTCATCTTCCTCCCATGCCCAGCGGAAAAACCTCAACAATTGGTATCAGAGCGTAAAGAACCGAGGGATCTTCGATTCTACGGTCTAAGTTTATAGTGGATGATGACGCTTGTGTTCGCTCCCCATCTTCTTAGATTATAATTTCGAAGGTGTTGGTTCAAAGATCCGATAAAGAAGGTTAAGTTTGTTGCGGCAGTAAACGGAAAATGGCATGGAGAAAGTTCGGGTCAAGGCGGAGCTTAGAAGAAAAAGAAGCGCCCGTATGACGTTGAAGAGCGAAGATAGAAGATGGCTTGTTGAATACAAGTTAAGATGGAGATTGTTTCAAAATTTACTATTATTCAACAGTTTAGGGCGTCAGACGTCTGAGCCATAAGTTTCAGACGTCTGAAGAAAAAGTGTTCAGAAGGACAGAGCGTAGACAGACGTTTGAGCACTTGTGTTGTAGACGTCTGTCGACGATTTTGGCGTGTTATGAAAAGATTCGTTTGGAAAGATTTATTTGAAAATTTGTGATGAGATATTTGAAGATTTGATGAGATTCTAATTGGAGTAGGAATTCTTTTATTTTGTGCTATAAATAAAGAAGGGTCTCATCAGAATAAAGTGACCAAATATGAAAAAGAAGAATAGAAGACGAAGGCGAAGGGTAGTCATCCACAGGTGAAGGTGGAGCACCAGAAAAGTAGTCTTTGTGTTTAGATGAAGAGATGAAGGCAGAGACAAAAGGTAGTCATCCACATGTGAAAGTGGAGAGATTTATCAAGAGTAGTCTTTGTGTTTGTATAAGCGATGAGATGTGAAGAGAGAATATAAAATGTACCGGTATTCTTGATCATTAATGAAAAGATTCACATGTTTGCTCCGTGGATGTAGACCGTTGGTCGAACTACGTTAAATATTGATATTGCGTGTTCTTATTCTTGCTCATCTTTCTCCCAAGCCTAGCGGAAAAATACCAACAATTCACACCTCACCCTAATAATTTGTATAAACCCCCCCCTAAATTTTCAGCCACCACCGGCGCCGGCGCCACCTCCGACGCAACCACTTTTGACGCCGCCTCCGCCTCCCACTGCTACCTTTCTCTCTCCCTGTCACACCCCGCTTCCTAAAATACGTAAATACGGTATGCGAAAAAACCAACCATGCTATCTATGGAGAGAAAATATCCTTCCATACCCACATTACGGCCGTAAATCAGATATCAAGAACGGTAAAATAAATATCTAACTATCATATGTCCAATTACCACAGTAAATAATAACGAGAAAGATAGAGGAAACAAATAAAAATCCAACAAGAATAATATCCTAGTCTCGTCCCTTATGGGATCACAACGTTAAAACCGTAACTAGAAAATAAATCTAAGTATCACTAAACAAAATCAGCAAAGCTCCTCATTACTCAACTTGCCTGTCAAATATTCTCGATCTTCCTGCGATAAGGTTAAAAGAACTGGGCCATGCAAAAACCAGACGTCGGTGCGTCATAGATTTAATAATAATAAAAATAAATTGAACAGTGTGCTATATAGGATGACATATGCAAAATAAGATATGAGTATAAACAAAACAATCACAGGTGATATATCAGTGGGTTATAGATATGCCATGCGTATCCTAAAATCCGTTTCTCTAGGTTTACTATCTTACAGGTATTTAAAACCTATGAATGTACTCCTCTATGTAACTCAAAAGTATATATCCCGTTATCCCCCGGGACCGCGGATCAAGATGTATGAATCAAGAATGATTCTATTCCGTTATCCCCCGGAACCACGGATCAAGTAATAAGAATCACGAGTGACTCCGTTCCATTACCCTCCGGAACCACGGATCAAGTAATAAGAATCACGAATGATTCTATTTCGTTACCTCCCGGAACCATAGATCAAGTTGTAGGGTTTTCTTAGCACCTTCCTTAGGGTTTGGAAGCATCACACACGCCATAACAATAATTAAAGGGGGTGCTAAGCAAACTTACCATGAATCGAACTAGAAATTTAGGGTAACAATTAACTAGCATCACATACTAGAAGAAATCTACACTAAGGGTTAAGTGATACAACCTTTGTAGACTTCCTTCCTTAACTCCTTGGATCTCCTCGAGTTGGAACCGGCTTGCTCAAGCTCCCTCCAAGTCCACGACGATCCACCCGAAGCTCCTTTGCCCAAGCTCCTTGCTTCACATGATGAATGAGGAAGTGAAGCTAACACTCTAAACTAATAGGCTAAACTAGTATAGAATGATTGTGTGGTTTGTTTTCTCACTCAAAAACCCTTTCTTTTTAGCTCACACACTCACTAGAATAATCAAGAGAGCATGAGAGATGAGGAAGAAGAAGATGACAACCTTGAGCTCATAAGAGATAAAAGGATAGTGATAATGAGAATAGAAAATGAATAATATCCAAGATATATGTCTCATGCTAAACTAGGGTTAATAAATATCTAGATATTTTGTGTTTGAGTTAAGGAACAAATGAAATGAAACCATAGTTGTAACTAAGGGTAAAGCTTTGAATAGTCAACCATGATTTAAATCATTTTCCTTTTTCTCAAAATCAAATAAATATGAAGATATTTATACATCATGTGAGTATTGCATTGCCATCTTCTATGTATCAACAACCATCATACAAATGTATGTATGTATGTGTGCATGCACATCAATATGTACATATACATCCATGCATACATCATAAAGAAAATGTTTATTTAAATGAGATAAAGGTCAAATATTAAATCAATACTTGATTTAATAAACCAGTCATATCTCATACGACCCGACCAATAGAAAACGCCCGATTAAAATACGATATCACATACTCGCATTTAATCGAGTTCCCGCGCATATCTCATATGCACACCATATCGTTTCACTTGAGCTAGGAAAATTCTGTGTGGGACTCTAAGACTCATCAATACGCCGGCAGTAGGTGATGATCATATCTAACACCCACAAGCCGCAAACGGTCAGCTAAACGTAACGGCCATCCGGGTATTGAACGATCAGAAGAAGAACAAGCAAGCCTGTAAAAATCCTGTCGAGCCAACTGGTAACACTTACCGTACAGTCCGGTCTCTTCGTCAGATATGTTGCATATCGAGTCTAGAGATGGTAACGTCGACCCTAATAACTCAATAAGTTATGTCGGTATATGGCTCATAACAGATCGAGAAACTACTGATAACACTTATCAGTAAATCTTAGCAGCCCTGCCCAGGGACTTCCTGTTATAGCCAATCGAACATGGCGCAACATCAACCCCCAATACCGGGAGAGACAAAACCCCTCCTATCGCTCATTGCCTCCATGTGCCTCGGGACTGTACCCAAAATCCACCTGTTTGCACGACTCAGTAGAGCCATGGTAGGGTGGAGATCAAAGTACAGTGGGAGGACACACAAGACTCTATGACGATCTTGGGTCTACAGACTAATCTGTACCAGTGTCATCTGAGAACTGATATCCGACATGAGATATAATACCACATAGGAGTTCTCGGCGAGTCTGTTCAGTATACCCATTCTCTACTGAGCACCCGTATACAATCTTTGGTGTCAGCACACCAGATGGATATGGGATCATCCATCGCCCATCATATGGGACAAGAATCGTATACGCTAGTCTACTTTGGAATATCGATGCCCCGTCTCGATACACCCATGACTAGGAACATTTCAAGGATATGCTTATAAACTACGTATGTCCCACTAGTATGATCCACATCATAATCCCAGTAGTCAAGCAAATATCCTAAGGGCTTTATTAACATGTACCAAATGAATAAAAGTATGATCAAGTACACATGTCAAGATAAAGAGTAACCAGATAGCATACTATCATGTCGAGCAAGACTGTTCTCTGAATACACACACACACACATACCGGTACATACACTATCATATAATGGCCTCTAGGGCATAATATATCCAACAATCTCCCACTTGCACTAAGGCCAGTTATTGGCGTATCTCAAACCCAACATCTCAAAAAGTTGTTCATGCTGCGGTTGAGGGAGGGCCTTGGTGAATGGATCCGCAGTGTTTTCATTTGTATTTACTATCTTAATCTTGATTTCGTGGCGATCAACAATCTCCCGGATCAAATGATATCGCCTCAGGATGTGTATGGACTTCTGATGGGACCTGGGCTCTTTGGCCAACGCCATAGCCCCATTATTGTCACAATACAAAAGTATTGGATCAATAATGGTTGGAACTACTCCTAGCTCCGAGATGAACTTCCTCATCCAGACGGCTTTCTTGGCAGCATCATTTGCAGCAATGTACTCAGCTTCCATTGTAGAGTCTGCAACGGTATCCTGTTTGGAACTCTTCCAACTCACCGTCCCTCCGTTGAGGGTAAATGCAAACCCTAAGATAGACTTGCTGTTATCCTTATCACTCTGGAAGCTCGAATCGGTAAAGGCCTCCATTTGGAGATCGCCATTACCATACACCAAGAACAATTCTTTAGTCCTTCGCAAGTACTTAAGAATGTTCTTCACAGCAGTCCAGTGATTCTCCCCTGGGTTCGACTGATACCTGCTTACTATACCTAGTGCATAAGCTACATCAGGGCGTGTACACAACATCGCATACATTATTGATTCTACGGCTGAAGTGTAGGGAATAATACTCATGCGAGCTCTCTCTTCATCAGATTTTGGACAATCGTCCTTGGAGAGAGTGACTCCATGGCAAGAGGGTAAGGCACCCCGCTTGGAGTCTTCCATACTAAATCTCTTTAGGATGGTGTTTATGTACTTGGTTTGGGATAATCCCAATAACCGTTTGGATCTATCCCTATAGATCCGAATGCCCAAAATGTACGTGGCATCTCCCAGGTCCTTCATGGAGAACCATAGTGATAAGAATGATTTGACCGATTGCAGCATAAGAATGTCATTTCTTATCAGAAGAATGTCATCCACGTACAATACGAGAAATGCGACAGTTTTCCCTACAGTCTTCTTATAAACACAAGGTTCATCTGAATTTTTGATGAAATCAAACTCTTTGATAATATCATCAAAACAGATGTTCCAACTCCGTGATGCCTACTTTAATCCATAAATGGATTTAAGCAAGCTACACGCTTTCCCGCTGCTCCTACTGTCAATGAAGCCCTCTGGCTGATCCATATAAACGCATTCTTCTAAATCACCATTTAGAAACGCTATTTTAACGTCTATCTGCCAGATTTCATAGTCGTAGTGAGCAGCAATAGTAAGTAGGATCCGAATGGATTTAAGAATGGCTACCGGAGAGAAAGTCTCGTCATAGTCCAGTCCTGGTCTCTGACGAAAACCTTTCGCTACCAACCTTGCCTTATAGGTCTCCACCTGTCCATCTATACCAATCTTTCTTTTAAAGATCCATTTGCACCCTACGGGTTTTACCCCAGAGGGTACAATCTCCAAAGTCCATACTTTGTTGGTGTACATAGACTCTATTTCGGATCTCATGGCATCCAGCCACTTCACAGAGTCACCACTCGTGATAGCTTACTGAAAACTGGCAGGGTCATTATCATCCATGATGCAATCTTCTCTATCACCATCAATGAGAAAACCGTAGTATCTCTCCGGTGGGCGAGAAGTCCTACCAGATCTACAGAGTGGCTGAGGTTCACAGGATTCTGTTGCAACATCAGGTTCAAATAAGTCGTCATTTGTAACTTGTGTCTCTAGAACCTCTTCTAGATCTACCAAGTTGCCATCGACATCATTTGGAAAAATCACATTTTCTAAAAATATGGCATGCTGAGAAACAAATACCTTTTGTTCCTCCATGTGGTAGAATAGATACCCAAACGAATGTTTTGGATATTCCACAAATATACATTTGACCGATCTTGTCTCGAGTTTGTCTGGATTCTGCTTTTTGACAAAAGCCGGACAACCCCAAATCTTAACTCGTTTAAGAGATGGTCTCTTCCCATACCATATCTCATATGGAGTGGTAGACATGGTCTTGGTTGGAACTTTGTTTAACAGAAAAGCTGCAGTCTCCAATGCATGCCCCCAAAAAGAGAGAGGTAACTCAGAATCACATATCATGGATCATACCATATCTAATAGGGTGCAATTCCGCCGCTCTGACACACCGTTGTGCTGTGGTGTGTAAGGGGGAGTGAGCTGAGAGAGAATCCCATTCTCTTTCAGGAAGTCCAAGAACTCAGTACTTAAGTACTCTCCACCTCGATCTGATCGAAGTATCTTGATGCTCATTCCTGTTTGGTTTTCTACTTCAAGTTTGTACTCCTTGAATTTCTCAAAAGTTTCAGACTTATGTTTTATCAAAAACACATGACCGAATCTTGAGAAATCATCCGTAAAAGTTATGAAGTATGAAAAATCGCCGCTTGCATGTGTAGACATTGTCCCACATACATCACTATGTATGGGGCCTAGAATCTTAGTAGCTTGTTCTCCGTGTCCAGTAAACAGAGTTTTGGTCATTTTACCTTTAATACAAGACTGGTAAGTCGCATAAGATTTATACTCAAAAGATTTTAAATATCCATTTTTATGAAGCTTGTTTAGTCTTATTTCATTAATATGACCAAGTCTATAATGCCAAAGAAAAACTTCATTTATATCTGAAAATTTTCTTTTACTTGTGTGTTTAATGTTGAAAACTGTGTGTTGATTAAGGACGTATATCCCGTTATTAAGTGTACCACAACCAATCAACTCTTGATTTAGTTTAATGTTCATAACATTGTGTTGCACAGCAAAATGATATCCTTCATTGTCTAACAAGGAAACAGATATAATATTACAAAGCATACTTGGTAAAAAATAACATGGGTTCTAAACCAATATACAACCCGACGGCAACCCTAGGTGATACTATCCTACTGAAACTGCATGTACATTGGAACCATTTCCAACTTGGAGAGTATGATCACCTGTCTTCAAAACTCTGCTATTTCTCAACGCCTGCACAGAATTGCAAATATGAGAACCTGAACCGGTATCTAATACCCAGGAAGCAGAGTTAATAGAAAAACAGTTTTCAATCACGAACACACCTGAAGCTGAAGCATCACCATGCTTCTTTTTCTTGAGTTCAAGGTACTCAGTACAGTTCCGCTTCCATTGCCCCGTCTTCTTGCAGTGAAAACATTCTCCCTTCCCCAACTCCGTAGCTTTGGATTTGTCTTTCCCCTTCGCTTTCTTTATTCCTCCTCTCGGTTTGGTGAATTTTTTCTTATTCTTTCCCTTGGCCTTGGCTTTTGGGATGGAAGAGGAAGATTGTCCAACAAGTATAGAGGGGGACTTCTCTTTCAGCGTGCTCTCCGCACCTCTCAACATATTGAGAAGCTCGGGTAGTGATTTCTCCATGTCATGCATGTTGAAATTCACTATGAATGGAGCAAAGGCGAAGGGAAGAGACTGCAGAACAATATCAGTATACTGTTCATTATCCATTGTTCATCCGAGGTCCTCAAGCACTTCTATAAGAGCTATCATCTTCAAAACGTGATCGCCTACTGGTATGCCTGGAGCCATCCGCATCTGAAACAATTTTCGAGATGCTTCGTATCTCTGGGTCCGAGATTGCTCCCCATACATATCTTTTGTATGGAGAAAGATGGATTGGACATCCATCTGCTCATGTTGTTTTTGATGTGTATTGTCCATCAATGCAAGCGCGAGGCATTTGGCAGTAGCACAGTCAATATCCCACGTTTTGCGGATTTCCCTATCCACAGTAGAAGATTCAGGACCTGGGGTGGGCAAGGCATTGGCAGTGCGGACATATGATACTTTATCATATGTGAGAGCAATGTTAATGTTCCTTAGCCAGTCTTTGTAGTTCGGTCCGGTCAGCTTGTTTTTATCTAGTAGAAGCTTAAGACCTGTCATTGGTATCTGTCATTAAGAGAGAGAAAATAATACACTCAGCGAAATCTCTTGCAAAGATCAGATTGGTTATTATCTTGTCTAATCGATATCTCCCATTGCTTTTATCAAATTTTCCTTAAAACCTTTAAAACGAAAATTAGCCGGGATTAATTACATTCTACAACTTCACTAACCGTTCAGCCAGGCCAGTGTCGGTACTTTGAGGGAGGTTCCCCGTGCTTTCGCACGGACCTAATTAGAATAAACCTCGTTTTCCCAGAAGCGTAGCCCCGTTGACACCTTTCTAGACACCTAATGAGTTAGCTAATTGTAAAGTGCAAAACTTTCCCAGGAGCAACTCTTGCTCACAGTGGGATCGGGATCCTACTATCACATAGAAGGTATTCAATCTCATTACAAATTTCAACTCTTGAAACTCCCGATATGGTTTTTACCCTTAGTACTTATGACCTTGGCTATAGTCAATATATCATAAGCATCAGTCAAGTTCTACCCGTCATTTCATGATTAATTAGACCCACCCATATGACCCTTGGCTATAGTCAACATAATCATGTGTTTGTCCTAATTAACTCATCATATGAAGTGTAGGAAGACATCACTTAGCTACCGTACACTACGCCTTGGTTAAAGTCAACATACGTAGCACGAATACTAAATACTCTACTTCCTAAAATGACGGAGGGTTGCGGATAGTTTTTAAGAAAACTTTTAACGCTTTAAACTTGATATCGTTGCAGAATCAAATGGGTTTAAAAAGGAGTGGCTTAAGCTCCACACTTTGAAAACTTGCTTTTTCACAAAAAACCGAGTGGTTTTAAATCCGATTCTACAATATCTTTTAGGTTCATTTTTCTTTACATTAATCTTATTAATGTAGTCCCATCTATTTAAGTTCTTAAGCCATCACAGAAAAGAAACGAAAATATAACGTACGCTTATGCCACCCGCATTCGCCACAATGTTCCGTTATGTACCGTTAGGTTACTTAACTAACGACATACCTGGACGGGGCTAGCGCGGGTGCAAAAGATAAGTAACGTCTATTATAGATCATATATATAATATTCCATTCATTTCAGATATATCAAGTGATTACATCACAGAATATAAGCAGCAGAAGGACATATAATATAAGATATCTAGGAGGTCCGTATTTTGTATTTAGCCATCGGTAGAAAATACGGATTCCACGGTCGCGATGAATAGCCAAGCCCACACCTCTAGACCCCACGAGAGCGGCAAGTGACCCTACCAATTCTAGAGTTTAGAAGACCCGGTCTCGACTCCTCGAGATGGCCTCCCACTGAACCCTAGAACCCGGTCACTTGTGCTCCTCTCCTTGGGTCTATTCTAATGCGGAAAAGTAAATAATATACAACAATGGTGACATCATCCTCAACCCGGAAGTGCCCCAAATAAAAGAATATTACATACAATTGAATTTTACATGAATGAAAAGAAAACTCTCATCTCACATAAACCCCCCCGGCTATTCAATCATGACAATCCTGCACATCATATCTCAGGAACACATAATATCACATATCATCAACATAAGTAAGTATGCGTACCCTGATTGTTGTTGATGTATAGCAACGAAACCGGCGATACACCACATACTACACTTACGGTGGCAGAAAAGAAAATGAAAAACTACAACAATTGGAATCATAACTGCCCTTAGACAACACAAACCCGGGATATCACATATTCAAGATTTGATGCCCAACAATGTAAAGCTTGCATTTAGGTCTAATCCATGAAAACACCTTTTCAAAATAACTCAGATAATTCAATAAGATTTCCGATTACATCCAAGACCGAAATGCTAGATTTACACGCAACAAACAAATTTGTAGATTCCAATTATTGTATCACATTCACATATACTAGGCGCAGTTAAAACGTTCGATCGAACGATCAATCACTCAAAGAATTCTCAGAAAGCTCAACACTTAAGCAGTTTTAAAATATACCAGAAACTGCTACAAGTACATACGGGCCAGCACAAGAAGGCACAGTCCAAGCCTCACCAACGGTGCCGCGGAATCGCCGCAGAAAGACCTTTCTGCCGCGGTTCCGCGGTCGTTTAGTCGAGTTAGGGCTTTGTTCTTCTTGGGGGCTCATAAAATACCCTGCACGATTTTCTAAGTATTTTTAATGTGAAAAATCCAACTTTTTGAAAAATTTCCAGTGAGCATGTTTTGGGCGTCGTGTTTCGTTTGTTCGAGATTTTTAACGTCGTCTAGATTACTCTAAAACTCTAGCTTGGCTCCGATACCACTGTAGGGTTTCCTTAGCACCTTACCTAGGGTTTGGAAGTATCACACATGCCATAACAAAAATTAAAGAGGGTGCTAAGCAAACTAACCATGAATCGAACTAGAAATTTAGGGTAACAATTAACTAGCATCACATACTAGAAGAAATCTACACTAAGGGTTAAGTGATACAACCTTTGTAGACTTCCCTTCTTGACTCCTTGGATCTCCTCGAGTTGGAACCGGCTTGCTCAAGCTCCCTCCAAGTCCACGACGATCCACCCGAAGCTCCTTTGCCCAAGCTCCTTGCTTCACTTGATGAATGAAGAAGTGAAGCTAACACTCTAAACTAATAGGCTAAACTAGTATAGAATGATTGTGTGGTTTGTTTTCTCACTCAAAAACCCTTTCTTTTTAGCTCACACACTCACTAGAATAATCAAGAGAGCATGAGAGATGAGGAAGAAGAAGATGGCAACCTTGAGCTCATGAAAGATAAAAGGATAATGATAATGAGAATAGAAAATGAATAATATCCAAGATATATGTCTCATGCCAAACTAGGGTTAATAAATATCTAGATATTTTGTATTTGAGTTAAGGAACAAATGAAATGAAACCATGGTTGTAACTAAGGGTAAAGCTTTGAATAGTCAACCATGATTTAAATCATTTTCCTTTTTCTCAAAATCAAATAAACATGAAGATATTTATACACCATGTGAGTCTTGCATTGCCATCTTCTATGTATCAACAACCATGATACAAATGTATGTATGTATGTGTGCATGCACATCAATATGTACATATACATCCATGCATACATCATAAAGAAAAGGTTTATTTAAATGAGATAAATGTCAAATATTAAATCAACACTTGATTTAATAAACCGGTCATTCTCATACGACCCGACCAATAGAA